>OX297862.1:5000000-7500000 GCA_946478455.1 Eupithecia vulgata | reverse complement strand
ATATAGAGAAGTCTGTAATAATAATAGTTTTTGAAAAATGGTCAAAAAAGGGGGGATTTTTTTTTCAAAAGGGGGGGTACCTCCCCATGTGGGGTATCAAATGAAAGGTATCGTTTTGACCATTTCAAAACACTTTTTGAAATTTCTGTAAGTTTCATACTTTTTGAAATATTTCAAATAAGTCGAAAAATTGACCATTCCCCCCCCCCCTAGCTCCGAAGATTGCAGACCGATTCATGTACAATGTATTAGGCGTTTGTAGATATCGATCTATATTTTACAGGAAAAATATAGAGAAGTCAGTAATAATAATAGTTTTTGAAAAATGGTCAAAAAGGGGGATTTTTTTTCAAAAGGGGGTACCTACCCATGTGGCATATCAAATGAAAGGTATCGTTTTGGCCTTTTTAAAACAATTTTTGAAATTTCTGTAAGTTTCATACTTTTTAAAATATTTCAGAATATTGATTGTCCAAATAATTGGCAAATGTTTGAAACCCTCGGCGCGCGAGTTACACTCGCACTTGGCGGATCTTGTTTAATTTACTCCTCTCGGGTCCAGGTCACCGAAAGCTTTAGGTTATAGCGAGATTTTAAAGAAGACATATTTAACTATTGCTATGCAACAGAGGTCGAAAATAACCTTAGAAATAAATTGAATTGCGAATTTATTCATATTTATGTACACAGCGCAGATATTAAAATACGTCGTCGCCAAATTCACACCAACCACAGCATAAACTCGTCATGCGCATAATGAAGTCTAGGATGTCTTAATACCGTCTTGTAATAGCAGATATAAATTAAACAGAACATGAATGCATTAGTTGAAACTCTGGCTTTACCGGTTGTCGCATTTAAATTAAAGGTTTATAATGAAAAGCTTTTTCCATACAAACTTGACATGCTGCAACTGGTACAACAACGTATGGTTTTTGAATGTAGGTATTTTGGTAGTGTATGTTAATATTCTAGTTCAATTCTTAGATGGTAAGGTAAGGTGATCCAAACTATTGCAAAACAAGGCAAGACTCGGTAAGTAAATGTTTTTGTATGAATATTACTTTAACTAGAAGCTGAGTTGTTAAGGTGTGGTACCGTAAAGTGGATTCAATAAACGATGTAAACGCGGTAATTTTATTAAAATTAGGCATAGTGATGGGACTTCTTGCACATCGAGGTCTTCAAATATGCTATCATGCAATAAATTAACTAAATCCTGTTGCACCGGATCTCAACTTTGTAAATTTGAGCTCATTTAATTTAAAGTCCATAATCTAATAATCTGTTGATTAAATTTCAGATTCAAATTAAATTTATTTCAAAATTCAAATACAAAATACGCATTGGCTATTTCGTACCTTCGAACAGTAGATAAACATAAAAGTACTGCTCTAGAAAGTCCCGCAACTTCTTTTACGGTAGGACATTCAGAGCTGGGATATATTTTAAGATCAAAAGGGTATTAAATCCCAATAGAATAGCTATCAGCGTAGCACTGTTCTGCGGATCTTTATGAGCCGCAGAGGAGCATAATTTCTCGTGGTAAAGCGCATCATTACCTACCGTTAATCTAAAGTAGGGTTTCTACTGAGCATTTTAACTGAGGAAGCTGGCTCACTGTGCTTGTCTTTTACTTTTCTGATAAGAAAAATACGGTAGAACCGCCAAACACATAAGACAAAGTAAACCTGATTGATTAATATGATTGTTGTGCGAAAGAGAAGTGGAATTCTCTTCAAAACCATCAAAGAAAAAGTACCAAAACATCAAGACTTGTTACTTTTGATGGACTAATGGTTTTGAAGGACTGACAAAAGTTTTAACATTTACTCGACAAAAAACTTTAGATGGGTATGTAAAGTTTTTTGTCGCCAAAAACTTGACATAGGTAGGTATGTAATTTTTTTTGTAAATGGGAAATGTACTGCGTCCGTTCAAGTGATATACTGCAGGAGCAAGTAGATTGCCTTCGTAAAGAAAGACCATCTTACGTAACCAACTCGCTCCTAAAATAAAGAGGACTCTTTCTTTCAGTCTTCTTTGTTATTAGGAAATGAAATTATGCAAATTTATGAAACAGACTGGTTAAAGACCAATTGAGACCTTACAAAAAATTTGGTTCAGGACAACCCCTATCTAAGCTTTAGCAAAACACTACACGGTGGCGTTGATGCATGCAGCGCTTTATAGGGTCAGTGCCGCGCACGCTTTCATCGCTCTACTAATAAATTATCACGAGGATCATGTTCCAATGCTGTTACTGTCTGAACTTGCTACGGAGCATGGGAACTGTGCTCAGAACTTGGCAACTCTCGACGATTGTCGAGAGTCTCAATACAGTTTTATAAGACTTTGGCTTAGTTGGTTAGAGAACGGGTGTTCTCTACTGAGGGCCCACCCTCAGTGCACGGGTTCGAGTCACGCCGAAGTCGAAAATTTTTGGGAACTTATTTCATTTCTTATAGATACCTAGAGTTTGGGTAAGCACTATAACAAAAATCCTTGTTCAACCTATATGTATAGGTACTACAAGGTTTTCGAAGGTTAGTAAGTAATAATAATAATAAAATATATTTATTTACAGAAATGGGTTTACAGAGTAGGAATTTACAATCTACACTCAAGTCATCAAAGGTTGCCTGGAAGAACTCGCTGTTAGCGATAAGGCAGTCGATTGTGCCACTATACATATTGTTAGTATTAAGTTTATGTTTTGTAAATTGACTGATGGTGCTATAAAGATATGATCTATTTATCTAAGTCGTTTGTTTTGAATTTCGTTAGATTTTACAATACGTTGCTGAAAATATCATCAAATTAAATGAAAGATCATTTAAAAAACCCTACAAGAGAAGGTTTAATGTACTAAAGATTTCCTCTGAGATAGAAATGTTTGAAATACTACTTCTTAGCAATGTTATAATTTGTATTTTTTAGAAACTTTATATTTAACATTTTATTTGTGACTTTTCTAAGTGCACCGTGGTTATTCCACGATGCTCTTAGAAAAGTCATGAATGTTTTTTAAATAAATGAATTTGAAATTAAATTGATAGATCGAATTCACTAACTGATTTTATTTAAACTAAGTTTATGCTAGAACAGAATTAAAGACTAGGTACTGAAAACCAGACTTAGTATCGTCGTCGGTCAGTATAGCGACATAGAGCTGACCTGTTTTTACCATGCATATGAAACAATACAACAAACAACTCTACATCTATTTTTCTTAGTAAGTTTCTAACCAATGGGTCTTTGATTATTGATATGTCTTTGATTTATTTAAACGACATTATCAAAATGTGGCCGCGATGTATCACGAAAGCCAGAAGTAGGTACCTATACTTATTTACTCTTGTGTTGAATTATTCTACCTATACGTCAACTCGGCCCTTGTTTTAATGATTGGATTGTAAATTGATGTCCTAATTGTATAACTCTTAGATAACTTGGGTAATTGATAGCGTTGACAACTAAACTGACGCTATAAATTTCTAATAATGTACAAACAATAAAGTTTAATATGCTGTTAATAATGATTTTTATTACGTAAGTTACATCATTTCAATTATTTTTAGTCATAAACAAACAGAGTTGATAATTGCAAATCATACTTGAATATATTTTTAATGTTTATGTAGGTACCTAACCTACCTAAATGTAATCTTATCAGATAACATATTTCATGTGTTTATTTGATTATTAATAAAAATATATCATAATTACAAAATACTAATATCTAAGCTCTGAGAGAAGGCATCCTCTCATTTTTGTATGGCAATTGCGTAGTTCCATATTTTGTTCCATAACCGCACGATAAAAAGCGCGCTGTACCAAATTCCATACAACAATGAGACGTCACGATGACGTATCGATACTATCTCCCACAGAACAACATAATAAAATGAACTTAGGGCCGGCTTCACACAAATTACTTACACCAACATTTTATGATCCTAAAATATAAAATTTTACATTAAAAATGTAAACTTTCTTAATAACAAGCTTCTATTTCACCTAGGACCAAAGTGCTTTGGAAGATCAACCCAACGAACCCAATCAAGGTAAAGTCGTTTCGTTTAGGAGTTAATATGGCCACCTTCCGTCTCCATCATCAGACCAACTCGATGGTACGGTAACATTGCACTCTTAACTAACTTACGTTTGCCAAATTTCAGCTCAATCGGTTGAAGACGCCGGATGCGGCAAGCTGAAGACAGGGCGCTATGGCGCTCATCATTAGGAAAGACAGTCCATCAGTGGACTAATATAGGCTGATGATGTTGATGATTCTTGAAGAAGGTCTAAAATTTTGTTCCAACATTTTCCCACACATAGCTTCTAGCAGGACAAGTTAAATAAAAGCTTGTAATGACGGATCCAATTTGAATACCTAATGCATTGATTCTCATTCATATTGAGGTCAACATCTTTCGTACCTAAATCAATTTGTATTTGGATAATTTATTGCAAAAACAGCATCATAAATAAAAAGTTGAGCGATTTCACAAATGAAATTGCATTTCATTCCACGGGCGTGGTGGACAGAAGCAATTATAAATCAGAACTTAATATTAAAGTGCAAAGTTCGAAGTTTTTGCCGTCAAAATTCAGTTCAAGTTACGCAACGGCCGTGATACCGAGAATTAATTCTACAGTACCTACTCAGGCTAGTAATCTGTTATTCAGGAATCTCGAAAAGCTTTTAAAAGCGACGTGCGATATTTTTGAACTTTGTAATGCATTTTTGCAACCGCTCAGCGCAACAGTTGCGCAAGGATGCCCGGGAACTGGTCCAACCGGGTTTGGATCTGGGCCAGGCCATCTCTCCGATGTTACCGCTAATAGATATTGAGCATCCTAACCGGGGTGGTTACTCCACTTTTTGCTAAGGAAAGTGATTCCTACAAATTATAATTAAGGTTTACCAATGCGGTGCACCGGTAGCGCGCTTAATGTAAGCTTGATTACTGCATATTTTGCTTCCTTTTTCTGTTACAAGCAGTAGTTAGGTTCCTCCGTTTCAGATGACAGATGTTATATATTAAGCCCTTTGAGAAGTATAACTTGAAATTAAGGTTTTTGCGTTATAATCTCGAATAATATATATAATCTCGAAATAATCTCTAAAAAAATCTCGGCTCAGAATTCTAGGCCAGGAAGTCTAGTGTCAACATCAGGCACTTAATTTGCAAAGCCCTGGCAGGGTGCATGTACCTATTGACTAAGCCATTTTCCTAGATTTAAATAAATCAATAAAATTAATAAAGAAACTATTTTATTTTGATTTTTGTTAAATGCAGACGCCGTAAATATTTAATTAGGTAAATTTGATAAGATATTATAAAGTTCATGACTGCTCTTTGATTACCTCGCACCCAATAAAGCCTGGAATAAAAATAAAGTAAACCTTATCAACACAACCTTACTTAAAAAGCGATTTATTATCGGAGGGCAGGACGAAATGAGGCTAGCCTTGCACAACATTGATTTCACTGACTTGCTGACATTTCATTAATGTATTGAAATCGTGAAATGGGGCTGCATCCTATTGATTGGAGGCTACGGTACAGTCAGACAATAAAGAATGCTTCTCCTGGAACACGTTGTTTTAACATTGTTTTTATCTTTCTCAGAAAATCGAACAGTCAACGAAAACGTAAACAGTCTTGAAAAAAAACTAAAGACCTACAAAAGACCTCAAAACCGAAGCACCTGCAATGAAAAGCTCCTGGTTACATTTCAGGTTTCTGGTTCAGAGGGGCTATAAACGTTGGTCACTTTAACCAGTTGGCTTGCTCCGCATTTACTGCCTAGCCTCCCCTCCTCACTGCCTGAAGGACCAGCGGCAGGATATGTGCTTCGTAGGTGATCATGATAGTTTCATAAACAATCACTGCCTAGCTTCGGCGGTGTGAAACGCAGGGGCGCGCCGCGCTGCCTTGAGGATCCGAGGCAGGATATGAGCGTCGTAGACCATGAGAGAGTTAAACATAGCTGCGATTCTGGCTGCTTAAGAAAAATACCTACCACTAGCATGGACACTTTTAAAATTTCTGAATGAAAAGGGAAATGTATGTAAGATACCGATTTCTATTATACTATAGGTGATCGATAACAACTACAATCAAATGATAGAATTAAATTAAAACTAGTATTTACAATTGAAATAATTGAGCTAACTGTAGACTGCTGCAAACAATCTACAGGTAGTTCAACTGATCTCTATCAATAGCAGTCGGAAGCGTGCCCAAGACGCTGGCTGGCGGCCGCATTGACCCGCTGTACGGCAATGCTGATGCGCTGTGCCAGATACTCCACAGCTTTTCGTTCAGTTGAGCTACCATTAGATTGTATAACAAGATTTCGAAATCCAGCTCACTTTTTTTGCAAATGTACAGTAAAAAGTTTGGATAAAAGATCTTTTCAATTTATTTTGCTAACTGTACAATACCTACCGTGCGACGTCGGTCAATTGAATTGCTTCGTGTTTGGTATTGATGGATATTAGTGTAAGGTAATGGGCAAATTATTTGAACGCATTGTTTTGTTGCATTTAATGAATTTTTTTGTTAACAATGGAAATTACTTTTGTAATTTTGTAACAGGTGCAATAACATAACATTGAAATATGATGCAATGATATATGTGTATAATAAGCTAGTTTCACCTCGTGACATTGCACGCGTTGTTTTATTTAAGGGTATTTTTATGTATATATTTACGTAAGTTTATTTTATATCTTTCTTCATAGAAACTCATTTAAAGGATAAAAAGTAGCCTATGTTTTATTCCAGACCTAGAACTACCTGTATGCAAAATTTCAGCCCGATCCGCAGTTTTGGCGTGAAGAGGTTACAAAGATCCAAACTATCGCATTGATTATATTAAGGTGATAAATAAATACGCCTAGTTAGAGTTAAGTGTGGTTGAACTGCCAAATCAATTAGTTCTGTTCTATCTTTTATACTTAGAGGAGTAAACCAAGTAGAGTTCATAGGACTCATAAAAATTTATGGGTCTCTAACAAAATAGAATTTATTTCTTTTACCATAGGTCATACTGTTCAATAGTCCTATTTTGTACCTCAAAACAGCACCAAGCACCGAGCACGACCTAAGCGCCGCAATGACCGACGACCTGTGCTCGATACGGGACCACTCCAGTCGGTTTCTTTATATAACGGTATTTTATTCTTCCTATAATACGAAATTGTGTGTTCTTTAAAAATATGCAAGTGACATAATAAATAAATAATAAATAATGCTGGTAAATTCACACAGCATTATCTAGCCCCAAGCTAAACAGAGCATGTGTTATGGGTACTAGATAACTGATATACATAATACAATACATAACATAGATAGATATTTTTATTATACATAGAAAACGACCAGAACACCCGGAACAAATATCTGCAGATCGTTCAAATATTTGTCCCAAGGCGGGAATCGAACCCGCAACTTCCTGCGTCGCAGGCGGACCTTCGCCCACCGCGCCACAGAGGTCGTCATGATCCATACCTATTATGGGAGGCCTATGAAATCAAATAATAGGTATTACCTAGTCGGTAGAATGCGATCGATTTCTTGTAAATTACTTAGGTATAGATCTGCGGTAATAATACACAAAAATGTCACAGCAGAAATAAAACTAAAGTTATAGTTACAATAAGTAAATATAATATATGTCCAGCGGTGGACTTAAATAGGTTGATGATCATGATCCATATCGTAGTATTAATAAGGATGATTGTTTCTCACTCAAAGTCTGCCCAAAAATAACTAAGTAGGACTAGGTAGAATGGCAAAACCAATTTCGTAAAAAGGAAGAAATAAGATAGAATAAGAGTTTCCTTGTGTATCTCACGGATTCAGATATAAACATATAAAAAGTCAATAACTTTATTTCTTTAGGCTTAAAAACTAAGCACTTAGACACTAGACATATCTAGATAGCCATAGAAAAACTTTCTTAAATTATTTTTAAAAGAGGAATCGTTTAAAAAATACTATTCTCCTGGACAAACAATATATAGTGGAAATGTCATTGACGTTGTGGCACTGTCAATATTTTTTTTTCAAATAAGCCGACCTGGGTGGATTGTACTCGGTGGTCTAATGCCAGATTTACGATTCCCACAAACCAATGCTCGCCTTCAATTATTACCCATTTAATTACGAACAGTACTTAGGAGATAAATCGGAGGCAATTATTTCTAACTGCTAGCGACGCATCGGGTTGCCTAATACCCGATATTTCGCGCTCGCGTGTAGAGGTGGGAACTGAGAGACTTTATCGTCCTTTAAACAAAAGACTTCATCGTCAAAGCTATACATTTACAGCTAAACATTCAAGTATGTCATATATCTTCATTTTCCTGAATAGTTTATATTCAGGAAAATGAAGATATGTGACCTACTTGAATGTTGCTCGATTTGGTTTCAAAGCGGCAAACAGGTGCGTTGACTGTTGAAAAAAAATCTTGGCAAAAGTTGTGTAGAATAGTAGTAAATTTTGATTTAAACATTTTATTTTGTTCACATAGAAAATTGCATTAATGTAATAGAAATAAGTTAAAAGTACTATTTACAATTGAAACAATTGAGCTAACTGCAGACTTTTGCAAACAATCTACAGGTAGCTCAACTGAGCGTCTGGTCGAGGCGACGCGTGACCCGAGATCTGGTGAGTATCTAGTAGTACTGGTATTGATATGGATCAGTTGAGCTACCTGTTGTTTAACAAGCATTATTTATTATAATATATTCTCGGAAATTACAAAGTAAAATCCACAAAAAAATATGAACAAACTTCGACATAAGGATTTTTGTTATAGTGCTTAACCGCACTCTGGGGGTGCATCAGTAGAAATGATAAGTAAAAAAAAAATTATTTCGGCGGGACTCGAACCTTTGCCCCACCCTAGTTTCTCGACATAATATTTCCATTACAACAACATTTTACATTCACCATAGCAGTACGTGGCTACGCCCTTAGGAATGTAATAATTGAATTTCCCATTGAACAATTGCTTCGATTACAACCCAGCTGAGGATCCACGCCTAATGAATCTCTGCGCTGTCTTGCTATTTACAGAGATAAACCCTGTGTTTACCCAGAACATGCGCATGATTGCACGAGCTACCACTAAATTACACTCTGCCACCTTGCGATGAGAAATATATTTGTCCCAATTGTTTACCAAGAATGCTGATAGTTTTAAGGATTCCGTACCCAAAGGGTGAAACAGAACTTTATTACTAAGCCTACGCTGTCTGTCTGTCCGTCTCTCCTTCTCTCCATCTGACCGTCTGCGGGCTGTACCAAACTCATGACCCGTATACAGTTGAAATTTTTCTAGAATAAATAAAATCGTATTACAGTCGGTATTATAATTAAATTAACTCTACTTTTGCTCTAATTTTGTCGAGGCTGTATCTCTTAAACTGTAATAGGTAGACAGTAGAAATTTTGACAAGGTGCTATATAAATATAAGATCACTATAACAACAAATAAAAAAATAAAACTCATTTAATAATCAAGTTTAATAATAAGAAATAACAATAAAGCCCATTTATTTCCAATCTTCAATTACTACATGCATTTCTTAACTTAAATTAATTGCAGTGATTATTAATCAAATTATACATATCGCTTCTAATATGATAGTAATTAATAATTCTTAATATATAATAATCAAAAAAAATATATTATTATTTTATCTCATTTTAATCACTATCCCTACTGTTTCTGTCACTGTTGAATGGAACCCCTTCTTGGGTAAAGGCCTCCTCCAGCTTACTCCAAGCCTCTCTGTCTGTTGCTCTCTTTCTCCATTGAGTTCCTGTAATAGCTGTTATATCTTCTAACCATCTTTTTGTAGGACATCTTCTTCTTTTTCCTCTTGGTCCTTCCCATGTAGTTGTATTTAGTGTCCATCTTTTATCTGTGCATCTCACTATTGCCCTCCAGCAAGTTTAATAATCGTCTCTTAATTCAAAATCTAAGCATCCAAAACTTTCACATTTACAATATTAGTATGATGTGCTGTGATTATGCTCGTAAGAGCTATAAATGGGTGTTAGATGCGATGGAAATATTATAGATAGAGCGTCCGTGTACGTAGAGCTTTTACCGCATACAAAAGCCCTAGAAACGTGTTAACACCTAAATTTAATCCGCTAATCGTGATTCTTACTGTATTTGTTTGTTGAAACTGTGTTAAACGGTGTGCCTTATAAATAAATTTCAATTGTCTGCTACATTAAATATTCGGAGTGATAAATCAACGGTTATCTGCCTCTCGTCGATGTAACGGTTACAACGACGCTCCAGGAAAATAATTTAAGCTCGGGTTGCTTTTGAAACCGGTGAACGTCATATAGCGGCCAGGAGTTTTACCAAATAATAACTATAAATACATCAATGACATTGACTACATTGACAACCTCTATGGCGCGGGGGGCGAAAGTCTGCAAGCGACGTAGGTTGCAGGTTCGACTTCCGCCTCGGAGCAAATATGCATTTGTTCAGGGCGCTCTGGTCGTTTTCTATGTATAATAAAAATATCTATCTATGTAATGTATTGTATTATGTAAATCAGTTATCTTGTACCCATAACACCAGCTCTGCTTAGCTTGGGGCACGATAATGCTGTGTGAATTGTCCAGCATTCTTTCTTTCTATTGAGATTTACAGATGTAAGTTACTTTGAGGAATATTTATATCCTTTCGCGTATCGAGGGTTATATTGACGCAGACTTGACGCTATCGAACCTGCGATTGCTCTCTGCTAGAGTGTACGGTCAGTGGAATCAGACCTTAAAAATTGTAAGCTTATATAAAGCTTAAGGCGTGATAACAAGGCCTCCAGATCGGCTAAAATGAAATGCTCCTCGACGTCGAACGGCAATTAATTATATTAGTAAACTCGCGAACCCGCATTAGCATAGCCAAGACAAATATGTAAAGACGTGAGATGCATCACAAGATTTCGGTGCCATTTTACCGCGATAATAATTACGATGTGCGAATATTGCGGTCCCTTAGATTATGCTTTGACAAATCACGACTTTGCAATTCCAATGCAGCAGATTTAATGTATGGGCGGCAGTTTGCATTCTAACCGCGACCTAAGGGCCACCTCTTTCCTAATGCACGATTATTTGAGCTTTTTAACCTTTCATCATTGAGGGTTTAAGCATCGAGAGACAATAAACATAATGCTCATACTTAATGGAGCAATTGTTCCCTATTAAGCAGTGGTTATGTAAAATGGGTTGCTGGTTATGAGATCCTGATGGATGGAGAAGAAAGCATTTGTTCCAACCTCAGCGGAAAAAGTATACAAACCTGTTAAATTACAATGGTGAACAGTTAAGAAATATTACGTTAGTTGTAGCTAGTCGTGAATCGAAAATAGAACCTACTTGAAGTAGGTAAAAATATAAAGTAATACGTACCTAATTTGAATTAACACAACCTAATTAGTGTAGGACAGGAATGACAAGTGATAAATAGTGTAGGCAAATCAGTGGTATCGACAGAGGTGAAAAAAAGTCCTGTCCTGTACTGGGTGATAAGCTGGTGTGACTACGATTCAATAGTCCAATTATGGATAGCTTGTCTATGCTATGCATTTGGAGACTGGAGTCATAGTCTCGCTCTGATGCACCGTAAATATAGCTATTTATAAGGTTAAGGTATAAATTCCTTAATCTATCCTCAAAACTATAAACCCTATCTTTGCCCCGTCAAAACTATACCTACCTAGCTTTCAAAATAATACCGTAAACGAAAGTGAAGGTTACGAGATATACAAACAAATTGGCATCGCAAGTAAGACTTATTATCTTGACGCAAGAACTCTGAAATCAAAAACAACCTCACTTGTTAACCTAAAGCCCATACATCAACTAGTTTGATAATTATAAGATCTTTAAGCTTCGATCGAAGCTGGCGAGTACAATTTACAAAACGATCGTGCCTCATACCCGGCTATTTGCTAATGCACGGTATTAACGATCCGAATGAGGTGGAAGGGTTGAGCGAAGAGTGGTGCTGGTCTAATGAGCAAACTATAGAGACCCTAGGCTTGAGGATCTAAGCCCGATCTTTCAGTTTTCAGATCAATTCTGGAGAAGAAATTCATTGCTGTTAGATTTGAGGGTTTTTGCGAAGCCAACATTCTTGGTCTTCGTGAGGAGAATGGGTTGGAATTGACACAACTGGCTATACTCAATACTCAATCATTTATTGCATTCTAAACAGAGGTGTACAGAGGTGCTTAAAATCTACGTAGGTATTTAGTTTCACTATAGACCCTGCTGGACACACAATATATTATGGAGAGAGAGGAGGACGTCATTGTAACTAAGTTAGATATATTAGTAGTTTGTATTTTTCTTTTAAATATTCGTCAACTGTCGTGCGGAAGTTGGGCTGGGATGGAACTCACTGAAATTGCAGCAGCAGCGACAACTGTCGACAGGTAGGTGTTACAATTCATTACAAAATGATTGCTGTTGAAATAGTTTATTAAGATTGGCATCAAACCCAGTGATTGGATTTCTACTGCCTTGAGTCTGCCTACTGTAAATTGAGCTTCCTTGTTCCACAGCACTCTGTGGTCGATAGGTTCGGCGCTAGGTAAGTCCGTGCGGTTTTGTAACAGACGGTACAAGCTGAATGGGGCAAAGCCTGAGGCAAGTGTTTCTGTTACAGTGCGATTCTGGGAATACTGCAGTTACGTAACCGAAGGTGGTTGAGGGTAGGACGGGGGCGGGGCGCCGCGGGCGGGCGGTGAAAGGGCTGGGCGGGGCGGCGTGCGCGGCGCCACCCATTGCATTTCTTCACCAGCGCCGCAGCCGATGCCGCACGCGCCCTACTTCTCCGCTCGACAGGTCCGCTCTTGGTGTTCTATTGTGTGTGGTTCGAACAATACCATTGTGAAACGCTTAGATAACATCCTCACGGCTGTAATTTAGGCGGTTAATTTAATTTTGTCTATTGTAGAATCATTGTAACCGTTTATTTCTAACTTCAGGTACAATTTGCATTGACGAAATAATTTTTAGAATTGCTTGATCTCAACTTTTACTTCTCATCGATGATAATGTTTCTAATCAAAGTGTTTTACTCTCGTTTAGTTATTAAAGGGGCATTCGATAGCTCCTCAACTTTGTAGTCTTTATCTTCTATACTAATGTTATGGTATTTTATTAGCTCGTAAAACTACAAGCATAAAGAAGTTTAGATTAGCGTAGGTAGTTGCTTTGATAGCTGGGTGCTAAACGCGCTGTAGCTCGCTTGCAGACGTAATTGTGCTGAAAGGGCTCAATTTGAGCCGCGTTTGGTTCTAAATAAGACGTCTCCGCACGGAGTGGTAAAGAGGCCGCATTATTCTTATTCAAGCCTCGGGTTCGCATTATCTGCTCGCCTCGGGGACTGCGCGAGCGCACGATCTACATGCTATATCAAACTAAGCTAGATTTACGCCAGTTTCTCCGAAACATTAAAACGCCAATTTGGATAAACAATAAACTTATGCACAATTTTAATAAACATTCTACTGAGACAAGCAATCAAAATTATTAATAGCTAATCCTGAAACAAATTGTTCCGATAATAGATAAATATCATGGCAGGCATTGATTAAATTAAGCCATTAAATACAGAGCTAATTGTATTTAAGGCACGCTATTAGGTCTAAGACACGGTGACTAATTCATAACGTCATTTCAATTACACAAGTTCTCATTTAAATTCAAAGGTATGGGCTGGCTGCGGGGGGCGGACCGCGGCACGAACTATGCGCCATTCATAGCGTCATCTCATCCCGCCGAGACAGACAAGACACCGGCACTGATAATAGAATGCCTCATAGCAAGTCCACCACAGCTTTGCTAGTAGGTACACACAACTAGTCCTACGAGTTCAATCCACTTCATCTTTCAGATTGTAGATACTCATTTGATCGTACAACGCACGATAATTTTCATTAAAAAAAAATCAAAAAAATATGGTTTTATGATATTAGCGCTACCCGAAGCAAAAGTGCGGCAATACTAAGTATTGCCATAGGACCTGCCTTTATGCGAGACTAGCGGACCGCCCCGGCTTTGCACGGGTATATTCTACAGCCTATGTTTATCACGGATGATGTAGGATTCTATATTAAAAGAATTTTTCAAATTGGTTCTGTAGTTCCGGAGCCTATTCAATTCAAACAAAGAAATCTTTCCTCTTCATAATATTAGTAAAGGTAATTAATATTCACTTATTTCACAGGTCTACAGTAATCAGGATATTATATTTATTACAGTTAAAATCTGACGGTTGTGTTCTGTGTCCACATTTCACAGCGATGTCACAGTTCACGATAGGTCGCTAAATCGGAACTCCATTGTCTCTCGGGTTGCGCCAACGAATTGTCTGCCTCGAGGCTATCTGAGATTCTTTAACGAGTATTGTTTCTAAGTTATTTATTTTGTTAGGTAATCTATTATCTATTCTGATACCTGCAGCAATGTCTACATTAAGTATTAGGTACCTAAGCATCTATCATTTAAGGCGTATCATACATCACGTGTATTATGAAAGATTGTTTAGCACTAAACAGTTTTAACGATAGCTTGCCACAAAGGGCTTTAACGTTAATGTTGATTACAAGACGTCTAAGAGGTCAACGTGAATTGACCGCTTGATAGTTAACGGGATTTTAGGTAAATGAGTTTCGTTGTCAGTCCGTTTCGGATTATTTCAGTATTACTTTAAGCCTCTCCTAGACAGACGTGGTATACAGTAGCGACCAATGCAATTTAGGTTACATTCGCTTGCTAATTATTCTGGTCACTACCGCAGGTCGCGTGTATCTGGGAGAGGCTTTATTTTAGTCAAGGCAATTTACTTGTAACTTATCACTGACAGAATAATTAATGAGTGTTATTAATTTTGATTTACAAATCAGATGTTTCGACAAGTTATTGTGCAAGCGGAACGTCATAAAATCTCTTGGGGGACATAAGTATATTCTCCTTCCATCGTTTCACGCATTAGTGGCGTTATTATATAATTATGATGAAGGTATTGGCGTTTTTTTAAGCTATAGTTTTTCGGCATGTCTCTGAAACTAGGCTTAAAACGACACAGCAACGAGCACGAATTGACAATAAGAGCAAAGTTCAGCGCGGTTCAGGACTCGGCAGGAATGCGGAGCGCGGGGTGAGCCGGCACCTTCGCCTAACCTCTCCACAACAATCACGATTACCCACTATTTATATCGACATTTCAGATACACCTGTATTCTAGATATACCTACTTAATCGCTAAGCACGCTGTTGCAAGAGGGTGAACAATTTGTTGTGAGAAATAAAGCATAGCCGATAGTGTTACAAGAACAGCTTCCTGCAACTCTAGCGCTGTGAGATTTCTCTTGCAGCTTACGGATATCTGAAAACGCATGATCATGAAATATCCTTATAGTTTGTAATAATGTTGGAAAGCGCTACCTGCTCGTAGGAAAGTGAACGAGATGAGGCTCAAACGACGAGGTGGCATAGCGACGGCGAAAGTTACAGCACTAGACTTCACGCATGACCCGCGGGTCAGGCGCACACTTTCTGACATATGTCAATTAAGGGCCTCCGCAGCCGTCGCCGTTGGGCGTCGATTGAGAGCTTGGACATGTTTGTGGAAACCTTCACCGCCAGGATTGATTCATTACTCCATCTGTTTTGAGCGGGCCGAGTGCAATTTACAGCGAGACGCACATTTGGTCATAGATTAAATTGTCATATGTTCGCCACAAATGAAGATTCATCGTCAGAGCAGCCGTCTCGGTTGAATGCGCTTCAGTTATTTACGATTCTTTCTAATCGCGCTATTAGAAGTCATGGGGTTACTCCGCTGAAATTATGGTTGCGCAAAGGCAATTTGTATTGACAATCTGACAATTACAGTGTTTGCGTTGCAAGTATTCGTCGGCGCGCTATCTGTACAATGATATACAGTTGGTTCGTTATTTTCCGAGTGTGGCTGTTGGCAATTTACCGCTTCGCAGATCGATCAGCTCCTATTATTGGAGAGGTCGAACGTGTACAAACATCGATTTCGTGTCGTTAATCTGAAGCTGAGTCCCCGAGGTGAGAGCCGACATTGCAGGCTCACCTCACGTATCGCAACGGAGATAACGACATGTAATCACAATCATACAAACAAAAGATGAACAGCCTCTAGAAATGTACTATGTAATTGCCGGTTAACTGCCTGTTTTTATGCAATTCACACCGATGTTTTATTGTTCGGCGTTGTTAGGATTACGTCTCTATTTGCGATTGGTTTAAAAATTAGTGAACTATGACCTAAAATGATGAAACTATCATTAAGAGGTTCTATTAGAGAGTAAAACTTCTTTGTTGCACAAATAAGTTTCTCTTTTTAACAAAGTTTAAATGCGCTGAAGTACGGGAGACTTTTTGGTAAGCTTTTTCTTGAATTTCTGTATGATTTAATAAATAAATAATTATGTCTGTATGTCAGGGTCCTTGGAGTAAGTACTATATTTATAGTTATTCTGTGCCTTGGTTTTAAAGAAATTCAAAAGAGTGTCATTCCATTACCTATCTGAATAGCTCGGCTTGTTTTCATCGATCTTCCGCGAAGCAGGAGTTAGAGCTCGTGGTGGTAACCGCCCGCATAGCGCGTGATTGCGGCCAATTATTTTCTGTTTATCTCTAATTACGCATGCGCTGCCAACGTTCGCGGCTTATCAGCAATCTGCCCTCCGCCCTAAGATCCGATCGGTTTTCTAATCAGCTCTCAATCCCTGTACATGGACCATCAACGTTGGAGATAAATCGGGTCAAATCGATTGCGACCACCGCAATCACTACCGGCTTTCACAAAAATAAGCGAGATTCGTTCCGATTGTCATTTGGATAATCGGAGAAAATGTACGCGGAGCTAAGTGAATTCTCGGTAGCGAGGTTTTTTATTGGGTGAGCATGGAAAATTAACGTTTTACATGTACCGCGCGCCGCGCCGCTGACAAACGATGACATGGCGCGAGATGAGATGCGAGCTGCAAGCGCGTGTGTGCCGGCTGGGGTCCCTTGGCTCGCACGGTATTCAATTTATTGGCCAGTCGTGCAAACAGAATGACGTGTCAGTTTTTTGGTGCATTCGGCACGCCGCCGGTGAAATTAGGGTACATTAAAGCAACAAGGTCAGTGCGGTCGCCATGTCCTGCCGACGCGGTCAGCTGGGCTTTGGAAGTCGATGAGCTTTGCGGTTGGTCGTTTCCGTATTTCGTACAAAGTTCATTAAATATTCGACATGCTTCAATTTTGCAACTTAGGTGGGCTCACGTCATCAACGGCCATGTTCATAAAATGTTTTGAAACTGATTTCAATTTCGTTTGTACAGATTGCAGTGATTAGTCGTTGTCTTGAATGAATCGTTAAAACATTCTAGGGTTGGGTTTACTGATTACTTGATTAGTGATAGAGAATTACTTCCCACTTTATAGACCATAAAATATCTTTAGTAGTTTGGTTACCACGCTACATCTACAAGACCTAAACGAACGTAACCGCAGGGAAAGTATGCACCCGAAATACTAGACAGGAAGTATCACTTTCTTTTTTCATAAATAGGTAAAAATACATTACTTATT
Source organism: Eupithecia vulgata (assembly GCA_946478455.1). NCBI lineage: Eukaryota > Metazoa > Arthropoda > Insecta > Lepidoptera > Geometridae > Eupithecia > Eupithecia vulgata. The sequence continues at coordinate 7,482,318 of OX297862.1, read as the reverse complement.
TAGTTCAGAAACACTTTTTCGTCGATTGTTTCTGGTACAAATAACTTTTTATTCCGACGTAATCGCCTGTTATAACTTAATTGAAAATCGGGTGCCTCCACCAGGGCGTCCAACACCGGGGGCCTAACACACGAACCAGCTGTAATAAAATAACATTGTGAAGGTACTTTTATGACACCTATCGATATGGCCAATCACGGGAGCATCATCAATTCATCAGATTCAGATATAGGGCCCACTGCTGGACCCAGACCTAAAGATCGTTCGTTTGGTCCCTCAACCAACGATCAATAAATCCCGAAACTTAGCTGCAAATAAATAAATAGCTGATGTAGCCTGTGTGTAGCCATTCAATTATTATCCATGCAAAATTCAAGAGACACGGCCGTTAGCATGCTTTACTTAGGTCCCTTGATATTTTCAGTCAGATTTTATCAGGGCTTATGTATAGAGACCGTTTCTGAAGTCACACGGGTTTCTCTCACTGCTGATATTTAGTACACTATTATGCTACAGTGCGCCAGTCAGAAATAAATTCACGCGAAAGTTCGCTCAGGTAAAGCAAAATCAGCTATAATAGAAAGGCTGAATTTTTGCATATCTTTAAAAATATTTTTGGGTAAAAATAGCCTCCAGTATGTAGGTAGCCGTTGATAATTAAGGGTAGTAATAATTGCCTACTATGGTTTACTGTGTTTTTTTACTCTGATTTTTCCTTGTAAAAGTTTGAATAAATTCAATTTCCACCTATCAGTGTCTAACTTTACTGACCTGGAAGGGGTGACATGAGTCTACTAAGTGTCCTTGAAAGCCATTAAAAATACAATCTTTTACATTAAAAAATCTAATCAATTATGACCAGAAAATCCACAATTTTCATTTCCGACTTCAAAATAAATAATACCCCATATTAATAACACCGAATTGTCTAAATATGTCATTATAAGGGTTCCGTGTCTCAAAATAAAACAAGATTCGCCAAGTGCGAGTGTAATTCGCGCGCCGAGGGTTTCAAACATGTGCCAATTATTTGGACAATCAATTTTCTGATATATTTTAAAAAGTATGAAACTTACAGAAATTTCAAAAAGTGTTTTAAAAAGGCCGAAACGATACCTTTCATTTGATACCCCACAAGGGTAGGTACCCCTTTTTGAAAAAAAATCCCCTTTTTTGACCATTTTTCAAAAACTATTATTATTACAGACTTCTCTATATTTTTCCTGTAAAATATAGATTGATATCTACAAACGCCTAGTACATTGTACATGGATCGGTCATCAATCTTCGGAGCTAGGGGGGGGGGAATGGTCAATTTTTCGTCTTTTTTTGAAATATTTCAAAAAGTATGAAACTTACAGAAATTTCAAAAAGTGTTTTGAAATGGTCAAAACGATACCTTTCATTTGATACCCCACATAGGCAGGTACCCCCCTTTTGAAAAAAAATTCCCCCCCTTTTTGACCATTTTTCAAAAACTATTATTATTACAGACTTCTCTATATTTTTTCTGTAAAATATAGATTGATATATACAAACGCCTAATACATTGTACATGGATCGGTCTGCAATCTTCGGAGCTAGGGGGGGGGAATGGTCAATTTTTCGTCTTTTTTTGAAATATTTCAAAAAGTATAAAACTCACAGAAATTTCAAAAAGTGTTTTGAAATGGTCAAAACAATACCTTTCATTTGATACCCCACATAGGTAAGTACCCCCCCTTTTGAAAAAAAAATCCCCCCCTTTTTGACCATTTTTAAAAAACTATTATTATTACAGACTTCTCTATATTTTTCCTGTAAAATATAGATCGATATCTACAAACGCCTAATACATTGTACGTGGATCGGTTTGCAATCTTCGGAGATAGGGGGGGGGAAAGGTCAATTTTTCGTCTTTTTTTGAAATATTTCAAAAAGTATGAAACTTACAGAAATTTCAAAAAGTGTTTTGAAATGGTCAAAACGATACCTTTCATTTGATACCCCATATAGGTAGGCACCCCCCCTTTTGAAAAAAAATCCCCCCCCCTTTTTGACCATTTTTAAAAAACTATTATTATTACAGACTTCTCTATATTTTTCCTGTAAAATATAGATCGATATCTACAAACGCCTAATACATTGTACGTGGATCGGTTTGCAATCTTCGGAGATAGGGGGGGGGGAAAGGTCAATTTTTCGTCTTTTTTTGAAATATTTCAAAAAGTATGAAACTTACAGAAATTTCAAAAAGTGTTTTGAAATGGTCAAAACGATACCTTTCATTTGATACCCCATATAGGTAGGCACCCCCCCTTTTGAAAAAAAATCCCCCCCCCTTTTTGACCATTTTTCAAAAACTATTATTATTACAGACTTCTCTATATTTTTTCTGTAAAATATAGATTGATATCTACAAACGCCTAATACATTGTACATGGATCGGTCATCAATCTTCGGAGCTAGGGGGGGGGAATGGTCAATTTTTCGACTATTTTTGAAATATATCAAAAAATATGAAACTTACAGAAATTTCAAAAAGTGTTTTAAAATGGTCAAAACGATACCTTTCATTTGATACCCCATATAGGTAGGTACCTCCCCTTTTGAAAAAAAATCCCCCCCCTTTTTGACCATTTTTCAAAAACTATTATTATTACAGACTTCTCTATATTTTTCCTGTAAAATATAGATCGATAATAAAAAAAGGAGCTCTTATAGAATCACTTTGATAGCCGTCCGTTCCTCATAAGATCATGAGGCTTTTAGCGGGATATATTTTTTAAAAGAAAAGAGAAGAAAATTATTTTTAAACACAACAGAAAAACAACAAGCATGGTGGTTTTTATGATTTATTAGTACCTATCTAATTTTATATTGATTGAAGGAACAACACTTTGAGCTGACAAAATGAATGGTGACATCACAAAGAAAAGACAGCGTTTCAATCACCCGAAACTGAGGTTACTTTTATTTTTCGCATTTTACATAAAAAAAATATTATTTTTTTGTATACATAAAAAATCGAATGTCAAAAACTATTCTGTAATAAATTCACAGTCAGTTTTTAGTTTTTGCCAAGAACAAGTCAGTTGAAATCAATGTTAGCAAAATCCCAACACCCGGCCATACAATCTTATATAAGGTACATAGACAATATTTAGTGTTCCTTTAGCATCATTATCTATATGAATAGATAAACCTAGTTGCCTCTAATGGATGTGAGCGTTACGATAAGATACTTGTGTTGCAGCTTCTAATAATAAGCCTGGCTAGGTACCTAACTAATGGGCTGTCTAGACTAGTATGACTAGTATTATAACGAAAGGCTGGACAATTCCTGATGAGATTAGCAATCAATTATGTTGTTCTCACGGCTACCGGTAGGTTAGTTACTGAAGCGTGTAGACTCTACTCTTTCTTGATGACTGATTAGACGACCTCTGTGGAGCAGTGGGCAACCTATTGCGTGGCAGGTAGACCTGCGACGCAATAGGTTGCGGGTTCGATTCCCGCCTCGGGACAAATATGTGTACGAACTGCTGACATTTGTTCAGGGTGTTCTGATCGTTTTCTATGTATAATAAAAAGTATCTATCAACATATGTATATATTATGTAGATCAGTTATCTAGTACCACAAGCTCTGCTTAGCTTGGGGCTAGATAATGCTGTGTGAATTGTCCAGCATTATTTATCTTTTTTGACAGATTTGCAAAGCTCATGTATTATTTTATTCTAAAAGAAAATGGTTTGTTGTTTTCAGAGGTTTCATATGGGTTCGGAACCCCTATTTCTAGTAGTAGATCTATTATGTTACACTTTAGGGTAATACATCCATTTTTAAAAAGTGTCAATACTAGGTTCTATTGCTAATGAACCACAAAAAAAAAACATTTTATTCAGTCGTTATGTAGCCTAAAAACATCTTTAAAAATTACATTGGTTACTTGACGAAAACGCTGGACGCAGTGGACGCCATATTGCTCGTGGTCATGAGTCATCAGTTGGATGTCAGACCACATCAAATGAGCTGATGTTGCTGATAACAGTCGATACTTTTTTAGTTTGCCTACACTGCCGTATGACATAATAAAAACAGTTCCTACTATTTCGTGGTGTTTAAAAACAGATTTTAAAAACTGAAACCTTAGATTTGAATTTTAAAATTTATTGTTATTTTATAAACTCACATTTTCCTACTGCTTTTTGCCTAAGCTAGCTAAATAATGTGTTTAGTTTTTTTTCTAATATCGAGTAAAATACCCTAATATTGTGCCGAGGTATATTTCCAGCTTCACCTCACCCATCAGAGGGCATCTGTTCAACTGTCAACACCGAATCCCGCCATTCCGGATATGTCAGTGTGACCGATGACAGTGACAGCTTAGATAGGAACACCTCGACATACCAGCCGACGCTTTATAGGCCATGGTATCATACTAATACCTATTATAAATTCGAAAGAAACTGACCCCCGAATACTCAAACGCATCTTAGGTTTAAGGTGAAGTAGGTCCCAAAACTCAGGTTTTGCCTAGACGAAAAATCAGTTTTAAGGCAAGAAAACACAATTTTTTAAAATCTTTTTTGATGAGCATCGAAAGTTTAGGATTTTTGTTAGTAAGTTATGGGAGCCGAAACACGATTGACTCAACTTGACTCGATAGAAAAAAATCACAAAGTTTCCTCTAAATTTTGCATTTTTACAACGGAAAACCAGTTTCATTTGCTAGTTACTTAACATATTTGCATGAAATATCGTCTAAAAAATACTTAACTAAACACTTTAGAGGATTATGGTCTTAGTTTTTTGCGAAAGAGTATTATTTTAGAGCAATAACAAATTTATAAATAAAAAGCAGTGAAATTGCGCGCGGGCCGGCTCTTGCGTCCCTTTCTCGCTTTCGCTGCGCGGTGTTCGCTCGTCCTTGTCTCGAAAATACGAACCTACTTCGCCTTAAGCACGTCTCAAGTGACGATTTTTTGTCAAAACCACAACTTGAGACGAGCTTAAATTCAAGTTGCGTTTGAGTATTCGGGGTCTTTCCCGTGAAAAGGTAACAGACACGCAGGTGTATGTTCTTTTTTCACGCCTAAACGGCTGAACAGATCTCAATGAAATTTGGTAGGGAGGTAAATGGTACCTCCGGGAAGTACATATGTTACTTATACACTATACATATATACTAGCACTTTCATGGCTGAAAACACAAAATGATATCTGCGGGTCCATGTCGCGACGGTGCACCGTCGTCGTCGCGACATGGACCCGCAGATTCCATGCGGCGCGCCCCTGCGGGTCGCACCGCCGACGCTAGCAGTGATCGTGTTATAGTATATTATAGTAGTATACTAGAAAGCACGTGTGAAGCTGCGGGAAGTAGCTAGTGTAATATATACTAGGGGCTATAAATACACTACAGGTATTATTTACATCAGAATTATTTACTGCATATTCTACTCTTAATTTTAATTCGGTAGGCAAATGTTGTGTTTATAGGTCAATATAATCGCGGGTAGTAAAATATAATTTTAAGTAATCGAATAAGTTTCACACGTTACAAAGTAGGTAGCTGAAGAAGAGTAATAGTTATAGTTACCTACTAAGTGTAAATATTAGTTGTAATTATTTTTTCCAGTTTATAATTACTGATATACATAATATAATATAAAGATTACCTACTCAAGTTTCATCATCACTTATTCTTACTTATTTATAGAGATAGCATCCCCAAGTAACACTAAAGGTTTTCTTTTATTAATATAATTTATTAATAATTTTATAAATAATAATACACTAGTTTTTTTGGTACAAAAAAATACCTTTTAGGTACTTGTTAGTCCAAAACTAGAAATAAATCCAAACAAATTGTCAGCCCTTTCCATCCAGTAGTTTTGACGTACAGCCGCGTAAGCCTACACCCAAATATCTTTTATTGGTTTTAAGAAAATACGTATTTCAAAAATTATTATGATTTAAACATCCAGAATTTTGCATTTTAATATAAGTGTGCTATAGAGTTGGTACTAGTAAAACTGAATTAAAATTTAAGCATAAGATTCCACCAACATTAACTGCACCTTAGATTATCTGCAGTTAAACTCGAAAAGCTTGTTTAATCCGGAAGTCTAGCTACCTACATAGGGTGCTTAAGCATAAGCCTTGTGCTAACTCATTAGGCTTTTGAAAGGATTTTGCCAATCAATAGATACAATAATATAATATAATTTAATCAATAGATATAATAGATAGTACCTAACCTACTACTCATACCTAGAAAATTATGAATCACGCACGTTAGGCACGGCATAAATAACGAACACAAAAAAAGATTTTACATAGTATGGTAAACCGATAACCGCTGCGGTAAACGTGTTCTTGAGTGGAGACCGCGATTCAGCAAACGTAGTGTAGGACGCCCTCCGACCAGGTGGGATTACGATTTGAGAACAACTGCTGGCAGATGCTGGATGCGGCAAGCTGAATACAGGACGCTATGGCGCTCATTAGAGGCCTATGTCCAGCTGTGGACTAGTATAGGCTGATGATGATGATGACGTAATTTCACCAATTTAAACTAAATAGACCTTTGCGACAGGATATCCTATATAACTTTATGGTGCTATAAATAAATCATTCAATATTCATGCAACACTCACGAAAAGTAGATCATTTAGAAATAGTCTTTGTCATTTTTACGAGGTAGTCGCTTTAAAAGACGAACAACCTTGTTACGTGATGCAAACGAAAGGCGGGGTTCACAAGAGCGATCCGAAAATGCACAGCATAATAGATAGATAGAAAATTCTTTATTCATAGCCCATAAAAAAACATTTTTACATTTAAAAAAACTTATCCTAAACAAAGACATGGCTGCCTTATCGCTTAAAGCGATTTCTTCCTGGCAACCAATGTACACGGAGATTACTAAGTAATAGTGGTATTGATATGGATCAGTTGAGCTACCTGTAGATTGTTTGCAACAGTTTGCAGATAGCTTAATTGTTTCTATTGTAAATACTAGTATTATTTTAAATTTGTTATTTTATTGTTATTTTCTTTCTGAATAAAAATTAAAAGTAATAGTATATTATAATATTTTTTATTGAACACCTTCTGCTGCCCGCGGCTTCGTACGCGTTGTGTTTATGGTTATTTATATCCCAAGGGAACTGATTTATGGGCTAAATAGAAGCCTATGTTAGTTTCCATCATTTCAACTCTATGCCAAAAATCAAGTCAATTGGTTGCTAAGTTAAGATGTGAAGGACAAACTAACAAACACACACACTTTCGCATTTATAATATTAGTATGAGCTTTACAGACTTAACGTCATTTTTAATATTAAAAATAACTTTGCAGGTGAAGAAAGCTACTACACAACTAAATAATGTCTAAGGTGCATGCGGTTTTATAATCGACCACACAGCCGACAACAAAAATGTGTTTTGATTGGCCGCGTGTGCTTAGCCTTATATCGTCGAAGCTAAGACGCAACCTTGCTGCATGATGCAAAGCCCAAGTATCGCACACTTTCATAACAATCAGTGATTGATTACATAAATTTGAATAAACCTGAAGCATTTAAAAGTAAATTAAATTCATCTGCGTCGGCGTCGGATAAAACGTCGCAAGAACTCTGATAAATCACCGAAATGACCGACTGACGGTTGCGTAGCTCTGTACTCGCGATATACACATTCAGGCTTCAAGTACCTACTACATGTTAGTGGTATTCGAGCTTAGAGATCATTGCAAGTTATGTCAAAAATGTGAAGAAAAAAAAAGAAAAAGAAAAGAAAACCCAGTAGAAACAAAAAAAAAAACAGTAAAATTTACGTCGAAATTAAATCGAGTGTATGAATTTTTTAATAATAATAATGCTGGACAAACAGCATTATATAACCCCAAGCTATGCAGAGCTTGTATTATGGGTACTAGATAACTGTTATACGTAATACAATACATTACATTGATAGATATTTTTTATTATACATAGAAAACGTCGCTATAGAATAGGACATACCCGTGCGAAGCCAGGGTGGACAGATACTCGTAGTTGTGTACAAAAATCAACAAGGAAGTCAATTTTAGATAAAGTTTAGGTACGGCGGCGGTCTAGTTTACCTTTTTTACTAGCAGTAGGTACCTGGCTGGGTAGGCACTATACAAGAAGTTAGTAGTACATACCTAAGGTATAGGCAGTAATAAGTGATTAGATTACTCTATCATCCATAGACACTCTCACTTACCCATGCTGATAGAACCTATCGTGTAGGGTAAGTGTAATTTTAAAATAATAAATAATTAATAAATTGGATAAACATTATAAATATATTTTATGCTAGTAGTTGGTATTTCACACATATTTAATTTTTTTGCGTACATTTTTAGAAGTTTTCTTTTTGGTAAAAACACCAACCCAAGAACCAACTGAGATTGTAAAATAAAACTATTTATCTTAGAAATCTAGTTTAATTCAACTATTTGTTGCATTATAAAGTGATCAACGTGGGCATTTGCGTCATAGTCAAAGGCAAGGAAAGTGTTGACGAATTTAGTGTAGGTAGATATAATATTCGCTCGTTATTTATTTACCCGCTAACGTAAATTCGTTGACCATTCCGCAGGACATAGCAAATTAGTCAGATGCAGTGAAGCGTAACTCGCCACAAAGGCCCCATATTTTTATCTTATTAACGTAATTAACTTTGTATAAAACCGACTCTCAATTATTTTAATGCTTATTAAACACGTGCGCTTAAGTGGTCGAGTTTCGGCCGGCAGTAGTTCCGCGTAATTATCGCCATTGAATCTGCGGTCGGCTCCGTACCACACTGTAAAGACGGACAGGTCCGTCCACCCCTATGCAGTATGCACCCCTTGGGAAATTCGGTACCTCCCAGCATTTCCCAAACAAATTCCCATGTCGATTTTGAGGTTTTATTCCAATTCCGGTTACAATAATTTCGATAATTGGACCATTATCATGTTCGTATTTTACCATTTTTATATGAAACCGTAAAGAGTATAAAATGTTGAATTTACTTTTTTAGACTTTTACGATAGAAATGCATCTGACTATAAAAATCTTTTGCAATGACCAAAAATCGTTATGTGAACACCTACATCGTAAATGTTTATTGTTATTGCTTTTCAGACACTTGCTGCGTGTTATCCACGGAATACCTACTTAACGCTTAATGTATTTAGTACGCTTTCGTAAAAAACTACAATTCAAACATATAATTCCTAAAAGTAGTGCGGCTGGTGCGGGGCGGCAGATCTGGCCGAAGATCTCAAGCTACCTGTACATTGTTTGCAACAGACTGCAGTTAGCTCAATTGTTTCAATTGTAAATACTAGTTTTAATTTAATTATATTATTTGATTGTAATTTTCTTTCTTTTTTTAAAGTTATTCCTAAAAGCTATAATTATGACCAGAAAATCCATCAAAAATCTCATTTTAACTCTCGGTGGTATTTCGGAAAATGGTCTTGGAATATCCAGAGGGGGACAATCTTTATGAAGTCAGTAACATAGTGGTTCTACTATGTTACTATTTTATTCCTATATCCTATTTTTCCACAGGTTTTGATACAGTGCCTTTATCATGTGGACAGGGTACTACATAAAAATATCAGAATATTATCTAGAAGATAAAAAAGCTAGGGACGGGTTTTGCTCCAACTCGAAAATTAACAACTAACAGGCAAAACTTTTCTTCGTCGCTTCTTTACTTTCAATTACATAAAGAAGCGACAGAAATCAAAAATTGCACTTCATTACCGTGTCAGTGTTTTATTTTAAAAAGACGTTTTCTAAGTGTACATTTTTGCATTTATGGAAATAAAGCATTTTTGATTGATTTGATTGATTGATTGATACGCAAATCTTATACAATTATGAGACGTCACGATCACGTATCGATATTATCGGCAAATGAACTCAAGTCTCTGACTAGACTGCCACCGAAGTTACTTACCTAATTAGCAAGTACAGGACTTTCGACACGCATGACTAGGTAGATAACTACTTAAACCTAGCTTTGTATTGGACACAGATTTTGTACGTAATTTAACTGCTGTCTATTCATTGTTGTGTAATGCTTTATTGTACAGCATTATTTCTCAATAATCATTCATCTTAAAACATAAAATCTCTTAAGTTAACATGCTTAAAATTTCACAACAGGTTTTTTGATCTCGTCCTTATTTTGCAAAATTATTATATAACTAGCGTTCCGCCTCAGCTTCGCACGGGTATATTCTATAGCTGTTACTCAGTGATGATAATGTAGCTTTGTAACGGCAAAAGAATTTATGAAATCGATTCAGTAGTTTATAAATTTATTCGTAACTTAAAAAATACAGATCTTTCCTCTTTGTAATATTAGTGTAGATTGAAATCAGTCCAGTAGTTACATACAAAAGTACAAATCGTTCCTCTTCATAATACCTATTAGTCTTTATTTATAGTAACATGATTTCGTCGTACCATTGGGGAGACAGCTATGCTCCGAGTTTCTCTGAAGGATAGGATTCGCATCGAATATATCCGACAGAGAACCAAGGTTATCGACATCGCTCAAAGGATTAGCAAGCTGAAGTGGCAGTGGACTGGCCATATCTAGAGAAGAACCGACAACCGCTGGGGTAAACGTGTTCTTGTGTGGAGACAGCGACTTGACAAACGTTGTGTAGGACGCCTCCGACCAGATGGGATGACGATTTGCGAAAGACTGCTGGCAGATGCTGGATCCGGCAAACTGAAGACAGGGCGCTATGGCGCTCATTATTGGAGGCTTATGTCCAGCTGTGGACTGGTATAGGCTGATGATGATGATGAATAGTAACATTATTAGTCTTGTCTGTTCATGATACGTAGTCATAAGATAAGTTAATTTTTATTTTACAGCTAAGAATTTTGTGCATAAACAAATAAAATTATCTAAATAGGATTTTTACCACGTTAATATAACACGTTCACTGCTAGGTGCGACCCGCAGGGGCGCGCCGTCGTTTCACGGACTTGCAGATCGCTCTCTGTGTTTTCAGCCATGAAAGTGTTAAGTCTTAAAACGATTTTTATACAGTTTACTGATTTAATGCAAGAATCAAAACACAAAAAGTTATTCCAACTCACAGCGCTGCTCTCAAGCCTTTCTCCAACAATTGAGTAAGAACGATAGGTGAAATATGAAACATCGTGTTCAATTATAATAGGTTCAATAAATAACAATGTGTTGATAGTTGAATGTGGATCAAAGTGGGGGCGGGCCAACCTCGGGCAAGATTGAATGATTCCTCTCCCCGCTCGTCTCAGGCAATCAGTGTCTGATACAAATGCACTTGCACTTGCTGGTGCTTATAGTAACAATTACCTCTTGTACCAACACATAATTAAACTTGATTGACTGCTGAAAATTCACGTTAAACCTATCTACTTGTTTTATATTGTAATAATCTCTAAATAAGCCCCTGAATACAATAATTATCAAATCGATGATGAATATAATCTACTATATAATCTACTACGTACGTTAGGTACTTATTTAAATAAATAAATTAAATAATGCTTGACAATTCACACAGCATTATCTAGCCCCAAGCTAAGCAGAGCTTGTGTTATGGGTACTAGATAACTGATATACATAATATAATACATTACATAGATAGATATTTTTTATTATACATAGAAAACGACCAGAACACCGGAACAAATACCTGCAGATCGTACAAATATTTGTCCCAAGGCGGGAATCGAACCCGCAACCGTCGCAGGCAGACCTTCGCCCACCGCGCCACAGAGGTCGTCATTATCAAATCGACGATGAATATAATCTACGTACGTTACTTATTTATACTTTATATACTTCTTTTAATTTTTGCAAAAGAGTCGTTGCATTGAGAAACCAAATCAAAATTTTTTGTCATGTAATGGAACATCTAAAATATAATAAATATGTTACGCATATCATCAAATAATGAATAACTAGCAACTTTTGCAACTCCGGTAATGACGCTCGTCCATAACGTGTTGTGAAACTGCTCGAGGGCGCTTCTGACTTGTCGTAAATAATTGGACGCGCACTGTTTGTACTAATGCCCGATCTAAACGCATAATTCCTCTTTTTGAATTGAGCCATAAATTATGTGGATATACTGCCCGATAAACCTGCGTGAACGTGGGCAGAACAAGGAATTCCGGAATTAACCATAGGCTGAACAATTGACTGTCGGAGTTTCGTATTATCTAGCTAACCGAATGAGATCTAACAAATATATCTATGCATGTGCTCTATCGGGCTTCCAAGAAGCCGCGACTTATCAGAATTAGAATGACATCAAGAATAAGAGTGTCCCTTAAAAAAAGACAATGGATTTCGTCCGTGCTAAGCTAACGCAAGTGACACTGGATAGGATGCAGCTTCTACAATCTCCGTACGTAAAACAACATCCCATCAAGTTTTTTTGACATAATTTGCACAGAAATTAGCATAGATTCACAAAACCTGTTACCGCTATGAAGTCAGCCTTGGTGTAATATTCCTTTGAGTTTGTAGCCTAAGGCAAAATTTGATTGCTGTTAGATTGGCACCTTGATGTCGCAGTTTGAAAATATGAAGACACCTTACGATACTTCAAGATCCAAACCACCTGTGATGAAACTAAGCTGTCAATATTCCTATGATAATTTTTACGGTCTACTCTAAAATAGCATAAATAATAACCTTTCAAAACCTCGTACTGTTTAAATTCATATTTCTAAGACCTTGCTGGTTTGTTGGATGCAGTTTTGATTTAATTTTGATGCAATCTCGCCCCGACAAAAATTGACAAAGCAACTCAAGTCATTCAAACGAGTTTAAATCTATGATCCGAAACGTATTCGTACACGATGTTCCAGCAAACACGTCGAAGTAAGCTCGATTCGTTCTTGTAATATCGGTGTAATTTATTTAATGCTAGAAATAGACCTCGCTAGTACAAAGAATATTGGCTTTCACAACGGGCCGGCAAATTTATGTGCCGCGAGATTCAACCCGCTACGATCACGAGAACAAAGCATTAACGCGAAAGTACTTGGGTACTCGTACCAGCAACAGTTGCATTATCGATTGTTTTTGAGTTACTACTAGTTTTGTTTTATTAGATGGAAAGGAACATAATGGTTCAGTCGGATGAAGAGAGCAAAACATATAAGGCTTCATATTCGTGAGTCGGTCGTCTATAACTTGATTACTTAGACTTGATTACCTAGGCATGCAAAATAAACCTATAACTATTTGCAATAGTCTGATTCCCTAAAACCCTCCCTAGTACAGTATCATTCGAATACTTCCATCGATTTCGAGTCATTCCTATAGATAGCACCCTGTAGCGCCCCTACCGGATGAGAGGAACTATTCGTAGTTTGATAACGATCCAATCGTTTCTTACAAACTCGATGATAGTTTTCGAATGATTTTGAGTGAATTGTTGCACTTTGACATGACAGCGGCAGTAGCGTTTGCACCATTAATGTTATAAAAGTAAGTAGATAGAGCAGCTCCAACATAGCTTGGTCACAGAAATGCCTTCATTTGGTGTAAAAATAAGATGATGAAAAACATTTCACAGGATACTTGCACCGAATCTTAGTATTCTCTTTGCGTCCTATGAGCATACCAAGTCTAAGGCTGAGTGCCCACAATGCTGGCACCATTGCCACGTTGAATGGCAATGCTAATTCGTTGACCGAAATAAAAATCAGCTTATATCTATGTGATATATTGTATTAAGTTTATCAGTCATTTAGTACCCAAAACACAAGCTCTGCTAGCTTGGGGCTAGATGCTGCTGTGTGGGTTAACCTGCATTATTTATTCATAAAGGAATAAAATAGACTCATTCCTGCCTTGTTATAAAAATATGAGATGTTTTACAATTTCCACGGCACCATCGGACAAAGGTGCTTAGAATAACATGGACTTCTATTACGCGAACTAGTAATTTTACAGCCCACTAGCACGCCTCCCTAGAACCGCCTGCAGGCTAAGCCCGTTACTAGAAATTATAACTACATACCTACAAAGAAGAGCTTCGCAAACGAGCCACTATTAAAACCCAATTTTGACGAAATGCACCTGTGATGTTAACGGAGTAATATATAATATGTATAATATACCTAACGGCCACTATAGGTAAGCGAAGACGAGGTGATAGCAGATAGTTTTCAGTTTTTTTTTTATTTGAAAATAATATAAATATGTCTTAAATTTATAACACTCTTTAAACCCTAGGGGTTTGACCCGAATGTTACATTCTTCGGGTTTTTAAATTAATAAGAAGTGTACCTATCTTCGTTAGCGGGTACGAGTAAGTAAAAATATCTTAATGATCTAAAGATAAGTAAGGTGGTACTCAATCATTACATAACATACTATATGCACAGTTAATTCTACTCGATGCTTACAATAACTTATCTTTAAGATAGGCTGTTGTTCCGCACCGACAATAGTAGGTATTTAAGGAAAATAACGGCTTAGTTAGTTTTATATAAATATTGACTTGTATCTAAATCGGATTATATTAGGCTTAGATATGCAAATATTGTATTAGTTTATAAGTCATATATACACTTACTAGTGGTTTATTTTCCCCTTCTTCCACTAGTGGAGTAAAAATTGAAGTGGACAAAATCAATAACACCTTGTTTCTTATTTGACTTTGAACTTGAATTACTATTTAGAAACGTGTTTATAGCATAAAATTTTACTTGTCTAAGTGCTTATTTTATAAGCCTAAAGGAATAAACGTTTTTGATATTTGAATTTGATATTTATTTATGATATTTTCCTACTATCACTTTCTCATTTTGTCAAGTGGCTGGCCGGTGGCTCGTTTGTGCTGGCTCAGTGTTTACACCTGCCTAGAACCGTTTGTGTAATTAAGATAATTGTTCTTCTATACATTCATTCAACAGGTTAGATATTCGCTATGAAATTACAAAAAATACACATTTTTGTTGATAATAAGCTTTTTGCGACGTCGTCGGCGCGTGCTATGCACGTTGCGATAATTAGGTCGTTTTGAGCACAATTACCGTTTAAATGGAGTACTACCCTACTTTGTAAAGAAGTGTGGAGAGACCTACAAGTGGAGCAGATGGGGTTGTTTAATATTACAGTTATCGACAATTATCAACAAAACTATCACAAGAAAAATAAATATTTTTCTTCTTCTTCTTCTCACATTAGATTTGTAGCAAAGTCGATGCCTGACTCTACCAAAACGAAAATATAATATAATTTTATACATGATTATTCTTTGTTTCAGCTGGCAAAATTATTCAACGTTTATTGTAGAATGTGCAGAACTTAAAGTTAAATATAACAAAAAAATACTTTTGATCCTTCGACATACATCATTGAAAGTAATTATGATATTTATCTATTAATGGTGTCGTTATCGCGTGGCTAGTGGTCTAACTGGTTAATACCTCAAGATGTTGCCCGCTTATTGTGGCTAATTGATGATGTACGATGGTAATTTATTGTGAGTTGTATTCTTACTGTATTTTGGGAGGAAGACCTAGTCCGAGGGCTTGTTTTTGAGTCTTGACTGGTCACGTTTACGAAATTTTCGCAATAAAATTAAACCTAAGTACCTAAATCACGATTCCCAGGCTACAGTTATTACAAAGTTTGGGGGAGGCATATGTCTTGTGTGATTATTTATTGATGATTTATTTAACAAGATCATAACATTACACAGATATCTCCAAATCGTTATGCCTAGTACATTGAATCGTATAAAAGTAACAACTACAAAATAATGAAATTAAACACAAGAAAATTTATTTGAAAACATATGGCAAAGTCGAGCTTAACCCTAAAAAGAGTTCTCTTCCAGCAAACCTTATTGGAAAAGAAAAGAAAATTGCAACAATATAAATAATTATGTAGTAGGTACATTAAATAATAAAATTGGATTTCTTAAAAAATCTTGAAAAACAAAATAAGCTAAAACTGCAAATCCACAAAACATAAATAAATTTTACATGACGAAGTGGTACAACATTTTATTTGTGGAAAACTGACTTTTCGGACAGTATCAAGATATTTTTTTGCTCAAAACCTCAAAAGTGAAGACATATCCAGAAAACCGTATTAAAACGTGGAGTGGATAAAAGTGACCGTTGCTCGACTGTAGCTTACATCGTCATAAAGTTGATAGAGCGATCTTGACCTAGCGCACCGACCAAGCGCGTGCGCGTGCGCATCCCTCGCGTGCTGCAAACTAACGGACCAGCAGCTGATCGCATTGTCATTTAATTAAGCCAATAATATCACCAGACCATGTAAACGCTATTATGGAAGTATCAAGATAAAATTAATTTTACCTCTTTAAGACGACTTTTTAAAGAGAATCTGCATTTTATCTTGGCATTTACGTTGATGGAGAGTGTTGTCGTGTAAACTCCGGTTTGATTATGAAATTATTGATATAAAACTTTATCTTACATGCAGAATGTAGGTTTTTAGGTTAGTTAGTGATAATTTATTATTTTTACTTATAAATCTTTATGATTAATTCCCACCTACAATTTTCCAAGAAACCAAGAGAGGCATAAGTGATTTTCCCCATTAAATATACTTATTTGCGATGCTTTGCCGTATCTTTCGTAAGTGAACACTTGAAAGGAAATGCAAGGTTTATCAAAAACGATACAATCTTTGAAACTAGACAAGCACTATTTAGTTGGAGGAGCTTGCGCCAGATTGGGCTTTGGGTGTTTGTTTAGGTAGCTATCGAATGGTCGGTCTATATGTTGGCCAAGTCTTGGCGAATCCAGACCAGTGGAGGCTGACAGATCTGTTATCACAAAGAAATAAATTAAATTAATGAATGATGTAATGCGGGCAAATGATTAACTGGGTGAATGATGAAATGGGATATTTGCTTGGAAAGAAGTTATGACGTAAATAGAGCATTGACCTATGACCTGGTTCCACCACCGTTATTTACGTTATTTAATAGGCATACTCGGTGCACTTAGAATAGTAAAAAAAAATAACAAAACAGTTCATAAAAAAACATAATAACCTTGCTAAGAAGCAGTATGACAAGCATTTATATCTGAGAGGAAATCTTTAATCTTTACTTCTCTTATAGGTTTATTAACATATTTTACATACATAATCTTTCATTTAGTTTAGTGATATGTACACTATTGGGCTAGTACTCTGCCTGCAGTACACGTGCTATACTAGAGATAAGAACTAAACTCAAAACAATAAGTTTTTTCAAAAACCTCAAGAAACTTGCACTTCCCTTAAGTCAGTAAGTGTTTCTTCGGCCAGGCGGCGGCTGAGCGGTGAATTTTTTGGTGAGGGAATACCTAGTTGCATCAAATGTAGTGTGATATATATACATACACAATGATTTATGTTAATTACCCTTTATTGTTTTTTTTATTTTGATTATGTTCATGGCTCTATTGATTGTTACTACACTGTTTTTTAGTCGTGAAAACCTTAATTTAAGCTTTCTAGGATATATTTTATTCTTATTATTCTGTTATATTAAGCTTCTGATTTTCCTATAAATAAATAAATAAACGTTTCTGGTTAGGCATTCCATTTCAGATTTGCTGAAAATCTCAAGAACCTATTCAGTTTCCCACTCCCCCCAGACGTGCCTGGCAGGGCAGACAGCAGCCAGGGCAGCGCCCGCGCCGTCTAATTAGGCGCGCTTCCAACTAATTTGACGCGAGCACTGCCTAATGAATGGTATCGCACACGTTCATCTACCACGTCTGCAGCTCGTGCTTTCGCCCTCACATTAAGGAAATCTAACTCCGCAAGATAAACGGAAATTATTTCGCTGCTTAGATTTTGGCGCACTAATTAACTGAACTTTGCATTGGCGCTTTACGTAAAGTCATTTCGAAATGGGACGGGAAAGGAATGTTTTACTCCTTCGCGATTTGTTAACATTTGTATCAGAAAATTCTTTTGATTATTGTTGTCCTTATTCTTGATACAGTTATCCCGTACGTCCCACGTCTTATCATCGTAACATCTAATTTAACTAGTTTCACAACTGGGTGTCAATGTCGTAAGGTCCTAAAACCCGGGAAATTACTTTTAAATTTTACTTCCCTGTTTATTAGTGACAAAATGGTAACTTCAATAATTTTTAATCTATATATTTAAAAAAATATATACGGCATTGATTCATTACCAGGTAAAAACAGTCAACTCAGACTATTTGAGTTAACACACAAAAACATTCGATAAGCGTAATCGAGAATCATTGATATTCCACGAAAAAGGCTTAGAATGATCGTAGACACAAATGAATAAATCTAATTTTCCTATTCGCATTCATGCTAAGCGTGAAAACACTGAAGTTGAAATTAAGTTTGTTAGCTCAAGAAAATTGTTCAGTGACGGTGTTTCATCTCTATGATTAAAGTGTTTGGGCTAGACTTGGTACGCTCAGGACGCAAAGGAAATAGTTAGATTCGATGCAAGTACCCAGTGAAATGTTTTTCCGTGAGTACTTATTTTTCTTAAAGCACCAAATGAAGGCATTTTTGTGTCCAAGCTATGTTGGATGGAGGTGCTCTATCTACTTATAACCTCATAGCCGCAAACGCGACTGCCGCTGTCAAAGTGCAACAAATCAATCAAAATCATTCGGAAATTATCATCGAGTTTGTAAGAGACGACTGGATCGTTGGGGTACAAGGGAGACTCCAAGATCTTGTCTCCCAAGCCAACCTAACCTGCACGTGGTGTACCCTGCTAGATAACGAACTAGGCTCTGGTGAAAATATCAACATTCTTCATAACTTGAAAACTCATATTTTACTATTATTTTCCATTACTTGACACTGGCAAAAAAGAGTCCAACCAGACTCATATTGCCATTAACAAAGAATCATCATCATCGACTGGATCGTAGTCAAACTACGATAAAGTAGTTCTTCTTGATCCGGTAGGGGCGCTACAAGGCGCTAAATATAGGAAGAACTCGAAATCTACATATTATTATGTAAGTATTAGAAATATAATGCGTACAAGTCGAACTAAGGCCTCAGGAATACATTAATTTTGATTATGTGTAGAACATCATACAAAAGCGTAAAACA
Organism: Eupithecia vulgata; assembly: GCA_946478455.1. Lineage (NCBI taxonomy): Eukaryota > Metazoa > Arthropoda > Insecta > Lepidoptera > Geometridae > Eupithecia > Eupithecia vulgata. The sequence goes on along the minus strand of OX297862.1, from coordinate 7,463,188 downwards.
TAAATTTAATCAACAATTATAATCATTTTATAGCTTTATGATACCTCATAATAATCAATACTAATTAACTATTAATTTTATAAGTTTCTAACAGCCATTCATGGGGGAATTAAATTTTGTTCGGCACATTTCCTAGTTTTAGGTATTTGTTTTAAATATCTGAAATTTCATTATACAGATTATTCTGACTATATGTGTTGGAGTTCTACACACTCCTTTACAATCAGCAGAGTTTTATCAGTCAGTTATCTGTATGTTCTTTTCCTATATAGGTATGTCCTTTCTGTACCCCCTGAACCGTGCCTTTTTCAGGGATAAAAATTAGCCTATGTAATTTTTTGACCCCTACCTTTGCTAATCATGTTGATCCTTTGCTATATGAAAAATTAAAACAAAACTATCCCACGGAAACTATATACCTATTTTACCGGGATAAAAAGCCTATATAGCCTATATACTATTCCAGCAGACTATAATCTATTTTTATGCCAAATTTCATCCAGATCCGTTCGGCCGTTCTGGCATGATTGAGTAACAAACATCCATTCAACCATCCATTCATCCATCCAAACTTTCACATTTATAATAATAGTTTGATTTCTATAGTAAAAAAATATATAAATGAGTTCATATTGACCTAGGTAAAGTTAAATAGTTATAGATACCTAATTATATGCCTATCATACTTTGTTGCCCCTGTGGTACAACCAGCCTTATACAGTAGATGTATTTATAACAAATTCCTGTCAAGATATACTACGTCCGTAGGAATTTTTGAAATACTTTTTTGCTGTAACAACAGCTGTTTCTTTCAATAAATACTTCTTTATGCTTTTCAAAAGAGATAAGAAGGCGACGTTTTTGACAGAGACTTAAACAATACTAGTTTCTGTCCGCGGCTTCGCTCTCGGTTTGACGTAGATGAATAGTAGCCTATATCCGTCCCGGTATACCATTTACCTCCCTACCAAATTTCAATCAGGTGTGTTCAACCGTTCAGGATCGAAAACTGCACAGAGAGGCTGACAGACAGACAAAGTAACTTTCTAGTTTATTTATATTAGTATTGGATACGTCAAACAGACGAAGTTGCTGAAGCCTTAGTAGGTACGACTGGTACGCATTATCATTCGAATACTTCCATCGAATTCGAGTCCTTCCTATACCTTTAACGCCTTGTAGCGCCAATACCGGATCGAGAGGAACAACTTATCGTAGTTTTACAACGATCCAATAGTTTCTTAAAATGATGATGATTCTTTGTTAATGGCAATATGAGTCTGGTTGGACTCTTTTCTGCCAGTGTCAAGTAATGGAAAATAATTGTAAAATATGAGTTTTCAAGTTATGACTTAGACAATTTAACCCGCAAGAGTTATGAAGAATGTTGATATTTTCACCAGAGCCTAGTTCGTTATCTAGCAGGGTACACCACGTGCAGGTTAGGTTGGCTTGGGAGACAAGATCTTGGAGTCTCCCTTGTACCCCTAGTTTCTTACAAAGTTGATGATAGTTATCGAATGATTTTAAGTGATTTGTTACACTTTGACATGACCGCGGCAGTTGCGTATGCGGCATTGACGTTATAAAAGTACTTAAGTAGAAAGAGCAGCTCTAACATAGCTTGGTGACAGAAATACCTTCAAACTTCAAGAAAAATGAGAACACACGGGAAGACATTTCACTGGGCATCGAATCCTTTGCGTCCTATGAGCGTACCAAGTACGTCAATCATAGAGGTAAAACACGCTCACACAACAATTCTCTCGATTTCGGAGATAAAAACGAATCTACATAAGTATGTAGGTATGTGTGAGTTGACAAACATAATTACAACTTAAGAGTGCGCCAAATTGTGTATTTTTAAACCCTTATCTATGGTAACGAACTTAAATATTCTAATTAAAAAAATACGATAGATAGGGGGAAAACCCATAGAAGTCGAGTAATCGAATAGAATTTTGAAAAATAAACTGGTTTCTTTACAAAAAATTATACAAGAATCGCTTTAAAAAAACTGTTTTAATTGAAATGCTCTAAAGTATCAGCGACAACACCATATTATTTTTTAAGAATTATATAGTCAGACTACTGTTTTATTTAAGTAATCGTGTAGTTTTTCTATTTAATGCTTAAATTTTGAATCATTAATAGAAAAGAAGCAAAAACTTGATTTTTGAACTAACATTGCTTTACTCTGTCCCGCTCCTATGAACGCGAAATCCTATGCCTATCCTTTTCACAATTTTTTGCATTAGGCCCGCTCTTCAGTGCTTTCACGTTAGCACTTATACGAATATTAAAATGAGACGTTTTTATGGCATTTTTTGGCTACACTTCGTTTGTGTCTACTACCATTCTAAGCCTTTTTGATGGAAGACATCAATATTGTTCTCGATTAAGTTTATCGAATGTTTTTTGTATAACCTCAGACAAAGATAGATAGAGAATACTTTATTCATCACCAATTAAGAAAAAAATTAGATTATTTTAAATTTAACAGCAATGGATTTGGCGGCCTTATCGCTTAAAGATTTCTTCCAGGCAACCAGAACAAAGGTCACAAACCAAGCTTTGTCGCTTACGACAGAAGCAAAGGATGGACCGGTTAGCTTGTCGGCAATTCCGCACACTTTATAAATAAATATTTATCTGTTTAAAGACACTTTTATCGTACAATTTGTCACGGTATACACTGACAAGACTACTTTTTGGTAAGCCAAAGAACACGATTTGATTCGATTCGCGGAAAGATCCGCCAGCGGGTTCGAGAACAAATTATACGGATATTTTATTAAGGGTCGATATATGACGCCATTTTGTGAAAAGTATAGGCATAGGATTTTACTTTTATAGGAGCGAGACAGAGTAGAGCGGTGTTAGCGCAAAAAACAATTTTTTAGCTGATTATCTATTAATACCTACATTTCTTTGCAAAAATAAGGTATTCTATTATTTAATACGGTGATGTGATGACAATAAAACGATACCTATTTTGATATTTTTAAAACGATTGCGCCTAATTTGACGATTGACATAGAATAGACTGATATTATAAATATAGGTAGACTTGAAAAAAAAGATAAAAAAACTACAGGTAACTGGAACTTGTCCCATCTGTTACGGTAGGTACCTACCTATTCTTTGTCAGTGACGAGTTCAGTACAAACAACTCTGGGCTAATTACTGAGGACTCACGACTCTCTCTCGTTTTAAAAGGTTTAAGCTGTGTCATTTGTCCAATCCATAATGGATTGATAACGTTTTATTTACTTGTTATTAAGATTTTTCCTCATTAAAAATCTAGGTACCAAAATAACCATCGCATAATACTCGGAAAAAATAATGATACTCGTAGAATAACCACACACATACCTACCAGTCTTTGGTTTAGAGCAGCTTGGTTAAGGCCACGATGACACGAGTCACACTACCGATTTTTTGTCTGTTTGTCGGATGAAATTGTCGATGGATAGGCGTATTTGACTTCCCGAAAGCGTTAGTTCCATACATTTGTAAATACAAAAATCGTCTTAGGATATTCGAATACTACCCATCCATCAGACTAAAAATCGGGCGTTTGCGGCCAGCCTAAGCCGGGGCTAAAAACCAGAAATAAAATAATGGTATTCGATGAATATTTTCAAATATCGGAGCGTCTAATCTTGACGTGGTACTGTTACATATTTGGTATTGATATTTTAACCGGTATTTATATCGGTATATACCGGTATATTTAAAGATACATTATAATGCTGGTAAAATATCGGTCTCAACAATTCAATTTTGGGTCCGCGAGAAAAAAGACTAAGTTTTTGTATTTTTTCAGTTTGTTGTTTATAGCTTCCGTATGCACGCGCGTAATTCATCAAAAATATGCAACGTCGCTATGAATATCAGTATTTTAGAGCAAAGTACCGATACATCAAAAGTTTCGTTACCTCTATTCTATGTTACACAAGCCCTGTTTTAAACTTCGTGCGTGAACGAGTTATATTTTTTTTAGTACAAGTGTAGTTTTAATAAATGGCCTTTTGTCTATTATTTTACTAACACTTTTTTGTTTGAGTGTACTAAAATTCATCTGAATTGCAAGTGGTGTGAGTTGCAGAACGAAGAGTATAGGTTTTTTACGATTCGTCAACTCATAAAATTTGAAACAAAGTTTGATGGTGCGAGTTGACGAATGACTTATTTATATAGTGTCATTTTGAGCCTACTAGGCTTTTATAAGCTGACAAATCTGTTATCACTTATACGAAACATCCGATAACTCGGCAAGCATATGGGCGGACTTTTCCATACTGTGTTTAGAAGGCCCTATGGGTTACTTAACAAGAAACACATAATCTATAACTTCGGGACACTTTTATTTTCAATTAAACGATTTTAAGATAATTTCTGTATAAAACAATCGTCGAATTTCACAAAGGGCGTGATATTGTGACATCCATTTATTTCTGAAGCGCATAAAAATAATTTCACATAATTGCGACATTTATTGCAGCAAGGTCTATCTTTCGTTTTCGTATCAAGTTTAATGATCATTCTCTCTTTGTACACACGGCAATGAACTTAAAAGAAAATAAAAGGCTTTCCGTGTTATATTTTTCCGTAAACTGCGTTAAAACCTGTTGCTTTAATGAAAATAAAAGTTAAATTATGGCATGCACGGTTTGCACAGGTCTATATTCTTTACTTTAGCTACTATAATCAAATTACCTACTCCGTTGTTAAATAAATATCGTAAAAAGGAGCTAAAAGGGCTCTTAAACAAATTTAAGGAGTTATAAAAATCGTATAATTTGATTGTTTTATCACCTTATGGGATGGTGGGGGTACTTTTGTTTTTCAGTGACTCCAATGCGTGAGTAGGTGCCTTCATACAATGAAATAACATTGCTTGAATGATGTTTATTAGGTAGGAAAGAAGAAGAAGAACCTACCTAAACTATCTCATCTTAAACATATTAAGGCGCATACAGCACCTAAACTAGCGCCACCACCTACTTTATGTTATTATTCTGTTTAACAAAGGAATTTTCAAAAATCCTTCTTCCAGTTTGTGATACCTATCATAAGCTTTTTTTTAATGCCTCTGTAATAGTTTTATTCTATTTAGTTTAGGAAGAGATACGAAGTTGCACTTGGTGGCCACCAAAATCTATTTTCGTATCTCTTCCTAAACTAAATAGAATAAAACTATTACAGAGGCATTAAAAAAAAGCTTATGATAGGTATCACAAACTGGAAGAAGGATTTTTGAAAATTCCCTTGTTAAACGGAATAATAACATAAATTAGGTGGCGGCGCCACTTTGGGTCCGGTATGGGCCTTAAGGGTGCGCCTAATGCAAAAATCAAGCAACATGTGTATTTTTAAACACTTAGATTTATGGTAACGAACGGATATGTTCAGAATAAAAAAATACGGTAGTTAGGGAAAAACCTTAGAAACTAAAAACCTGGAAAAAACCAGAAGTAGAGTAATCCAATAGAATTTATGAAAATAAACAAAGGTTTCTAAATTTAAAATATACAAAATTCCCATAAAACAAATTGTTTTTATTGAAATGATCTAAATTATCAGCGACATTATCTATAAAATAATACATTGTAGGTATTTATTATCATTTATTAGGTGACATGTATATGTCATAATGTCTTGCTATGTAATTCGAAAAAACTAATGTGTTTGATGTTACAATATTTCTTTCGAATTACATAGCCAGACAGAGTATTATTTAACTAATCGTTAAGTTTTTTATTTAATACCTATATTTTAAATAATTACTAGACAATAAGCAAAAACTTAACACTACCTAATGCACTAACGTTGCTTTGCTCTGTACCGCTCCTACGAGTATGAACGCGAAATCCTGTGCCTATCCTTTTCATCTTCCTATCCTATCCTTATCACTCTTCAACTTCTTGCATAAGGCGCCGATGAACGACTAGAGTATAGAATAGAGAGACACCGTTATAATGTTATTGAACATTATAACTCTAGTCTAGGTATATATATTTTTGCTTTATTTTTCGTTTGAACTCTTATTTTGACAATATTTTGGACTTAGATATATACATACATACATATATAACATAAAAAAAACTTTTTACTAACTTTTAACTTTTAGGAACACTAGCGTTAAAGATGGTCGAGCTTGGGTCAATATAAAACACTATTGAGGCTAGTAATACATTGTCATAGATATCCATCATAGTAATCCGGAACCTGGCAGACTACTTGGAAAATACGGTGTCCATCACTTAATGGAAGTTTTATGTTATTATAAATCTGCCCTAGCTAAGTACGAGTTCCTTTTTGTATTCCTTAATATTCAAAGCCCTTGGTTCGGTTGACGATACTATACATCATCGTGATGTCTCTTTTTAACCGACCTCAGGAGGAGGTTCTTTCTTTATGTATTTTTTTTAATGTATTGTTGTCGATTTCGCTGTCAAATATAGACTGATTTTAATAATTATTTAGTTATTGTCTACACAATAACTAAATAATTATTAAAATCAGTCTAATTCTGTCATCATTCTGTAGAGAATTATGACGCAGCATTTCGTGTACAATTCTGTAGAGAATGATGACCGAAATGCTGATGAATGTTCAAACAAATATTAAAAACAAAAAAATAAAAAAATCTCGAGGGATTAGCATTTATTCCGTCAGACTTAACAACAACATAATAATTATAATTAAAAAATGGTGGCCTAGAAGAGATCGCTTCTAAACGATACCCACGGAAAAGCTGAAAAGAAGCTGTCGCCAAAAGCTCCATTATTTCAAGGAGCTGTGCTGATTAGGGCCTGGTTAGGCAGGGGGACAATGCACAATACACTCCTATGCGAGATTCCTCAGAAGATATCAGTTCCTCCACCTAAAATTAGAATTAGGAGACGTTCCTGCTAAATACCGAGGAAAAAAACCAAGAAAAACAATGTCAAAAAGATAATTTTAAGGCTTACGATGACGACACCGTAAAATGACGGCCGTCATAAAGCCAAGAGCTTAGACAAGACGGGCAGTGACGATTCCCACGTTACGAATGTGACCAAGCAATCCACTTAGAGATAAGGAATTCAATAGAATATTAAATCAGCTATGGTAGGATGAGATGCCATTTTATGGGAGCTCAAATCATTATGGAGCAATTCAGCTCTCACTCACGAAACAATAAGGCTTTAGGAAGCGGAGTGCGATTTAGAGCAAAACTTTGATTGATTATAGGCTCTTGTTTTTATTTCAACTGGCTTTTCTTAAACTTCATAATCATTATCACCCAATATACATATAGATAAATAAATAATGCTGGACAATTCACACAGCATTACCTAGCCTCAAGCATAGCAGAGCTTGTGTTATGGGTAGGTATTAAATAACTGATATACTTAATATAACACATTACATAGATAGATATTTTTTATTATACATAGAAAACGACCAGAACACCTTAACAAATGTCTGCAAATCGTACGCAAATTTGTCCCGAGGCGGGAATCGAACCCGCAACCTCCTGCGTCGCAAGCAGACCTTCGCCCACCGAACCTTAGAGGTAATTTAATTTAATTTAATTAATTGTATTGTATAATTGTGTTACACAAAATCAAACAAGAGTGTTACACGGCCTAGTGCCAGCCTCCATTTTAATCGTAGTGAAATAATAACTCTATTACCGATAAACTAATTACTATAAACCGATATTCTATCTACCATAATTTATTGAATAGATTACTATGCCAAGTGTTACAATTTTATGTAATTAAGAACACTATAATGCTATGAATTGGTTGTTTGTAGCTAGAGGCGATTTCAACACCTCAAGCAGGCCTTCCTACACTACCCATACCAAAAAGGTAGAATCCATACTAATATTATGAAAGCGAAAGTAACTCTGCCTGTATGTATTTCTGTCTGTGTATATAATATTATCTTTTTACGGTGCTGAACGGATATTAATGATATTTGGCAGGGAAGTAAACAATATCTCAGGGATGTACGTATACATAAAGTTCTTGAAATAAAAAAAAAACACATTTATTTCAGACACAGTAAGTAGTAGTTACACATACACAGTCCGTATAAAAATAATAAAAATCAAACATTCATAGTAAAATATTTTCCTAATACATAATTACTATACATTAAGGATAAATAAAAATTAAATTTTGATTAGTAAATCAAAATTAAAATGTTGTTAAATTGAAACAGACATTATATATTAACAAGAAATGCGCGTGTGAAGTCGCGTGCAGGAGCAAGTATAATTAATGTCTATATCTAGTAGGTAAGTGTAATTGAAAATATTCTCAATTTTATAAAGGTACTTAGTAGAAAATCAATCTGGATTTACTATTCTGGACATTGAACTTTTGTACAAACAAGGCGATGCAAGTTTCATTTTTCTACCAAGAAAATATCTTTGGTAAAACTTAATTTCTTTTTAATTGCATGATAATCGGTTCGGGATCTTAATTCAATTTGGTTAGGCCTTGCACATAATTTACCTTACGACGAATTCTTGCATATTACGTCCAAGATGCCGACAAAATTGTTTTCACCGAAAAATAATGAAGGCAAGGGAAATGTGAATCACGGCAGTCGCCAGCCCACTTAATCGCAGGTAACATAATACCTTCTTACTTCTTCTTCCGTGTAAAAAGCAATAAACTGGCGTATTTACAGGACCTTATTATCTACTTTTATTTGGCAATAAAATTGTAACAAGGTTGCAAACATTTTCGTAAATATATTATGTGATGGGTTTGGCGAGGTCGAATTAAAACACTTATCGGTGTTTACGTTACTGGTCTTTATCGTATAGATTGTATCAAGTTATGAAGGAAAATTGCAAAATATTGAGCGGAATTACTGATCCGAGACTATTTCAGTCTTACACCTAAGCTGCAGCGATTTTGAGAACAACAAGAATCATCATTAATGGCTTATCATATACCTCAATCGACGTGCCTATTAAAATCCACAGATATAGGCAACAATAGATATTTATTGCAGATACAAATCAATGTGAGGCATAATTTACAATCGAATAATGAACCATGGCAAGATGTGACAAGAAACGAGGCCAGGTCGGCCGCTCCGTAACGAGCACGGATCTACACTCACCTTCGGATCCTTGACCCATCCAGAAGAGGCTACTCAAACAGAATGCATCTCGGTCCTGTCGCCGTACATAAATAGGTATTTAAAATACCGTTTGGCGTGGGAACCGTGACGGGCGCCCGTACCGCGATAACCCTGCGCTTGCGCTGCGTCCGCGCCGCTCACTCCGCGCAGACGCGACGCAGCCGAGCCGCATCGCCGCCGTCGTCGCATCGCAGTACCTACGCCCAACGAACCGTATTGTTAACCGTTTGAACGAGTTCCGTAACAACCGCTCCATAATTTTTTGACTATGTTTTATTGTATTGACTCTTGCAGTACAATGCGTTGGTATATCTACGGAGATTAAACGAAAGTGAATCCTATTTTTTGAGGACGAAGGTGAGAGATCACGTGCCGTGGAACGTTTTAGTAGAGACAAGGCTACACGCTGCGAGATGTCATCTCGGGCTCCCGCTGCGACTAGCGAACAATATTGTTTCTGCCATAAACGCCGTTGTGAATTTAACATCGATTCTATCCATGGGCATGAAACTTACGAAATAGCACTATCAGATATTTAAATAACCATTTATATTACGTGTCTTGACCAAAAATGATGCTATGATAGAGTCAAGCTTATTAATAATATAGAATTATAGATAATAGCTATAATAATGCATAGGAATATCTTATTCATTTACCAAAAAAAGTATAATTTGCATAAAATTTATAAAAACATATTAAGTATACATTTTTTTAAACGAATTGATATTTTACATATAAAATTCACAAAACGAATAAAACAATATTCGAAATAGATCAAAGTCTAGACAAGACGATACTCGAACAATCATAAATATTTAAATGAATACCTAGTCTGGACAGTTTATTAACAAAACGACTTTGGTTTAAACTTGAAAGTAAAAACAGGTTAGGTTAGTCGAATACATAGCAATTACAATTTTATGACAACGTGATTTTACCAACTTGGCTATTCACGCCGAATTTGAAGTTCGTCGTTTCTATCGCGACTGCAATGGTATGCAATAAACAAGTGGTAACATGCCTGTAAAGTTTGTTGCCTCACCATTTTCACTACTATATGCGATTATCCAGACAGCTGTACATTTTACCTACTGTACGCTATTATAAAAATAATATGCGGATGATCTATTGAAGCTCACTCTACCGAAGGTAGATCTTGAGGTTATATGAGCGGAGTGATCAATGTACATAAAATTACTAAACTTTAGAATATTTTATTATGTTATACTTACTAACTCATAAAACTAGCTTGCAACATAAAATGGCCATAAATTTATGGATAGTATATGATAACCATGGGTGGGACAACTCAACGTCCAAGCTACTAGAATTTCTATCTTGTACGTGAGTATAAGGTAGAAATTCTATCTCCATTAAAAATTCGCGTGGTAAAACGTATTTTCTGCAAAATTGCCGGAACCCGGTTAACTTCGTATAAAATTCCATTTTTTATCCACAACTGAACGAGTAAATAGCTCACCTGTTAAACAGCTGTCTAGGACGAACCTAGAGACAACTTTACACCTGCTGTCTCCAAGACATTCTTTCGTCATGCCGTCCATTACAATTTTCTGATTAATTAAATAGATAATTAAAATATATAATTAAAAAACACACCTTACAAGGAAAATCTATTTTAAGGTTTCCTTGTTAGCGCAAAATTATTTTTTTCTAATATTTATGTGTAATATAACGATTAAAGTTAACGGAAAAGTATTTACTGGAAATTGTAAAATATTTTCTATTGTCTTATTAAAAAACTAACTCTGCTCTACACAAACGAAGCTGTTATAATATTTAAAACTAAAACTTTTCTGATATCGGTGATTGAAATTCATAACATCTCCGTTAGGTACTTCGTAACTACAATCGGATGATTTTATGATCCCATTCGTTGCATTGGGGAGGCTCCCGAATAACGGGTCCACAAGATCCATAATAAAGATACCTAGTATATTATATTATAGAAAAGATACTGGCTTCAAACATAAAGCAATATGAATCGTTTAATGCGCTCTATAGATAGTTATCTACACTTTTTATGACAATGCAAATGGATTTTTGAAAGTTATATCTGTGTTAAACGTTTTAGATTAAGTTTCGTAATAAATCATTAAAGTTTTATCTCTTCGGACGACATCTGCGGTGAATTACGAGCTGAGTGCTAAATAATATCATTCGTAAACAAGTCTCACTCTGTTTGATATATTTTTTCTACAGCCATAGTATTTATATATCTATAGTATAGATATATCAATACGATGGCTTTATTAGAATTAAACCTATAGGTATGTTCGTATAGATTCTATACGAACATACCTATAGGTTTAATTAGTGATATACATATAGCTCAAATAATTTAAGTGATTGAGCTTCAAGAATATGAAATACATGTCATAAACATTAACCTTGTTATTAAGTGCACATTTTATTTATTAGAAACTCAAAGAGTTCGCTTTATATTTAACGGGTCGCTCGTCTAAGGAAACGCTCCAAGCTCGCCGCTCACCTGTGCTATCCCACGATCGTCCATCTCGATTTATAGATATCGCAAAATCGAAAGGCGCTTCGTATTTTGCATAACGATTTACTATAAGTTGTGTAGCACAATGCCCCATGACCTACAGCAGATCGGGCGCTATGGACAATCTATTGGACTCGTAGGTCACGACACGAATCAGATGAATAACTCGAAATATTTGTTAAACATGCGAGCTTTTGTATTTGTTTGGTATTTCAATTACGAATTTAGCCCGAGTTATTTGATAACCGACAATCGCAAGATAAATTATTGTTTGCTTATATTTTACATAAGTAATTAAGATATGTCTTATTCAGGTGATAAAATCGTCTGAGAGCTTTTGCTCTCGAAGCACATAAATCTTATTGTTGTTCGTTTGACTTAACTTCCTGCATCGACCAGTCGCCGGCTCGGCGCGGCACTTCCAAATAGGTGTTCTGATATTCTTTTTCTTTTTACGAATAAAAATAGAGCAAAAACACGTCTCGATTTTTTTATAGAGGACGACCTTGCAGCCAATTGGCAAACTGATACACGGCTACTAAAAAACAGGTGTGATAAAATCGCAGCTATTAAAGCTAACAGAAAGTTCACTTTTAGAGTACAAATAAAACTTAAATCGTGAGCTTTTAACGGTCACTACGGTAGCGGGTTAAATCAATCAGCGGACCCGTTCGGAAGATTCACTTTTACTTTTATCAATAACTAAGCTATTGAATATGTATGAGAGAGCCGCGCTTAATAACATCATCCGTTCGTTATTGAGAGTTTCGACATTATTATTTCGTTCGTCAGCGTCTGTCAATCGAAATCTGTGTTCGGCGTACATCGAGATTACTTATTAATGCTCTGGCCGACATGTTCGCCTTGCCGCAACTCAAGTGACGACACGTTCATTTAATTACTTGACCTGTGCAGAATACAGTATTCGAAGAGAAAATAAGAATACCAATTTCTTTGGCAATGACGAAATTGGCCGGCAATTCTTTGTGCATTGAGGTATGTTTTCATTTGTTTACATTTTTACAATCGGAAGCAATAAAAAGGAATGTGTTTTTAAGTTCGTCAGTGTCTGTGTCATTGCAATTTGTGCGGAAAATATATTCTTTAGATGCGCATATGTTTTTAGAAAATACCCCATAAAAATAATTGTCACGGTATCAATATTGCGTGAATACGCGGTGGCTTAAACGTTTTTAGGACCTAACATCAATCATACGTTGTTAAACAATCAACTTTCTTTTTTACGAGAGATTGTTTATTATGGCTATCTAAATTTACATAAGTGACAAGTTTATAACAGACCCCTCTGAAAGGAGGTGCATCTCCATTGCAATGAGGGGTTTTCGATTTTCATTTTTAGAAAGAAAATAAAATAGTTCCAAATATCTCGATACGTGGCAGGGGGCGTCAACTGGAAATTAGGGTATGTCAATGTCAAATGAACAGATGATGGAAAATGGACTGATGATGATGATTCTTTGTTAATGGCAATATGAGTCTGGTTGGACTCTTTTCTGCCAGTGTCAAGTAATGGAAAATAATAGTAAAATATGAGTTATCAAGTTATGAAGAATGTTGATATTTTCACCAGAGCCTAGTTCGTTATCTAGCAGGGTACACCACGTGCAGGTTAGGTTGGCTTGGGAGACAAGATCTTGGAGTCTCCCTTGTACCCCAAAATGGACTGATTTGGAAAAGTCAAAGTTTTCCTTTCATTTTACATTGACATACCTTATTTCCAGTTGACGCCCTGCCACCTATTGAGATACCGTGAACTATTTATTTTTTCTTTTTAATGTCAATCGAAAACCGCTCATTGTAAAGATAAGGTACTATAGTAAAATTTTAGTGGTTGATAGTATTCTAGTATTATGGCTGAAAAACTTAGAAGTAAAACCTCAGAAGTAAAATTACATTTAGTCCACCAGTAAACAGATTTTAAACCCACCTACTTATTCGGAATGCAGCTTAGCTACAGTTTTTCAATGTTAGGTACCTATTCAGGTATTTTATCAATTATCATATTTATCATGCACAAAATTGCTGTTCATATTTTTTACTGTTAAAAGTTAACTACGTAGAGACCCTATATGTTTAGGTAAGTTACATATAGGTAGAAGTTAATCGATTTATAAAAAAATATAATTAATTACTCATACTTATATTTTTTGTTTATTCTGATTGAATCCAGCTATAACTCATGTGAGTAAATCGATTTAGTCACATGAGTTATAGCTGGAGTCGAAGAGAGAAAAAAGGCGTTAGTCGACTAACGCCTTTTTTCTAATAAAATATCGACATTTAACAGCACAGACAAACGATATACAACTACATAAACTTAGATTATGACAGGTTCCCAAAAATATTTGTATAGGTAAACAAAACAAACAGCACATATTACAAGAGGCGCGTTCTATAGGCTATTATAACAATTGTTTATTCTGAAACAGTAAAAAAAGGAAAAAGCTCAACTACAGCCTACATTGGTCCAATAATGGACGCAAGCCTCCCCATAATAGGAGCCTTATTGGCTTTCATCGTTATGGGGATAATTCACATAATCCCCACGCTAGGCATGCGGCTTACGTATCGCAATACATGTGGAGGCACTATTGCCCCCTCCCCCGAATTTCACTTAAGTCACCTCTTAATACAACCGCGGGAAGAGTTGGGGAGTGGTTTACACACTGCCAAAGTGAAAAAAGTGTTTGATAAAATATGTATTGTTGATATGCTTGACATCAATTTTATGACCAGGCTTTCTCACTGTTAACGATCAGTGAGAAAGCCTGGTCAAAAAATTATATGTCTATGGATGCAACGGCATCCATAGACATTGAATTTTTTCACTATGATTGCCTATCTTCAATTATTGCCCAAACTCCGAATAATAGCATAAGTAGGCTATTTCACGGTAGACAATGCCTTTATTCGGCTAGAAAGTCGCTTATCAATTCAATTGTCAGATCCACGCCTGCATGCCATGCGCCATGCCTACATCATTGCCGTAGTTACAACGCCTTCTGGGCGGATTAGCATAGAAAACAGGATACCAGCACCTGTCTTGTCATCACTAGCGTTTAAAGAAGTTTTATACACAGGGTTAAACCTGCATTTTCTGGTGTTCTGGGTTCATCATTACATGTTTCTGGGTTCTGCACGGTGGAGACGACGCACTGCACATTAAATCTTATTCTGTTGATAGATCAATCCTACTAAATCTATGTGTTAAGTATATATGTTTCTAAATTTTAATTGATTATCAATAAAACTTTTGAAATTATCATGGTTATTAACATTAAAGTCATTTATAACAGGATATTTACACTTAGTGAAAAAAAATTATGTCTATGATATTTACCATAATTCATGATAACTCAAAAATGGAATCATGGTAAATATCCCGTTATAAATGACTTTTATTGATTATCGTTATAAGAAATTGGACAGGTCCGTGTGGAGTGGCTCAAGAGTTTGGAGGCCTGTAACCCAGCAGTCTGTGAAGTCTGGTTGTGGACGATGATGATGATATGAAATCCACAGAAATGTTTTTTGAGAATTGTCTCAGATTGTTTTTATATTCAGCCTACAACATTGTAGGCGCCTTTGCTTTTGAGATGAATACTGTTGAAATTTTAAGGACCGGCTTTTGGTTGTAAATCTTTCCATTGTGATGAGATGTCAGAACTAAAATGCTTTGTGGCTTTGTATGAAGACTTTCGCGTAACCTGTCCATCAGGTATTCATTTATCTATAAGAATTCAGGAATGCAACTTGACTGTATTCCGGAAGTCCTTTTAGATCGATACGCCAAATCATTCCACTTCTAAATTCTCGTTATTATTTTCTGCGAATATGCGTCGTAGATACATTCCAATTGCAGGAAAAAAACAATGCAGTTACATCCTGATGGCAATCAATAATTTCAAGGTTTGAAATCCGCAACGGATCTCAAATATCACTGACAAGGCCGAGGGCACGCAGTGAATTCTAACAAATATTGAACAAAGAGTTTATAATCATCACGATGAACTACAAATATTGATATCTCACGCAATACTGATTTATGTTGATCTTTTCCACGACAGGACCTTTTAACCTATGTTTTATTTATTTTATTTAATCAATTAGGTTAGCCTACAGCGAGTACACCAAAACTTACAAGGTATTTAAAATAGGTGGGTTAATTAGTGATGGTAAGTGTACTAACCTCTTACAGGCCGACACAGCATGCGTAAGGGTTAAACTATAAGCACTCTAATACAAAGCAAGGGAAATAGATATTTAGGTTTTATTAGATCAGTGTAGTTTTTTGTAAAAGGAAATAGTCATATAGAACGTAGGTTCCTAGGATCTTTGTCATATAGTGACTAGAAATGGGATTAAATGTATAAATTAAATATGACAAACAGAACAACCAAGGTTGGTTAATATTGTTAGGTACCTTATCTCCTATGCACTTCTACTTTCCTGGTACTTTGCGTGAGATAGTTAAAAAACCTTCGGAAATAATGGTAATCAAGATTATCTACTTGCACGAGAAGTGAGCAACCGAAAGTAGGTACTTTTGCTACTTTTCTGTAAGAAATCTCAAAATGGGACGAATTAGGAACGTTTTCAGTATAAAATTTGATTTTCTGGACTCGTCTGTGGATTCGGATCAAAGTGGGACGAGTCAGGAATAACTCAAAATTACAATGAAATAATATAAACAAATTAGAGTTAGTAGAGTTAGAATTTACAATTGAAACAATTGAGCTATCTGCAAACTGTTACAAACATTCTACTCGTAAAGGTAGCACAACAGATCCATGTCAACGAGAGTTGGTGGTTCACCCTAATAAAATCATCGGTCCAGGATTGGTCGTCCTTCGTTTTATGCGATCCGCCATCCGTCAACTTTGAGACCTCTTGTTTACGCACGTTGCTATGGAAACCATTAGACCAGCGATTGTGAAAATTATCATGTGATGAGCATCAGCTCTTGAATACTTTTTACGGCGCACATATAAATGTCATGATCTCATGAGTCTTACTGTGCTTGACCGAAATCATCTTAAAACCATTCTTTAGAAAACAACGAAAGAATCATGAAAATTTATTGAGAATTGGCAAAGATATCAGCAAAATTGTTGTGATTAGTCGTGATTTCTCAAAAGTATTATGTTTTTTTTAACTATCAGGTTATAAATACTTTTCTCTCGGGAATAACATTTTATATGGGACCAATTCGGGATAATTCTCTGTATATACAATAGGTTAGTTTCCTAAAAAAATCTATTATTTCAAGTCGTGAAAGCGCATCAAAGTTTGCTATTTGGGACTCGTGACGTCACAAAATCACTAAAAAGTAATAGAAAATCATGACTGTTGTAAACGTAAACTTTATTTTCCTTTATTTAGTTTTTCTCTGTATGTGTATTGTTTTTGGTGATGGTGAACGATTAGACCCTAAAATATATTTTTTTTACTATCAACGAAACCTCACTTTCTTAACAAAACATTTTTTTTTAATTTAGTTGTAAATTAGGTACCACTAATTCGATTATTTTGCTCGACAACTTTATCCATAAATATCAAAACTTGTTTCTGTTAAAACATTCATACCGATTTATATAAATGCAACAGTGCTTAAAGATGTTAATGATTATTGAGTTTTTGCTACATTCAGCAGTGTATCTAGGACATAGATAAAATTCCAATATAACTATCTAAATGAAGAATTACTTGTATCATTTTGATTTACCAATTGGCAATAATTAATTATCTATGATTTTACGATAAAATGGCATACCAATAATGTACCTATAGGTATAGAATAAAATTTAACGATAATTACTTACGGAATTTTAGTACATACTAGGTATGTAGTACCTAGTTAATTAAATGATTCAATCAATGAAGTTATTTTGAAGCAATAGCGCGTTGATATCTTTTGTATATAATACAAGAATAATTTCAAAAAGCTGCAACTATATCAAACACCAATTAAAAGTTTCAATTAGAGGCACAAAATTTATTTAATTAGGGAAATCAACTGAAAAACTACATATATCTAATTATATCTCGGAGTTCTTTACAGAGGTGTCATGCAAAATTATATTAAAATCTATTTGAAAATATTTTCTTAGTTCTATGCAATGAAACTAACGTTTTCATGATGGTTCCAGATACTCTGTTTCAAACAAAGTAAAAGCGAAATCAAAAAGAATAACGAAGATAACATTCGTAGCGCATGCGAAGAAACTGACGTATTTATTTTACGATAGCTGGAAACACTATGTATCAAACAAAGTAAAATAAAAACGAACAATGAAGATATATTCGTAGTGCATGCGAAGAAACTAACGTATTTTATGGTAGTTGGACAGCACACCCATGTCGCTATCGGAACCTGTCCCAGGTCCGTTGTTGACCGTTCTTTGTCCGTCGCGTCGTCTAAGACAGCCGCAGCGCATTCATGCATAGTAAATAATTACAGTGATCAGCGAATACAGGCAGGTGGAAACGCACGCGCTCATAGAAATAGAAAGGCGAAGGCACATTGCAGTAATTATTTAGTACAGTTATCCGTAATGGGTAGTTTTGCGAAAGCTGCTAAGTAAATAAGCAGCGTCCTGCGGTTCCTGCCGGCTGCGCGGGCGCACGACACGCGCTCTGTCGCGTGCTGTGTGCTAGACAAATGGGTTATGAAGCTGAAAGGCGATTGTTATTTCTATCGGTGACACCTTTTTTTTAAATTGTTAGATTAAAACCTGACTCTAATCTTTACGCTTTTCTTATTTATTAGTCTTATTTAGGACCTAATAAGTTTTCGTCGAATTCGTATTCAGAATACTTATTTCAAATCATTGGCACGGTTCGATTCCCAAATCACGTACAGATTGCGAAATATTATATTTATTAAGTTTTCTTTTTCTTATGGTGGTTCTCCACTATTGGAGGTAGGTTTTTTTGCTTTGATCTGAATAGCGATAAAGGTTTTCGACGCTGACGATATTCGTCCACTCTCTGATGTTCGCAACCACAACTTCTTTGCTTATTTCAATAATTATTATATTAAATATATATATATATTATCGTGGGGTACCGAGGCTCTCCGGGTTTTCAAAAAATTATCTGAGCGTCTGGTCGAAGCTACGCGTGACCCGAGAGCTGGTGAGTATCTGGCACAGCGCATCAGCATTGCTATACAGCGGGGCAATGCAGCCAGTGTCTTAGGCACGCTTCCAACTGGTATTGATATGGATCAGTTGAGCTACCTGTAGATTGTTTGCAACAGTTTGCAGATAGCTTAATTGTTTCTATTGTAAATACTAGTTTAAATTTAAATTTGTTATTTGATTGTTATTTTCTTTCTGAATAAAGACTTTATATTAAATATTAATAAAATATTTATTTATTCTCCCTTTTATTTCAACACTATATTATTGTAACAAATAGTTCAAATATCTCATTTCCAGCGTTTTTGCTGCCTTTTGTCTAGGGGGCGGTGTGCTCAGGCTTCATAATAAGAATTCCGTAAGATAAGCGGCTCATTCTACTTAACTATAACATACCAACCGTCTCCAGGTCTTGTATATAACTTTATTTTTAATATTAATCGTCTTGCTTTAACAGTTTGACGTTAAAATAACAACCATTTACCCACATTATAATCCCCGCTCAAGACTATAACACCACTTAATAACCTTTTTTTTAGGCATGAGTAGGTTCGTTCATTTAGTGACAAGAATAAGTACTTCCTACGAATTTTAAGAATGCGAAAGTTTGTGAATTAAGCATTATTTGTGTTTATTGCTACCAATACAAAATACTTAATATATTGTACTTTACTAGGTAACTTTCCATTCGAAATTAAGAACCTGCAATCAAAATGTATAGGTAAATAATATTTTTAATCAACTTCCAAAAAAGTAGGAGGTTCTATGTTAGTATGTATGTTTTTTGGAACTAAGTTCCTTATCGCGCGTTGTGAAAGGGGGCTGGACAGAAAAAATTCTCACAAAAAGTTGTAACGACACTTTTTGCTATAGTAAGCTATTGTAAAGGCTCGTTTACGCCGAGGCAACAACGTGCAACAGTGCCGCATGCTACATATTGTGGCATGCGGCACCTTGTGGCATGCTACAAATAGAAAGCATTTGCGGCATATGTGGCATACGGCAGCCTATTTTACGCCGAGGCAACATCGTGCCTGGATATCGTGCTGTTTGCTTGGAGTGACTGGTCTACTTGTTTGATCGAGGGGATACATACACCATAGAATATGGCTGATCAAGTAACTTTAGCAGCAGCTTATTTAGTACTACTAAGCCATGAGGCTAAACAACAGAAGAAGAAACGTTGGTGGAAAAGAAGATTACTTCAGAATGGCCCACGGACTAGTTTACTAACAAAAATTAAGGCAGACGATGGTGCCTTATTTAAAAATTTTACCAGAATGTCAACTGAGGACTAAAAACTGTTTTGACGCACGAAAAATGTCGCATGGAATCCATTGTGCCCGGATACAAGTTACGACAGTCTGCCACATGACGCAAGGTGTTGCCATGCCGCACGGATCTTGCCACAATGTGCGACATTTTTGACTTTGTAGCATGCGGCCTTGTGGCATGCCGCAATGCCGCACAGTGTTGCCCCGGTGTAATATAGCCTTAAGCCGTGCGGCGTGCGCATGTTTCTCTGTCTGTCTCTCTCTCTCTCTCTTATAGAAAGGAACTTCGTTCCATCCGGGTGTCCCTTGACACCTCTCAACTTTTTTTTTCTATGTTTATTCGTCAATTTCTTCGTTAATTATTTTCAACATTGTACAGAAAATGATCCCAAAGTGCTCCAATAAAAAAATATTCCCGATGGATTCGTTTTTGTCCCGTAAAACTAAAAAAACCAAAGACAAGATTTAACTTAATTTCTTAAACGAAGTCTTTAAAAATATTATATTATTTACCAAAAAATAGTGCGTTGTATACCAATGATTAAAAACTCGTTTTTTAGCTCGAGGTACATAAGTACTATACTTAAATAATCTCGGCTAATACGGCTATTAAAATTAGCATAAAATCACATACCACTATCTTATCTAATGATAAATGTTTTATATTAACTCCTTAAACATGTTATTAGTTTCAAAGTAACGCTCCTGTAATAAATCTGGTTGATAAAGATAACCTGAGATACCATAGAGGATAGAAGTAGTTGAAAGATACCATAGAGTAAAGATGCTGTCATGTCCGCTGGAGGCGATGACGGGAAGTGTCGCGAGCGTGAGACACGTCGAGGAGCGGACACGGGGCAGGCGCCTAGTGGAGCAAAAAGAGTAAGAAATCTGTACGGAATCATTATTTATAGGTACGGATAACTAGTATAATGAGTATGAAATGTATGTATATACCCACAGTAAAAACCTGATTTATATACCTGTGCTTTTGTAAGGCTGGTTGTTTTTATTTGCTGTTAAATACTGGGTTTTTCCGACTTCACAAAAGTTTCTGGGGATTGATACATTTTTTCCTACAGCTTAGCTCTTTTATTTATACCGATGTTTTAGTTGTTCATTAGCTTCCTCGTCTTCAATAACATGTCTAGTTTTCCCAAAATTCTTTATTAACAGTTTTTTAAATTATTATCAGTTATTTATTATAAAGAAGTTATTATTTTCCAATTTATTATAATTTTTCCAAATATAGACTTTATCATTATTACTGACAGTATTTTTTAACCAAGTATCGGTTTTCCGAATTTTGCCTTCCAAGCCAGTATACCTTCCTATAGCAAGATGTGGTCTTTTTGTCTTCTAAAATAGTTCGTTCATCATTATCATCATCATCCACAGCCGGATTTAACCCACTGCTGGGTATAGGCCACCCTCAGTTTGTGCCATCCACCACGATCCTGTGCTAGCCGCCTCCATTGCCGTCCCCCGACGCGTACTATGTCGTCCACCCACTTTGCAACAGGGCGTCCGACGTTTCTTTTTCCCATCATTGCCACCAATCAGTTGCTCTTTGGCTCCACCTATAGTTCGTTAATAAAACATAATAATAATAAAATATTAAATAGTAACCTCAAGTTTGGTGTTTCCATACACGTGCAGTTGGACTATGTCGGGTGCCGGGACGGGCCACGCCGGGAGCGGAGCGCCCCGTATTCCACGGGTCACAGGTTAAGCGATACTTTATTTTGAATAATTTATATGTCCTAGCGCGATAGACGGCGTGCCCTCCGCCTCGAGCTGTTTATGGTAATGCGCGATATCTCGCATTGCAAATGCGCTGAATGTGTCGCCACCCGAACCCGACCGCCCGAGATAAACACAACACTATTTATATTATACCCACCAGAATACGGACTGAGCTCTTTAAATACATTTCACATTTTATTTTTATTGTTTTATCTCACGATCCCATATGTGTTGAGTTGACATTGTAATATGAACTCAATCTCGATTGAGGAAACGTTCTGAAAAGTTTTATTTACAGCCGTCATTGGTGACGCGTATGAATTCATTAAAATCGATGAAATACGCTTTAAGTTTGCAAAAACGGTCGTTATTAACATCAACTGTCCACTAAATCACAATTGAAATATAACAATCGATCGAGTAAAATTAATTGAATCGATTCAGACTTGCTACCTTCCATGGTAAGACAGGACAGGTTTGAGATCGTTCAGAAATTCACTTTTAAGAAATTGTCATTAATCAAAATTAATGGAGTTATTATCGCACTGGAACTTTCAAAAAATATTTATTGCGAACATAAATCAGTGGTAAGGGCCGGCCGTAACGAAGCAGGCCCATAGCTTTCTAGGACGCTACAGGAAGAGCAATTAGGGCTCCGGCACACTACTGCGTAGAGACAAGAATTTCTGATTGATTTTCAATTCAATTATATTCAATGACTTTTATTTATTTAGGCTTACAAAATAAGAACACAAGTCAAATTTTATACTATAAACACGTTTATAAATAGTAATTATTATCAAATAAGAAATAAGGTGCTATTGATTTAGTCCACCAAATTTTTTTCCCTTGGAAGAAATGACAAATAAACCACTAGTACCTAAGTGTATATTATGACTTATAAACTAATACGTCATTATTTGCCTATCTTATATGTTGCACCTTGCATGATTTTTTTATAATTACTTTAGTAGGTATTAGATTCATACTTTGTCTTAGTAATAAGTACAATTTGTGTAGATATTGTTCATTACGACAACGCGACTCTACAAAACTCATAAAAGGGCTTAGGGGCATACCCCACCCAAACTAGCGCCGCCGCCACCTACTTTATGTTATTATTCTGTTTAACAAAGGAATTTTCAAAAATCCATCGTCCAGTTTGTTGATAGCTATCATAAGCTTTTTTTAATGCCTCTGTAATAGTTTTATTCTATTTAGTTTAGGCAAAGATACGAAGTTGCCCTCGGTGGCCACCAAAATATATTTTCCAAATATAAATGAAAATTCCTTTGTTAAACAGAATAATAACATAAAGTAGGTGGCGGCGCCACTTTGGGTGGGGTATGCGCCTTAAGAACTTTAGATTCTGTTAGTAAAGCTTTCAAGTAACACATTCAATCTTCCTCGTTCGATGCTATAACAATGCCTAAGCTCAGCCACAAAGAGCATTTCATCACGATGATGTAACGGCGAGTCACGTAGCTGGCGGCGTAGTGTGAAAAGTACTGATCGCTCCGTCATGTAAGTGAAGTACTGACGACGTTCTGCATCGGTTAGTCACCTTATTATAAAGCTCGTGATTTTCTTATCTTTTTAAGAACACGTGAAAATTGCCAAAAGTTTTCACTGATTATTTTGCGATCTTTTTTTAAGACAAAGGATGTGCTTTTATGCTTGTCTTTATTTTCTTGTTATCAAATATACAATACAATACACTAACTCTTTATTTACACCACAAAAAAAACAAGAAACAGACATAGACATTAAACATAAAAGTACAATGGGCGGCCTTATCGCTTAGAAGCGTTTTTTCCAGGCAACCTTTGGATGGAGAGAAATTTGAAAATTTAAGGTTGCAGGGGTGTAGTTATAATGAGAAATCAAAACACAGTATATCACAGTTTTTATACGAAAGTAGTCTTTATGGGTACATGCGTGATTTTGGTATTGTTTTATTTTAATTTTATATATTTTGACGAGTTCATTACTGATGTAAGCGGGTTAGCTGCGAACCTTATTTGTGTTGGAAGAACACTAACGTTTGATCCCTTAACGTGAGACTTCTTCAGGGTGAGTGCGGTTCTAGACGCGCGCGTTCCGCATCCCTCCGAGCACTGAAAGTTGGTGTTCTTCCAGTTAACCCGCTTACATTCATAATTAATTCGTCAAACTACGATAGTTTTTATAGTAAAATATTTTGACGACCTCAATTATTTTAATCTTAAAAGCAAGAAACAAAGGGAAACAGAACGTGGTGTGTATTAAGTTATCAATGCAGTAAATATTGTCAATATCGGTTTAGCAGAATCGAGTAAGATCAGTCGAAACAATCTGTGGCGCAACCACTGTCAAGATTTATAGGTGTTCTGAGATAACGGCCGATAACCGTCAGAAAGTAACTTTGTAACAAAATAGCGAACAATATGACGTGATATTTTTAATAGATAATCATGTTGATGGACGACAGCGCCACGGCCGGGTCGGCGCGCGCGCACCGTGGGAACAATATTTCGGCTTTACAATCTCTATGTTTTGCAATCACTTCGTATATTTTATATTGAGCATCGCAGCGTAAACAACCTCATTGTTCTCCGCCGCTATACACATTGAACTAAGTATTTCTTGTTGAGAACGACTCAATCAGGTGAGCATATCCGATCGGCACTTAATAACCGCAGGTCAACTCATAAAGCTTCCCAAAAGCGGCTGCATAAATGACTACGAAACCAAAACAAGCTCAAGGCCCATCCAGTGCAATTATATACAGATATACGGAAACGAGGAGAGCTGGCCGATCACAGATTAAGAAATCGACGCACATCGGCAGTGACAAGTGCGCGTACTCTGATTATAATTGGCAATATTTTAGTGAACAAAGTTGTGCCGGGGGCGGAGTGCAGACATGTTTATGTGACCCGTGGCTGAGCTGACCCGGCCAAGTTGCCAAATTAACGAAAGCTCGCACAGGTCGAGTCGAGACACTTTCTACCGGCCCCCATGTGTACCAACATTTTCATTATCGATCGCTTTCATAATTCAACTGACATTTTTCTTCCATTCAATTGCATCGCCGAAAAAATTACTATGGGCGCGCTTATTAAGAGTTTTTAATCGTTATTAAGGTATTTTTTATCAGTCGATACCGTTGCAAAATACTTGTGCTGGTCGCCTCAATATTATTTATAAGTACGTAGCTTACATATTATGCTATAATGATTTAATTTACAAGACCGTGTAATTAAACTACAAACTGGATTATTATGTTTAATAGTTGTAAGTAGGTACTCACCTAACAAATTGCAAAATTTAAGTGGTGGGTATCTAATATTTTTAAATATTTTAATGACATCAATGCCATAATGCCATAATTTATAGCTGTACTTATAATAAAACATTGAAAGTCTTGGATTATTTAAATGTAGATACATTTGTATAAAATTGCTATTGTTTTCTTTCGTTGAAGAATAAATGGGTCTACGATAACTGGACCACGATTTCAGATTTTATTTTCATTATTCGTTTTCTACGGTTGAAGCAGTGATTGTTTCCTTGACAAGATTGATTACTTTAACTTTATTATTTTTGTTTATAACATGGCGATAATGTAAGTAATTTCATTATGGTCCATTGCACCCGTCCAAAACCTAGCCAATTAATGAATCACCAGTTTTTAAATAGTATTCCGTACTGCTTGCAAGTATTATACTAAAATAAGTTTCTTATAAATAATGTTTTTAATAGTTCGCTAAAAATAATTATGGTGCTCTACCTGTTCTTCCTAGTCTTATAATTCGATCACATTAAAACAAAATACGTTTGTTTACAGGTTATTATATACCAAGACCAAGTCTGCACAAAGACGACCTCGGACAGTCATCAATTTAGTATTTTTTATGTCTTATTGCACCTACACGTCGATATAAATAATCTAAACTGTTTTTATGGATCGATTGTAGACAGTAAACTGCCGATAATACGATTTTGATTTCTAGGTTTATCTTTATTTGGTTGTGTTTCAAAATCGTGAACATGCTGTAGATTTGTGTTTTTTGTGTATGTATAGATTTTTTTACGTTCGATTATGCAGAACACAACCCGACTCATTAGTATGGGCTGTGCATCGTTTCCTTCTCAAACATTTAGCGCCTTGCAGTGCTTCTATTATATAGCAAGAAACTACGTTGTATGACAGTGGTCCTATAGTTTTATGCGAACTCTTTTTACGGGCTTTTATTCTACCAACCCTGTTAGTGTGTGGCAAATCTTGCTGAATCCCATTGTCAAATGCAATGTTATTGTACTATCGAGCTGGTCTGATAATGGAGACAGAAGGTTTTTAATTGTGTGTTGGATAAATCTTGCTACTGAATTTTAGACCAGTTATGGCCTCTATTATGTCTCCAATATTGGAACACCTAGATGGTACCATGACATTCCTACATTTAACCCACAAACGAAACGACTTAACCCCGTCGAGTCTGGGTTCGTTGAATTTGTCTTCCCAAGCGACCTGATTGTATATAATATAAAACCTGTTTTTTATTTTTAGAAATTCTGCATAATTATTTTAGGTTTCGTTGCATTTTAACTGTTACTTTGACCGGTCAGAGGTAGTCAACGAAAACTAAACCTGAGTGTAAACCCATACTAGCCACTCTGCTGAAATGATCGCGTAAGATGTTGTTTAACTGCAGTGATCGATACTCAACTATGTAAGGACGTTGGAATGGAACCTTTACTTTTAGAAAAAAGTTACAGTTAGTAATCTACCTGTCAAATTTCAACTATCTACCTACCTATTACGGTTCAAGAGATACATCCTCGACAGAAGAAGAGCAAATAAGCCAGGTTTTGTATGGAAATCCCTATTTTAATATTAATTTTATTTGTCGTTAAAGTGGCAAGAGACTAAGAGAAACATATTCTGTGTAAATTTCAACTTTTTCCTTTTACGATTTATGAGATACAGCCCGCTGACGGACAGACGGGCAGACAGCGAAGGCTTAGTAATAGGTTCCCGTTTTCACCCTTTGGGAACGGAACCCTAAAAACGAACTCTAGAATTAATTTACTCAAATAAGCATTATTCATTTATTTTCATAAACTAAAGTTGATCCTACAGGAAACCCGCTTTGTCTCTATCACTTTAAAAACCGTTAATATTTTCGTTCAAAGTGCCATTTATTAATTTTTACGGTCTGTTAACGGCTCATAAAGGATCACGGCAATTATTTTGATGGTTATTGCCGTCACAAATACTGACGACAGTGCTTCCTCGAACGGT
Source organism: Eupithecia vulgata (assembly GCA_946478455.1). Lineage (NCBI taxonomy): Eukaryota > Metazoa > Arthropoda > Insecta > Lepidoptera > Geometridae > Eupithecia > Eupithecia vulgata. The sequence goes on along the minus strand of OX297862.1, from coordinate 7,436,032 downwards.
GAAAGTAGATAAGGAGTATGGTATACGAATAAATCATCCATGACAGAAGACACGTTTGAGTTAACAGATGGAAAAGGATTATACTGACCAGCAGCATATGATTGTAATATAACAAGCAAGAACTCTTAATTTCAGTTCAAGTTATTTATAGATAAAAGATAAAGATACATTTTACTCAACAAGAACAGCACAGACAGACATGCACGCACAAGGTAGGTGGAATACAAAATTGAGGAGATGTTACGTAAGTAGATTGATGACAGGTTTACCTGTCAGCGAGAAATTTAAGTTAGAATGAAGGTATAGCAAGGAAAGAAAGAACAAAAAGCTTAGGTATACAGAACATAAAAAAACCCAAAACAGAAATATAATAAAATAATAAATCCAGGCAGAATAACAGCGCCTTCTGTTCATAACAGTTGGGATTATGCTGAGCCTAGACCCATTTGCTACTGCACCACACACTGATAACCTAATTATATCTTTTCCTATTAATTTTACATATTGTTATTTAAGTAGTTTTTCCACTCACAATAATGTTCTTTATTTTTTGATGAATGAGTTTAATTTTTTTAATTCAGTATTGTAAATTTATGTTGTATGTAATTAATTGTAGTGGCAAATAAATAATATGTCTATGTCTATAAAGCTGGACAGTTCAGTTCACACAAAAAGTTATTTCTGCATTAGGTAGGTAGGTTAGATAGAGAAACATTTATTGACACAGCAGAGATACAGCAGAGAACAGAAAGGAGAAAAATATGTACAATAGTTGCTTGGTCTTACCTATCTTCTCACCCACAGACTAGAACAGAAGAGAACTAGGTTCAAGAGAGAAATAAGCTAGTTACGTGAGTAGGCAGGCAAGCTTAGTTGTGGGTAAGTCAGCCTTGAGTGGGGTGTGTGCTCCGCACTGTAACGGTGCAGGCCAAAAGGTTCCACCTCAGCTTTATCATCATCAGCCTATACCCGTCCACTGCTGGACATAGACCTCCCCTAATGAGCGCCATAGCGCTCTGTCTTCAGCTTGCCGCATCCAGCATCTGCCAGCAGTCTTTCGCAAATCGTCATCCCACCTGGTCGGAGGGCGTCCTACACTACGTTTGCCGAGTCGCGGTCTCCACCCAAAAACACGTTTAACCCAGCGGTTGTCGGTTCTTCTCGAAATATGGCCAGCCCTCAGCTTTATGCTTATTTGGGTTCGAGGTGATTCAAAACGATCTCTCAAATCAAGAAACATTTTATTTAACGAACCTATTTATCCAAACTGCCCTTTATAAGACGCAGCACCAATGATGAGTGCCGTAGTACCTACACTTGTTTTTGTAACATACATATATTTATACAGTTCCTTTATCTGTTACATTACACCCCGGGCCCCCATTGAACAACCTCCTCTGGAGTACAGTTTGTGTAGCGTGTGTCCGCGCGTCGTGATGACCCGCTGCCTGCTGCGCGTACACATCGCATTTCTATGCGTGTATGCATGACGTATGCATCAGATATTGTTTTGCTTGAATCTCAGCTCTGTACATAATCGTTTGTTTGAGGTTCCTGTTGCAAAGCTTTACACGCAGGCACCTAAATTCTATAAAGAGTAACTATATTAAAATTTTATTGTAGAAACATTTGTTTTGTTGTCTTTTTAACGCTCACGAGTCGACGACTTTTTTATTGGTGAATAAAACTAATCATAATGGGTAGCATCATCTTCTGTTTTGCTTATCTATTTCTCATCTGATTTATACTTAAGGTAAAATAAGTTAAATTGAGAGTTGTACAATCAATTACCTTATATCATATGATATGGTATCAGTTAATAGGCAAATTAGTACAAGTAAACGGTTTGGGCATGATTTTAGATTGTACATTGAGCAAAATTCAATTTCCTCGAACAAAGTGAAGTAGGCCGATCAGATATAAGCGGCTATTGAAAAACGAAACCATAGCAATAAGCACAGCGGTAAAAAGGTCGACTCTCGCTGTTGCTTGCGACAGCACTAAGGCAGCCATATTGTATTCTCAGGAACTTACGTTTGCAAAGAAATGATCAATAAATTTTAGCCGTCAATAAAGATATCGATCAAAATTACAGGGTTCCGATGATTTAACAAATATGAACGGATCGCCTGCGTGGAGCGTGCAGGGTGGCCGCAGCCCGCTCTTCCATGAAACTGTAATGTTATAGCTCTTAACAATAATTTAGCTCGTCCATGAAAGCTGCACCAATTTCTTTAATTACCAGCCGAATTGAGCTGTTCAAGTCACTTAATTAAACCCTGGAATCTCTTTATTTGTTTACAGATTTAACGAGGATACTCAGTTTGCGTCTGATATGTAATTATCGGGAAGCTTAAAGACATAAACAAGGTTAATGATTATTCGAAAGTTAAATCAAATAATTATTGTTGAAGCACGTTTTGGAACAATACGTACAATCATCGCATGCTTAGCGGCTAGTTTAAGTGGTAACAGTTAAATTGTTTTTACGGATCGTTGGAGGTTGAAACGAGATTCGTAGTGAACGGTGTAGGAAGGAAAAATAACAAACAAATAGTTCGTGCGGATAGTGACGTGAGAACTTGTGGTTGTTTTGTAACAATGGCGGCCACCCCAGCAGCCACGGCAGGCGCTGCGCCCGCCGAGGTGTGCGATACTCCCAATAAAAAGTTGAGCGAGTCTCATTAACGCTTTGCGCAACCTCGAAAGCGGCCCTTGGGCGCTCGTTGCAGAGACAAGCAACGCAAATTACTTTGGCACCGTTTGACGGCGGGAAATTTCATTACCACGAGCACATATCATTATTATCTCTCTGGCAATCTACATATTTTACCCGGTAATAAATGCGCGGGTAGTTTCACTTTCCGACACTGGTTTTCGAAAATGACCCGGCTTTATAAATTCACTGCGGATCGGCTGCGAAGGGCGTGCTACACATTTAAGTGAATTTCTTTCTGACCTATTGCACCAAGGTGTTGTCCCAATTACTTGCATACAGTACATATATTTTGGGTAAACAACATGAATGACATTTACAGCATATAACAGATTAAAACAAATTAATTTCAATAAAAATCAAGTTCGGTTTGAATGTATAAATGGAAAATTGTATGCTATTGCTTTTAAAAACAAAAACCGCGATAGCGTTTCCAATTGTGCGGACCAGTCATGCCGGAATAATATGTCGGTACCTAAGATTACTTATGTTAGATTACCTTTGCTTTTTTAAGTTAAGGTAATCCTAACTAATATGATAAATGCGAAAGTATGTTTGATTGTTTGTTCTTCTTCTTCTTCTTCACGCCCTAACTAAGCAACCAATCGAATTGATTTTTGACATAGAGTTAGTTGAAAGGATGGCGAGTAGCATAGGCTACTTTTTATCATGGTAAAACATCAAATTCCTCATAGGAGATGTACGCCAATATTCGACCCCCCCCCCCCCCTCTTATAATTTCATCTATTGAGGGATAGTCACAATTGAAAAAAGATAAATAATAGATGATGTAGGTTGAAAATCAAGACGTTGAGAATGAGCACGTCTCACTGAATAAAATGTCTTATTAAACTCAAACATCAGCACAATTCAACAATCTCATGTTTCTTGAACAACACCTTCATCTAATAGTGATGATGATGATGGTTGCGTTGTTCAATATTTAGTTAGGTAGGTGTACAAATCAATTTGTAGCGCAGCAGTACCACAAATTGGACATAATGTAGAACACAGGCCCACGTCGAAGGAACAAGGTGCGCGTTGATGTCTTTTGTACTGAGTTGTAGAGCTAGTTACGAAATTTTGTTGTTAACGTAGATTTGTGTAGTGTTTTAGAATTTTATTTTAGAAATCATATGGAAAAAGTTGTTTTTTTGTCAATAATTACTAATAACATTTAATATTAAGTGTACCAAGCCGAAAGGGGGTGAAAAAAGGCCCCATAAATTTTAATAAAAAAAAAATCGAATAAAAAAAATTAAACACAGATAGGTATTTATTCTTTTTATTTGTTTTTTTGTACGAATGATATTCTGGCATAACGTAAATGATTTATTTTTACATTTTTTATACCCTGTATATAATGGCACTTTGTCTAAACTATTTCAGGAACGTGTATTGATTACTTAGATGTAGATTTGAAACTCAAACCTTGCACACGAGATTACATGAAATATGTCATAATCACGATATCTTAAATTATAAAGAATTCGATCCATAACCCAAGATCGTTTGGACCGATTTTAATGATATTTGATTTATTGGTTCTGCCTTTATCCCAAATCGTAGATAAGTAACTAATTAAAAAAAAGTTGAGAGTGTCAAGGGACACCCGGATGGAACGAAGTTCCTTTCAATAAGAAAGAGAGAGAGACAGATAGAGAAACATGCACACGCCGCACGGCTAACAATAGCTTACTATAGCAAAACGTTACAACTTTTCGTGAGAATTTTTTCCGTCCAGCCCCCTTTCACAACGCGCGATAAGGAACTTAGTTCCAATAATATAAAGTTTTTTTTTCTATCAGCTAGGTATATTTGGAAGTTTTATTTTTAAAATCTAACTTTTAGTATATTCATATACCTAATCAAAATGCGTACAAGTACCCACGCCTAGTGAATTTCGAAAGCCAGTACATAAATTTACAGAGTAAACTTAATTATTAGACATTTCTTTAAAATTGTATCACGTTACTGCTCGTTACCGAAACTTGACATCGTAATGACAGACCCCGCCTCATGTAATGGCTGCGCGTGATTTTACTCCACATCACACTTGAAAATCAGTTTGTGAATTTAATTTTTGGAGGTTATCAAAGTCCTCACACGTTTTCTCCCGCCGCGGCGCGCTAAGCGTATCATTACTTCAATTGAAGCCTGCAATTACGAGATCGAGCTGGCGTAAGATTTTAACCAAAAGTAGACCATACGGGGACGCATTGATTAATTGTTTGCATGCAGCGATACGCTCTGACACTTTCAGGCGGTCTTTTCAAAGTTCCAATTACAGTATTTAAATTGTGAGTTTCGTCGCAGCGGTACCTGCACTAAAAAGTGTTTAAAGATTACGTGCTCTGCTTCCCTGATTTAAGATAATTTCAGAAACATATATCTTTAAAGGGGTATGTCATATTTTTTAACTACAAGAAAGTATGTTACACTGGTACATGCCAATGTCGATTTGAATTTGCAAGTAATCGGCAAATACCATAGCTGACACAGTATCGAATTCTTTTAAAGAATCGAAGTCATATCGACAAACAATTTATCCTGTAATATCAGAAAAGCAGCGGGGCGGCTGTCATCACAGCCTTACCACATGAGCAGGCAGAAATGTCAGTAATTATTCCACGTCACCGAAAAATTAAGGCAAGGATACGAAAAAAAAGTACGAACCGAGCGAAATGGAACGTCAGCGTGAAGGTTGATGTGTCGCCGAGGGCGCGGAGAAATGACGGGTCAGTTTGTTAAGCGAAGTTGTACCTACAACGTGACATACAGAGGCTCAAATTCGATAGCATACTACAGCATTTTTTAATTTGTCTGAAACTCCTGAACAACTATTGTCTACATCGTTATTGGAACTAAGTTCCTTATCGCGCGTTGTGAAAGGGGGCTGGACGGAAAAAATTCTCACGAAAAGTTGTATCGACACTTTTTGTTATAGTAAGCTATTGTAAGCCGTGCGGCGTGCGCATGTTTCTCTGTCTCTCTCTCTCTCTCTCTTATAAAAAGGAACTTCGTTTCATCCGGGTGTCCCTTGACACCTCTCAACTTTTTATTTTTTCCGAAACGTTGTCGCATAATCACTGTGCGAGCCGTGTCGTTCAAGCCGATGAAAACAAACCTGTCAGTTCGGTAAGGTGACGGTGACTGGAACGCATCGGTAAAGTAGGCCTTATTGATTTATTTTTCTTCTACTCTTCGTGTAGAGTACCACCATGAGAGAGTACTGGCTGAAGCATCAGGTTTTTCTGTCATTTTAAAGTATTTTCATCAGAACCGAATAATCATGAGAATCAATACTCGTCAGTTGAGAAGAAGTGGTTGATATTTGGCTTCTAATATTTGACCAAAACTTAAGTAGGTACGTAAATACGGTTAGTTCCTAATACTACAGATTTCCTTTACAGATTCCTGTCTCCACGTGATTATAATAAAATGCCTGTTAAAAACAAAAGAAAACGAGTCAATAACTTGAAGCCACTTTGATGCAGACTAATTTTAATTGGCAGCTTCACACAAAAAATACGTATCAGGTCAAGATGATACGGGTTAGTTATGTTTGCGACCACATTTAAAGTATGATGTAGTTGTTATGTGTACGTACATACATATTTACTAACAGGAAAGAGAATACATACCTACTTCCATATTAGCGTTATATTGGCGAAGTTGTTTCTTTTCCTGTTTCTATTGTGCCATGGCTATTAAACATGTGTCATAATGTTTAATTATTATTGATTGATCTATTCATTTATGCGTCTACATGTGAAGATAGGAAGAAGGTAAACATCATTTCTTACATTTTATTATGTTGGTATTTGGTATAGTATCAGTTCTGGTATAGTACATTATTAAGTAATAACAGAATATAAAGATTACAGCTTGTATTTATACATCTATTTCTAAAAAATAACTAAGATGTCTCAAGGCAGTGCCCAGAATGCTGGCAGCATTGCCACGTTGAATGGGGATGCTAATTTGTTGACCGAAATAAAAGCCAGCATTCCGATTACCTGTGAGTACCTATTAAGAGTTTTGTAAGATCTTCGTGTGCACCAGGACCCCAAGGACCTTGGTAAAGATTAGCGTATTCAGCCGTTTAAGGGACTCCGCTGATGTTGCTGCGGAGCCAGCCCTAACTGATGTAAGGGCTGGCTTCGAAGGAACATCCCTGCAAGATTAGAATGTGCTAGGGCTACATTTATTGTATTTTCAGGAACGGACCGCACCGCATCGTGTCGTGCTACATCGCAACGCACCGTGTGTCACATCTCGTAAATCGATTACATTCCATGTTTTTACCAAGTACCAACATACGATCGCGTGACGGACTTTAATTACCGAAGGTGTCGATTCGAAAATCAGTAAACAGAGAACAATTTAAAACTCGCTGCAAATCATTATTATTAACTCTGAGATAAGTGCAACGCTCGCTTTACGTTATTCCTCGAACTTCCGTCTTACAAAATAAACAGAAATCGATTTTCGTTTTTTTTCATAATCGTAATAGGTACTTTTTTGCTTAAATGTAGGTAAATTAGGTCTTAGATATGTAAATAGTCTCACTACAGTCTATTTCAAAGTGTGTGCAAAATTAACAAAGGTTACGTTTAACACTCGTTTAAAACCCAATACGACTCAAATCAAAAATCAGTTTTACGAAAATGGTAGACCCTGATCAGGGCTTATGCAAGTCTACCATAGTCGTAAAACTGAGCCCTGATCTGGCCCCAAACAAGTGTAGGAGGCTCATCTGGTATTTTTTCATACAAGCTCTGTTTACTCTACACGTATCTTTCTTTATATGCAGACCTTTTAGGTTGTTCCTATTCTGTACTATGTACAAAGTGTTCCCAACATAAATTAATATGTGAAATGACAGTATCGAAGTGTTTCTGTTGGAACAAGCGGTATCGAGCCCAGTATCTCACGTCACGCTTCTCACCTCCAATGGAACTCTGTCACTTATACAACAAGATATTCAACTAGAGAAAAAAGAAGTCTTTGTCAATACGGTTGGATACTTAAATTTTATAAAAGTAAATGCTTGAGCGTAAAAATCCCGAGTGGAAGGGTTTGGTCTCCCAAATCTTTCCTATGCTTTGCCCAGTACCTGTGAGTGGACGGTAGGGAGTTAATGAATTCACAGTAAATGCTTATTTTAAAGAATATAATAAAATAATGACACCTATTCTAGGCTTTAGTACAATTTAACCTTGCTCATAGTAGGTACTCGTAAATAATGCTCGACAATTCACAGAGCATCTTCTAGCCTCAAGCTAAGCAGAGCTTGTGTTATAGGCAATAGATAACAAAGCAATGCATAAATAAATATTTTTTGTCATAGAAAACACCATGAACACCCGGAACAAGTCTGCAGATCGTACAAATATTTATCCTGAAACGGGATTGGTACACGCAACCTCTAGAATTTCAACCGATGCGCCCCAGAGGTCGTCGTTATAAAATAAAATATTGGTATTACACAAACTGAACATAGATTCTATTGAGTTATTTGTAGTGATACATTTCCTGCTGACACGAACTTATTCTGTGGTGGCGGACTACAGCGATGCTTTATCGCTTGCAATCGCACCACTCATCTATTACACGAACCTTACCTACTAAACCGAATGTTGTTGACCTCTGACCCCCGTCCTTATAGGGACCCTCGAGTGACAGCAGCGTGCAAACCTCTCGTACGTATGCATGTATCTGCTATCTACATGGTACTTGCATCAACGTAGCTCCAAAGTCATTTCATAATTTGCTATCTTCACGAATAAGGCAGGCCTAAAGTCAGAGCCTATAGAACTTTGAAAGCTTTTGGTTTTGAAAACGGATCTCCCCCTTCCTTTTTTTCGTTTTTCTTTCATCCGAGGAGATGGGCTACTATTATTGATCAATATTTTTCACTTTGCTTTGTGACGTCAGGGGGAGGCCTGCGACCAGTATTAGACCATGATAGACTGTTGAGGCTCATAAGAGTACAATAATCTCTAATCAAGCAAGCTTAGAAAACATAATAATATTGTAGAACAATCACGACTAGCTACAACATTTTTGGTGACTTCTTCGGCAATTCTTAATAGATTTTTTGATATAAATTTAATGTGGTGGTCTATGGTTTGATCCTTAAGAAATTCATATGTGCGTCGTAAAACGTATCCAAAACATGATATTTTTCCCAATTACTCGTACTAAATGGTTTCCATGGCAATGCGCGTAAACACTAAATTAAACTCGAAACCAAATGTCGCTCAAAACTTAAGTGCTCCGGGTGCAAAAATACTAAAAAGCCCTAAATTTAAAGTAGTTTTGTAAAACACGCAAATTTATTACTCCTATACCTACTTAAAATAAATAATAAGTAAGTAATAATACAAGTGAAGAGCGAATATAAAGTTATAGCTGCATGCAACCACTCAGCTTTTGACATCGTCGTGAGAGTGTACCAGCAAATAAGATTTCAGCTATCGATAACGAGATTCTTAAGCCAAATTATTTAATTTACATTAGTCTTGCTCAGTGGGAATCTGGCATTTAGGCTATCTAGGCTGATCAGTCAAGCAGCAACATCTAGATTGACTCAATGCTTTATAAGCTAATCCTTATTCAATAACACTTTTTGCACGTCTGGTCCCCAATTCTTGTGAAATTCGAAATGATGTCGAACATAAAACGTCATTACCTCATCATCATCATCATCTCAGCAAAAAGGTGCCCACAGCTGGACATGGGCTTTCCACTACAGGTTTACAACTATCTAAATATCCATCATCATCACCACAAAACTCTGTATTCACGAAGGATGATCGATCAAATTTTGCTTCGTCTGTTTTTATGGCAAATTGTTTTTTAGATTCATTTTACGAGAACTGTAAGCTTATTTCGTTGAAAAAGATCTCAGCATTGAATTGCATCCGGATTGACGGGTATTCAGGCAAGGCTTTCACCGACTAATTGTTTAATGCAATGTCTCAAGCCGATAACAATAAAGCCAACTTGTCTGTCCACATCCACATTTCAAGCATAGGTACTCGCAACTTTGACAAAACAGCCGCTGCAAGCTAATTTTGTGGCTCCAAATTAAATTTGCTGGAAGAGAAGTCTTTATGGTTAAACTCGTGTTTGTTATTACCTACTCTCTTAATGTTTACCTATGTGCAAGAAAGTATTGTGAATTTTCGTAATGGTATTGATCTCAACAGAAGCTTTAAAAACAAAGAAAATGACAATAAAAGAGTAGGAAGCAACCAATTAGAACTTTACATGAAGTATATGTGATAGTAGAGCTAACTGACTGTCCAATCTAGCTAGAGGAAGCTCAACAGATTAATATCTATAAGATATTCATCTAAATTTTGCTTATCAAAGATTCAAAATAGTCTTCCTTGAAGTCCTAAACTTTAGTCAGTTTTCATTGTAATATCCAAGCTTGTTATTCTCCTACGAAAAAGTGATCGAGCTTTCTCTACAGGCTGTATTTTAATCTGGTAAGCTTCTAAAACTGTTATTTACATACAGTCCAATATGGTCGGTGGGTGACTGCATTAAACTGTCATGCATTCGATTATTGTTTTAATGGGTTAAACGTGAGGTGTGTTGAAACCATTCATTATTTTGAATCGATTTGTTTTTTTGATAATTGATTGATAAATGCTGATGGACAAACAATCATTTGCATTTGTTTTTGCATTTAAAAATCCATATCTGGCTCTATTTTCATTATTTTTATAAATATTTAACTAAAAGCAATAAATAAATAAAATGAAATGTGTGTTTTTCTTTCGGAAAATCACATCTATTTATGGTGGAAAAGGCTTTTCTACCCTGATCTATGATGTTTAAACCGGCACTCTAAAGCTTGGTTTGTAAAACATTACTAACCTACAAATACATCACAAAGAATTAAACATGCATAATAAAGAAGGTGCTCTACTCGAAAAAGGTTGAAAGCTGCACCACAGAATAACTATAAAGTACCTGTACTAATTTGAAGGTGCTTTACTAATATTTATTTGAGTGTAAGCGAGTCGAGATCATGCGGTCTAAATGGCAGACCATCACAATGCATCAGCACAACGAGAGAAGGGCGCTGTTCTCGGATTATTTTAACTTGTCTTTTTCAATGTCAGCGTTTAAAATAATTGCATCACAATTTTAAACGAGGCTTTTGCTTTTAAGACGTTTTAAAGTGTCGTATAATATGAATATTTCCAGGAAATCATGAGACACTTCGGGCGTGTTTGTTGTAATGGACATTTTATTGTGGGCAAAGGAACTTGTGAACACTCTTTGTACTCCTGCGATGCGCTTTAGCATCCATACAAATTGCAAATTGAAACAAAGCAGATAGAGCAACGAAAATGAAAATTTTTGTGGAGCATATTTGTATTTTAAATAGTGAAAAGTACATTTTAGTATTGGTCCATAAAATTCAATGGGACACTGAAACGGATCGGATCGGATCAGATTGAAAGTATACCGTTACTGTATCGTGTGAACCGTATGAGTCACTAATATGCGGTTAGATTCAATATTTTTTCTAAGAATCTATATTGGAGATAATCTTATCTTAGGATCTATTCCAAGACAAAGAGCTTTGAGCATGTTGCGCAAAGTAAGTAAGCTTGAGTCAAGTACTTACCTAACTATACATAAGTAGATACTTTGGGAGTAAAGGACTGCCGTCGAGACAATCTTAAATACTTCACTATACGTTAACAATGGTAAAATATATACTGTAAAAGCAGTAGTATGTATTTTTGCGAAATACTGGATTTAATGACTTGTGAAAACAAAGAACCCAACCTGCCACCTATTTTCGTAAACTCGCATCAGCATAAGAAAGACATCAGCTTGATTTAATACAGTTCAATATTTCGAGGTCCAGGCCGAAATTGAATTGAATCCACGCTGTCGATTTCGTTTACCGAAGAATAAGAACGTAAAATAGACGACACACGCTCGTGACTGACTCGGCCTTCCTCTCTACTGCTCCACAATTATTTATATTAAAATTGCGGAAAAATACTCTCTCCTTGTGAAGTTATCGCCCATTGTTTCGTGTCAGTAACTATTTAGACAATTGAGCGTCGGGTAAGTCGCTTGGCCTATGTCATTAAATACGCAACGAGAAGCGAGCGTGGGCTGTCTTCTATTGTTATTAAATTTAAACATAGCTACACCATTCCTGCGACATTGAATGCTTCTTGAAATTTGATTCACATCTATAGGTACCTACGGATGTTATTTGGTTACAGTTTTGAAATAACAATCATCCGACGCTCCAGCGATTATGAAATGTTGTATATTTTATTATTTATGGCTTACACAACTTACTTTACATAATTATCTAAAAGGAGTGTGAGAATTACTTTTATAGCTTTTATTAGTATAACGCAACTAGGCGAGCCTCGAAACTCTTTAACTATCGAAGATTTTCAACTTTGATAAAAGCAATGAACCAATCAAAGTCATGCTACACGTTTATTTACAAAGATTTTGTTTCTGTGTTGCTTAGAAAGAGAAACTACTGCAACGTTACAGCTAGTTATTTTCGAAACCACATCACTACTTCTTCTTTGCAGGTGCTCTAAGTGAGAACAGAATCGGTGCTCCTAATTTAGTGCTCTCAAAGGGAATACATACTTCAAAATAATCATTATGTACATCATCACATCACAAATTATCACTCATCAGCTTGCACTAGTTCACTGCTGGACATAGGTATTATGTACCTTAAGTAACATCAATTTACTAGACACGAATTGACATCAAGCATGCTTTCCTCATTTACCTATTTACAATCACTTAGATTGATATGAACTTTGATGAGCTAAAGACCTTCAAATAATTATTTCTGTTAAATTCCTAGATGTTTCCTAAATCTACAGTCAGACGGTTAAAATATTGAAATATATAATTAATGGTTCAATATGATTAATAACATATACCAGCAAATAACTTCTGAATTCGAATCCAATAGTTAATAGATAGGTGTCATCGACAAAAATATAGACAGATAAAATAATAGAGAAGATGACGTGTTTCGAAATCGAAATGATAATAAATCTAGCTAAATAACTACGAAACAGACAAAAGCTATTATTTTAAATGGAACTATTATGACCAAAGTCGATTCGAAGTCGAAGTCTTTATATGCCTATTTGAAGGACATTGTAGTTATCTCTAGACAGTAGTTGATAAACTAATTATAAATATAAATAATATAAATAATGCTGGAAAAATTCACACAGCATTATCTAGCCCCATATATTTGCAGTTTGAAAGGAAATGAAAAAAAACTGAGCTTATCTCAATACGCAAACAAAGGTTATATTGTGTCGTATTTACAACATCGCTTTACTGAAGCAGTTATCATAACATACACCACATAACATAAGACATATCTGCCAAAAAAAGTATGTTTGGCAGATCGTCTGCCATAATATATAGGTAATTGGGGCTAGGTGAAACCAAGTGCAATAGCTCGACGGCTTTTTTTTACTCTCAATACCTTTTGACCTTATTTGAGAATTTTGTCAGTATTTTCGATGTATTTCCGAAATGTCCGAAATATCGGAAAAATATTGAAAAAGTCATGTAATAAAAACGGCACCATAATAAAAAATCTTTAAAAGAAATAATGTTGCTGAGGGTAAAAAAGGCCACCATAGGTAAGGTACTAATTGCATTTCATTCTACCTACTCTCACTACCCTTTGGCATAGGTTCTACTGAACTAAACATGCTTAGATCACGAAAAATTACAAGCCCTGTTATTTCATAAAAATAAAGTTACATACAACTACAGCACTCAATTCAAATTTCGGAACACGAAAAATCTTGAAAAATTCTTAAGAATTACCGAGAGGCTTTTTAGCGTTAAGAAAGCCGACAAATATCCTGTCTTAAGGTATTATGTACTTAAATGACTTTTATTTGGAATTTGCACCACATTTTGTAAAAAGTATTTTAATGCTTGGCCCGATGTCGCCCCGTTCCGCACCGACAATAGTAGTAGTAGGTATGTAAGAAAATCAATGTTGTGCTTGGCTTTATTTAAATAATGACATGTATCGAAATTACAATGTACATTACATGTAGACATAAATAGGCAAAATAACTCAACTCGGCAAACGTAGTGTAGGACGCCCTCCGACCAGGTGGGATGACGATTTGCGAAAGACTGGCAGATGCTGGATGCGGCAAGCTGAAGACGCTAAGGCGCTCATTAGGGAAGGCCTATGTCCAGCAGTGGACTAAGATAGGCTGATGATGATGATGAGACAAAATAAACATGTATTAATGTATAATAATACGTGCATTGTACATGTATAAAAAAGTAATGAAAACTACTAGTGGTTTTATTTTAATTCTTCCACTAGTAGACAAAAAAAATAAGTATATAAAATTAATAACACCTTATTACTTATTTGATAATAATTAATTTAATTAAAGCTGTATCCAGTAAAAACATTAAATAAAATTTGACTTGTCTAATTGCTTATGCTACATCCGCGGAATGGGGCACTGGTGTCAACAAGACTTGGAGGCTTTTTAAGGCCCATACCCCACCGAAAGTGGCGCCACCACCTTATTTGTCTTATAATTCTGTTTAACAAAGGAATTTTCAAAAATCCTTCTTCCAGTTTGTGATGCCTATCATAAGCTTTTTTTTAATGCCTCTGTAATAGTTTTATTCTATTTAGTTTAGGAAGAGATACGAAAATAAATTTTGGTGGCCACCAAGTGCAACTTCGTATCTCTTCCTAAACTAAATAGAATAAAACTATTACAGAGGCATTAAAAAAAAGCTTATGATAGGCATCACAAACTGGAAGAAGGATTTTTGAAAATTCCTTTGTTAAACAGAATAATAACATAAAGTAGGTGGTGGCGCTAGTTTAGGTGCTGTATGCGCCTTAAGCCAATCTCAAGCTCCAGCTCCTCACAAAACAGGTTAATTACTTATGGACCTTAATGTAATTTAACACAATTATTTTTAAGAAAACCTTTTTGTGAGTGGAAAACAAATGTCTTATTATTATTATTATTTATGGTGTAAGCCTATAGAAAATTGACTTTGACTTTGATTGATCTTATCCTGGATTTCCAAGTGTTGCCAACTCTCAATGTATAATAGTTACCTACTACACAAAGATGAAACCGACTGTCCATATATCGTAACGGTAAGAATTACCGAGAGGTAACACACGCTCAGTATAAGTTCCAAAGCACTTGTGGCAAGCCCGGAGGCATGTGTAGCGTGAAGCTTTCGACATAACGAGCTGTATTTACGTTAGGAGTGCCAAAGCTAACGACTCCTTAGTATAGTGCAAGTGTGCAAAGGTTTACGAAAACTATAAAAGTTTCCATTTTTTCCCTTTTATTTAACGCCTTGCGTTCCCCTATGTGATACAAAGTTCTACGTTTCGTAGTATGACAGCGATCCTGTAGTTTCATACAAACGCTTATTCTTCTTTGTCAGGGCTTTTACAACTATTTGCCACAATAGGGTATAGACGTAGATTTTTTAATTTTTCAAACCGTTTATTTACGTTTATTTATTTTATTACCGAAAAAAAAATACAACCACAAACGTTTAAAATATTAGGGAAAAAAAGAAAAAAGACTGCACTCATTTTCGGATGAAAAAACGCTGACCATTTTTTGTGACGTCAATGTTCAGTTTTTCAACTCAAGTGTTCCTACAATCAAAATAGAACTTGAACCAAATGATAAAAACCAACATGTGAGTGGTTGTGTCTAGTAAATAATTTTCTATCTTTTTTTCTCTCCCGCTAAGCTTCATGACAACACGGTGAACGTGACGGTACGTTTAGAAATTTTGCGATTAAGTCTTAAAATAAGATGGTTAAATTACACAATAACAACATCAAAAAAATACAAAATAAATATGCAGATATATTTCTATATCAATAGAGAATACAAATAAAAATAATCAGATTTTTTTTGATCACATGCAGGCATGCATTGCATACCCATGCTAGCAACTCTGCGCAGAATAGATAACACTAAGCACCTAATACTACAGAGAAATCTGTGCCAAAGGTTAGACGGACACGCAAGAACCGTGTAAACAGTACATTACAATATAATTAATAAGCGTAAGCGAACACCAATTAAAGACTTTCATTAATTAAATACGATAAGTATCTAATTGATTAATGGGGCTCATAATGAGACCTCTCATTACCACGATGCTACGGCGTCGCGTATTGATTTATTGGCGTGTTGTTGCCATAATGTAAGTTAGGCAATTAAATGCTAGGTTCATAAGCCTAAGCCTCCTGGTACAGCAGGCTCGTACTATAAACTCATTTCGAACCTCACTAAGCTGAATTCGAAGTAAGCTTAAAGTTTTGTATTCTGTAAAACTCGATAATCCTCCTCGGTGACGAGCGTGGTACTGAAATGAAGTAAGTTGAGTGAGATTTTGACATTTACGCTAAAGAATGACGTACAATTGGTATTCTGGTATTCTGTAAGGGAATTTACAAATTATCTCGATGACACTTGAACTTACTTGTCAAAAGGTTACAAAGGAGCGATCGAATTTCGTCACTAGAGTGAATTCGAGTTCGAATTTGAACTTTTAAAGAATGAGTCTGCTGACCGGGCGGCGTTAAACTTCTTTCACACCTGAAAAACACAAATTGTGCATTTGGTTATGGGCTTCAACTTCAATCTTCGATCTTGTTGGTAAATAACCCGGCAGCTAAAAGTCAGCAAAAATCTGAAAAATCTAAAAATCTGGTCGTAGCTACGCGTGACCCTAGAGCTGGTGAGTATCTGGCACAGCGCATCAGCATTGCCATACAGCGGAGCAATGCAGCCAGTGTCTTGGGCACGCTTCCGACTGGTATTGATATGGGTCAGTCGAGCTAACTGTAGATTGTTTGCAACAGTTTGCAGATAGCTCAATTGTGTCTATTGTAAATACTAGTATTAATTTAATTCTATTATTATATGATATGATTATTATATGGGTTATTTAATGTCTAATCATCTAAGTTTTGGATGATTATAAAGTTTAATTTATTATTACGTGTAACAATGTACAAGAAAACTATAATAAACATTTTTAAGATTCTATTATTTAATTGTACTTATGAAATAGATAAATTGGTTGGAATCTAGGCTAAACTCAACTTTTTTTAACAAAAGAGAAAATTTAGAGTGATGGAAGAATGAAGAATTATCTTCGCCTTCCTGGTACATCTTCACGTCAGCCACATCGTCATTTTCCATCGGGTGAGATTGTAGTCAAACGAAGGTCTATTGGCTAAAAAACCGAACTTCCCAAAGACTCGAAAAACTGAAGATGCAACTGATGGAGTTAGAACAACAGGACGAAAAGAGCAAGCCACTGGTGCAGCTGGTGGATAACATGGTGAAACTGGGATCTTTGTACAACAGACCAGGGTCTACTGTTGAACGGTTGGAGAAGAAACTGAATAATCCGTCGTGATTTTCTACCGACTTTTAAATTTGCAAGCCCAGTTTTTTTTTCAATGTTTTGTAAATAAAAGGCGTACAAAACAAATTAATACAACGTAGGTGTCACGTTCGTGAAAAATTCCGTTCACTTCACATATAATCGTTGTTAATTTTTCTTATCATTAATCTTCATCACCCTGTACAGCGAAGTTTTTATAGAACGGGAGTCAGTAGCGACAAACTTACATTATTGTCTGTATTACAAGTGAATATACTTATTTCATCAAAAACGACAGAATCCAGATTGGAATTCGTCTTCGAAAGGTAAAACAAAGTAAGCATTGGCTAATAGAATTCGCTGCTTTTGGAGCGAGTTTTTAGGCGTGGCGAGTAGCCTAAAAACTAGTACCTACCTAATTAGATGAAAATTTTTATAGGTAATTTAATCTTATAATCGTAAGATAAGTTTATGATTGTGTTTGCGATGAGTTCTTTTATCATAAACTACTAGGCGACCCTTACAAAAGTTTGGTGGAGATTTCATCCAGGAGTGGAATAACAAAGGTAGTTTAGAAAATAAAGTGCCAACTTGACGGTAAAACGCGGCTAAGATTTGGATTAAACTTACCTAATGCTCCTTGACTATAGCGATTTACTTTTCTACAGTCATGTAATTCATGTGAAAGTTACATCATTATCGTCAAATTCATACAAAGTACCTTCATTCATTTTATCTTGCACGCAGGTAACTCAATAAATAAGTAATTTCCTTCTCAATTGTTTGGCGTTTAATGTAATCTGTAATTGAAAACATGACTTCTGAGTTCTGAAGGGCTTTGATTGTTACCGGATGACCCAAGATGCTTATTACTGCGTCGTGAATTGACTTGACCAGCGTTTGCCTGCATCAGCTCTTAGGATACCTGAAATCAAATTCGTTTTCCATTACATGCTCTAGGTATGAAATAGGGCAGAATGTCCAACAGTAAACGTCTGTGGTCTGGTATGAAGATAAATAATCATAAATAATGTTGGATTATCCACACAACATCATCTAGCCCAAGCTAAGTAGAGCTTGTGTTATGTATAATATATAACATAGATAGATAATTTTACTAAACATACTAAGAACTTGCAATTAATCGATGCTGATGGATGCGGCAAGCTAAAGACAGGGCGCTATGGCACTCATTAGGGGAGGCCTATGTCCAGCAGTGGACTAGTATAGGCTGATGATGATGATGATATGAACAATTTTACCTCACCTCCCTTTTGGCGGTTTTCCGGGTACAATGATTAATTGGATATACCGGTATAGGTAGGCACTACATAAAACCGACAAAAAGAGATCGTTATGTATTATTGTGAGTAAAGTAATTTTCAAATAGATGGAATGATCGAGTGCAAACGAATCTGCGCGCGAGCGCGATGCTATGCCTGTGGCGCGCGGGCGCCTTTCACCACGGGTCGCAGGTCAGGGCGCGCTCAGGTGCTCCGCCCTCGCCCCCCTCGCCTCCCCTCACACCCACCAGTGCTCTATTCAGCTGTCGCCGCCTGAACACAGCCTCTGGGAACAACACTTATGAATTATTCCAGACCTGCACTGTTTAGAAACAATTACAAAACAATACCAATTGATAGCAAACCCTACAATGCTCATTGTGAGCTTACGATTCTTGCTCTTGCAAGTCACCGACGAGGCTAATTCCGTCTCGTTAGATTTACGATAGTCATGCTCTTTAATGTAGAAAGTTTCGTATCGATTACAAAATTCGACGCGTAAAACACAGTGAGTGTCAATGTTTCTCGACTGACGAGATGATTTCCTGTCGGGATCGAATCAATTTGGCGATGAGTGTGCATCGTTTTGCGGCGAGTGTTGCGAGCTGGCGGAAGCTGCGCATGCTTGTAGCGCTCAATCGCGAGCTTTCGGCGGTTCCCACGGCGCCCCTCCCGCCCGCTCTTACACAAGAGGTGAACGCGGATCTAAGCAATCGCTTAACCTCGCCCACTGCGGTGCGCGCCAAAGCTACACGAAGCACCAATACAATACAGAATGCCTGCGAGAGACAAAACTTCAATTACTGTAAACACATTTTATCCAATTTGTCATTTCGAATTAAGTTTCGCTCAGGCAGGCGTGCCTTTTAGCTCGGCAAGTATTTGGCAGGGCCATATTAATTGGTGAGCCTGCAAATTACCTCGAAGGTATCTTTTGCAATTTCACAGATTGCATGTCCTCGACCCGTGTTGCTCTCGAAAGCTTCAATTTTACCCGTCAACCTCTGCAATCAGCCAGCGGCCAGTAGGAAATGTTTACTTTTTAATGACTTCCGAGTGTACTCAACATTGTACCCGATATTACATTATGTGTCATCGTTTGGTTTCGGAGCACAAAAAGGCGAATGATGAGGTGTTTGTGCGGTACCTGACGTCCATCAAAGTGATTGTCTAGCCGGCTTGCATGTAGTGTTGTGTTGGGTACTTTCGATACATCCGGCAGTTCAGGGGTCACGACCGCTCTTTGTCCAGCCTCCAGCACCTCGAAGTGCACGCGACGCATGCGTGGTTATGTTCGACGCGCTTAATTATGCTGTCATATCGTCACTTGATGGGTAACAGTGAAAGCTAGCCATCGCTGTAATAATAGCCAAAATAACTGGGATCTATGATAGCATGGCACATACATGTCTCTCATAACAACTGTTGACAGGGGAAATAAAGAAATAAAACGTATTGATGGCTGACACTAATAGATGGGGTGGTCATACGATTATAGATTGAGATCTAGCATGACCTTATCGCGTGCATAGTGATCAGAATGAAAACAATATAACAAGACACTTTTTAACAGATTAGACAGAAATAAATTACGCGGATTTGCATAACAACTTAAAAATTTGGCGCTATAATTAAATCTGTCTAGAATTGCACCATTGGTGTTGCAAAAAATAATAATTTATAATGCATATTAATTAAATTATTTAATTTAATTTTAATTTAAAAAAGATTTTTTTCTCGACATAGGTTAAAGGATTAGCGATATGAAGTATCAGTGGGCTGGCCATATCTCAAAAAGAACAGACAACCGATCAGGTAAACGTGTTCTTGATTGGAGACCGCGACTCGGCAAACGAAGTGTAGGACGCCCTCCGACCAGGTGGGATGACGATTTGCGAAAGACTGCTGGCAGATGCTGGATGCGGCAAGCTGAAGACAGGGCGCTATGGCACTCATTAACGGAGGCCTACGTCCAACAGTGGACTATTTGGCTGATGATGATGATGAAATATTTTACTGGGTATAAACATAATACTGAAAGACTATAAATTATTTCACAGTAAGCTTTAGTGGAAAAAAGACAAAAACTTGTGAGATACTTTTAATGCTTTTAATTTGACGCAACCTCTGTGGCGCGGTGAGCGAAGGTCTGCCTGCGACGCAGGAGGTTGCGGGTTCGATTCCCGCCTCGGGATAAATGTGTGTACGATCTGCAGACATTTGTTCAGGGTGTTGTGGTCGTTTTCTATATAGAATAAAAAAAACTATCTAAGTATGTATTGTGTTATATTATGTATATCAGTTATCTAATACCCATAACACAAGCTCTGCTTAGCTTGGAGCTAGGTAATGCTGTGTGAATTGTCCAGCATTATTTATTTATTTAAATCAAAAATTATTCTTTGCCATAGCAGTACGATAAGGTTTTTTATTACTTTTTAATCCCATATTTTTTCATTATTTATTTATCAATAAAATAATAGGTAATAATGAAAATAGGCACGTACCTATTGACTTGATAGTGCACTTTATTTATAACCTTGAATCATAATCATGTTCATCTTATAGTTTCAGCTATACTTCAATTGCATAGTATACAAATTACAAAATCATTTATTGCAAAATGTAGCAAACAAAAAAGTGCCAGGTGTATTGCAGAGAACCAGTCTTACCTCCTACACTTAGTTTATAAATTAAACTAGGAAACACACATAAAATAATAATAATAATAATGCTGGACAATTCACACAGCATTATCTAGCCCCAAGGTAAGCAGAGCTTGTGTTATGGGTACTAGATGACTGATATACGTAATATTATACATTACATAGATAGATATTTTTTATTATACATAGAAAACACCCAGACCAACGGAACAAATTTCTGCAGATCGTACACAAATTTGTTCCGAGGCGGGGATGGAACCCGCAACCTCTTGCGTCGCAGGCAGACTCTAGCCCGCTGTGCCACTGAGGTCGTCATAAAATGTATCTTAATAACAACAAATATATACTTATTATCTAAAATAAAAGGTAGCTAAATTAAAGTACAATTAAAGGTACAAAAAACTGAGACTATGGCTAAATACAAACAATTTAAGGTATAAATATAATTATATCAAGTGGGTATACAGTGTGGAAATTAAACTCAGGCCCTGGAGGGAAACTACTTAAAATCCTTAAGCTAGCTCATTTTACTTAAAGGAGACATTCCTTTATTTTTAAAAAGAAACAAATCTGCATTAAAATATTTTTTTAAACTCGCTTGCTTCGCCCGGGACTCGAACCAACTAAAATTTAAAAAAATAAACACTCTTTATTTTATTATACTAATCGGTAGTATTAATATTCAGGATAAAGTTTCTGTAACAAACATTTGGTCTTAAAAATAAAAATAATCGTTAAATCTAACATCAACTTTATTTTACTATCAATTTTGTAACACTTAAATTATTTAACTGATAAATTGTTCGAAATGAGCCCCGTCGTTCCGGCTACACAACATTAGTCGCCGTTGAAATTCATTTCTTGTAGCCTTCAGCAAAGTGTTGTGGTGTATGCCCCTGATAACATTTTCTACCGCAATCCTTAGCTCTTGAACGGTTTCATAGCAAGTTTCATAAACAACATTTTTTACATGACCCCATAAAAAGAAGTCCATGGGCGTCAGGTCTGGACTTCTTGCAGGCCATCTAATCGTGTTGTGTTGGAGAGATAACAGAACTGTTACGTGTCTTTTACTTGTTAAAAGTGAACAGTAACCAAATATTTTTTAGAGAAACTTTATCCTGAATATTAATACTACCGATTAGTATAATAAAATAAAGAGTGTTTATTTTTTTAAATTTTAGTTGGTTCGAGTCCCGGGCGAAGCAAGCGAGTTTAAAAAAATATTTTAATGCAGATTTGTTTCTTTTTAAAAATAAAGGAATGTCTCCTTTAAGTAAAATGAGCTAGCTTAAGGATTTTAAGTAGTTTCCCTCCAGGGCCTGAGTTTAATTTCCACACTGTATATGTGTTCTGCTCACTATGTCCTATACTTAATAACTAAGGTCTCTACTTTAATTTTGTAAATAGATTTTCTGAGTGGTCTTAACCGAATTATAAAGAGGAAATTTGTATTTTGGTATGTAAATAATAAACTAAAAAAATACTGGACCAAACTTTTTAAACTTTCGCGATTTGATAACATATTTAAGATTATTAGGCTAAGAGTGTCCAAGCCAACCACTGTAACCTCGCCACACAGGCTCTACAGAGACCTAGTGCGAGGGACAGAGCTCTGGTTAGGTTAGCTCTACATACTAGCAAGCCGGAAACATTTTTAAAGTTTAATATTGTACTTTTAAGTCTACTTCTAAGTTAATTTAGTTGTATGTACCTACCTTAAACATATTCTGTGTATACATGGATAAACCCATGTAAATTGGAAAGAAAAAATTTATTATTATTATTATTTATCGGGTATTTATCGCGTACCTTTTGCTTTTTTTTTTCTTAATATGTTACTGGACCAATTTCAAAAATTCTCTCACCATTAGAAAGCTTACTTTTTAGGGAGTGACATAGGCTATGTTTTATCCCGAAACTCCCACGGGGACGGGAACTACGTGGGTGAAACCACAAGGCACTGCTAGTATTGAATAAAAAAACATATTCAGATCTACAATCAAATATAGGTACAAGTGCAACAAATATTTTATTTTATTTTTCTTATGCATTTACCTAAACTTTTAGCCAATTTTATGTTGTCTTGATTTTTACAGAACAGTTCTCGATAGTGTTGAAGTATGCAATATTTCTGTCCATTCCGGCTTCGCAACGACCTGGTCATCCTTGAGGCTCAGTCAGCCAGGCTGCCAATCTTTTAGATCATCGTCAATATGTATAGGTGTTAAAAATTTATTACGTCTCAATACCTGCTTGACTGTAATAAAAATGACTTCACCTCGTAATAAAATTCGTGGAAACCTGGTGGAAACTAAGTTTTATACAGGGTTATTGGTAAATTAGTAACACTAAGTGAACTGCAGGTTCTGACCATCATCACAAACACGTTTATGAAGATGCTAGTCCACAATTCTTAAACTAAGTATTGGGAATAATAGTACCCCCCTATTCAATAATCGTAAATTAATTTGAAATTCAACTTAAGAACGACTCTGCCCTTACTTAACAGTGGATATGGAAGTAGAAAATCGGTCTTTAGTAACTCGTTGAGCTCCAGACAAAGGTGTATTTTCATTTTATATCAGAGCTAGTTAATACTTTTTTTTAAGAATTAAGATCCCCCACCTTAACAAATATGTTAATGGTGAACGTGCAGTTCACGTAGTGTTACTAATTTACCAATAACCCTGTATAGAGAGTTATTCAAACTTAAAACTTTTTGCAGCGTAACTACAGGAATCGTTGTTAAGTTACGCACTTAGCCACTTAACAACGATTTCATTAGTAGCGCTGTAAAAAAATATATACGAAAACGTACGGATGGAAATACCCAGCAGAAATTGAGTACCGTAGACCGTAGTTAACGTAGGTGAGCATAATTTAAGTAGGCTCTCGTTAAGCTTACCTTGAGCTCTCGATGCCAAAATGCACAGTTTGTCAACATACTTAAGCTCTAGTGTTAGGTACCTAAATATATCGAAAACCAAACTAATATACTAATCCATACTAATATTATAAATTCGAAAGTTCCTCTGTCTGTCTGTTGCCTTTTCACGCCTAAACGACAACACGGATCTTCATGAAATTTGGCAGTGAGGTAAATGGAATCCCGTGGACGGACATGAAGTACTTGAAAATCACGTGAGAAGCCGCGGGCTGCAGCTAGGAATATTATAAGAGCTAAAGTAAAAAACGCGTTCAAAGCCGCGGGTAAAAAACAGTTTTCTAAACGCAAGTATTTTATTTTAAGCCGTGCTTAATATGAAAAAGTTGCGCAATTCTTTCCGAACAATAGACTGAGTCGTTGCAGGCTGCAGGCTGTCACCGTTAATGGCTATGGGCAGTTCGACCCACTCGTCTCGCTTACATTCTCGCACCCACACGATCGCAATTTTACTTTGCTAAGGAGCTGGCTATCGAATAATTGATTAGGTGTCGCCTCTATTTTTTACTAACTTCAGGAGGAGGTTCTATGTTTAGCTGTATGTATTTCTCGAACCCAATTATGGATCGATATTAATTTTTTTTAGCTTTTGTTTTTGAAAAGATTGCTGATATCTTCGCCAATTACATATACATATATTTCCAAATACCTATTGATTAAGATATGTTTGTTTGTTATAATATAGAACGTAGTATACATATAACAGTTAATTAGTTAAGTATAGTTTAGTTGTCTCAGTAGTACCATTTACATAGTATACAACATGGTTATTAAAAAACCTAAGGTGGCCAGAGCAGGAGCCCTCGCTTCTTAACACAAGTTTCGACTTAGCAAGAGCGAGGAACTCGAAGACCCATTTTTAGGCTTCGCTAACAAGCCTAAAAATGGGTCTTTTTAACACGTGTCCAAATTATTATATATTAATTATAAAACAACTATCTGTTCTTATATCTAGAAACATTGATGTGTTACACAAGTCAAAATAAATATTTTTATCACTTTATCTCTTAAATTCTCAACAAATGTTGATGATTATTTCATTAAATTTGAGGTGGTCCCTTATAACTCTTATAAGCTCCATAAAATTTGATGATCGAGGAATGAAATACACAACGTATCATAAACATCATCACATGATGATTTCATCTATCACTGGTCTAATTGTTTCCATGGCAACGATCGTAAATATGTTTTTGATTCGTCTTTTCAATCATGTGTCGAGTGTGAGAAGTCGCAACTTGAAAAATTAGATCGCGCTTTTCAAACCCATTTTCACTATTTAGGAATTAAAAGTCGGTTTGTTGTTTTTTTAAACACGCCAAATAATTAATTTCAAAGAAGAAGCTATCCTTATTAATTATAAAAGATCCCCAACCTCATTATTAGTTTATGCAATTAGTGTAGGTGTTTTCTATCTTTATATCTTTTGCACTCTTGCCCACATACACACATGTCTCCCTCTCTCATTAAGGTTTGCTGGAAGAGAACTCTTTTTAGGGTTAAGCTCGCCTTTGCGATACCTCTCTTGTAATAAGATTTAAATAAGGTTTTATTAGTGCAATAAAGAATTAAGAATTGGTCCCTAAATTATAAGCAAATAAAAAATATCTCGTAAGCTCAAGAAAAAAACATGATAATCTGCAGATGTTTATTCCTGTTGTTCTGTGTGATTCAGTAACATATATCTATCTGTGAACAACCCATTTCCTACCTAATCAATATCAGTTATCTAGCACCCATAACACACGCTCTGCCAAACTTGGGGCTGGATGATACTGTGTGAATAGGCTAGCTTCCTAAAAAAAAACAATTAGTCCGTCAGTTAGATTATTAGAATATATTGAACAGATAGTTTTTTTTTGTCAACCAAACAAAAAATGACAAAGATACAGCGGTTCAAAGTTTAGGAGTGGCTTGTGACGTCACTAAGTCGCTAAAAAGTATCACCCAGAGTGACGTCACGCGGAAGTTTATATGGCTTTATCTTCATAATTTTTTGTTTAATATCAAAAGAAAAAATACGTGTCATTGGACACGTATTTTTTCTTGAAATTAATGAATTCATTGTAATTCTGAAAAATCTAACAGACGGACTAGCCTATTTTCAAGCTTTTATTACTATACAAAATGTTCGGTTAAGCCATATAAACGAGATGTTGGTAGTCTAATCAAGAGTGCTTATCAAGTGGGAGACGGGTGAGGATTTTGGTGGTTGGATACTGTCACCATGTAACATGGACATTAAAGAATCGAGAGAAAAGAGTCTTTATACTCAATACTGAATCATTTATTGCATTCTTTAAAGTGTACAGAGGTGCTCAAAATTTAGGTATTTAGTGTCACTATAGACCCTGCTGGGCACACAATATATTATGGAAAGAGAGACGTCCTTGTTGCTAAGTTAGATATATTTTAGTAGTTTGTATTTTTCTTGTTTAAATATTTGTAAATTGTGTAGTATGGTTTTGTGATTAGTAAAAGCTTTAATAATAGTTTATTATATAAGTTTATTATACTTTAGAAATAATCTATCTTGTGAGGGCACAGGCCAGAGCTACCGCACCTCCGATACATCATCAATTTATATTGAACTGTCATGGAAAGTGTTGCTAGAGACAATTTGTATTAGAACTGAGATACTGATAAAATCAATCTCGAATGTGCTCACTAGTTAGGCGTCATAGACGTAGCATTTAATTTGTGTTAAACAAACATTTTGATTGATAGCTCTGGGAATTCATGCAAAATGAGTACCTGTGATAAGATCGTTAGTAGCTATTAGTTAATGAACTCAGTAGAAACAAACCATTCAACAATAACAAAACAAAAAAAACAACAGTAATAACATTTAGAATATTGAAAAACATTTACAAATGACTGGAATTAATGAGCTTAAGATCAATAATTTGGCGTGTTTTAAAAAACTAAAAACAAACTTCAAATTCCTGAATAATAAAAACGGTTTGGAAGTAGTCTGAAATCCGGAACACTTCGATTCGCGATCTATTTATTCATTTGGCGACATCAAGTTAAAATCCGAGTGAAAATTACACAGGTACAGGTATAAATTCCTTTAGGATCAAACTTTTATAAGACCACCTCAAAATCAACCTAAGAAACGAAGAAATATAGGTCAAAATCTATTGAAAATTGGCCCAGATATCACCAAAACTGTTGTGATTTTTCAAAAGTGATATATTGTTTTATAAGCTTGACGGGATAAATACTAATCCCTCAGTTTTTTTACGAGACCAATGGGGATATTTCATATGACCTAAGTATAAAATAGTAAAGAATTTTTAAAATCGGTTCACAATGACGGAGAAATTTATAAACATCAATTAAAATTATATACACACAGCCGATCATAAAACCTCCTGAAATCGATTAAAAAGTTAATTTGTAGAAAAATATTTACCACACACACACACACAGATAAACCACTGCGTTAGATAACTCGATGATTCTTCTATGAATCACAATATAACAAACATTTGTAAATAATTATGTAAAGATGGAATAACTTTATCTAATCTATCAATGAACAGCCGTTTAAAAGTATACTACCCACGGTTAATTAGTTACATTCAGCATCATTTCATTCCTATCTCATGACTGCCTGTGAATTAATAACTCGTAACCATTCCGCAATGGGTCTATAATATCCGTAATATGTGGATAAAGGTAAATCACAGTAAATCATGTGGGAAAAATGTGTAGGTACTGGTAAATAACAAAGAAACATACGCTAAGCACCGCAGACTACGGTCTACGGTGTTTGTGTGTAGAGGAGAGCTAGGTCACTTTACTCGTATACACTTTTATTTCTTTTATATGACATTTATTTTTATGTTTTACTTACAAACTATAACGGATTTCATTTTAAATATCATTTTAAATAAATGATATGTCTATCTCTATTTTTATATGTATATTTTATATATTTCATTTTTTTTATCAAATTTTGCACACCCTAGTAGGTAGATTGTAAATGGACATATTTAATATTAAGACCACATATACATGTACATACATTCTGGCAAATAAATGATTATGATTTGTAGATGTATAATTTTAAGGCATGGATATATTTGATTTGACGTGAATTGGATTACGTTAAAATCCTTTATCGAAAAAGCTTCGAAAAAACACATAATTATATATAGGATACAAGGCCCCAACGTGCATCGTTACTAAAATGAAAAAAAAAACTATTTTAAATAACAAAATAATGGTGCAAAACACCAGCTGTTTTCTTAGCAAATACCGTTTTTCTCACAAACTATCAATCACAACATTTTTTGCACAATGATACTAGTTGTTACCCGTTACTTCGTTAACGTGCTCCAACCTAGATTTATTAGATTTAGTAAGTGAACTAGCTGATTGTAATTAGCCTATGATTTGATTGTAAAATGCACGAAAGGAAAAACGGGTAGGTAGTTATTTATTGATCATCATAATTTATGTAATATTAATATAGTAAAGTATTTTTATTGTATCGAGGAAATATTTTTTACAAAAAAAACACTTATTTCCGTAATACCATCTTCAGCTAGTTAAGGGTCGTTACCTTCTCCTTAAAGCCTTCAATTGAATGTGTAGATTGTTGGCAACAGACTGCAGTTACCTTGCTTAGTTGTTTCAGTTGCAAATTCTATTTCTAATTAATTTACTAAGTATAATTTGTTTAATGATTATTAGGTAAATCTTCGTTTAAAAAATAAAACATTGTTTTGAAAAAAATAACTGAAATGAGACTTCGAATCTTATAGTTTTAAACTATTTAATTTTGTGGGAACAATGCGTTCAATCCCACAGAAATAAAATTTTAAAGGGACCACCTAAAATCATCTTCTATACAACTGCAAAAGAATCATCCAAATCGGTCCTTATGAAGATATCGACGGATATACAAAAAAGAGTAGATGAAAAATAGGCAAACAGATATAAAAGGTACTCGCACAATTTTATAGGACGTAAAGGTCTTTGACCCTTATCTAAACAACGTTACTTACCTAAGCTACATACATCCATAACATACCTACTACGGGTCGAGCAGACTGGCAACATTACTATTGACGACGCGATGATTAAATTGGTATTTGATTCGCCACAGCGCTGGATTCCCAGTAATGAGAACTAATAACACTCTTTCCAAATTCTATTTTTGGGTAGTTCTTACTTTTCCAAGTTCAAAATTTTACAAGTTCTCGGATTTTACGGTTTCATGCTGTTGGTCCTATTCTTGTCTCTTCTCAGTATCGGTCCGCCGCCGTCTCATTGGAATATGAGTGGAAGGGAATAGAGAACACACTGGTGCACTTTAAATGTCCTACGCACCTAGCTTGTCTTCCATGAGACTGGCCGCCATGGACAATAGTTCGGTTAGGAGGGCATCAACATCATTGTAAGCATCCAAGAGTGTTTTGTCAACTGATTGACGACCCGCCGACAAGAGTATTTAATTTTATATTTTTTTCAATTTTCTAATATTTTTAATACGAAGAGAAATCCAACAAATAAAAAAAATGAAAATTGGTCCCGTTGTTCTTGAGTTATAAATGATGTAACTAACACGACTTTATTTTGTATATAGATTAGTAGCATACTATTAACACTTTTCGGGCTGAAAACATAGAGAGCGATATGCAAGTCCGTGAAACGACGGCGCGCCCCTGCGGGTCGCACCGCCCCGACGCTAGCAGTTAGTGATCGTGAGTGGCCCGTTTGTACCGACCGCGACCCTAAGCATTGCTGGTCACCATGATGTGTCGTATTATGTCACAGTGCGGTTTCACTTGTTGTTAAATAAAATTACATGTTGCAATTGAAAAGGCATTGCTTCACTATTAAAGCTACGAATTTTGCTTCCTCAATACCCAAGTGTTAAATTTTTAAGCCCATTGCCCCGCTATTTTTTTTACTAAGTTTCCAATCTTGAACAATTGTAATTTTTTTGTTTTTATATGTTACCTTAGTACTTTCTGTTATTGTTATAAGTTTTTGTTAAGTTTTGATTTTTGTCTTTATTGACATAAAATATCTTAGAGTCTATGTATGTTTTGTTTGTATATTTTCTATTGATTTTTTTAGCTATGATTGGGTGTGGTGAAATATCCAGTTGCCATTCCAGTGAATAGCATCTTTATGTTGGAAGACGGAACACTTCAGTTCCTTTAGTCGAGTTCTAGTAATAGTTAAGCCATCTCTTGAGACCACATAAAAATGTGATCTATGTTTGAAGACGATCTGCTTTTGGTTTTTTGTAGGTTTAGTCTTTCAAAGAGGGAAAAATGGAATAAGAAACAACATCATCATCAGCCTATAGTAGTCCACGGTTGGACATAGATGTCCCCTAATGAGAAACAACGATAAGGGGGAATTCAGGACTTATTAAAATTAAGTTTCCAGTATGTCACAGGAAAATGGAATAAAGCAATAAAAATTATTTGTATTTTTGCTGTAATTAATTACTTCTTTTCTTATGGTCAGCATTACTAGGTATTCATGTATTTCGCAGTTCGAATAGGTATCTAAAATATTACGCAAACGTGTAAGTAAGCCAATGGAGTGGCTTTAAAAGCTTTAATCTTATCACCATAAACTTTTGCCTTCGAGATGTTTACCTATTACAATTTATTATTTTAATTACAATTTCAAAACTTAATTAATATTATTGTATAATTAATAGGTGGGAGCAATAAAGATGAAATAGAAGCCATCTAAACTTCGTAGGTTACATCTAGTAGAAAGAAAAAGTTTGGTATTTATATGAAACGATTTCTAGCCTTCGATTTCTTTATGTGCACCTATTTCCTTTTAACAACCATACAAAATAATTCAACGTGCAACCAAGAAATACGTTCAACCAATTTAAATCCATTTAAGTAATCTAATTCGGGCCTTAACTTACACACGAAAATTTTTAGGACATTCCTAACTTATCGCCAGAGAGAGAAAATTACAATAAAAAATAGAGACAAATTAGTATAATATAATAAATTAAAAATAGTATTTACAATTGAAACAATTGAGCTATAATGTAGCTGTTGCAAACAGTCTACAGGTAGCTCAAACGTTCCAAATCAATACCAGTCGGAAGCGTCCCCAGACGCTGCTGGCTACATTGGCCCGCTGCTGTATTAGCAATATTAGCAATGCTGACGTATCCTGTGGATTGTTTGCAACAGTCTGCAGTTAGCTCAGTTGTTTCAATTGTAAATACTAGTTTTAATTTATTATATCATTTGATTGTAATTTTATGTTAATAGTGTATTAAGTGTAACTAGACAGATTAGGCGAAAATATCGCATAGATGATGTAGTTCTAAGCCTGACTGACGTAATGGCTACTTTTTGTCCTGTGCGAAGCTGAGGGCAGAAGCTTGTTATTTAAAAGGTCTAAAGTTTTGGTTCCGTGCGTGATATCCAAAATTCAAAAACTATAATAATAATAATAAAACCTAATAACTATATGGATCAGTTGAGCTACCTGTAGATTGTTTGCAACAGTTTGCAGATAGCTTAATTGTTTCTATTGTAAATACTAGTAGTATTTAAATTTATTATTTGATTGTTATTTTCTTTCTGAATAAAGTCCTAATTAGTTGACACAATATTTATGACGACCGATGTGGCGCGGTGGGCGAAGGTCTGCCTGCGACGCAGAAGGTTGCGGGTTCGATTCCCGCCTCGGGACAAATGTGTGTACGATCTGCAGGCATTTGTTCAGGGTGTTCTGGTCGTTTTCTATGTATAATAAAAAATATTTATCTATGTATTGTATTATATTATGTATATCAGTTATCTAGTACCCATAACACAAGCTCTGCTTAGCTTGGGGCTAGATAATGCTGTGTGAATTGTCCAGCATTACTATTATTATTATATGTAATTATAAGATATTTTCATATTTATATTACCTTGAGCGGCGACCGGTCAATGCCCTCTAAAGGCCCTAGTTGTGTTAGCGGGTCATCGACTGACACCTATACGGTACATCAGCTTAGGATTACTAAATGTTCACTCTCACTCACGTAACGGCCAGACATAATACTATACTATAATGGTACTTATGCGATAGACGAAAATAAATATTGATTTGTAATCGAGTTATTTTTAGCATATCTTCGTTTACAATAGTAAGCCTACTTGTTTGTAGTTATGTGGAGATATCTTATGTCTGTAGCGCCTACCTAGAATATCTTCAGTAAATGTACAAACGGGATTATTCCCGTTCTCCCACCGAGATATTCCCTGCTAGGAAACACAATAGTTATTTACTAAATTTATTTATACTTTAAATAAATTTAATAAATAACTATTGTACAGTACGCGCTGGTCTACTCGCCGTTTCCGAGTGGGAATCAGGACTTTGATGATATGTTTAGACTTCCGTGTGGTGCCGGCTTAGAATTTGCACCACCCCAACTCATCCCGTGTCGTAAAAGGCGACTAAGGGACATACACCGGGGGGCGGGCATCAGCGCCTCTTGCAGAATAGATCTAACACCGAACTGCGATCCCAAACCCGCATGCCCAGCGTGGTGATTATGGACCCCCATGAGATAAACATGAGATAAAAAAATCAGGGGGAGGCCTGCGTCCAGCAGTGGACTATCTTTTAGACAATAATTCATTTCGGGTGTCCAACGTTGCCAGTGCGGTGAAACCGTTGATAACTTCGGTCACCATGTACTGGCATGTAGGTACTCTTGTACAGAACGTGTGTCTCGTCATAGTTCAATTAATGACATCATCCGTCGGGCTTTTATCAGCGTCAGTGTGGCAGCTACTCTAGAACGTCACGGGGCCTACGACGGTATGACTCCAATGATATTATAATATAATGACTCTAATTCCTTGGAAGATGGGTTAGTTTGGGATACCAACCGCACAA
The DNA here is from genome assembly GCA_946478455.1 of Eupithecia vulgata. Taxonomy (NCBI): domain Eukaryota; kingdom Metazoa; phylum Arthropoda; class Insecta; order Lepidoptera; family Geometridae; genus Eupithecia; species Eupithecia vulgata. The sequence continues at coordinate 7,403,047 of OX297862.1, read as the reverse complement.
AACTCTAGAGTCCACAGATGATCAGAATGCTGGCTTTTTTTCGGTCAACGAATTAGTATTGCCATACAACGTGGCAATGCTGCCAGTACTCTGCCTTCTGACTTAGATTTTTAGAAAATAGATTTACGTGTAAATATTAGTTGTTATTATTTTATTCTGTTATTGTAGTTTTATTAATAAATGTTATATTAATATCTTTAAAGTGGGTACGCTACATCCAAATTTTTTTTTTTTTTTTATTTGAAGCTGGTTTGAATTCTAACTAATCCTATAAGAAACATGGGTTCTTCAAAGGTAGTCTTCTAAAATATTCAAAGGGTCGGCATAACGCGTGTGATTTCCCCATAATGATGCAGGCGTCCATTGGCTGCGTTAACCACTTCCCATCAGGCGAGCTTCATGCTTTTTTGCCACCCGGTACTATAGCCATTGGCAATACACTAAAACATAGTAAGTAACAATGCTTCATCGATTTTAAGAGCACTCATATCATACTGCAACGTAATGCGATAAACTAAGGTTTATTCATAATTTTTTCCTCATTACAATAATCTTACGCGCCGGAATGATGATCGATGACACAGAACTTTCGTTAGAAGTTACATCTTGCGGTTTAAAGTAGGTACTGTGGGTCAATGTTTATGTAACCTCCAGATAATATCTTTTTGACCGATCTCGGTTCATTAGAATGCAATTGAAATTGCTAGGATGGGTGAATCAAATCCTTCGCAATAATCAATTTGCGCAGTTTTTGAAAGATTATTAACAGATTTGAGGCATTGGCTAAGTACATGCTTCCTTTCTAGCTGCAACACACAATCACATTCACATTATGCATTTTTTTAATATTTTAAATGCGAAAGTATGGATCTTCAAATGGATGTTTGTTACTTTTTCAAAACTACTGAACAGAACTAACTGATACTGATAGATAGATAGATAGAAATTTTATTCGGTTCACAAACACAGACAGCACATGACAATAAATAAATCAAACATTAACATTAGGTACGTACAATAGGTAGGGCAAACAAACGATAAAAATTAAACAGGAACTTAGCTAATAACAAAAAACATGAAGAAAAAAATTAAACAAATATTACTAAGAACTGGCTGAAATTTCACATAAATGAAACTGTGTGTTTGTTCTACAAGCATAAAAATAAAATTTAGGTTTTTTTTTTTAAATAAAATTCCTCGCGATTTTTGACAGTTTCTACCAAGTTCCCAGCTGAGACTACCAGTCTGTGCCTACTGTTCGTGATTTTAACGTTTTTAAATATTTTTGATAGGACATCTTCAGGTAAAACGTAGTTGTGGCAGATCGAACCCGCGACCTCTGTGGCGCGGTGGGCAAAGGTCCGCCTGCGACGCAAGAGGTTGCGGGTTCGATTCCCGCTTTGGGACAAATATTTGTACGATCTGCAGGTATTTGTTCCGGGAGTTCTGGTCGATTTCTATGTATAAAAAAAATCTATCTATGTAATGTATTGTATTACGTATATCAGTTATCTAGTACCCATAACACAAGCTCTGCTTAACTTGGGGCTAGATAATGCTGTGTGAATTGTCCAGCATTATTTATTTATTTATCTATTATAAAATGTTCAGTTGGTTCCATAAAATAATAATCATTGAATTCAAAAGGCGCCAATCAGTTTCTTAGTTTATACTTATATTAAATCTGAAAAAATGTCGCCAAAGCAGTTAAAAATCCCCTAGATGAAGCTGTCGCTAAAACGGCGCCAGGCTTTTTTTTCGCGAATACAGATTTGGTCGAGGAATTATTTACTCGCGGCTTTCTTTCGAGTGCGGGTAGCTTTATACAATTTCCATATGTTACAGAATCCTGCGGATAAAACCGCGACGTGAGATTCAGTAAGGTAAGCCTTAGGCCAGCTCAGTAAGTGCCTAGGTACTTATGTGTCGTGTCCCACTTTCAAAGGAGCCGATGAGTAGTGTAGGCTTTAATCGATGTGGGTGTGATCCAAGACATGTTCCCATCATGTCACCTAACGTGAAGTTCCTACCTAGGTATCGTAATTTGAAAGCTTAGCTTATCTATCTATGTTATTCAATACCTAGATGAGCAAAAAAGTATCGACCTACGAAGGTCTTATAATTAAATTCACACAGAAATAAATAGACAAGAATAATGATACCTACTGAAAACAATTTTTTTAAATATTTTTCCGTGTTTTGTAATTAAGGCTGAACCTCTCTTGAAAGTTTGGTCCTTTTTTGTTTCACCACATCACATCTTTCAGTTTTGTATAGCCGTTCCTACGTTACCCTTTCACTACTGTTTTACTACATATACTATTTAAAATCCTTTTAGAAGGTTCCATTTCAATTCGAAATGAAACCGTTCGTTATCGTTAAGCAAATCTGGTCGAAACCGTAACTAAAAATCAGTCCTTGAAGATATCGACATGTGTAACGGCACTTATTCTACGGGATATATTAAACTATAAAAAGTTGAGAGATTACAACTTTAAAACCTTAAAATACATTCTAAATGTTTAAATCGAATGAATATATGACACGAAAATAATAACAGAACATAAAAATAAAGATAATATCTCGTAGAGTCACATACGGCGTTTTTTATACAGCCAGCATAATCATAGAAGTTAAAAAGTAATCAATCCATTCTCTTTGGTAACGTTTACAAATTGTGTCTTCAAAATCTCATAAAACCCACTCTCACAACAACGCCCAGAAATATGTACTTATATTGAGAAACATGAAGCTGTGTCCGAGTGTGCCTAATGAGCGTTTTACTTTCAAGACTGTTATTACCTTAGGTAGGTATAAGTTAAGTATCTTCATTGTTATATTTGACACATGTTTAGATAAATGATGCTATTACTCAACTGTGTGCATTATGCCTGAAATGACAATCTAATCGACTTCTCAAACGGTCCTTAGGTGTCGTCGCGGGTTGGAGCGAGGTTTTTAGTTTTAAATTTTTTTTGCGTCCCAAGCAATAAACCTAGTAAAAAAATTATTTGATGCAAATCGTAAAACTTTTTCTGAGAACTGATAAAACGACCTTTGTGGTGCGGTGGGCGAAGTTCTGCTTGCGACGCAGGAGGTTGTGGTTTGTTTCCCGCCTCGGGACAAAAGTTCGTACGATCTACAGATATTTGTTCAGGCTATTCTGGTCGTTGTTTATGTATACAAAAAAATTAATTGTCTATGTTTAATAAAAATATTCTGTTTAACAGTTGTCTAGTAGGTACCCATAAAGTTTGATTCACTGGTATTTTGGGGCATGTGGGAAAATACGAAATTTTGTGCTAAATAAAGTTCCAAAACAATAGCAAAATACAAATAATCAATCAAAGTTGATTTTTTTATAACAAGTAGATAGATAATATTTGATAACAAAAAAAAAGAAAAGCTTCTATCTTTGTATATTTTATGACTTCTCCAAAAGCTCGTTTTGTTTAAAAGTAAAAGTCCTTGAAATGATTATTTTGCAACCTAACGCCGAATTCGTATAATATAAGCACGATTGTCCACTGTACGACCTTCGGCGGTAGTTGATCGATTAATATGCTAATTTAAATTATTTATCGACTCGTCTCGTTCGGCAATTTTAAGCTGTCTGACGCCTCTGAGCTTTGTATCATACACCTACAAATCCGTCTGTTCCTGCAGAGGTAGGTGAATGGTCCGACTATATTTTGAAATGGCAGCAGTCAATAGTCCCAAGAGTATTTATAGAGTACCTATCTTATATACTTAACTGCTTACAAAGGATTACTTCTACAATAAGGTCGATTCACACAAATCAGTGAAGCCACGGTTCGTGTACACCAACGCATCCGACACGTGCTCGGATACTAACAAGTGGCGATGCGTTCATAGAGTTTGTATGAAAGAATATTTCGCACTGTGTCGGGCAGCCAAGACTTAGTGACAAACCAGACACATATTGCCAATAACAAAGAAGTCAAGTCACTGTGTCGGTACTGTGTCGGAACTGTGGCTTCACTGATAGTGTGAATCAACCTTTAATACGTCATTGTTATTCGAAACACGGACGCGTCGACGAGACAACAGCTTCTGAGATACACAGTAGGTCATCTATAGCGATGATGTAACCGCACTATGTACTATTTAGTGAGGTGTCGTGATAATATTGTGTAGACAAATTGGCATTGCGTTAAGCAAATCTGGCCGAAACCGCAACTTAAAATCAGTCCTTGAAGATTCCAATATCGACACGTGTAACGGCACTTATTCTTCGATATTAAGTATCCGGTTTAAGTAACAGACTGATGAATAATATAATAAACTTGATCTAATCAGTTTTAATGGAAATACCTACTTAGCCACCTTAAACCATCTACTATGCTGGCTTGATATGGCTTTTTTGTTTGTAAGCGGCAAACAAATTTAAAGATATACTTAACAGAAAGCATCTATGTATTGAGGTAAAAAACTTCAGTAATTAAAAATACTTTTAGATACTGGCTCTGAAGATTGCAGTACAATGATATCTTCAAATTACTCCAAAATAAATAAACTACCAACATTGCCTGCTACTTCACTTGCAATGTAATCCTTCTTTAGCCTTTCGCAAAACAAATCTAAAAACCAAACAAGTAAAACAAACATTGCGTATAAACTCGCTACGAAGCAAACTGCTAGAGACGCTATTTCAGTCCGACCTCAAAACAGGACAATATAATGAGTCCGACTTTTTCTAAAACTATAAACTTACAGCTTTATAATATTTAGTAGGAATATTGGTATTATCACAAAAAGCGAACATTTCCAATGGACATAGCACGTACCTATCATAAATTGCCGGGCTCTACCTGAAAACTAGCGTAGCATTGGGCTTAGCCGAATGCTACACATGCTGAGGTCACGCACCTATTGAAAAATGCCGGGCTCTTCCTAAAAACCAGCGTAACATTGGTATTAGCCTAATGCTACACATGCTGAGGTCACGTACCTATTATAAAATGCCGGGCTCTACCTAAAAACTAGCGTAGCATTGGGCTTAGCCGAATGCTACACATGCTGAGGTCATGTACCTATCATAAAATCTCGGTCTGTGCCTAAAAACCAACGTAACATTGGGTTTAGCCGAATGCTACACATGCTGAGGTCACGTACCTATTATAAAATGCCGGGCTCTACCTGAAAACCAGCATAGCATTGGGCTTAGCCGAATGCTACACAGTCATGCTGAGGTCACGTACCTATTATAAAATCTCATTCATTACCCCATTCTTATATTTTTTATTGTTTTCTTTTTTTTGTATAGTTTTAACTTTAGTAATAGTACCTAGTATGTAAGTCTGTATATATTTTGGGAAAAAATAATGTTCTTCTTCTTCTTATCATCACACTAGTAGAGAATACTCCTAGAAAATGCTGCATTGGATGCATGACTTATTATTGTATTATGTATACACTACAAGTATTTTCAGCCCACGGCTTTGCACGCGTTGTTTCTGTGGCAACGAAGTTATTTCAGCCCATGGAACTGGTTTATGGAATAAAAAAGCCTATGAGTTATCCCAGGTCTAGAATTACATCGGTGTAAAATTTCAGACCCCAATCTGTTCCGTAGTTTTGGCGTAAGAAAGTAACAAACTTACATCCCATCAAACCAAACTATCGCATTTTATAATATTTGTATTACGAGAATGAAGCACAAGGAAGAGTATTAACTATTTACCGTTTTATATTTTACAAATGGACATACAAATGGATGTATCGTAGCAGAAAAAAAATAGGTAGTTACGAAGAAAACTTAAAGTAACAATATCCGTCTTTTTCCTAACTCTACCACCTACTCTACTGTGTAGTAGAATTGCAATGTGGGCAGATTCGTCCGACAATCGCGACAAGCTTCCATATTTACTCGTCCAGTGCCAACTAATATACCGGTTTCTCACGAGTGGGCCGCTTCTGGTTCTTTTTCTTATGATAATTTGACCAGTGCGGTGCCTATTACCCACATGTACCTACACTATCGCTATTGTTATATTCAGCCTTATTGAAATCACTATTGGTAACAGTTCAGCAAGTTTTATTCAGTTCAAATATGTGTGTAGGTTGGTACAGTCGTTTTGTTTACTCTCATCAAGTCTAAGGCTTCGTAAGAAAATAAACTATTGCGGAGAATATTCTCTGATAACGAAATTATCATGATAGATAATATCAAACTAACTTTATACACTTTTTTTTTTATTTAAGGTCGTAAAAGTATTTGTTTTCTTTGTATCCGTGCCACTCTAATTCCAACCAGTCACACCGGATTTCATGATTGGAGGACGTTGAATGACGAACTGAATAATTGGCTTTAAAAAGGACGAAATATAACCGAGATCTATGTTATTTGCACATCTAGACATGATTTACATAATTCTGTAGTCGGCCGGTGTGTTGATCGCTAAAAGTAAGAGATGCTGGCGACCTTGGAGGCCGTGTTCCGGGTCGGGTGCTCCACCGGTCCGAGCGACCGTCCCAGTGCTGCCGCCTCTCAGCCTGCATTCAATTGCAACGAACCGACTCTACCTTTTTTATTGTTTTGTGAATACAGTAACCGCTTTATGAAAAGTTTCTATATATGGTCCAGGTAGATGTAATTGAGCGAATTTGGGTTACATTTGACGACCGATGTGGCGCGGTGGGTGAAGGTCTGCCTGCGACGCAGAAGGTTGCGGGTTCGATTCCCGCCTCGGGACAAATGTGTGTACGATCTGCAGACATTTGTTCTGGGTGTTCTGGTCTTTTTCTATATATAATAAAAAATATCTATCTATGTATTGTATTATATTATGTATATCAGTTATCTAGTACCCATAACACAAGCTCTGCTTAGCTTGGGGCTAGATAATGCTGTGTGATTAGTCCGGCATTATTTATTATTTAAACGATTTTTCTCCGTCATCTTTAACGAAAAAACTTTGAAAAAAAAACACAATAATGTAAGTATGGTATACAAGTGAGATCCCCTTTGGGTCGAAAATTAAAAAAAAACTAATGTATATATCATAAATTATTGTTCAAAGTACCATCTGTTTTCTTAGTTTTTACAATTTTACTCCTAAACTATCACAATATATTTTTAATTTCATCACCATATTAAATAGAAGAATACCCAGGGCACCTTAGGCTTATTTTTGCAATCAGCAAAAACTTAATTTTTGAGATTATGCCGCTCTACTCTACCCCGCTCCTTTAAACGCGAAATCCTATGCCTATCCTATTCACAAAATGGCGTCAAATACCTGCCTCTTAAATCGCTATTAACCCGGGAAAAAAACTAATTTTTTGGAAAGATACATCTACGACACGTCCTGTACGATCCTGACACGATCTGCCCTAACCTGACTCACCAGTTTTATCTGTCGATGTGCTTGTAACACTAATATACGTGCATTATTTTTGACTGTTAGGCATGTACTCGTGTAACACAACAACATATTTTCTCTTTGACTACACTACTCTATTTTTTGTGACGAATTTAGTCAGTTAAGTAGAAATATATGTACATACTTATATGTTTATTTATTTTCGACAATCTCCGGTAACTTTTTATTTCATATCGTGAAAAGACTTGTTTGACCACAATCTACATTATTTGTCTGATGCCTCAGTCGAGCTTCGTTAATAAAATAAAAGTATTAGCAGTCTACGAGAATCTTTGCTATATATAATACTTGAATTTTGTATTTTTTCTTACAGTCATTTATCAAATGGCAATTTTATGTTAATAATTAGGTATTTACAAAAAGAGCATAAAAAAAGAGACATAATGCTAAAATAATTTATTAAATTTAGCAAACGATAATGAGTTAATTATTGATTAAGGCAATCACGTGATATAGTTTAATGCGACTCAAGTTAAATTTACATCAATTTAATATAATACTTGTAAGCAAAAGCTGAGATTAATGTACTGATTCGGCGGTTTTACCTATCACATTTTCTTTGGAATAAATAATCATCAACAATTAGTAGGTATACATGTAATATGTATGTAGTTATTACTCAGTAACAAGTGGTTCTTCGCCATTAGAAGAAGCTGTGCCGTGCGAAGTGACGACAGTGTCTGATGCTGTAACAACGTCGGAATCAGACTCTTCGTGATCAGCTTTTTCTTCAATAGGTAAAGGTTTAACATCTTCCAATTCTGTTACAGTTTTGTCAATCTCAGGTACAGTTTTCGTAGCGATATTAGGTACATCTATGGTTATAACTTCATTTTCACTCTCTTTTAATGACTCAGCCACTTTATTTTCTTCAAGCGGCCTAAATATTTCTTGTAGCGACGAAACTTTCTTCTCAGTTGGAATTACCCTATTTAAATATACTAATATATCGGATAATGAAATAATTCCCGTCAGTTTATCCTCCTTATTAACTAACAATAATCGATGACTTTCAGTTCTCACGATAACTTCTAAGGCCTCATATAAAGTAATACTTGATCGACACTTTTGCATTTTTTCATCCCAGTCTTTCTTTTTATTTCGTACCTCGCCTATCGTCTGTGATAAATTGGAATATAATTTCTCACTCACTAAATTTAACACTTCATATTTAGCATACACGTCAATAAGTATCCCATCATCGTTTAAAATCGGCACAGCCGATATATCTTTCTCCAGCATTAGTTGAAATGCCGTTTTAATACTTGTGTCATCTGTTACGGAAATAATGTCTTCAAATGTACCTATTTTCAATTCGACTAGTGATTTGTAGAAGAACGTTAATTCCGGAAATTCATTCAAATATACAAAGAGAAATCTTAATATTCTTTTATGGGACAAAACGTAAAGAACGTCGCCATTCTGGGGATCTAACATCAACAACCTGTGCACACGGTTTTTGTTGAGTAAATTGATGGCATCATGTAGCGACTGATCAGGCCCGACGCTGCATAGTGGCTTTCTGCCTGGTCTTAGTATCTTTCTCCATGTCTGTAGTGTGTGTCTCTCCAAATCTTCCACTGATAAATTTTCTGCTTCAAGGTGAAGAAGAATTCTAATAAAATCAGTAACAGTTATCATGCCGATTAACTTTTTTTTGGTCGCATCCCATAATGGTGCTGAACGAATTCCGTGGGATATTAATGTTGGAAATGTTTTTTTCACGTAGAACTGAGTATCGAATATTATGACCTTAGCTGACTTAGGTAGGATTTCATAACACTTGTGATACTTAAAGAAGTTCAAAAGAAGTCTTGCTTTATCCCGACCACCTATAGATATTTGTACGATTGACAAGTAAGGGTCATATTTAGGCATACCGCGAATTTCTCTAAATAATTGTTTTGCTTGAATTGTGTCTAACGAAGCATATGAATTTTTATGATAAGTTGGTGAAGTTGTTTCTATGGAAGATCGACGAATTTGCTTGTTGCTCTTCTTTTTTACAGGTTCGACGGTGGCTTGGTTGCTTTCAGTGTGTGGTTTGCTCCTAAATATATCCATTACCCTAGTAATAGGACTATATTTTCGTGAGGAAGCTCCCGTAACTGTGTGGTAATATTTTTTATCCGAATCTTTATTTGAGTCTTTGGAGTCCGATGTACTGGAACTGGGTTCTTCATTAGTTGATGATTCAGGAGCCTCACTGGATCTTTGTGTTCTTGATTGGAATTTTTTGGCATCACTCTTTCTTCTAAGGCGAAAAATATCAAAAATAGAGCTTCTTGGACTAGATGAAGTCCCATGAAAGGTATCATACTCTTTAGGGGCAGAGGAATCTCTTTCAGCACTTGAAGGTCTAGAATCTTTGAAGATATTCCTGACATGAGGCCTCTGCGATTCCACTCCGCGCGTCCCAAAATGTACAGTGTGGATATTACCATCAGCTACACTAGAAGGAACTTTTTTATCTGGATGGATCGTTACAACAAACCTTTTTTTCTCCCCCACTACAGTTTGATTTTCAGTTTGCGCTTCAGACAGATTCTTTTTTTTCTTATGTTTGTGTTTCGCCTTTCCATGTTTGCTTGGCGAATCCGCAGTGGCTGAGTCATTTTCCAAAATTGGATCCATATTCCAATAATTTATAACTATGAAGTAAACTATGTATACTTCTATTGCAGATCATACTCTGCTTATACAATGCGTAGTACCTGGAACAATTAAAATCGAACATAAGTTTGGTAGTTAGATAAAAGTAAAACGGCCTATATAAAATCTAAATATACATCGGGAGCGTGATCACGAAAAGGTCTAAAAATAATGGCCGACGAAAATGCAGTATAAAAACATTGTTCTTTAATAATTTCATCATCATATCCAATGGCTAGTTAAAACTGACTATTACCTAATGGGTTACGGCATACAAACAAAATATTTTATGATATTTTCGTACTACTTAAAAGTGCATTTCTTAATAAATGGGTTATTCCTAACTAGTTTGTTTTTATATAGATTTTCAGAATCATTTAATTATTTTATTACCTGCCTATGAACCTATTTATGATTTTAATGGAATAAGAAGGACTTTTAGAATAAGTATAATTTTTATAACCGTGCAAGCGTGCAAGTGACTATTCTCAAAATTAATACCATATTTTTAGAAATAAGGTTAGATCACAGTAAATGAACACCAACCTTTTTGTTAAAGTTTTTGATTTGAACAACTATGAAAAATAAACCAATCAAAGTCAATGTAAATTAGGACAGTAGTGTTGCTAGGCAACACGATGCACCCAACTTCACAATGCAGATATTGTATTGCGTAACAAAAAATGATAAAATATATCGCATAATTACACAAAGTTAGCGTAATCGTCACGAAAATATTTGAACATCTGGCCAAAGTATGACATTTCTTCTTAATCTATTGCCTGACACAATTTTACTAATCAATAATCATACCCAGGAAAAAGTATGACGCATGCCGTAAAACATAACCATACCTGAAGATTCTTTTATCGCAAAATCGACATTTTCCAATAAACCAACTATAAACGAGGCTTCTTTTGAACAAAACACACTAAAACAGTCCAAGAATCACTAATTTACGTAAAAATCGCAGAAGACAGAATTTGGTGAAGCCATGTTTATGTCAAAACTAGAGCTGTTACTGAGTTGTAGAGCCATCTGTTAGCGGGCTCGGGGAACACGAACTAATAGGGTTACTGCAGAGGGGAACCAAACGGAGGGCTGCTTTTGTGATGCTAACTAAAGAAACAATTTTTTGCTAACGTTACCCGTCAGAGGTCACGGCTGACCTGTTTTACTTTTTATATTTTAAGCAACACTTGCAAACGTAAGAAATAAGAACTGTAGAAATATAAAACGGATCATGATGGAAAGTTTTCAATAATATTAATATGGGAATCTAATTGCCGGTAAAATTAATATTTTGTAAAGGTGAGCACAAAATTTAAAAACACGCAAGTAACAGAATCCGTCTATTCGTTTGTAAACTGAAACCAAAAAAGTATTACGGCGCATCCACACTGCGTATCCATTTTTACAGAACTTGACTGAAAGTTTACATATAAATAGTAGATATATGAATAAACAAGCCAAAACAGACTTCGACCCTTTCAGATTTAGTTCATTATATGTTTTTAAAGTTATATTGAAATGTGTAGGTATATAGATAGTCTTTATTAGGGAAGAAAATTACAATCAAATAATGGAATAAAATTAAAACTAGTATTTACAGTTGAAACAGTATAGATACATAAAACTGCTGAATAATTATAATATAAGAAATTACTTTTTATACTCAACTTTAAGTAGTTATGTAATCATTACACCTGAACTAAAGAAATCATCAATGAATATTATTAATATCGCATACTCACACAAGTAACATGGGAACTCTATTATATCCACAGATGGCTTAAATGTATGACGTATAACATAGTGACGTCACTTCATTCTAAATATAAGAAGCGTTTCGAAGCGCATGCGTCTAAAATTTGTGACGTAGTATTTTGTCACCAATCCGTGACGTCACTGCACCAGGTGTTAAGGAGAAACTATGACGTAGCGTTGTGGGGAGTGAGGGTGCGATCGATTTTGATGGTAATAATATCACAGCTCGGTTCAGTGACGCTAAAACTCAGGGAGTATACGAGCGGAAACAGATTGTTTTTCAATAAGGCACGGGTCGACAGATCACGTGCAACTTGGTAGACATAGGTAGACGTGAACTGCGCGCGTTAACACACAGGTCAGCTGTTTTATCAATGAGTCTATTATATGAAATTCTATGGATATGAATTAAACATATGAACAGCATAAATTTTCCTAGAATCGTTTGACTAGTTAGATAAGATAAATCGTTATTTGCAGCTTGTTTTATACAGATAGGGGCAGGACTTTACATACTCCAACCTACTCCACTTTACAACAACAAGGTATACATGTATTTGAAAAGTTTTTGTCATGTTCTAATTTTTTGTTCATATTCGTATAGGTAGATGGAAAATAATTACAACTAATATTTACACTTACATCTATATTCTAAAAATCTAAGCCGTCACCAGAAGATAGATAGATATAGGTAGATGGATCGACGAAATTCTGGAAGCTACAGGAAAAGACTGGGAAACCATAGCACAGGACCGAAAGAAATGGCACAGTCTGGAGGAGGCCTTTACTCGAATAGAGATCACAGAATAACAATTTTAAAAAAATGCTTACCTTTCATGTCTAACAATAATAACTATAAATAACAAATTTTTATAACAATTTCAAATAATTTAGGTATATTTAATTTTGTAATGTTAATTATTCTATGATATAATAAATGGCTAAATAAATAAATTCGTTTAGGTAAGTACATGTTTAAAACTGTCCGTCAGTTGTTGGCTACACAGTGTGAACGAAAGAATCTTTGAGGCAAGTATTTGACAAGTTTTGAATGCAAATAGGTGAAAACATGTCTCATAATGAAAAGGAGGGGATAGATTGTGTTGTAAAACATATTATTTTTGGTAGCCTTTGCCATTCTTGTACCCAAACTTATATATGACATACCTATCTATCTTACTTCGACCGAGCAAATTGAAAGTTTATAAAATCTATTAGTATTTCAATAGAAGCGTAATGTGTCGGTGCCTAATTTTATTTAAAAAAACAATATTCTTTCTCACAACAGGTTCTTTGTAAAATTTTTGCTGTAGAGGTACCTACAGCAAAATTTTTACAAAGAACCTGTTGTGAGAAAGAATATTGTCAAACTGGCTTTTTTATTAAATTCCTTGAAGCATAGGTACCTAGTTCCTTTAACCATTATTATACCCAAACCTTTATCCTATGCAAGCTTGCGCGTGGTATAATAATAGGCAACTATCCCAGCTTTTCACTTCTTGATATTAAAACTCAAGGTTTATTTATAATATCTCGTTGGGTTCGGATTGGAGTTAAATGTAGATTTGGTAACATGTGTTTCACGAGTGAATCGCAATAAAATTATAATATTTTAACCTTGAATATATCTAATGGATATATTATCAACGAAAGTCGTCTGATACGATCGGTAGAGCATAAATAAGTAGATTTATACGTACGTAGTTGTGACTTATATTAATTACTTAAAATGTCTGCAAAAATTAGGATCAACGTTTATAGTCAAATAATATACCATAAAATGTACCTATAGAATATTTTTTACTAAAATATAATTTTTATATAAAGACATTTTTGTAGAATGCTGGTCCTATCAAAGTGGAAAGAATTTGATTTCTTAGAAATTACTCCAAGGTTACTGTTGTAATTTCTTAGAAATAACAACAATAACATAAACCTTGAAATTGAATTGGTAGGTAATTATTTTTTATACTCTAATATGAATATTTATTAATATTCATGGGAGAACTAAAACTAATCTAGTAGGTACCTAGATGAGTTCTTTATATAACAAATCACAAAACAAAAGTAAGATTACATTAGGAATGTTTTTTAGTTTATGTGTATCCGTATTACGTAGGTAAGTATGGAGGTAGGTATACCCAAAATAGTTGAATCTCCATCTCAGCGACCTTCCTTATCATATCACATAAAAATCTCAGTTAATCCAACATCTTGAGCTACTGATAATGAAGTAAGTACCAAACCACTTGAGATCGTCAATTACACATTCATGATGTATGTAGATAACAGCGTTCATATTGCATTGGGTATGGAATGACAACTGTAATACATATAGGTATTGTACCTACCTACCTACCAACCTGGTAAGCATTTAGCTAAAAATGTTTAAAATGGACTTTAACATGGCTTGAAAAGTACAAACATGCTAGGTATAAACAAAGTAATTGTAACAAAATATGCCAACTTCTATGTAAATTTGTACCAACAACCGGTGTATGTTTACAAAAATAAACACTTATATAAACATAAGCAAGGTTAAAGGTAGCTGTAAACTAAGGTAGATACTCCGAGTGCATTTCTAAAGGATAATGTTAAACCACTATGTTGTCTAGGTTTGTTATGTATGTCAGAGATTATGATTTACATAGTTAATTAAGGTTAAGAACTCAATTAATCACGCTTCTCACAAAACAAAAGGCTAAAAATGACTAAATAGCCGTGTACCTAAATGAGACGAAACTCTTAAACAAATACTAAACAACAAAAGATCCTACACAAATACTTGGTTTAGAGCCAAAACCCATGTCTGTGTTAGAAGGGCCGTTTAATAATATCTACATAAATTTCTACCAATTTTAAGCCACACTGTTAACAACAACCCGTCTCTGTATTTTTATATTTATCGCTCTCGACGGAACATAACCTCAAAATAAAAATCTTAACATTGAAAACAATATAGAATGAATTAATAATTGATAAGAACGGCATACTTACAACGGAGATCATTACTGAGAGCTCTTCTAGCACTGACTATTTAGGAACACTTCACCCACACTCATGCAGTCTGCATATTGCACTCAATACTAGAGAATCCACGGTCGCTGCGCCCGCGTTCAACCGAATATAGATACCTACGATAAGAGTAGTGCTTCACTGGTTGATTATGCGGATGTTGTATAAACTTGAGCTGTAGGGAATTGATGGCACTACTGTTTTGTCAGGAGAGACCGCCATGCCCAATTAGTACAATTTAGAATCGTGCCACAGAGTGTTCAACATCGCGCTGACGAAATCGAAACAACTGACTCGCGTTCAGTCGTTCACCGCTTGGAATTTTTTCTCGGTCGAGCTGCGCGGGCGCTGCGTTCACGGTTCGATGTGAGCCGCACGCACACATGAGCCGCTATCGCTGTAGCACAGCTGTAGATACACAAGCGCGCTTATCACGAGTAAGGTACTTAGACGACTCGACCAAAATGAACTAATAAGGACAAAACCATCTGATAAAATCATTACTTTACTTACCTACTAAAATATTTTACTATAGGTTTACAAGTTATTTACGAATAGATGAACTGTTATCTTAAATTAAATACTTACATACACAGGCCACATATTTTAGATTCCAGACGGTCTGCTAGCTTTTTTTACATATAATTATGTAACGGTACTAAATAATTTCTGCTTCATAGTTATTACTATCCAATAATCTATTTTCAGTATAATATTAAGCCTATATACTTGTTTACCTAGATAGCATAATAGGTATTCACAATGATATGTCAAGATTTAAATTTCTAATGGACGAATTATAATTGAACTCTTCGAGATTTCAAAATCATTTCTGTACACGAGAGGAAAAGACAATTCCCTATAGAATCAATCACTTATCTGTCCGACTGTCCATACGTCTATCACTGCCAATATTCTTAGAGAATTCTTAGACAAGGTAGGTGGGTGATTTAAATTTTGGCATAAGTAGATAATCGAATAAACATAGATACATTAGATGCATACATGTACTACGCTTCAAAAACTGTGCAGTAGGTACGAGAAGGCCAAATTAATCAAACAATTAAATTACGAAAAAAAAAACTTCTAAAATATGCACTCGATTGAGATAGGTATTTTTTTCAAAATTATACTTAGGTTACATTAAAATCAGCATTAAGTATATAAGGGATATCATGTAGTTGATATAAGGGACAATACAGTATATTAAAGATAATTATCGGGTATTAATAGCGTACTTGTATAATTTTAAAATGTTCTAAATACCCGACAAATAAACTATACGCTAGTCTTGACAGAAGTTACCTATTTGAGCCGTTTGGGGTGGAAACCCTAGGTCCTTGGGGTCCTGGGGCACACGTTATCTATAAAGATCTTACAAAACTACTAATAGAGTCCACAGGTGATCGGAATGCTGGTTTTTATTTCGGTCAACGAATTAGCATTGCCATTCAACGTGGCAATGCTGCCAGCATTCTGGGCACTCTACCTTCTGGTGACGGCTTAGATTTTTAGTAAATAGATGTAAGTGTAAATATTAGTTGTAATTATTTTTTGCTGTTAAATAAATAAATAAGGGTTAATGCAAAAAAAAAACTATACACCAATATTATAAAGACGAAAGTGTGTTTGTTTGTTTATATGTTTGTCCTTTCTTCACGCCCTAACTAAGCAACCAATCGACTTGATTTTTGGCATAGAGTTAGTTGAAAGGATGTAGAGTAGAGTGAACATATGCTACCCCATGTTTTTATCTCATAAATCAGTTCCCTTGGAATATAAATAACCTAAAGCAATGCGTGCGAAGCATTACAGTGGATTGGTACCCACTTACATCTATTTATTTATTAACTTTTCTTTAATATTCCTATGTTCCTTGATTGTTTTGTATCATGTCTGTTATGGCTTTGAATTCAAATTTAAGCACCATTTATTGTGTTGTTATTTTTTTTTTGTAAATTAAAGTTTATCCAAGTGTGCTTGTGCGTTGTGAGTAATTGAATTAAAGTACTGAAAGTAGAGTGAACCCACTCAATAAAGACTTTACTAGAGTGGTTTGCTTGTAGCAAACCACTTAGTCTTTGGTAGAGTAGTTGTAAGTATTACTAGGTAACTACTACTACCACCTAGCCTACTGTATCTTTAGAAACGATTTGCACTAACGTAGCAGCACAGATAATAATAGGGCAACGGCAACGCAAAGACAAAGTTGTTGATTTTTTTGTTCGATTATTATTTATTATTTTGTTTTGTTAACTATAAGAATAGTAGGTATTTAATCTTAATTTTCATTTTTAGTTTAGTTTGGTTGTTATCAGAGGCACAATTTGCAAAAACTTTAAAAGGAGAAGCCCTGGATCCTGAAATACAGCCTAGGCTAGTTTAGGATCCTACGGATTCAATATTATACTGAAACACTGTAATTGTGTCTAATAAATGATTTTTATGTTTTTATGTTTTTTTTTATTTCCTCAACAACCTATAATGGTCCACGGCTGGACGCAGCCCTCACCCTGTTTTTTTATCTCATGAGGAGTATTGGCTATAATCCCCACACTGGGCATGCGGCTTGGGGATCGTAGTTCGGTAGTAGATCTATTCTATGTTATATCATTACCGAAAACAAATGAAACCTAACTTTTATCTAAGTAAAACCCACATATTTTTAAATTAAGGTATAAAACTGCACTCAGTTCCGTTTGATAAAAACGCTGCCCTTTTTTGTGACGTCACCGTTCAGTTTGTAAACTCAAAGGTCTAAATTCTTTCAATCAAAATAACATTACAAAATAAATGATAAAAACCATCATGTTTGTGTGTTGTTCAATAAATAATTCTTTCTTTCAAAATGATATCCCGCTGAAGCTTCATGACAGATATGTAATACGGTGAACGTTGACGTCACGTTAAGAAATTTTGTGATAGAGTCTTAAAATATCTCAACCTCAACCTCCTCAAAGTAAAGCCTTTAAAATATTTAGTATAAATTATTCTGATCTCACTAACGGAGAAAAGCGTAAGAGCTTGAAATCAAAAGATCTCTCATTTGATATTATATAGGAATTTTCAGATGTCAATAAGGTTTGAGGGAAATTCAGACAAATTGGCGCCTGTCGTTTTATTATATCAAATATCAATAACGTTTATTCCTTTAAGCTTACAAAATAAGCACAGACTTAATAGTAATTACTATCATTGATTGATGTACGTAGATTAAACAGAAGACTCGAACAAATACTTACATAATTCGAACGAATCTAAAACCATTTCCGAATCACTAATCATTTCCTCCGCAATCATAGATAGGTCATCATGTACTTGTTACAAAAGTGAAAGTTTCTGAAGATCTTAGTGTTCTAACAACACTAAAACTACTCACCGTTGTGAGTAGCTTTGGTGTTGTCTCGGGTTCGGCCAAATTTCGGCAGTTGATAATGCTAAAATTTGGAAAGCATGAAATCCTCTAGCAAGATTTTTTTAAATGACATTCCACGTGTGAATCCCATGAATGATATAAAGTACAGCGACATGATTAAGATCTATGTGTTTTCACACTTAAGTCGAAGTAGGTTCGCTTTTTCGAGACAAGGACGAGCGAACACCGCGCGGTGAAGGCGAGAAAGGGAGGCAAGAACCGACCCCCGCGCAATTTCACTGCTTTTTAGTAAAAAAAAATTCACTGCTTTTTAGTTATAAATTTGATTTTGCTCTAAAATAATACTCTGTGTATAATACTTAAGTGTTTAGTTAAGTATTTTTTAGACGACATTTCATTAAAATATGTTAAATAACTAGCAAATGAAACTGGTTTTCCGTAGTAAAAATGAAAATTTAGAGGAAACTTTGCGATTTTTTTCTATCGAGTCAAGTTGAGTCAATCGTGTTTCGACTTCTATAACACACTAACTAAAATCCTAAACTTTCGGGGATCATCAAAAAAGACATAAAAAAATAGTGCTTTCTTGCCTTAAAATTGATTTTTCGTACTGACAAAACCTGGGTTTTGGGTCCTACTTCATCTTAAGGGACGCCACAGAATGCACAACATTTTTGCTTTATAATAACATTTTTTATAGCAAGCGTATCAACCCGAAAACAAATCAAAAGAGTTGAATTCATTCAGGAATACCGTATTCCAATAATTCTTAATTCGAAGACCCGGAGGGAGATTTTAAATTTAGCAGATATCCATACGTCTTAAAATTACGAGTCCCACGAAACCATCTTTTAGAAGATAATCAGCCAAATGTTTTCTATATTCTTCAGCAGTACATACCACATGTATAAAACCATGATTAAGGAGGTAACATTTATTTTTGTGATCAGCAAACTCCCGACTGTGTCGATTTTCACCTTTGACAGGACAGGCTCGCCGATGAGTCGACGATGCGCCGGCATCGATTATGTGTAAAATTAGAATAACTGGACGGTTGCCCGCTCCGCGAGTACAAATAGTACTGGGGCATGCGACCAATCGTAACTACTGCAAATATATTTAACACGGACACTAACTGAACTCATCAACCCCCCATAGTATAAGTTTTTGTTGGTATAGGTCAGGGAACGAAATTTGACTCCATTGCAACTACTTCCAATTAATGAGGTTCATCTCAATTCGACTATATTGCATCGGAAAAGGGGTTTTTGTTTGTTGATTTTTATATTTGCGACAGTCTGCAGTTACCTCAATTGTTTCAACTGTAAATACTAGTTCTGATTTGATTCTATTGGATTATAATTTGCAATGGTACAAGGGGTACAAGAGATATTTATGTATAACTTTTGTTTAAAAAAGTTATATCTAAAGGCTAAGTTGCTCGCAAAAGTATATCAGAGAAAAATAAGGACGCTAAGAGAGTCTATTAGACGTTTTTTTAATAGGTTTACGAACAGGTTTGTTTTAACCTGCCTAGTCGTAAGTAAATGTTTCATGAACCCTAAATAATAGAATATATCAATTTTATGGTTCACAGAGCCAACTCCCTTGATGTTGCACACCTACTTACCTCCTGCCAAGTCTCTCACGTTAGGTCACTAAGATAACCTGATCAGTGTAACCTCCTACATGTTTTTCCAGTTCGTCTAATGATTTCATTAATAATACCCGGCTTACGGTGAACTTTCGCGTTATTTACGATTTGTTTACTTCAGTTTTGTACGAAGCCATAATAGCTAACAGAATGATTTTCTTACGGGAAACTTGGGTGCTGCATTGCATTCCCTCTTACGCAGTGTTTGGTGGTTACATTAAAAATTACTAAATACTTATACATTCTTAGTAGCAAAAAAGTAAATTACCTATATCTAGACATGGGGTCAAGAATGTCAAGATACGACAAAACAAGACCAAATTTGATTTCAGATCGTAATGGATCTGAAATCAAATTATAAATGAAGTAAAGTAAAAGAGCATGCATGCTGGAAAATCAACGGATAAGCTCTCATCACACCTGGAATAGAAATAAGCAGGACTGATGAGGCTGTTAAGGACTCGGTAGTGGGTGACTTAAGGGACACTTGAAGATTTGCAGCTTTCCCTCTTGCACATACTAATTATAAGTAGAAGAAAAATTCCAATAACACAAATCATAGTAAAAAAAACACAGTAGTAGGAGTCAGAAAGTTGGCGATGTTACACCCCCGTGCCTCGGATTTTTTTTAACCTGGTTTACGTTGACCTGTGGGTCCTACGCCTAAGCTCTCCCTGGTCGTGTCGGTCAACCGTCCTATTGGATAATGAGAGTGGTGGATTAGATTAGATTGCCCCTGTGACATCAAAAGTTCCAGCAAGTTGGTACTGTCCGCCCTATATGAATCCCCGTGTGACGACGGGTGCAATCAATGCGGAAGCGCCGCGTCCAGCCGAATGGGGCCGGGACGCGTGTGGACGTCCCGCCGCCTGCCAACGTCACCGCTGCATTTGTCTCCACAGATTCAATAAACACCAGTAATTGCCTATTGTAAATTATACTTCCTTGTTATCTCAAACCCAATGAAACTTATCCTCGATTTTGAGCAAATGTCATAAGTAGTTAATTTCACATAGTGAACCCCAGAAAAGCTGAAACTCACATTTTAGGGTTCCTTACCCAAAGGGTGTCAACGGTTCCTACTACTAAACCTTTGCTGTCTGTCCGTCTGTCTGTAAGTGGGCTGTATCTCATGAACCGTAAAAGGTAGACAGTTGAAATTAAGTACTCTGTTAAAATTTCAACTGTTTGTGACAATGCAATGAAAAATTAAGCTGAGAATGTATGTAAACGTTAGAGACACCATAATGAACAATATACAAAAGTAGATCCCACGTGTAAAAAACTTATATATAAAAGATCGCAAACATCGGTTTTTCGATTTTTCAGCCGAAGAACCCAGAAGCGTTTTTATTTGTATTTTTGTAGAAAATCCTGGGTACCTATACCACTTGACCTCTGCTGATTATTATTACCTCTACATAAGTTTTTGTAATTGTTTTATTTGCCTAAGTAATAGTTTTGACTCAAGCATAATATGCAAATGAGAGTGGTAAAGACTAAAAATAAACCGCACCACACGTTTTCTAAATTTTCCTTTTATTCTCCAACCTATAAATAAAAATCTTTGCCAGATCCAAAAAAACATCATTTCATTTGGGGAAAGTTTCAGACCTATACGTGTTGTATTGACGTAATAGAAAACAGAAGCCATATCACTGAAAATAAATGCTGAATACACGCGCCGACAGGTTAGAGAAGGACAAAACTACGCAGACTTGATAAGCGCGTACCTCGCTACTGAAAAGCTAGTTGGTGACTGAATTTCCTGAATTAAATTTTAATACTTCTTATCACCGGTTCTTTATTCAAACATCCAATAAGTTCCTACCTAATTACCTGGGTATTGCATAGCAGTTCTATTTTCGTTTTCTTTTTAGGTAGAACGAACAGCTCAACCTGAAACTCGCCTACGCTACGGTCCTGTGAGGTACTTATACTTATGTAGCAACTGTTTCATCCCCTTCAAATTAACCTTCACATTCATATTTTGGTAGCATCCGGCTGTAAACATAAATTGGGGAATATTTATAATATGGAAGCCTGGAGCGATGACGGGCGCGGTGGCGACGGCGGCGGCGCGGCGAGCCCGCTGTAGACGTCAATCGCGAGCGTCGACTGTTGTGTTGTAGAAAAGCTCCGTTCCATACTAGCGGTGCCGTTAGCGCAGGCTCGGGCGGGCGGCGAGGCAGTGGCGCGCGCCGGGCGGGCCGTGGGAGGTACCGTTAATGACGTCACACCTGTGACGTGGTCGTTGTGACGTCAGGAAATGCGATATAGCCACCAGCCTCGGCGGCGGCGGCCTCAGTAACGCACCGACCGTTCACCGAGACGGAGAGTGAGCGCGCCCTCTCGCGATCCCCTGTATTGTAGCGACGAGCGAGTGTTGTGTGCGCGTGCAGTGAGTGGAATGTGCTCGGCCGCATGAGGATCCTGCTGAGTGAGCTGGGACTGTCCGGCGCGTGCCTCGGTCTGACGCTGGACCCCCTGGACCCCGACAAGCTTGCGCCAGGTCAGCGCCCGCTGGACTTTCCGACCACCACCTCTGTGTTTATTTTCGCTTTCGTTGTGTAGAACCTTTGGGTGTCAGACTGTTGTTGTGGGACTGTTGTGACGATGGCCATCGGCTAGAATGCGAGGAGCGTTGCTGACGCCCTCCAGCCAACACTGCGCCCTTAGACAATTCCAACGTACGTACCCCCTTTTTGTTTTTATTATTTGCTGTATTTTTTGTTATATCCTGTATTTTATTTTGTTTAAATTAAGTTTTTATCCATTTTTACGACGGCATAATTTTGCAAATTAAATCGAATCTAGGTTTAATTAATTCTGGGCATATAGTTAAGTAATTTATTCAGATTATACGACTAGATGACGCATATCTCAAAATGTATACTAGTTATGTACCTAACCGGTCGGTTTGTACTGATCGGCAGTGATCACCCATTTTATTTTTCCTGTTCAAAAATAAAGTGATATCGTCTACTTATTAATACTTACCTAGACATATTAAAAACTTCGTAAGTGAGAAACGGTGGATAACAAATAAATAATTTTTATCTGCTAATCAACTATCTAGTCATTGAACAAATTAATTTTAAAACTAAAGTTTGAGAGATCTTCTTCATGACAACTTTATTATGAGCTTTCACTGAATAATTACATTAAATCACAAAGGTTTCACACATGTTAATTATATTGTTTTGTTTTTATCTTTCATTAATTTCCACTCATGATTCTAATGATTATGTATTTTGAAATAATCACCAATCTAATAACACTTATTTATTAGTATCACAAGCTCTGGATATGATATACCTAATAAGTATCAGAATTTAATAAGTTTTAGGCAAACCGGTTCATTAAATCCTAAATAGGAAACTAGTCGTAGGTTAGCGTTCAATAAAACTTCCTCAACTTCACATTTTTGTGAGGTTTGCAATATGATGTAAATTCGCACAGCAAATAGAAATGAATTACCAATAGAACCGCACGGACCGGCTTCTTTCGGATTCGTAGGACACAAACATGTGTTGCAACAGTTAGGTTTCAACATCCCGAAGATGATAGGTGCCGCTTCATCTCGCATAAATTATAATCGAGCCGCGTCGACGATGTCACAAGAGTCATAGTCATAATGTGGCTCGACTGGCCACCTTCGACATCGAAATTGTTATTAAGCGAAATTATCCTCGAATTTGTTTCACTACTGGTGAAGTAAGCGAGTATAATGTGGGATGTTTACGTCGGTATCTCGTCCGGAGGCGATGGCCTCTACCGGCGCTTGCCCAATCGCTTGTCGCAACCGCCTGTGGAGCTGCACCTGCCGAGATGACTTCTGCACATTATCTGCCGACGAATATCGCTATTATTGTAATCTTGTGCGTGGACTGGACCTATCAGCTTGCACGCTACGCACAGACTCACTTTTGCTACAAAAACTCACATCCTTAAACCCAAAAACAAATCGATACATATTTCGGAGTATTTAAGGAGTTTTAATTAAAGGGATTAAAACCGCAACGTTTTAAAAGTTTTTGAAAGCGTGACCAAACAGCCAGTTAGATTGTTTAATAAGTTACAGCATAAGTTGTTTCAAGTTATTTCTGAAATACGTTTGCATGAGGTAAGATGTTACTTATGGCAAAGCTGTCAGCTGTACTCCAAGTACTGACGTCATAGTGGAAGTAGGTCCCGTCCGCGTCATCAGCCCTCTCACCCTCGTCTGTCGAAAACATCCTGATCTCCCCCTTCCCCAGCCAGGCCCTGCGGGTGGCCAGCACTATCGACCTTATTGACGCGTGATAGCTACAGATAACCATCTAAAATTGTTGAATTAACAGGATAATCATACAAAAGATGATTTATTAATAACAATATTATGCCTCTATTATTGATATACCCGAGATTTTAGCGATAGCACGTTCATTAATTTTGCAGTCGTTTTATCGGGGAGGTTTTCTTAAAAGCTCTGACGTCAGGTCTATAAATACACGGGTGGAAGATAGGTGGAAGTATGCCTGATGGGTGGAAAGTGTGGAAAGAGAAACAGGGTGGCCCCAGGCCTTCAGGTGTACGTCACTAGCGTAGTGACGTCGCTCATCGACCCGCGCATAGTTTCAAGGACGCCCTTGAACGCCTCTGGGCCGGCAACCGACTTCCTGTACTGACTACGACTGTTTTGTGCAAAAAGAGCTTGACCAGTTTTACTGCAAATAAAAGGTAAAGCTGCGTCCAAGTTTATTTTTAGCAGAATGTAAAATCCAGAGTCTATATGAAAAAGTAGCTTTTGCGGTATATGTGGCTGTAGAACCCGTTTTAAATATATCAATTTGGGTAATTTTTCTTGTTACGAGTACATAACATCGGTTTCCTTCCATATGTCTCGTCAAATTTCATCCTTGACGTATGTAAATCCATGTACATACATGGTTACTTTTGCTTTTACTATCTCCATTATAAAAACGAACAAAAAACTAAGTCTTAACTTAGAATTTAATACGTTAGGTGCCTTCTGGCGGTTTTTTCTGCAAATAATTATAAGTAATCAGACTAATAAATATTAAAAATGGCAAATATTGGATAAATCTAGATATGTTTGTTACTTCTTCACACCAAAACTACTGAACGAATCGGGCTGAAATTTTGCATAGATCTAGCTAGACCTGGAATAACACGTATGTTATCTTATTAGCTCATAAATAAGTTCCCATGATTTAGAAATATCCTTTAATCGTTTTCTTAGAGATACCTAACGCGTGAGAAGCCGCGGGTGAAAACTAGTCCTTAGTATAGGAAATGGAAAGGCTGTAACTTAAAAATGAAGAAATCCTGATACCTATGAGTCTGTCATACTTTTGTTTTACTAAGTAAATCTATTAGCATTATGTTCCTCTGCAAAACATCAAATATTGAGTAACACGAAATTACGTATTCGCATAACTACATACCTATTTGCTGTCCATTTTGACGACTCATAAAAATTATATTATGTAAATAGATTTAACATAGACAGGTATGTTATTTTTGAAACCTATGTATTTATTTAATTAATCATGTTACTATTAATTAGGTACGCGTATATTTTACAGGTATGTGTTTGCATTCTTTAGGTATGGATTATTTAGATAATTCATGAAAAAATAAATGTTCTTTAGGAGGAATCTTTTCAAGCTAAAAACAAACGATCAGGGGAACACGCGCTATAAAAATTAATATGGATATTACACATCATTAATACAATGATTACGACGACCTCAGTGGCGCAGCGGGCGAGAGTCTGCCTGCGACGCAAGAGGTTGCGGGTTCGATCCCCGCCTCGGAACAAATTTGTGTACGATCTTCAGAAATTTGTTCCGTTGGTCTGGGTGTTTTCTATGTATAATAAAAAATATCTATCTATGAAATGTATTATATTACGTATATCAGTTATCTAGTACCCATAACACAAGCTCTGCTTACCATGGGGCTAGATAATGCTGTGTGAATTGTCCAGCATTATTTATTTATTTAATGATTTATTTATTTATTGCATTCACGTAGTTACGTCCATTACAATGTGTAACAATTTTAAGGTAGAATTTACATGAACCCAAAATGTTAGGGTGTCGCAACTCGTTTCACGTAGTGAACAGCCAGAAAACAAGTCAATGAATAATGTGAAAAATGAATAAATGACATACATTATTCATTTTTAAATTCTCAGAAAAGCACATAATTCGTCACCTATAAGTAAGAATAAAATAAAATATATTTGATCAAATTAATGCCAATAGTATTATAACATAGATCCTACGATAAATCTCACTAATATATAAATGCGAAACTTTTAATATTTGAAACCTCTTTACGATAAAACTACTGAACGGATCAGATTTAAATTTGTCCTTAGATATTGTTAGATATATATATAGATAGGTAGATCTAAACCAGGTTTAACATACATAATAGGCGACCTATTTATATCCCAGAAAACTCGTCGCGGTCAAAAGCTCTACTCATAAATTTGATTAAAAATATTCAGCAACTCTACTCAACCCAAGTAAGTTTCTCGTCTCTAGGGAAAGAGACCTAAAATGCAAAAAAAATATAAAAATATTGTAGAAAAGTCGTAAAAAGTATCCTGGCTAGCGACCAGCACGCCAATTGTTTGGAAAGATTATGTAAAATGTTCACATGGAAGCTTAGTTTAGAGGGGGGATTATTTAATGCAATATTGTAAAACTTCCCATTTCATTCTATTTTCATTAATTCTCCCTCTTGACAAAGATCCACATCCGTTAGTGAAAAATACAGTTCATAGGTAATTATTGAATAAATCAATCCATCAGTTCGATTTCGAAGCAGTTTCATTTTCCTGATAAATCAAAGTCATGACTATTCTCCAACTGTCATGGTTTCTGATTTGGCCATCCACTTAAATCTCAAAAAGCCAACCTGTATTGTAGAAAATCCTGTATTTTATTTAATATGTACCTACTAATAACCCAACCAAACACATATTCTCTTATAAATCTATACACGTGCTATAAACTCCACAGCATAGGAAAACGTGTACAATAGTATCTGGCAGACGTAATGTAGGCGAGGAGGGTGCAATGACGTCACGCACTCTGACGTCAGAAGCACACCTACCCGCCTACGCCCCCCTGACGACGCTACAGCTGATAAACCGAATTTTCTAACCACTTATCACGCTTACGTTATAGCCAAGGTTAAAAAAAACCGTGAAACACGTGAAATTCTTTGTCTTTGGCAATCTATCTTTAGAATATTAAAGGTTTGAATTCACGCTATATTTAACCTTAATTACACCTTGATAGATAACTGTAAAAGACAACAATTCATATTTGTCGAAGATATTCAAATACCTACTTTTTATTGTCATTTTATACTATATGTCATTTTAGCAGAAAATATTAGCACTGTGACTCTACCTGGTAGAGCAAATAATTTCAATTGCCTACTACGACAGTTAAAATGTACTTACTAAAGTAACGGCACTCCAAAAACGTAGAATCCTAGGATCTTTGCTAAATATAGTATAACTTTAACAGTGCTAAAGCCATAGGAGCGCCATCTAGTAGCTAAGCTTCGAACCAGGAAAAGCGAAAGCTTGGAGCTGAAGGGTGATATGGTAGCATTGTTCGGACTTTATATCAACAAGGCGATGAAACCTTCGGGCTTAAGTTGTTGCTTATTTTATAGTTAGATGTCGCTAGCATTTACCTTACTATTTTGTTGTGCAAATTATGATCTATGCTAGAGAGAGGTCGTATTTTCGACCTCTAATATGGCAAACTAAAGCCAAAAGGATAGATTTGTTTTACCGGACCACTGACTGGTGGCGTCTGGCGATCATCGGTAGTACTAAGTAGTTTGACAGCACTAAGTTTCTTCTATTAGATTTCTAATCTTCCCACTTCGTAATATGACAAACTATTTGACGTGGTGCCAGCGGCTCCCTTCTACCATCGCACCGCTCGCCATCGGCAGGGATATCATCCCCATACCTTAAAGACATTCAGTTCGTGGACTGCTAGGTTCATGCGAAGTTACCTCCCGCGAACAGTCAGCTTGTGGAATGATTTCCCTGCTGGCCGCTGGGGTTTCCCCTCTGGACTACAACATGGGGTTCTTTAAAAAGGGTCTTCTAAGACATTTTAAGGGTTGGCAACGCGCGTGTGATGTTTCTGATGTTACAGACGTCCCTAGGCTGCGGTAACCGCTCTCCATCAGGCATTTCCATGGCCGCACGCCTGTTTGACACCTTGATGGATTAAAAAATAAAAATAAAATTAGGACCTAATAAACAAGCTGGCTCGGCAAACTTCGTTCCGCCTTAGAATCAGAAATGACGTCACATAAGAAAAATGTATGAGGAAAATGATTTTCATTTGCTGTATAATAATGCGCCACTTAGATAATTTTTGGTTAAGTTTAGGTTTTTGTATGCTTCAACTAAGTAGGTAAATAACTTATATCCGATTTTAATGAATTAGAGCTTATGTTATGGGTAGATACTACATAACTGATTACATAAACAGGTTGATATTTTTACAATACATAGGAAACACCAAATATTATCAATACGAAAGTTGCAACACCCGGAACAAATACGTGCAGATAGTATAAAAAATTTACCCGACGATGTGGGAATCGAACCCAGGAGGGTTCGATTCCCACATCGTCGGGTAAATTTTCATCGCAGCTGGACCCTCGGACACTGCGCCTTTAGCCAAAGTAACAATATTAATATAGGTACATAACTTTATTGAGCGTCTGGTCGAAGCGACGCACGCATGACCCGAGAGCTGGTGAGTATCTGGCACAGCGCATCAGCATTGCCATACAGCGGGGCAATGCAGCCAGTGTCTTGGGCAAGCTTCCGACTGGTATTGATATGGATCAATTTGAATCATGGTACCTATCACAAACTGGAAGATGGATTTTTGAAAATTACTTTGTTAAACGGAATAATAAGATAAATTAGGTGGTGGCGCCACTTTGGGTGGGGTATGCCAAATCAAGTGGCAGACGGCTCGCGGGCCACTAGCACATAAGTATAGAAACGGAGGTTTGAAGCTTGTGGGAAGGCATTTTGATACAACACTTATCTAAAGTAGGTAACGTGTTAGAGCTCATATTTGAATGCACATTTTATTTATTTATTATTTATTTATTAACACTTTATTCTACAAAAAAGAGAAAATACATGAATAACATAAAAATCTTATATCTAAATATAAATTTACAGTACAAAAGGCAGAAATTTTAGTGTTGGATAGTGAGCGCACAGCTAAAGGAAAACTTCTTCTAATTAAAACATATTATTCGATTAAAAAATCATGGACGGTCAATTAGATTATTAAACTAGGTCAACCTAGATTTTATATAAATAATTCTGTGCAGTTAAATAAATTAAGAATAATTAATTAGGTACCTAAGTATTTTAATGTGATATTTTAATTAAGTTCTATGTTTAGCAACCTCTCAAGTTGCATTGCGCCCTAACCGGGGTCCTAATATACTTCTACAATTGCTTGTGTGATTTTTTTAAAGTAATCTCACATTGTATTAGGTTTGCAAAATCAAATACTTGAGTAGATAATCACCTAATAATTGCGAAGGATTAAAAATATATCGAAGTAAATCCTTTTATGAATTCGGATAATAAAATAAAGGCTATTTTATTATCCGAATTCATAAAAGGAAGTACGTTCTATGTTAGCCTGTGTTTTATGTTCGTCGACTTCTCCGCAATCGTGGACTAATGTTGAAAATTCTATTGCCATTGTACGAATAATGACTCCGAGGGTGTCAAATAAAAAATCTCCAGGGACTAGTGTTTGTCCCTCTAATACTAAGAATTTGAAGTTGTTTGTTTTTTAATATTGAACTTATGAATTGTATTCACTCTTTTATATATTATAAACAAAAAACACGTATTTGCATCTTTCCTGTACCAGATCTTTGAGTATTTTTATTGATCTTACAAAAGTGAATTTAAAAAAATTGTTCAACAGAAAATCCTCTATTCTATATATGAATTTATAGGTAAGCTAGGTACCTCCTAGCTTACATATAAATTCATATTACTAGGTTAACAAAATATTACAAAATCTTTTCAGGTCCTTCTAAATGATTACATAACGTTAAGGCTTTTGAAGGGCTTTTGTAAGCATTTTCTAATGACTGTGTGTGTTTTTTTTTTTAATTTAGGCAGAGATGTGAAAACAGGGTTGTGGCCTATGGACTTTGTGGGCTGCAGTCCAGAGTCCCATGAATATAAAGGGCCAAGGGCATAAATATGCCCCGTTAAAGATAAAACGGCCTATTTGTGAATTTAAGACGAATAGTAAGGCAAATGACCTTGAACCTTTCCACGCGCCTTTATGCAGCAAAGAGTGCTTGTTTTCGGTTCAGCATGCCATGTAGTGTCCTAATCAAGAATGAAGTATATGAATCACTATACTGAAATTAGTACTAATCGAATTTGAGACGCCGATAAAAACTGGGTTCGAAGCAGCTACACACACACTATAACTAACACTCTAACAACTACACTATAATTAACTGTAAGCATTTGGGACCTCCAAGGGACCTTTCAGGATATGTGTTACAGGATATATAAATTTCAGAGATCAAAATGAGATACAATACTAAAATAATGCTTATACTTATAATGCTATTGTGCCTCCGGGGCCGGTATGTTATTTTATAGTAAGTTGTTAAGTACCTATTTAATTTAATTGACCATTTTCAAAAAGTATTATTTGTACAGAATTCACTATATTTTTCCTGTAAAATATAGATCTATATTTAAAGTGCTAAGTTGGTTAGATCCTAGTTCAGCACCAAAGCAATGCCCTAAACCAAAAATGACCCCAAAAAAGGTAATGGTCACTATTTGGTGGTCTAGTGCGGGTGTGATTCACCACAGCTTTTTACAAAACGGCATGAGCATTACTGCAGATGTGTACTTTGAAGGACTGAACTGGCAATGATGGAGAAGCTTGCACATCGGCAACCAGCTTTGGTCAATCGGTCGTCCCCACTGCTCCTTCATGACAACGCGCGACCCCATACTGCACAACAGACAGTCTCCAAGCTGCAAGAGCAGGGGTTGGAAGCTCTCCCTCATCCGCCATACTCACCTTGCACCTACCGACTAATACTTTTTCCAAAATTTAGACAACTTTTTAGTAGGTAAAAAATTCAATTCCCGAGAGGCAGTACAAAATGCCTTTGAAGAGCTTGTTGCCAGCAGATTTTTACAAGAAGGGCATCAATGAACTGCCAATGCGTTGGCAAAGATGCGTCGATTGCATGGGTGATTACTTTGAATAATAGAAATAGAAAAGTTTAAAAAAATAAGTACTTTCACTTATTCCATACAAAACGGCAATTTCATAGGTAAAGTATGTTCCCAAATCATATCGTCCTAAAGCGTCAGGTCTTTGAAATGTTCATAGATTAAAAAACCATTGAGTTTGTCAATTTCTTTACATTTTTATAGTTCCGTAACATGAAAAAGGAACCCTGTTTTCTCAGGAACGCGTGGAGGTATTTTGGGTATTTAGGAGTTAAAATGAGCATCAAATACTCAAGACCTCTTGGAGCTGTGATATAAATCAAACTTCTAAGTCAACGCAATCAAAAAATACAAAAATAAAAAATTCAAAAATATTTTTAACGGCCGTATTTAAAAAACGGTATTTATCTAGTTTCTTTTCCAGTACCTAGGTATTCCATATTAAATAACGAACTCGTAAAGTTTTTTTGCTTTCTTACAAAAAGTGGTAAGATCCGATCAAAAACTGTAAAAGTTCTGCCAAGTCTCGTCTCATAATACCTACTTCCATTTTATAACCTTCGACTATATCAAATTGCCAAATTACCTTACCGAAAATTATCCTAGACTCCTTACCTATACTCCTATACAAAACCTGGATATTTTTCGTCTTACCCGATTTATCTAGGGATTTGTCAATATTGGCACTTTCAGCCCCTTAGCCCTTATCGCTAATAGAAACAAATTAGAACTAGTATGTATTGATAATTAAAAAATTAGGTGCATACCTGCCTAAATATTTACAAATAACTTAATGGACCTGGGTATAAGACACAGAATAACTATACAGTACTACCGTTAAGTACCTACCTATCTATATTTTCAAACCATTACGAAAATATAGCAGTAACAAAAGCTCTGTTGTTTTGTTCATGCTTTAATAAGACTGGAATTAATGGTTCCTAACATAATAGAAACTGCAAATGCCACTGATTTCATAACCTCCCTTGAGACCCATCGCCTTTTCGCCCTAAAAACTTATAGCATATTTTACTAAGGGAAAATAGCTCGAAATTACGCCAAGTAAGGGTGAAAATCTAATGAGTAGGGTTGTTTATAGCTTCGGTGTAATAGATTTAGGTGAGGTGTATACGTTGGATTCAATTTTCTGGGCGTGGCGAATCAAGCACCGTGACACAATGTATTCAAAACGGCAATATTTGGTTGGCAAAACTGCCGTATAAATAGGAGAGCTTTCCTTTTCGTCGCCATTTCATGCAAGTTAGGCAACAGACCAACACCAGGTCTTACGACGAACATACTAATATCGATTAGGTCGTTTCGAGTGCTAGTGAAGGAAGAATCAAAGTATGTTCGCGGAGGGTAAATATAAATGATGCATGCCTCGCATAGCGTGATAGTTCAAAGCAGAACGCCGTCAATTCCACGTCCTCCATTCGGAACTCATTCCTAACTGGCCTTTCCGTGAAATAAGTCGGACGTCGCATTGTTCTTCGATTTAAAATTTTAATATTATTTACCAGATAATGTAAATATCTCTTTGTAGTAAGAAACAATTCATTCCTATGAATATCATCATTAACTGAAATTTATTTTGTTACAGGGCCGAGCGCCACTGGTTCGCGCTCCCCAAGCGCCTTTTCAACAAACACCTCCAGCATGCTACTGCTGCAAACACAAGTAAGTTCGATACCAACTTATTTTATTTATTTTTACAAACATGCTTAGTAATTTTTTTTCAATTTCCATTAGAACACCTGCAATAACCAATTTAGAGTTGTCAGTCCACAAAGTGCCCTTATTATCGAAATGAGCTCACCATTGGTTCGACATTTCCGCCCCACCGGCAACTGCCGCCTACCAAAGTGTGACGCCTCCTATATCGATTGTGTTTCTATTGCAGAGCAACTACAGTTCGTCCTTCAGTGATCTTTTGTCGTCGCAGTACCAAGAAGACTCATCAGAAATCCTAGAAGAGAATCTCGATCCCTTCCCGGACGTCGAGTTCCATGCTCCAGTGCCCTTCGAAGTAAAGTCCCAACGAACTACGCCGATAAGCGAGTCTTGTTCGCCAATCCTTGGTCCAGCTCTGCCCAGTTTCGAGGAGACGTACTCTGTCCGCTACCCGAAGCAAGAAATGGCTGAGTTTGGCATTAAAATGGACGAAGAATGCTATAATGTAAGCGCTTATTCGCATCAAGGACATGCGTCAACGCATCTACTTTACCAATATCATCAACCGACTCTACCCTACGTGCCGTCTACTTATTACGCTCCTTCGCAACAATGCAGCCCGACTTTCGACACTGGTGGAGTCACGCCAAACCAAGATTCATATTCACTGCCTTCTTTCTCCAATTCTGTGGATTTACACATTACGACGGATCAGAGCTCGAGACAACGACGCTCCTCTCTACCGGTGCAGATGACGGAATCCAACAACTCCAACGATAGTCCGAAAGTACTTGGTGGTAGAATTCACTGCATGCAAGCATCGGCACCAAGCTCAGCGTCCAGCTCGCCTGGAGTGGCGATCGCACCCGAAGGCGGTCCGGCGCGACCCGCCCCAGGCTCCCCCAGTCAGCTATGCGCTGTGTGCGGAGACACCGCCGCCTGCCAACATTACGGGGTAAGAACGTGCGAAGGATGCAAAGGATTTTTCAAAAGAACTGTCCAAAAAGGATCGAAATACGTCTGCCTAGCTGAAAAATCCTGCCCTGTTGATAAAAGAAGACGGAACAGATGCCAATTCTGTCGATTCCAAAAATGTCTCGTAGTTGGAATGGTCAAAGAAGTGGTGCGGACAGATTCCTTGAAAGGGAGAAGGGGCAGATTACCGTCCAAGCCGAAATGTCCCCAAGAATCGCCACCGAGCCCGCCGATATCCCTGATCACAGCTCTCGTGAGAGCTCACGTAGATACGTCGCCTGATTTCACAAATCTTGATTATTCACAATATCGGGAGCCGAGCCCGTTAGAGCCACCTATGCCCGATTTAGAAGTGATTCAGCAGTTTTATTCACTGCTGACGACGTCAATTGACATGATCAAAGTTTTCGCGGAGAAAGTACCGGGTTTCGGCGAATTGTGCATTGAGGACCGCGAGCAGTTGTTTGCGTCGGCTCGACTTGAACTTTTTGTGCTGCGGCTTGCGTACCGCACCCGCCCGGAGGACATCAAGCTCACATTCTGCAATGGCCTCGTGTTGGACAAACGCCAGTGCCACCGCTCATTTGGAGATTGGCTGCATGCTGTCCTTGACTTCAGCCACACTTTGCACTCCATGGACATAGACATATCAACTTTCGCATGCCTCTGCGCATTGACTCTAGTAACAGGTGCGTACACAAACTCCTCATTTCAATTAATTATATTTCATGAAATTATCAAATATTTAGAACAAAAATGCGTCAATGCAATAAACTGCTACTCTTGTGGCTGTAGTATTCTACAAGAAAGGGAGGAGTAGAGCCAAATATAATTTATATTTGGCAAATTAAATTTCCCACTCTCTCAAATAATGTGAACAATAGTTAGAGCAACCTTAAGTGAGATAACTTTTATAAACTAATATATAATAAACTACTATTGTGGTAGAGCCCAATATAATTTCAACTCTCTCAAATATTGTCAGCAAGAAGGTAGAGCAGGTACCTTTGAGATAACTTTTCTCTAACGACGTATTTTGTTCACAGATCGTCACGGTTTGAAAGAGCCCCATCGCGTGGAACAGCTTCAGATGAAGATAATCGGGTGCCTGCGGGCGCACATGCCCGGTGGCGGCGGCGGTGTCAGCGGAGCGCCGCACTTCAGCCGTGTGCTCGGTGCTCTGCCGGAGCTGCGGTCCCTGTCCGTCCAGGGCATGCAACGCATCTTCTACCTGAAGCTAGAAGACCTGGTCCCGGCCCCGCCTCTCATAGAGAACATGTTTCGTGCGAGCCTGCCCTTCTAGAGTCCCTTCTTCTCTGTGCCCCATACCCGAGGACCATTCCCGCCTTCGATCACTCATCATGATCTTTAGAGCCGAATCCGTTATTTTTACAAGTGTTTAGATTATAGACAAATATTTTTCTAGAGACTAGATGGATTGTTGGACACGATCTCCCGCGGAATCGGTTCGTGCTAATCTAAAAGTAATGTTTACATATTTTAAGTACAATACAGTTATTATGTTATTTGTTAAGTTAATCGTTAGCTAGAATAAGTTTAATTTATTCTTTAATTTAAGGCCTAGGTGTAGTGTTTGGGTGTGATTTTGTTTATCTCATTTATGTCGTGTACTTTATTTAGTCTGCATTTGAGTTACCGCTCGTGATCAATGGCATCTTGTCGTACAAATATTCCTATGTTAACTATATATTATTCAAGTAAGGAAAATCTAGTCACAAGACTTAGAAAGGTATATATTGTAAAATAAATAAGGCTCGTTTTATTGGGCTTTTATAAATTAAAAAGAGATTGATAGGCATTTAATGTCCTTTTGTACGAATGTGAGTAAGTAGGAGCAGAGGTGAAGAGTCGCGCCGATTAACGTGCGTGCACTGACGAATGTTGGAAGTTACCTTTTATTATAATTTTATTATTAATAGACGCTAGGATGTAAAACATAATTTGTTATTGCGGTTTATAAAAATAGGCCAGAGTAAAAGTTCAGCATTGATTTTAATAAGTAGTTCTCTACTTTTACGGTACCTAGATCACAAGTAGGTGAAAATTTTAAAAACCATAAGTAAAAGTACCTACCACCAACTTAGTGTATTTTGTAAGCTACTTGTACCTTTTATGGAAGCTTTTAGGTAGCCTACCGAGTTAGGTAGCTTTTTACTATGATTATTAGATATTTACGAGCGAATGTCATTAGTTTTGGTGCCTAGGTACTTACCAATTTAGTTTCTAAATGTGTGTATTATTTATTAGGTAAAATACAAACGCATATAATTTTAATAAACACCTTATCAAAAACATATCACTTCCCCTATTTTTGACTGCATTTTATATCTTATCAAAATTGATTTGTTTAAAAGGTGCTATTGCTATAATGTAAAACTTATAGAAATTTTATAATTTTTACACATTTTGTAACACGACAAAAGATTTTTATTGTAGGCTACTTCGTGATTTTCATCGATTTTATATCTTGAAACGTTAGGTACCTAGGTAGGAAGGTAGGTAACGTTTTTTTATAACGTAAGTTACATAAATAACTCATTGAACCGTTTATTAACATATAATACCAGCTGCGCCCCGCGGATATGTTTACTATTTGATCATCCCACGAGTATACTCCACTTTTCCGATTAAAAAGTACCTAGCCTATGTTTTAATATCAAATTAAATTCACTACCATTCAATTGAAACGCAAAGAAGTAACAAACATACTACTGACATACCTACATACAAACTTTCGCTTTGATCCCGCCACGCGCCGGCGGCGTTCATAAAGGTTCTAGCTAAATTCTACGTGAGCGAAGAAACTATTTTATAATTTTTTTAAAATTATTTTATAATTATATCTGCCCATATGAAATGAAATGAAAGGATACTGGCCATGTCTGCCGCATGGCTGAAGACCTGTATAGTACCTACAGTAAAGTAAAAGTTCGTTTATTGCTTGAAAATACAACGTTAAGTATCGGGACGAGTAACGATCTTATAGGATAAATTTGAATCATTGTCCTCTGCATTTAGGCATGCAATCTTAATACAATTGAGTAACTTAAAATATAATGAAACAAACACAAAATTACAAGAAAAAAATTACATCATCATCAGCCTACATTAGTCCACTGCTGGACATAGGTCTCCCCTAACGAGCGCCATAGCGCCCTGCCTTCAGCTTGCCGCATCCAGCATCTGCCAGCAGTCTTTCGCAAATCGTCATCCCACCTGGTCGGAGGGCGTCCATTTCAACTACATACTTAATAAACAATAAGCTGGGTCAAGTCAAGTAACATTGGTATTAACATTTATAACAATCATAAATTAATTTCCGGTGTAATCGGCGGTTTTTGATAAGAGTGTGGGCTAATAAGATCACAGTGCGTAAGGCATCGCGGTAGACCGAAAAAACGATGGCGTTACAGCTAGACACCTTCGACAGAACGTGGCTCTAATCATAGGATTAGAAACGTAGTGAAAAAATGTCTATAGCTCCAACTGACTCAGATACATGGAGGGATCTAGGGGAGATCTTTGCCCAGTCGTGGGATATTATAAATAATAAAATAAAAAATAAATAAATAATGCTGGACAATTCACACAACATTATCTAGCCCCAAGCTAAACAGAGGCTAATTGTAACTGTATTTCTATAATGTCCCACTTTTGGACAAAGGTCTCCCTATACATGGGTATAAAGCCACTTTTCAACCAGAAAGATGTGCTATGCTATGTTCCTATGGATGCGTTTGATATCCAACAATCTTATTCATTGGTATTTAGCTAAGTACTGGTGGAACAGGTTCAAATAAGCTATGTTTTATATATGGATGGATGCGTGCTCTGGATGCGAGCTAGGATACGTAATGGATGGTTGCAAGTGGTGTACATATAGCTTAGCGGAATAGCTTAGTGGAAACGATCACATAGTGTTGAAGCACATCATCTGGTGGAAAAGCTGTTTTAAACTCGTTTCACCTTACCTCACCTAAACAGTCTATAATGGTCCACTGCTAGAAGCAGGCCTCCCCATAATGGGGAGGCCTCAGGATAATTATTTATAAAAGGCCTCCCCCTAATGCCCAGTCTAATAGGGATTATGGGCATGGGAACCGGCATGATTTGGGGATCGCAGTTCAGTGGTAGATTTATTCTACAAGAGGCGCTGGCCGCCCCCCGGTGTATGTCCTTTAGTCGCCTCTTACGACACCCGCGGGAAGAGTTGGGGTGGTGCAAATTCTAAGCCGGCACCACATGGCACCACACCTAACAATATTAGTTTGGTACTTTCTGACCCCTTTTACTAGGTAGGTACTGCTCGAAAAAGCGAGAGGAGTAGGTATTAGGTTTTCTGCTTTTATAGCTAGCAAAAAAGACATACCTAACACTTCTGAGTACATACTCAGTATTTTTAAGTACTACAAGACTTATATGTTGTTTAGAGGTAGTGAGGTTGTTTGCTGAACTTTTAGCTCATGGATAAAACAGTTAATTTAGATTAATTTAATAATCTTGTGGCAGGTTCTCTTCATTTTATATTTAATAGCCTGGCTTGAAATACGCAATTACTTCAAAACTTAATACTTCAATAGAAGATTCTTAATATTGGATGGAAAACTATTTAGATTAGAAAAAAACCGCTAAAAATAGCACCCTAGTAGATTTCTGTCTGAAGACATTCCGTGTCGTATCGGTATTAAAATTATTTTCTATGATTAAACAATTTCTATGTCATCACTTCAGAGCAAAATTGCAGAATCATTTTTAAGTTTTTAATTGGTAAGTAATTTTGTTAACCTACCCACTTTTATCTATACACTAGCCAAACTCGATGTGAAAAGTATGTAAACTATCTGTTAAAATTCACTCTTGTCGCATTTTTTTTATTTACATTACGAATCAAATATTGCTTACTTACTGTAATAACATCTAAGACTTGACGCCAAGCAAGTGAGGTTTGGTTCGTAGTTTTTTTTTGTTTTGTTTTGTTGTGGTTTGTTTACAAACATTCCACTTTGATTATGGCTAGTTTATAGGTATCTCATTTTTATATATTTTATGCTTAGGTAAATCAGATACCTACCAATTTAATGTCACAAAGGTACCTTGAACAATAAAATAGGTACCTATTAATATTGCATTTCATATGTCAGTTATGTACTTTTAGATTAGGTAATTACAAACTTAGTTGTGCTTTTTTATGTAATGTTAACTATCCACATTGTAAATATTTCGTCAGAATAATATCGACGCCGAAGCGTTCATTATTAAAAAGTTTTTTACTTACCCCTTTTTACCTTCTTACAGGCACCTTATGGGTACAGGGAGCCACGTTACATGTGTACTAAGCCGACAGGGATTTGGATCCCGGGAGGGGATAACTTTTATGTTTCGTGGCACCCTGTATATCTAGGGAGCTAACGATACCTACCAATAGGATATGAGAAGTTGGTACCTTCCTACTTCTCAAATACCTATAAATATATTCAAATATTTATTTATATGTTGAATACTATTCACCCCAACAGGACAATATATAAATAAATAATGCTGGACAACCCAAACAGCATCATCTAGCCCCAAACTAAGCAGAGCTTATGTTATGTGTAAGATACAAGACTAGTGGTCCACCCCGGAGGTTCATCACGGTTAATGTAGGATTCTAGTGGTGAAAGAATTTTTCAAATCAGTCCAGTAGCTTCGGAGCCTATTCAATTCAGACAAACAAACAAAATGTTTCCTCTTTATAATATTAGTATACCTACTTAAAGTAGTATACAATAGATGACTTATATACCTATACCTACCTACCTATAATACATAACATAGGTAGTGAGATATTTTTACATAACTCTGTTACCGCGGCTTTATAAACCTACGAAATTAACATTAGGTACTTGTCGACATGAGATCCTGCCTTTAATGTCTAAATAAAATATTGCTTATGTAGGTAAAATTCATACACAGAATACCTACCCGGAAAGAAATATTTGCAGATCGTTCAAACATTTTTCCCAAGGCGGGAATCGAATCCGAAACCTCTTGTCCACCGTGCCAGCCACAGTGGCTAGGCAGTAAAAGCGTTGAGCGTTCACGGTGAAACGACATACGCTGCCTTTTAATTATTTTTCTGTACCTAGCTTTCATATTTTTCGAAATATTTTGAAAAATGTCAACAAAGTGACCCCCCGATTATTGAAGGGGAATTCCAATCTCTGAAGTTTGCGGAGCGATCCATGTACAATGTACATTATTATGTGGCGTATAAAATGATAGGTACATACTTAAAGATCAATATTTAACAAAATCTGTATTTGAAAAAGATATAGAGGTCTGTAAAAATAACATTTTTTTAAAAATGCTCAAAAGCCCCCCTTATGTTTATGAAAGGGGGTTCAGATCAGTCAAAACTGTGCAGCAGTGATCGTGTTATCACGATCACTGCTAGCGTCGCGGCGGTGCGACCCGCAGGGGCGCGCCGTCGGTACACGTACCTATTTGCAGATCGCTTTCTGTGTTTTCAGCCATGAAAGTGTTCTTAATAATATAAAATAAATATACCAACGGATTTGCTACACCCAACACTTTAAATGCGATAAAATTTGTATAGGTATAGATGGATAGATGTTTACTTCTTCACGCCATTGCTACTGAAAAGATCGTGCCGAAACTCTGCATAGATGTAGGTCTGGACTTGGAATAAAATTTAATAATGTATGATTCTTATTCAATTTACTCTTATTTTAGCAACTAATTTATGATCAGTTCAAGTGGAATAGATAAATAGCCTTTCAACATTTTCATGGAAAATCAAATCCAAACAAATTTTTATTTAATGAAACTGTTAAAACTATTCCAGAGAATAACTTAACCCCTTTCAATGATAAAAATATTCTCAAAAATAATAACTAACAAGTTAGAGGTTTCACTTCTTCATTGTAGAAATCTTATCAATCAAATAAAGTCAAAATAAATAGAATCAAGAATAATAACTTCAAGTAAGTTTAACTTTGAAATAATAAAACTAATTTCATTCAGTGGTAATTTAATAATTAACATTAATCAATTACCTATTCGAAAATATTATAAACAAAAATATAAATTATTCTTGACAATTCACACAGCATTACCTATCTAACCCCAAGCTAAGCAGAGCTTGTGTTATGGGTACTAATACTAGATAACTGATATACATAATACAATATATTACATAGATAGATTTTTTTTTATAAATAGAAAACGACCAGAACACCCGGAACAAATACCTGCAGATCGTACAAAGATTTGTCCGAAGGTGGGAATCAAAACCGCAACCTCCTGCGTCGCAGGCGGACCTTCTCCCACCGCGCCACAGAGGTCGTCAACTGAACAGCATAATAAATAAAAACGGTCTTCTTGCTTCTTCATCAGCAATGAGTATACATTATAACTACGTAAGATGGATCATCAGCCTATAAAGCCCATTGCTTGCCTATGTCAAGCAATGGGCTTTATCTATAAATATCTTACTTATCTAACTATCGATATTTTCCTTTATTCGATGATTCCGCAAGTCGATCTAAACGGTACATCACTACTCAACATAAACCTCAGACATAAACTAAGAAATAATACATCTCTCTACAGTGAAAAAATTCTATGTCTATGTCTCTACTCAAGCCGCCATGTTTAAAAATTCTATGTGTCTCTACTCAAGCCGCCATGTTTTGAAGTCAAATTGTTTTGGTTATACACGAAAAGTTTGTATCAATGAAAATTCGTTTACCCAACACAAAAACATAAAAGAGTCAAGTCAAGTTTTCATTTTTTTTTTTTCAAAAACATTACACAAAACTGGTCATACTAGTTTTATACCTTCGTGAAAACGAGTGGTTAGTTCCTTGAACTCGAGCAAACCTTTGTCAAAACTCTTGGACGAAAGAAATCACCCCTCCCCCAAAATCATTTCATCTCTTTGACAGATACATTGACACTTATTATACTAAATAAACAAACAAAGTAAATAAAAAATTGAGCTGCCTTACCCAATCCCAAAAGGAAAATAAATAAATGTCGCTTTTTACTAGCTCTGAGAGGATCCTAGATCTTTGACTCTGAGTAGTTAAGTACGTATAAAAATAAGACCTTTTATTTTACTGATTTCTTTCACCATCAACCATGTCCGAGTCAACAGACCCTACAGAAGATCTTGACAAAAATCTGGAAGATTTCGAAATTCAGGAAGTACTTCGGAATGGAACTGATCTTCGAGAATATGCTTTGCAAGTTGATAAAAATATAAAGGAAGCTGAAAAGAGTTCTG
The DNA here is from genome assembly GCA_946478455.1 of Eupithecia vulgata. Lineage (NCBI taxonomy): Eukaryota > Metazoa > Arthropoda > Insecta > Lepidoptera > Geometridae > Eupithecia > Eupithecia vulgata. The sequence continues at coordinate 7,360,903 of OX297862.1, read as the reverse complement.
TCGCAGATTATTTGAAAGAAAGTGAGAATATTAGTTCACTGCATAATCAAATTGAAGATTGTGATGGTATTCTTGAGAAAATGGAAAGTATGTTATTGGTGTTCCAGGTAAGTACTATGTTTTTTTTTTTTTTATAAATAAAGCTGGACAATTCACACAGCATTATCTAGCCCCAAGCAAGGTAAGCAGAGCTTGTGTTATGGGTACTAGATAACTGATATACGTAATATTATACATTACATAGATAGATATTTTTTATTATAAATAGAAAACACCCAGACCAACGGAACAAATTTCTGCAGATCGTACACAAATTTGTTCCGAGGCGGGGATCGAACCCGCAACCTCTTGCGTCGCAGGCAGACTCTCGCCCGCTGCGCCACTGAGGTCGTCGGTCGACTATGTGGTACATTTAATATCAAAGCTGGCATTGTTTCTAATCTAGTGAAATAATATGCACTGTTACCCTACTTGTCCAATGGTTATCTTTTTATTTCAGAATGATTTAGGCAGCATTAGCAATGAAATTATAAGCTTACAGAAGCGCTCAGTTAGTATGTCTGTACAGCTGTCCAACAGGCAGGTCCTCAAAGGACCATTGTCTTCTTTTATTGAAGATATGGCAGTATCGGAGACCTTGATTTTGTAAGTACTAACCAGTCTGATAAATTAGTTAACATTTTTGAGATAAACATTACCTAAATAAATAAACCTTGTTTTTTCAGTGGCATTAATAATGTTCCTGTGACAGACAAAGAATTTATGATTCAATTGGCCATACTGAACCAAAAGCTTAATTTTGTAAAGGAACAAGATTTCAAGGAAACAAAATCATGTCATGATGTGAAAGATGTGCTGGAGAAGCTGAAAATAAAGTCTGTGGCAAAAATAAGGACCTACATCTTAGAACAGATCTACAAATTCCGTAAGCCAATGGCAAATTATCAAATTCCTCAGAACGCTATGCTCAAATACAAGTTTTTCTTTGAATTTGTTTTAACAAATGAGAGAAATGTTGCACAAGAAATTTGTAATGAGTACATAGACACATTGAGCAAGGTTTATTATTCCTACTTCAAATCATATGCTTCAAGACTTGATAAACTTAAATATGAAGAAGCTCCTACTAAAGATGATCTTATGGGCATAGAAGATGGATCTAAAGGAGGATTCTTTCAGAAGTCCAATTTGAAAAATAAGAGTACAATATTCACTATTGGTAACAGAGGAGATGTACTGGCCCAGCAACTTGAGGCACCTATCATTGTTCCCCATGTACAGCAAAAAACCAAGGTTAGATTTATTAGGATTTTATTAATCATGTTCTAAATTTCCAATTTTATGTCTGTGCATATTTTTATCTAAACCTATAAAGGAATCCACAGACAGTGTTTAGAAATTAGCACCAATGATGACCTCTGTGGCGCAGTAGGCGAAGTTCCGCCTGCAGCAACTCTGAGGATAGCAGGTTCGATTCCCGCCTTGAACAATTGAACCTACGATATCTGCAGATATTTGTTTCGCTTGTTTTATTTGCCTAGCATAAAATATTGATATGCTGTTGTTTTGTATAATCTACCTGTTTAACAGTTATTGTAGTACCCAAATTGCTTTAAATACTTTTACGATTTAAATACTAGAAATAAGAATAAACTCGCTGTGCCCACAACTAGGCTACACAAGGTTAATGTATCTTTTAGAGGGTAATGTTTACACTTCTACAACAAAACTCCCAAGTGTGTTGCAAAAATGATCTACAAATTTCCAAACGGTCCTTTGTAAAAAAGGCTTACTACAAAATATCAGATTATCTAGATGATAAAACATGTGGGATGACTTTTGCACCAACTCGAAAACTAACATTCTAACAAAGTAGAGGTTTCTTGTTCGCTTCGTTACTTTACCTTAAAAAGATTTAAGTGTACAAATAATCGAAGTGATCACTTTATTTCCTAGTTTTACTTATGTTATTTGATTCTTTGTGACCTGTCCAAGAGTCCTGTAAGGTCTTAAGGAAATAAAGCAGTTTGATACTGTGTGAATTCTCCAGCATTTTTATTATTCGTTATTTCCACTTCTATTGTTTCAGTATTCATATGAAGCATTATTCAGAAGTCTCCAGTATGCATTGGTGGACAATGGTTGCAGAGAGTATTTATTTATCTCTGAATTCTTCCATGTCAAGGGAAGCCACTCTCAAGAGTTGTTTGATAGAATCCTGGGCAAAACCTTGTCACTTTTGGTTGTAAGTATTGTGTCTAACTCACAGGTCTAACTGCATTTACTACGGGCTGCCCTTGGCTTTGCATGCTGGATAAAAAACAGACTGTGTTAGGACACGGAACAAGTACTTAGATATATTTCGATTTAGTTTTTTTTTTATTTATTCAGATTATATTTAGACTGAGATAATGTATTAATTTTAAGTTTTATAAAACTTACTAGTGGTTTATTTTTCGCTTCCACTAGTGGACAAAAAATTTAAGTGAATAAAATCAATAACATCTTATTTCTTATTTGATAATAATGACTATTTATAAACCTGTTTATAGTATTAAATTGACTTGTCTAAGTGCTGATTTTGTAAGCCTAAAGAAATAAATTTTTTGGCTTTGATAAATCATACCCATGGTATAGGAGCACGGGGATTTATCTACTTGCTAAGTTTCACTAACATCTGTTTAACTGTGTAAAGTTAACAGACAAGAATAACTTTTTTTGCATCTAAAATATAATTTAATATGGATGAATCGGTAATGTTAGCTTCAATTAAAATCTCAAATACTTATTGCTACCTACCATGTTGTTTGAAGGTCTGGTTGAATTCATCAATCAATATCTAAATTCTAATAAATGTTAATTGTAAATCTATTATAAACTATATTTAACGGTTAAAAAAAATATTCAGGCGTTACTTTGCGGAAATCCATTGCAAAATATAAAGATGAAAATATTTAGTAACAATTCCGCGCAAAACCTTTTTTAGAGCTTATCGGAGGAGGTTTTGCGCGGAATTGTTACTAAATATTTTCATCTTTATATTATTTAACGGGTATTTATTGCGTTTAATTACCTATTTTCCCGACGTTTCACCAACGTTGTCACAGGATGACTGGACCTACCGCCTCTACGCGCTATATAAAACCCGTCAAGTAGGTAACCTTTAATAAAGTGTTCTGATCGCGTAAGTTTATTTTTTTTTAATGTATATTTTTTCAGAAAAATGTAGAGAATTATGTGTTAGAATGCTATGACTGTTTAGCATTATTTCTCTGCATCCAACTAATAAATCGGTACCGGTGGATGTGTCATAAAAGAGCTGTGGCGGCCCTGGACAGGTAATTTGCTTATTTATTTATTTATATAATATAAGAGCACAAACAGTATACACGATGTTTATTATGATTAAATGTTGGCATGAGAAAGGTTCTAATATATACTAACGACTGATAAAAATTCAGCTTAAGATTAGAAGCCATATTAAAATATGGCTTTTGCCATATTTTTAAAGTTTAATGTTTCATGTACCTATTTCGTATTTTTCTCGTGCCATAAAGAATAAATAAAATTTCCTCCCGAACTTTTCGCATCTACACCATCCTATCCAATTCCTGTTCCCCTTCTCTACGTGCCATGTGTCGTGCGTGTTGTATTTATGAAAACTATAAGTCGATGTGTTTGCGTTATGTGATATTTTTTTTTTTTTCTTTACGTACCTACCTATTCAATTTGTAATAAAGTTAAGTTTAAGAATTTCTGTTATTTTAAAATATAGCTTGGTAAAAAATATATTTGATTATTGTCTCGAGTGGACTACTGCTCTGTTAAGTACTTTCTTAAGACGGTACCCCGAGCCAAACTAGCGCCACCACCTATATTATCTTATTATTTCGTTGAACAAAGGTAATGTCAAAATTTTCAATGGGCAATTTGTGACCTATTATAAGCTTTTTTTTTATGCCTCTGTCATAGTTTTATTTAGTATAGTTTAGGAGGAGATGCAATAACTAACGTACTAGATAACTGATATACATAATTATAATACAATACACAGATAGATATTTTTTTATTAGACAATAACTGAGTTTGTTGGCCACAAAGTGCAACATCATATCTCCTAAAGTGGCGCCTAAGAATAAATAATTTATTCGTAGAGTGGCGCTAGTCAAAAGCCCTGAAAAAACACCTGTATATTTAGTTTTATGTCACTATGCTTTCAGCTATTGGGATTCGCTGACAAGTACTTTGTGGCCAAGACTGGAATATGTTCTGAAACTAAATATCCAGAGCGTTAGAGAATGTGATCCAGCTAAACTTTCCAACAAAGAACTAGGCCCACACTATGTGAGTATTTATATAGCATTATTTTACTGCCTACGTCCAACCGTGGACTTATGCTAGGTACCCTTGGGGTCCAGAATCAGGTCCTTTCAGCTTTCTGGGCATCCTGTTCCATGATAATTATTATTGTTTAATTGTGAAACTATCAACCCGCCCCTGGTCACAGTAGAGCAGTTTAAGATAAATAATGACGGAAATTCCACACAGCATCATCTAGCCCCGAGCTAAGCAGAGCTGGTGTTATAGGCACTAGATCACTGATATATACTTAAAATTAAAAATTACATATCTATTTTTTTATTATACAAAGAAAATACTCAGAACACTCGGAAGAAATATTTACAGATCGTAAAAACATGTCCCATGGCGGAAATCGAACCCACAACCTCCTGCGTCGCAGATGGACCTTCGCCCGCCGCGCCACATCGGTCGTCATTCAGATCATGAAGTACGCGGTAATAACATTGAACACAATGGTATTCATTTATTGATATTGATTTAGTACGAGGCGCACGCAGAATAGCAAAGCTGATTTTATCCGCCAATCATATTCCAGTTAAGGCGCATACACAACTTAAACTAGCGACCTGCTTTATGTTATAATTCCGTTTAACAAAGGAATTTTCAAAAATCCATCTTCCAGTTTGTGATACCTATCATAAGCTTTTTTTTAATGCCTCTGTAATACTTTTATTCTATGTAGTTTAGGCAGAGATACGAAGTTGCCCTTGGTGGCCATCAAAATCTATTTTCGTATTTCTTCCTAAACTAACTAGAATAAAACTATTACAGAGGCATTAAAAAAAAGCTTATGATAGGTATCACAAACTGGAAGATGGATTTTTGAAAATTCCTTTGGTAAACGGAATTATAACATAAAGCAATGGCGGCGCCACTTTCGGTTGGGTATGGGCCTTAATTCACACAAAATCTCAATGAATGACACCTAAACGTTCATAAATCACTCCATCTATAGGTATAAACCGTACAAAAATCCGTTCGGTGGTTTTCGAGTCTATCGCGTTCAGACAGTCAACAGACGCAGCGTCGGGTTTAATATAATGTATGTACTTACAAGTAAAATTTACTCATTTATACCACAATTATACACTGTAGGTATAAATGAGTACCCCGTCTCACTGTAGGTCCTACACTGAGACGGGGTCACTGACTATGGCACTGGCCTCGTGCATAAACTCAAAGTGGCTCAGAGTTTCTCAAGCGATAGAATCCGGAATGTTGGAAGACCTCCCACTCGATGAACCGAAGACATTGTAGCTGTGGCTAGAAGTCGATGGATACAGGCGGCTCAGGACTGCTATTCGTGGAGTCGCGCGTCGTCGTTTCGGAAAGGCCTATGTTCAGCCGTGGAGGTTTACAAACTGATAATGATGAGTTGTGTGTTGTGGTTCTCATTTCATTATGGGTCTACCTACACTAAGTAGGTAGGTACTTAAAAATCACATCACACTAATATTATAAATGCTAAAGGATGTTTGTTACCTTTTTAATCATTGTTCCTTACAAACATGTTTTCATATTTATTTGTGTCAATATCGTTTCAGATAACTCGAAGATACGCAGAGTTCTCCGCTGCTATGTTGAGTTTAAGCGAACAATTTCCATCCGAAGAACTCAGCAACATTCTACTTGTCCTTCAAGATGAAGTCCACTGTTTCCTTTTAAAAATGGCGGCAGAATTCCCACAGAGAGTACAGCAACTCATATTTCTTATCAATAACTATGACATGGTGTTGAGTATACTTATGGAGAGAACTAGAGACAATACAAAAGAGGCAGAAAGTTTTAGAGAGCAACTGCAAGCGCGCAGCTCGGAATATGTTGAGGAAATACTCAGTCCGCATTTTGGAGGCCTTATTCAGTTTGTCAAAGAGGGTGAGCAAATTTTGGAATTCAAAAAGAACAACGATCAAGAACAACGAGCTTTAGAAAGAAAATCACTGTCATTAGTTGCCTCTTTCAGTTCAGGCTGGAAACAAAGCTTGGAAGAAATTCATAGAGAAGTTTTAGTATCGTTTCCAAATTTAGTAACTGGTTCAGGACTCTTGCAACTGGCATTGACGAACTTCGTTCAGTATTATCACAAGTTCGTTAAACTACTCACTCCAAATGCTCGAACGCAACTAGTCAACATTCATGTTATTATGGTGGAAATAAAAAAATATAAAACAAATTATTAATGTAAGGCAATCTTGTATACTTAATCTATTTCATTTATTTACCACCTTTGAGACGCCGTAGTATGTAAGATAAACATTCCATTAAGCGCTAAGCGTTAGTTTAAGCATTATCAACACCGCTACCGCAAGCATTCAAATATCGACGTAAACGCGTTTTTATGGCAACTTTCGATACATTTTAAAGTGATAAAATGGCTACATACAAGCATCAAATGAACCGTCCGCGAACTGTCTGCAATCGGATGACGTCAAAATAAAATGAGTATTCTCGTCATTCATACCGCAATGCTTGCGGAACGAAAGTTCTCAATCAGTGCGTCCTTCCGACCTTATGCATAGCCTTTGGAGCTAAGACAGTACATAGGTCCACCAGTCCACCAGCAAGCTGTAGAAAGAGCTAGTTTCTCTGAAGGACGACATAACGCAGTGGGCCGGCCATATCTTGCGAAGAACCGACAACCGCTGGGTCAATCGTGTTCTCGGGTGGAGACCACGACTTGGTAAACGTAGTGTAGGACACCCTCCGGCCAGGTGGGATGACTACCTGCGAAAGATTACAGGCAGATGCTGAAAGCGTCAAACTGAGGCGCTATTTCGCTCATTAGGGGAGGCATATTACGTCCAGCTGTGGACTAACATAGGCATAACATAGATGATGAATCAGTGCTAAGCTACTGAAAAGAAAAATACCTACTTACATTTCATTCGAATTCTTATCTTTTTATTTCGTCATTTAAGAAAAGAACTGGTTTCCAAACCTGAACCGAAGTGTGCATTAGGCCCTGATGCATAAGCGCGTGCGGCGACGCCGGCCATGACAACTGTGTATCCCGTATAACTTGTAGGCTAATATCGTGACGTTGAGCCCGTTCCAAGTTTCTATTCTACCCAGTTTTTATTCATTCTTATGGTAGTGTTCGTGAACTCATTATGCATGAAGCCGTTGAATAGAAAATGATAGCGATCGGTGGCTTATCTTAGAGCACGTTTTATGTAACTCAATGCTAAATCTGAGATAGCGATTTATCGCCAGTAAAAGACCGAATGTGTATAGGGGCGGGACACGCAGCTTTGTAGATATGGCTGCTGTATGAACGCTACCGATTCCAATTTTTAGGAGTAGGATGTCGCATGTTTTATTGACCCTTCAACCAATGATTTAGTTGTGTTGTGAATCTTTTATGATTCGCAGAGGTAATAAATTATGTAATAGGTAGGATTTTTATGTTAATATTGTGAATTAATAAAAAATTAGACAAATATATTCTAATGACTTTTATTACCTTCTAAAAATAAAAATAAAATCACAGTTTCAAAAGGAAGCCTAACCGAACCGAAATCAACAATTATGAGTTTAGTAAAAACATAATATAGCTTATGATTTAGCGTCGTCGGGTAAGTATGAAGGATGATTCATACGGAGGTTTCTTTTTCTGACATAAAAGAAAGCGTATTTATTGGGTTATATTTAATACAAAAGATTTTAAATTTCTTAAATATTATTAATTTTAAATGTTGTAACTGCGGTCGAAAATTTGAACTTCAGAAAGGCCCGTGATTATATGTATATATAAGCGCTGCGCCTTACCGCAGTTACGGACAACCCAACAAATTGTTTGTCTATATTTATTTTTTTTAGTTTTGAAAAAAAAACCTCCACATCAAATGAATCACCCGTTATTATAATACAAAATAGCGTGTTGCTGACAGCTGACACTGCTGGAAAGCCTTAATTTTCCGGAATACCTCCATTTATTTCAATATAAGTTATAATTCTATACATTTCTAGACAGGTATATATAATTAGAATAATAAAGATAAGATCTTTCATTACATATTCTACAAATTAATATTTACATATTTTAAAAGCTTCCGCCCGCGGCTTCGCATGCGTTTTTCCGGGAGACATAGCCTATGTATTTCCTTTAGATTACGTCTATGACATAACATAACACAATTTCAAAGATCTGCCAGACAGAACTACTTTAGAATTAATAATACTATACTTAGTACAAATACAATAGTAAATAGTATAAATTAGTGGCTTCGGTCACGTGGTACCTAGATAAACATAGCCTATGTCACTGTCGCTAAACAATTATCAAAATCGAACCTGTAATTTCAGGCCTACTTACTAGCAAACTAGTTTAATACACACGATGTTCTTACAATGTAAAGGAACACAGGTTGTTTAAAACTTACAAGTACCGACAGGAAACAGTTGTTGGGCATGCAAATTTCATCAAAAGTTAAATTAATATCCGTGTCGATGAGGTCCATATAAACAAAACATTATTAACAATTACCCTACATTCCTTCTTAAATTTTTTTTGCTAATTTTACCCAGGTTGAGGTAATTTCTCGTAAACACCCTGATAAAAACTTATTTACACAAATCGAAATTATCCTATACGTAACTATTTACAGGTTTTTTTTTGCTACTTTACTAAATTTGGTGTAATTACTCGTAAAATAATTAAATACACCTAACTGACTGTTACACAACTTCAAGCTGAAAGATATACATATCTTTTACTGTTTAGGTTTCTGTTATTTGTAGTGTAGAGGTGTCAATGAGTCTATTGTTCGGCGATGAACTGATGAACATACCTCCAATATTTCAAAGGTTTTCTTTCGATATATTTTTCCAATGCCTTTTCTAACTTTGGTGATATGCTTGACGGATTCCAATTCGACAAAAATATATTTATGCGATCTGTTACAGTTTTCATACTTAAGCACATCATACCGCAAAGGATATCATCTTTCAGCTCCTGAGGATCTGAAATTCATAAAAAAAGATTAATTCGCAATGAGTTGGTAAGGTTAGTTACTTTAGCCTATGCTGTCCTACAACTGGGCAATGGCCTTCCTTTCCCTTTAGGCAAGGTTATCTATAAAATATTAAATTATTTTCTGGAGGCTTGTAGTTACAGGTTTTTCATAAAACCTATAGCAAGCTCCAGCCTCTCACAATACAGGTTAAATATAGTTCTACGCACTGTGCTTGTATAACTAGTTTTTAAGACCAGGCAACGGCCGAGAAACACGAAAACGAGTACTTTTCAATGCGCGATGTAAGAGGACCAATGATATTGATTCAAATTTTAAAAATATCATAGATAAGGGAAAATCTTGAAAAATTTTTTGACCAGGACAAAATTTTAAAAAGTAACCGGCTTTATTATAAAAAAAATTATAAATTTCTCACCAAAAAAAAAGTTAAATAATTCGTATGCTCACAATTATCAGCGACAACACCCCATTATTTTTTACGAATAAAATAGCCAGATCACTTTTCTATTTAATAGCCGGAGAAGTTATTTTTTTTAATGTGTATATCATGAGTAATTAATTAAAAACTCAATCAAATCCATTTGCGCCTTCTCTAGTTTAGCTTTTACCCTACAGTGTTTGCTCAGAAAATTTGATCAGGCACTATCTGGGCCGCAGCACGCAGTGGGGGCCGCGCTGCCGCCGCACCGATGCGACGCGACGTTGCGACTCCGACGAGCGCACGATTGCCTGTTCGCACAGCAGCGCCGGGCTGGCAACGCCGCAACGTACGGACGGCGCGAGACGCGTGCTGTTTGTTTTGGTTATTGTCTTGTAACTCTGTGCGACGACAACCGAGACTATTATTTACTTCAGAATTATTTTCAAAATTATAAGTTAGACTTTAGTGTACTATATTATATTGAAGCTTCAGAACATTATTGTAGTAGGAAATAAGTTAGGTAATATTTTTATTTGGTATTGTGTGTAAATAGTAGGTAAACAAGTGTTCAATAGAAAATGGGGAGGAAAGATAAGCGGAAAGAATTATTTTTACGAAAACGAAAACCTAAAAATGACGGAATAAACATTCCGAAAAGTTGGTTTTTGCTAGAAATGATAACCAAATGTAAAATTACTTATTTTTAAGGGCAAAATTAGTGACCTTGGACTAAAGGTCAATGACCTTTTTAGGGAAAAAGTTGGTTTTTGCTTGAAATGATCACCAAATGTTAAATTACTTAGTTTTGAGGGGTAAAATTAGTGACCTTAGACTAAAGGTCAATGACCTTTTTCGGGAAAAAGTTGGTTTTTGCTAGAAATGATAACCAAATGTAAAATTACTTATTTTTAAGGGCAAAATTAGTGACCTTGGACTGGCTTGGACTAAAGGTCAATGACCTTTTTAGGGAAAAAGTTGGTTTTTGCTTGAAATGATCACCAAATGTTAAATTACTTAGTTTTGAGGGGTAAAATTAGTGACCTTAGACTAAAGGTCAATGACCTTTTTCGGGAAAAAGTTGGTTTTTGCTAGAAATGATCACCAAATGTAAAATTACTTATTTTTAAGGGCAAAATTAGTGACCTTGGACTAAAGGTCAATGACCTTTTTAGGGAAAAAGTTGGTTTTTGCTATAGTCGATTACCGAAAGGTATATTATACGTTAGAAAGTTAAACGGGTGGTTAAAAAAAAATAACCACGAAGGCTAAGGCAAGGAGCTCCGCTTCGCTTCGCTCCTTGCCTTAGCCTTCTAACCATACCTATCCGTGTCGGTTCTGTGTTAATGTACGACCCTCGTTAGAAAGTTTAACGGGTGTTTAAAAAAAAATAACCACGAAGGCTAAGGCAAGGAGCTCCGAAAAAAAATGGTAAAAAAAATCTCATCTTTTTTGCCTTGAAATTGAACGACACACTTTGACCTCTAGCGCCGAGGTCATTAAACTTTAAGGTCAATGACCTGAACAAAAGTTGCACCCCTAGTGACCCCCTTCACGATACCGTAAGAAAAAACATATGTTAATTATGCATAAAAAAAAGCATGAAAATTATTCTGTCTTTTTTGCCTTGAAATTGAACGACACACTTTGACCTCTAGCGCCGAGGTCATTGAACTTTAAGGTCAATGTTTTGAACAAAAGTTGCACCCCTAGTGACCCCCTTCACGATACCGTAAGAAAAAACATATGTTAATTATGCATAAAAAAATCGTGAAAATTTTTCTGTCTTTTTCGCCTTGCGTCCCGTCAACTACAGTCCAACCCTAAAGCACTAATAATAAAGTCTATATTTGGCAAATTCGTCTACAGATTATGGATTATCACATGCCTACTACCTATAATATATTATAGGTACCTACTTCAATTTTTCGGCCAATATTCTGCATTTACCTACCTATATTTACCTATTTATCTATGCTCTAGCTAGGCAAATCAAGTTGACGCGTGCCGCCGCCGCGCTGTTAGCAGCGCCACGTACGCTAGACCAGCGCTGCCGCCCGCCGCTCTGGCGTGATCCTGTCGAGCGCGACCGCATAAAATTTGTTTGAGTGAAGCGGCGCGGTACTCGATTTTGAAACAATAGTTTATCAATGCGCCACCTTAAGTACCTATTGTGAAGAGGAAATAAACAAAAATTTATTATTATTAAAGCAAATTCAAATCTACCAACTCTGGCCATAAATAAGTACTGTTCCTTACTTTTGAATTAAAAAATTTCGAAAACCGAATGTCTTTTGATGTTTTTTTTGTTAATGTATGACAAATAGGCTCTGACCTTCCAGAAAACTTCATAGTATGAACCCAAGCAGAAGCTATGGAGTGGGGTGTGAAAGAAAATCGAGTCGCCGTTATAGCGCTTCACAAGTGCAACAAAACGTCAATCGAGTAATTCGAACTATTGCAGTCCCTCAGGTTAAACAAAAAGTTCGTGTACCGGTTCGTACTATCAAACGATTCAGCGAGATGTACTCTATCAATGACAGACCTAGGAGCGGCCGCCCGCGAGTTTCCACGACGCCAACTGGGATCAAAGCCGTTGCTGAGCAAATATTCGCAAAAATCCTCCCCGCTAGCAGTAAATCTTGTCTAGGGAAATGAAAATTCCACCTAGGACTATGTTCCGCATCATTAAACAAGACCTCAAGCTTGCCGCTTATCGAAGGAGTACAGGACATCGCACGACAGCTTGCGCAGCTTTGCGCCACATAAGAGCGAACAGAGCGAAGAAGCTGTTTCAGAAGCACGCTAAAGGACCCGCCTTTAACGAAGAATCCTTTTTACCAATGAGATATTTACGGTAGAGGAGAAACACAACCGCCAAAACGACAGGGTCTACACACACAGCTCTCAGGAAGCTTCCCAGAAGGTTGCCAAGGTGGAACGAGGCCATCACCCGGCCTCAGTCATGGTTTGGTGGGGCGTGCCATATGAAGGGGTTCCCGAGCTTAATTTTAGCGAACAAGGCGTTAAAACAAAGGCAGCGAACTATCAGTGATATTTTAGAGCTTGTTGTCAAACTACTCACCCAAACGTATAGAATTATTACGTCATCTGTGCCCAAACATTGTTTTCCAATGAGCATTAGATATTCTAACAAGACTCAGCGCCAGCCCACAAAGCGCGAACCACAAAACGGTGGCAGGACAATATACCGGATTTTATTGCGTCCGCAGAACGGCCCTCAAGAAGTCGTTACCTCAACCCATTGGACTACCGATTGTGGACTGTTTTAGAGGTCTGTTCGAAGCCTCATCGAAATATCGAGTCGTTAAAGTGTGATTTGGTGGCAGCAGCGGCCTCGATACCTCATGTAAAGAATAACATCTAACAGTTTATCACTTTTTGTTTCTTTTTGGGATACAATTTATGGCGTCGCCGCGTCGGCTAGGTAATAGGTATGCTATTATAGGTGGATCAATTATTTTTATAAATAAATAGGTACATAATGTTGGACAATTCACACAGCATTACCTAGCCCCAAGCTAAGCAGAGCTTGTGTTATGGGTACGATAACTGATATACATAATATAACACAATACATAGATATTTTTTTTATTATTAATATAAAACGACCAGAACATCTTGAACAAATGTCTGCAGATCGTACACACACTCTTTCCGATGCGGGAATCGAACCCGCAACCTCTTGCATCGCAGGCAGACCTTCGCCCATCGCGCCAGAGGTCGTCACTTTGTGCGGTATGCACAAAGTAATCGATCTTATTAAATCGAATCGAAATTTATAAATTTCTAATCGAAACATATTTTATTTATATGTATAAGATTAATCTTTGGGACCCACTTGGTTCAACCTAACCCCTGATACCCAATGCCTCATGTTCTGCCAGACACCTGCATATTCGAATCAGTTCATCCCCCAGTTTATAGCTAACCTCAATTCAATAGTACTTTTCAACTTAGGGGTAAACCTTTTTAAACCTACTATAAATTATGAAGTACACTTACGAGGTTGTTCAATTATGTTCATTAACAAATTCACAACTTCTATGCTGTGAACAATCATCTCTTTGTTGTAAGGTTTTAAAAGTTTTGTAATTATTGTTATGCAAAATCGGAATGTCGCCTCGCTAGCGTAGACTTCGCCTTTCATAATTGGTAATAGTATTTTCTGGACTATATTGGCATGGCACCACTTTGTTCCTTTTCGTTTAGCCAGTATTAAGATAGAATACTCTAACATAGCAATTTCGAAATAATGATCTGAAACAAACAAAAATATTAGAAGTCAAATAAAGATATTAGTAAAGAGATTCTACCTTACTAAGAAAACTTGAGTTGAAACTTACCACTTAACTTTATGATAGCTAGTTTTAACATATACAATATAGTAGTATCATTGTCTTGAGTTGGGTCATAGCCATATCTTCTTTTTAGTGTGTACCGAACACTTTGTACTTTTCCGAATTGATCATCACATTTGTAGAAGTGTAATAAAAATATGAACGTTCGAAATAAAGGCTTTATAGCTGGAAAAAAAACGATGGTTATTAAGAAATTGTGAAAAGTAGCGGTTCTTACAGCAGCATGGCTTCAAACACAGTAACTTACGATCTAGTATTTTTGGCGTTTCATATGTATTTGGTAGAATTTCCGGCACCAGATCCAGACAATACTTGATAATTATTATTGCCCTATAGTTAGCGCAATACATAGCAGTCATCATAAACATTATAACCGATTTCGCATTCCTTCTTCCATTAAATTGGCACATATGCACAAAGAGATGAGTGAGGCTTTCAACTACATCCAAAGTTGGCATTGCATTTCTATCTAAATTGAATAAAATGTGTCTACACGAGTCCAGCACAATCTCCCAAAGTTTTATTCCACTTTTGTCTAGACAGTCTATAATCTCCATAAACGAAATAACATATTTGGTTGGAGTTGGTTTAAAACGATAATTTCTGTTCTTATTTCCAGGTAAAAATTGTGCCTTGCGTTGACTGTTTTTTAAATATTTGGATAATGCACCACTGAGCATCGAAATAGAATTTTTTCGTAATACAGAAACAGCTATCTGTAAAGTTTCGAAGTATTTGTTTGGATTTGAAGAGGCATTAACACATGTAGATACAGCCACTTCAATTTCCTTAGCTATTTTATCCTCATCTGAAAAAATAAAAGATGGTCATGGTCAGGTCAGGTCTCAAAACCCTAAAACCAAGGTTTAACAGATATTAACTAAACTAAATAAATAACACCAGCAAAGCAATTATAAACACTTACTTGTATTGTTTATAGCGATAGTTGTTTTATTCACATATTTACGATTTGAACCATATCTAAATATCATTTTATCTAATAGATTGTGTGTCCATTCATACTCGTATGTTCCTTTTTTGTTTATTTTAGTTGTATGTATTTTTAGATTTATATTGTCAGTATTGAACATACTAATATCATTATAATCTGCACAATATCTTCCATGTTCGTTTTGAGATTGTTTTATTTCTGATACTGTCATTAGATTATTATTTTCATATGTTGTCACAAAGTTAACATTGACTTCTAGATTTTTTTTATTCCTTTTGGTGTTGGTACTTGCATGGGTAATTGACATTTTGGTATTGTTATTTTTATTCATATTTTGACCGGGCTTGATGAGGAAGCCTGATGTATCGTCAGCCAGTTTAGCCCTCTTTGAAGCTGAAGTATAACCAAAATCTTTAATAATGATTTTAGTTGTTTCTGCTTCATCAGCCAGTTTAGCTCTCTTTGACGTAGAAGTATTACCAAGATCTTTGTTAATGGTTTCAGTTTTTTTTCCATCACTTATATTTTTAGGTTGGTTGTTATTTGGTACACTTTCAGTGTTGCTAGAAACACTTGCTTTCACTCTTGAAATTCTTGTTTTAAGTGGTTTTGAATATGAATTCGTAAATTTATCTTCGCTATAAATTTCTGCAGAATTGAGTTTGTTTGTATCGCATTCCAATTTTTTTTGACATTTGGATTGTTTATTGTCTGATTGAGCTATCATCAACCTACAGATTGTTCTCTTTCTTCCATATTCTGGGTTTGATATAATGGAAGGACAGCCGCGACGCGTATTTAATAGAGGTTCTTTTGAATTTGACATGATATCTATTAGACTCAATTGTAGCTTTTTGTGATTTTGTGGTTCACTATTAGTTTCAGATTGTTCTGGGGAGATCGTGGATTTTATCTTCTCTGACGTTCGTCTTTCTGGTAGGTTACCAGGATTCGATTGTGGTTCTTTTAAAATTGTCATCGGAATCGATTGTAGCGCCGTCTGATTTTGTGGTACACTGTTAGTTTCAGATTGTGCTGGGGAGATTTTAGATTCTATCCTCTCTGATGTCCGTCTTTCTGGTGGGTTATAAGGATAAGATAGTGGCTCTATTAAAATTGAGATGGGACACAATTGTAGCTTAGTGTGATTTTGTGGTACACTACTAGTTTCAGATTGTGCTGGAGATTTTGTTAATTTTATCGTCTCTGATGTCCGTCTTTCTGGTGGGTTACGTATATTAGATTGTGGTTCTTTTGAAATTGACATTGGACTCGATTGTAGCTTTGTCTGATTTTGTGGTTCACTATTAGTTTCAGATTCTACAGGGGAGATTCTGAATTTTATCCTCTCTGATGTCCGTCTTTCTGGTGGGTTATGCGGATTAGATTGTGGTTCTTCAGAAATTGACATCGGACTCGATTGTACCTTCGTCTGATTTTTTGGTACACTATTAGTTTTAGATTGTGGTGGGGAGGAGGTTGTGGATTTTATTCTCTCTGATCTCCGCCTTTCTGGTGAGTTATGCGTATTAGATTGTGGTGAGGAGATTGTGAATTTTATCCTTTCTGATCTCCGTTTTTCTGGTGGGCTACACGTATTAGATTGTGGTTCTTTTGAAATTGACATTGGACTGGATTGTAGCTTCGTCCTAGTTTGTGGTACACTTTTAGTTTTAGATTGTGGTGGGGAGTGGATTGGTGATTTTATCCTCTCTGATCTCCATCTTTCTGGTGGGCTACGCGTATTAGATTGTGGTTCTTTTGAAATTGACATTGGACTGGATTGTAGCTTCGTCCGAGTTTGTGGTACACTTTGAGTTTTAGATTGTGGTGGGGAGTGGATTGGTGATTTTATTGTCTGTGATCTCCATCTTTCGGGTTGTTTACGCGTATTAGATTGTAGTTCTTTAAAAATTTTGATCGATTGTGCTGTGGGGATATTGGATTTGAGCCTCTCTGATCTCCGTCTTTGTGGTAGTTTGCTAATAATGCTGTCTACTTGATTTTCTTTAAGTATATTTACTTTTTTAATAGATTCTTGAGATTCTGTCACTTCATTTCTTGAAGTATGAGTAAGTTTTTCTCTATTTGTGTTTTTATCGTTTATTTTGACAGGTGCCATTCGTTTTCTTAGTTGCATTGTTTTGTGTGATTGCCTTTTATTCTCCTTATGAACGGATGTACGTCTAATTAGAGAATTGGAATTAGGCTTCAGAACTTTATTCTTTTTTATATGAGAAGGATTATCTTTCTTAATTTTGTGCTTCAGATTATTGAATATATTTTGCGGTATTGGTAATTTCTTGTAGTCTTGTGTTATTACAAACAATGAATCTGATTCTTTACTACTTTGTGACCTATAATTTTGCAAAGATTGTCTTTCGGTTTCATCATTTCTCACATCAGAATTATATTGACTTAAACACTCTTCATCAAGATCTGGGGTAATTGACATGGGTGATAATGCATTCCAATCTAGCCTAATTTTATTCAAAATCATCCCAACCTCCACGTCATCTCTTTCTTGGTCATAATCTTGGCTAACGGCTTGAATTTCTTTCAAACTTTTCTGAGGTGAAAAGATTTTGATGTTCTCATTTTGTTTAGTCTCGTCTAGCGGTTGGGTAGTTATCAGTGGTCGTCTTGCATCAGCATGTTTCAAAGATCTGGATGGAGTTTGGATTACTGATCTTCTCACATAAGCAGCATTAATGAGCACGTTCAAGTCCGGCGTTTTAGTTATAACTGATACGTTATTATTTACTAGACTAACCACATGTTCTGATGTTCTGGTTTTGGCTTCTTGGTTAACATAATCTGTAGTTTCAATAGGCTTGGCCATTTCTGGTATTTTGGTTGTGAGACTTTGTATCTTGACATCATTAGTATCATTTGGTCTTGTGAATAAGTCTGCATCCTTTGCCACAGCCATAGGCTTCAATTGCATACTCAAATCTGGTGTCTTGACTGTTGGCCTTGGCCCAACAGTAGGATCTAATGACCAGTTCCTCTGTGGTGTTTTGTTTATCGACCTCTCCACAATATCAGTAGACTGCAATAGCCCAGTCATCTCTGGTGTTTGGACTACTGGAATCGTCACAGCGGCAGGCTTGAATGGCATAGCAGTTAGCTCCAATGGCCTGCTTATGTCAGTTATTTCGTTTGCTGGGATTGTCACATCAGCAGATTTTAATGCAGTAAATTCTATTGGAATTGCAGTACATTCCCATGATGGGCGACTTTGTATATCGACAGCATTAGTATCATTTGATCTTGTCAATAAGTCTTTATCATTTTCCACAGCCATAGGCTTCAATTGCATACTCAAATCTGGTGTCTTGACTGTTGGCCTTGGCCCAAAATTAGGTACTAACGACCTGTTCCTCTGTGGTGTTTTCTCTATCGACCTCTCCACAACATCAGTAGACTGCAATAGCCTAGTCATCTCTGGTGTTTGGACCACTGGAATCTTCACAGCGGCAGGCTTGAATGGCACAGCAGTTGTCTCCAATGGCCTGCTTATGTCAGTTATTTCGTTTGCTGGCATTGACACATCAGCAGATTTTAATGGAGTAAATTCTATTGGTATTGCAGTACATTCCCATGATGGGCGACTTTGTATCTTGACAGCATTAGTATCATTTGATCTGGTCAATAAGTCTTTATCATTTTCCACGGCCATAGGCTTCAATTGCATACTCAAATCTGGTGTCTTGACTGTTGGCCTTGGCCCAAAATTAGGTACTAACGACCTGTTCCTCTGTGGTGTTTTCTCTATCGACCTCTCCACAACATCAGTAGACTGCAATGGCCTAGTCATCTCTAGTGTTTGGACCACTGGAATCGTCACAGCGGCAGGCTTGAATGGTACAACAGTTGGCTCCAATGGCCTGCTTATGTCAGTTATTTCGTTTGCTGGGATTGTCACATTAGCAGATATTAATGGACTAAATTCTATTGGACTTGCAGTACATTCCCATGTTGGGCTTATAGGCGCTCGGGTTGATGGGTCAGCAACATAAATAGGACTGTTAGCTACGTCCATTGATTTTGGGCTACAATCTAAAACATTCATTATTGCACTAGCCGCTGGAGATCTAATGCCAGAGATGCTGCTAAAGGCAAGATCTTCCATTTTTTTCTTGAAAATGTCCTGTGAACTACTAACAAAAGATATTGCAGTATTTACTGTTGTTATCTTTTCTTCCATATCATCAACAAAAGATATTGGGCTGCTGGCAATGTCCACTGTTGTAATCTTTTCTTTCATTTCATCAACAAAAGATATTGGACTGCTGGCGGTATCTCGTGTCTTAATATATTCCTTTGAGGAAATAACATTAACACTTATGTTTTCTAATGGGTTGGTTCCATCTACAATGCTTGGGCTTGTTATCGAACGTTTTGTGAGGTGGGAAGTTTCATTAGTTAGTAGATTGCTGGTGCTAGTAGAGGCATCTTTCATCATCTTCTGTTCAAAATTTTCAGTCATGTTTAGAGGGCTGAAGTTAATAGAGTAAGCTGGACTATAATTAGAAAAGGAAGACCCTCTGCCGGTATCTATACTTTCACTATCAATATTTTCTAAATTAGCATTGAATCTCTTATTGGTGTATTTTGAAATCTGCAGCTTTGTTTCACGGTCACGGGCTGTAAAATAAATAACTTTAGAAACTGAGAAGAATAAACGCAACTAAGTACTGTTAATCTTCACTTCGCTAATGCGACTGAGGGTTTAGGTAGCAACACGATAATGTGATTAATGTGTTTCTAAGCATGAATAAAATCGATATGCCTTTACACTCAAGTCTTTGATGAAAGCAAATAACTGAAGAATATTTGGTGCACTTCATTTTGAGAAATCTAAATTTAATTCAGTGCTGCAAGTTCCAACTCACTTTTTTTATCGGTTGTGAGGGCAAGCTTGCCCGCCATACTGAATAAATCCGCCTCATAGGTTTTCAATTTGTATGTTAATCTTGAAACTTTTCTTTTTTCCGTTTTTAGAACTTCTTTAAGGGATTGGTACATAATCTGTAAATTAGCTTTTTCACTATTCAATTGGTCCATGGATTTCTGTAAATATAAATGATTCACATTAAAATCAAATCTGTGCAGCATTAGCCTACAATTTAATTAAGACGAATAGTAAGGCAAATGACCTTGGACCTTTCCGCGCGCCTTTATGCAGCAAAGAGTGCTTGTTTTCGGTTCAGCATACTATGTAGTGCCATAATCAACCAAATAATAGGATCCTCTGCGGTTGAGCGACGTGTAACTGGTCAGGTTTGAATCACAGATTTTGTAGGTGCAAATACGTTTTTACGTTTGATGTCATTAATTTGACTGCTTTTCGAAGCTAATGGACCTCCAAGCGGTAGGTATGAACTATGTGAATCACTATACTGAATTTGGTACTAATCGAATTTGAGACGCCGATAAAAAGTAGGTTCGAAGCCGCTACACATACACTATAACTAACAGTATAACAACTACACTATGATTAACAGCAAATATTTGGAACCTCCAAGGGACCTTTCAGGATGTGTGTTACAGGATATATAAATTTCAGAGCTCCACAATCAATATTTTCGTCGGAAAACGGGTTCGAAAACACCTAATTTTCTTGTTTTTGCCTTACTATGCGCCTTAAGAACTACTTCAAAAAAGGAGGTGGTTCTATATTCGGCTGTATGTTTTTTGTGTAGGTATGTTCGCTGATTAATCCGTCAATTGTGGGCAGATTTTTTTAATCATTATTTTGCCATTGTATTTTAAAGAGATTAATCCAAAAATTAGTATGTGTCCCTCAA
Organism: Eupithecia vulgata; assembly: GCA_946478455.1. Lineage (NCBI taxonomy): Eukaryota > Metazoa > Arthropoda > Insecta > Lepidoptera > Geometridae > Eupithecia > Eupithecia vulgata. The sequence continues at coordinate 7,340,000 of OX297862.1, read as the reverse complement.
AACTTAAAAAACAGTGCATAAGATGTTATTGGAAGTCGGTTTTAAGTTTTGTTTTTTCAAAAAAGTCTTAGATGGGTAATCTATGACGCCATTTGGTTAAAAGGATAGGCACATTTATTATTGCTTAACACGATCACTGCTAGTCGTCGGTACACGGAGTTGCAGATCGAACTCTGTGTTTTCAGCCATGAAACTGTTAAAACATCCGGCTGCTAAACGCTAAGGTTGGCGGTTATGGCAACCTAAGGGGGTTGCCATAACCGCCAACCCCAAACATGATAAACACAGTATTAATTCGGTTTACAGTCACGGCGACCCCCAAGCCTTGGCTAATAATTTCTGCATTCTACAAGGAATAAACTGGCAGGGAAATAATTTGTTGATCATACACCATTTTTATTTCACTTGTTTCACTATTAAGTTAGCTCCTTATTCTTTATTATCTGTTAACTTGTAACACTGCTTAGCAAATGTTTTAAGTTAGCAGTTTAGATAAAAGTAAGAAAAGGATGATTAGATAAGTACTACCATACTATTATTCAATTATAGACGATTCAATTTGTCTCTAATACATACCGTTAGTTGATAAGCGTTGCTCACTGCCGCCTTGCGCAATGTGTTTTCTGCATTATATTTATTTTCAGATACAATCGCTTTAAGGGTGCTTGCTTTTTCATCCTGGAAATAAAATATAATAGTTATGTGGTAAGGCCACATGTAGTGACAATTTACAATTATGGTGGATTAAAGGGTAATTAATAGATAACCAGATAATAACTCACCTCTATCGACTTTTCTAACCTAGTGTTAGCTGTTATAGCATCTAAAGCATTTCTTTTGTTTTCAAAATGCAGATTTGCAAAGTCTTGTCCAAGTTTGATGAATTGTTGTTTCATTTGATCATAATCTTTTTTTTTTTCTTCCATCCATTTTTGCATCTGCTCATACTCTTTTGTTTTTTCTTCTAAAATTCTTTGGGTTTTTAATAGTTCTGCTCTAATTCTTTCATTTTCTACACTGACTTGTTTTGTGTCTTCCAGCAAATTAAATTTTTGGTTCACATCTTCAATGAGGTTCGTGTTTTCCGTCTGTAACAAATAGGTAAGTATTAATTGTTATACATGAAACACAGATATTTTATGACTGATTTAAATAGTATTAACCATGTCTTTGAATTAAATTCTATACAGTACTAACTGGTGTTACTAGGTGTAAAGTTATATTTAACAAAGCAAGTGTTGTTTAAGATTAAGGTTACAGCACAAGTAGGAGAACGAATGTTAGTAATTTTGAGGGTATTAAAATGGCAGATTGAAAAAAATCTTCTAATTAGCAGAGATGTTTTTTAGCATTCAAAAGCTATAGCTCTTGGTCCCACCTACTCCAGTTATTAAAATGATGGCACATGGTTCGCCGAACATAAGTACAAGTACTTCTGATATAGAGCTATATATATTTTCTGATATTGTGAACAGATAAAGCTAATTAATGTGGCCCGCTTATATATTGTTTGTTTATATAAAGGTACTACACATCTTTACCTGAGAATCAAAAGATGACAGGTAAACAACACGAAAGGCAAAGGGAAAATTAAAAACTGTTGTAGCAAAATAGCAACGTGATTTAAAGGTAATCAGTTACACAGAAACAGAGAACGAAAGGTTATTTCACGTATCAGGGTAATATTAATTTATATAAAGCAAATTTACATGACAAAACAAACTTTTAACTTTAACGTTTATTGAAACAGATCTAGACGTAAATATTATTAAGTGAAGCACTTTACAAGAAATAAAAGTATAACCTCGAATCAATACTTACTAATGAAGTAGCCGCGGAATTGTAGAGCAACTCCAAATCAAAAAACTGAATTGAGTCATCCTCTGGAGTACACATTTTGGGGGGATTTTCACTAAAACGTTAAATACTGCTTCTGAATCAACATTTTCACTCAAAGTTTATTAATGCAAACGCGAAAACCGGCGAACATTAAGCGCAACGAAACACATTTTCAAGCTAAGCTATCAAATCTATCTATTTCCAAAGAGAATAAAACCACTCTATTTCAGTCAGTCAGTTCAGTATCCTTATTAGTCTATGGTTTCAAAGAATGAGTCAAAGAGAATTTATGAATGAGTGAGCATCAGTGAAAATTACATCATGGAAGAAGAACACTCTCTCTCTCTAACCCGGCTCTATCCTATGGTTAACTCTGTGGGATATGGTCATTGGCCGGCACTCGAGCAATAACGGCCGGCAATACCACGGCAAAACACACAGTGTTGCGAGATCAAATTTTAACAAAATATTTAAAAAGTCGATACCTAATCACTTAGAGCATTTATAACTGGAGATGTCATCGCAAGGCGTACCCCTCCTGCCGGCCTTAAGGCGCTCTTGGCCATACGCGTTGTACAAAACTGCTTCACTCGTTACCGCGCGGCCAGTAGCTGTCGTTTTGTGTCGCGAAGTAGTGCTTAGTAAAAACGGTGAAGTGAATTGTGCGGTATTTTGGGGTAAAAGGCGATCAGAAACATCAAACTTAAGGGAACACGGTATTTCCTATCACAAATAAAGTAATATTTTTGTCAATTTTTTATGTCATATTGTATAATTTAGATTAAAATGGGATACTAGTTGAGACAGTTTCAAGCGTCTTGGTAGGAGTAGGAGTTGTAGGTGAAAATTGATTTCTTGGTAGAAGGCGAAGTGCGTGTTAGTGTGTATCTCAATAATGGTGTAACAACAGTCATTGTATAATTGTGTGCTTGTTTTGTGTTTGTGTCACGGCTTTTACTTGCGTTTGTAAGGACACTTAATTTTTCTGCATTAGTATGCTTGTTATGTAAATGTGTGCTGTACCGTATTACCTCGCCTCCCGCGAAAAACGGCAGAAAGATTTTAGTACTAAAAGTAGCGCTTGCCAACAAATAAATGCTATAAGCCAAATCAATAATCATCAGTATACTGCAGAAATTATATTGGCGAAACTATAAAGATTACGGGGGCGCATGCAAGGGGAGAAAGGAGCGGCGGCGTGACTGTCTGAACGTGTTTCACAGTATTGTGTCAGCCGGCGCTCAATGTAGCGGCTTGCAAAGTACCACATTACTTTTTTTCTAAGAAAAGTAAGTTTTTTGTTCGATTTCTTTTTTTGATTGTTGTTTTATGTGTACAGATAGTTTTATTAGTGGTTAAGTAGCCATGATTACTTTGAACGCAGGTTTGAATCAGCTGTTTAACAGGTGATTAGAAGTTTAGTCAAATAATAACTGAATAATAGGAAGACTTAAAGACTTAAGATTCTTCAAAATTAAAGATGCGAAAAGCCTTATTTCTTATAAGTGATGCAAATTTTGCTTTGTTACCTGTGTATTTTACCGCAAAATGATTGTATTAAATTTATTACGTGCAATAAAGTTGATGAAAGACCGTTTGTTTTTTGCCTTGTTTGATCCTGCCTGTCACTTCCGACCTCAGGCATTGTCACAACTGTCTTTGGGGTGGGGACGATTGTGACGTTTTTTCTTTTCAAATCGTTCCTATAAGTTAACTATCGTACTTATGGACAAAATTGTAGTGTTTATACGTAGACAAATGTCAATTTCTCCATAAAACATACCAACGAAATTATGGGTGATCAAATGAAAATTGGCACAACCGTACCTAGTCTAACATACTTAACTTAAATTGCCGATACCTACAGGCCAAAAATGGCTCGTTTTCTTTGCCGTTATAACGTTTTGCTACTGTTTTGTGCCATACCTATTTTGACTGGCTTAGGGACGAAGGATACTTTCGATGACCAAAACTTGAGAAAATTTTCGCGGTTCGCTTCGCTCGCCTAGTGACAAACGTTTTCCTTAAGGTCCCGAATTGACCCATCGAAGCTCTTCAGCTCTTCAAAACACTGTATTTTGCTCGCTCTGCTCGCCAATAACTTGGGCTTGGGTGTTCTACCCTCCCCCTCCACCAAATGAATTTCTGACTACGGCCCTGGGTATACTCTTGGTTCTTCTTCGCCTACCCCCCTTAAAAGAGTCCTGGCTACGCCCTTGACATCTTTACAACTAGAGGCATACAAAACTTGGAAGAAAACATGAATTAGTCAGTTTGTATCGAGTTTCGTGTAGATCGCAAATAATAAAAGGCTAGCTAGTAGCGGAAAGCCTTTAGATCGTTATAGTCTATTCCTTCTTCTTGAACATACTTACTGTATACGGGGTCAATTCTGTCTTTACTGCAATGTCAATGTCAGGAAGGCAATTCTCGCATTATTTATATAATAAATAAATAAATAATGAATAATGCTGGACAATTCACACAGCATTATCAAGCCCCAAGGTAAGCAGAGCTTGTGTTATGTATGGGTACTAGATAACTGATATACGTAATATTATACATTACATAGATATATATTTTTTATTATACATAGAAAACACCCAGACCAACGGAACAAATTTCTCAAGATCGTACACAAATTTGTTCCGAGGCGGGGATCGAACCCGCAACCTCTTGCGTCGCAGGCAGACTCTCGCCCGCTGCGCCACTGAGGTCGACATATCTACTCGATAAATATGGCAAAAAATGTCAAAATATCGTGTGATTGCTCCGAATCAAACAACGCTTGTTTGATTCGGAGCAATCACATGACATCTGCAATTCGATATTTATCGAGAGCTTTTTTCGATAAGTTGCTCGATATGCAACGAGTGGTCCCAGGCACTCGTTCGTATTATCGAAGAGTGAAAGAACATCATTCATATCTCTCTGTCGCTCACTGTCTTTAGTCTCTGCTTGTTTTGTTTGATGTTTGAAACAATAGGGATGTTAACCATAATCACAAATTAAAGTTTAGTGTTAATTTTATAATCATTTGTATTATTAGAATATCGAAAATCACATTTTTATAATATAATATAACTTATTGAATTTATTAAAAATGATTTTAAATGCTATATTTATAATCTGTTGTCAAGTGACTGCAAACGCCATTATAAGCTTATGACGTCACTAGCTGCAAAACTAGCTGTCGCACTGTTTGTTTACCTTTCTGCATTTTCTCATAACGACGAATTAGTCTGTAAATTACATAATATTAATACATGATGGAATCCGGATTCACTAAAGGGAATAGTACCAACTTACCAAAAGTAGATTTGTTGATGGTGGCAAACTTTTTTGCAAGAAACGAAGACTTTTGTGGTTCAGAATTCAGGAACGTGAAAACATCTTTGTAGGTACTCTTTTACGTTTAATACCATTTATCTATCTACGAATACATAAATAACAGTCAAGTACATGTGTAATAGATGATTTTCTGCTTTTTATATATAATTTATCGTGTTTAGAACATCGTTTAAATCACTGTTTACAAAGTTAGGTTATGTGCTAAAACAATAAATTCGTAACATTTGCTTATCTTTTGGCACATGAATAAACAGTTTTTCCGGTATAGTAATTGTTGTACTTTTACACAGGGGGCACTGCACAGGTTTTGTAAAACTTTGTGTTCATTTTGATTGTTTGTATTCAAGTAAAATTAAGAAAACACATGTCCTAATCGAACAATGGACATACAACATACAGTCATGTCATGAATCGCGACCATCGTTTTGCGGTTCGTGACGTCATTTCTGTTACGTGACAGTTGTTAGTGTTTTAGCGGAAAAGTTTAAAATTACTCTATTTTTGTACATTTTCTTATCGAAAATAGTAATATTTTTAAAGAAAATATTTTTTTTTATGCTAAACAAGAGTCCATCTTCAAAATAAAAGCAATTCCGAAAAATTGTTAACATCCCTATTACGTGGTGGTCCTTGATTCTCAACTCAAGACTAGCATAGATTGTGAATTTGTGACGTCATATCCGGGTCTAAGCAAATAATAAAAAAAAAGAAGCTGTCATTCATGATATGTGAGCTTTTTAGTGTCGAAATCTTGTCTATGAGAGTGAAAATCGTGAGAAAATCCCGTCTATACGTAGTATACTTACTTACTACTAGTCTATGGCACCAACTATACAATACATACTGTGAATAGCACACACATAAACAAACGTAGTATACTTCTTTATGCAATGAGTATACAATAACTTCGTCTACGTACGAAGTTCGTAACTTCGTACGTAAGACTTCTTGCTTATAGTACATTATATACGGACGGACGGGGAACTTCTTAGTATAAGAGCACATAGCACGCCCTACGATGTTATTATAATTATTGTGATCAAAGAGAATAATATTATAACGCTACGCTGATCTTACCGCCCCGCCGCCGCGCCGCGCCAGCCAGTGCTCCGTAACTTACAAAACTTTATAAACTCGGCTACATACAGTCATTGTAAAACCAAAAATCATTACCTATACCTACTTTTTACCCATGGTTTACAGTTGTGCATCAATCGATCTGTCCCTAGCCTGTTCTTCTCAAGTTCAAAGCTAAAAATCTAGATCCAGTTACAGGACTACCTAAGATGGTTAGTATAGTACCAAGCAAAGCAACCAAGTCAAGCTAGGTTACTTTTATGGGGTACTTCTACGAATCTGTTTCACATACGTAGTGTACCTTACCTACCTATATAGGTACTTATACTTAAAGCTGTGATACAAAAACAATACTTACAGGTAGGTACTTATAATAATTAATATCTCAGTTGTTTGGTAATTGTATTGTACCTATATAATGTACCTACTATATTGTACATTACCTTGTCTAGTTTTTTATTGAAACTTTTGCATTATGAATTACCTAACTTATTTTATTATACCTACTTACTTACCTTTCCTTACCAGCCAGCACATTTACCTAAATTATCAATTTCAGTTAGAATACCTGGTGTTGGTTTGATAAAATGACTCTGAACTTTACAGAATATTAGCTTTGAAAGAGTCCAAATATTTTTTTCTTACCTAGCGCAGATTTATTTTGGGTTGAACCTACAAACTTAGAACATTAGGTACCTCAGCGCAGCATGTATGAGGTAGTAGCAAGATAATCTACCTTGAGCTCAATGTGCTAATTGTTTAGATTCAATGCTAAAATGAACATGCATGAGTGTGTGTGTAGGTACACAGAGTTCCTCGTAGCATTAATCTTTATTTCCTATTTACAGATGGGTTGCCTCACGAATGAGAAACAAAACCTGAATCAGAAAAGCCTTTATGACCGGGTTGAAAAGTTGCTGGTGTCTTATGAGTGGAGTGACTGCAGTTTTCAGGTTTCCGATAAAATCTTCAATGTTCATAAATTAATACTAGGAATTAGCAGTCCAGTTTTTGAAGCAATGTTCTATGGACCACTTTCAAGTACCAAGGATATTGTGGTCACAGATATACCTCCTGATACATTTCAACTTATACTAAATTACATATACACAGACAAGGTTGAAATCACTAGTATTGAACAAGCATTTGAGCTTCTCTATTCTGCGAGGAAGTACATGCTTGAGCACCTATCTCAAATATGTATAGCATATATCCAAACTAACATAAGTATAGATAATGTAATAGACATTATAAACTATCCTGAGTACTTGCAGGATGATCAACTTATGAAATATTCTCTTAAACTATTATGCAAACATGCAGACTATTTATTAAAGGAGATGAAAATGAACATCACACCGGTTTGCATGAAAGCCATACTGGAAAATAATCAGGGAAATATTTCAGAAAAGGATCTCATAAAGCATGTGTTTGAATGGTCATTCTTTTGCTGTGATCAACAAAACATACCAGCTACAACAGAAAATAGGATAAACTTTTTGAAAAATATGGGTCTGTTTAAATTATTAAGATTTCTTACACTATCTTTGGAAGATTTTGAAGAGATTGCATCTGATTCAAATAATCTTCTTCTACCTATTGAGTGTAGGAATATAAAAAAGTTGATCATGGATTTAAAGAACAACATATATCATTATAGACTGAGTAGTGTTCCTGGCTCTGCTTCTATGACACCTCGCACTCCAATAAAGCAGACTTGGTTTCTCTGCTTTCGCAGCCCACTCAGACCCATTGCCCCAATAGTAATTGATTCTAACAACTGTGCTGTACATTCTAGAATAAAATCAAACAAGTCTGTTTTTATCAACTCACTGTGTCTGCCAACTAGAATGGCACCAGCAGTTTATTTCCGTAACAACTGTGCCAAAGTTTATTCTGAACAGTTATGTCTGTCGATATCCAGTGAATCTGATAACAGTATTATTAAATTAACAAATTTTATGGATACTGTGGAGTATGATTCTATTGTGGACATAGTGTTAACTGAGCCATGCTATATAAAGAAAGACACTTGGTATAAAATAACTTTTACATGGCCTGGTATTGAATGTCCATACTCGTACATTGTGGAATACAGGGAAAAGCAGTATAAGTGCCACAATATTACTTTTGAATTTGATGACTTGCAAAAAGGTGCAGGTAATGGTGGGAGCTTTCTTGGAGGTTTAAAATTCTGTCTCTAATTCGAGTAAACAAAGTAAAATCAGTATTATAGAATGAAGGTACTAAAGAAGGGTAAAAGGAATCTCGCCTTATGATTGAGGACTAACAAAAAATTTATATTTAAATATCTAAGTAACTAATTTATAAATTTACAAACACACCAAATAAAAGTAGGTACCTAACATGTTTCTTATCGGTGTACCTCAATAACCTAGTTGTGTGTTTTATAGGTCATTAATCTGTATAAATTGAAGTGGTCAAACTAGATGAGCTGATGAACACTGGTCAGACTTGCTAGACAACAACATGAGTAGGATGGGTGTTAATCAGCACTTCAATTGCCCACGACACGACCATGCCTATGTTGGGATGGGTGTAGGGCGATTCAAATCAATACTCTTTATGGGGGCAGGCCAGCCTTGCCACTATGCGACACAACTTACTAATCTCGAGTCGTTCGGCACCAGAGTTTTGTTCTAAAGGAAAATAACTTAATTTTTGAAGCTACCTAATAATATAAGTGCACCTACAAATTACCTTATTTATTTTACTGAATAAAACGAATTCATCATAACAAAAACATTTTATTTCTAAAACGGTTAATATAGCAAGCGCGCAAACATTTAAACAATGTTTTAAATTTAGACACAATTTCCTGGTAGGTCGGTAGACACTTAAACGGACATAACACGTAGGTAGTAAGTACTTTTATAAACATTAGAAGCGTTGTTTATTTATTACATTTATTTCTTTGGAGGGCCTTCAAATTTTTTGGTCAGTAGGATAATTCGTTCCGCTTCACGTATGCCACTTATACGTGCCCCGTGGACGGTAGCGAAGTACCCAGGAACTGTTGCTTCTCCTGCAAATAATAAAATTGGCGGGACAGGGTCGCACGGGCCCGGTACGGGTGTCCCTAGTTCGCACTGGTGGCTCACAGTAGAACAACATCCCAAATATGAGTAAGCTCCACAATAATGAGGATCTGATGCCCACCGAGAACGTAACATCATTTGTGGATAAGGTAGACATGGATTACCGGTGAACCGACGAAGTAACATAGTCAATCCTTCTGCGACATCATTATCTGCCATGGATTCCATCACCGCAGCTTCCTGTCCAGAGAGCCATGCGCACAGAACATGCTTGCTGCCCGGCATTTCATCTATAGAAGAGACCCCACGAGTCCAGTCGCATCTGCACTGCAGTTCTTCTGCTGACCACGCTAGTTTTAAGTTACCCTCATGGCACACCCAAAAAGGTTCTGAATATTCTAGAAAAACTTTGTTGCTTAGGCCGTAACCTAAATTAGATATAGCATCTAGCTTGCACAAAGGTAGGGGTGGAGCAAATAACTTATCAGCCTGGCACTTGAGACAACCAAGGGACATTGTCAGGATAACGTAATCGCCCGTCATCTCTTCACCGTCGCAACATTTTACTAGAACTCTACCGTTACCGGATTGGCCCTTGCCCCAACGGATCACATTGACTGGTTTATTGTAACGCATGCAATTATCTGGGAGTCCACGCAGCAGTGGAGCCAATACGCCGACATATCCCAAAGGAACCCGCACAGATCCACCAGGTAATTCGATATAACTTCCATACTGATCGGCGCTGACAAGAGATAAATCGTCCCCACATTTATTGCGCAGAATATTAGTCAATCCAAACATAACTCTAGCAGCATCATACCTTTGATCTTCCGGAAAGTTATGTAATTCCTGTTGAATACGTAGTCCCAGAAAATTCAGCAGAGTTCCATGCATTCGCTCACCGCCCAGTCTAAATAAATTAGCTGCTTGTTGCTCTATCTGCCTGAATGTATGGTATGCTGTAATAGTTACTGGCAAGTCTACTGCCCGTCCTTCGCTTGTACAAAATAATCCCTTTGAATTATCTAGACGTGGCAGCGGAGTCTGTAAAAGTCTGTCTTGTGATGCCAGAGTATAAACAGAGTTGGGTAAACAAGCTCCATAAATCCATTCAGCACCCATTTCAATAACCGCGTCGCCCAACCAGCATGAGTGGATCCTTCCTCCAGGCCTGTGGAGTATGAATAGTATAAATATCTTCTTAAACTTAGATACGATTAGGCATAAACTCGTTTGATATTCCAAAAAGAGGTATATTTGAAGTGTCGTTTACCTTTCTTTAGCTTCTAAAATAATAAAGTTGCGTATTCCACATTGGGAAAGTCTGTGTGCAGCAGAAAGGCCTGCCATTCCCGCGCCCACAATAATGACTCGCGGCTCTTGATGAAGCGGGTTGATGCTGCACGAGTCGAGGATGCATTCCTGTTTGCCGGTGCTTACGGCGCCCTCGCTCATGTTTCTAATGATTGTTCCATCCCAGTCCTCTATGGTGAACAATTTATTTGAAATGACCCTCTTTACATATGGGTTTCCTTGCCACATGCTTTTTACGCGTGACAATTTCATCTTGATTCAATGAGTTTTGCAATTAAAGTTAAAACATGGCACTTCACAATTTATTAAGGCTTTCTGTAGAAAAAAGCTTGTAAAACGGGTAAATTTTATTTGACATTATTTTAACGAATCACCATAAACTAATGAATGAAAGAAAGAATAACAACTTTTTCAGTACAATTTAAAATAGTTTATATTCTGAGGATTCTTCTTGATCTCGGAAGTCATACCCCTAATAATTCGTCTATGGATTGTGAAGACTTGCTATTTTAGGAAAAAAACCTAGGTAGGTACTTACGCCCCCGTCTTTGACACTAAAGTAGGTGATAGACGTGCGAGTAAGTACGAAAACTTGTGGCTCGACGACCTTTTTCGCTGGGTGTCACCCTAAGTAAGCGTTCTTTAAAACCGCCGAGAAAGGTCCGTTGGCGATGCGATAAGTTTGAAATTTTGCTCGTAACCGCCTCCTCCGCTCGTGCAGTACTGCGAGCCGCCGTTTAGTTTCAGCAATTCGTTCGACTTCCGTCTTTTTTTTAGTTCTTAAAATGTAATACGATACAGTTACTAAATAAAAGAAAGCTTCTTCTGTTGACGACATCGCGTGAGTAAGCTACACGTGTGTCACCGACATCGAGTGGAGTTAGTTCGCGATCTTAATATTTTATCGCAGATTTACATCATTATCTTAAATTGTATCGTAGGTATATTCAGTACCTAATCGTAGAACTTCGTAGCGCGTGCTACGCCGCTACCACGGTACCTAACGTTATTTTAATGAACATTTTAGTAACTTTACTAAATCTGTGTGTCATATCATAATCATAATAGATAACATTACCGTGCCGATACAGAAAACCCGCGTAACATACAAACGATTACAGCTTGCACCTCACCTAACAAAATTTCTCGTACTATCACAGTAACCAAGTTTCTGAACTTTTAAATTTGAGTTACAACCTTTTTTCTCCGTTATGTTTATAGAAAAGAACACAATAATCTATGGGTTAGAAGGCAGATCCCCTTCGTTTCAAAAATGAAAAAAAAAACCTATTTTTAATATCAGAAACAATTGTGCAAAGTACCATTTGTTTTCTTAGTTAATTTCGTTTTTCTCTAAACTATCAATCACAAGTTTTTTGTCATCACCGTATTAAATAAATGTCCGAATTAATAGATAATCAACACATTTACCGCTGGTTCTTGAGTGGAGATCACGACTCTACAAACGTAGTGTAGGACGCCCTCCGACCAAGTGGGATGACGATTTGCGAAAGACTGCTGGCTGACAGATGCTGGATCCGGCAAGCTGAAGACAGGGCACTATGGCGCTCATTAGGGGAAGCCTATGTCCAGTTGTGGACTACTTTATGCTGATGATGATGATGAATAGATAATCAGAAAATAAAATGATTTTTGCGCATACGCCGCTCTGCTCTGTCCCGATCCTATAAACGCAAAGTCCTATGCCTATCCCTTTCATAAAATGGCGTGATATTACATCGCCCACATATTGATCATAAAGTGCAGCGCGAATAAATAACGCATGCCTTTTGTACGTTACATAGTTTAGGTAAAATCCGGGCGGTTATACAACCCATGAAAGTGACCCCATCGTCAAACTCCGTCAAAGTAACATTACCCAGTGAAAAAATTCTATGTCTATTCATTACCTACCCAAACTAATCTGTGCCAATGTGCTCCAAAAAACATATCCTCTGAATATTGCATTCAAGTAGGGGAAGGTGGGCTTCGTACGCTTTTTGTTCTGAGCCTTCTAAAATAAAAACTAACAGCTAATTTAATATAAATCTAATGCTACTGCATCGTCCACTTATCTGACTATAATAACAGCGTATTTCTGATTTGATACAAAGAAACTTGGCGAAATTATAACGATTTTCCCAAAAAGTGGGAATTGTACGAACGCACCCCACACGTGGGGTGCGTTCGTACACCATTTGTATCTTCTAGGAATTTATTATTTTCTCAGCTATTTCGCCTGTTTTAGTCACCTTTTAGGCATATCTTACTGACATAGTTTTATAATAATTAAATTCTTGATTTTAATTTTTGTTAGTTCCATGGGGTGCATTCGTACAGTATAAAAATTACATACAATTTAAGTGTACGAAGGTCCCCCAATCAAACCTGTCACAAAGAAATCATAATTAAAAAATAACCGTTATGGTAATCATTAAACTATTGTTAATTATAACAATCTTATGCATGTATTTACAAACTAGACTTCAATATTTTTTCTCATTCTATTAAAACTTATTGAAGACAGATGCTTCCAAGGAGACCCAAAAATTACTTTTGAGTAGCCAAAACACATATTAACTCTTTCTGTCAAAGTCTGCTAGCGCACTACCATAATTTTTGGAGGGTTGCCTATGCATTTGAACGGCAGTCCCGTATACAACTTTGAACGCTTCAGCATGTTGGATAGTCGAGATATGACCTCTGTACGAAGCCTCCCGGTGTACGAATCCTCCCCATCTTCCCCTATTATTTGAAAGATTAAAACGCAGCCCTGCAGGCTATGCACGGGGATTGTCTAGGGTGGAAGAGACAATAATGACATTTATTTATTTGTTTTACAAAATCGCATCGTCATACATTGCGTACATTATTGATGCTGTACAAGAAGCTGCTTATATCCTGTAATTGCTGTAGGAATTTATTTTAAATAGTTTACGCATTCGATGACAAAGTGACGTACCTAATTATTTAGAGAATAGAGGAAAATTAGACATAGTCACATCACAACAATCCCCGTACTTGCCCTATTAGAACAAATAATAAAAATAGATAATAAACTAACTATACATACATATAGGTCTCTATAGAAGATTTAGTTTTTCAATAAATTAAAATCATATTTTTGTAACGACAAATACATTTATTTGCGAACTTTGCTCTTCATCACACTAAAATGTTATCAACTACTCAATGATAAAGTCTACAATAGCTTATATTGATTGATACAAGATAACGAGTTAATTTAAATTTATTTTATATTACGACTCACAAAAAATAAATAGCAAAACGTAGGAAAACTTGCATTTCGATTCGATACATTGTTGTTCGACATGAAATACCTATATTAGAAGGTAGATAGGTACTTAACTTAAGGCTCGACATTATGTCGTCGGATCACTAAAAGAGAAACACTAATTACGTACAATTATATTAATGTTGAAATAAATAAAGTATTATTTTTATAATCTAACGTATAAGTGTTACTGGCAAGAAATTTAAAAAATGCAACAAAAAAAACATTACCATACTGTTTTCCTGGTACATATACATACAGGCTTAGGTACAATGCCTGGGTGCTACTTAGCTTCTTCTAAAATACTTTTAAGATCTACTTTTGTAGGTTTTACTTCAACAAACATTTAGGAATAGTCTTACACATTTTTATTAAATTTCGCCATTCTTAAATCCGTGGTCCTTAAATTATATTCTAAAGTTTATTACTTTTGCTTAAGTACTTCATCAGCTGAAGCTTTAACCTCTTCCCAAGATATTTGAATATCGCTGTCTTCGGTATACCGCGAACATACAGCTAAGCGTAGGAAGTAAACATCATCGATCTTAGATGGAACCAAGTGGATCTTACCACGTCCATTGATACGCCTCAACAACTCTTCATTAATATCATTCGATCCTTTGAGTCTAAAGCACACCAATCCCATTGTGACCTCTTCAAAGATTTCGAATCTGTTATCGGCAACGCAAAGGTTTTCGAAGAGGTGCGCTAGTGCAATGTGCTTTCTGATGTGCTTCTGGAGGTTTTCCACTCCGTACAGTCTTAAAACGAACCAAAGCTTGAGAGCTCTGAATCGTCTGCCCAACGGGATCTGCCAATGCCTGTAATCAGGAGCTGATCCCTGCTGGTCATGCTTCAAATAAAGAGGGTCGACATTGAATGCGTCGACAATCCAACGGGGTTGCTTAAGCCATAAGGCAGAGCAGTCAAAGTTAACAAGCAGCCACTTGTGAGGGTTGAAGTTGAAAGAGTCTGCTTTCTCCACGCCTTGCATGAGGTAACGGTATTCGGGACATACGAAAGCAGAACCAGCATAGGCCGCGTCTACGTGGAGCCAAATGTTATGCTCTTTGCACACGTCGCCGATTTCATCTACCGAGTCGAATGTACACGACGATGTAGTGCCCAACGTTGCCACAACCTGAAGAAGGCAAAAAAAGAATTTATAGCTGTGATAATAAAAAGCTCTGCATATTTTAATTAGTAGTTAGCCTCTAACGCCTAGAGAGTTTTAGTTTGAAGATTTTGTTCATATCCGCGGATGCGGAAGACTCGCAGGAATTAAAATATTTTAGCAGTTATTATTTTTTGCATACAAGGAATATAAATAACGGAAAAGTAGTTTCTCGTTAACCCTAAAACATTTTTTAATTTGTTAAAATGTCTATGAACATGGATTTATTTCATAGACATTTTAACAAATTCGAATTTAGTCCTTCTTTTGAAGTAATTAATAATATAGGATATTTATTTATTCCTAAATATTCAACACTACAAAAGCTTCATTTTAACATGCTTTATTCTAACGTGGGAGTTCATAGAAAATGGTTTACGGTTTGAAGACAACTACTTTTCTGGTAGTTTTATTCCTTGAATAACGAATAAAACACCTCCGCAGAAAATATCAAAGACCGCCATTATATTTGAATTTCGCGCGAATTTGTGCCAGATCAGTAAAAGACTCTGAAACAGAGTTTCTGAATAGCCCTGCAGAGCAGTCAAGTCCACATCATTATGAAAGAAAAGAGGGAAGTTTCTTGTAAAATGCGGTACATAGGTATACGAATTCGTGTTTCAAAACAATATCGATGTCGACGACCGATGTGGCGCGGTGGGCGAAGGTCTGCCTGCGACGCAGAAGGTTGCGGGTTCGATTCCCGCCTCAGGATAAATGTGTGTACGATCTGCAGACATTTGTTCTGGGTGTTCTGGTCGTTTTATATATATAATAAAAAATATCTATCTATGTATTGTATTATATTATGTATATCAGTTATCTAGTACCCATAACACAAGCTCTGCTTAGCTTGGGGCTAGATAATGCTGTGTGAATTGTCCAGCATTATTTATTTATTTATTAATATGTAGGTATGCACTTCGTTGCATACCTACTCGGTACCCTACTACTCGTGTTTCAAAACTAAACAAATGCATTGCCCTCGTTTGCATTCAAAGACCTACGATTCCACAGAATCTCTACCAAATAAGAGCTCCTGTAGCTCATAGTTCGTGATAATTTAAACAAGATTCGCCAAGTGCGAGTGTAACTCGCGCGCCGAGGGTTTCAAACATTTGCCAATTATTTGGTCAATCAATTTTCTGAAATATTTTAAAAAGTATGAAACTTACAGAAAATTCAAAAAGTGTTTTGAAATGGTCAAAACGATACCTTTCATTTGATACCCCACATGGGTAGGTACCCCTTTTTGAAAAAAAAATCCCCTTTTTTGACCATTTTTCAAAAACTATTATTATTACAGACTTCTCTATATTTTTCCTGTAAAATATAGATTGATGTCTACAAACGCTTAGTACATTGTACATGGATCGGTCATCAATCTTCGGAGCTAGGGGGGGGGGAATGGTCAATTTTCCGTCTTTTTTTGAAATATTTCAAAAAGTATGAAACTTACAGAAATTTCAAAAAGTGTTTTGAAATGGTCAAAACGATACCTTTCATTTGATACCCCACATAGGCAGGTACCCCTCCTTTTGAAAAAAAATTCCCCCCCTTTTTGACCATTTTTCAAAAACTATTATTATAACAGACTTCTCTATATTTTTCCTGTAAAATATAGATTGATATCTACAAACGCCTAATACATTGCACATGGATCGGTCTGCAATCTTCGGAGCTAGGGGGGGGGGAATGGTCAATTTTTCGTCTTTTTTTGAAATATTTCAAAAAGTATGACACTCACAGAAATTTCAAAAAGTGTTTTGAAATGGTCAAAACGATACCTTTCATTTGATACCCCACATAGGTAGGTACCCCCCCTTTTGAAAAAAAATTCCCCCCCTTTTTGACCATTTTTCAAAAACTATTATTATTACAGACTTCTCTATATTTTTCCTGTAAAATATAGATCGATATCTACAAACGCCTAATACATTGTACGAGGATCGGTCTGCAATCTTCGGAGATAGGGGGGGGGGAAAGGTAAATTTTTTGACTATTTTTGAAATATTTCAAAAAGTATGAAACTTACAGAAATTTCAAAAAGTGTTTTGAAATGGTCAAAACGATACCTTTCATTTGATACCCCACATAGGCAGGTACCCCTCCTTTTGAAAAAAAATTCCCCCCCTTTTTGACCATTTTTCAAAAACTATTATTATTACAGACTTCTCTATATTTTTCCTGTAAAATATAGATCGATATCTACAAACACCTAATACATTGTACATGGATCGGTCTGCAATCTTCGGAGCTAGGGGGGGGGGAATGGTCAATTTTTCGTCTTTTTTTGAAATATTTCAAAAAGTATGACACTCACAGAAATTTCAAAAAGTGTTTTGAAATGGTCAAAACGATACCTTTCATTTGATATCCCACTTGGGTAGGTACCCCTCCTTTTGAAAAAAAATTCCCCCCCTTTTTGACCATTTTTCTAAAACTATTATTATTACAGACTTCTCTATATTTTTCCTGTAAAATATAGATCGATATCTACAAACGCCTAATATATTGTACGTGGATCGGTCTGCAATCTTCGGAGATAGGGGGGGGGGAAAGGTCAATTTTTCGACTATTTTTGAAATATTTCAAAAAGTATGACACTCACAGAAATTTCAAAAAGTGTTTTGAAATGGTCAAAACGATACCTTTCATTTGATACCCCACATAGGTAGGTACCCCCCCTTTTGAAAAAAAATTCTCCCCCTTTTTGACCATTTTTCAAAAACTATTATTATTACAGACTTTTCTATATTTTTCCTGTAAAATATAGATCGATATCTACAAACGCTTAATACATTGTACGTGGATCGGTGTGCAATCTTCGGAGATAGGGGGGGGGGGGGTATGGTCAATTTTTCGACTTTTTTTGAAATATTTCAAAAAGTATGAAATTTACAGAAATTTCAAAAAGTGTTTTGAAATGTACAAAACGATACCTTTCATTTGATACCCCATTTGCCTTCCTAGGTATCTTTTGAAATTTCAACATCAAAATTTGTACTGAAAATATTCATTTTCATTTTTCATTTATTTATATATTTTTTTCTTAAAATCAGTAATGGCGCACGAAATGTATCATTATTTCAAATTTCAAGTTAATAGCTGCAGTAGTTACTGAGATATTCAAGAAAGAGCGGGGACGGACAAAGCGAGACCATAAGGGTTTCAAAACCGATCTTTGAAACCCTAAAAACTATACCTACCTACACGAATATGAATTTTTTAATACAATTTTGAAATAAACCTACCTTTCCTTATTACAGTTGATTAAATTGATTCATTTTAACCCCTTCGGACCTATCTCCATAACCCCTCGATTTGGCCGCACTAAGTTACCAGTAAATTTTACAAGTCACTAGTACACCTATGAAATTTCACGCCAATCGGATCTTCTTGACTCTTTGAGCATAGATCCAAATCGGATCTATGCTCGAAGTGGCTATTTAACCATACCTACCGCTAATTCACCCCAGCTGTCCTAAAATATCTTCAATCGTTTTGCTCACACCGATCAATAATCAATTTATGAGAAAGAGTGTCTTACGTAGAAGGGAATTAGCCCGTTACGAAGGTCCTCTTCTATAGCTTCCCGCAGGATGTCTCCGCGTAGACGCCTTTTGGAGTCAGGCTGCAGGGTTCGAAGCTTCACGCCACCTAGGAGGCCGGCGCGCTCCACGGATGAGTGAGCTTGCTCTGAAAACACCATCAATACCATTAGCAAATATTCTTGTATTCTTAAATGATTGGATGTTGGTTACCTCTTCATGTCAAAACTACTGAACGGATCAGGCAAAATTTTGTATGAATGTAGTTCTACTATGCTTGGATAACATACCTACCTACCGACATAATGCTTATCATCAAACCTTTGTATTCTTAGATATTTGGACATTCAAAATTTTGTATAAATATAAATAAATAATATTCTTAGATGTTTGGATGTTGGTTACATCTTCACGTCAAAACTACTGAACGGATTGGGCAAAATTTTGTATGGATGTAGTTTTAAGCCTGGATTAATATACCGACATATGCTTATCACCAAATCTTTGTATTCTTAGAAGTTTGGATATAGGTTACGTCTTCACGTCAAAACTACTGAACGGATGGGCAAAATTTTGTATGGATGTAGTTTTAGATGGAAGGTTTATTTTTGTTATTTTTTAAGTGCAATGAAGTATTCATTCATTCATTAATATTTATTATTATTAATATACCGACATATGCTTATCACAAAAGAACGCGTACGAAGCCGCAGGCTGAAGCTAGCTAGTACGATTTGAATTTAACCTATGTGCAAATCCTTGCTTCTGCTGCAGGGTAGGTATGTAGGTACCTTATATCTAAATAAGTGCAAGTGGTACTTACTGTTGCAATATCCAACAAGCTTGGAGATGATGTCATTATCGGTCCATTCCGGGTGCTGTTCCTTCACCCGCTGCGTCATACGGTTCTTAGCTCCCAGTAGAGCCACCAGGGTCGCTTCGCTTGCAGTGCCCTGGATGACTCCGCCGGCCTCTCCCCCGGAACGCGCCAGGAACTCTTCAGGGAGACCCAGCATCTGGCCGAGCCAGTCAAGCATCACCACTTCTAGTTCTGTGCAAGCAGGACTAGCAATCTGAAATTTGGAGAAGTAAAGGTTGTTCATGACTAGCTTCTACCCACACCTTTATGGTTACCTTGATAAACGTAACCTTCCTTAACGTAGGTCTTATTAGAAAGAGTTGGAATAATAAAAAATAAAATAAAAAATCACAGACATAAAAATTACAACTAGCATACAACTAGTATTTAGGTACATGTATATCAATTTCTTAAAAATCTAAGCCATCACTAGGAGGCAGAATGTCCAGAATGCTGGCAGCATTACTACGGCAATGCTTATTCGCTACCTGACAACTAACAATAAATTAAATTGTGCTCTAGTAGCCATGTGCCTTCAGTCCAGAAAAAAATAAGTTGCGGTTTATAAATATAATAACTATTGATTTGATCAAAGAGAATACTACAAAACGAATAAAACCACTATGTTGAGTCATCCTAAGTAAGCCACAGTCATAAATTGCTAAGTTTTTATTTTTGCATCTATTTTGTAAAGCTGGTATGTATGTAATATGTATTTTATATTATATATGTAGTTTAGTATTAGGTATAGTATGTATGTATTGTTTATTTAAATATAAAGCCACCGTCTATACGCGTACATCTACTTCGTGTCCATCCCAAGGTTGTCTGGAAAAGATCGCTCTTAGCGATAAGGCCGCCTATAGTGCAACTCTGTTTTTACTATCTTTTTCTGTTTACTTTTTTTTTGTATTTTCTTGGTGTGCAATTAAGTGTATTGGATTGTATTGTATGTTAAAGAATACAATAACTACGTAAGAGATTTAATAGAGCCCCTGTTGCAATATTGCATTGTGGTGTGAGTGACTAGCCGTGTGGTGCCGGCTTAGAATTTGCACCACCCCAACTCTTCCCGTGGGTGTCGGAGGATGTACATACACCAGGGGGTGGGCAGCAAAGCCTCTTGCAGAATAGATGTACCACCGAACTGCGATCCCCAACCCGCATGATCGGCGTGGGCATTATAGGCATTACCCCATAAGATAAAAAAAAACCAGGGGAGGCCTGCGTCCAGCAATGGACTATTGACTATTATTTATTGGCTGTTGAGGTTGTGGTGTGATCTTATGGTAAACTAGCTTTTTCCCGCGACTTTGCACACCTATTCTTGATAATTAGGTACAGTGTGGTGCCGGCTTAGAATTTGCACCACCCCAACTCTTCCCGTGGGTGTCGGAGGATGTACATACACCGGGGGGTGGGCAGCAAAGCCTCTTGCAGAATAGATGTACCACCGAACTGCGATCCCCAACCCGCATGATCGGCGTGGGCATTATAGGCATTACCCCATAAGATAAAAAAAAACCAGGGGAGGCCTGCGTCCAGCAATGGACTAAGTAGGGTATGTTCTAAATGTAGGCCAAATTTCATCTTGATCTGATAGTAGTATGGAGATTTTAGGTACTTAAGTCCCTAACAAAATAGAATTCACATTTCACAAACTTTCATCTTTTAATATAACTTAGTAGGATGAAATGGATTGAAACATCCTCGGCTGATCGCAGTAGGTATAATTTGTAGTTATTCCATTATACCTTACTAGGTATTCCTATAATACATAACTTCCTTAATAGTAAGTGTTTAGTATGTCAATTTATTAACATCCGCACAGCATTGGCATTGACTAAGTACATTATACTTAAAGTTACCTATTGTCCTAGACAATTTAACCCACTGTCACATGACCGTCAAGTCAAGCTATTATTTAGTAGGCACACCTCCTCCTCAATCCTCAACAGCCTATAAAGGTCTACTGCTGGACGCTAGCCTCCCCTGATAATCGCCTTATTGGCCTCATCTCATGAGGGTAGTGCCCATAATCCCCACGCTGGGCATGCGGGTTGGAGATCGCAGTTCGGTGGTAGATATATTCTGCAGGAGGCGCTGCTGCCCGCCCCGGTGTATGCCCCTTAGTCGCCTCTTAAGACACCCACAGGAAGAGTTGGGATGGTGCAAATTCTAAGCGTTATCTAGTACCCATAATACAAGCTCTGCTTAGCTTGGGGCTAGATAATGTTGTGTGAATTGTCCAACATTAGTTTATTGTTATTAATGAGATATTACTTGAGTATATCTATAACAGTATAACACTTCATTGTTCGAGACTAAGTTTGGCATAGCGAGCTATAAACGCTCATGAAATCGATATGCCATAGTACATATATACATTTAGTTTTTAAAAAAGCTTGGGTCTTTAATATTGACCAACCTACTATGTCGTTCATTTGTGCAAACACTTCCATCTAGCTATCTTTTAAGTTGGCTAGTTTAGTTTCACTAATACTCGTAAAACAAAACAAAAGTTTTTGTATTTATGTTTTATATCTTTAATATGGCTGTTTTGAACGGTGTTGGTGATCTCTCTCTCAAAAGAAACATTAGAAACAACTCCGTTTATGGTGCCATCTGTCAAACTGGGTTATATTATAGCCCCTAAATCAGGTCCATTTCATTTCATTTCATTTATTGATTGCTTATATGTACTTACATAGGGTTAGTAGCTTAATATCTAATTTTAGCCTAAGTTAGTACATACACCCTGTTGGGCACTGCAATTTTCATATTTGGTCATGTTTAGGTTAAAATACAAAAATCAAAAAAAAGTAATGTCTCAATTTCAAATGTCCGATTATAAGTATTGTTCTAAATTTATTTGTCTGTCAAAAATTCGTTCACACTATAATAACATTTATTTATTAATAATTTTTTTAGTTTATAAGTAAAAAGGTGGTATTTTGTGGTGTCTTTTATTTCTTGGGGCAGTTTATTATATATTGTAAGTAGTGTGTAGGTCCACACAGCTGTAAATAATTCGGTATTCTCATCACACTTTTACTTACCTATACCTACTTATGTGCGAATCTATGTACCTATGTCTGGTTTTCCTTGTTGAAGTTTCGTGTTGCTCGTAACATTGACACTGACACTGGTTTGCAGAATAATAATTAAACCATGATACCTTTATTACGTACCGACAAAAAACCGGTCTTTAAAAATCAACTGTTGCCTAACTACCTGTCCTAGTACTTTATTAGTTTATTACACACCCACTATCCATGCAACGTTTTGATTACATTTCGAAATATAATCAAGCCATTATCAATGTACAATGTTTGTAAACAAGGTACTGCAGAAAAATCCAAAATTCTCTTCTTAGAATTGACAATATCGTGGAAAAGTAGGTAGTTCAACTTTTGTGAATAAAACCGGCCAAGTGCGAGTCGGACTGGCGCACGAAGGGTTCCGTACCATTATATATAAAACGGCAAAAAAAAAACACGTTTGTTGTATGGAAGCTCCTTTAAATATTTATTTTATTCTGTTTTGTTAGTTTTTGTTGTTATAGCGGCAACAGAAGTACATCATCTGAAAATTTCAACTGTCTAACTACATATAACGGTTCATGAGATACAGCCCGGTGACTGACGGACAGACAGAAAGACGGACGGAGACGGCGGCGCGGCGGAGTCTTAGTAATAGGATCGAAAGTGAGTTTATCATTAGTTGGTCTATGCTTTAATGTTGGAGTTTGGACACAATTAGGTACGTAATGTTACTTGGTATGGGGAAAATATTTACAAACATACAAAGTATTAAAAAAACAAAGTCGCTTCCCGCTGTCTGTCTGTTCCATGTATGCTTAGATTTAGCTTTTTTTAAATTTCTGTAGGTTTCATAGTTTTCAAAATATTACAATTCGAAAAATTTACTGTCCAAATAATTGGCAAATGTCCGAACCCTCGGCGCGCGAGTTACACTCGCACTTGGGGAAATTTTCTACGAAAATTTAATAATGCGATTTTTTCATAGATAGAGTATTAACAGATAGAGGATTTTACATATAAACCTTCCTCAAGAGGAAGGTATTATAATGTAAAATACATGCATAATATAGTTCCCATGCGAAGCCGGGGCGGATCGCTAGTATTTCTATAAAGGTTGGCTCAGTGTAGGTAACTAAACTATCCAGGTATAAAGTATGTAGAAGTAAAAGTACCATGAGTCAGTGTCATGGTCATGGTCAAGTTGTGGTCCGTGAGCCTGACATGAACTCGAGTGGCGTTTAGATCCGGTCAAAACCCTTTTAGAATGTAAAGCTTAGCGGCCAAAATCTTAACCGGAACGCAGACAGTGACCGAACGTGTCTAAAACAACCAAAAAGGTACCCACGTATTTTGTTACGATGTGTTGTCATTATTTTAGGAAATCTTCTTTTTAGGTGTCGGCACCCAGAGGGTGCTAATTTATTTATTTATTTACTTTAATTAATACGGTAACACCAACAGAACCCTAATACTAAGCCTTTGTTGTCTGTCTGTCCGTTGTCGTCTATCCGTATCATGATATAGATATATCTATATCATGATATAGGTAGGTACATACTATGTACCTACCTATATCATGAACCGTAAATCTACTTACACGGTTGCAGTTTTCACAGAGTAGGTATGTAAATACTTATTAGCTGCTTGGTATAACACAACAATCCATCCATACCTACTTATATCCATATCCATACTTAATATTATAAATTCGAAAGTAACTCTGTCTATCTGTATGTTAACTTTTTAACTTAACTTTAACTTTTGGATCTCAATTAAATTTGGCAGGGACGTAGATGGTATCTCGGGGACGTTTTAACTTTTTGTAAAAGCGCGTGCGAAGCCGCGGGCAAAAGCTAGTGAAAAATGGAACAGAAAAGAGGCCCACCGAGACGTAAACCGCGTTGAGTACCAATCTTGTATCGCGTTTGCGCTTGAGCTAGATTGTCCAGCATTGTGTATTTTTTCTTTTACGAAAATTTTTGTACGTTGATGTTAAGGAACCCTTCAAGTGCAAATCGACACGCACTTGGTGGGTTTTATTTATAACTTCAATCGCGACAACCCGCTGCTAACCCGCAATATTATTGTATGCAATTTGATGAGCCATTCTTTCCGACACGCGACGGGTTAAAAAACGATAAAAAGGTAAACTGACCCAAGTGAACCCAATGCAGGCAATGGCACCGCTCAGCATATCAGCGACAATGGCTGGGTAGGAGTTGGCAGTTGGGAAATATGCGTGGAATCGCGGCGACTGCCAATGGGTCACGCCTGACATGACCACACGCTCGATGTCGGCCATCACAGCTGTCCAGGGTTCGGCCTTCTCTGGCGCCTGTTCAGGCACCAATGGCCGGAGGTAGCCTGGCTTCACTGAAGGTACCACCTGCCTGTAATGTTAATAAAGAATTTGATACCTATCACAGAATTTATAGGAGAAAATAACCGCGTAATAATAATAATAATATCTAGTATGGACCGAAGCCTTAGAAGGCCCACTTAAAAAACATATTTCTTCTAATTCAAAATTATTAGGTCCTTACATATGAAATTGGCGTTTTGTATGGGAGGAACAAAAAGTCGAATATTTTTTAATATAATATATTTAATTAATCAAAGTATGAACCATTATTTTCTATGCACTTTTGCCCTCTTATAGGTAGTTCATTGATCCTTTTACTAAAAAAACCAGTCGGACGGGAATCAATAAAATCTTTGAAGGCGATTTGGACTGCCCCATCGGAGTTGAATTTTTTCCCTTGCAAGAAGTTATCCAAATTTCGAAAAAAATGGTAATCTGTTGGAGCAAGGTCCGGGAAGTACGGAGGATGTCTTAGACTTTCCAATTGAAGCTCTTCTAATTTAGTAGCCGTCTGTTGCGCAGTGTGTGGTCTAGCGTTGTCGTGAAGCAGCAGTGGCGTGGAGCGATTGACCAGCCTAGGTTGTTTAGCCGCTAGCTTTTCCATCATGGTTTGCAATTGCTGACAATAGACATCAGCCGTAATAGTCTGGCCAGATTTGAGAAAACTGTAATGAACAATACCGGCACTAGTCCACCAAACGCTTACAAGTAACTTTTTTGGGATTAATTTTCGCTTGGGGCAGGATTTGGCTGGCTGGCCAGGATCCAACCATTGCGCTGAGCGCTTCCGATTATCGTAAAGAACCCATTTTTCATCACAGGTAATGATTCGGTTTAAAATACCTTCATTATTGTGCCGGTTTAGTAATGTAACGCAGCAGTCGACGCGCGTTTGCCGGTTTGCTTCAGTCAATTCGTTTTCCATTTTGTAAAATGAGTGACGCAAACAGAAAAAAACAGAAGAAAAAAAACAAATGAATGACGATCATCGAAGCACAAATACATGAGTCTATAGTATGTACAAATTTGAATTTGGAATTCCTTACCAAAGAGGAGAAATTTGTGATTAAAGTGGCCAGTACGAAAAACGCCAATTTCATATGTAAGGACCTTAGACAATTTAACCCGCTGTCAATGGACGAGGCTCGCCTGTTTTCCTAAAAACAAAATATTCTGCCATTTTTAGCGGGAGGGGAGGAATGGGGAAAATTTATGGTGATACCTACTATCAAACTTCATTACCTCATAACATAATCATAAGTTACTTAAATTTGAAAGTTTGTGAAATATTTTGTTTAAAAAATGAAATTAGAACAATTCTAATTTATTTATTTTTATTTGATAGATAGTCAAAATTAATGCCTATGCAAACTACAGCTTCCTGGTGGGCATTACTATGTATTTGTCTGAATGAAATCATAATCATTAATGGACTTACTCAAATCATTAGATTTGAAAAAATTGTTAGTATAAATTAGTCTCCAGAAATTACTTTTAACCTATGCCTAAACTACCAAAAATCTTGGGAAAATATATTCAGGTATCACTACTGCATGAAAGTCAAAAGTTCGTAGGGATTGATAAATATCGATGATTTCCGATGTCCATGTTTTTCACTTGGTAGCGAATTAAAACAATCATGACAAGTCCATTATGTATTTTTTAATATACATAGTATTAAAATATTATTACTTAGTAATGAATAGATTTACATTAAAACTAAAATAAAATAAATGCTAGTAATAAATTCTCTCTCATTGTTCATCAGACGCAATTTTCTGGTCTGCCTTAAAAAAACCTTTCTGGTTTCTTGTTCGCTTCTTTACGTTTAAAAAGATTGAAATGAACAAAAAATCTAAATGATCACTGTATAGTTTTACTTAATGTAATTAGATTTTTTGTGACATCGTTTCTTTGTAATTACACTATTATAATAATAAAACTAATGTTTAAACTCAAAAAAAAAAACAGATAATGACTGAATACAGATTTCAGGATGTTTCGAAATTATCCAAAACGAGCTTAAACGGTTTTTGAATACGGATTTAAGTATGCTCCTACTCCTATACCAGGATTTCAGCTGATATCGACCTTTTTTTATTCTAAAGTTCACGCGAATTAAATCGCAAGCGGATCAGCTGGTTATTAAATGATGTATGTAATGCCTGGCTAGACATCGCTTGATTCTGAACCGACATTATATCAAAAAAACAATTTTTTTTAAAGAATCAGTTTTGTGTGAATGTGCCTAATATATTTTTCAGGGTCGCTTTTTTGCAATATATGAGATTCTGGTATCTGTATATTTTTACATATATATATATATAGCTAGCTATCATAGCATAGATAGCATAGCTGTGGCTACTTAATTTTTTTTGATTAACGTAAATATCTGTATCGTGTATTTGAGAATAAATCATCACCATTCAAGTGATGAAGACCTTTTGTTATTTTGTATGCAGTTGTAAATTTGTTATTTAACTTTTTATAGTCGTCTAGGCCTAGTCTTATAAATTTTTCACATAAACGACTAAGCTTGATAACGCTTTCGTGCGTAAGAAATGAAATAGGTTCCCTAAAATTTTCGACTTCGGCGGGACTCGAACCTGCGCCCCACCCTTAGTACGGGTGTGCTCTAACCAACTAAGCCACGAAGTCTTCAGTCGGTTTAGTCGAAAATCTTTGAGATTGTTCATTTCTTAGTGATGCCCAGAGTGCGGGTAAGCACTATAACAAAAATGCTATCGTTCGTTTTTGTGATATTTGTAAAGCTTTTGTCATCACGTGGACCAAATTGAACCTTAAGGCAATTATCACATTTAATATTTTTAGAGAGGGCAAATACCAAATATCCAGATAAATATGTGCTCTACGACTTTTTCTTCAAAATGCGAAAGATAAAAAAACCTATGCCTAAGAAAATGTCAATCGGCCGGAACTAACTCAGTTATATCGATATCGATACAGAGTGAGTAAACCATCCCTTCAGGTAGTCTCGGTACATAAAAACTCAAAGCTTGTAGAAGTCAAAATTCTAATTTAGAAATTCGTGGGTGACCTTATGCGTTAAGCAATAAGGTCAAAAATACATTCCTGTGATAAGGAAATTTGGCATAAATTACCATAAGTATAAAACTATCTCCTGTCAAAAACGCCCACTAGTCTTGTGGGAGTACCCATAGAGCTTGCGAAAAAATGTTAAATACTCGTTTATTTGGACATAGTTATTCAAAATAAGACTTTACAGAATGGTGATATGATTGAAAATAAAATATAAATACGACGCGAAGCAATTCGATTTTTTTTCATATTACTTGACTATTTCGGAAAATGGATGCACTATGAAAATAATTTGCAACGATTCAAATTGGAGGAAATTATAATTATTTACACAAAAAAATACTCGCATGTGAAATGAACAACCATCTTTTAGTCTGTTCAAGGGGTTTGATTTTTTTATAAAGACGCTGACCGCACAGGTAGTCATTTTTATCAGAGCTCCTTACTCGGCCATAACGATACTGCGACTGATGAAATCGATTATAGAAGTAGTTTTTATAAACGACCTTGATTAAAAAATCATGGTCCTTGGCAGAGGGGTAAGATCCATCAAGGCTAGTCCTTTGGTTACTTTGTCAAAGGTAAGGACCTAATAGTTGGTATTTAGATTTCGCGGGAATGGGAAAATGCATCAATAAACATAACTAAGGCAGCCCTAATCGAACAGATGCAAGCCATGGTCATGTAATTTTTTCTTTTTTATATTTTTTTAGGGATTGTTCTACGTTAATTTTGGAGTTGAAACTAATATTGATATTATTAGCCATGTTAGAGTCCTAGGTTTCTAGGAATGACCCTAAAAATGCCATAAGACGATGTTTAAAAAAGTAACTTTTTTGAAACAATAATGTAGGAGAGTTTTACTTATATTGCTTTGTTATTATAGAACAAAATAAACTAAACCACTACCTATGATTGTTGAATAACTTAATTCCAGTAGGTAAATTATAGTAGGTAATTTAAAAAAGTGGGCCACGTTTGACACATCCAAATCGTAATAATCTCTTATGTAGTATAAATAAACATTATCATTATCTTTTTTACAATAAGTCACGTATTATTGTAATTCTTTATTGTTATTTATCGATTAGTTCATATGCATCATCTGATAAAACGGTTAGGGATATATTGATATGGATTTTACTTTACATTATGGTACAGCCTTTTACCTATATGGAACCGCCACGTGCACCGCTCTGCGAACGCAGGTCATGGGCACTCACACAATACATAATTACTTGTATAAACTTATAATATTGAGAATATTAAGAATGTAAATCAAGTTCACAACATAGTTTACTAGATTCTTTGCAATGTTGTTTATAATATTTTGTAATAATATAAAACCAAGAAAAAATTACTTATATATTAATATTTTTTCCAAAATCGAGAGAAAGATGTCCATTGTCACGGTCATTCACATTTATTTCAATCATAACTAGGTCACAGAATAGGTACCTATAGGTATGAACTGGGTAATTATAGGTAGTATAATTAAACTTATTCTTTTTTTAACTGGCGAAAAACATAAAACATGTACCTAGTTACTTATGCATTTTTTATGGACCTATGTGTCGTCGCTTCGGCGGTCCGATTTGAGAATTCTTCCGTTTTTGTATGGAAAATGAACACAAGGTGGCCCCATTAAAACTTTATGTCCGAGGTTAGTAGGTAGGTAGTATTTTCCCCCATTAAATTACTAAGAATTTGAAGTATTTTTATAATTTTTGCAAAACAATCAAATGATATATTTATAGGTTCCGTGACTGTTCAAACATTTTATTTTATACCTCTTCATATTAATATTACAATACTAATAATAAGTAGGTATGCTACCTACTTTAGCTAACTTCCGTGCCATAATTAAAAATTTTGTAATTCCGATTTGCCTACATGTAGGTAACTTGTTTTCGTCTATTTATAAAACAATTACCTACGTTATCTTAGAGATATAGGAACATCGATAAACAAATTAAAGATTTGAAGATTTAAGATCAAAATAAAGAGGCGTCCCTAACGGGTTTGGTTGTCAAAGGCCAAGACCTCAGTTACTAACGGGGTAACCGAGGTAAAAAACTCGATTTAAAAAATAATAATTTTTCTTTGGGTAATATGAAAACACGGTGAAGATAAAAAATACTAAGGAAAAAAATTATGAATCACTGTTTGCACATAATTTGGTCGAGATCTCAAAAACCCTGCGGCTTATTGAAATGACATTTTTTTTTATTATTAGGTTATTTTATTACTAATTATTTGGTTCCTTGAACCAGTTTCTTCACAAGTTATGTAGTTTTCTTGTAAATAAGCAAAAACTTGATTTTTACGCTTTTACTGTTCCACAAAGATCCTAGGATCCTACGTTCTACTTAATCTTTGCTGTTACAAAACCGTATACTCTGTCCCGCTCCTATGAACGCGAAATCCTATGCCTAACCTTTTCACAAAATGGCGCGTACTGCGCCCTCTCAAGAAGAGCGAGAGAATTATAGATGCACCTGTGTTTGAGGATGGTTTGAGGGCACACTTTCTCTCTCTCTCACGCAAATGGCTTGCAGAAAAAAAACGGCTAGGAGTTTTCATTTAGTTGACTTGAACGACAAAAAGTTAAAAAGAGCTTAGAAAAAAATGTTAATAGGCTGTGTAAGGGTAGGCATTGATATTTGCTGCCCGTCCCCCGGTGTAGGTACCTATGTCCCTTAGTCGCCTCTAACGACACCCACGGGATGAGTTGACCTATTCTTTATTCTACTTATCTTAATTTTCATTGAGTGTGGAGAGACCACCTCAAATGCGGATGGTCTTAAACTAGTCTGAGATTAGAATATGAAGTTCCTACCTACTAGTAGGTTCTGCCCACGGCTTCGCACGCATCGATTTCGGTAGGTATGTAAAGTAGTCTTTAGATATGTTAGTCAAAATATCAAAGATCTAATTATTTATTACTAAGTATATCGAAATGTTTTACGTTAATTCCTATCCCGTATGAATTCTTTTTTATTTTATAAAAAGTAGCCTACGATTATTCGAACTCTAAACCTTGATGCACAATGTGCAAAATTTCAGCTCGATTTTTTCAGTACTTTTGGCGTGAAGAAATAACAAACATCCATTGAACCAAACTTTCGCGGTAGGTACGTAATTCAGTGCGAGTAAGTAAACAAACCTGTCTCTGATATTTTCTAAATATTCAGTGATGTAGTTTGTCATCGCCTGAGCGAAGTCCTTGAAATCTCCTGCTTCCATTGTTTCTGAAAGGTAACAAGATGATAAATAAACAAATTAATAATACTGGACACACACACAAACAGCTGGATCATCCTATCTGTGGTTGTGTGTATGCCCCAAGCTAAGCAGAGCTTGTTTTATGGGTAGAGTAGATAGAGAAAAGAGAAATTAAACATATGAGCTAACAATTAATATACATTGTATAATATTATAATTTATAACATTAAAAACAACTTACGCATTAAAAAAATTAAATTACATTAATAAGCCATACGAATGAAATTACTAAAAAAGAATTACTTACAACAAAAAAGAATATGAGTAAGTACTTAATATAATTTTGAAATTATATGCAGCTCGTATAAATATGCAGGTAAACAGGGAGTTCCATTCCTAAGCGATCGACATTTTAACTTTGAAAATGGTGATAGCTCTAACCTCATAAAAACAAATGCTGAAAATACATGCAGCTTAGGGATTCCCAACCCCCCACTAAGTTTGAATTGTATGAATGGAACAACCTGTTTATAGAAGGAGTACAACAAACCAAAATAATGTTAGTAAAAGTTAGTAAACAGACCGAATTGTAGTTTAGTATTATTTTCCACCGACGACATGGTTGAGTGCAATCTAAAAATCAGATAAGGTGCGTGTTATAAAATTACACTATAGTACAAATTTTAATGTACCTACTGTATGACATTGGTAGATAGAAATTATTATTTACGATGTCCTATTCATGCTCCTACATCTATATCTTAATATTTCTATTATGTGACGGGTTTTTTATTTATTATTTATTAGCTAAAAGATTATTACCTACAAAAGAAAAAATTAACACCTAAAAGCCGCAGTGGTTTCTACGGGATATGATCTTGGTTTCGGTATTATTAAATGTGTTGTAAGAAGAACAGCTTGTTATCTGCATTTTACCGAATGATACTAGTCTCAAAATATTCCGGTAATCGATAGAAATAAATAAATAAATAATGCTGGACAACTCCAAAGCATTATCTAGCCCCAAGCTAAGCAGAGCTTGTGTTATGGGTACTAGATAACTGATATACAAAATACAAATACAAGAAATAGATAAATATTTTCAATATACATAGAAAATGACCAGAACACCCTGAACGAAAATCTGCAGATCGTACACACATTTGTCCCGAGGCGGGAATCGAACCCGCAACCTAATGCGTCGCAGGCAGACCTTCGCCCACCGCGTCATAGAGGTCGTCTTTAACTTTGACTTTAATAAAACTATACACTTATAAACTATACATACAGGGGGCTATATATCGATGAACGACAATGTACAAATACACACACTGTGTGTTAGGGTGTGTGTGTGTGTATTTCCTGTTGTTGAAAAGGTAGTAGACTGGCTTCGGTAAACGGATTCGTATCCTTGTTCAATGCCGAGAGAGTGGCGGCTTGCGCAACGACCATCGTGTGCCGAGCAAGTGGTGCGAGGTTAGACTCGGACCTCGTGCCGCCAGGTTTACAATAACTTCTTTTGTTTTTATTTGCACGTTTTTATAAGAGCTAGCTTCAGGCCTTGCTAGGTACCTGTATATATCTTATTATTACATTATTTTTATGAAAATTTATTTACTAAAGACAGCTCTACCTCTACCTAATCGTGATTGAAAAATTTTTTTACGACCAATTTCAGTAACCAACATAAATCCAAAATAAGGAACATTGAATTATTGTATAATTAACATATGCGGAGTTGAAAAAAAACTTTGTCTATTACCTATGTAGTAGATTATGCACCGAGGGCATAAAGCAGTGTCTTACGTCACGCAAGAGCGTCATTGAGTGCGGGCCCAAGACGAAGACAGCTTTATAAATACCTACTCTACTTTTCACACTACAAATAAAAATAATCATTTTTTTGCAGACTAGCATCGCATACGTGCCTAATACCTACTAAAGTTATACTCTACTAAGTTATACTTTTTTTATGTATTTCATGAAATACAACCATTTCATAAAATGGTCGGCCACATCATGAGCTGATCAATTCTAGGATATGGCCACGACATATACATTATTTTAATAACTAATTTTGATATAAATGGATAGATAAATGGGCGTTCGTTACCATATCACGTCAAATTAACTAATTGGCGAATGTTTTTTTGGATATTCTTGAGCCTCCTGATTTTATTCTCAGGAAACTACGTGCGCAGGCAAGTTATTTCAAAATTACAACTGCGCGTTTTTTTAATTCTACAGTTTTTCGAATTATCCGGATTTGTGCATGATGAAATCCATATTATCCGGATAGGAAAATTATCCGGATATTGCAATCCCTAGTGCCACCATGCAATTTCATTCGATCGGATGTATGCGTAGGGCTTCCTGTACCTCAAAAGTAGCAAAATGTTTAGGTATACTAATAGGTACTTCTAAAGTTAGGAAAATAGCAGTCAAATAATAGAATTAAATTCAACTAGTATTTACAATTGAAACAATTGAGCTAACTGCAGACTGTTACAAATAATCTACAGGTTGCTATGCAAGTTATATTTATTGTAATTCCGATCTTAATTATAAACGGACTTATTCTCTTTCTATGAATGAGATTCAATCGAATTTTCTCAGGTATTTCTTTGCAGGTAGGGCCAAGGTGATTTTGACACGCGATCACAAAAAACTGCCTCTAATTATTTACGATGAACTGACAATTTCGTTCATAATTGCATTCGATTAGCCCATAAAAAATATTTATGGAGATTAGTATTTTACGGATTTTACGTTACAATTTCTATGCAAAATTTGTTCTTAAGTACGTATAGAACTCATAGGGTCTATTGTTTGAGGGTATATCGGAACAATTGTATGATTCACGAAACTCCTAAAATAAGGTGCTTATCTAATTTTATTCGAATTTATCGGTCGGTCAATTAGTATTAATACTTCTTTTAGGTCTGTAAAAGTACCCGGTAGGTATTCCAAATTAATTAATTAATTTTACAAGTAGTACCACCTCTTTATTAACAAAGAAATAACAATCAATTAAGAGAAACTAATTTGAACTAGTATTTACAATTTAAACAATTGAGCTAAATGCCTAATCGGAGTTTCGCTGAAGGATAGGATTCGTAACGAATACATCCGACAGAGAACTAAGGTTATCGACATTGCTCAGAGGATTAGCAAGCTGAAGTGGCAGTGGGCTGGCCATATCTCGAGAACCGACAACCGCTGGGGTAAACGTGTTCTTGAGTGGCGACCATGACTCGGCAAGCGTAGTGTAGGACACCCTCCGACCAGGTGGGATGACGATTTCCGAAAGACTGCTGGCAGATGCTGGATGCGGCAAGCTGAAGACAGGGTGCTATGGCGCTCATTAGGGGAAGCCTATGTCCAGCAGTGGACTAATATAGGCTGATGATGATGAGCTAAATGCAGACTGTTGTAAACAATCTATAGATAGATCAACTAATATATCAACACCAATCGGAATCGTCCCCAAAACGCTGGTCGCGCTTTAGATACCTCATCATCAGCCTATACCAGTCCACTGCTGGACATAGGCCTCCCCTAATGAGCGCCATAGCGCCCTGTCTTCAGCTTGCCGCATCCAGCATCTGCCAGTAGTCTTTCGCAAATCGATGTGCCATGATGTTCTCCTAATCGAATCTACGGCCACGGGCGACGGCGGCTAGTCTTATATGTAGGAAACGAGCCAAGTGCGCAGGACATAAAAATATTAAATGTAGTGCCCAAGTGTGTGCGCAAACACAGTGAAATGCACTAGTTGTGGCCACTTAGTACCTAATTCCATAGAAAAAAAATAAGGACATTTATTTTTAGATAAGTATCAATTTTATGTCTTGTTTTTCAAGCAATTTTACTGTGATTTTTGCATCGTTTACTGAAGCTACATGAAGGTACGCTCAAAGGCTGAATTTTACCTTGGTGTAAGCTATTAAACAAGATATTCAACCAAACCAGATAATAAAATAATAAATATGTATGCCTAATATAATATCGATGCCCTAAGCATTATCATCTTGAACCGGGGTGTTAGGTAGGTACCTACCTATTTATTTACTTGGAAATAAGTTCTGTTTACAAGAATAGCCATAAGATTTTGTATAGCCAAAACCAGTGCAAAAGTTTCATTTCTTGTGGTAGTAGTGGCCACCAGCTTAAATCCGCAAAAGAAGCCAAAACTTATAAAAAAACTTCAATAGTAAAACCATCTTTTACGATTTCAAAACAATCTACAACTTTTTGAATACCTGCCTGTTGTTAGTTACAATTAAATAGTAGAAACAAATTAGTTAACTAGTATGTAGATAGTTAGCTACAAAACATATGTATTTAACATAAATATTTAAACAAAAAAAAACATATATAAAAATGAGTTTGATTTTTATCAATTTTTTACTTGAGTTGGGAGAGAGCTTGCAAAATTCACAAAAGTAGCAAAAAAAAGTAAAAATTAGATATTCTTGATTAGTCTTGAGCAATGAATGGTTTTCAATGACTGGTTTTCTTTGTTATCAAACTGTAATGAGGGCGCTCTTTAGCGTAGGGCCTAAATATCGTAGCAGCCTACGTTCCGTAGTGAGTCGCTACAAATTTATAGAACCACAAAGTAGTACTAAAAAAGGTGTGCTTAAGTATCAAAACTAGATTAGGCAAAACCGGTGATCTTGCGCTAAAAAAAAATTGATTTACATACGCATAAATCGATCCAATGAGTCCTTGCACGACTCTTTTCTCATTTCTTTGTTTCTCTAATTTCGCAGTTAGCAAAGTTATTCCATATATTATTTAAAATTCACCACAGAGATAGTTTATGACGCGAAAGATACCTATCAAAGCCTAAAAAAATACATACAACGTCATACTATACAATGTTTGTTTTCAGGTTTGTTTACCTATAAGTATTTTCAATTTTCTAAAACAGGAAAACCTAGGTAATCCTCACAAAATGATTAGGTATTTGGATGAAACAGGTAACACTGAGAGGTATTCCCCGCGTCAGTGACTAACTCGTTTACCTCATTGAGTAAACGGAAACTGCAACTGATCGACTCTACATAATTTTGCTTGGGTAAAACTAAAACCATCGTTCAACGTATTTCCCAACCAAACAACTAGGTACATGACAACATCACGCGTCACTAAAATTCTTCCGTCACGACGCTTCTCAAAAATTTACGAATATATAATTCTACATCTTAAAGTATCGTTTGTTGTCGTATCATGTGGTGTTTTTGATTCATTTTCCTTATATCCATATAGTCGTTTACTTCCGAGTAGTAAATAGCGGTTTTGCGGTGAAATTAAATGTTGATTTTATTTAATTTATCTTCTTAGATAAGATTTTTGTATCTCGATTGTTTTCACGTAACAGTATTACTCGCCGCGATTAGATAAAAATACCTAATAACTCGGCACTTAGGTACCTATCATGCAATCTAGTTTATGAATGAAACTTACCTTAAAGCCGGTAGGTAAGTATTTTTACCTACTATAATGCATGACCCTATGACCCTTGAGCTCCAGCTCATCAGCCTCTATAGCTCTATATGTATATGCATGCAGTCATTGACACTGATTATTCATGCGCGATATATATTACCGCACTGATAATGTATAATCAGAGTGAATTGATCAAGATCTAGGTCAAGTCAAGTCAACTGAATGGATGGAAAGATTTTATTGGTTATATTTTGAGGTTCACCTTTTCTAGCCTAGTTTAGTTCCTTTTTGTTTATGCCATTCTACTTTAGGCTCCGCTTGCATGAAGATGGTACCAATGAAGTAGGTAGGTATTATAGTTACTAATATTTTACTGGCAAAAATAAGTACCTATGATTCGCGAGTTTTCAATCAAATCACACAAATACCTACGTCAAACGTATATATGATTAGGCCCCTTTCAATGACAGCAGTAAAAAATTCAACTAAAGGAGAAGAAATCGTTTTCTAATACATAGGTAGATTTTAAGAATTTCTTTAGTTGAGCCCAAATGAGCCCATTTGGGTTCCTAACCCCTTTGTATAATAAATATCTCTAGAATTCAAACATCGCTCTATATTTAATAGAGCTCACAATAAACTTGCAGAGGTTTTAAACTTGGATTATAAACCCATCAACAGTAGCAGCGTCATCTGCTAATTTTTATTATGTGAACATTTATTTAAATTAATTAAAGTACCTATCAAAATCGCCTTAATTTTAAAATAATAGTAAGATTAAAAGTTTGGGAAATTGATATCCTTGAGTTAGATAACAACATGCAAAACCAATTTAGCACCAACCCAAGTACCAACTAGTATTTATCTGTAGATAGCGCCTAGAGTGGTTAATTTTTGATTGTTAAATCTATACCTACTAAGATTAAACAAAACCCAAACCTTGCACATATTGATGTCAATGTCAATTCAATCTAAATTTATTTATTTTAACAGGTAACTTACCAATTATTCCGCCAACTCAAAAACTAAAACCAACACTGACTTTGTAATTATTTTTTAACGTGATTATGATATCGGTTATAAAATGGACGTGCGTTCAACACGGCCTCAGCAGAACAACGCCCGCTCTTTCAGCCTTGCAATCTTTTATATGCGGGCGGTTGAACGTAGGTGCCTACTTAATACCTCACTCCTCCAGCCTAGAGGATCTAGTTGTGATTCTGTGCCTTTATAACCCGCGATCAGAACAGGACAGAACCTTGTCATAGTAACTATTTTACGTCACATTTTTTCTTACAAATTCGCGCGTTGACAGAACGGGTGAAATCTCGTAATATTTAGAATATACTAAAATACTAACACTTTTATGGCTGAAAAACAGAGTGCGATCTGCGGGATCAGGCTGGGCAGTGAACGCGTTAAGTAGTAAAAATAGTACCTGACAGTGACAGGTAGGATTTAGTTACCTACATAACCTAACCTGTGGAAAAATTAATAGTAAAGTTTATTGATTACAGTTAAATGGATTCATACACAACATTCACAGACTTAAAAATTTGAGTAAAGGACTAAATTACCATTTTTGAAGGTTATTTTGTTTGCATTTTAATATTTCAACCTCAGTGGCGCAGCGGGCGAGAGTCTGCCTGCGACGCAAGAGGTTGCGGGTTCGATCCCCGCCTCGGAACAAATTTGTGTACGATCTGCAGAAATTTGTTCCGTTGGTCTGGGTGTTTTCTATCTAAAATATCTATCTATGTAATGTATAATATTACGTATATCAGTTATCTAGTACCCATAACACAAGCTCTGCTTACCTTGGGGCTAGATAATGCTATGTGAATTGTCCAGCATTATTTATTTTTATTTATTTATTAATTTTATCTTCATACTAGAATATTCTATGCTGTAGAAAAAAACTAGTGATTTGTCCGTCTTAAAAATAGTGGTCAAAACAAATGTCCGATCCTTTTTATTTTAGTTCGAAATAGTTCCATCCCATTCTGAATGCGCGAGGACTATAAAGTAAGTATGGTGACTCCATTTAGAAGATTAGCTGGCGTATAAGCCGTCGACGGGAACTACCAAAACCCCTGGAGTGGTTACGTGATTCAGTGCCATTGTTCCGCTTGAATCGAAGGATTATTTCGTTTGAAACGTATTTTTATTCAAAGCGATAAAGTAGTGTTAAAGGGTTTTTTGATATTTTGCTACACTTTTGAGTGAGTTTGTATTAGGTGGTTGGGTTTTTAGGTGGAGATTTCGTGTTTGTTCATAGGTAGGTATTAAGTAGGTATATGAATTAGAATATAATATATTGTGAAATTGTGTAAAATATCCATAGAAAAGGTCTTAAAATCATAATTTAACATCAATCCATTTCGGACATACAATATTTTATAATTCATTAGTAGAAATTGCACAAATATGTCTAAGTTCATATTATATCAAAAGTATACCTTTACCCTGTCCACTCATTTATTTGCTGTTTGGCACAAGCATGACTATGAAGTTCTCTGCTTGTGGCTATGTGAGTAAATGAACACTCAATGGCAGTAGACACAATTAAGCACTTTTGAAAAATAGAGATGCGAATCTGTCGAATCGAAAAATATGGCGACTAGCGAAAGTACCTATTGATTTTCATCGAGCCAACGTTCCGTATGTAACGAAGATTATTCTAGATGATTTTGCGATGAAAATAGTATGATAATTATTGTTTACCACAACAACTCAATCTGTCATAGCCCCGGCCACACCCTCCGTCTTTCTTGCAAGCATGCTTGCACCAACCAAATTGCCCAGACGGAGCGTGTGGACAGCAAGACGGTAGATCATAGACATAGATTTTTTTCACTAATGCGGTATATCGTAGGTACAAGCCTACGATCTACCGCATCTACTGGAAGCGTGGCTCGTGCAATCGTTGACATGCTGAAGATTGGCTTGCGCAAATGTGGTTTGCACGTATTTAGTTGAGATCTTCTGATTCCAAAAATAAAGTTATTTAGACTGTGTTGTTATTTTTGCTCAACATTTTGTGTTTTTAAAGACTTACTTTAAAAACACAAAATGTTGAGCAAAAATAACAAAATAGATTATCATAAAAAATCGAATCGATAAAGAATGACTGTTTTATTGTCAGTCGAACTACCAAACATCAATAATATTATGAGAGTGGAATAACTTTAGGTACTACAATTGGTACAGTTGAATTCATGTTTTAAAAGAAACAAATGAAAAAACAGTCAAAAGTTTATAAAATATAATTGTTAAAAAGGATTCAGTATCGGCTATCAATGTTTTGTATGAATATTTTAGGGTTACCCAAAAACCGTGAATTTCTTACCACATTTTTTTCCGAAACTTTTACCTACTGAACTCTCGGAGCGCGAATCTGACTCGCACTTGACGTTTATTTATCAATGTTTTATTGTGTCCTATATAATATGTCCAAAAAAAACATTTGCAAAGCAATACATGGTCTGGTAAAAAGATTGGCCGCTATTTAGAGTGTAGGCGGAGATAAATACCTAACTTCAAAACATTGGAAATAGCCAGGGACTTATTTTAAGTTCTACATTGGTAGTGATTCTGTTTGCACAAAACAGTTTAGTATATGTTATTTAATTTACTTTAATTTAGGTTTTGTGCCAACAGAATCAGTACCAGATCATTTATGATTCATATAATTAATCTTCGAATTGTAACTACATATTAGCTACCTTCATACAAAACAAAAGTACGTAGGTAAGTACCTACCTAATTAGTTTTTGGAAGATCGTAACGTTTG
Source organism: Eupithecia vulgata (assembly GCA_946478455.1). Classification (NCBI taxonomy): domain Eukaryota; kingdom Metazoa; phylum Arthropoda; class Insecta; order Lepidoptera; family Geometridae; genus Eupithecia; species Eupithecia vulgata. The sequence continues at coordinate 7,299,540 of OX297862.1, read as the reverse complement.
CTACGTTGGAAGGTTGAGCGTTAAGATAATTCACCGAAATTCACACGCTCATATTTTTGTAAACAAAAGTAATTACAGGATAAGACCTGCAATTGTTTTTTTAAAACTCTTTTTTTTAGATTCATTTTTTGCGACAGTCTGCAGTAAGCTCAATCGTAACAATTGTAAATAATAGATTTAATTTAATTCAATTATTTGATTGTCATTTTCTTTGTTCTTATTTAGTATAAGCAGTATTATAAGCACAGAATACAGGGTGGATTATTGGTCAAGGAATTTTTCCTGTCGGCATAGTGAATATTGTTACTCATTTATTTATGTTCCTAAGTAGTATATTATTAAAAAAATATTTGAATGTCTTGTTTTGTCTTCATTATGTTCATGTTTATTTTACTCGTAGCTTATCTTTGGTACAATCCCTGCCGACCTTAATTCATATAATTCATTTAACCCAAAGGTTGCCTGGACGAGATTGCTTCTAAGCGATGAGGCCGCCCATTGTACTTGTCACATGTAATGTATTTTTGTAATCTTCTTTTTCTAAAATCAATAACATCATATTTCTTATTTGATAATAATGACTATTTATAAACCTGTTTATAGTATAAAATTTGACTTGTCTAAGTGCTTATTTTGTAAGCTTAAAGAAATAAACGTTATTGATATTTGATTTGATATTTGGAAAATTGGTAGAAAAGTTATGGTATTAGGAGTAAACCCCAGCTATTCTCTGCCCTTCCCTGAATGATCAGTGGGTTAATAATATGGATTTAAATGGTAGTGGGGCGAGGGTTTTAATAAACCTTTGTGCTTTGGACATGATTTTGTATCGGAAGTGATTTTAGATCTTTTAAGAACAAACACGTCACCAATTTACGTATAATACAAGCTCTGCTTAGTTTGGGGCTAGATAATGCTGTGTAAATTGTCCAGCATTATAAACATAGCTTGTATTTCCCTCCTCCTCGTTTGAGGTATTTCTGGCTTTGCAAGCTGTCAAATAATAAAGATATTTAATAATAATAATAAATGTTTATTTCGATAACTTATAATTTATACATAAATGTTTTGGAGACAGAAGTACAATTTAAGCAAAATTTGCTTGTATTGGAGGACACCGCTCTTACCATATTTACGTCCATTAAAAAATAACACAGGGTGTTCGGCGAATACCTGCACTTGAAAATGGATGAAAGTAGATCACAGACGATCTACTACCAACGTTCTATACTTAGTATAGAAGAAATTTTGATTACCTCGAGTGGGTAATTCATGCTCGAAATTAATTCGTCAAACATAAGATTAATATAAAATTTGTCCTTGTTAGAGGTACCGGGAAATGATAACTCCAACGATGATGATTCGCAACTGGTTTATTTCTTAGATTTAGGTAAGCATGAAAGTTATGACAATATTATAGCATCACGTATTGCAAGTAGGCAATACGTGCGAGGCCGAAAGGAAATGTAAGAATTGAGGTGATCTATATTTTACAAAATGAACATTGTACTTCGTACAGTCCTAATAGTCCTTAAATCATCTTACTTTACTCAGAGAAATAATTATCTATCGACTAACAATAAACAATTGCAAAATTATTACAAAATACAAAGAAACTTGAAAAGTTGAGAAGTAGTTCTAAATTGTTTGGTAATCGAGCCCTTCTGTTAGATTGAAAATGAGAATGTTGAACAATACTATACATATATTCGTCGACGATTTTTGATTTTGTTTCAAATTTTGGGGATTGCAGATAATCGAGAGACAACCTGTACGATAACATAATTATGAAATCCTTGTGCAAAGAGTTGTTTGTTTTTTTATTGACGTGAATCAGTCAGAGCATGAAAAAACACTGCTAAGTTCACAAAGAAGTGAAAATCCATGAATTTAAAACAGTTAACTAAGGACAGCCTCCTTAGGGATAAAAAAGCCTAGCCACTAAGAAACTGTTTTAAATTCATGGATTTTTTAATATCATATTTTAGAGAGAGAGAGCGTTTAATATTTAGGTTTACAATAAAAATTAAACGCTCTCTAGTCAATAGTTTTCATCTCACCTTCTCACCTTATTTTCAAAGCAATCTGAAAATTGCTACAACCCCGTGGAACTTCCGTAGCACTCACGAGCTTCAAGTGCTACGCTTTTGCTACAAGTGCTACGCTTATGCTACAAGTGCTACGCTTATGCTACAAGTGCTACGCTTTTGCTACAAGTGCTACGCTTATGCTACAAGTGCTACGCTTATGCTACAAGTGCTACGCTTTGCTACAAGTGCTACGCTTTTACTACAAGTGCTACGCTGTAGCCGTAATCCAGTCCACACGTAGCATGCCTACGCCCCGCCCCGCCGCGCCGTAGCTTCACGACAAGATGGTTCCTATGGTTTATTCAAAATAAAATAGTTAACACTTCTTAGTTTTTATCATCACGCCCCGGTTTTGGTATAAGTAGCAAAAAAATATAGTAATAATTCCGTAATATTGTGTCGGTCGCGTCGAATTATTTAATAGCTACCCACTGTTATTTTTAGGGTTCCATACCTCAAAAAGAAGAAAGTATCACTTTATGGTCCTTCTGTCAACCCTCTTTTCTCAGAAACGCTTGAAGGTATCGAGTTAAATAAGACCTTGCTTCTTGCCAAATTTCTTGATTCAAGGAAATTACTAGGTCAATTATTTGGCTGATTATTAGGTCAATGGGAATTACCCTATAATATAGGTTTTGTGTGCATGTGATTACTTAGGAAATTTCAAAATATTTGGGTATAAACGACTGTAACTTTTGATTGCGTTGATTTAGTAGTTTGATTTATATTGGGGCTCCAAGAGGTAACGAACCTGAGTATATGTGTGAGTTTCAACTCGATACCTCCACGCGTTTCTGAGAAAAGAAGGTTGAAAGATGTACAGACTGACGACAAAGTGATCCTATAATATCTATCTATGTAATGTATTCGTTTAATAGTAGATTTTGAACCGAGTGCATTAAGAAGTGTCTCACGTCACACTCAAGCGGCGAGAGAGAGTACAGTTAAACAAATATGAGGAATACAGTTTTATGCACGAGGACAATGCTGTATTCACAATACTCCGAGAAAATAGTAAAAGGTTTTAAACGGTTTCGCGGTATTATTTTTTCCCTTCTGAACAGATGTAATATTATTAGTGTGATACTATTGTACCCTGTGCTGACACATCGCACGATAATCTGCACGATAAAATATATGATTATTGATAACGCGAATTACTAAAACGGTTATATAATCGATAACGATAATTTCTGATATCGTGATTGAATCAAAGATTAACGTTGTCATACGATGGTTACGATTCATGGGTACTGGGTATATCTATATTTTACAGGAGAAATATATAGAAGTCTGTAAAAATAACACTTTTTGAAAATGGCCAAAAGTGGGGAATATTTTTTTTAACCCCATTCAAAAAAAAAATTCCCCACGTTTGGCCATTAGCCATTGCCTAGCCATTGCCTAGCCATTGCCATTAGCCATTTGGATACCTATCCGAGTGGGATATCAAATGAAAGGTATCGGTTTGTACATTTCAAAACAGTTCTGTAGGTTTTACACTTAGCAAAATATTTGTTAATAAAAGTCGAAAAATTGTACAGTGTATGTGGCGTTTGTATAGATATAGATCTATAATGTTACAGGAAAAAAGGGAAGTCCGTAAAAATGCAGAACGAACCATCTGAATTACATACCTGCTATTTTTCGGTATACTGATAGCAAAGTCGGACTTTGCAATTTTTCGTGTATCCTAATTATTTGTAATTGTCAAATGTCCCAGCACCCCCATCGACGGGCGAGTTACACTCGCACTTGACGGATCTTGTTTTTATGGTACCGATCGGTAGAGTCAATCATAACAATCAAACTTGTCAGTAGAGTAAACATTGCATTTTAAATTACGGCGTCTTCACGAACGTGCTCGTGATTGAGAACACTTTAGATAGAAGGTATAAGTATTTATGATGATGGGCTTAACCTGCCGTTCTTCAGCTATTCATAGTGCCTACACTTACTGAATAAAACTACCGCTAAACATAAAAAAAATGCAATAAATATACCTCGTACCCATGAATTGAATACCTACTAGCATGAGGCAAATTATATAGCAGTTATAGTTAGTCTCGAGTTGCCTGAATGCCTTTCAAACTAACTTATGCTTGTTAGCCCCTGATGCCTAGATGTAGCTAGGTGTTGGAGTGGGAGGCCGCCCGCCCACCACCCTGGGCGGCCATTGGGAATTGAATCAATTCACTTTACTCCCTCGAGAGTTCGCTCGTCTAGAAAAGTGTTTTATTCATTTCATTCAGAGATGTTAAGGGCTTTGCTGGGAATAATGTAAATATTAGTCTTTTTAGGGACTTTGAATGGTAAAGTAAAATACTACTAGGATTTTTATGGTATTTCTTGCTGTGGTATCCGAATGGAATATTATACGAAATCTGTTAGTTTTTAGGAATCTACTTATTTAATTTTCACTAAACTCTGAGTAACACACACAAACTACTGAATTGTTTGTCAGACTCTATAAATACTAAATTTAGTGCGCGTAGAGCTAATAGTAGTGATTACTTGCGTTACTAATGTATAAAAATTATATTTCCTTTTTTATCCCACCTTTCAGAGGATGTGTCGTCAGTACAATGAGCTAACAAAGGCGAATGTAGAGATGGAAACTGTCAAAGACATCATCGATTTTTAACCGCGGGGGCTATTATGCTCGGAGAGGAGAAGCATCATGAGGTGGTTGTTTTACCATTTTTTGCCGTGTGGTGCCGGATTAGAACTTGCACCACCCCAACACTTCCCGTGGGTGTCGTAAGAGGCGACTAAGGGCCATACACAGGGGGGCTGCAGCGCCTCTTGCAGATTAGATCTACTACCGAACGGCGATCCCCAACCCACTGGGCATGCCCCAGCATGGGGATTATGGGCATTACCCCCCCCCCATGAGATAGGGTGAGGGTGAGGCTTGCAGCAGTGGACAATATAGGCTGTTGAGGTATATAAAAATAAAATTAACTGATAGTACACACACACGAATACAATGTTATCATAATCGAAAACGATAAAGAGAACATTAATAGGCATTTATTCATACCCAATTCCAGATCATGCCACTAAAACAATTCCCTCAATTTCCCTAGTCACAGAACGGAAATGATTTATGGCTTTCCAGCTTGGCCGTACAAAGCCGGGCGCCATCAAAAGCTTTAGATGTGTAATTACCGTTGACGGAGAGAGCCCGAGCTTTGCTCTCGAGCTTCACAAGTGGTTGGAATGATGCTGTACCACTGTGGCTTGCTTGCTAGAGGATAAAGAGCTTTATGCTGTTCGGTTTTGACGTATTTTATAGTAACAAGGATAAAATGTTGGCTTTTTGTTAAAATTTATGTGTAACTATTTTACTATGTTAGAACCTTGGATAGCTGTGGTCTTTTCTACTAGAGAATACTTACCTTATTTATGGGTCCAAACAGATATGACCATGCTCAATCTTGGCAGACATTAAAGGTATTGGAAAGACCCATAGCAGACGGAAAGCTCAATACAGAACGGGACGGCGATGTACCCTGAAAAGTCACTGAAGTATTCGGGCTTGGCACGGGCAAGAACAGTACAGCGTTTCTCAAGGAAAACTCAATCCGAAAGGAGAAAACATCGATCCAACAGAAATCAGCTAAAAATATAATAAGGCAGAGTTCCGAGGAAAAACGATATAGAGCGCGTCCTTCATCTTTTTGAAGGTCTTTTTGGAAAGATGCGCTCCGTAACTACCTACCATCCGTACCTACCATTTCAAAATGTATCGGTAAGCAGGACAATATTAACCTCTGTCACTCTCTCTCATCAGCCTATATTGGTCCACAGACAGCTGGACGCAGGCCTCTAGAGGACGCGATGAAAACGTTAAATTTACCTACCCGTTCGGTACCTACTCAGTAAGTGCAGGACAGTGATTTCAGGATTCGCAAGTAGGTAACGAAGCTGCTACGATTTATTCCGGACTCGGGGAGGCAGTGGGTGTGGGGAGAAGGGTGGCAGTTCGCGCCGTATCCTTGGTTACTTACTTTGAAAGGGAGCTGATGTCAGTTGCAACAAGTACCTTATCTTTCTGATACCGAGATGATTTAGGGAGCTCGTTTTACGTTAGCATTGCTGACTCTTTATTTGATTTATTTAGAAGCTTGTGAGATGGTATTTTATATTCGCTACCTACAGCTTATTTAAAAAATAGTAGATAGTGGAGAAGTGAAATCGGTGTGCAATAAAGCTAAAGGTTGGTTTTAATTGTTCTATTTTCTCACACTCGAACTGAAAATTATCGTTTTAACTCGAGCCAAAACCACCCATTATAACTCGGTATTGTCATCCTCCCTCGCTACGCTCAGCCCCCTAGCACGGGGATTGTTTTCTAAGGTAGAATAGAGAAAAATAACTTTTTGAGCAAGAGAAGGTAGGTATAGTCAAGTCTCGGCTCGTAATATTTCCGCCGTAAAAAGTATTGAGTTGAGATCACTATAAGAGCTCAATCAGGGCAGATAAGATTCCAACTGCTTACAGCAGAAATCCTTCGCCGCACACTGCCGCACATACAGAAATCCTAAGAAAACTGACACTGCGCGGAAACCTGTGGCGGAAACCCTTAACAGAAAACTTGGTTCTCTGCCGAGACCTACCTGACCCCGGCCTCAGCTAATTCCAGAGTAGGTAGGTAAATTGAAAATTCGCTGATCGAACTGTCAGCACATTATAACCCCATTTACGAAGAAACGAGTCCCTTGATAACCGAAAACAATAAAATTGCTCATCGCAATGGTAAATGAAATAGATTTATAAAAAATCTCACTCATCAGTTTTTTTTTTTTTTTTTTTTTTTAAATTTTATAACTACTAAAATGAAAATTCGCCGTGGAAAAAAGCTTGTCTCAATAGGTTGACTGTCTTTATGAGGCCGCCGCCATGAGTGTCCAAGTACAGGGCCAGCAGTCTAAATCTAAACCCTTTCAACTGCGCAGAGGAGTGACACAGGGGGATGTTATATCTCCGAAACTGTTCATGAGCACGTCGGAAGATGTGCTGAGGACAGTCTAGACTGGAAAGATGGGCATTAACATAAACGGCGATTACATCTCACACACACCTGCGAGCTCGCTGGTGGAGCTAAATCAGATATTGGACGGCGTAGCCTCAGCCTCCCGATGCATCGGTCTTGGCTTGAATAAACCACAGATAAAATCGATTTCCAGATTGTTATAGGACCAGTAGTCGTAGTTACATGGCCACCTTTTGATTTTTTTTTCCGCGTAGGTACACTTACCTCGGGCAAATTCTGCACTTAGGTAAGTAAAAACAATTGAGGCAGCCAAGAGGAGGATACCTATAGCTGGCTGGGCAGCGTTTGGAAAACTACGTACCTAATATAAGTATTTATAAGTATACTTATTTATAGCTGTATGTATTTATTTCTTCTTCTACTACCTACATAAACAGTATTTTATATACATGCCACCGTCTACAGTTTTCAATCACTTCATGTCCATCCTAAGGTTGCCTGGAAGAGATCGCTTTTAGCGATAAGGCCGCCCACTGTACATTATCTGTAATTGTTTTTGTGTTCTGTATATATGTTTTTTGTAATTATTTGGTGTGCAATAACGTGTACCTAATTGTATTGTATTGTATTATTTATACCTACCTATATATAAAGCTTTGGTCATCAAAAGAATGCTACGTCCCACACAAGCCAGTCAAAATAAGATTTTCGAGAAACAGTAGCATACCTACCGTTATACTTAGTTATAACTTATAACGAGACAGAAAAGCAGCGGAACGCATTGAAAACATATTGAACACCTGTTCAGAATATTTTCAATTGTATACGCCACCCCTTTCCCCTATGTTATAAAACTTGTTGGGGAAAATAAAACGCTCATGAAATGGCATTTAGGTGTGTCCGTGATGGTAGCGTACACATAACCGAATTCACGTTTGTTGTTATGCCTAATAAATAGCGTATAAATAGAGTATAATCAGTGCAAAAGTAAAATAAATAGCGCCTCCTTGGTTTAAGAAATAATGACCATTGTTTGTGTTGTGGGTACGCCAGCATAACGTTATGCTAGCGTACACACAACCGTTCTCAAAAACGGCTTATACTATAGCAACAAAATTTATACACAATAATAGAGTATAAATAGAGTCTTAGCTATGCAAAATTTCATAATGATTGCTCTCATAGGAACAGAGATATGGAACAAGACCATAAGCGCCATCTAGCAGACCACGGCGGAACTACATTGCAACGGACAGCAATATCCCTTGGACTCTGAGCAGTGAGCAATGTAGGTAAAGGTAAAAATCAGATACCTATATGCTATATACCTACCTAGATCTAGTGCTAAATCAGTAGATCTAGCAGCACTTCTTGGCATATCAGACAAAAATTGGACGTGTGCTGTGTATCTATGCAGAAGTATGAAAACTGCGCCTTCAGACAATCGGATTTGCAATTAAAATCGTAAACGCCTTCCGACTCGCACTTGCGACTTTTTGTCGTAGATACGACAAAATGTCTGACGTGTACCTATACTCTAACAAAATGTAGGTACCTAGTATGGTCCTTAAACTAGTAAGTAAGTAGTATGGTCTAAGGCACAAATGCATTCCGATAGTCGGATCAGACTATCCATAGACAATTTCATCCGACTATCAGACAAAAATCACACCTAAAGTTTCCATTGCAAAAGTTTTGTAAGAACAGAACACTCCGTGTGCTTAGTCGACTCGCATTTCGCGTTTGTATGTTTGTATTTATTTTGGTGTGGTGGTGGTGGTGGTAGCACCAAAGATTATGTAGGATCCTAGATAGATCTTTGGGTAGCACAAATTAAGCACAAACTCAAGTGTTGTAGTGTGCAGTTCATTAAGCCATAGACAAATTTCAAAATAGTAATACCAACTTCGGTACTGTCTGCCAGATCTATCTGTAAATTCTGTAACCTAACCACAATGTTAACAGATAAAATTGTGTAATTTATTAAATTTTCATAAGTTTAAATTATTCACAATTTTTTTTTTTTTATTTATAATTAATACGTACAAATTTTAAGAACTATATCACATAACTTTTTGTTTTATTGGGTTTGTTTCGTTAGTTTCTGTCAAAATTCATTTATCATTCAAGCATTGATGACCAATTTTAAAAAACTTTTATGGCAGCACAGATATTTGACGTGGACTTTCAGTTCTGTCAAAATTCTCATGGTTGGTATTTGTTTGACATTGACGTTTCCCTCCCACTTACCGCTCACCTCCCCTTCGTCCCCTTGCATCACGTCGAAAGTTTAGGTTCAAAGTCTGGATCCAAAATAAAATTAGAAATTCTTTTTAAAAATTTAGTTTGTACATAAATATATAAAAACATGGCCAATAGCAGAATACTGGATGCCCTTAAAATTTTGAGGAGCCGCAAAGATTTAATCCTGACCGGTGAGTAACTAACAAACTTTACAAACTACTGTGCATCAACTTTGAAACTTAATTTACGGTAAAATTAAAAACTTTTTGTGGATGCTAACGAGTAATACTAAAATAAGATTCTATTCAGGAACTAGCAGAAGAAATTATGCTGCGGCTGCGGGAGTTCATACAAAGTGTAAAATCGTCAATGGCGTTTATGTTGTGACTCTGGACTCTCCAAATGTTAAGGTCAGTGATTTATTATTATACAATCATCGTGCAGACGTCTTACTACATAGCTTATTATAATTAACCCTTCTAATAGTATTCCGGCGAACTTACACTTGTATTCTGTCAGAAAATAATATTATGAACAGAGTGGTCAATCTGTAACTTAAATTTTAAGATGGGCACAGGTTGAATAAGGTTCACATAGGAATCGCATATTTATGTTGAGCTGTGGACTGGTCAAGGCTGATGATGATTATTAATATTTCCCTCAAACTCAACAGCCTATAATAGTCTTTCTGCTGGACGCAGGCTTCCCCTGATATTTTTATCTCATGGGGGGTAATGACTATAATCCCCACGCTGGTCATACGAGTTGGGGATCACAGTTTGGTGGTAGATCTATTCCGCAAGAGGTGCCACTGCTTGCCCCTCAGTGTTTGTCTCTTAGTCGCCTCATACGACACCCATGGAAAGAGTTGGGATGGTGCAAATTCTAAGCCGTATCATTTCCAAGCAGCACTATGAATGTGTAACATTTAGGTATATTTCTCTATGTACTTACAGGTTAACTCATTGAATAAAGCTGTTATTGATGAAGTATCACAAATAGTAAATGAAGTAGATTCAAACCCAGCGATAGAGGCCGCAGTCATTATATCAGGGAAACCAGGGTGCTTCATAGCAGGAGCTGATATCTCTATGATCGAAAGTTGCAAGACCCTGGAAGAAGTTGTCACATTATCCAAACAAGGTAGTCGGTTTGACCTAATTTTAAATCAATTTTTTATTGGCTCTAAGTGGCTTTAGTGTGGCTATGGTAGGCCTGTTGTGATCACCATAAGTTTTACTTACAAATGTAAAATTAATTTTGTGAAAGAATGAAGGTCTCTTTATTGTATGTAGTTACCAACATTAATCAATTCCTAAACTGAATTGGTACTCCAATTCAATTTCACAGTATACCATCTACCATTGCACTATGTTACTTTATTAAGAAAGAAAATTACAATCAAATAATAGAATTAAATTAAAAACAATTGAGCTATCTGCAAACTGTTGCGAACAAACTATAGGTAGCTCAACTGATCCATATATCCAGTTGGAAGCATGCCCAAGACACTGGCTGCAATGCCCCGCTGTATGGCAATGCTAATGCGCTGTGCCAGATACTCACCAGCTCTCGGGTCATGCGACGCTTCAACCAGACGCTCTGAATTTTTTTTTAAACCAGGAAAGCCTTGGTACCAGGAGCAAATGCGTAGGCGTGAATGTATGTATATTCAAAATTATACTAATTCGGTCTATTAAAAATTACAGGTCACGAAATCTTTCAAAGAATAGAACTATCTCGAAAGCCATACATTGCTGCTATCCAAGGAAGCTGCCTTGGTGGCGGCTTGGAGACAGCGCTCGCGTGTCGCTACCGTATTGCCGTCAAGGATGGTAAAACTGGATTTGGACTGCCTGAGGTTATGTTGGGACTACTGCCTGGAGGTGGTGGTACTCAGAGGTAGTACAGTTTCTCTACATGTACATTTTCATACAACAACAACAAGCTTGTGACTCCCAACATCAGATTTCTATAATAAGCACTTATTCTTGAAGGCTGTTGTTGCAGGGGCTAATGCCATAATCTCCACGCTGGGTTGTGGATCACAGGGCACTATTTTTTTTGCATGTTAATGCCCCATTTTAACCATTAAGCCATGTGGTGCTTAGAATTTGCACCACCCCAACTATTCCCATAGTTCCAGATGTATCAGCGATTAGCAAAACAAATAGGCAAACAATAATTATGTTTTAAAATCAACAATAATTGTGTTTTAAGTAGGTACCGTGTTTCTTACACCTGTAAGTTGTAAGTAACAAGCTATTATTTCGACATAACAAACAGACACTTCTACATAATTTATTTGTATAGATTTGTCCTGCTATGTTTAGCAAGGTAAGTACCATAGATTGTACTAATTTGGATATAATTTCAGGATGCCTGCCCTGACTTCTATTCCTACGACTTTGGACCTAGCTCTCACAGGAAAAACTGTTAAAGCAGATAAAGCTAAGAAACTGGGTATTGTTGATCTGTTGGTGGCTCCTCTTGGGCCAGGTATGTTATTTCTAAATTAATTATTAAATCTTCTATATACTTACTTAGTACAAAGTTGCTCTCTACGTCTGTCTGTCGGGTAAACAGAATTTCCCGCCAACTTCTAAACACGCAATGGAGGCCAACTGCGTGTTGATCTTCAATACAAGAGTAAATAGGCTTTTAGAGGTTTGTGATACATCATCGGCCACATCTTCACTTACCATCAGGCGAGATTCTTGATAAGAAAAACGATTTTACAAATGGACGGAGGGATTGATTAGGAAACTTTAAATATAACCATGTGATACCGGCTTAGAACTTGCACCACCCCAACTTTTCCTGTGGGTGTCGTAAGAGGCGACTAAGGGACATACACCGGGGGCGGGCAGCAGCGCCTCTTGTAGAATAGAACTACCACCGAACTGCGATCCCCAACCCGCATGCCCAGCGTGGGGAGTGAGCATTACCCCCCATGAGATAAAAAAATAAGGGGGAGGCCTGCGTCCAGCAGTGGACCATTATAGGCTGTTGAGGGTTGAGGAAATGTATGGTTTAAGATTTTTATTCTCATAAGAATTACAATAATTCACTTAAAATGAGAACGTTGGTCTAGTTTTTGGTATTACGTAAAATAAAGGGTCACGAGCGTGATAAATTATTACCAAGTATAATCAAACACTACTTGTTGGTGCGCTTGCCAAAACCGTGACGTGCATTTTTTGAAAAAAAAAAAAATGCTGTTGGCTTTGTTTTTCGTTCCGCGTCGACTGAAAAAGTATCATGTGTAAATTCATTCTAGAAGTAGATTTGCCAAAATCGTTAAGTACACGTTATTCGAATTTGTGGCAATGAAAAATTGGCTTTGTTTGTAAAAAGTTTTCGGTCAATTTGTATGTATTGGGACAGTCATGCCGACTGGGGGGAGCTTTGGCGGCGTGCGCGTCGTAAACCAATAGTTACAAATTTACAATGTATTACAGTTACTGCTCTGTTACACGTACCAAGTATTTAAGTAGTTAAGATAGTTTTTCTGATATTTAATTAAGGCTATCTTTTACTCTAGGATTGGGTTCACCAGCCGAAAACACAGCAAAGTACCTTGAAAGCACAGCTATAATGGTCGCAAAAGACATAGCTTCGGGTAAAATTAAAGTTGACAGGACAAAGAAAGGATTGGTTCAGAAACTTACTGCAAATGTGATGCAGTTTGATTTTGTTAAAAACATGATCTTCAAGAAAGCAAGGGAACAAGTTATGAAGGCTTCTCGTGGACTCTACCCCGCTCCATTGAAGGTAAATTATTTATTGAACAGATTATCAAAACTTTTTGCTGCTAACTCTATTTTTTATCGATTGGTTTTAAAAACAAAACTTCAAAAACGATTTTTATAGGTAATTATCGCGAGGTGGTCCCATAGAAGTTTTAATGCCGATGATTTAAAAATGTCTATGTAATGTATTGTATATCAGTTATCTAGTACCCATAACCTCTCTGCTTAGCTTGGGGCTAGATAATGCTGTGTGAATTGTCCGGCATTATTTATTATTTATTTACTATTTGTTCCGTAAAAATTAAAAAACAGTGTAAACATTAAGGAATTTTAAGTCGATTTTTATAGTACCTTCAAACAAACTATTTCGTTTCTTACAGATTCTTGATGTTGTACGAGTGGGAGTGGACAAAGGCCCCAAAGCGGGATACGAGGCGGAAGCGCAAGCTTTCGGAGAGCTAGCCATGACGCCGCAAAGCAAGGGCCTCATCGGCCTATTCAAGGGGCAGACTGAATGCAAGAAGAACAGGTTCGGGAAGTCTGCAGTTCCTGTGAAGACTGTAAGTTTTATCCTGCTTCAAATTTGAAATTATTTTGACTTTTAATATTCTCGTTCTAGTAAACTACGCAAAATAAATAAATTATAATATGCGAACCTCTAAGTTATAAAAAAATCTTTATGAACAAACAAAATTACAATCAAATAATAGTATTAAACTAAAACTAATATTTACAATTGAAACAATTGAGCTAACTGCATACTGTGGCAAATACCAGTCGGAAGCGTCTCCCCAAGACGGTGGCTGCATTGCCCCGCTGTAATAAATAGATTAATAGAAATTAAAAAAGTTCCCAAAAAAAAACTATTTCGGCGTTTCTCGAACCCATGCCCCACTCGCCACGCGCCGCCGTTAGCTCCACCTACTCTGCATTGTTTGTGGTTTTCCCTGTAGGAGAGCCAACACGTTCCACCACCTTGAACCTTGCATTCAACCATAGATTACTGACAATTGACGATTATTACGTTATAGTCTATCAAATCTACGCTCTGGATTTTAAACCCACTTACCATAGAGTAACTTATATATACCATCCCTAGTACATCTGTGTATATACCGGAGATTCACTGTCCAACCACTGCGCCGCAGCCCAGGTGCAGTCTACGAAACATGGGATATGCGTCATCGGCACAGCAAGAGTTAATTGAAGTCCATTTTTTATTCCTTGAAAAAAAACCTCTAGCTTTTCTTTTATCTACAAGCTTTTTCCATTATCCATAGATTGGCGTGATCGGAGCCGGTCTAATGGGTGCAGGTATCGTCCAAGTGTCAATCGATAAAGGCTACAATGTAGTGATGAAGGATGCGAGCAACCCTGGCCTGTACCGAGGCGTGGGGCAGATCCAGAAAGGGCTCACCAATGCGGTTAAACGGAAGAGGATCTCCGCGTAAGTTCATCCGCTGCTTCTTTATAGACGTTGGGTTTATAAGTGATTTTGGCGGAGCTAGCTAAATAATGCTATGTCAAAAGACTATATGTTATTAAATAAAAGAAAGTAAAAAAAACTCTTAATATAAAGCTAAGTTATAAGTATAACTCTATATCTCAATTTATTATATCACACACACAACACTAGTTAATTCCGTGACCTAGCCCTAAGCTTAGCAGAACTCGTGTTATGGGAAATAGATAACTGATCTTTGTCACGTGGTTCGCCAGAGGACAAGAAGAATGATGGTTATTTATTATAATATACTTGAAATTTTAGTATAGGGCCAGTTATGTTACCTACACGTCACGCAAGCACTTAGTTCATACATCAACTTATATTTCCAGTCTGCAAAAGGACATCTTCGTATCTAACCTCCTACCAACACTTGAATACTCCAAGTTCAAGAATGTGGACTGCGTCATTGAAGCTGTGTTCGAAGACATCAACATCAAACACAAGGTCATCAAGGAGTTGGAGGCGGTCGTGCCCAAGCATTGCATCATCGCGACAAACACCAGCGCTATTCCTATCACGAAGATTGCAGCCGGGAGCAGCCGCCCTGACAAAGTTATTGGTAAGAATATTTTGGCGATCTTTCATTTACATATACTCAAAGCTCTTGAACTGCTCAATGGTTTCTTACCCGAGTTCTAATATTCAATTCAATTTATTTTTATACCTTAGAGTCATACGGAACAACGATACTATATTATATGTCATATCTATTTATGCCTTGGATCATATCTTACTTTGAAATGAAAT
Organism: Eupithecia vulgata; assembly: GCA_946478455.1. NCBI lineage: Eukaryota > Metazoa > Arthropoda > Insecta > Lepidoptera > Geometridae > Eupithecia > Eupithecia vulgata. Next base: position 7,284,201 of record OX297862.1, on the reverse strand, counting down.
ATGTTCCTTAATTTAATTATTTGTCTATTTTACTTTTTTTCTATTTTTTTTTTTTTTTTTTTAAAGTATTTTTATTTTTAAACTGTAAGCATCGACTGTAAGCTAACAACTTTAACTTTTTTCAAAAATAAATAAATTTTAATTACATGAAAAATTGAAAATATTTATTCGTCTGATAAACAGACTTTATCTCTTTCGATCTTTACACGCTATATAGCTATTCGACAACTTATCTGAGGATTGAAAAATCGGCTCATATTATATTTATGTAGATAAATAATCTGTCTATAGGTACTATAATATCCAAAGCTAAGGGCCGAATAAATCAAAAACTAAATTCAAGTAGAACGAACTACGCAGGTACGTAAAATCTTATGAACTCAATTTGACGGTCTGACGTAGGAAGGTTAAATTAAGTTCATAAGTTTTGACGTACTTACGTAGTTCGAATTGTATTTGTTTCGTACGTTCTACTTATGAACTATAAGCACTGAAAAGTAGCAGTTTCAGTAATTACTTGAAAAAAGTTTCTATGCTATATTTATTTATTAGCAATATTCCCTTCCAGGCATGCACTACTTCTCACCAGTAGACAAGATGCAACTCCTGGAAATCATCCGCCACCCTGGCACCAGCGATGACACCGCTGCCGCCGCGGTCGCCGTCGGCCTCAAGCAAGGCAAGGTAGTGGTCACCGTCGGGGACGGACCTGGCTTCTATACCACAAGGATTCTGTCCACTATGCTGAGTGAGGCAGTAAGGTGAGTGTTTATACTTACTACAACACCGCGGCCGCCGTCGGCCGGAAGCAAGGCAAGGCAGAAATCGAATCCTCAACCTGCCGTGCCACATCGGTCGTAAAAACAATTTGCTTGACCCTCTTACAATGGACAACTTTGCTGGAAATAGTCTGTTTAAAATGGTCCATTATATAGCACAGAAGATTCCTACATACTGTTATTTTTATTCGAAGGTTACTCCAAGAAGGCGTTGATCCTAAAGACCTCGACAACATGACAAAGGAATTCGGATTCCCGGTCGGCGCGGCCACGTTGGCTGACGAGGTCGGCATCGACGTCGGCTCTCACATCTCCGTTGATCTGTCAAAGGTAAGAGACTATCTTCAATAGCAGGTTAAATAAAATAAGCCTTAATTTCTGGATTACGTTTTGGTTTTTCTTATCCTAGATCCATAATTCTATTTTTTCTTTCCTTTATTCCAGTTTGTCCTTCGACGAATTATGCCTCCTCTAAGGTTTTTTTCTGGTTCCTGTCCTTTGCAGTGCGGGTCCATTCTGGGCCGGCCACCCTTCTGATATCATCTTCCCATCGTTTGTTTTGCCTACCTTTACTTCTATTACTTTCTCGGGAATACCATTCCGTTATTATTTTTGTTCATTTCTCCTTTTCCTCTCTTAGCATAATGTCCTTCCTGTACAGCGCCATTTCAGTTGTTTGTATGTTTTTAAATTTAGTTTTACTTTTTATGCCGTTTACGAGGTCCTCAATTCATCAGCCCTTGATTTTCCATTGATGATTCAGGAGGTTGCGGGTTCGATTCCCGCCTCAGGATAATCGTTTGTACGATATTAAAATCTACAGATATTAGTTTCATGTTCGTGATGATTTTCAGAACCCGCAGTTCATGTAGTGTGTCACATAATGACCAATAACGTAGCCAATAACCCTGCATATGCACCTGCATAATTATAAGAAGGTGAATAAAATCAATCTTATTTTTCCAGGCATTCGGAGACCGCATCAGCGGTGGAAACCTGAACATAATGCAGGACCTAGTCCAGGCTGGCTTCATGGGCCGCAAGTCAGGCAAAGGATTCTATGTATACGAAGCTGGCTCCAAGAGCCGAGACGTCAACCAGGATGCCATCAAGATCCTGAAGGACAAGTATTCCTTGGAACCTAAGGGTGCTAACACTCTTGAGGATAAGCAACTGAGGATGGTGTCTAGGTAATATGATTCTGTTGACATAGACATTCATTTATTTGCTGCTGCAGTACAAAACATACATATAAATATAATTTGAAAGAAAAATAAGAGTTCTACATTGAGAAAGAAAATATTGCTCAAAATATTTTTAAATAGACTGACTGCTGTGTTACAGCAGCAAAGAGGTCTCAGCTCATTATAATTGCCTTACTTACTACCCAGGAGTAGATAGGCGCTGATATTCTGCCAAAACCATTACATTGATAATTAATTTAGGACTTAACACACGGGACTTGCCAACGCTGCCAACAGCTACAGCAGGCGAGTTGGGTTCGACGGCCATTTTAAATTCTCCTGCACGCCACAATAAGTTAGCAAAAATTGTCGGTTGCCTACCGAAACGTCGCACAATGTGCGGTGTATAGAGTCCATTATAGCACCATGTTGGCGACATTTCAGTGTATAAATGTTACAGGCCGTTGTCATGCCGCTGACTAAGACTAATAATACTATACATAAAACATATGCATTTATTTATTTTTATAATGGAGGTACCTTCCATTCCGTAAGCATTTCTTCCCAATAGAACAAGTAGGGGCGCAGGCGTTGTTTCGTGTAGGAACGTAGCACGCACACTAACACACGCTGTTCGCAGGGCGCGCATTGGTGTATTTGTTAACGTTGGTAGTATTGGGCCTCTCTCGCCCATCTGCGTCCCTTTGACACCATAAAAATATACGCTAGGTATGCAGCCACTCGCGCATTCAAGAATTCATAAAGATTTGCTCGTACTATACCAAATCGCGGTTTAAAACGCCTAATGTGTCCTCGCACTTAGTATCTTTGAACTTCCCTAAGCAAAAGTAAACCTTTCGCCCTAGCAATACAGCTCAAACCAGCTAAACCTTACGTAATCTCATTAACAGGTTCGTGAACGAAGCGGTGCTCTCCCTGGAAGAGAAGATTCTCCACAGCCCGCTGGAGGGTGACGTCGGCGCTGTCTTCGGTCTCGGCTTCCCGCCGTTCACGGGAGGACCCTTCAGGTAACCTTTTTCTTAATCCACCTTTGTGTTAATACAAGCATCTGCCTACGGCTTCAAACACGTTTCAGCCCGATCCCTTATTTATTAGTAGTTTTGGCGTAGAGTGGTAGTCGTAAACCTCGCAAACTTCCATCCATCCATACTAACTCTTGCATGTCTAATATTACTGTGATAGATGCTGGGCATCTCGATTTCGTAAAATATGCGTGAGGTTGTTTTGTATGAATACAAAGGTCCTAAAAAGCTTACAGTTTTGACTTCATCATAATTGTAAATATTCTTGATTCGAGTCATTGCTTGATGATTTTAAATTCACAGATGGGTGGACCAATTTGGTGCTGCTAAGTTGGTAAGCAAAATGGAGGAATTCCAGGGTCTCTACGGCGCACCGTTCAAACCTGCCCAGACGCTGGTTGATATGGCCAAAGATCCCAGTAAAAAGTTCTACAACTAACTGCCGTAAATTATCTTCCTGTATAAGTGGAAGGTTCAGTAAGCTTTAAGCGTTACTAAATGTTATTTATTGGCCAATGTAAAAGTGGCAAAGCATGTCCTACTGTAACACAATTAGTTTTAAGAAAAGGTGATTTTCATACATGTTATCTGTGTCCCTGTATGTTAGGTATACGTTTAAATGTGAGTGATGACGATTTGATAAGTGTTTTGAGATTCATATTCTAAATTATTTCATTATAATATGTATTTATTGAATCAGCGTAACTAAATATATACAAAATACATATATATTTTATTTATTCGTGTTTCATTTCATTGAACCCGGGTGGAACCCGGACACAATACAGTTATCCCAAGCTCATGCAATGCTTCGCAGCTTTCGTCAGTCAAACCATGAACAAATAAACTCAATGATCTATGGTAGATTAACTTGACCGGACGCTTCGAAACAAATATTACAAAATGTTCCCTCACTAAGTTAAGAACATGTATCACAGGAGGCTGGTTTACAATAAGCACTGGCATCTGCAGTTGAAGCTAACAGCTAATAACAAGTGCAGACGAAACTATGTAATGTGTCTAAATAAATTGTTGAAAAAAAAGTTCTTCTGAAGAAACCCCGGTAGACGGCACGGCAGGAACCAGCAATAAGCAAGTACCTACCTCCAAGAAACCTACAAGACTGGCATGGCATTTCTACTCATAGAGACAAAAAAATTGGTCCCTAAAATGGAGGTGCGATGTGGGCGTGGCATAAGTCCGGTGGGTCATCGGTAGGTATAAAAAATCAATACGACTTTGATGACCCCATGGTCAAATTACGTGAGTATATTATTGTACCATGGATGACCCAAGTCAGCCTTTCTATTACCTTCGTCTATGAAGTGCGCACACTGAGGTTTTTATAGCTATGTCGCAAAAGGGTGTCCGTGATGGTAGCGTACACATAACCGAATTCACGTTTGTTGTTATGCCTAATTAATAGAGTATAACATAGCATAACGTATGCTGGCGTACCCACAAACAATGGTCATTTTTTCTTAAACCAAGGAGGCGCTATTTATTTTACTTTTGCACTGATTATACTCTATTTATACGTTATTTATTAGGCATAACAACAAACGTGAATTCGGTTATGTGTACGCTACCATCACGGACGTGAAATATGTCGACATGCTGGAACTCGTGTACGAACTCGTACAGTGGTTCGAGTGCCCGAACAGATGGTGCATTGTTTCCGTGCTTTGTTCGGAGGATGACCAAGAGCGCCTTATGGCCGGCAGAGGGGTACGTCTTACGTTGACATCTCCAGTTATAAATGCTCTAAGTGGCAGCCCTTCGCTTCGATCAGGGTGATTAATTAAAAAGTGTTTTCCTCCGTCCACGTGATTTTATTGATCGATGTCATGTCAACTTTTAGTCAACGTCATAAATATAAACATTGAGCTTTACGAATCGACAAAAAAATTAGTTTGTTGTGGTGGTTTTGTTTGATACATTTTTGATCGAACGTTTTCAAGGTTTTTAGCTTTGTTTTACGATAAAGTACTTGGCTAGGCTACTTGCGCCAGCAAAGTTATTAATTATTTTGGAAAGGTTTGCGTTAGTTAGGCCTGAAGAACCTGATAAAGAATAAAATCAGCTTCAGGAAGGGATCTTAGAGAAGGTAGAAATAATTCTCTTTGAACTACTGGTTGCTCGGGATAAAAATAAATAGGTAGGTGTATGCCTATTTGGATAGTGGTTTAGATCTTGTGTTAGCTCCTTTTATTCGCTATTCACTAGACTCGATATGGAATGTTTGTAAACAAACCGCCCAGCCCATGCATAACCAAAAGTTCACTCTGTTGCCAGGTCTTTATACTGGCAATTTACATAACTTGTCGATTGGAGATCCTTCCTTTAATAAATATTGCTTAATTATATCTAAATCTCGATGCCAAGCAAGCGAGTTCCTTCTAGTTTTTTTTGTGTTGGGATGGTTTACAAACTTTCCACATCGAGATTGATCAGTGATAGACTGATATTATTAAACGGAGTTTGGTTAGTGTTAGTAAAATACTACATAGACCTAACACCCTCATAAAAGCTCCCCTTACTTTCAGGACATCAGCAGGTGTGGTACCAGCATGAAAGTATTGAAGTTCCATTGATATTAGTTCTCATTGATCAAAAAAATGTTGATTACTGTGAATGGAATCTCGAACAAATTTGTAAAAAGAATAGTGCAACACAGTTTTTACCTGTTGATTGTATTAGTTTTGGTGCCAACATTTTTTTACTTTGAGGTGTTCATAGTGCTGCCTGAGGTTGTAGAGCAATGGTCCACTCCTTATTACATCCATGTGTTTTGTGCATATTTTCTATTACTAAACATAATTGGGAATATAATTTATGGCATGTTTACCAACAGTAGTATTAGAGGTAGATATTTAGATAGTAACTACCAGTCTAGCTGGGACTATTGCATTGTTTGTGACTGCTACAGACCACCCAGAGCCTGGCATTGTTCGACCTGTGATATTTGCATCCTGAAACGGGATCATCATTGTACATTTTTAGCATGCTGTATTGGTTATAACAATCAACGGTATTTTATCCTCATTACATTTTACATCTTTGTTTCCATGATTTATGCTTTTTACTTCAATATTCAATTTGTGTCAGAAAATGTTTCATGGAACCAAGGATTAATACTAGTAAAATTTATGTTGCCTTTGGTCAGCTTTGTTGTAGATTTTGGATATGAGACAATCTATGTGTTATTAATTATAATTAATTTTATAGTTGGACTATTTACCGGGTTTTTGTTTCTGTATCACTTTGACAATCTTATAAAAGGCAAAATAGTTCATGAGAAGAACAATGAAAGCCCAGATTCGGTGTATGACAATGGCTGGAAATCCAATATCATAGAAGTATTTGGAACTAATTGGTATGTGGCATGGATTTTACCGTTTATTAAAAGTCCCTTACCTGGCAATGGCATAGATTGGGAAACCAACAAATTGAAATAAAATTTTACAGGAAAGTAGGTACTTACGTATATAACATAAGTGTTCTTACATAGTTGTTGTGACAGTGGTGCCATAAATATTTTACTAGTTTTTAAGATAACACATACTCACATCTTTAAGTATAAAAGTTAGGTACTTAATTTTTACTTATTCCTTAACATTGAATGCACTTTACTTTTGAAATAATTAAGAAATATATAATTGTTAATCCACTGTATATTTTATGATTCTAAATAAATGTATTTATAATAAATGATATTCTTTCACTAATTCCTAATTAACATATTTACAAAAGGTTACATTACAATCATAGTCATATTTAGAGATCTATAGAATAGTTGAGTGCCAACTGATGTTCAGTTTTTTGTCACTTCTACATTTAACATTTCATTTAAAGATTTTTATGGAGTGTTATTTGGTAATATTTGTGATAAGTATCTACTGCGTATCCTGTCAGATTGTTCAAGAGCCAAATCTCTGGCTGGTGAATTTTGAAGGGAATCCTCCAACCTCCTAGGGTCTATTTCATGATCTGTATTATCTTCATTGTCCAACAGGTTCGCAGTTTCGTCGCTATCCACTATTCTGTCATGTCTGAAAGAACAAAATATAATAAGGATCTTAGCTTGTTTTTACACAGACTCTTGCTGGAAGTTGGATATTCATGATTTACTTACGATTTTATCGATTCCCTCAAGCTTGGTGACATATTCAGGATACCATTGTTTGCAGAGTCCACAACATAGATCAAAATAGCAGCAATGAGGGATACTGAAAGAATATCAAAATAATTTGTAGTTTTAGACTCATCAATTAGACTCGATTATTTAGGGTGTATTGTATCCCTAAATAATCTTAAGCATCAAGTTTGTAAGTGTGCTAAAATAACAATGAATCCTTACCAAATAGACAGCCCAAGAAGAACATTTCCAACATTAGATATCCATAGTCATCCACAATCACGCCAGCTAATATAAGCACCGTCGCAAGGCCCATATTTTGCACTGCTTGACATCTGAAATTATAGTATGTGGTGTTATGGATCCTGATAGTAATAACGTTATTCTAAAGTAAGGTTTACGTCGCAGCCTCATGAAATTGCTTAGCAACAATTTTGCTAAGGAAATCAAATCATTTACTTGTCTATCTTGCTGTTTGAAGTTTTATTAAAGTGTCTTACATTCCGTATGCAGTTCCCAGCTGATTTTCCGGAACAATCAAAGCTACCAGTGGCCAAAGACCACTGGCTAATAAAGAGTAAGATATGCCCAGTGTAATCTGAAAAAATATAGAAGACTGTACTTTTTGACTCAACAAAGCTATACCTACATATTTACAAAGGTACAATAATACTCAACGCTTTCACTACCCAGCCTCCCAGATACAAGCAGTGGGCCATGATAGTGTTAAGGCTTCTTGATAGGAACAATGCAATTTTTGAATGGTAAAAGACTTACCACTCCAATATAAGGGTTATAAAAGGTGAGCGCCAATAAAAAGTGAGCTCCAATTGTGGTTATGATGCTGATGATAACCCAAGTCACGTTTCTTCCCGTCTTGTCGATAAGAATGCCAAAGAAAGGACTCAAAGCTGCTGACAGCAAGTAAACCATTGAATTCACGTTGTTAGCCTCTTGTGGGCTAAAGTCGAACTTCCGTTCGTAAAAAAGTCTGTAAAAGAAAAAAATTGTTTAATAAAGAAAGATTTTATAGAATAATGTAGTAACGAAAGAAGAAAAAATATACTTAATACAAAGTAAAAGAACGTTGTAAAGGAACAGTACCTAAAGTCAGCTATGTTGCACATAATTACCGTGTTGCTTTAAAAAAAAAATTTACATCACCACCACTCTCAACTATAATGATTAGGTACTTAACTGAAGAGCGTTCCTTGATATGCTATTTAGTGCAAATATGCTGTATGTGTATGTAGCTCTATGCAGAACTATATAGCTCAGAACTGCTGGGAAGGAATAAGCACCTTATTATGACAAGGTACTAAAGTGTTAAAACGTAGTGTAGGACGCCCTCCGACCAGGTGGGATGACGATTTGCGAAAGACTGCTGGCAGATGCTGGATGCGGCAAGCTGAAGACAGGGCGCTAAAGCTCTCATTAGGGGAGGCCTATGTCCAGCAGTGGACTGGTATAGGCTGATGATGATGATGATGACTAAAGTGTTTACGTTGTATCATGAAGTTATACTTACTTCCCTAACGCAATAAAAGGGAAGATGGCAAGATAATACGCCACGCATATAACAGAGACGAGCCAAAATACGGATTTGAAATGCCGTATGTCTGAAAGTTTGAATGGTTCCTCATTGGCTTGTTCTTCCTGTCTGCCCAAGATCTTCTCAGCTCTGTAATCCATCCAGCCGAGGATAAGTCCGCAAATGAGAGAGCCCAAACATGTTAGGGAGGCTGTAAAGATAATAAACTACATCTATAATGAATTCGTCAAACTACGATTGTTTTTATACTTCAACACAACAGCTTAGTAACCAAATATAATAGTGGACCATTAGGTCCACTGCTGGACACAGGCCTCCCCTGATTTTTTTTATCTCATAGGGGTAGTGCCCATAATCCCCAAGCTGGGCATGCGGGTTGGGGTAGATTTATTCTGCAAGTGGTGCTGCTGCCCACCCCCCGATCGTTTTTATAGTAAAGGAAAAGGATGTTTTACTAAATAAACCAGATGCTTGTAGTTTATTGTGATTACAAAACGCAAATAAACCTTTTTCTATACTAAGCTCTTAATTTTATTTGCTGCTTATGTCTTTGCTCACATGGTACCTGGGTAAAACATAGTCTATCTAACTCAGAAAATAATGTAATAACACAGTGGAGAATTTCTTTTTTTTTTATCTTCAAATTTGTAGAGATTACATCAGAAACTTCTAATTTTATTCTTAAAGTTGACAGTAAATTTGTAGCTATAGATATTTATACTTACCTAGAAATAGAACAACCCCTAACTGCTCATATCCATGGTAATAATTAGCCACATATTTGTAAATTGGTTCCATCACCCAGAAATTTACCGTGCTGCCAAATCTCGAGAATGATAGCTGAAGACCAAACACCATGTTTAACTCTTTCCCCTTGAACCATAGCACCACATAGTTATTCACTGCTACTTGTAGCGACTCTCCACCAATGCTGGAATTAAAAAAATATATTTAATGCAAGATAATGACGGTATTTATGGCAAAAATATAACTTCGAAGTGTTGTGTCACTCAGTTACCTAAGTATTACTAGTATTTAGTGTTTTTTGATTAAATAATTTGAAAAGCTAGGCTAGATTGATTTTTAAGATGTTTCTGTGGTGCAAACTGAAGGGTCGCACCGCGGCAGCTCCTGGAAGCTGTAGTTCGGCATGTGTCACTCCAAAGAAAAATGTGTGTGGGCACTCCAAAGTGTTTTAAAGGGTGTGGCGTAAAGAGTGGATAACTGGAGCATGTATTGTAACAGTCTCAACACAATGAGAAAAATCCACATAACAATAATCCATCTTAAGCTGTCTATTGTGTAGTACAAATATTTCAATCAATGAATGAATACATACCCAAATATAAATCTGCCCATTATCATCAGCCAGAATGCATTTATGTAGACCCCAAAAGCAAACACTACAGCGCCAATAAATACTATTGTCATGTATATTATAGTCCCAAGCCTTACACCAAAATATCTGAAATAAAAACATCAAAAATGTAGTCTGAAAGTAATAAGAAAAAAATCTTTTCCGAAGAAAATATAATGCTAGGCAATTCCTAAATAGGCACACAGCACCTCAACCTAGCCACAAGATTTAGATTTTAATATCTATGTACTCTTTGGAAGGAGTATGTTAAATCCAAAATTCCATATTATGTTGTTTATGTAGTTCATAATTAAACCCTTCACTCATTTGGACTCCTTGAGTTTTGATCAGTCTCCAAACAAGTGCAGGAGTTTCTTTTTTTTAAATTTTAAATTTAACAATCTTATCCATACAAGATTGTCTGGTAGAGAGATCACGCTCTAGCCATAAGAGCTTGTGTGCCTATTTATATAACTCTTGTAATTTTTTTTGTGTTAAGTGGACACCAAAGGATTTTTTATCAATAAAATGTTACCAATATGTCTGTTACATAATTACCTACTCAGCATGTTATTTGCATACTGATCTACTTCCATCAATAACATTCTAATAAGGTCACAGATAATGTGTACACTATTCTAACAAGCATGCAGTAATGTGATATGTTAATTCAAATGGCAGTGTGAGCAATTTTATCAAACAGTGTTTATCGGCCAGAGTTCATGTCATGACGCATGCAATGCGAACAGAATTATTACAGTTTTACTCATTTCAACAAAATTTATGGGAATTTAAACAATGCAATATATGAGCTATTTACATTGTTAGTTGGTACTTGGTATATTCAGGGTTGGCCCCCATGTGAAGTTTAAAAGGGAATAAAATTTTTGGGACTACCTCTATCTTTCTCCATACATTAGTGAAAGAATTTTCCAAATAAGTACATAAGAAGAGAGAAATTGATTTGCATACATAAAAAATACATACAGCTGAACATAGAACCTTCTCCTCGCCCCAATGAAAGTTCACCATATTTCTTTGTATATTTATAACAAGCATCAGTCGGTTTTAAAACTAAAATTAAGCATTTATGCTTATTTGCTTTTCTTCATATAAGATCACTTACCTGTCAATTAAATATCCTCCAATAAAACAAAGTACAACATTTGGCCATGAATAAATGGAATAAAGTAGGGCAAACTGAGAAGTATTCAAATGAGAATCTGCTTTGAAGTTATCAGCCAGCGCCCCTGGAGTGTCATAGCAGAAATATGACCCTAAAACAAATTATTTCTTTTTAATACAAACATTAACTTAAATTGAGATAATAATTCTCCTATTCAATAACTAAACAAAAATATACAATGTCCTTGATCAAGATCAAGATAGGGGCAATAACTATTTTTCATTAGGAAGTAGGTACCTACTAACCAAAACAAAGGAAGCACATCAACAACAAAGCTAGAAACCGATGAACTCTGTTTGCTGGGTGGCACCATGATGTAGGAGCCACGGAGGTAGGCCTACTGTTTCTTAAGGAGTCTGGATTCTCCATTTTTACTGAAAATATAAAAAACAACTTTTTAGTGAGCAATTTACGTCGCTATCAAGGAATATAGGAAGATATAGTGTTTATAATATAGTGCATATTATGCTCAAAATTTACTCTGTGCGCGTTGAGTTGTTGCCTGATGATTACATTTGCGAGAACACCCCTCAGTTTATGAACTGACGAGCCGAAACACTGTTTTCCATGACTCATCTGTTATCCTAGCTCAATAGCCTTTCGTCAATAATAAAACTTCTCTGCGAGCAAAGCAATGGCAGTGTTTCTTTTCGTATAAAATTATTTTAATAAAAAACACTAATCTGAAAGAACACTAAGTAGCGAAAAAAGTACGTAGCAGTACTATACTTATAAATCTGTGGTACGTAGTATACTTTTTTTTTAGTTTATGGAAAAAAGGATTAAAATTTCTGCGAGCGAGAACGAGAGTCGCGAGAGGACTTAGATGAATTATACCTAGATGGTTGGCATGCGTGGCCGTGAAAAGAGACAGAGCATTCGAAGTGGTGTTGCCATGCAATTTTTTTTACCCTGACTAGGTTCGTAATTTCATGTCTGGTAGAGCCGTATGGCTTAGAATTTGCACTAACCGAACTCTTCTCGTGGGTGTCGTATGAGGCGACTAAGGGGCATACACCGGGGGGCGGGCAGCAGCGCCTCTTGCAGAATAGATCTACCACCGAACCGAACTGCGATTCACAACCCGCATGCCCAGCGTGAGGATTATAAGCATTACCCCTCATCATCATCATCAGCCTATACCAGTCCACTGCTGACTACGGATTCCTAAAATTTATTTAATTAAGTACCTACCTTAGTATGCGGGAATAGGTAAACTGAACATTGAAATAAAACTACGTTTAGGTATCAATTTTATTTTCTTAAACTTATTACCACCGCTACGTGAAGAAATAATTTCAAACTCTTTAAAATATTTTACTTTATTTACTATTAACTTATACAAATAATTTTGAAAAAAATATTATTGCTAGGGAATCCATTCAAACACGATAAACAGGCACAGACTTACAATAAAAATTGCACTTTGGAAATCACATTTCTGCTAAGTATTTAATATTACACAGGAATTGCCAAGATAAGACAACCAGAACAAGAAATTCAAAAGCATTTTTACATTGTAGGCCTACCTACTTCAGATAAAAGTTCAGAGAAAACAAATAAATGACACTATTTATATCTCAAACACAGTATTACCTACGTCCTTGCTTATTTATACAAATATTATTATGTAATAATGACTTTTTTGATTCTTAAGATAGTTATATCAATATTTATTCTCCACAAATCATAGGATCACAAATCAACTGCATACCCAACTTATCAAAATGTAGGTTTATCAGCCTTATATTCAATTATATTAATATTATTAGTACTTATATAAGTACATTAGTATTAACAAGTAATTTATAATATTAGTACTAAATACTATTTATTGATAATAATATAATATGCACATAATTCATAATATTGTACGTACACTTTATTAAACTGTACGTGTTTATTAATTTACACTGTGTGGTTGTATGTGTGTACTGGATTGTATTTCTCTTACAAACACAAAGTTTTCATGATTTCCTTCACGTACCTTTCCCGTAGTATTTATCTTACATGCCTGAAATAAAATGTTAAGGGAAATATGAATATTATATACATAATATAGTACCTAGTTTATATATGGCAAGTATTAGTTACACCAAATCCCAATACCATTAAAATATTTTTGAATTTGATTTGAATGGAAGGTAGGTAGACTAAAACACAAAGTAGGTAAGAATATTGTTTAATCAAAGTCTCAAAAAAACTTTCAACCACTGTTGCACTGAGCCATTAGTTATGTATTTATTTATTTTACTTACCAGTCTTGTAACAGCACGAGGGAACAGATATGTTCGCTGTTTCTTTTTATGAAAACATTTTCATGAGTGGTTTGATACAAATTCTTGTTTTTTTTTGGGTTCCCAAATTTTTGCGAACCGTGGGGCTTCTATCTATCTAAAGCAGACGTTTTCATTACTACGAGACAGTTCATTGTTTTTGGGAAATCTGTAAAAAATAAAAACATATTATAAGTTAATGTGGATGTAAGTATTTATGAGAATATTTTGCGCCATGTTTGGGGAATTTTATTGTCGAGTGCAGGCAACCCTAAATTTTCGTAATTTTAGGTTATGTTCATTAGAATTAGCACAAAACATAATTTTTGAGCCTTTTCTCAATGGAAATCTATGAATCAATAAGTTTTGAACCTTTTTTAAGTCAAACGAACTTGTACTTACAAGTGGAATGATAAATTTGGCACTTTTCGTTCACCTTCACTTTAACATCAAATAACATTGCATCACATCATCTTTGCTTCAGGTATATAATGTTGTGAGATGCAGGAATGTCCGCAGAGTCACTTTACCACATTTAATTAGCAAAAAACATTATAAAGGTCGAATAAACAAATACTGTGTTGAAGTCCATCGATGTGCCTGGCATATTTGTTTAGCACATAGATGAGCTAAACAATGAAAAAACTGGCCACGCGGATGAAATAGGAATAGGACTCATTCTATCTCATTTTTTCTCAGGCTATCAGCATATTTTGATCTCTCTCTTGTGTGAATGAGATGGGCATATACAAGAGCTCTATACCCTTCTTCCTCTAAGCGAGAGGAGGAACTTGCACACAAGTGTTGCCAACTCAAATTTGACAAAATAAGTAGAAAGTCGAGACAAAAATCTGTAGATTGCAAAAAAAAAATTAAGCAAAATAAGTAATCTGTATAAAGGCTCTGACAAAACAGCGGAGCCCTGATATAGGCTCAGGCAATCAGAACAGGCCTCCGGCACCGAAAACTGATAAAATCGTGAGTGCTTTTCCCATGGCCAGTCCCAAGAGAGCGATGCCCGCTACGCCATCATGCATCCTCCTCTTTTTCTCACCGACCGGGCAAGCCAACACAATCAGTTGTCAGTGTCAGTTTTCCAAAGATTGTCAATGTCATCTTTTGGACAAACAAAACCATGAACAGAGGATGGATTTACATCTCAACGACCCTAAGTATGAGAATAAAACCACTCACCGCTACCTAAAATACACGCCTCGTCTACATGTACAATAAATTTTTTACCCATTATGGTTCCTGAACGGATGAACCGGTTTCACTTTAATTTTATTACGTTTAACGAGCGTGTTTGTTTCAATTTTCAATGTTGGCGCTCGCCTAGTTAGTCAACTATTAGTATTCTTAGATAATATAATTATATTATACCCAAGTAGGTAATATATTCATGGCTTCAAAATTTTATAACATAAGATGGCGTAATTAGGTTGTGTAAGTTGTGTAGGTTCGTGAGAAACTTCATGAATAAAAACATTAATCAAAGTCACTCAATCAGTTCGGATTTTGCAAAGATTTTTGCTTTTCAAGGGGAATAGTCAGGCTGTTTGACGTAAGGTGGTGTGGGTTGGGTACCCACCTAAATACTTACGATGGTTTTCTGTGGTTCTTTCTACAAAGATACTACGATTGTCAGAGAACGAGAGGTTAACATTAAGCAAGAATAGACTTGAAGATGACTAAAAATGGAAATAACACCTTAAGGCGAAGTACGTTCGCTTTTTCGAGACAAGGACGAGCGAACACCGCGCGATGAAAGCGAGAAAGGGAGGCAAGAGCCGCGCCGGCCCGCGCGCAGTAACTAGTAAATTAAACTGGTTTTCCGTAGTAAAAATGAAAAATTTAGAGGAAACTTTGCGTTTTTTTTTATTGAGTCTAGTTGAGTTAATCGTGTTTCGGCTCCCATATCTTACTAACAAAAACACTAAACTTTCGATGCTCAAAAGATTTAAAAAAATTGTGTTTTCTTGCCTTGAAATTGATTTTCCGTATAGGCAAAACCTGAGTTTTGGGACCTACTTCACCTTATGGCCATAAGGCCTATGATGGGTCACTCTCAGAGAGAAAAAGCGGATTTACATAGATTTCTCAAATTTTAAGACTTAAAAATCAGGTAGATCTACTGCTAAATCACGTAGTGAAAAAATTCTATGTCTATGGCTAAATCAGTAGACCTGGCAACACTGAAGCGAGGCAAACATAGGGTGCCATCATTTTACAACCAGTCCAGTAACAACCAGGGACGTTACAGCCCAGGAATTTCTGTACATTGTGGCCGCATGTTCCAAGGCTGTAATTTCTGAAGCTGTATTATACAGGCCGTACAATGATAGCACGTTATGTGTATTTACAGCCATGGAAAATTCTGCCAATGGCAGAATATTCCGGGGTTGTATAAACCTCGGTTGTATTTTTTGGGTTGAAAAATATTTGAACGTACCGGTCTATTACAGCCACAGAAAATACAGCCTTGGAAAATAATGTCAAGATGGCTTCCTATTCTTTGCTGCGTTTACAATCACTAGCTTGTGCAAGCTGTCTACTGGATGGCATCGCATGGTAATGTCACTGTCATTGTATACTCTGTAAAAACTTAAAAATTATGTTTCTACAGCGTATAGAAAAAATAAATAACGGAGCATTGGAGTTAACCGAAATAGTTTGAGAGTAAGTATTTCGTTTATAGTATAGACTTACTTACTGCTGTGTGTCTTGGCGTCCGACCGATACGAGAAATCTCAATTTTTCCCTCTCCTGCGCAGTTTCCCGAGAATGTTAGGTTCTTTCATTCTCCAGGTTCCGTACTCTTTGCAGGTACCTAGGCCCTATTATCTTGCGTAGAATCGTACTCAAGTTTTTATGTGAAACCAGTTTTAATTTTTTTATGTGAAAAGGCCTCTTTTGCTACAGCGACATCTATTGGTTTTGTAAAAGAACTACACAGCCGATGTCCGAACTTAGGGTTAGGACAGCGCAGCGCAGCGTTAGAATAGTAGATATTGAAATGCTTCACAATATAACTCAGGGATGGCGCTACTAGCGAATAACCATGCAGTGAAGCAGACTTTGGGAGAGAAGCTCATCATCGGAACATAAGAACAAACTTTTTTTTATATAATATTGTTTATAGATTTTCATTTCATCAGTCTCACCTAGGGTTGCCAGATGTCCGGTATTTAAGCGTACAGTCCGGTATTTTCGAGGCCTGTCCGGTAAAAAATAAATGGTCGTACCGGACTGAACAATGTCCGGTATTTTGAGGAAAGTCGGTAATACTGGTCACAAGCGCCTACAAAAGTAGGCATATGAAAACCCTCAAACGTAAAACTCGCGCGCGCTCCTCGCTCGCTGTTTATATCTATATCCTGCGTCTGCGGGCTCTCACTTCACCACTCCCCCAACCGCGCGCGCCCGGTGTGTTTTGTTTTGACTAGTCGCTAATTAGATTACGCGACGTTCTGGAGTGTTCACCTAAGTGTTTGACCTAAGTACCTACTCGTTGAAAGAAGCAAAGTTGTTCGTCGTAGTTGCGTGTATGTTTGTGTTTTTGACTGTTTGTTGAGTTTTACACAAAGCTAATGGAAAATGGAGGAAGAAGAAGCTTCCACCAGTTCTGCAACACCGCCAAAGAAAATAAGGCGAATGTGCCATTATAATAAAGACTGGGAAAATGAATATTCTTGGATAACTAAAGCTAACGTCGACAAAGTAGTTGATTTTTGTCATGTACATTAATAAATAAAAAGTATTAGTATAAAAACCCATATTTTGATCCACCTCGCTTACAACCCCCCCCCCCCCCCCCCGTTGTCCGGTATTTTTACACGACTCACCTGGCAACCCTAGTCTCACCTGATGGAAAGCAGGTGAACAGAAATGAATGAATAGCAGCTGGTTTCGGGGCTCTGTCATAAAGTTTTTTGTGCTTACAAAAACTTAGTGAAACCAATAAGACTAATTATGATTATTAGAATATCTTTGAATATTATATATTTTAGAATAATGGGCGATTGGGGAGTAGGGTAGAAAATACATTATAACCCGTACTAGGTAATTTTTATTTTGCTACATACCAGGTCATTTTTATTAAGTGAAGATAATTATGCCGTCACTATAATAAATAAAAATAAATAATGCTGGACAATTCACACAGCATTAGCCCCAAGCTAAGCAGAGCTTGTGTTATGGGTACAAGATAACGGATACACATCATAATACAATAAGTACCTAAGTACATAAAAACACTTGAAGAGGTCACGGTCGCAGATTTAAAAATCAGTCTGCAGCTGCACCAAATCCCTTTGATTTATAGATGCATTGGGGCAATTTTCGAATATTGTTAGGTTGTTTGTAGGTTTCTGTTGCATATTGGAGATACTTTTATTTTAATATTATTTGTAGCAAAAAATTATGATGATGATGAAGAACTAGGTACTAGGCGGGAGAGGGGGGGGGGGGGTGTACAGCGGGTATGAGTTCCCAAAGATTTACATCTTCAAAATAATCATAATACTAATAATAATAATGGAGACTCGGTGTGTGGAGTAAACCCCCAATCCTCCATTAACTTTAACAGGCCACGTGGAGGACACTGACAAGGAAGACCCCGAAGAGTAGTGGCTCCAGTTGCTCTAGCTAGCTGGCAGCGCGCCCCATGCAGCTGTTTAAGCAATAAAAGATGGCTATGTTAACTGTCTTGTAAAAGTTCTAGAAAATGTGGTGCGGCAGGCGAAAGACTGCCTGCGTCACAGATGTTGCGGGTTCAATTCCCTCCCGGAACAAATGTTAAGTACTGTCTGCCGATATTTTTTCCGTTAGTAGTTAGTATATATTAAATTACTAAGTATGGACATAAAGTGAAGATTTTATTTAATAAACAAAACTGAAAAATGTGTTAAGTAGTTGAATATTTATTATTAGGTTTAACGCTCCCCTTTAATGAACCGTTTCGATATGTCATTTTGAAAAATACACTTCTTACTGGTAAAGTAGGTAAAAAACTAACTAACCTTTGTAAATTATTGCTGTGCTTATAGCAATAATCATTTTCATTTTATTTTACTACCCACCTAACGGTGCTGAACCCCCGTTCACAAGATAGGTACCTACCTAATGTTTTTGGGCTTTTGTTTGTCAATTCGGTAGACAAAAAATGGATAAGTGCGAGAAGCCAAGCCATGTGTTCTGGTACATTAGAGTACTTTGCATCTTAAGTGATCGTAGTAGAAACATAGGTAGGTAAATATTTTTATTAAAAGGTATTCCCAACAAAAAACAAGTAAATTAGGAAGAATGGAAACTATAAATCAAATGATTTTCATTATAAATATATTTTATTAATATCCCTTAAAATGACTGTCAAAAAGTCAAAAGTCGAGTCAGTTTTTCATAGTAGCTTGGTAACGCTAGCTTTGGATCTTTATTATTATTAATAAAATAGGTGGCGGCCCTAGTTTGAGCTGGTGTACCCAGGGGTTGAGCCAGATTTCCTATTGTAGAAGAAACATTTGTTCGAAAGGTCGTGGAAGAAATCACGGGTGACAGCTAGTGTTCATTATATAATTATACTAGCAACCCGCGCTTTCTTCGCACGGCTAACCAATATTGTTTTTATTGACTGATCATCATGTTGGATAATACGCACAGCATCATCTAGCTAGCCTATCCATCCCCAAAGCAAGCAAAGAGAGAGTAACACAACCTATGTTATGAGTACTACACAGAACTGATACATACTTAATTAATACCTACTATAGAATATTAGTAGGCGCGATGAACGCTATATACTTACCAATCTCTGCACTGCTACGTTTCATTTGGACAAAAATCGCATTCATCTGAGGGGAAATGATCGTAAAAAGTAGAACCACACGAACATCAAACCACCTCCATATTTTTAAACTGTACTATATAATTTTATCTATTAAAATTTAGCACAAAGTAGTCGGGTCCAAAATGATTTTGTCTCGAAAGGCCGCACGTGCACCAAGATCTATTCACAAAAGGTGTCATGCCGTCCCAGGGTCACAAAGCTTCTTTTTAGATCAATATTTTCTACATTGTTTTTGGTTAACATGTTACACTCGCACTCAATACCTACATAAGTACTGCAGAATTGCCCACCTCAATTGACATTGCAGAATCGCACCCGCGAAACAGCGGCAACGTGACGCAGAGTCAGCATAACGTGACGCCCTGCGTCGTCCCACGGCTGCCTTCAACCTGACCTACTGACACTACACGAGGCATACGACTTCACTTACTTTTTACTTGGTTCTCACATCGACTACTAGATTATTTTAGATAAATTTATTTTATTTTATTTTTTCATAACATAACTTTAGTAATAATAAGATTGAGGAATTTATTACCCACTTAACGGGGCCTTATAAAGCAAGCAACTAACCCTTGTATACTGTTATGTTATGTTACCTATTATCTTATTTATCTTGCATACAAAGTACTCGTGCTGATTGCTAACATTTAGGTAAATGGTAGAATTATTTACCTTTTTTCTCAATAAATTCAATGCGAACGACGCGATGTCGCCCGCCAGCAACAACTAGAAGATATTCAATAAAAGATAAGTTCTACATTATAAGTATATTAAAATCAAAGTAGTAGAAGCAGTAGAGAACTACACAAAAAAAAACTAATCGAATCCTTAATAATATGTATTGTATGAAATAGGTACACAATTAGATTTCATTTCCAACTGGTATTAATTGATATGGATCAATTGATCTTATTACCGACCTGCAGTGCTTGGAACAGTCGCAGTTAGCTTAATTTTTTCAATTGTAAATAGATACCAACTAGTTATGATTTGTTTCTATTATTTGATTGTAATTTTCACATTTAATAAAATACCTAAATATGCTAGTTCGATTTCATTTCAAAGAGGGAAGGGATTACCAACTTTTCGATGCACGTTTTGAGCTTTCTGTCCCTACGTAACATTTGCATGCTTATCCGAACTGCGACACACAGTAGTCGTTGAAATCGCTGCTATAGGGGAGACCCTCGGCCTCGAGCCTGTATGTCAGCCTCGACGAAGAAACCGCTTAAAACAGTAGATGGGGCGCCACAATGCCACATCTGAATACCTGCAAATTACAATAAGCATTACAACATAATACTCGTAAGTAGGTAGATTAATTATAAAAATGTGCTATTCATGACAAACTAGGTGCGTAGCCAGGGTAGGTACTTTAACTGCGATGGTATGTGAGTGGTCAGAGTAGTTTTTGTTTATCTTACTCCCCCTTCCTCGCTCTCAAGGACTTTCATAATAATATTATTAGTTGCTTAAATTAGGACGTTTAATTAACCTACCTGGCTGCTTCTTCTTCATTATATTGCATTCAATGTAGTGTTTTCGTTTTAAGCTCTTCTTTTCAGGGCTTGGAATATGGCATTTCTGTGTTAATTTGGAACAGATCAGTTTAATCAGGTTTAAATAAGAATGAAAATAAATTCTACCTATTTTCCAAGACAACCTGGTGTGCTGGCCAGTGGGGATAAAATGCAATCACCGATTTGGAATCCACGGTGCTGGGTCTTGGTGATCCGCCGGTACCTACTCATTATCGTTGTACAAACTTTGGCCCACCTAAATTATTGAAGTTATTATAATATTTTTTATTATTTTGTTGTTATAGCTACAATAGTAATACATAGTCTAACACCCTGTCAAAAATAATTTCAGTAACGGATCAAGAGATCCATTCAATAATCCATCACCAAACACGCTCACTACACCACACTTACTTACACTATCTACACAAATAGGCACACGCACGCACACATACACACACAAATACCACTAACATTTGCTTTTTCTGTAATCTATTCTTTTCTCATTTTTCTAACTTAGTTAATTATTATTTTTACTACTAGTTTTCTTCAAATATGTTTTCTAAAACAACTCACATTGAACTGTACCTTTATTATTATAAAGTAGCACTAGTGTTACTATTAGTAACACTATCTAGTCTTACAGAAACTCAAATAACCTTAAGTTATCTTTGTTTTATTCTATGCAGGCAATCCGTGGAGTGCGGGCACTGGAGACCTGCAGTTACAGGTTTTTTTCAAAAACCTATAGCAGGCTCCAGCCTATCACAATACAGGTTTTTCTCAAATTATAACACTAGATACTATGTTTAAGATAATGTAAACCTATTGTAAGAGGAAATAAATAAACTTATTATTATTATAAGAGATAGTACAGCCTTGACAAACATACAGCAAAACTAGCTAAAAGATCACGATTTTTGTATATGAGCCAATATATTTTAATTACTAGTTCTATTTTGTTTCTTTTAAGGTGAAGTAGGTCCCAAAACTCAGGTTTTGCCTAGACGGAAAATCAATTTTAAGGCAAGAAAACACAATTTTTTTAAATCTTTTTTGATGAGCATCAAAAGCTTAGGATTTTTGTTAGTAAGTTATGGGAGCCGAAACACGATTGACTCAACTTGACTCGATAGAAAAAAATCGCAAAGTTTCCTCTAAATTTTGCATTTTTACTACGGAAAACCAGTTTCATTTGCTAGTTACTTAACATATTTGCATGAAATATCGTCTAAAAAATACTTAACTAAACACTTTAGAGGATTATGGTTTTAGTTTTTTGCGAAAGAGTATTATTTTAGAGCAATATCAAATTTATAAATAAAAAGCAGTAAAATTGCGCGCTGGCCGGCTCTTGCGTCCCTTTCTCGCTTTCACTGCGCGGTGTTCGCTCGTCCTTGTCTAGAAATTACGAACGTACTTCACCTTAAGGTTGTAATTTCTTTATTTTTAAAGGATAAATGAAATACGTAAGCCAAGTTTCAGCTCTTAATTTGTATTAGCAAATGAAAATAATTCATTTCTTTTAAAATAAATAAAAAAAGGTAACGCAATTTTTTCGATGACAAACACTCATTCTATATACCTACATATTTATATAATACAGAGCTTAACCCATTTAAGATGGTGATCTTTAATGGTCTTAATGGGTGGCTAGGCTAGCTAGTAGTATCGTGTTATCTGCTTATAAATTACAAAAAGAAGCAGCCCTCTATCAATTTTTGCGGCTCGTTCCCCTCGCTCACATAACGTTCAGACTTCGAGTGGGTCATCATTACCAACCATCCCCCAACGTACTATAACCTACTGTGATACCTACAATATCTACTTTTTCCATTCGCCAAACGAACGTGCTTTATATACCTACTTACAAAACTGTAACAGGTTTCTGTAAGATAATCAATTCCTTAAGCCCTGTTTAGGATCTAACATAGTCGTAAACTGACCCCTGACTTGGGTCTAAAGTCCAAACGAGTAAGGATTAAATAATAATACCACAATACCCTGAACAAATCTGTAGCCGTGCAAAACAAAGATTTGTCCTGAGGCGGGAATCGAACCCCAACTTCGCTGTGCCCACCGCGCCACAGAAGTTGCCTTTATTATTGGGACAATCCTCTTATTTTATTCATTGATAGGCTCGGCAATTGTACCAGGTTAGGGTAACTAAGAAATTCCAATTAAAAAAAAAACCTATCTACTATGGCACGTACACCACTGCTGGGTCAGTTAGCATTATGTATGTCCATGCGATGCCCGCGATAGGTATAGTATATAAATGTTAATAGATAGTACTCAGAAATAACAGTGACAAACGCGAGCTTAACAGGGTCAATCTGTACGTTCTTCTGTTTCTCCGTCTGACCATACTCTTATATAGTTCTTTCCCTAAAGGATCAACCGATTCTGATATTATGTGCATAGTTGATAAGTTAAGTATCTACCTAAAGAGGTTATTGTTTAGATTAGAGGTATTTGAACTCGTGTGGGTTTCAATTTACAATGATGGCATTCATCTTACCTCTCGCTTTAGCGCGGTAACGTAAACTAAACAACTGTCCTATTTCATAATAAGTACTTATAACAAAGTAGGGAAGAGCAGGTAACTAAAAACTAAAATTCATACGGTTTGTTTTCAAGCCATCAGACAGAATATAATAAGATCTCAATTACTAACTATTCAATACCATTTCGATGCCACTTTATTACAGGATTAAATGAACTCACCTGAGTGAGATTCTATACTGATTATTTGGGTTGAAACTCCATGTATTTAATTAGCGCGCTTTATTTTATTTTCTATTTCAAACAGTAACACTTAAATATTAACAGTATAAACTTAGATAAAAACTAAAAACAAAAACTAAGCTTCCGAGTGAGATATAAATACGTAGTTAAATATATAAGGAAAAGAGTGTAAAACACAAACAATTAGGTACTTATCATTATATCTTCTAGTACTTTTCGTGTTTAAATCAGCTTTGCTAACGTACTGGCATCTATATCTATAGCTGATGTGAATTCTATCTCATGTATTTTATACAGGGTGTCCGGTAATTAATGGATAACCCCGCAGGCAGTTGTTGGGGGCAGGGGGGCAACTCAGAAGATAGTTTTTTTTTAAGTGCCCAAAAATTTGAACAAAGGTATAAAATTTAGCACTTAAAAAAAAAAAAAAAATCCTAGACCGTTGCAGATAGATTTTTTTATTTTTTTTCTGAGTTGCCCCCCTGCTCCCCCACAAGTGCCTGCGGAGTTATCCATTAATTACCGGACACCCTGTATATTGTTTGTTTTTACGGTAGGTATGTTTTGTAATATACTCTAGGAATATACCCCATTTATAGCTGCCTATCACATTAACACAAAAACACAATTCAATCATAATAATAATACTCATTGAAATAAACTCAAAATGGATGTACTTACATGACAAACTAGGCCATCCTTCGAACACTATACCTATAAATCCATAATTTACATTTAGAGCAAAAATTACTTACTTCCGCAAAACCCATGACAATGTTATAATTAATTAAAAATTACTCACAAGGAGTGAAAACATTTACCTACCCTACTTTGGTATGTACAAATTTGCATTTCTGGATGCCGCTTTCTTATTCATTTATGTATTCATAACATAACCATCTTCGTAATTTTCAGATGTTATGTTACAGCTATTCTCTAGGTTACCATTTGAGAGTATGCACTACATTAACATTTTACATAAATCAATGACTGCGTACATTATCATTGCTCTTATCTGAAATTATAAATAAGTACTAGATATTAATTTAGCCAAGCTGTAACCTCGCGACGCATCGGTCATAGCATGAACTTAAACTAAGAAAAAAAAACTAGGCTCATGATCAATAGCCACATTGAACCGGGACCGTCGTCGTACATGGCCACCTACTCGAAATTGTTTCCGAGTACCTACACTTGTTGGGTAAGAACAATTTTGAGAAGGAGGCCAAGAGGAGGATCCAGCTGGGCTGGGAAGCGTTTGAGAAACTACGCCGAGTCTTATCGTCATCCTTATCGCAATGTTTGAATACAAAAATTTTCAATCTGTGCATGACGGGTAGTACCCGTCTGCATGACTTACGGATCTGAGACGTGGACGGACACTCACGGTGGGGCTGTCCCAGTTTGAAGTTGCTCAGCGAGCTATGGAAAGAACTAGCTCGGAGTTTCTCTGAAGGACAGGATTCGTAACCAATACCTCCGACAGAGAACCAAAGTCATCGACATAGCTCTAAGAATTAGCAAGCTGAAGTGACAGTGGGCTGGCCATATCTCGCAAAGAACCGATAACCGTTGGGTGTTCTTGAGTGGAGACCGCGACTCAGCAAACGTAGTGTAGGATGCCCTCCGACCAAGTGGGATGACGATTTGCGAAAGATGGCAGATGCTGGATGCGGTAAGCTGAAGACAGGACCCTATGGCGCTCATTACGTGAGGCCCATGTCTATCAGTGGACTAATATAGGCTGATGATGATGATGTTTGTTTTTTTGTCCTTCCTTCACACCCTATCCAAGCAACCGATCGACTTGATTTTCGGCATTTAGTTGAAAGAATGGAGAGTAACATAAGCTACTATGTATTTATCTCGATGCTTTTTACCCCGTAAATCTGTTCTCATGGGTTAGAAAAACCTTTAACGCGAAGCCGCGGGCAGCAGCTTGTTGGTAAATAAATAATAATGATTACCAGGATTTTTTACATTGCTGGGAAAAAACCGACCAAGTGCGAGTCAACTCGCACACGGAGGGTTCTGTACCATCGTATATTTATTTCGCAAAATGAACCCTAAAATAGCAAGAAGTCATCATGTTTCATGCATGACGCTGCTCTGTCACCTTCGGAACTACTCACCGCGCTACGACGACGTTGTGTTTTAATTAAGTACTACCTAGTTATAAGTTTTGGTAGATATCTCTATTCTGTTAGTGACACAGAACACTGAAAACTGAAACATCTAGCGCCATCTGTTACATTTTCGCCGCAAGAGCTGTATTCATTCGTCACTCACTACTGAGTACTGACTGACTGAATCACAAGAGCCCGATTAATCGGTAAGCTCAGTACAACATAGATGGCGCTAATTTGTTACCAAGATGACAAAATTTTAAGAAAACTGCTACCTATCTATATTAGTGTTGGTATGATTACCTACCTATCTTTGTAGACATTTACTTAGAAAATGCTAACAGAGAATGGCAATGGCAGCCCCAAAGGATTTTTTGTCTTTGTAATAATGGGTAGGTGAAGAAAATATGAGCTATAATCATTAACCAGACGTATTCATGCATGACGTGCTAGTGTATTCAACCGGTGTGTTTCGGGTTTTATTTATTTCATCTGTGGTTTTTGTACGATTATACGTTCGGGACAGTAACATTTTTAATCTGTATATGCAAATAAACGAAGCATATGCTTCCAACCAATTAGAAGCATTGATCAGACTTTCCTGGGTTGTAACTTGCCCGGCTGAACAATGCTGACACGTGACTAGAACTTACAACCGTGGAAAAACTGTACATGGAAAAAGTACACTTTGTACATACTTTCCAGTGCTGTACAAAACGCGGCCGAATAATACAGGTTGTAAATGACCGCTACGTGCCAGTAATAATCAGCCTTGGAATCTTTAACCAATGGAAACAAATTGCCAGGCTGCAAAATACAGCCTGCAAAATCCGTGGTCGGATCTTCCGGGGCTGTTCATTGACTGGCTGTAAATTAACCGGAGCCGCAAACATAGACAGAAAAGGAATTTGGCAAAGACATAAGTACTGACGTTGACATAGTTGGATGACAGTGACACTATAATTGTGAACAGAATGTCACCGCTATTACCACGGAAACTATTTTAATTCCACCTTCAAAAAACGAAAGCCTAGGTACCCTACACATCAATGTAACCTAATCGTTTCTTTTGGTAAAATGACCTTCGGTTAAACGTACCTATCGAGCTACCTTTTAAAGTTAAGATAAATTGTTTTATGCATATAAAGAAGCTAAGCGAATACAATCTACAGCTTATTCACTTTTCTTTCTACCTACGTCTACCAAGTGGTAGATGGTTTTAAAAAAACATGTATAACAATAACTTCGAATAAAAATCTAAACACTTAGCATTATGTATGCTCCTGCTTTATGGTACCAACACTCGTATGAAACTACACCCCACCCCACAAGTTTTTATAATGTAGGGAAGTACATAGGTACCTATATCAATTAAAATTATAACAACTTACCTACTTATTAAAAAAATTCTATAGGCTGGAAAACATTTAAAGTCTGGAATAATGCCATTATAGGTAGGATATGTACTGGCTACAGTTTTATTAGAGATATGTTAGAGGTATATAGGGCTGCTATGCATTTAATGGCTGTAAGGTTTTTCATAAGATATACCCATGCAATCTCATATTTCAGAGTGATTTAATAAAGTATTGTTGTGGCGACGACGGGGTGTCGGCACGGCGGACGCGCGAGTTGTCAGGCGAGTCTCATTCCCTCGAGGTCCGGGTACGCAGTGCGCAAGGCGGGCGGTCGCGGAGGGCGCGGGCGGGCGGCGGGGCGGCGCGGTCTCGGGCGCGCAGTGCTGCTCGCGCATCATCGGAGTGGTGTTCACTCGGCGACGCGCCACGGCGCGACATGCCCAGCTGATGTTTATTTATACCGCGAGCTCGGTGGAGGGTGCGCGCGGGAGGCCCTCCCCTCCGCGGCACCACGGTTTCGCGTGATGCAGCCGAGCGAGCTGGCCGACACCGCGCACGCCGCTAGCGGAAATCCCCCGCAGCGCGGTCTCAACGGTGGCCGTTTCGACTTTGACGATGGTGGTACTTATTGTGGTGGATGGGAGGATGGCAAGGCCCACGGCCACGGAGTGTGCACGGGCCCCAAAGCGCAGGGCGCCTACGCGGGCTCCTGGCACTTCGGCTTCGAAGTATCCGGCGTCTACACCTGGCCCAGGTGAGATAGTGACTTCGCCCGGGCCTCGCACATGCCCGAGCGCGAATCCGCGTCCGAAGCCGCTCCAAAAATAGGCTGCTATTAATAATTGAGTTCGGTGTTTCGCTAGAAAACGTGTGTTAACGGCGGAGAAAGTGCCTCATGGCCCAATCTCAGCGAAAATATTCGTATCGATCCATACTCACTGATAACAGCTCGTGATAACGAAATCAAGCTCGAGCATCTGTCCATTTACTTGTCAAAAGCGCTTATGGCAAGCTGATACCAAGTCTGATTGAGCCTCCATTTAACACACTTACATGCAAGTTCTCTAAAAACTGAGAGACGCTATTAACATTATTATTTTAATGATTAGACTGCTTAACTAAAATTATTGTGGAGATGAAAACAGGCTCAACTCCTACACTAATACCGTTTGACGTTTAATCTAGGTAAGACATAGATTTTTAACATCTATCAGCAATACCATAAGCACAACTAGGTACCTAATTCTAAGTAATATAATGCAACCTGTAATGAATACTGATCACGTGGTAATGTGGTTACTACAGACACATGTCATGATCACAATATTGATCATAACAACAAGTAGATAGATATTCTACTTGCGACATCGGGAGGTAGGTAGGTACTACATTTTATCGCGGTTTATTTTACCCAAAGATCCTAGGATCCTACGATCCTAAAGCAGCATGCCTGTGTTTAACAAATCTCGGTATATCTGTAGATAATCAAAATTAATACGGGAGTCTTGGAAAATATTCAGTTTGATAACATATTCGCAGCAAGGAATTGTCTTTGCTAGCTGGGGATATCATCTAGCAATTAATCTTTAAAGAAGGTTAATAAAAAAAACTAATTACCTGACTAAGATAAAAACATCCTACTATAACAATACTGCAATACAATGAGTTGTACCGGTAGATTTTCATTCATAACCTGGCTATTGGATATCATCTATTTAATTTAATAGTTGTTAGTAGATTTGTGTAAACCTCGCAAGTACAGAATGTGATAAAACTTTGTCTAAGTTTACGTCATATCTCATACAATCCGCACGTTGTCTTAATATGATGGAAGCCCTACGGAACGTAGGATCTTTGGGTGGATGTTATCGCAACTACCTATTATCCGAACAGTAATTAATCCATATGGGTTGTAAATAACTCAAATTCCTAAAGAGTGACTCGCGGACAGATTTACAATTTAAATTTTCAGCAGGCCATAATTTAGCTTCTAATCAACCTAATTTCTATTCTCTCTGTAATGACTGTGAACATCTATTTTAGTTACGGAGCTTTTAGTTTTAGGATGGAACGTCATTTTATTGTAGAACTAGCGATCCGCCCCAGCTTCGTATTTTCAAATATTTTTACTTTTATATTCATGAATATATTTTCAAAATAGATTACTCGTTACTCTCTCATACATAAAAACATTTATTTTCAATACTTTCGTAGTAGCTTAGTACTAAACTAAACGGCGCACACCAGCCAATCGGTATGATTTTTTCAGTCAACAACATACCTAATCAGTAATCAGTCTTGAGCTTTGAACAGATAAAAAATAATTAAAAAGAACCGTTTTATTTTAGACACCATAGAGAAGTTACAGATCACGGTTCATGTTAATGTACAACAAAACATTATACAGGGTGTTCTGAAACTGTTTATAAAGTTTCGGGACTAATACGAAACTAATCTGTTTTTTTGAAAAATATGGGCATCATGTTTTTTTTTGCACTAAAATGAATGAATGGGGTATTTGAGTTTGTAATACAAAAATAAAATCACAAATTATTGACAACTGTAGTCTCAGCATAGAAAAGTTAGACGCCAGACAGAGAATTTATGATTTCATGAAAACGCCTATAGGTAACTCAGGAACCGTTGGAGATAGACCAATGATTTTATGGTTTTTTTTTTTGCGTCTTCATGAACCCACCTGTACTCCGATTATGGCCCGACGTTGAGTTTCGGGACAGCCACACAAAAACAAAAAAAAAATGCATAAATTATACATATGTATTTAAACCATTATTGCATCGCCTTAACGTCTAAACAGGTTTGTACCTACTTAATTCTAGAGAACAGCTATGGAATTGGCGGGCTTATCGTTTGAAACGATTATTCTATTCAACAATATTTAGGTTGAGATACAGAGATATGAGAGAAATGCCAATTTTAAGTAGATAATAATATTAAAGTAAACTTCTTAGAATCATAAATCGTTTCACTGTTGCCATAGCACGTTCGTAGAAGGTAGGTCTATAATGTTTGGAGCTATGGTAATTTGTTCAGAGAAGCTTCCATAACATTAACTGGAAAGAAAAATATTTTCATAATAACATTTTCCCCAGAGATATGATAATGTGTGTTAAACGTATTCAATACGAAAATTAAGGTAATGGCTTCGTGGCTTGGTTTGAGTAAATAAATGGAATATATTTTAAAGGTTTATTTAAGCGATTGTTAGGGAGAATATGAAACCATGGAACAAAGAAATGCACAAGTAAACACGCTTATAATATATTTTATGCTTAATTGTTTCAATTCTTAATACTAGTTATAAGTTTATTTAATTACAAAACAAGCTCTACCAACAGCAATAAAAACTTGCACGTAGCTATCGCATCGTAGCAGCTATCGTAGACCGTCTACGGCGTAGAGGGTCTACGCTTCAGAACAGGAAAATATGTCTTTGATGTACTATTTGCGCCTCTACGCCAGGTCTACGTTTTGCAGATCAATGTTGCAAATAATGGTAGGGACACGGATAATTATTATGGACATGGCATCAAGTATATAATAAAACTTTAAGTTCAGGGAGGCTTGCTCAGCAGTGGGACATACAGCACAGAACTCTATTTAAGGTGTAGGTACACTACGTTGGTAATCCACCAATAAATAACCAGGAATAGAAGTTCTATTCAATGTTATTAGAACGACGTAGTAAGGATTATAAGTTCATGGCATAACTAATCTTGATCTCTCTTGATTTTTTTACGATAATCTTAATCAATTCTTTTAATGTTTTCCTGTAAGCAGCACAAAATTATAATACATTTCATTATCATTCGTAACAGTATGACATTGGTGCAGGAACTATAAAACGTCTTCGTTGTGAGTTTATTTTTCCATGGTTATAAAAACTGCAACTTTTTCACTTTCTCCCCGCTCGTACCCTGCACACCTTTTCATCCTGGGAGCTGAGTATCTCTCGTGCGAGAGCTATCCTTTTCCGTTAGGCAGAAGGGAGTAAAACTAAATACAGTGTGGAAATTAAACTCAGGCCCTGGAGGGAAACTACTTAAAATCCTTAAGCTAGCTCATTTTACTTAAAGGAGACATTCCTTTATTTTTAAAAAGAAACAAATCTGCATTAAAATATTTTTTTAAACTCGCTTGCTTCGCCCGGGACTCGAACCAACTAAAATTTAAAAAAATAAACACTCTTTATTTTATTATACTAATCGGTAGTATTAATATTCAGGATAAAGTTTCTCTAAAAAATATTTGGTTACTGTTCACTTTTAACAAGTAAAAGACACGTAACAGTTCTGTTATCTCTCCAACACAACACGATTAGATGGCCTGCAAGAAGTCCAGACCTGACGCCCATGGACTTCTTTTTATGGGGTCATGTAAAAAATGTTGTTTATGAAACTTGCTATGAAACCGTTCAAGAGCTAAGGATTGCGGTAGAAAATGTTATCAGGGGCATACACCACAACACTTTGCTGAAGGCTACAAGAAATGAATTTCAACGGCGACTAATGTTGTGTAGCCGGAACGACGGGGCTCATTTCGAACAATTTATCAGTTAAATAATTTAAGTGTTACAAAATTGATAGTAAAATAAAGTTGATGTTAGATTTAACGATTATTTTTATTTTTAAGACCAAATGTTTGTTACAGAAACTTTATCCTGAATATTAATACTACCGATTAGTATAATAAAATAAAGAGTGTTTATTTTTTTAAATTTTAGTTGGTTCGAGTCCCGGGCGAAGCAAGCGAGTTTAAAAAAATATTTTAATGCAGATTTGTTTCTTTTTAAAAATAAAGGAATGTCTCCTTTAAGTAAAATGAGCTAGCTTAAGGATTTTAAGTAGTTTCCCTCCAGGGCCTGAGTTTAATTTCCACACTGTATACCTAATTTGGACATTGGTTAAAGCGTAAGCGTGAAGATAACTGCCAAGGAAAGGGTGTACTAAGCCGAAAGGGGGTGATTCTGGACTTCGAGGGGGTTCGTTAGTTGTAAATAAATAAATAATGCTGGACAATTCACACAGCATTATCTAGCCCCAAGCTAAGCAGAGCTTGTGTTATGGGTACTAGATAACTGATATACATAATATAATATAATATAATACATAGATAGATATTTTTTATTATATATAGAAAACGACCAGAACACCCTGAACAAATGTCTGCAGATCGTACACACATTTGTCCCGAGGCGGGAATCGAACCCGCAACCTTCTGCGTCGCAGGCAGACCTTCGCCCACCGCGCTACATCGGTCGTCATTGCGTTTAGTTCTTTTAATTATTTTATTATTAATTTAAATGTTTTTAAATGAATAATAAAATAATTAAAAGAACTTATAGATACGGTCTACAGCCGTACAACTATAATGCACCCAAATACGATCCTAGTGAAATAGCAAGAAGGCAGGTAATGAATTGTACTCTATACGTGTCCAAAGATTTGTTGAAAAACTGACTAGACTGCCCAAAAAAAGAGTAGTGTTTTCAGTAGTCAGGGAGTTTCTTAGTTCTAACATGACTTTCAATTTCAAATGCCTGAACAAATATAAATGTAACAACTATATTTACATAGTAATGTGTTCATTTTATAGGGTTTTTCCATTGGATAAAAGCCTCCTTCATCTTTTGCCAGGATTTACCGTAAGATCTTGTAGAATTTTTCTATTTCACATGTTCCGTGGCCTTTTGAGTAAGCGCGTGGGCTTGTACATGTAATTGTAAAGTGACTTTTCATAAACTACATTGGATTTCTATCTGAATGTACAGTTAGGTTTTCAATATGTTTTTGGTTTCTATAATGATGTTGTAGTCTTCTAATACCATTTTACCTTAGCTACTCCTTACTGCCCATCAAAAAATTACACCCTGTTTAACTAACCTAATCTGCTTACCTGGTGTTACCTTATATACCTACCTAATATACCTACTATAAGGTGTAATTTAAAATCTATATATGTGTATAGTATTTGTTCGATTCATTTATTGCTACCAATTCTCTACACAAGAGTGTGTAACTCTAAAGTTTGCTAGAAAATAACTCTTAGATAAATTATTGCTATGTATTACATAAATTTAAGAACTACAGAGAATTAAGGACATAACCCCAGACTAGGGTCATCTTATCTACTTTCGCGAGGGTGATAAACAGCCCAGGGTGGCGTAGGTTTCTTCATCAATAAGACTCTCTAACAAGGTTCAGGAAATCTCCATTGTGTCGACCACTGTAGCATACTTGATCCTTTGGTCTAGTATAGTACATATTATTATCTGTGCTTTGGCTATCCAAACTGTATAAACGGCATAAAGGTCATTCAGGTCTACGCACCAACTTCCGCACATTCAAATGATGAATCGGAGGCTATGTACGTAAGCATATCCAAAGCCTTGCATAACACCACTAAGCTCACTTCAACGTTGTTATGGGGGACTTTAACGACAAGGTGGGAACCCAGACTGGCAACGAATCCCGAAGATTATATATATTCAAATTTAAATTTTCTCAAAATTATATATATATATATAGATATCCCCATGGGCACTTAGTTGATCAAACGTGCCATATAGGTAGTATTTATTTGATCCGTTTTCACTTGTTGATCCGGGTGGTATTAGTTGATCCAATGCCGCATCACCCGTACTTACGTGGATCCGAACGGAGCCACAAGTGTCACCATCAAAAATAATAATAATTACGTGTGTTTTATATAAATCCACCTTTTTGGCGTTTTAGCACTAGTTGATCCGATTCAAATGAGCCAATCAGAGCCCACCGAGCTCAGCCATTGGTTGCTTGCGCCGTAAGCCTTTCGTTTCACCTAAATCTAACATTTTAAATTATCAGTTTAATTCTTTGCTGATTTTTATAAAACATCTTAGCAGATTATTGTTTATAGCAGTTTTGTTTGACACATTTTAAGCAGAGCAACTAAAGCGCGGATCCCGGCTCTGATTTTTCAAAATTACATAGGAAATTTCAAAGGGTGTTAAAAATGTTAGTCCACTGCTGGACATAGGCCTCCCCTAATGAGCACCATAGTGCCCTGTCTTCACCTTGCCGCATCCAGCATCTGGCAGTAAAAAGTCATACACTACGTTCGCCGAGTCGCGGTCTCTACAAGGTCAAGAACACGTTTACCCTAGCGGTTGTCGGTTCTTCTAGAGATATGGCAAGCCCACTGCCACTTCAGCTTGCTAATGCTATGTCGATAACCTTAAATCTGTCGGATGTATTCGTTGCGAAACTCCGAGCAAAGCTCTCTCCAAAGCTCGCTGGGCGACTTTGAATTAGTGGACCCTTCCTACCGTGAGTGTCCACGTCTCAGCTCCTTAGATCATGACGGGTAGGACTGATTGAAAACTTTCGTTTTCAAGCATTGCGTAATGGGTGACGAAAAGACTCGACATAATTTCCCGAACGCTGCCCAACATAGCTGGATCCTCCTCTTGGCCTCCTTCTCGAATTTTTTTTTACCCAACTGGAAATTCTGCCCAAGGTAAGTGTACTCGGCAACAATTTCGAGAAGGTGGCTATGTACTACGACCGCTCCCCTTGACCTGACCTGACATGACCTTGGTTTTATCCAAGTTCATGCCAAGACCGATGCTTCGTGAGGCTGAAGCTAGGCTGTCCAGCATCAGTTCAGCTCATCCAGCGACTCCGCCATCAAGACTTATGTCAGCAGCGAATAGCAGGTGTGAGATGTAATCGCTGAGCCTGTGTTTAAACTGCTGGCCCTGTACTTGGATACTCATGGTGGCGGCATCATACAGACATCTCAGCACCTCGATATAACGATAGTCTACTTGGCATCGCTGTAAGGATTCCAGAACAGCCCAGTTTTCGACAGACTCGAAGGTCTTTTCATAGTACACAAAGGCCAGACACTGGGGCTGATTATACTTTTCGGACTTCTGTATAATCTGCCGCACTGTGTGTATGTGGTCTGTGGTGCCATATCCTCCGCGAAACCCAGCCTGTTCCGGTGGCTGATACTCGTCGAATCTCCTGGCGAGACGATTTGTGACTACTCGTGAGAAAAGCTTATAGATGTGGCTCAGGAGTGTGATGAATCTGTAGTTTTTAAGAAGGGTTTTATCTCCCTACACAAAAAAGAGCACCACCAAGCTGCCGCCCCACGCTTTGAGTTGGGAGTTATTCCACTGTGATGGACGGTGTTGAACAGGTTCTGTAGTAGCTCCTGTATAACAGGGGCTGCTCCTGCCTTCAGAAGCTCGGTGGCGTGTCAGAGTGGCTCTGAAATCGTAGTCGTCCCGTTGCGCACGAGGGGCATGCATGTGCAGCGTATAAACGGCTATGGAAATTATCTATCTCGGCAGAGGTCTCCGGCTTCGACAATACGGTCTTCCCATCGTGCGTTTTAAGCTTCGTCAGGTGGCTCCTGCCATGTTGCTAAGTGAATACTTTGAACCGTTGGTTTTCGGCGTATGTTGGAGCTTCGAAGGTCACGCCGTACCATATTCGCAATTTGCTAGTTCAGGTCTGACCGCTCTGACGAAGTTATTTGGATGGTTTCCCGTCTTTTTGCCATCAGACCGAGAGTCTCATCCGAGAGTTTGGACTTTTTTTCCAGTGCGCTGCTTATTGCAGAACTTGATGCCCTCCTCTATCAAATTATGTAGGGTCTCGTCAGCGTCATTAGTGGGTCCCAAGGCAGCAAAACACTCCTCGAGAAACTGCTGAAACTTCTCGGTGCCCGCTATGATAATGGACAGGGTTAGGTTGGAGCATGGACTTCATCAGACGGTTTCTTTCATGGTTCAAGTTGGTATTCAAAGAGCCTCGGAGGTGATCAGATGCTGTATTGAACCTGTTGATCACTGAGACATCTCTGAATATGTGCTTGCTGTCCGTTATGATGAAGACGATCTCATTTTTGTCTCAGTGTCGGGGTTTCACTATTTCCACTTCCTTAGAGGCAGTTCTTCGGGGGGCGCTGCTGCCACCCCCCGGTGAACACATGAGGGATATATCCCTTAGTCGCCACACACCCACGGGAAGAGTTGGGTGGTGCAATTCTAGGCCGACATGACACAGCCAGAACAACAAACATCTTGTATTATTTATCACTTGATACGTGCGCACTGCGCAACATAAACGTACACGGCGATTACATCTCACACCTGCGATTCGCTGATGACAGTCTTGATGGCGGAGTCGCTGGAGGAGCTTAACCGGACGCCCTAGCTTCAGCCTCACGACGCATCGGTCTTGGCATGAACTTGGAAAAACCAAGGTTCAATGGCCACATTGATCCGGGACCGGTCGTCGTACATGGCTATCTTCTTGAAATTGTTTCCGAATACACTTACCTTGGGCAGATTCTGTAGTTGGGTAAAAACAAATTCGAGAAGAAGGCCAAGAGGAGGATCCAGCTAGGTTGGGACGCGTTTGGCAAACTACGTCAAGTCTCCTCTTCATCCATACCGCAATGCTTGAAAACTAAAGTTTTCAATCAGTGCGTCCTTCCCGTCATGACCTGAGATGTGGACACTCGCGGTAGGGCTGGTTCACCAGTTTAAAGTCGCCCAGCGAGCTATGGAGAGAGCTATGCTCGGAGTTTCTCTAAAGGATAAGATTCGCAACGAATACATCCGACAGAGAACCAAAGTTTTCTACATAGCTCCAAAGGATTAGCAAGCTGAAGTGGCAGTGGGCAGGCCAAGAACCGACAACCGCTGGGGTAAACGTGTTCTTGAGTGGAGACCACGACTCGGAAAACGTAGTGTAGGACGCCCTCCGACCAGGTGGGATGACGATTTGCGAAAGACTGCTGGCAGATGCTGGATGCGGCAAGCTGAAGACAGGGCGCTATGGCGCTCATTAGGGGAGTCCTATGTCCAGTAGTGAACTGGTATAGGCTGATGATGATGATGATGACGTGCGCACACAACTCGACTTCTAGAGTCATAATGAAAACAATTTCGGCCTTCACATGTGAAGGTGGATGCAGCAATGTATGGAGCTTTGCAAATATTATAGATATAGAGCCAACAAATACTGAAGTTTATGCGAAAAAAATATACCTACCTTTCATAAGATAGTTTCTTATGTCGGGTCAAATAAAGCTCTAATTTTGATAATATAAATGGATCAGATCAACATACGACTTTGGATTTGGTATATAAAACTCAGTCAACAAGTGTTTGAGCATTTCAAAATTTTGAACGTTACGGAGTCGTTTAGGTTTGTCTACTCTAGGCGGATTTAGCAATGTATGGAGCGCTGCAAATATTATATAAACGGAGCCAACAAATACTGAAGTGTATTCGAAAAAGTTGCCTACTTTACTTTATATTCAGTTTCGCTGTGTCGGATCAAATAAAGCTTTAATTTTGATAATATAAATGGATCAGATCAACTTACGACTTTGGATTTGGTATATAAATTGGAGCCAACAAGTGTTTGAGCGTTTCAGAATTTTGACCGTTACGGAGTCGATTGAGTTCGAGATAGTAACGAAAAAAATTACGAGTACATCACTTTCTCGATGAATACGTTTGGCAACGTCGCTTTCAAATTTGCGCCGTTGCCACTCCGGGCGAGATCTATACAACCGGAGTCGAGTTATAAGGGGGAAAAGGTGGAGTCCGGAATGCAGGGAAATCGGGCTGGATCAACTTAGTGCCCAAGTTGGTATTTATATATACAAAATCAATATTAACACGATTAAATTGTAAAATTCGTAATGGATAAACTAAAACTTGGTCTTGACATTTTTTCGTAAATCGTCGTAGGAATCGTAGACCCTCTACGCAAGCTCTACAAACCCTCTACGTAAGTTCTACGAGCAAGTAGATCTGCAGTCTTCATACAGCATTGAATTTAATCGTGGTCAATCGAATTTTACCACGATTGAATTGATTTGGTTTGAAAATAAAACCAGCCAAGTGCGAGTTGATGTCCGTACAAACTTCTGAGTAGGTAGGTATGTAAATAGTTGGTCTAACAGGAAAAAAATAATTATGCAATCACAAATCGTTTCTTGCATTTTACTTGCTTCTTGTCTTTAGTGATTCTTGGTCTAATGAAAAATGAAGTATATCTTTTATTATCAATTAAGAAATCAAAGGTTAATAATTTATTATCTTCACTTCAATATTTTGTTGGTCAACAGTTGAGTGTAAAATATAACACGATCACTGCTAGCGTCGGAGTTGCAGATCGCACTCTGTGTTTTCAGCCATGAAAGTGTTAAAGTAAATAAAAAAAAATTGTATGTATTATGTTGTTGGTGGTTGGTTTAAATGGAGCGATCCTCGACACTTAATCCAATCTCAAATCAACATTCATGCATACAATGCATGTTTTGTGTGATGTGCTTGAACTCTATAGCACCTGTGATGGGAATCTAGTGTTGGTGGTATCTAGGTACTTGCTAGATATAGCATCTATGTAAGTGTAATGTGCTAGAAGCCTTGCTCAAAAAGTTCAGTATAAATGAGTTCTGCGTTCTCATAAGATTTGCTAGTTCTAGTTGAATGCTTGAATTGAGTTACTGATTATGTGATGATTAGTAAACCAAGAAAATAACTATTGATTACTTGTCATTTAGAAACCCGTACTACTTTCTATGTAGGTATACCTTTTGGACATTGTGTATTACATCCCTTTTCTGAGTATTGGATATTTTGTTTTTAAGTAGCAGAAATATAGTGTCCGCCCATGTAACTAGTGGTCCGCCTCGACTTTAAACGGGTATATTCTATAGCCTATGTTCATCAGGGATAATGTAGGATCTAACGGTGAAAGAATTTTCAAATCGGTCCAGAACCTATTTAATTCAAACCAACAAACAAACAGTCAATTTTTTTCTATTGGTAATTAGATTTTTTTAAAATAAAATAATAAAAATCGTTTATTTCAGGCAACATTAGTCTAGTGCAGGATGTAAAATACTAAAAACTACGGCTCATATAAAATACTAGCGGTCCGCCCCGGCTTCGCACGGGTAGTTATTTTTTTGACTATTTTCCAATGTTTTTATACTTCTTATCCTATTCCGGACTTAACAAAAACCATGAATATCGGTCCCGTCGTTCTTGAGTCATAAATAGTGTAACTAACACGATTTTGTTTTAATATAGATATACATAAAATAAACCTATTTACTTGCTTATTGCACGGGATTTATAGAATTATCCACGTAGACCTGTTTTAAGAGATTCGATCACTCATTCAGTGCTAAGCCTCTATCGCAATTTCGCAATTGCAGCTGTGAGAGGAAGTTCATTAAACTAACTCATTAATTTTCCTTACAGAGAAAGTGTTAGTCTTATGAACACGTCGTCTATAACTCGTTCAACTCTATAACAGTACTAAAATATGTACTTATACACAAATGTGTACATGGACCTAAGTTTACGTGTACCTTATTGTGAAAATAACTATCTGTTACCAATTCACGACCTGCTAAACGGATGTTTTTGAAATTGGGCAAGACGATACAATGAGGATCCGTATTCCGTAACGTTTTTAGTTGAGAATGTAGATTTATAGAACTAAAAATCCATAAAATACAGTGCAAAACAAAATTCTCAAAAATTGACGAAGATATGACGGAATTACTAGCGAAGTTCACCGAGTGGTCGGCACGGATGCGTGTGACGTCACAGCACCGGATTACTGGTGAGCCCTGGCAGTTAGAGGGGAGTTAACGTTTTTCGGCCAATTTAGAAATTTTGAAAAAATCATAAAGACTAAAGTTGATCATTATTCTATTCTCTACATATACATAGTTCCCGGCAAAAATTTTTTTCGAATTAAAACATGATCGAGGATCTAATTTAATATTTTATTAACAAAGAAACATTACAATCGGTGCAGTGACGTCACACGCAACCGCGCACATTCAAATCTACCGAAAGCAACGGCATAATATTTATCACTTAATATCTTCGTAAGTAATGGTCCGATTTGGATAATTAAAATAGATACTATATAATTCTTATTTCATAAAAAATAACGTGGACTAGTTCTACTGAGAAATGAAATAAGTTCCCAAAAATTTTCGACTTCGCTGGAACTTATTTAATTTCTTAGAGATACCCAGAGTGCGGGTAAGCACTATGACAAAAATCCTTAGTTCTATTGAATTTGCTAGAACTTTACTGATCCTCATTGTATCCTAAGGAAGGACAAAGACATGCACATGAACCTTTTGACTCATAAAATAACCTTGAAAGAAGCGAAATGGTCATAGAAGTTCATCTAAGAATACCTTACGCAGAGCCGCGGGAAGAAGATAGTTAAGTAGGAGGGTTATAATATTTGTCGGGCAGCCGGTGCATCTGCACAGGATCGAAGAGTGTGAGATGTACAAAAAACTTTTTTTACTTCTCTTGCTCGAAAAGTGTATCATAATAGCAGCTTAACGGGGCTAAATAGTGTTTTAGTACAAAGCATTCGTCCTCTTACATAAAGACTATGACTACGACTTTTTGGAGCTCCGTCAAAATTTTTTTTTGAAAATAAAACCTTGGTGATTGTTGGATGTTTTCTGAAGGTTCAAGTCATGGTAGAATGCGCACATTTGCGTTGTGGGTGTAGAAATTAAAAAAAAAAGATAGAATTGGTGCTAAGTCTCTAGAATTTTCTTCATTACAAATCTCAGATATCTATTGTGAACTTGAAAAATGTCATTAAGTGATAGTGAAGATGCTAATTTGCAGCTAATTTGAATTGTTTTATTTTCTCGCAATCGAAGTGAAAAGTAGAGTAA
Organism: Eupithecia vulgata; assembly: GCA_946478455.1. NCBI lineage: Eukaryota > Metazoa > Arthropoda > Insecta > Lepidoptera > Geometridae > Eupithecia > Eupithecia vulgata. The sequence goes on along the minus strand of OX297862.1, from coordinate 7,243,322 downwards.
TCTAAAATTTGATTAATTGGTACTTGCTGTCTATGGGCTGAAGTTGCAATTTGTAAATAGCCATGAAATGAACCCTTCATTTCATGGCTATTTTTACGCTGGTACCTACCCGTGGATTTTTTTACAAACAAATAACGTATGTATGGTGTTTGTGTTGTAAATATAGGTCAATTAATTTATTTATTTAGTTTTTAACTACTTCTGATATTAGATCAGATAGCGTCTTTTATTTCTACTAACTCTTACATTAAATCCGCTTTAATCTAGTTATACGAAATTGTGCCACGCTTAATTTTTGCTTATTCTTTAGCGTGGTCCGTCCATTGACTCTATGGCAGCGTGCCATCTCGTTGGGTACGCTCTACTCTCAGAACAACGAACGATGTTGCTCTACATAAGAAAGTTTTATGTGGTCTCCCATTGAGATAAAATGCTAGTGCAAATAACGCTTTTTCTTATGAATAACGTGATTACTTTGCAAAAAGCAGACTTTTGTAGGTTTCGACGAAAACAAAGGAATGTTTGTCGGAAATAATTAAAATTAAGAAGATATTTTGTTTTCTAGATTTAACATTTTTTTGTAAGACGTTTCATCATCTTCGAACTTAATAAAGTTCGAAGTAATGATCCTTTGATTAAACTTTAAAACACGTCGACGTGACGAATGATACTAAATATTTTTTTAAAAAGCTCCAATTGGCCAGAATAATCATAATCAAGTCGATCTACTGAATCGACTCAATCTATCATCTACTCAATCTACTGAGTATGTATTTCTGTTTTGTGGAAAGCTCGATTTTTTGCAGATCTTTGAGGGTTGCGTTTTTTGACAATCCAGTAAAATATTATTTCTACACATAAGTACATATAAAATGATTATTTTTTTCATTGCATGTCCAACTCGAAGATCAAGTTCAAAGGAGGTTAAAACTTTGTGATAATTTTATTGCGCAATTTTGCAATATAGAGACCGACCAGGTATTATAAATTAGAGAATCAGCTCACTCTCTTACTTGCTGTTTTGTATTTCTTATGACAATCGATTTTGTTATTTTTTCTTAACATTTTGTATAATTTTACAGACCTTTACTTCGACGTCTATTTTTGGAATTAAAATATTCAATAGAATTAAAAAGTAATATTGTTGTTGTTTTATTTGCTACTTTCTTCTGTTCGTGGCAAATTTATACACGCTATTTTCAGTGATTAAAAGTGAGACAGATGGAGTTACTGTGTTAAGCTATACTTTTTAAATAATGTTCAATACTTTTCCGTGGAAAAAAATCTAGAATAATGTTTGTTAAATTACCTACTGTTCGCTTGATTGAAAAATTGCGTAAGTCCCATTTTGTCGAGTCGATAACTCGATAGGTTCGCATTTCAAAAGTAAGTGTCTATAAAATACTAATCAACATAATCGTGCATGTACCAAACAGCAAATGAATGAGCGGGTAAAGTAAAGTGTATTTTTTTATGGAAAACTACAAACAAAGTTCAACGCATCGACTTTAATACCAGAAATATTGTAAGCTAATAAAAACCGCATTAGGATCTATGCATCCTTTTCAGATTTTCCAAATATCATGCTTTCTGAGTAAGGAATAGACACAGATATCAGAAATGGAATAGATCATGAAGTAACCAACACATCCCGTAATCAACAGTTCCACGAAAAGTGACGCATGTCGCAACGGATGGAATGAAATGACGTTTGGTCCGGTTCTGGAGGCCCACTGTGAAACAAAGGAACGAAAACGAAATACGAAGTTTTAGGTGACACGTCGCACAACCTTAAGAGGCAAACCTTGTATGTTTGCTTGTCAAACTAGGACTTGATCTCAGTACTCACGGGATTTCCGTGGTTAAAAACTCGAATTACATAAAATTCTAAATTTTTTCTTTGGTTCCTTAAACGTGAAAAGACGGTGAAGAAGAAAAATACCATGGAATAAAATCATGAAATTGCACAGTTTTGCGCATAATTTGGACAATAACTTAGGAACCCTATTGAAATGACTTATGTTTTGATTCGTAGGTTATTTATTACTAACTACTAGGTAGATCCTTCAGATATTTTTTTCATAAGTTGTGTAGTTTTCTTGTAAATAAGCAAAAACTCCATTTTTGCACTTGCGCCGTTAAAAAAAACGCAGCACTTTATCTTGCATTTGTAATATTAGTATGGATATATGCTACGTTACGTAGATATTTAAGTATCAGTTTAGCTAGAATAAGTACGTGATTAGTAATTATAGTTAAGTACATTTAAGTTTTTTTTGTGACCACGAGAGCTACTACCGACAAACTGTTTTACAGTTTAGCAGAAAATTTAAAATGTAATGTACTTTTAATTTGAAAAAGAAAACCAGAACACATTAAAATTATAAAAAAAATTACGCCAAAGAAAAAAGCAAACACTGTTAAATGCGAAGAACATATGATTCGATCAAAAATAGAGAAAAAATAGGTGAAGACCAATACGGGTTCCGGAAAAAAAAGGAACTAGAGAAGCAATTTTAGGATTAATACTTATTTATTATAGACAGAAAAATGGACCTAGATTTATATACTCGCATAGCTTCCATTGACTTAGAAAAGACAAAGTAGATGAACACCAAGGAAGGGAAAGACCAAGAAATTAACTAAATGAGTCAGATTAAGGAGAAAACCGCTGTCATGTCGTACCTATAGAAGTAAAAGTGGAAGAAATTGCATCATTGCGCCGACAAGAGCTAGAGCTCTTTAATTTATAAAAGTATACTACTATGTTATAATAATAATAATAAGAATGGTTCTCCTGGACTCGGCGCGTACATATCGTGAGGAAGTTCCTCTTTGCAGCCCTAGTCACTGGCTGCTTGATCCTAGCTTGGCAGACGATGATCTACCGTTTTGATATTTTTTTACTGTAGAATAGTTTTATAATTTTTTATTGTATTTTCTATAGTAAACATTATTTTTTTAAACGAGATATAAAATTAATGAAGTGAATAATAATAAATTCATTATTTAACCCAAAAAAAAAAGAAAAATAAGGACAACAGAACTTAAAGTACCACTAAAAAGTGTTCACAAGAACAATTAAGGCTAAAACTAACAAACAAGATGATAAACTATCCGTAAAAACTTGTCTAAGATTACTTATGTCCAAGTTTATTTTTATATGCTACATTAACCGTTCGCCTGACACGTCAGCCCATCCACGCAACAAAGTTCAAAGGAATAATACAGCTGGAATATGAAAACCATGTCAAGGCTCCGAGACCTGCCTTTTTTGCTGTTTTGGTATAAGGTGTTAAACCTAACTGCCCTATACAGTTAGCTATATAGAGCTAGGTATCTACAATATCGATCTTCTTCACCTACCTCTATGTGGGTTAGCATCACAATTCGATCAAAACACGATGCTCTACATAATTATGAATAAATAAATAATGCCGCACAATCCACAAAGCTTCATTAAGCCCAAGTTAAGCAAAGCTTGTGTTATGGGTGATATACTTAATACAAAACATTATATAGATAGACATTTTACTGTACACCAAAATACCTAGAACATCTGGAACAAATATTTTCCGTTCGTATAAAGCACCTGGGCGGGAATCGAAGCCGCAACCTCTAGCGTCGCAGACTGAAATTCGCCGCCGCCGCCGTCCTGCCTAATTGGTCATTAAATTCGTCATATAAGCATGAACTGTGCTGTGAAATGTAACACCCGAAAATTTCAATTAAATTATAGAAACAAATTAGAACTAGTACTTACAATTGAAGCTATTGAGCTAACTTCAGACTGTTTCAAACAATCTACAAGCTCGACGAATCCAATAACAGTCGGAAGCGTCCCCAAGACTTACTAGATTTGAGCTGATCTCAACTTATTGACGGTTACTGGACAGAAGGAAATGGAAAACTGATCAACAATCGCGGACCGAAATGTCGGTGAAATCGGTAGCTACTACGAGTAATAGAAATAACACATTCACCCCTCATTAAAATCGTGTTAAATCGTGTCTAAGTATTTTTTACTCTAAAGAGCAGGATAAGAGATAACAGCTTTCCAAATCATCAATAAATGTTAAGATTATGTTAGGATTAGGTTTTTAATTCTCGGGCAGAATTCTGCTAACCAATCACTTTACTATCATAGTGGCATCGTCAGAAATATCCATAGATGAACGAAACTATAGATAGTGCGTGCTATTGGGTGCTCTTTCCACAGAGAGATTGATATGAATCTTGTTATAGTGGAATAGTTTCAACCTTGCCACTTGACATGAAAAATGTTCTCTAACATAATATCTCAGAAACCTGACACTTTAGGACGTTATACTATGGAACATTTTTTATTTGTTTTGGTGTCTTCTATCCAAATATATAACTTTCATCGTGCGCGGCGATATAATAAAACAAAGTGGTTGCCGATGTTAGGGTAAAAATCTCCAAGACCCCTTTACATCTGTAGACACTGCGTTTTAATGGTAGGTATAATAAGTTACAGACATCAAGGTAGCCTATCGAAAAAAAACTAGTGCTGAAATCATTTAAACCTATCGAAGAAGGCTTCTTGTGCTAAAACGTTTAAACGTTGCCAGGCAACGTGAAAACTGATGAAAACAGTAAACGTACCTAGAAAAATTCATTAGAGCAATAGTGATTTTCATCTGTGAATATCTCAGAAACCTGAAGCTTTATGACATTATGTTATAGAACATTTTCTATTTATTTTAGTGTCCTCTGTCCAAATATATAACTTTTATTGTGCGCGGCGACTTTGAAGAAAAAACAAAATGGCGGCTGATTTTAGGGCCAAAATCTTCAAACCCCTTTGACAAATATACTTTGAAAATAAGGTTCCATTCCATTTTGACAACGCAAGAATCGTATGAGAAATGTGGCGTAAAGTACATCTTCCCTCATCTGTTACATTGAGACCACGCGCGCGAGGTATGTGGGTATACACTGTTCGTCATAGTATTTCTGTGAATACCTTTTGCTTTCACGTCCGATATCGAGAAATAATCGGCAATTAGCGAGCCGAAGACGAAGGACTTGACACCGTGCCCACGCTCTCGGTTTATTTTACATACACTACACCTAATAAAGAAACAGTAATTACAATCAATAGAAACAAAAATAATGTCAGTAGTTTCACTTTTGTTTTTAACTACAAAGTTAATCGCATTGTAAAACTATATAAGAAAAAAATAATAATAATAATAATGCTGGACAATTCACACAGCATTATCTAGCCCCAAGGTAAGCAGAGCTTGTGTTATGGGTACTAGATAACTGATATACGTAATATTATACATTACATAGATAGATATTTTTTATTATACATAGAAAACACCCAGACCAACGGAACAAATTTCTGCAGATCGTACACAAATTTGTTCCGAGGCGGGCGGGGATCGAACCCGCAACCTCTTGCGTCGCAGGCAGACTCTCGCCCGCTGCGCCACTGAGGTCGTCAAATCAAAAAAATCCGTCGTTCTTGAGTTATAAATAGTGTAACTAACATGACTTTGTTTTATATATACAGATTATTACAGATATAAAGGTAATATCTACTTAAAACTTAACTGGGTATTTAGTTTCCTACATTTATAAAAAATGTAGAGCGCTGGAGGAGGCTTAGCTTAGGACCATTATTTGTAAAATCCGCTGTGTACGTTTGTGGGATATTTATGATGAATGGAAGGAAGTTTATACCTTCGATATGTTGAACATTAGTTTATACTTACGACAAATCTGAGGTAATCATCACAAACCTCACAAATTACATAATTTTTTCGAAAGATAGGGATTTATTTGGATAAACCGAAACATATGAAACGTTCTTTATAGGTATTGTCTTATGAAAGAAAATTACAGTCAAAAAATAGAATTAAATTAAAACTAGTATTTACAATAGAAACAATTGAGACATCTGCAAACTGTTGCAAACAATCTACAGGTAGCTCAACTGATCCATATCAATACCAGACGGAAGCGTGCCCAAGACACTGGCTGCCTTTATACTTAGTTCTATTACCATGCTTATTCTCAAGATCTTAACCTCAGTATTTATTGAGAAATTAAGGTATTGTATTAGTAAGAATTTAGAAATAATTAAATTTACGATTTGTTTTTCTATAGAGAAAATTTTATGAAATCGTGTTTTCGAAACATATGATCGATAGAGTAAGTCCTGAACTTTACCATATATAAATTTAAAGGAATATATTTTAGTAGTTTGGATGATATGAAGATCTGACTGAGTTGATTTGAGTTTGAGGTACCTAATAAAAAAAAAAAAAAAAAAAAAAAAAAAAGCCCCTATTTCCGACCGATGTGGCGCGGTGGGCGAAGGTCTGCCTGCGACTCAGAAGGTTGCGGGTTCGATTCCCGCCTCGGGACAAATGTGTGTACGATCTGCAGACATTTGTTCAGGGTGTTCTGGTCGTTTTCTATATATAATAAACAATCTATCTATGTAATGTATTATATTATGTATGTATGTACCTATATCAGTTATCTAGTACCCATAACACAAACTGTGTTTAGATTGGGGCTAGCTAATGCTGTGTGAATTGACCAGCATTATTTATTTATTTAAGAAAAAAGGTATATAATGCCTCTCCTACCAAATACTCCTACTGATACCAGAAAATGTTCTTTTTCTTAAATTCTTTATTGTACACAAAAATACAAACATAAGAATAAAACAGTTAAGTTCTGTGAAGTCAGTGTGAATTTATTATTATTTATTTATTTTTATTAAGGCGCATACAGGAGCTGATCGGTCTTTTTTGGAGGCTATCTCCTCTTAGAGGAGTTAATGCTATGTGCTGAAAAAAATATATATCATTTATTGACCTTTTATCTGTAAACTGGAAGTACAAAAATGTTCTACGAGTTCATTAACCATGTGAAAAAAATTAACAAAGTGAAGCTGTTTTGGACTGAAAAATTGTATCTCCTTCTAAACGACTTGGAATTTTGTACTTTTTTCTACACCATAATGTCGGCAAAGACTTTATCTACAAGTTGGAAGTATGATTTTGTGATGCGACGGTTTTTCATATGGCAAATAATCATTTTAAGTTTTTCCGTATTATTATAGGGCGTTAACCTTTGAAGGTGGTCGCGCGGGCGACGGGCGGCAGTGCCACTCTGGCTGTTGTACGGGGAGGTTGTGTTCGTCTGGCTCGCGATGACACTTCATTATTACGATTTATTTATTATTCTCAGTCATCCGCACACGACCCGGAAACTTTATTTCGTGTATGATAAAATAGTTTGTAAATAAGTAGATATAAGTACATAATTATATCTGTCGAGCAAGGACGATTTTAGACCTAAAGTAGTACTTTTAATATACCGTAGGTATACTTATTGACTACCCATTGTTGTTGTGTGTACCTTCGTATAGCTTATATGGAAAATGCCAAAAAGATCAGTAAGCTGGAGAAAGCTCTGAAAGCTCAAAGGATGATAGAAGTAATGTATGTAAGTATAACTATACTATCAGGTAGGTAGAAGGTTCATTTTATTTTAGCAATTTTTCGCTATTTTTGCTATTAGCGATATTATCCAAATTACTCATGTTTGTATTAGGTATTTATTGTAGGAGATCGAGGAACAGGCAAATACACAAGAAAAAAAATCTTACAATGCCTAATGAAAATCATGTCCAGTAAGTATCAACCATAGAGTTTTTGTAGTACCTACAAACCATGCAATTATTGATTTATTTATCATTATTCATTTATTTATTATTCATTTACAGATGTACAGTGACTGGATAAGTTAAAACTGGAGTAAAAATGCCTGTGTTAGAGGTAAAACATTCATAGTGCTTAGGTAGGTACAATAAGTAGGTATGACATGTGTTCTAACCCGGTTCATGATCATCATCAGATTTCTAATATCACACTCTTCGTGAATACGCAGCTGATCAGACTAAAATCTAATAAGTAATTACCAAAGTCAAAACCATCCTATGCCTCTCCGAAGTGAGGCACTAGGTACACCCCCAACCTCTCACTTGACTCCAATCCGATCCAAGAATAGGAACTACGCTGCTGCCTGCAGCTAAGAGACACATAGATTGAGAGTGAATTCTGTAATACTTACTTTGACATGAAATGGAAATGGGATTCGAACTGTAAAGGAGACTGGGTTAAAACGGTACATAGACTTTTTTCATCTTGTAGAGTTCGAGATTTGTAAAACAGTTTTGATAAGTTTTGACATGGATTTTGTCAAATTAGTCAACTGAAAACGATCAAAGTCTTTTGCATGAACATAACAAACAAAAATCCTATTATTTTGTATGTTACAGCTAAAACCAATGAAACCAACATCGATTCAAATAACTTACTAGGATTCTAGACCAGAATCAATTCTTATAATTGAAGATGTATTAAAAGTAGAGGAGTGGTATCCGTCACGCCGATTCCCGCAGCGTCGGTTCCCGCAACGTCGACTTTCGTAAAGTCGACCGCGCCTCAATTCCCTTCACGTCGACTCCATTTTTTTTCGATGGTACAGTCGGCAGCGACATCGGGAATTAATCATTAGAGTATATTTTATAAAACCAACATAAGTAATGGAATTTTCCATTACTACCTAGAGCCTAGAGCCTAGAGCCCTTAAGTATATAAAAAACTTTGTAAGACTGATAAAATTCCATTACTTATGTTGGTTTTATAAAATATAGGTACTCTAATGATGAACGCATTCACTGCCTAGCATTGGCTAATGTGTGAATAATTAATGTAATAGGTTTATTCCTTTTATTTAATCTTGTGAAAAGATAATTAAGTAAACAAATTTAATCAATATTTTTGCACAAGAGAATATAAAAAAAATAATAACAAAATATTCACAACACAATGATGAAAAAATTAGGAAATATATAAATTGAGATCTGAATAAGAAATGAAATAATATTAATTATATTTATTTGTTTTATCTAATCCACAATCCTTAAATAATGATGATTCTTAGTTAATGGCAATATAAGTCTGGTTGGACTCTTTTATGCCAGTGTCAAGTAATGGAAAATAATAGTAAAATATGAGTTAGCAAGTTATGAAGAATGTTGATATTTTCACCAGAGCCTAGTTCGTTATCCCTGCTAGGGTACACCACGTGCAGGTTAGGTTGGCTTGGGAGACAAGATCTTGGAGTCTCCCTTGTACCCCATCCTTAAATAAATCAATTTAGAAAAGGTAAATGTCAAAATAACAGCAAACGTCACTGTCAAAACAGCAAAGCCATCTAACTTATAATAATGACAGTAGCTGTCAAAATTGAAACAGACCTATCTCCAAAACTACACACGTTAGACTTTCAACTAATAGCTCAAATGAAAGGTGGGACGGAAACCTACATTTTCAATGACAGCTGTCAAAATTGAACTGGACCTATCTCCGAAAGTACACACGTTAGACTTTCAACTAATGGCTCAAATGAAAGGTGGGACGGAAACCTACATTTTCGATGACAGCTGTCAAAATTGAAATAGATCTATCTCCGAAACTACACGCGCTAGACTTTCAACTAATAGCTTAAATGAAAGGTGGGACGGAAACCTACATTTTCGATGACAGCTGTCAAAATTGAACTGGACCTATCTCCGAAAGTACACACGTTAGACTTTCAACTAATGGCTCAAATGAAAGGTGGGACGGAAACCTACATTTTCGATGACAGCTGTCAAAATTGAAATAGAGCTATCTCCGAAACTACAAGCGCTAGACTTTCAACTAATAGCTCAAATGAAAGGTGGGACGGAAACCTACATTTTCGATGACAGCTGTCAAAATTGAAATAGAGCTATCTCCGAAACTACACGCGCTAGACTTTCAACTAATAGCTCAAATGAAAGGTGGGACGGAAACCTACATTTTCGACGACAGCTGTCAAAACACAGCTGCCAATTATTATCGCATCATTACCCCGTTTGGATTTTACAATATTTATTAAACTGGCCATCATAAATGAAAATTATATCCATACACGACTCATCTATCTCACCTATAGCTTAAAAACAATGAGTAAAGTTGGTAATACTAAAAATCTAAATAAAATTGAGGCGACTTTTTCACAGAATGATCTCTAACATTCGATGCATAACTGCAGGTAACAAAATATTTCAAATGTCTTTTTGGTATGGAAAATCTTATCGTACAATTACCGAAATAATTAAAAGGGAACACATTTTACATAGATTGCAATCTGCCAGAATTGGTGAGTCCAAGACATTCTAGATCAATGTCATTATGAGACCCAAATTATATTTTAAGAGCTATTGAAGACAAAAATAATTAGCAGAAAAAAATCAAAAAGATAGAAGACGAAAAACAGGAAGAAGAATTAACAGTGACAACTAAAACATAGATGAACAAATATTAGAATAGGAAAAGATAGAAAAAGAAATGACGTGGATAGACTGTAAAAGTGAAACAGAAGAACTATAAATCAAAAACAGAAACATTGAAAGCTATGACAGTGAAAAGGAAACACGTTTAGAGGTCTCGCAAATACTACGCGAAAGTATATTATATATATACCTCATATTATTTTAGTTATCTTGTTGCCCATACTTTTTTGAGACTTGTGTCCTCAGAAGATCTTACCGAAACACACATCAAATCCACGCACTCAAGCACGCACACACACACCCTCACACAAAACACCCGCACACACACATTGCCTTAGATCACAAGGAAATGCTGCCTTAATGCCTTAATAAATTATGATTCCAAAATCAAAACTTAATAAAGTTTTTAGTTTTTTTCCTCTGTATAACTTGAAATTTTGCTTTTTCTGTAATCATTGTTTTTATTTTAAGTTATTGTTTGTACACTTAGCTTAATGTCGTTAACCGACCTATATGTTATAAGTAACGGCACTTATACCGCGGAGTGGGAGCCTGGTGACTGTAATACAGGTTTTTTTACAAACCTTACGCAGGCATCAGTCTTGTGCAATGTTGCTCTAATCTAATTTTATACTATACTTGCTACTTTAGTTTTAAATGTAAGCTCATTGTGCAAGAAGAACAATAAATGATTTATTATTATTATATTAAAATTCCGAAGTACAGCACAATATCATAATAGTCTAAGATCCGTAAAGGGACGACCTTCAGCTGCCATATGCTTAATGGATGACAGATAAGTATTAAACCTATATCAATTTCTATATATAAAAAATATGTCGTAGTAAAATAGTAGTAAAATATAGAGTAGGTTGTCTTAAAAATTCCTGGTCAGACTATATTAATAAAAAATTAAAAAATGAAATTTTATTAAATATTGCATAAGTTTAACGAAAAAATTTATGCTATAAAATTTATTACCAACCGAAATTATGAAGCCTATAACATAATATGTACATACATTAAGTTGTTTAATTCGGAAAATTTGGCCTGAATGACGGTTGCCGAGTTTTGAAAGGTGAAAACTTTAAGCGTGTGGAAACTTTTTTAATAGATTTTTTTTGCGTTTAAAATGTATTTTCCTCCCCACTTAACGCAAAAAAAATCTTTTCCAAGTAGCTCCCCTTGGGAGTTCCAAAAGAGGTCGTAAAAATGGTTCTAGGGGGGTTGTATTTTTTTTCTTTAAACTCGAGGAAAATCTTTCTATCCGAACCGGCTATCGAAACCTATCATTCCGTCCATTGCATCGGTATTTCTTCTTAATGGTGTAAAAAACCTAAGTACCACGTAACCGTCATTTTTTATATTGGTTCATTAAGCCCCTTCTCCTCTAGCTCAGATATTTTTTGTTTCAAATCATTCCAACCGTATTACCTACCTATTCGTTGATATCCTACTAACATTATAAATGAGAGAAGTTTGTGTGAATGTTTGTTACCTGTCTCCGTAAATACTAAACCGATTTGGATGAAACTTTCGAATGATTGGGATACCTATGTACCTATATATAGGCTACTTTTGAAGGGGATAGTTACCTACAACGCGAGCGAAGCCGCGGGTAGCAGCTAGTTATAACAACTACCCAACACTACTCCCTAAGTACCGAGTTCTGTTCTCAGATTAGGTTATGGTTCCACAAAACCCAGACCAGGAAAAAATATTTGCTGATATTGTAAAAAATCTCTCGTAGTGGGAATCGAATCCGCATTTCTCATGTATCAGACAGCTATTCGTTTATAACGCCGCGCCGCGCGGTGCCGCGCCGTGCCGCCATGTAGATTTTCCTTATTTTGCGGTTTCCGCGTGAAAACTTTTTCTCGGCGGGGCTGCGCGGAAGGTGCGGGGCCGAAACGATAGCAACGCCTATTTGCTCAAGGTCATCGGCTCAGGTATGCACCTTAAGCTCTAGGTATAAATAAAAACAGGTACTTATAAATGACCCGTACAGCACAACACACCCGGCATATTTTACAGGCACAAGGTCAGTTGGGCACCAAGCGTGTGTTGATTTTACTTGTAATATTCAGTTGCCACAGAACGTATGTAAGGCGATATAAATAGAGTTCAGGCTCGGGTTGTTTCATCCGCGTTCGTACAGAACAGACCAATCCATTATCTTCCTGCACGCAAGTAATAAAAACTGAAAGGAATTTCATTGCTGTCTATGGATATGGTTATGCTCTAAATTGCTACAACCGGATCAATCTAAATTGACTAACGATTTTGATTCACTTCTATTTTAGTCATCCTCTAATAGTGAAACAGCCAGTACCAATTTGAATTCTTAGGGTTCGACTTTTTTGCTCATAATACATATGAATACAGCTTAGATCTTAATGTTAGCTTAGGTCAATACAAACACCCTGTAGAGCACTGCAAAGGAATGAATATGATATGACAAAAGTTCAATTTAAATTTAAATCGATGGATATCAATTAGTGATTTCAAGGTCAGGTAAATCATACATTTCATCTTACTGCCTTTATCTTATCTGCCTTTCACTACCTTTTCAACGACATCTTGTTGTTTTTATTTGTATCATTAATCTATAAAATCTAAAATTAACATAATATTAAGTTCTGTAAGTTAGGTACCTACCTATTCTCGTACCGATATGAAGTTGACAAAAGATTCGATCTTTTATAGTTATCTAAAGAGGTGATCAGCAGCGTATAAACAAACAACAGATTTTTTCAAATCTCTTTTATGATTATGTGGTCTTGGTATGATTGTATGGTCGGATTTGGTTAGATTTTTAAGACTTAATGAAATCGCATTATTTCTTGATTTCGTTAGAGATTAAATCTGTTTTTAAGAGCTCGGTTCCGTTCTCCGATTTTCTTTTGTCAACAAAACAGTCAACTTGTTAGATTCATTGTAGTTTAAAAATAATTTTCCAAGAAAAATTCATTCTATCGTGAGGTATTTGAAATCGAGTTATTCCTGATTCGTCCCACATTGGTCCCAATCCATTGGGACGAGTCGACATTATGAGCTGATTTGTTCAAGGTAATATTAGTTCTAGAAAACTATCCTATTGTTGATATAATTTATTGGAAGCAATTGTGATTCTCTTCAAGGCCTTTTCAATGTAACTTACCTATATCTACGTAGGTACATGTAGAAAGAAGGAGTTGATTGATAGAAATGATAGGTTAGTAGGTAGGTACTTTGCAAAGTGAGAAATTCATTGAATAAATTGGCAAGACGTTGATATTATTGGGCATGGTGTTGTGTATTAGTTTCACGGTACCTATCTATGCATATGGATGAGAAATGCTGTTTGTGTTTATGAGTAGGATTCGAAGTATCAGTTCTAAGAGTAGGTACTTAATGTATTACTTAGGTACTTTTCTTTGAGGCCAAAATTTAACTAAATACCTAATCTGTTTGCTTTTTATTTTTATTTATTAACAAGCTTTGTCAAGATTCATGCCGGATTTGGTTTGGATAATTTAATGTTTTTACAAAAACTAAACTCAACCTACGATATTAACGCCGTTTTTTTAAGTTTTACGGCACAAATATGCTTTGGTAATGAAACTTACCACCTCGGAATCACTCTCTATCTTTCTTTTAAAGAGAAAGTGATTAATGAGTAAAATACTGCCAAATTCAGAATTTCACTCATTCTTTTTATTTTCATTTTATTTCCACCGTAACTAAGCAATTTTAATAAGTTTTTCTTATTTTCCCATGGAACTCACACTTTGAATTACATATAAAACCAAAACTGTCTAAGAATGCGTAGTTTCGCGACTATATTTTGTTTTGTAAGAAATCATGGCGTCATCGACCCTGAGCAAGGTCAAACATAATCAATAACATGAAATAACAATGTTTCAGTGGTAGTTCGTTCGAGGGGCAGTGGCAAAATGGCAAGAGACATGGACTGGGCGTGGAGACCCGCGATCGGTGGCTGTACCGCGGCGAGTGGACGCAGGGCTACAAGGGCCGCTACGGCATCCGCCAGAGCGCCATCAGCAACGCCAAGTACGAGGGCACCTGGGCCAACGGACTGCAAGACGGATACGGCTCCGAAACGTACGCCGACGGTGGTCAGTATTCTACTCATTGCCAAACTGTTGGAATTCTGACAAAAATACATTTGTACACGGCCGCGCATTCTTATGTGCCTGAACGATCGCCAGTTGAGAAGGCGTTATTGGATTTTAATTAACGTTAACGAGGTTATCCAAACGTGTCCCTCGTTTGGATTTGCTACAGATTTTTTTTATCCTCAATCACCCAGAGTAACCTTTACATTTATGATTAAAAATCCAGATAGCATCTGACACATTTGATGTTACCTAAGTATATAAGGAGGAATGAATCATTCGGTTTAAGTAGGTATTACATTGGACTTGACTTTGTAAAAATCAAAACGTATAGAATTCTAGGATCTTTAGTTAAAATAGTATGTGGGTAGATGTGCAATGAAAATCTATACTAATGTTATAAATGTGAAGGTATGTTGGTTTGTTTGTCCATCTTTTACGCCCTAGCTGAGCAACCAATCGACTTGATTTTTGGCATAGAGTTAGCTGAAAGGATGAAGAGTAACATAGGCTTTTTATCCCCATAAATCAGTTCCCATGGGACAGAAATAACCTTAACTAACGCGTGCAAAGCTGCAGGCAGCAGCTTGTTATCGATAAGGCAGCTTATGAATCCACTGCCGCACTGTTCCAATGAAAGTGAAAATTATGACACAAAACGCGACGTCTCAGACGACATTGTTTTTAGCGTTTATTACCGTGCCAATCCAACAAACATGTAGCTATCGAAACGGATATTAAATTCGCGACTTTGCTACGCGTATCCTCTACATGCCAGATAAATTCATAATTAACTTTACCATAAAATCAATCCAGGCATATTAAATAGCTTTTTGAACAGACTTTCCTTGAAGTTATTTTCATTCTGGAACACAATAGATACGGGTCCTCAAAGTTTTACTGAATGTAAACCTTTGTTCCTCAAATACCTTTTTTTTATGCGGCGAGGATATTCGTTTACGAATAGACTAGTCTGGGGGGGACCAGAATTATGTGGGACTCGACGCCCTGAGAAGGACGTAATACCCACTAAAACCTCTCCGGTAACCCTCTCTCGCCATTTTTTTGGGAACATTAAAACATCGCAAATACCTACTTAAACCTAAGTATTTCGAAAACTGGTAGACTTTACAGCTACCAGAAACCATCCCTCTATTTTAGTCTCGAAAATAACGCATGTGGTGTGGATTTAGGCACCGAAAATGCAGTTCAGGGCCGTGTAACGTCCAATCACGCAATACTCGACACACCAATCTATTGACTCACCCATACACCAATTAGTCATTCACAAAATTATAATGTTGTACTCAGGGCCTTCTGAGATTCGAAATGCGTGTTTATAAAACTACGTATGACACGTGCGCTGTTTATATGTTATAGGTCATGCAATCCGCAAATAACTTGGTTTTACAATAGTACCTACTGTAATGTTGTGTTCGAAAGCTTCGTTTAAAGGCGTACAAGCTCCGTAGAAACAAAAAAAACTACGTAGAAAGCTTTAGGTAGTAAAAATATACAAATACGTCTCTCCTACGAACATGCTTTTGATATCTTGTTGGGACCTAGTTAATATAAGCTAATTTTATAAAGAGGAAAAATTTGTTTGAATTGAATAGGCTAACTGCTGGACCGATTTGAAAAATTCTTTCACCAAAACAATCTTACATTAGTCATTATCCCTGATGGACATAGGCTATAGAATATACCCGTGCGAAGCCGGGGGGACCGTTATTACAATATAATATGAACTAGCTACTGACCGCGACACGCAGGTAATTGCCGGATATAAAGTAGCCTTCAGTAATTTCGGATTATGCTCTACCAATCTACATGTAGGTAGATTTGTAGAGGTATAAGGTATACGGTAGTAAGTACGGCAAATTTTATCTGTTCAGTGGATTTTATTAAGTTACAAACATGGTCCACCTTTTCATATGATCAAGTGCTTTCGCCTCTAATTTATTAGTAGGATAGAATTGAAGAAAATAAACGTTAAACAAATCACTTAAATGCGCGCCTGATGCAAAAATTTGTACAAAGAAAGAATAGGCATAGGATTTCTCGTTCATAGGAGCGGGATAGAGCAGGGTAACGTCAGTGCAAAAATCTAGGTTTTTGCTAATTTTTTATATATATATAAAAAAACTAAACGATTATTTAAAGAAAACATTAGTCAGGATAATATGTAATTCGTAAAAAATAATGAGGTGTTGTCACTGATAATTTAGAGCATTTGAATTAAAACAGTTTTGAGAATTTTCTATTTTTTTGTGTTAAGAAACCAGTTTATTTTTAAAAATTCTGTTTGATCACTCGTTTTCTACAGGTTTTTCTCTACTTATCGTATTTTCTTAATCTGAACATTTACGTTATAGTTACCATAAATCTCAATGTGATTAAAAATACACCTTTTCCTTGATTTTTGCATAAGACCCATTCTTAAACAGTACTATAAGATCGGGACCAATATAAATACATAGGGTTGAAGATTATGGTTTAACTTATCTCTCTACCGAGACTGATAGTCTCGGTTTTCCGTGGTTCTTCCCAATTGACGAGACAAATATATTCGATGAATTGGGATAAATTTTGAAGTTCTTGTGAGTTCCGGTAGGGGGAAGTAGAGTTTATAGTAGGTGAGTGACGTAAGGCTCCCGCACACCACACCGAACTGCAATTACGGTCTGGATTCGTTAAGATACGAATAATTTTGCGCCAGTATATTAATAGTAATATTAGTATGAATAGTAATATTTCAGTGACCCAGTGACCGTATTTATATAAACCTACTTATTCGTGGTTTCCGTGAGACTAGATTCGGTCTCCCTACTACAAGGCAACATTAAGAGACAATTTTTTTTGACTTGACTCTTATCTATATCTCATTGTCACCATCCCACGACTGAAAGCAACCATATTAAGTACACAACGCATCTCGCTATATATTCTGGCAAATAAAATTAAAAAAAAAATCAAATATAGTTTTTTTCAAGAAAAGGTGTGAAAAAAGAATTATAAATAAATAAAATAAAAGTTGAGAGGTGTCAAGGGTAACCCGGATGGAACGAAGTTCCTTTCTATAAGAGAGAAAGAGAGACAGACAGAGAAACATGCGCACGCCGCACGGCTTACTTACTATAGCAAAAAGTGTCGTTACAACTTTTCGTAAGAATTTTTTCGGTCCAGCCCTTTCACAACGCGCGATAAGGAACTTAGTTCCAATCAATAAACCTTCAGGTTTTGCGGCTCGTTAATACAAAACTACCATTTTTACAACAGCATAGCTGAAGATTTAACTCTTTTATGCAATTACTAGCTGACCCGCCCGCGATTTCATTCGTGTGGACATTACTAATACCCTAAGTACCTAATATTGGTTTCCATGTAAACTATCAACGCCAAAGTTTAACAAAAAATTCTTTACGATTTTAATTTTTTTATGAGAAATCCTATAAATTCCTCAATGTGATATTCCAAAAATCCGTTTTTAGCGGATGCTTTCGTCCACACAGAAAACTCCATGCTAAATTTCAGCTTCGTAGCTCTTGTAGTTTTCAGAGTTTTCTGAAGAGTCACCCAACTTTCTCTTTTATGAATTAAGGCTATTGGGACCTTTTACAAACATTCCGTTAATATAATCTAAACAAATTATAAGGGAATCCCGGCCGGTTCCAATATGCGTTAATCTACTTCATTAACGACTTAAATACGACTGATAGTTACTTGTTTTAGTATAGTTTGTGTGCGTTCGCCTTTACCGGCGGCCCTGCAACCGGCGCGTACGGCCCTCGCTGTTAAATATAGCACGCGCACGCCGCACGCTCGGACACAATCACGACGACCGCTCCTTTAACTAGCGAGCTTTATACAAAAATGTATAATGCAATCGATTTGAACACTCATCCATCCATCACGACGTTGATGTAATTTATGGACAAATGTGTGATGAAAGAATTTATTTATTATTAATGATCATCGATAAATATAGGAATTTTCGACATATCCATCGGTAATATAGGTAAGGTGTTGATTTGGTTCTTCCCTAATTTTTTTTTTCACTTGTAGAGAAGAAAATGTGAATTGAGTGAACTCACTTTTTCTTGTAGAGAAGAAAATGTGAAGAACGAAAAAAAATTAGGAAAGAACCAAATCAACACCTTATCTATATTTCCGATTTGATATGTTTGGTTTAAGATTGGTGTATCTCAGTGCTTATTTTGAAATAAACGTTCTTTATTCTGACTCATTTTTATCCTACTTTTGTCTCTAAGTAACTAACATAGCCTAGAAGGTATTTGAGAAAAACACGTCGCCTCCAACTCAGTTATTAATGTTATTATTCTACTTTTTAACTATAGATAAGCACTTTCTAGGTCCCAGAATCTAGGTTATACCTATTAAGCTCACCCCTTGCCCTTCTCAGTTGAGCGGCTTTATCACTCCTCGCTTGTTATTATTTGCTCGAACATTTCTAGGCTAATTTCCTACGTTACATAAAATATGTTTTCATCAAAATCAGCTTACACGTCGATTTTTAATGAACTTTGATACTTATTACACTTTATGCATGTGTTTACATACTGTGGTGCATTGACACTAAGGCCCTTATTATGAAATCTTGCTCAGTAGTCGATCGATGCTTGAGTAACTTTTATGCCATGGAAAAGCGATGACTGAGCAAACTTAACAATACAGGTCTAAATGGTATCCATTTACAAAAATATCAAAAACATCATTTTCCTGTCCTTGTTACTTCTTTTAATTACATTAGCACTTAATAGTTGTGAGCAAATTAAGTAAGCTATTCAATTACCATTCCAGGAACGTACCAAGGTCAATGGATGCGAGGGCTGCGGCACGGGTACGGCGTGCGCACATCCGCGCCTTTCGGACTGGCATCGCACTACCGAGGGGGCAACCGCGGCCACGGCCACCGGGGGTCGATGTCGTCGCTCACGGAGGCGGGGGGTGCGGCGGACCCCTCCGAGCGACGCACCACCCGCATGGACGACGCACGCGGAGGATTCGTCCTCATGGTGCGCTCCGACGTGGCCTCGGGAAGACGAGGCTCGCTCGTCGAAAAAACTAAAAAAGGACTGCTTTCAGTGAGTGTTCTGTGTTTGTGTGGTCTGTTAACGTCTGTGCACTCGTTCAAGTTGATGCACATTGTACCCACACGAAAACCATGTTTCATACGTCACTCACAAAACCAAGCCGGCTTGTGTCTCTCCAACACGATTACATTCTTCAATAGTTCTTTACTACTTATCAGTAGAAAATTTTCAAAAAATGTTAAAAACGTGAAAATCTCAAAACATTCAACACTCTACAAATCTCTCCGAAATTGTCTTATTGTCTATTCCGTAGTATTGTGATTGGTAGAATAAATAACCAGTAGCGAAAGAAATCTAGAACGTAGACTTTCAGCGCATCGGAGAATCCAAAAAGCAGTTTCTAAAAGAAACAATCCGTGATTTCAGAAATTGCGCAGGCAGCGCAGCGCCGGCGACCTGGACAAGCACGGCTCGGGCTCCGTCCGGTCCGGGGGCTCGGGGGGCTCCGCCTCTTCGTGGGTCTCCTCCGTAGAGAGCTCACACTCCGCTATGACCCACGCTTCTCTGCACACAAACTCAAACACAAGTTTTGTTGTCGAGGTGGGAAACCATAATCGTAAATAACTGAACATTCCTCCTATTAGACCTCCCGCGCAATATCACTTACCTGCACGAATTTAGATGCTTTTGATGTATCATCATAATGTATCATAATCTTTGTATTTAGTTCGGGCCCTCCACCCCCGGGCTCGCGAACCGGGCTCAGAGACTCGCCCGGCTTAAAACTTAGAACGAAACGTTGATATTTGATTTCCAAAGCAATAAGTATTCTATTATCGTGGCGTTGCCCGTTGACGTGAATGGCACCTGGTAGCCAATACATTCAAGCGTGCCAATTGAGTCACGAAGTGTTAAAAATAGGAAACAATAGTGAAAATAGATAAATAACAATGTTCCTCGTAAAATCAGAATCAGGCAGTAAAACTCCCAACATAATGGATTTGAGAGTCTCTAGAGATTAACAGAGACCAGGTGGCCCTCAATCCGCATATTTTCGTAGCACTGTGTTATAAATTGCTTAAAATACCTAGCTTACCTACCTAGCGTTGTATGTTAATGCTTGTTAGAATTTATACAAAGTATTCATGTCCAACTTTTCTTGGCTTTTTGTGCCTAACAAATTGAACCCCAGTTAAAAAAGTTCTTTATGAAGAGCCTTTTCATTCAAGGCCCAAGAACACAATATAATAGTGTAGTACATGCTAGTTATGATGAATCTGTAAATGATAATTTGATTGCTATTGTATTTGTGGGTTAAAAAGACCCCACTGTAGGTATTTTGGCCAGTAGCTTCTGTTCTCATAATTATTTTTCTTCCAGGATGAACATTTGGATGCGAGTGTCACTGAAACTTACATGGGTGAATGGAAAAACGACAAACGCCAGTCATTCGGTGTCAGCGAGCGCAGCGACGGTCTACGATACGAGGGAGAATGGTTCGCAAATAAGAAGTACGGATACGGCGTGACGACGTTCAGAGATGGCACGAAGGAAGAAGGCAAATATAAGAACAATGTTCTAATAACGAGCCAAAAGCGGATGTTTCTCATGCGGTCGGCGAAGTTCCGAGAACGCGTTGACTCAGCAGTGGCCGCAGCGCAGCGAGCATCCAAAATAGCGATGCAAAAAGCCGACATTGCCATCTCCAGGTCAGTATAACATTATATAGGTATACGTAACACTTAGCGATGACTTGCTGTTTTTATGACAGGCTATGCTACCTACCTGACCAAAAGTTATTTAAAAAGAATTTACGGGACGCTAAGGAGAAAGCACTTTCAATAGGGTACCTGCGGGTATTAAGGGCCGGCGGCTAACAAGGGTCGGAACTCCGAAAACGCACTTAAAACATTTTCATTAGATAGGTAGTAGTCACGCACATATTAAGGCGCATACCCCACCCAAACTAGCGCCGCCACCTAATTTATGTTATTATTCCGTTTAACAAAGGAATTTTATAAAATGTATCTTCCAGTTTGTGATACCTATCATAAGCTTTTTTTTAATGCCTCTTTAATAGTTTTATTCTATTTAGTTTAGGCAGAGATACGAAGTTGCCCTTGGTGGCCACCAAAATCTATTTTCGTATCTCTGCCTAAACTAAATAGAATAAAACTATGGGGAATGCGCCTTAAAAAGGATCAATAGCAAGGGTAACTTCCAAAATCGCGTCGCACCCGGATCTGTCATCTTGTCAGAAACGACATAATGACCATTTAAAACTGGCTGTACACTAACTTTTGCTACTTTAAATGTACTTATTGTTTGGTTTTAAATAAGTAAGCCATCTATAGCGTTACTATAAATGAAAAGTAAAAGAAAAAAAAAATGGCCGCGAATTTTATAGAAAGTATTTGCAAAAAGCATTTTATTGTATTTTTATTTTATTTATAGGTACTTTTTTATACAAGTTTTTGTGTTAGTTAAATAAGATCCGTTGTAGTTTTACTTCTGAATTAGAATTCATCGATAATGTGTCCCCATCTAGACCTAAACGAACGAGTTTTAAAACTAGTAATTTAATAAAAAATTTGGTTGAAACCCATAAAATGCACCTATTCGCACCTAACCCCTTACAATTATCCTGTTTTTAATATAAATTATTTAGGTACCTATTCAAGATATTAAGTTTGACTTTTGGTGAATCTTAATCCCGCAGGGCTACGGGTATTAAAGGTGACCTACCCTACACCTATTGCTTTATTATATTTACTCGTGTAGTGAGCTTGCAATAAAAACCTCCGTATTTGGGGTAATAAGTATTTTGTTTGTTTACAGAACGGCCACAGCTCGGGGCAAAGCCGAACAGGCTGACGATTGTGCGGACCAAGCAAAAGAAGACTGTGATATAGCGCAAGCAACAGCGAAACAGTTCGCCCCAGATTTTAAGCACCCAGGCTTTGACCGAATAGGATTAAGAGAAAAATATAGACAAAAAAATTACGATGCACAAGTTGTAGCACCCGCACCACAAGAATCTGAAATGATCCTTGACGGAAAGAGCATTCCAAATCATATCCCTCCGAAACATTCTCAGCTTCCTCAAAGTAGTCAAGTCCCCAGCGTGCCTTCTCGGAGACCATCGACACAGTTTAACAAGCCGATGCAAGACTCAAGGATACCGAACAACACCAACCGAATCGCACCTCCGTACGATCCGTACTCCAATCAAACACAACAAGAGTCATGGGCAACTTCTAACGCACAGCCCGGTGTACAAGACTACCAGAAACCTTATTCACAAAATGACCAAATGGCTGCGTATGGATCCTCAGTACCAGGAGGAGCACAGTTACCAGCTCCACCTTATAGATTAAACAGACAAAACTCTATACAACAAAATATGGATCAAAGTGGACAACAATTTACGAACCAAGGCCGACGGTTATCAGCAGCAATGAGACCAACCCAGAATAGACAACAACCGACGCAACAAGAATGGAACCAACCACAAGCTCCAGTTAGACGACAAAGCGTCTTAGGACAACCTAATTATAATGCTCCAGAAAATACTTACGTTGATCCTAGAAATGAGTTCCGCACCGGAACTGTGCATTCCGAAAGTACACTTGATAGACAAGGACAGCCGGCGGATGTTCAAGGCTACCGGCAGACCATAGATCAGCAAAACTATAGACAACAACCCATGGACCAAGGCTACAACAAAGTCCCGGATCAGCAGATGTATCGGCAAGCGACAACAGACAGCCAAGGTTTTCGTCAACAGACTCAAATGGACCAAGATATGGCCAACGGGGCGGGACGAGCTCCTGGATCACGTCCTTCTATTGATTACTTTGATCATTATAAGAGGCCTCCGAGTCGAGATTCGAGTGTAGATCGTTACGGCAGACGGTCACGCCAACCGTCAGTGGAGGCGGTTCCTCCTACGGGGTCGCGCGCGGGGTCTGTGGCGCCTCAGGCGGTGCCGGTCGCGTCATCCCGGGCGCCGTCGAGGGCCGCCACGCCGGCTGGCAACGGACATTTAGCTTCAGGCCGCGGTTCCATTTCAAGAGCAGGCTCACGAGAACCCCAGCCGTTCGAAGAATCCCTTCTAAGGCAACGAAATCTTGGACAAGATATTTCACCCTCACCGTACCAGCCAAAACGAACTGAAAGTTTATACGTGGCTCCGAATCCAGCGCCGCCGCCGCCAGCGCGGGCCGGGGGTGGCGGTGGTGGGGGTGGAGGCGGAGGCGGCCGGAAGGTAAGACTGATTTTCACCCATCTCTATTTATTGTGTGAAAGCAAAGCCTAGCTGTTGCTTACAACATTAAAATTGGCGTTTCATAAAAACTTTCACATTCATTCATTACACATAATAACAAAATTTTAAAATACATTTAAATTTAGAAGAAATTTCGGCTAGTCTTTATATTTAGTTATTGAGTTGATATGAATGATTTTTTTTATGTAGCTAAATCGTGTTTACCATTAAAACTCACATAGGGATCTAGTAATACAAAACTTCATTTCAAATACGTTTTCAATACCCAATAAATCGCGCCGTCGTTTCACGGACTTGCATATCGCACTCTGTGTTTTCAGCCATGAAAGTGTTAAGCGCAGAGGTGAATGCCATTTGAGCGTGAGAGAGTAGATTATGTCATTATCATCGTAATTTATTTTATGGACATGATAGAACAGAATAGATATATGATGTTGGTTAACAAACACAATTTGTAGGTTTTAGTCTGCGTTACGTAGAATAAAGTTAAACAACGTAGAGGTTATACAGCACATGTGTGTTCAACTAGCATTGCAATGAGCGCAAATGACTGGAGCGTCATGTCAGGGCGCGCTTGCGCAGCGACTGGGCGGGCGCGGGCGGAATTCGTCCCACTGCGCTCAGCCCGTTCTATTTCTAAATCGAGACAGTCACTCGCTGCCGCTTTCCGCGTATCACCTCTTTGCTATAATTAAACGAGTTTTTTTCTCAACAGAAAAGTTTCACTTTCGCGTTAATATCATACGAAAACAATAAATAAAACAAAAACCATTTCGTTCGATACGGAAAATGTAAAGGTATTGCAACCTTCGCGTTCATGGAAAGTGAAAAATAAAAGTTTAAAGTTCAAGGTTTGTTGTATATAAATATCAAAATGTGGTACCAAGGGGACGAAGAAGATGAAGAAGATCTAATGTGTTCGCCAGCGATCCTCGCGCGGCGCGCCTCGGAGAGCTGGATAAACGTGCCTCCGGCCGAGGTAAACACATGCCGTGCCCTTGAACTCATGGTTATAATAAATACACGCTGTAGTTATAATACTCAAGTAGACATTCTGTATGACTATAGTAATAAATCATTGTTGGCCTGAACACGAATCGAAAACTACGCACATATCAAAAGCTTTTATTTATTAAACAAAATCCACAGCCTTTAATTAATACAACTTTACTATTCCTGAATTTTGTCTACGATCAAAACACTTATTTAAAAGCAAAGTACTTAATTATTTGTCAAGTTAACTAAACTACTTAAGTATTAAATTATAAATAAACTATTAAATAAAATGAATACTAATATAAAACAAGACTACGAACGCAATAAGAAGAGTATGTACTTAGTAAAGTTTTACTGGTCAATCTTTATTTTATTACTGTGGCTACTTCCTAAAACCTTTTTGTAATACGCCTATGAAGTAAAATAACACACCTTTCTTTGATTTCGAAAATTACTAAATTAACCGAACATATAATAAAGCTCAAGCTTTGAAGAAAAGATTTACCATTCATTCAATAAGTATTATAATTTCTAAAATATTTGAGACGATGAATCATTGTTGTTTTAAAATCTTTTAAGTTTTTAAACAACCCTGTAAATCGCTTGAATACACCATGCGGTACATTGTTTATCGAGGGATAAAAAAGACCGACTCCTTAATACACACGAGTTGGGAATCGCATTTTCTTCCGAGTTATACACAGTGCTTTATACTACATCTATGAGGAAAATAAAAAACATTTTTAGTTAAAATTTCAACTGAACAAAATGCAATGAAACAGAAAATTCGCGCGTAAAACGTTTTTTTTTTTAAATACTCAGGAGGCAAATGAAATAAAGCACATACTGCCAAGTTTTCTTAAAAAAATGCAAGTGGCCAGTAACATTTTGGTGGGCTTCGAGATAAAAACTTTTTATTTTGGCATTCGCCTGTTTCTAGCCTTGAATTTTGAATTAAAAAAATAAGGAGTGGAGAAACTTTCTAAGTAAATCCCATATATTTTTACCACCCGCATATTTGTTCGCTTGGATTTACGTACTTTGTTCCCTTTTTTCAAGTAAAAACTAATATACTTTCCGAATAGGTAGGTAAGTATAAACGTAATTATATTTTCTCAATTTGTTGTATTCTTCTTCAATTGTTTTATTTCCGTCTCACTTGTCAGCAGATGCTAAGCACGCCACAGACAACGCTTCAGCGCAAGAAGTCCCTCCCCGACGTGGCTGGCATGCCGCGCATGTCGGACGGTGCAGGCATGTGCCGCGAGGAAGTCTCCATGCTGGGGTCAGCGCGGCGCGAGGAGGTTCGCCGCATGCATGAGGAGACGGAGAAGCTAAGAGCCAACCCCCTGCTGTATCTCGTCAGTCCACAAGTCAAGGTGAGCGGAAGACCGTGCTATAGGCCAAGCAACGCAGCTTGTGTTAGGAAGCCATGCCCAACCTAGTAGTAGGTAGAACAAGCTAGCAATATACTTCTTGGACATGTAGCATTGCTCCTCGCTATTACGTAGCATTGATATAAGCTACGACGTAGCACAAGCTACGGAATTGCAAATAATTATTATAATCTACGTCTACGGCGTAGCACATGCTACGTCTACGGCGTAGTACATGCTACGCCGTCCGTCGTAGCAAAGCTAAGAGCTATACTGCCTGGCTGGCATTGTTACACGCTACGGCGGCGTAGCACGTCTACGATCGATTGTGTATTGTATCGATAATCAAGGTATATAAATTACGCGCTATGTATGATTAAATTTGATTCTTTTAACAAGTCCTAGCGTAGCTGCAGAGGTAGTCTTGATAAGGCAGGTTTTACCTATGAAATGAATTTGTTTGTGTTTGTTTCAGGACTGGTTCTCGAGACAGCAGCTAGTGATCCTAGTGCTGTTCATCAACATTTCACTGGGCATCATGTTCTTCAAGCTGCTGACGTAGCGTCACGCGCGGCGCACGCCGCCCCAACGCGAAGCATCAACGTCCTTGTAAATAATTGTAATATTTCAAACAAATAGTCATAATTAATGTGCGAAATTCTTTTTTGTTCACCCAATTTCAAATCAGTGTTTAACTTTTTCTAAATGACTTCGGTTTGCTAGTGTTTCTTTGACGTTGTAATAAGTGTGAATATGAAAACTTGTTTTGTTAAATGACCCTCTCCGTCAAACTATAATTTCGACTGTTAGTGCGAGAGTGAGACCCAAGCCTCTGTGCCCGTTTGGTGACTACCGAGTGGAAGGAGTGCGAGTTGTTTAAGTATTGTAAACCTGCATATTGTTGGTTGTATGCCTTCGTCTATGAAGCATAGCGCCTTTGTTATGTTTGTAACTAGGTATTGAAATTGTTGAATTTTCGTATTTTATAATATATTCGACGTAATTTATACCTACGTAACTATTTATTTGAATGTAAAATCATTTTTATTAAATAATGTAAGTACAATAGAAAATTACCAACCTACTTTATCCTAATATGCCAACAATTTCAACTTTTTCTCTGTACGATTTCAATAAGGATTTCCATTCTATTATAAAAAAAACTTTTACTATTTGTCTAAAATTTAGGGATCTATAATAGACGGCTTATTTGAAAGTACCAACTATAGATAAAATTATTGTTTATAAACGTTTAAAATATTCTTCCCATACATGTTAGTGATACAAAAGCACAAATTAAAAATTATATTGTAAGCCTAAATTGTCTTGGAAACTTAAGGACCTAATTTAATGATATTAGCCCTTTTGAAGTTAGATTTACATGAAAGGATGACGTAATAGTCAGTTACCTAAATACGTTGCTTGCCAACTGCGATATTTATAAAAGTTGAATAGAACGCATGTGCATTATTTTCCTATTTTTTAAATTGAATAATAAAATGTATAAAATATAGAGACGTTACCATGTTTTTATACAAAATGTAATCTTCTTTTTATACCTTAATGATGTCAATTTTCTCGTAATCGAAACGTTTGTAAGGATTATGAAGTAAACTTTAAATATTTGTATAAAACTAGTTAAAAACTTATTTACCATTGGCATGGAAAGCGTGCTAATGAGACTGTTGGTAGAATACCAAGGTGCGTGAGTTATTACAGAAACAAACATTTTGAACACGCAAATTCGTTGATTTAACGAAATTATGAATTATAGTTATTGCTACTAAGACAATTTTCCCAGTTTCATTATTGTGTAAAATAATAAGTTGTATGTCTAAGAATTTTAATTACTTGTATCGATTTTATCTACGTTTCACAAATAAATATTTTAACAAAATTACAATTGGTTTCTTTAAATCACTTTTTTTGATCCCCAAGGCTAGGGACTTTTTTATCCATAGAAAAACACAGGGGTAATGCAGTCTGTGTCTTGGGCACGCTTCCGACTGGTATTGATATGGAGCAGTTGAGCTACCTGTAGATTGTTTGCAACAGTTTGCAGATAGCTCAATTGTTTCTATTGTAAATACTAGTTTCAATTTAATTATATTATTTGATTGTAATTTTCTTTCTTAATAACCATATACATGTTCGATCAATAGTACCTACTACCTACATATCAATAGGAAGCGAATTCATTTTGTGGAAATAACCAGACAACTTCAGATTGTTTATACAATTTTACAACCTTTTATGTAATTTTACTTATTCTTCGATTTTACCTATTAAAGATCCACTTTCCTGCCTCCGATTGGGATAATATTAGGAATGCATAATGTAAATTGGATGACCATGCAATGTTATAATGACATGGAGCTGATTATATGACGGCGGTGGAAGGGGGCCTTGGAAATCTTAAATCGATTCAATTTAAAACTTGGTTATAATCATCATCATTTTCAGCTTATATATTTTGTCCACTGCTGCATGGCCTCCCCTAATGAGCGCCATAGCGCCCTGTCTTCAGCTTGCCGCATCCAGCATCTACCAGCAGTCTTTCGCAAATCGTCATCCTACCTGGTCGGAGGGCGTCCTACACTACGTTTGCCGAGTCTCCACTCAAGAACACGCTTACCCCAGCGGTTGTCGGTTCTTTTCGAGATATGGCCAGCCCACTGCCACTTCATCTTGCTAATCCTTTGAGCTATGTCGATAACCTTAGCTCTCTGTCGGATGTATTCGTTACGAAACCTATCCTTCAGAGATACTCCGAACATGGCTGTCTCCATAGCTCGTTGGTAAAAAAAGATAATACCTTATACATATAGTACCTACCTACTTGTTAGAGTCTCTAAATATTTATTTGTCAAGAAAAACACCATCTTGTGTAACTTTATCAAAATTTTACGGAAGTAAGTAAAGCATCCTATCATATAGAACTCTATGGTATGTGTATGATTAATTAGATTATTTTGCTATGGCTTCCGCTCTATCCTCTAAAACTCAGTGTGAATGTTAACCTTTTATTAGTTCCGTGTTTTTCTAGTCCAATACTCGCGTAGCATCAAGTGA
Organism: Eupithecia vulgata; assembly: GCA_946478455.1. Taxonomy (NCBI): domain Eukaryota; kingdom Metazoa; phylum Arthropoda; class Insecta; order Lepidoptera; family Geometridae; genus Eupithecia; species Eupithecia vulgata. Next base: position 7,214,046 of record OX297862.1, on the reverse strand, counting down.
TGTCGAAAAATTACAAAAATAGTTCTGCCAACAGTTTCCAGCCTAAAACATTGGTATTAGAATTTTTAAAATATTTTTAGTTTTAGAATAGCAAAATATTGTCTTCGAAATTACTAACCTTAATAAGGTCGCGGTAAAGAGCAGTTTTTAATCGTCAATTAAGTAATTACTCGATGTGTGCAGTGGCCGAGTTTATTTCATGCACTGAGTTCTACAGTGTCAAGTTTACAGCGTTCAAGTTCATGTTTATAACCTAGACATGTGTAGAAATCACTGGATAAAGCAAATGTGTTTGTTCTCTCGTTTAGGGTGAGAAAACCGACGATGGAAACCTTGATTTGGATGATTTGCTGCCCAAAATTGGGGAGTTTGGAGTATATCAGAAGTTGCTATTATGGCTCGTGTGTTTACCAGCCTGCCTCCCTTGTGGCTTCGGTGCATTCAACCAGCTATTTATGACAGACGTGCCTGACTACTGGTGTAAGGTTCCAGAGCTTTTGACCCTGAATCTTACACAACAGCAGCGCAAAATACTTTCCATTCCTATGAAGGTAACAATGCAACAAATTAGACAGATTTATTTATTTATCTATTGTACCACACAAACACAAAATACAAAACAAAAGGAAATACATAGAATAAAGGAAAAGTACAAAGGGCGGCCTTATCGCTTTGAGCGATCTCTTCCAGGCAACCTTGGGATGGACTGGACATAAGAGAACTATATAGACGGTGGCATTGGTGTAATATGAAAATAAAGAATGACATTATATATACACTACTTACTATAATACCTACTTCATTAAGGTGCATACCCCACCCAAACTAGCGCCGCCACCTACTTTATATTATTATTCTTATTTATTATGTATTATTTAACAAAGGAAATTTCAAAAATCCGTCTTACAGTTTCTGTTTTGATACCTATTATAAGCTTTTTTAATGCCTCTGTAATAGTCTTATTCAATTTAGTTTAGTCAGTGAATCGAAGTTGCCCTTGGTGGCCACCAAAATCTATTTTAGATTCACTGCCTTTACTAAATAGAATAAAACTATTACAGAGGCATTAAAATAAAGCTTATAACAGGTATCACAAACTAGGAAGATAGATTTTTGAAATTTCCTTTGTTAAACGGAATAATAAGATAAAGTAGGTGGCGGCGCTAGTTTGGGTGGGGTATGCGCCACCTACTTCAGAGCTATTAGAAAGCAATTAATAACTAGTTCTAATGACAGTTCATTTACCATTTCAGGATAATATTACCTTTGAAAAGTGCATGCGTTACTCAATAAATTGGTCAGCGCTGATAAACGCGAACATTATAAATGAGTTTAACCACAGTAAAGATTGGCCTGTGGAGCCTTGTTTGGAAGGTTACGAATATGATACTTCTGAAGTAAAGTCTTCAATTGTTATTGACGTGAGTTAGTTTCATTTCCCATTAGATGATGTTCTTATTAGATGTTTTAATTTTAATTTTTATATACATAGATCTTACAATACTCCTGAGTACACAAGTGATCGGAATGCTGGCTTTTGTCGACGAATTAACATTGCCATTCAACGTGGCAATGCTGCCAGCATTCTGGGCACTCTGTCTTCTGGTGAAGGCTTAGATTTTTTGAAAATAGATGTAAGTGTAAATATTACTAGTTGTAATTATTATTATTTTTTCCTTGCTAATTAATGTTATTTTATAAAAAAAACATATCGTAAGTTATACGATAATATTGTTTCAGTTTGATTTAGTTTGCGATTACGATATCTACCCCACTCTCGGATTAGTCGCATTAAATGTGGGCGGACCAATCGGCGTTTATTCCTTCGGTTATATGAATGACCGTATAGGCCGAAAGAAATCATTCTTCATATGCCTAACTACACTTTTAGCTGGTAGTTTGTTGACTGCATACGCTCATGAATATTGGGTTTGGGTTGTGGCCAGAACTATCGTAGGTTTGACCATTCCTGCTGTATACCAAATACCCTTTATAATCTGTAAGTGTTGTACTCCTTTATATTATTTCACTTTTTAGTTAGATCATAATATTTACTTCCTAAACTTTTTCAGCTCTAGAACTGGCAGGACCAAACTACAGGTCATTTGTGACCGTCATGACCTGCGTTTTCTACACTCTGGGCTTGATTTTGCTATCAGGAGTTACTTATCTTCTCAGAGACTGGAGATCGCTTGCTCTAGCCACTTCTACACCATTCTTCCTCTACTATCTCTATTGGTTTGTCTTGCCTGAATCACCTCGTTGGCTCCTCATGAGAGAAAGATTTGAAGAAGCAAATACAATCCTTAAAACTATAGCGAGAGTGAATGGCAAAGCAATGCCGGAAGAGTTTGCTGCAAAACTACAAAAGCAAGTTATCGATCAAAAAGAAAGAGGGGTAACAGAATCCAAGTCGGTCAGTGTTTTTGCACTTTGTCGAACTCCAAACATGAGGTTAAAAACTTTGTTGATTACCTTCAACTGGTGTGCATCTGAAATGGTGTACGTTGGCTTGAGTTATTACGGACCTGCTATTGGAGATAATCAGTACATGAGCTTCTTTCTATCATCGGTGGTGGAGATCCCAAGCTACTTAGTCTGCTGGTTCCTCATGGATCGCATCGGTCGGAGGTGGCCTCTCTGTTTGTCCATGGTCATCAGTGGCATATTTTGCGTTGTAACCGTCCTTTTACCCAGCGGTACGTTTCTATGATAAGTATATAACGCAATATTTTAATTTGTGTTTAATAGATAGATGATAAGCGTGTTTTTTTTCAGATGCTATAACAGCAACCCTTGTACTGTATCTTATATCCAAATGCTTTATATCTGCGTCGTTTCTGATAATATACCCGTATGCTGGCGAGTTGTACCCGACGGAGTTGCGGGGAGTGGGGATTGGCACGTCTGCGTATATAGGTGGCTTAGGACTCATTGTTATACCTTTTATAAACTATCTGGTAAGCTTACCGTGGTAGCTATGGTCACATCACGTCCCGTGTCTGCTTAGAAGCAGACACGGGACGTGATGTGAATTTTGCGTAAAATTTCACCTCATTTTGAGATATGCAAATCGACAATAAAAATCAAGAAAACGCCTGACGACCTCAGTGGCGCGATGGGCGAAGGTCCGCCTGCGACGCAGGAAGTTGCGGGTTCGATTCCCATCTTGGGACAAATATTTGTACGATCTGCAGGTATTTGTTCCGGGTGTTCTGGTGGTTTTCTATGTATGATAAAAATATCTATCTATATAATGTATTGTATTATGTATATCAGTCCACCTGGACACGGCTGGCTCAGGACAGGAACGTTTGGAACAGGATGGAGGAGGCCTACGTTCATAAATGGACGTCCCAGAAACAAAATTAAAATTAAATCATTTTGAAATTAAATTATTACATTTATTTATTAGTTAAATTAATGCATGCAATAAGAAACATTTTATTATCATCATTCTAATTTAATTTAATTTTTTAATACATTTACTGTTTTATAGAAATGGGAATAAATGGCTTTATTATTATTATTATTATGTATATCAGTTATCTAATACCCATAACATAAGCTCTGCTTAGCTTGGGTCTAGATAATGCTGTGTTAATTGTCCAGCAATATTTATTTATTTATTTTATTTGCAATTTTGTGAATCACATCTCTTACCAACCGGCTTGGCACAACAACCCATAGTATTCTTAAACTGGAGTTCGCTAGTTATCCTGGTTCAATCTAAAATGTCTCTAGGTACTAGACTGATATTCATGATCTATCCACCTCAGGGCTCCAGCAACTTGGTCCTCCCTCTCGTAGTCATGGGTGTAGTATCAGTACTGGGAGGGATAAGCGCCCTTCGTCTGCCAGAGACGCTGCACAGTCGACTGCCGCAGACGGCTGAAGAAGGGGAGGTATTCGGGAAGGACTGGACTTATAAGGACTGCTGGGCATGTGGTGGACACCGGTAAGTTTCTAAATTCAAATGTGGACTAAATTACACAAATAAGGTTCGTAGTTAACCCGCTTACATTCGTAATGAATTCGTCAAACTACGATAGTTTTTATAGTAAAATGGACTAAATTAATTTGTAGCGAAAAATAGAGTTAACGGTGTATCATAACATAACTGATCGCCTCGGGACAAATGTTTGCACGATCTGCAGATATTTGTTCAGGGTGTTCTGGTCGTTTTCTATGTATAATAAAAAATATCATTCTATTACAAGTCTATTACATATTGTCTATTACAGTAGGTATCTAGTATTGTATTATATTATGTCAATGTCATTTATTTAGTAGCCATAACACAAGCTCAGCTTAGATTGGGGCTAGATAATGCTGTGCAATTCTCCAGCATTATTTATTTTAAGCTATTGTATTGCATCAATGACCTGCTGCATTATAAGCAATTTGGGTTCACTCGCCGGTGTTGTAGAGTTAACATCGCATATTTTTGGTGCGCGGGAGAAGTCGCAAGATCTTGTAGTCGTTTTTTTCAACTTGTCAAAAGTATTCGTTCCTTACACCTAAGGAAACTACGTCACTATAGAATAATGGATTCCTCTTTGGATCTTCTTACATCTTGCTTGAGTGATAAGATACAAAGAGTTGACATTAATAGGAAACGGTCTTCGGGGTCTGCATTTTTATATTAACGACCTGCCTCATATTGTTAAGAATAATAAAGGTTTCTTGTTCGCTTCTTTACTTTACCTTAAAACGTAAGAAGTGAACAATTGACAATATCACGTCCTAGTCATTTTTATACCTAGTCATTTTTCCTGATAGACCTAAGTCGCCAAAAGGAAAAAATCAAAGTGGTCACTTGTACTTTGATTTTTTGTGACGTGTCCAAGAGTTCTGTAAGGTCTAAAGAAAATAAATCACATTGTTGTTTGATGTTTGATTCTTCGCCACGCTACGAGAGACATTAGATTCATAGCACCTTCGTAGCACGTCTACTTTGGAGCACAACAAGTAAAATGATAAAAATTAACATTGTAAATTGAATTAGAGTTCGATTAGAATTAGAATCATCCGAATAATTTTGTACAGTATGGGGAAACCGTAACAATAGGAGGTAGTATGGTATAAGTACGTAGGTATACGTACCTACTTGCTTACAAAACATCAGTTTTTTATGAAAATGTTTTTGGTCATTCGGTTACCCCATGGTTACCGACCAACACTGTTACTTCTTTATTAAGAAAGAAAATTACAATCAAATAGTAGAGTTAAATTAATACTAGTATTTACAATAGAAACAACTGAGCTATCTGCAAACTATTGCAAACAATCTACAGGCAGCTCAACTGATCCATATCAATACCAGTCGGAAGCGTGCCCAAGACTGTTAGGTAGGTACTTATATTTATTCGTGCAAATAAACATCTTTAACTTTACCCTCTGGTAATGGTATTGATCATCCTAAGTTGATAATAACAGAAACAATTGAAACTTGTGATGAAACATCGCGTTTATCTCGAAAACTGGCGTGTGACGTCACACGCGCCAATCCGTCTTCCGTGACCTCGACTATTATTTTATAGAAGCGGTCGGCCCTCTTATCCCGGTACCTCATCACTGTGCCGCTAAACTTGGTTTGTTTCTTCCCCAGACGAGTGCCAGACTCCGAATCGTACACAAACTTGGACCAACTCGAGCTGACTCAAGCCCCGGTAGATGACGAGGTGTCAGATCTACCCCGAAGGCGCAGCTCCATGCGCAAGCTGGTGCGACAAGCAAGCGTTGTAGACACGCAGCGGGACTCGGACGGCAACATTAACATGACTTATTGGTTCTAGGCTAATAGGCTGTTTTAGGCACATAGCGTTTAAGGAAATATATGTTTGGAGATTGTTTTAAATTTAGTTTATTGCTAATCAGATGTATGGAATAGAATGAATAAGGAATGATTTTTACAAAAAATTTACTGCAATTTTTCCTTTCGTCGACTTTACATGCACCTCATGTACATATTATACATGCAACTGCAACATATTTTCATGTTTATTTGTAGGAAATTCAGTGGAGAATCCAAATATTCGTATCTATCTATAGGTATTAATACAAAATAATTAAGGAATCTGCGAAAGAAAGCGTTATATCATCCATAGCGCGCGCGCCGCGAAATGCTCCGCCAGGTGACGTGCCAGCTTTCCAGAGGACCGCCCGGCGCGCCTGCCAGCATAAGATAACGCTTTGTTTCTAGGGTTTCAAAGATCGGTTTTGAAACCCTTATGGTCTCGCTCTGTCCGTCCCCGCTCTTTCTTGAATATCTCAGTAGCTTCTGCAGCTATTAACTTGAAATTTGAAACAATGATACATTTCGTGCGCCATTACTCATTTCAAGAAAAAAATATATAAATAAATGAAAATGAATATTTTCAGTAGGTACCTACAAATTTTGATGTTGAAATTTCAAAAGAGACCTAGGAAGGCAAATGGGGTATCAAATGAAAGGTATTGTTTTGTACATTTCAAAACACTTTTTGAAATTTCTGTAAGTTTCATAATTTTTGAAATATTTCAAAAAAAGTCGAAAAATTTACCCTTCCCCTCCCCTATCTCCGAAGATTGCAGACCGATCCACGTACAATGCATTAGGCGTTTGTAGATAACAATCTATATTTTACAGGAAAAATATAGAGAAGTCTGTAAAAATTTACATTTTTGAAAAAATAAATGAACATATTGAGAATTGTCGAAAAGGGGGATTTTTTTATCGAAATGGTCTACCTACCTATTGGTTTATCAATTATTCCAAATAATTGGCAAATGTTTGAAACCCTCGGCGCGCGAGTTACACTCGCACTTGACGGATCTTGTTTGAAAATGCATATAATCGCCGTCGGGCGCGGCGCGGCGCCGCCCGCTGGCGCCGCCGCCGTTCGGCTTAGGCCGGCAATAAACGCCCGATTTTTTTCTTTGATTGTCGGTATGGATGGATTTTTCATAGTTTTCGTTCCATACATTAATAAATACACAAATCGCCGTATGATAGTCGAATACGCCCATCCATCAGACAAAAAATCGAACGTGTACGGCCTAGACGCCTAGACGCGACCTAGACGCAGGGCGCCGTCGCCCCGCCGAGAAGCAGATACGACGGCGCGGGCGCATACGATGCCGCCGTCGTCATCGTCGTCGCCCGCGTCACCGCCCCGCCGCACCGTGCCTGAGTAGATACCAAGTTTAATGAACAAATAGGCATCCATAGTGATCCATACCTACAAATATTTAAATTGTTAAATGCGCCCTGAGAGGTTAAACCAAATACTGTGGCAATGTCTTTGGTCTTTGGCTCTCTCGACTACCAAAGGTACGTCCTACCGTGGTCTGAGCACAGGCCCTAGAGTAGGTACACGGAGCTTTGGCAAGTGGAGTACCTATTAAAAAAGCTTGAAGCTTGCTCAGTCATAGACCTATGTTTGAGGGCCATGTCTGCCGCAGAAAATCGTAACTCAAGCATAGGTAGATCGATGACTGGACATGCTTTCATAATACGGGCCTACATTCATCGATCTAAAGCATATCTAAAGTCTACCGGAGTGCACCGAAGGGATCTCTTTTTTCATAGCCGGCATTATGTGCTAAAGCCTCTGTTGGTTTCTCTACTCAGACAATACTCAGAGGCCAAAGCCCGTAGCCAGCTTTCAGCCAGTGGGTATCAACTAGCTAAGTATGAAAGAAATGCCAACAGCACAAGTACCATAGGCAAAATAAAATTTATGAGAGGACGCTATACGTTAGACAAAGAAACAAATTGTATGCTCAAAATCTCGGCATGACCCTGTAACATGGTGATAAAATTCTATGTCTATGCCTCAGTCTATGCTATACTTACTAGTCTATGCCTGTAACGCTATCAAAAACGAGAATGAAAGTTTATTTTACATTATTTTCCGCATCGTTTGCATAATTTGGGACCGTGATTTTACCAGGGAAAACAATAATATCCTTAGATTTCGCACCATGCCTTTGGAAAACCGAAAGTGACGTGAAGTTTAAATGCCTTATTACCACTAAAAACTAATAGTTCATAGCAATGAAGAGATTCTTTCAAGAGATGAGATTTGTTGATGCCAGGTCCAAGCCGCCTTCAATTGATGTATTTATTAGAACGCTGAATGCAGTTGAGCGTCTATATACAAATTTGGATAAATACTATGGTGTGAAGATTTAAAAATGCTTGTATATTTTCTATTTTTATTTTCACTGTATCAAAATAAAAAAAAACGTGTAGAATAAATTATAATCTGCACTAAATTGTATCTATTTGCCTAGAATTTTAATTACGTATCCTAAATCCTTTCCTAAGTATTGGGTGTTGTTTTTTAATTTTACTGTATGACTATCTGTCAGGTGAATGGCGAATGTTTGACAAATGTTGATTATTCACCATTCGTCTGATAAATAGTCGCAGAGAAATTAAAAAAGCACCTTTCAAAATATTTAATTGAGCGCCTATTTAATTTGAAGCTCCCGCCAAACGCCAGTTACCGTGGGCTTAAGGCGCATAATAACTCAAAAACAAGAAAATTAGGTGTTTTCGAACCCGTTTTCCGACGAAAATATTCATTGTGGAGCTCTGAAATTTATATATCCTGTAACACACATCCTGAAAGGTCCCTTGGAGGTTCCAAATATTTGCTGTTAGTCATAGTGTAGTTGTTATACTGTTAGTTATAGTGTATGTGTAGCGGCTTCGAACCCACTTTTTATCGGCGTCTCAAATTCGATTAGTACCAAATTCAGTATAGTGATTCACTTAATTCATACCTACCGCTTGGAGGTCCATTAGCTTCGAAAAGCAGTCAAATTAATGAAATCAAACGTAAAAACGTATTTGCACCTACAAAATCTGTGATTCAAACCTGACCAGTTACACGTCGCCCAACCGCAGAGGATCCTATTATTTGGTTGATTATGGCACTACATAGTATGCTGAACCGAAAACAAGCACTCTTTGCTGCATAAAGGCGCGCGGAAAGGTCCAAGGTCATTTGCCTTACTATTCGTCTTTAAGGTAGGGGCGCTAGAGTGCTCTAGTGTTGGCATTTTCACTCTACGGAGTCTTACTTCTTTCCGGATATATTATTCTGTGCTTTCAGCTATCCGTCAACATGTCATTAACCCTGAGCATTAACCCCTACTACACCCAAAGGGGATCTCTTTTCTCATTGACTACACACCAGTTGGATGCTGATAAGCAATAACATGTCAACCCACAAAAAGTCAAAAATTGAGTTAGGTATGCAGAACGCTTCTTTGGCAGTTAAAGAACGTTTTGCAACAACGTTTTAACCTGATAACATTATTTAAGTACCAAAAATACGTACAAAAATGTTGACACGAAATCAGTTTGTACGGTTGAACGTTTTGCGATAAAATGTTAAGGTACTTGAAACATCATTTTATGTCATTGAACGCCATCTACATAAAGCCATACTCACTCAAGGTACTTGATCGGTTATTGCTTAATTAGTTATAGTCTTTTTGAAAACAACTTTTGGTGAATCTATTTGTTAAAATTAATAAAGTGAATTGTCAGGACAGTCAGATACAAATACTGCATGGAAAACGCAATAAGAACCTTGGAAAATAAAAACATCATCAAAGGTAAGCCAAAATAGTACATAAACTTACGAATTATACCCAGACCACATTATAGGTTATTTACCCGCAAAATTGCAAGAAATAGGTCTTCTAATGATTTAAATAAGTTTGAAATCACTATGGAACCTATTTTTACATAGTCACAGGTAAAATGCTATTACGTTGCATTAAATTTATATAAAATGTTTGATTGACCGGTTTTTGCAAAAAAAAAATTGACTATTATCCAGCATTTGTAAACATACCATAGAGCTTGGTACGTTATTGATAAACAAGACAATATCCCTTTATTTTGTATTTTAACCCTAAAAGTACGTTACATGACTTAACACGTTTTTGAAAAACTAAAATTTTTATTTGGCTCGAAAGGTGCGGGTTCTATTCTTGATGTTTGTATGTTTTGCAAATTAATATTTTAATGCTGGTTTGCGTGTTGAGTGTGGTAGGTAGGTACTAGATTATTAGTTTATGATACAGATGACAAAACTGGGATTCCTACTATCTTTAGAATTATAAAGGTACCTACTAGATTCTGCACGCGGCTTCACACGCGTTGTTTTTAAGGAAACGTTATTTCTTAGGCTTATAGCTGCATCTATATAAAATTTAAACTTGATCCGTCAGTAGTAGTAGTTTTGGCGTGAAAAAGTATCAAACATTCATCCGTCTAAACTTTCGCATTTATATCATTAGTGAGAGCTGGTGTGTTAATAAAATGTTTTAGGGTTATTTAGATGAAGCTTAAGTAGGTAGTTAGGAACACGTCAAGAAATTGTTAACAAGTTTATTTCTTCAATTAATTTCAGAATGCCTCAGCCAATATCACGAAGCCACATGCTGGTAAACCTTTTGAGACCCCACCAGAGTATTCAAGCGATGTCGTCGTCGCTTCTTCGTAAAAGAAAAAAATTCAACATAGCAAGGCTCCAAAAAGGAAATTTTCGGTCACTAGCGGCAATGTTGGAATGCATTACCAACAGCAAAATGGATATTGAAAAACAAAAAGTATCTTGTAGCTTTGAAATAGAAATCCGTACGAGTGATCCCGCAAAACTCTTTATGAAAAATACATTAGAAGAGTATCCTGAAGAAGTTGACACATCCAAAGGTGCTGAAGGACGTAGAAGTCGTCCAAATTTTGAAATTGGATTTTCCAGTTCTTTACCCAGATGGTCGAGCGTTGTCAGATGCAAAGACTAAAGATTAAAAAAAATGCGGAAGCTAATTCCAGGTGACGCTAAACCTTTATACAGCTTTTTAAGGAATGTTGCGGTGATTTTATTGATGATACTGAAGGCTTTGGCAATAACTACTATTGATTTTGAATTGAACATCATCATCATCAGCCTATGTTACTCCACTGCTGGACATAGGCCTCCCCTAATGAGCGCCATAGCGAAAACGTGTTCTTGAATTGAACGATGATGAAGATACTAAAAAAAGACCGTTAAGGAAAATATTGCAGTACCTGAAAAATTAAGGATGCAACAAAGATAACTTGGGACATTATTTTTATAAAAATATTATATTGCTATAAGCGCATTCGAAACTATGGACACCGCTGGTATTGATATTCAGATGAAAATTGTTTTGTTTGTATTCTAGTTTATTGATTTATAATAAAAAAGTAATAAAACTATTCTCAATGTATGTTTTGAATATACGTTACCTATGTCTTTTCTTCTGATAACTCATTTGCATACAAATTTAATCCAAATAATACATTTAGCAATATAAAGTTATGGCACTTGACATATTAACATTGCTTTTAAATGAACTATTTTCAGTTTTGCAATAATGTTTTATGAGACTTGAAACGTTTATTCAATTAAAATATTTGCTGGCGCATTTCGTAATAACAAATTTGTCGTTTTTTAGACATACGCCAATAGATTATCGAATAATAATAATGTAACTATGATTAAAACTGATATCGTTATTCTAATAACTGCATATTATCAATTTGCATAGATAATCCTTGAACAAAGTATTAAAACTGTCGCTGAAATTTTTAAACGCGATTTACTCAAAATGGCTTCCACGTTGGTTAACATGTTATTGCTTATCAGCATCCAGTTGTGTTCCGATTTGAAAATGGTATTTTGAGCATGTATTAGAGATAGATAGGCGCCCGCCTTACGTATTGGTATGAAAGAGATGAGAGACTCAATCTAGAATAGTTGACGCATGATTTCTGGTTGCACCTTGCTGTCAATGTCACTTTGTTTCGGTTTTGCTTGCTGTTGGTTGTGAAGTTGTGATGTGTACAGTTCAGTGATACAGAAAGTGTGTGGGGTGATTTCGTTTTGAATTCTCTCGTGTTCAAGGAGCTATTTATTCCATCGATAGAGTATTTTATCATTATGAATTACTCAAACAAAATACTACTAATTGGGATTGCTCTAATCAGCACTTTTGTCGTAGTTCTAGCCCACCAGCATAGCCATGAACATTCTCACGGCGACGACGAAAACCCTGCATTCAAGTATTCTAAGAATGCTAACGAAAAATACACGAAGGAAACAGACAAATCTGTTGATGCAGATTACGATTTATACGTCAGTGCTCTAAGTTCCACCCTGTTTATAAGTATAGTGCCATTCTTCATACTGTTTTTCATTCCGGTCGACGGTTCGGTTGAGAAGCAACCGCTTTTGAAGATTCTGCTGTCGTTCGCATCTGGAGGACTTCTCGGTGACGCATTCCTCCACCTGATTCCACACGCGCTTGCGGCGGGCGGTGCCGGCGCGCCGGGACACAGCCACGGCCACACGCACGATGGCGGCGAGCACGCACCCCACGACTCAACAGTCGGTCTAGGAGTCCTCGGTGGCATTATTATATTTTTGATAGTTGAAAAAACTGTACGATTGTTCAGCGGAGGTCATGGACATTCACATGGAACAGATAAGAAAACTGATGAAAAATCTAAGAAGAAAAACAAAGATAAGAAACAACAAGATATCAAGATTGCCGGTTATCTAAATCTTGCAGCAGATTTTACTCATAACTTTACTGATGGACTTGCTATTGGTGCATCTTTCATTGCTGGTCAAAGTATTGGTTACATTACTACTGTAACAATTTTACTGCACGAGATTCCCCATGAAATTGGTGATTTTGCGATCTTGGTGCAATCTGGATGTTCTAGAAGAAAGGCTATGTTACTTCAGCTGTTGACAGCCTTTGGGGCTGTTTCTGGAACCGTATTATCAATTTACCTCAGAGGTGCAAGTGAGGGCCTTGTGTCTACCCTGATCTTACCATTCACTGCTGGTGGATTTATTTACATAGCAACTGTGTCTGTAATCCCTGAGTTATTAGAAGGTTCCAACAAGTTGACCCAATCTATAAAAGAAATTGTTGCTCTCTTAGCTGGTGTATACATGATGGTACTTATTGCTAAATATGAATAAATGTATGTATACTCCAACCAAATTAGTAAGTCATTTTGATTACAAACATTTCACATGAAATTTGGCTGGAGTGTAAGATTATTCCATTTAAAAAAATTCACTAATCCATCACAATGAACTACATTTCTCTTAAGTAGCTCCTGCATTTAAAAAAACTGCTAAAAAGGAATCTACACAAAGGTATTTTACCTACCCCATATTGTAGTTGTAAATGCTCATCAATTTGTAAACATAATATTAGAATGGATATGATAAAAAATGTTTGTAAGAATTTAATGATAAAACTTAGATTTATATTTACTAATTGAAAAACATTCATTTGTTTTGTTATTAATTCAACCGTTCATATCCACACTATGAATGCACATGGAATAGATTATAACTAGCAACAAAGTGCTCCCAGCACAAAGTGGTTGTCTCTGAATAGTAAAAATAAGATGACTTGAAATGTAAGTGTTGAACAATTTTATTGTTACTTTGCTTATATTTTTGTAAGACTTTATGAAGGTGCAAATAAAAACATAGATGAGTAGTTTTACAGTTTTATTTCTTATGAATTACTTCTTCTTGGACACACCCACAGTCCTGCCTCTCCTGCCAGTAGTCTTAGTGTGTTGACCACGCACACGCAGGCCCCAGTAGTGACGCATACCCCTGTGGGCACGGATCTTCTTAAGCCTTTCCAAGTCCTCTCGGAGCTTTGAGTCCAAGTTAGAAGATGTCAACTGGCTGTATTTACCATCGACAATGTCCTTTTGCCTGTTGAGGAACCAGTCTGGGATTTTGTACTGCCTGGGATTGGACATGATGGTCACAATTTTCTCAACCTGAAAATATTTATAATAGTTGTAACTAAGCAGTAGCCATATTGTTAGGGTAGGGAAGAGAAGAGACCCCCTGAGAATGTTAGATAGATAATAACCATGCAAGTACCAAAAGAAAATGGTATGTAAACAAAGTTTTGACTACAAACAAGGGTCCATGTGAGTATTTTCAACACGGATTATAATATTAGGTATAGTGAAAATCAGTAAACACAATGGTAGGTTATGTTAAAGATTGGAAATAAATCAACATACCTCTTCCTCAGTGCATTCTCCGGCACGTTTGTCGAGGTCAATGTCTGCCTTCTTCAAGACAATATTGGAGTATCTGCGACCGACACCCTTGATGGCGGTCATGGCAAACATAACTTTCCGTTTGCCATCGATGTTTGTATTCATAATACGAAGAATATGTTGAAACTTCTCTGGGATAACCAGCGACTGAAACATAAACCATTTTCGTTACCGGTGCCGCGAAATATACACAGAAATATCACAAAACTTTTTTTAATAACACTAGGAACGTGCAGAAACACTATTATAACGAACGATTGTGTAGATATCTAAAGATTAGTACCATTTTGGCGAATATTTTCAGCCAAACGTTTACACACAACACCGACAGAACTCGAAAAGACAACCACTGTTGTGTCAACTGTCAATGTCAAAATAGAAATAGAGAAGCACAAAATTTCAGGTAAGGGTCGAATTCCACTCATCCATTATCATTGTCCATGTCAAGTCCATATTCTTTGTCCAATATTTGATCAAACTTCTTGGATAGATGCCCAATCCACCCATCATAAATTTTTTTTTAAATATATATAATATTGTAAAATATGTATAAATATTGTTAAATATATATAATATTATAATATTGTAAAATAATTGTACCATAACATTCATTCATAATTGTGAAATTTTGGATGGATAGATGGATGATTGTCACTTCTTTACGCCAAAACTTCTGTAGGCCATAGGCTAAAATTTAAACCATAAAATTTCATAAAGTTTCCGTGGGAATTCCCATTCCACTTCACATTCAAAGATGTGGATACTAGTTTCGGTTTCGCACGCGTTGTTTCAACGAAAACGTTAATTTATAATCATGGAAACTGAAATTATAAGATGTTAAAGCTGAATACCGTAAATATAAAAAAAACTCTTGGTTTAGCAAAAAGATGTGTCAATTTTATAATAAACTTCAGTTGACAACAACATATTGACAGGTAATAAAAAAACAAACAATTCTAATGGCCAGCGGTCCTCCAAAGAGGCCGTCGTCGTCTACATATGGGTTTAAATAAAGTACCCTATTGTTTATTCCAGGTCTGAAAATTTTCAGCCCTACCTGTTGAGAAGGTTTGGCTTGAAGAATTAACAATCCATCCAAGCTTCCTCATTTTTAATGTAATTTCATTTTAAATCAACTACGCAAAATATTAGGAATCTTCTCCTTGGACAAAAAAATATTGGATAAGTAAGTGGAATGTGCATCCATCTAAGAAAATTGATCAAATATTCGACTAAGGTATTGGATGATTGGAAGGGGACCCTAAAGATCAGGTTCATGACACTGGCAATTTAAAAAAGTGTCGAACAATACCATTCAAATTGATTAGTTGAGTATTGCCATATAAACGCCCATGCGTGAAAAATCGATTTCAACTGATTCGGTACATGCCCTACTAGCCTGCAGGGACCAGGGCATATGAATGGATAAAAACCTTGTTTTTTCTGTTCCAAACACTGTAAAAACAGGGAGCAGAAAAACTTCAGCTCCGAACGGGCTGAAGGTCACGGTATTAGCCTACACTAGTATTATTATGTCTGTGCCTACCAAGAAGCTTACCTAAATCTTGTTATAACAAGATTGAAGCTTCTAGGTGCCACACGTTAAATGCGAACTCAGTCGGGCCAGTGCTCCGTTTTGAGTTATTTTACCTACAGTTTTTGGGATCGAAGAAAGGTGGTTCCATGAACGTTCAGTAGTATTCAGTAAGATTTTTTTTTACAGTATAAAAAATATTATGTAGTTTTCCCATATATTTATAGATTATTTTGAGGGAAATGAAAAAAAAACCTTAGGTATTGTACCGCTTTTCGCACTTCTACTCTTACAATTCCGAATAGAGCAACCGACCATTTTACTTTCAATTTCAAATCAAATAGGTACCTACTTAAATGATAATAAAAACTTTTCAAACTTTCGCAATTTGTTAACATTTATGGATTATTTATCGCATAAGTACCTTTTTTTTCTATTTCCCAAAACGTTTCAACTGCGCGCGTTACATCGATCGTGGTCAAGGTACGACTGGATGTCCTCGTTCCTCGGAGTCGGGTTAAGTCGGGTACTGCCGAGAATTTATTGACAGCTGTCGCTACGACAATCCTCAATTCGTCTTCAGAATCAGGAATGATGAACACTACGTACGACACACTATACACTGACCGTGTCCGATTGCTGTACCTACCTAAAGTTGCATCACAATAAACACACATAAGTAAAACAGGATTCCACGAGGAAGAGAGACGAAAACCATCTTCACAATTAAAATTCGGGTGATTTTTGATCTTAATCGCCTCTCAAACCATATTTTTGTAGTAATGGCGGCGGCGTTCATTCATGGGACAAAACGTTTAGGGTCAAGTGTCTAGCAGGTGTTTCGCTATCGATAAAAATAGGTACCTAAATGAACTAGTCGTCATTTGCCTATTTTTGACCGCAGCTATGTCCTCTTTCACCCGTTTGGCGATGGTTCTTATAGTTTGCCCTTTGTATGAGTGGCCACAGCTACAGACACTGCAGTCAATCTTGTGGACTAGACGCCTGGCATTGAAGAGGTATCTTTGTGTTCGTAGTTGCTGAGCAACTTGAGTGTGGGGGCTAAGAACCGACTATAGTGAAAACCTTTTCAGGATATTTTCACTTTTACTCGTCACCCCTTTCACATAGGTACGGTAAAAAGATGGATTGTCTCACGGATAAATAGAGTGTAGGTGCAACTTATTTTGAACTAGTTTTATTATTTTGCTTAGCTTGGGGCTAGATAATGCTGTATGAACTGTCTAAGCATTATTATTGATTATTATTATTATATGGTCCTCGTTTTCACCAATAAACTTATTTGTCTAAAACACGCCTGTTTTTTGTTGTGTGTAAGCTAACAATGTCGGCTATTTTTTGAATTACTTCATTATTTCTTTGTTTTATTATGTTTGTTATTTCTAATAAGTCGTCAACTTACTTTGTATCATCTATGTTAAATATACCTATTTGCGGAAACTTGTAATTAGCCTTCAAAAAACATGCACTGGTCTATCCAGGCATGTTCTATATTTTTTAATTCTATTGTCAAACCTAGCTGTAAGTTTTCCTAAAATCTTGTAAATAAATAAATAAATAAATAAATAGAATGCGGCTAATGGATCAGACACAATCGTAGACATAAAGTGTAAACGCGTGTTTTAACTTGTTTATTACTTATTAGCTACTTAGTGTGAACGAAGAACGAAACAATTTGAGACAAATAATAGGGATGTTAACCATAATCACAAATTAAAGTTTAGTGTTAATTTTATAATCATTTGTATTATTAGATTAACGAAAATCACATTTTTATAATATAATATAACTTATTGAATTTATTAAAAATGATTTTAAATGCTATATTTATAATCTGTTGTCAAGTGACTGCAAACGCCATTATAAGCTTATGACGTCACTAGCTGCAAAACTAGCTGTCGCACTGTTTGTTTACCTTTCTGCATTTTCTCATAACGACGAATTAGTCTGTAAATTACATAATATTAATACATGATGGAATCCGGATTCACTAAAGGGAATAGTTCCAACTTACCAAAAGTAGATTTGTTGATGGTGGCAAACTTTTTTGCAAGAAACGAAGACTTTTGTGGTTCAGAATTCAGGAACGTGAAAACATCTTTGTAGGTACTCTTTTACGTTTAATACCATTTATCTATCTACGAATACATAAATAACAGTCAAGTACATGTGTAATAGATGATTTTCTGCTTTTTATATATAATTTATCGTGTTTAGAACATCGTTTAAATCACTGTTTACAAAGTTAGGTTATGTGCTAAAACAATAAATTCGTAACATTTGCTTATCTTTTGGCACATGAATAAACAGTTTTTCCGGTATAGTAATTGTTGTACTTTTACACAGGGGGCACTGCACAGGTTTTGTAAAACTTTGTGTTCATTTTGATTGTTTGTATTCAAGTAAAATTAAGAAAACACATGTCCTAATCGAACAATGGACATACAACATACAGTCATGTCATGAATCGCGACCATCGTTTTGCGGTTCGTGACGTCATTTCTGTTACGTGACAGTTGTTAGTGTTTTAGCGGAAAAGTTTAAAATTACTCTATTTTTGTACATTTTCTTATCGAAAATAGTAATATTTTTAAAGAAAATATTTTTTTTTATGCTAAACAAGAGTCCATCTTCAAAATAAAAGCAATTCCGAAAAATTGTTAACATCCCTATTGAGCAGTTTTGTATGCAACTAGTTGTACCTAATCATGTTTCTAGGTGAAAACGAGGGGAAGGTTGAGGAACGAATCGAGTCACTCATATCGATTTTTCGAATTTTGATAGTTATTCAACGGAACGTAGGATTCGAATGCTTGGCTTGACGAGTTTTATTATTGAGAGCAACACCAAGGCTCACTTTTTTTCATTTTATGAATGTTCTTCCGTCGTGTGCCGGTTTTGTAATTTTTCTGTTCTCAATTTTATCGTTTTGTCTGGGTTTATTGTAAGAATAGTGAACAAAATGCATACAGAAACGACAGTAGCACTCATCCAAATACTAGAAAAGACTATATCACCAGGTAAGAACAACTTAAAGCATTTTTACACATTGTGATCCTTGATGGCGTTTTCTATGTCAACCGACTTTATCTGGAACTTATCTGTTACAAAAATTATATGGCATTGTTTCAACGGTTTTTACTATTAATCGTCAATACAGTACTCTTATAAGGTAACTTAGAGCATAAAAGTGATCTCACTGCATAAAAATACAACCTGAACGACTTCTCGTAGGGTGTCGTTATAGCGCAAATTCTTATACAAGACGCAAGTATTTTTCTAGTAATTATCAACTGCCTTTATACATACCCAGAATTATGATGAAATGTGAAAAACTGGCAATTGTGTACCATTTTTAGCAGATAGTCAACTCTTGAAGATTTTAGGTTATGATTTGGCATTGATCTTCTATGCTTAAACTTTCTAATTGAGAAATAATGCTTAAAAGATTCCTATTATCAGGCTGAAGTTTCTATTGTCTAAACTCCTCACATGATTTGAATACTATGTAGAGATGTAGTAATGTCTAATGTATGTATTATTTTTCCTAAAAATATTTTCAGATCGCAATGAATTGGAATCAGCCGAACAATATCTTAATCATGCAGCCAATACTAACTTTACACATTTTATCAAAATGCTGTCTGATGTGTTGGTGGCTGGTGGCAATAGCCAAGTGGCACGAATGGCTGCTGGGCTACAATTGAAGAACCACCTAACATCCAAAGATCCAGCACTCAAGGCACAATACCAACATAGATGGCTGGCCCTTCCTGAAGACATAAGATTGTACATAAAGAAAAATGTAAGTAGACCACCAGATATTTACCATATTGCTAGGTTTAATATACTGGTTGGTTAGTTCTGTTTAAAGGAAAAATCACTTAAAATTATTTCATACACCTTTTTTGTTCCCTTATTTATTTTCAAAATTTCAGATACTCTCCGCGATTGGCACAGAGACCACTCGACCAAGTTCTGCAGCTCAATGTGTGGCATATGTTGCTGTGGCTGAGCTTCCAGTTGGTCAATGGAATGATCTCATACCTATCCTTGTAGAAAATGTCTGTAATTTGCAGAGCAGCGAGTTGAAGAAAGAAGCTACACTTGAGGCTATAGGTAAGAGAAAGCTTAATTAAGAAAATTATATGCTCACTGTATCTAAATAATTGCAAAATTATATTAAGGCGCATACAGCACCTAAACTAGCGCCACCACCTACTTTATGTTATTATTCTGTTTAACAAAGGAATTTTCAAAAATCCTTCTTTCAGTTTGTGATACCTATCATAAGCTTTTTTTTAATGCCTCTGTAATAGTTTTATTATATTTAGTTTAGGAAGAGATACGAAGTTGCACTTGGTGGCCACCAAAATCTATTTTCTTATCTCTTCCTAAACTAAATAGAATAAAACTATTACAGAGGCATTAAAAAAAAGCTTATGATAGGTATCACAAACTGGAAGAAGGATTTTTGAAAATTCCTTTGTTAAACGGAATAATAAGATAAATTAGGTGGCGGCGCCACTTTCGGTGGGGTATGGGCCTTAAGGGCTTTTTTGTACTGTGTCACTTGTATGTATACTGTGTGTTTGTTAACTGGGACATTATGGGGGCACCATACCAGAGGAGGTACACTTTCATAACCCCCTACTTGTGACATGCTTTTCAATTCCGCGCAAAACCTTCTCCGATAAAAACAATTAAAAGATCTGCTTTGTAGAAAGAAAATCCACACTGACTACAAAATGAAATAATCAAGGAGGTTTTAGTGGAATTGTTTCTAAATATTAAAATCCTTATATTTTGCAATGTATTTCCGCAAAGTTATGCCTGAATCTATTATTTATTTTAGAAAAAAAAAAATATTTTTTTTGGAAAAGCATGAGTAACCCTAAATAATTAGTCAAATTTATTTTATGCTATTGGACTCTTTCAAGAATCATTTAATTATTTTATACATATTATGTATAAAATAATTTATACATACTATGTATAAAATAATTTATACATACTATGTATAAAATAATTTATACTTATTACGTAATAAATTCTAATTATTAATAAAATAATAAATAATGCTGGACAATTCACACAGCATTATCTAGCCCCAAACTAAGCAGAGCTTGTGTTATGGGTACTAGATAACTGATATACATAATATAATACAATACGTAGATAGTTTTTTTTTATTATATATAGAAAACGACCAGAACAACCTGAACAAATGTCTGCAGATCGTACACATATTTGTCCCGAGGCGGGAATCGAACCCGCAACCTTCTGCGTCGCAGGCAGACCTTCGCCCACCGCGCCACATCGGTCGTCAATTATTTTCATAAAAAGGTTATTTAGTCAGTTTCCTTGTATCTATCGTTCGATTTGCCTCATACTATCGTCATTTTGCTTATGCTGCTCGAATGAAACAGTCAACTGCTTATAAAACATTTTTTCTTACCCTTGAGCAACATTTTTTTTGCAATATCTTTTTACAAAAGTTTATTAATTTTCGCTGATAATAAAAAGTTTCTATAAACATTATATATTATTCTATATACATTGGACGTATACAACTCCGTTGGAGTAGGGTTTTTGGTTTCTCATTTCTCGGGTGTCGAGAATTTATTGTCGAACTCCCGGGAATTCTTAAAATCGAGAAATTTAAATTTATTATAAAAAACAAAGAAAATGTTTATATTAGATTGGACAACAATGAAAAAAATCTCTTAGCGATATAAAAAAATCTTACGGTTTTTTCTTTTTAGAAAATTAAATAACATCCACATTT
Source organism: Eupithecia vulgata (assembly GCA_946478455.1). Taxonomy (NCBI): domain Eukaryota; kingdom Metazoa; phylum Arthropoda; class Insecta; order Lepidoptera; family Geometridae; genus Eupithecia; species Eupithecia vulgata. Next base: position 7,192,557 of record OX297862.1, on the reverse strand, counting down.
TATAAACTAAAACAGCTTTCTCCTCTGTGATAAACTTTGAATAAATATAAAAAAACAATCCAAAAAGAAATGTTTGAAATAAATAAAATAGGAACTTAAGTCAATTTGTCTACATACTACTATCTATGTTAAATTTTAAGTGAAATCATAAATTTTCCACTTGAAATTTAGAAATAAAACTCATAAAAATTAAACTTTTTTTTCATTTCTCTTACTGCAGAGTTCTTATTCTGCTGACAATATTTCCCGATATGAAAAATTCTCGTTTGTTTCCTGTTAATGCTGGTCTTTTTTCTCTAATATTTTTGAGTTTTTTTTTTCAAATAATAAAGACTTTTGATAGATTTTGATAACGCCACAACCGCTGGGTCATATTTTCTCAAAATGCCTTTGCCTTAGAGAATTTTCGTAAATTGAACTTCAAGAGTCAGTTTCAGGTTCTGATTAAATAATTATCATATCTAGATATACTGAAAACGTATTCAATCGGTTACTTACCAAAATGATTCAGATGTTGTTAGAGTAAACGTAAACCAAACCTGTTTATATATGATTTGCTGATATAATCATTTTGCATTCAGGATCCAGGAAAAAGCAATCAGTTGTCTAACTATTTATCATTTTCATAGTACAAATGAACTAAATAATTGTTTTCATTCAGGCAACTTGTTTACAAATTAGGATCAAAGGGTACTGATTCAGTACCCAGTATTCAGAATTTCTGAATGACTGAATCAAGTTGTAATCATTGATAAAGTTTCGTAGTTGTAGTTGGGTTATAATTTTATAAACTTTTAGATGTTACCATGACATGTTACCACCGGTTACCATTTTATATTTTAAAATGATTAGAATGTAAATTTGTTACTCATATAAAAACCTTAATTTTACTTTAGCTATTGTTTTTTTTTTTTAAATATACATATTTCTTATGTACTTAAGAGTATTTCCTAATTTACTGACTCATTTATCAAATTAATTGTACGGTCGTATCGATAAGATACGACTGTACAATTAAAGCACGATAAGAGTTAAAACACAAATTAAACAGTTGGTACGATACAAATAAACTCTTCCGTCAAAACGGGCTAAACACAAAGAGAAAGAAGAAATTTTCATGTTTCCTCGACCCAAATTTCTCGGGTTCGAGAACTATGGATTTCCCGGGAATTCCCGGGCATAGGGATTGCAAGATCCGAAGAATTTCCCTATCCGGATAATACTGATTTCATCGTTTACAAATCCAGTTGTTTTGATAAATAGCACTAGTTGTAATTTGTCATTTTTGTGTCTTTATTGACATAAACTTGAACTTATTTACAACAAAGACAAAATTTACTTAAATTTTGTGTCTTTGTTGAAATAAACTTGAACTTATTTAAGTACAACAAAGACACAAAATTTACTTAAACGTATATCAATTTTCTAAAAATCAATCCGTCCGTCACTGCGTCCGCAAAGGTCCCGTGACCGCAAACTTGTCAATATTAAAATTAAAACGTGACCGATTTTAGCACAATAAATCGTGAATTTTATCCTTTAACATATACTTGTACCTATACATCATTCGAACGATTGATTTCCGGTCTTTCAAATGATACTGATAGATTTGAGCAGTCCTCGGAGCCGACCCTAACTGGTTTCCGTGCAAGATATGAAGACACTAGCTAGGGTATATCATGTATGTAGATACATACGTGGCATCCCAAACTAAAGGCCGACCCATCTTCCAGGAAGTCAGATGTTCCATCAGGTCTTTACTATCATCTCGCATAAGGCCACGGTGGTTCAAGGGTTGCTGCCACATAAACGCTGGCCCGACAGATGATGTCATTATTTATCATCAGAACATTATCGATCATAAAAGTCTAATATAGTGCATATTTAGCTATTAAAAGGGTCATCATCAGACTATGCTACCTAGTCTAAAGCTAGACATAACATGCCACTTCTTATGAGCGCTATGGTCTTCAACTGACATCCATCAGCATCTGCCAGTGTTCTCTACAGATCATTTGGCCACCCTGGCGAAAGGGCGTTTTCTTTACTACGTAGTTTACTACTTTAAAAGAGCGTTGGTCTAGATTCCCCTCATATACTTTTAAGACCAACATTGTCGGTTGTTCTTTAGCAGATATTTATGGCCCACTGCCACTCAGCTTGCTAATTCTCTGTGTTATGTCACCAACCTTGGTTCGGCTTTGATGTGGTCGGATAATTTCGTTTCGAATCCGAATTCTAACCATCAGAGAAACTGCGAACATACCTAGCTCTTACCATAGCTTGCTAAGTATCTTTGAACTAGTGGACCAGTTGTACCCAGAGTACCTATCTCAGCTCCGTCGATTGTCACGGGTAGAAAAGTGGTACATACCTATTTCAAATCAAAACATGGTTCGCGAGCCTGCTGCAATTCTCTGATTCATAGCGGCGTGGACGATGTTAAGCAATAAGCGGTACGGACCAAGTCAATAACAAAACAATATTATTTATTAAGTTTCTCACTTTCATGGCTGAAAACACAGAGAGCGATCTGCAAGTCCGTGTACCGACGCGGCGACGGCGCGCTCCTGCGGGTCGCACCCGCACCGCCGACGCTAGCAGTGATCGTGTTATACTAAACTTAATATTTATCTACCGTCAAAATAAGTATAAATACATTATTGAAAAATACCTAAATTTTATCTTAAATTTCGGTTGGACGTAATCCGTATACGAAAGTCAAAACTTTCGTTCTGTAGGGCAAGCACGGGGATTGCTGTCTAGGGTAGAATAGAGAAAAATTACGTCACTTTGTCATCCAATGCGTAAATTATTTGAAATTTATTCCTTCAACATCAATGATATACACTATGTATGTATGTCGATGCGATTTGTCTTTATGGTCTATTCTACCCTAAACAATAATACCTGTGCTAGGCCCCCTGGGACAGTTAACGTGACCTTTGAACCTACCTATGAAAACCTTAAACTGTCTAATACCAAAGTGATTATCATAAAATTAAAAATTTCTGATTGAAATCAAATTCATAGTAAATACCCTGTTATTATATGTTTATTAGAAAATTATTGTAGTACCATTGAAATCTCTGTGTAAAATAGCACTTTGATGACGACCGATGTGGCGCGGTGGGCGAAGGTTTGCCTTCGACGCAGAAGGTTGCGGGTTCGATTCCCGCCTCGGTACCAATGTGTGTACGATCTGCAGACATTTGTTCAGGGTGTTCTGGTCGTTTTCTATATTATAATAAAAAATATCTATCTACGTATTGTATTATATTACGTATATCAGTTATCTAGTACCCATAACACAAGCTCTGCTTAGCTTGGGGCTAGATAATGCTGTGTGAGTTGTCCAGCATTATTTATTTATTTATTATTATTTATTTACTTTGAAGCCATTGTATTGATGCTTGATTATTTTGATTAAACATAATGAACAACCTGTCACAAACATTCTGCCATCATAATATAAGCTACTGTGTAGAGGGAAAGGGGATTTATTTTCATGCTTTCTAAAATCCTATCAATAATGACCTTAACTTTTATTATTGTATTTATTTCTAGGCTACATCTGTCAAGACATAAATGCTGAAGTTTTAACAGAGCAAAGTAACCCAATTCTTACTGCAATCATCCATGGAATGCGGTCTACTGAGCCCAGCAACCACGTACGCCTCGCTGCAACACAAGCTCTACTAAATTCTCTGGAGTTTACAAAAGCCAACTTTGACAAAGAGAATGAGAGGAACTTTATTATGGAGGTTGTCTGTGAAGCAACACAGTCTACTGATATGAGGATAAGTGTTGCTGCACTACAGTGCTTAGTAAGTATTTTCTTTCACTTCAAGTTTATTTTCTTACTAGTTTCTGTCCGCGGCTTCGCACGCATTGTTTCTTTCTTCAGACGTCAAAAGGGATCTATCACATGGGAACTGTTCTATGGAATAAAAAAATAGCCTACATATGTTTGATTTCAGGCTTAGAGCTACATCTAAGCAAAATGTCATTTCGATCCATGCAGTTGTTTTGTCCTGAAGAAGTAACGAACATCCATTCCTTCAAACTTTCGCATTTTTAATATTAGTGTGATAAGTATTTTCAATGTCTAGTAAATGAGAGAGGATGCAAAACTTTATCGATTTCTTCTTTAAATTTCTTGTGTTCAATAACATAAGTTGTAATAATTATGATTATTCCAGACCTACCAACCTATTCTGGCTTCCTAACCTAATTCACCTTGTTTTTTTTCTCTAGGTAAAAATCCTTTCGCTATACTACCAGTTCATGGAGCCTTATATGGGTCAAGCACTATTTCCTATTACTCTGGAGGCCATGAAGTCGGATGTGGATGAGATCTCACTGCAAGGCATTGAGTTCTGGTCCAATGTTAGTGATGAAGAGATTGACCTTGCTATTGAGGAAGCAGAAGCTTCTGAATCAGGTTTGTTTTATTCTACAGAAATAGTATTCTGTACAACCTCTAACACCTTGAATTCTGAACCTAATTTATCTGATTTGAATACTAATCTAAATTGTTTTATGTTTAGGGCGACCGCCAATAAGAACCTCGCGGTTCTACGCTAAAGGTGCGCTGCAATACCTTGCTCCAGAACTTATGAGGAAACTTACGAAACAAGATGACTCTGATGATGAACTTGACTGGAATCCATCCAAAGCTGCATCTGTATGTCTCATGTTACTCTCCAATTGCTGTGAAGATGAAATTGTACCTCATGTGCTACCATTCATCAATTCAAACATCAAGAATGAAAACTGGCGATACAGAGAAGCTGCTTTAATGGCTTTTGGTTCCATCTTAGGTGGACTAGAGGCAGCCACCCTGAAACCTCTAGTAGAGAAGGCAATGCCTACATTGATCGAAGCTATGTATGACTCGAGTGTTGCCGTCAGAGACACCGCTGCATGGACTTTTGGACGAATCTGTGAAATTGTCCCAGAAGCTGCAATCAATGAAAACTATTTGAAACCACTTTTGGAGAGTCTGGTGAATGGTCTTAAGGCTGAACCTCGTGTTGCTGCTAATGTTTGCTGGGCATTTACCGGGCTGGCAGAAGCCGCTTACGAAGCTGCTGACTGTGGCGACTCTGATCAACCCAAAACATACTGCATGTCCAATTACTTCGATTTCATCATCCAAAGACTTCTTGAAACAACTGACCGTCAAGATGCGGCTCAGCATAATCTTAGGTCGGCGGCTTACGAGGCGCTCATGGAGATGGTGAAAAACTCACCAACTGATTGTTATGTCACGGTACAGAAGACCACTATGGTTATCTTGGAGAGGCTGCAGCAAGTATTGCAGATGGAGAATCATATTTCGAGCCAAGCTGATCGCTCGCAGTTCAACGACCTTCAGAGCCTTCTTTGCGCGACGCTGCAGTCCGTGCTTCGTAAAGTGACTCCAGAAGACGCGCCTCAAATCTCGGACGCCATAATGACGGCTCTCCTCACTATGTTCGCTGGTAATGCAGGAAAAGAAGGAGGCGTCCAAGAAGACGCCCTTATGGCAGTGTCCACTCTAGTAGAGGTGTTGGGAGATGGTTTCTTAAAATACATGGATGCCTTTAAAAGATATTTGTATGTGGGACTCAAGAATCACCAAGAATATCAAGTATGCATTTCAGCCGTCGGTCTCACTGGCGATATATGTCGCGCCTTGAAGACTAAGGTAACTGCGGAACTTTCTTCCATTAAAATTAGCTTAGCTTTAGTGTCTTGACTATTCTAATGAACAAAATTTATTTCCAGGTTGTTCCTTATTGCGATGAGATCATGATGTTACTGCTAGAGAATCTCGGAGACCCGTCGATTCACCGCTCAGTGAAACCACAGATTCTGTCAGTATTTGGAGACATCGCGCTGAGCATTGGTCCTGATTTTGCCAAATATTTCGATGTTATCATGCAAATGTTGCTGCAGGTGAAAATTTTACAATTATTTTCCTTACTAAAAGAAAAAAAAATTGAACAGCATAGATACAATTCAATTCTTAAGTACATTCATCTATATCTATACTAATATTATAAAGAGATAAAGTTTGTGAGATTGTAGAGGGTAATTTCTGGATCTACTGAACCAATTTTGAAAATTATTGTACCAATAGAAAGCCATGTTATTTGTGAGTGTCATTATGTTGTTTATCAGTGTGCCTATATAATTAACCTGAAAATTTGAATACATAAAAAGCGCGGACGAAGCCGCGGCCAGCAGCTAGTGGAAAATAAATTTCCCGTTTTACATTTCACAGGCCAGCAATGCAGAAGTAGATCGTAATGATTACGACATGGTTGAATATCTCGGCGAACTTCGGGAAAGTGTTTTGGAAGCATACACTGGAATTATTCAAGGACTCAAAGGAGCCAGTGGGGAGGCAAGTATTTAATATATAAAATTAAGTTTTTTAATATACCAGTCGGGCTACGGTACGCGCCGCGACGACTGTTTCTCACCCGTTTTGTCGTGCAAAGGCTGTTTTTTTAAAATAAAATAATTTTAAAATGGTCTCGTCTTCTTTCAGGTTTTGGCGGACGTAGCCCTGGTGGAGCCCCACGTGCCCGCCATCGTGAACTTCATGATCAAAGTAGCTTGCGAGCCGGATCGCACCGACGGGCACATGTCCGTGATCGCAGGGCTCACGGGCGACCTCTGCACTGTGTTCGGACTGCGCGTGCTTCCCTACCTGGAGACGCGGCCCATCCTCGACCTGCTGCAAACGGCACGGCGGTCGCGCACGCCGCGCACCAAGACCCTCGCCAACTGGGCCACCAAGGAGATCCGTAAGCTCAAGCAGCCTACGCCGCTCGCAAGCTGGTAAGTTCACGCACTCACTGCCCCGATAAGAGACGCTGCAGATGGACCAAGTGCGTCTTGGACCGTGAGTGTTAATTTTGAGACTTAGCACCAACATCCAGCAACGCTACCACAAAACAAATATAAGCATTTAAATATGGGTTTAATATATAAAAGACTCGTAATTAACCTCGTAATCTTGACATTATAATTTAGAATGGCTTAAGCTTGAAGCATTTTTTCTGGGAGCTGTCTGCTATCTGATGCCGTCAATATAAAATGTATCTACTAATGGTGAACGCACACCTGTTCCGCCGCAGGAGCCGTACTTATCCGCATCGAATTTTTCCACTCGCCGATTTTTTTTTATGGAATCTGTAAAGGACTTGTAGTGTTGTGTGCATTGACTAGAAATGTGTATACACGTTAAGGTAGGATAGGTGGGTGCTGTTGCAAACTATTTCATCAGATTCATTAAATGCGATGAATTTGGCGAGTACGGGTCCTGTAGTGCGAACAGGTGTGTGTTCACCTTAAATATTACCAAATAAAGGCCATTAAAATGCATATTTTTGTGGTTTTTGGCAGTGGTGCGATCTTGATGATATGCGTATCTTAAATGATACCTATACAATCACTGACAGAAGACCAGCACGCCGGTGCTTTTGCATCCTGTCGTTAATATACTTGCCCAGTGCAAGTGCATTTTTGTATTGTCTAAGTTGTAATATAATGGAATCTATACACCCAAATCGGCTACGTCGACAACGAGGTTGGTGCTACATTTCAGTGTATGAATATTGTAGGCAGCCAGTGTTTTGTCAACTTGTCAACGACGCCCGTCGACTTAAGGCTGTAGGCTTACCAAAATAACCACATTGATTGTGGTTTTCGAGTTGTAGAACATTTTTATTTATTTTCAGATTGCCATAATTACGCTGCCACAGTGTGCTTACGCGGTTTCGAAGGCCTTGCTGTGGGTAAATCAAATATGTAATGGCAGGCATACAGTGTCCATTACTCAAGTCGTTAGGTGCATTAGTTTAGGCTCTTTTTAGGTTTTAATATTGTTTCAAGAAGGTTCGTCCTTTAAATAATATTATCTTGTTGTATTGAGCATTCTAATGAATGGTGTTGCAACCATTTTTATTCATTCCTTTGTATAAAAGTAACTTAATAAACCAGTAATTGTAAAATGAATTGCACACAATACAATGTTAGCATATAACATTATTACAGTAGTAACTCCAAATTATCAATATTTTTATTGCTTGGAATGTATTCTAACATAATAATAAGGATCTTATTCTTACATAGAACACCAAAAATGTTTTGTCTTATTTGCATTTAAAAGAAGGCAATAATTTGATAAGGCTATTTTGTAGTAATCACTAAGTGATTGGAGCTAAAACTGTGCACTTAGCGCAGTGTTATTGAAATTATATAATTATGCCTGACCATAATCTTTCCATAAATTATATCTTAAAGTTAGCAATTTTCCTATTTGGTATTATAAATACAGACAGTGGCTGTGGTATCTTTACTTATTTGAGATAGTGTGAAAGTACGAATATGAGCCAGAGTGGATGTGGATGAATGTTACTTTAAGGCATGCACATATGCAAGGGATTGTGAATTTTATAAATTATTATTACATTTTGTAAGAAGAATGAAAGAAAATGTGAATGGTTCGGAAAGCTAGCGGATTGATGTATGTAAGTAACAATGGCAGGTATTTTAAAATGTAGGTGTCTCAAACTATTTTGAAAGTTTGGTATGTTAATTGTATGTTTAAGATGCTCTTTAGGAACGTTATTTGAGGGATTAAAGGACGCCATATTGGTGTTTGTAATTTTCTGTTCATCATGAGTACCTACATTTTTGTTTGTTATTATTTCAAAACTGAAAAATTTAAATAGTTGCTAAACTTATTTTACAACGAGACAAACTGAAACCCACGCCTTATTCATAAGATTTTGCTATGGCAAAATAATAAAACAATTTGGTAGTTAATGCCATGAACAGAAAATTATATAAATTGCCTAAGATCTCAGTATCACAATTTTGTACATAAATGTAATTATTGTTTCTTGAGTTTCTATCGTCTTGAGAGGATGAGCCTGATACTTGAAATATTTCTTCTATCAAGAAATACAATTTATCTGCAATGTATAATCTATTATACATTTTTCTTTTCGATATTCTTGTAATACGTCAATTAAAACACCTACCTACTATGCCTTTAACTACAGCATCTTACAAAAGATTTAACAAACACGGGCGGCTGGTAGAATTATTTTGATTAATTTTACAGTACCGAACCTACTGATTTACCAAAGGCAAACAATTGGCCAAGTTCTATTATATCGTATACCTTTACATATACGTATGTTACCATTTATTTATATTTTATTAGTGCTACATGTCCATGTCCGAGCCTGAAGTAAGATGTTTTGTTATTTTAACCCATTCACAATGTTCTTTAATATACAGGGTGTCCCTTGAATATGGGCTCACCCGAAAGTTAAAAAAAAAACAATTAATATGTTGAAAAAGTGTCCAGAACTTCCTCACTAAATGGCAGCCCTTTAAAGGTAACTTGTACTTAAATCGTCATAAATAACTCCAAGTATTTGTTTCAATGTTACTTGTTTGTTGTTCATTTCTGCAGTAGGGCTGAAAATCCAATAAAATCTCTTACATATTTTCAAGTTTCTGTGTATTTTCTGAATAGTTTTAAATCATTCGAGCAAAATAGACTAAATAATGTACCATTAAGACTAGTAATTAAAGAGATTTGATATGACTAATTAATTATGTAAGTACGAGCATAACCACTCAGGTAAAGCAAAATTTTAAAAGACTGCCATTTAGTGAAGAAGACGTACTGCCAACTTTTTCAAACATGTTCGTCGATCATTTTTGATCTAGTTTCACCTGTTTAGGGGGATTGCGGATATTTGGGAGACACCCTGTATATATAGAAGCAGTGCAGTAGTAGCTTACAAAAGCAGGTGCACAATGCGCCATAATAATTAAGAATGGTTCAACGGTGACAGTTGATTATATTACAATGGTATCGATAAAATGACGATATTTCGTTAACTCAAATAATTATTTTAGTGAAATCTCTAACCAAGGAGCTCCCCAGATCTCTTACTTTGACAATCATAATAAGATAATGTAAAGTGGACATACCTTCTATTAACCCTTTTACGTAAGTTTCTAATTTAAAACATCAACAAACAATCAGGTTTAGTTTAAGATCTAAAATGAATTAAGTATGATGGAAATGGACAGTTAGATAACAATATTTTGGATCAGACGCAAATTTAATGTATGAATCATACATAGTCACCATCCACGCTATATGCCATTATGTGCTTCTTGTTAGTGTCAATCAGTGCCTTTTACATATATACTAACCTACTATAATAATATCGAAGGTAGTCTGAACTTTTACGTTGATATCGGAGTAAAATCAATGCTTGTGGAAAACTATTTCGCAGTTGATATTATGTGATAGATAATTTTCCACAACTTTATTGAATTGTGATGCAAGTTTATAAGTGAAGTTTCGTAAGGAGATGAATGGAGTTGGAGTAAGTGTTTATTGTTTGTTGTATCATGAGTGCCTGCTAGTCTGAGCATCACTGACAGGGATGATGTCTGCGAGATTTATGCAAGATTTTTTTATGAAGTGTGGACCTTTTCATAATGCTATTTATGTTTGAAAAAATAGATTTTTTATTTTTGTATAAAATTCTGTTCGATCTTTGATTTTCCTCAGAATTCTAAAGTATCGTGCGTGATGTACTTATATGTATGATAGGAGAATGTAAGAGGACTAGTGCCATGCCATGAAAGGTTCTGATTAGAATCGAGGGCATCAAGTCAATGAATACCACCCACTTTTCCTGCGCGAAAATTCATAAACTTTCTGTTATTATTTTGGTTACGCCTTGTATCTTCTACATCATACTATTTTTCAATTTAAACTTCCTATCCTGTAAACTGTTCTAATGGTAAATAAACATTTAGAGGTTAAAATGTGCCTTTTATTTTATTTACTGGACACCCCCTCTGATAGGTAAGTACCTACCTCAAACTCAACAGCCTAATAGTTCACTGCTGGCATAGGCCTCCCCCAGCAAATCGCCTTAGTCTTTTATCTCATTGATTAGGCCCATAATCCCCACGCTGGGCATGATTGTTGGGGATCGCAGTTCGGTAGTAGATCTGTTCAGGCGCTTCCGGCGCTTCTGCTGCCCGCCGCCCCTCGGTGTGTACTTGACTTCTCTGTTTTAGGCAATATGTATCGGTTTGTCACTTTTCTGCCAGTGTCTAGTTCAAGGAAATTTCAATACAGTCTGTTTTTCGAACGGTTGTTATTTTTGACAATAGTATATTTTAAACTTTACATTGTTGTTAACCTCTAGTGTAGTATAAAGTCGATGAGTGTAGTTGATTGGGTTAGCTGATAAATAAACAATACTGAGTCAGGATTAGTGCTTTATAAGCTATACTATACTAGCGACCCGCCCCGGCCTTGCACTGCACGGGTACTATATGTATTATACATTATAAACCTTCCTCTTGAACGCTTTCGAGTAACATCATAAGGCATCTAAGGGTTAATAATTCCACTTTTAATTAGTCGAATACACCTAACAATAGACAATTTTCATTCGACGATCAAATTAAAAATCGGATGTGTGCGGCCGCCCTAACCGATCGACTCTTCCGAAGTTCCAACACCCACGGTAAGAGAGTTAGGGCCGTGCAAATTAAAAGCCGGGCGCGGCGGCGGCGGCGCGGGCGGCGCGGTGCACGCAGCTAGGTGCGGGATAGGTACCTAACCTACTATCTTCAATTCACAGTAGCAGCCGGAGGAGTCAGGAAATTGGTGTAAAACGTCCGTGCCTCGGAAAACACGCAAGGGCATTCCTTAGAGTAGAGAAGGTTCACTGCCCGGTCCGTGGTACTTTCGTGTTGTCAATCGTGCGGTAGCTTGGAGGGAGCGAGAACAGTTATGTGCAATAGTTTAATTTTACCTATGGACTATACTTAAGTTTATGCCTTATACCACTAGAAGACTTCCTGCCTATGGACTAGTGAACATGGACGAACGAAATCATCCTACCCTTGATTTAGAAACAAAAAGTATCTGTCAACTGTCAATTTTGAATGATGTCAGTGTCCATCAGCTAGAGCGCGAGGGGGGAAGAGCAAAAAGCTGACGGGCGCGGAGGAGATGAGAGTTTGTCCCAAAGAAATGAATTTTTGATTTTATCTTTTCCTACCAAGGCAAGGGAGTGTATGGTTGTGTGTTAATTTCTGCTCGTCTTCTAGCTAGATAGTTCTATTGATATCTGTTTTTTACCTGGAATTGATTGAAAATTTATTCTTTTTTCAACGAATCATTAGAATATGAAGCCACAGTACAAAATCGGTATGTTATCTCGTCATTTTAGTCTGCTTTTGCTTTTTTTTTCCATACGACAAGTAGCTGAAGTATTATTTTATATATAATTTTCATCGTTAATATATCTTGGAGGTAATAATTGCAGGCATTGTTCGTTCAAGTATCCACTAAGTACCTCCTTGTTTAGGTTATTTCCACCATGCTTCTGCATGTAATTTGAACGGCATAGGAACATTGACGACCTCTGTGGCGCGGTGGGCGAAGGTCTGCCTGCGACGCAGGAGGTTGCGGGTTCGATTCCCGCCTCGGGACAAATGTGTGTACGATCTGCAGACATTTGTTCAGGGTGTTCTGGTCGTTTCCTATGTATAATAAAAAATATCTATCTATGTATTGTATTATATTATGTATATCAGTTATCTAGTACCCGTAACACAAGCTCTGCTTAGCTTGGTGCTAGATAATGCTGTGTGAATTGTCCAGCATTATTTATTTATTTATTACAATTTTACAGTTCAGGCGAAAATAGCAATAAAAAATATGTTGTTATCATGGTCAAAGTGGTTGTAATAAAATATGTTGTTTGCTTATTTACTGGTGATACAGTCAATTAAATGATGTATTTTTCTGAGCTTGCAAAGATCTTGTTATGTATGATACCTACCTCGACAACTTAATTTAATATTCAGTACCTAATAACTACCCAAATGCTATGCAGATTTTGTTGCCCTAACGGGTCTAACATGCATACTTTAAAATTTATCTCAATGTTTTAGCTGACGAGAAGCTCGCAGAGTTGGGCCGCAATGAGATCATGTTGGCAGAGAAGGAGATGCCTGGTCTCATGGCATGCCGCCGCAAGTATGCCCCAGGAAAGGTTCTTAAGGGTGCTAGAATAGCAGGAAGCCTGCATATGACTGTTCAGACGGCCGTACTTATTGAAACTCTCATAGAATTAGGAGCAGAAGTAAGTAAATCTTCAATGAACATTTAAGAGGATCACTCATAAATCTCCAAATCATAATTGATGTAAAGCAGACATTAAAATTGATTCTATTCATCTATTATTTTATGATATAGGTGGCCATTTCAGTCTTCCAATATCTTTGTCCAATGTACATTTGATCAAAGAACTTTGATGCCTTCATCATATTTACTAGCAACCCCCACAACAACATTTGATCAAAGATTTGGTTACTAGTTTCTGCCCACTGCTTCACACATGTTGTTTCTATGAAAACAGGTTTATTCTTTCTGAAATTTGTGGGTTAAATTGTAGCCTATGGCTTATTTCAGGCCAAGAGCTACACCTATGCAAATTTTCAGCCTGATCTGTTGCGAAGTTTTGGTGTAAAGAAGTAACAATTATCCATCCAAACTTTCGCATTTTTAATTTCGTGTGATGTGATGTAATTTCATTTGAAATCAACCACGCAAATTACTTAGGAATGGAATGGGAAACCATGAAAGAAATTTGATCAAATATTGGATGAGTGGAATGGACCCTTAGACTGTGTTGAATAAATTATTATGCAATAAGTTATTTATATCAGACTGTAAGGAATTGATTTAAATAAATCATAATAAATACTTATTCAAAGCAGGCTAAGATCAATGTATTCTTTTTTAAATGATCAGGGATCTTTTTTCATCTCGTTGGATATTATGTTTATAGTAAATGAACCAGCCTTTTTATCTTGTTTTTATGAGAAGAATCTATATGTATATTGACCTTGTTATCTCTAACCCTTGCTCCTTTATGTTAATGTAATATAATCACTATTGTGCAACACTGACAACATTATACTGGGTATTACATATTTATTTATTGATTGTTAGGACTACAACTACCAACTAAAGAGAACACAAAAAGAAATTGACAGACAAGCAACAACAGACCAAAACTAATATGTATTATTTTTAAAACTATGGATACATAATTATGTTTTAATTTTGCACTCAAAATTAATGAATGAGTTAGGTATTTAAGTTTGTAAACCAAAAATAAAAATCACAAAATACATAATGCTGGACAATTCACACAGCATTACCTAGCCCCAAGCTAAGCAGAGCTTGTGTTATGGGTACTAGATAACTGATATAAGTACATAATAATATAACACAATACATAGATAGATATTTTTACTATACATAGAAAACGACCAGAAAACTCTGAACAATGTCTGCAGATCTGCAGACATTGTTGGAACAAATGTGTGTACGATCTATCGTAAACACATTTTTTCCGAGGCGGGAGTCGAACCCGCAACCTCTTGCGTGACCTTGCGTGCGTTAGTTTAGGCAGAGATACGAAGTTGCCCTTGGTGGCCACCAAAATCTATTTTCGTATCTCCTGCCTGAACTAAATAAAATAAAACTATTACAGAGGCATTCAAAAAAAACTTATGATATGTTTCACAAACTGGAAGATGAATTTTTGAAAATTCCTTTGTTAAACGGAATAATAAGATAAATTAGGTGGCGGCGCCGGCGATATTATCACCAAACGGGGAGACTGAGTATAAATGATTTCGAATTTTATGCATTTGTTTTGTACCTTAAGTATGTGTTGGAAACCATCACATATTTATGGTACAAACAAATGCATAAAATTTTTTGGCTGGATGGAGCCAACCGTTGACGAAGCTGTAAACGTTAAATATCACAAAAAATTTACAAACTTAATTGTACAGTATTTTATTAATTTATTTGTTAATACTAGTGATGCTACGAATACTACTTTTACGAATACGAATATCAATCAAACCTACCTACTATCCGGCGAATACGAATAGGTACCTACTTACGAACAACTCTGCAGAGTAATAAAACACATTCATTTAACACTTCTGTTTTGTTTTATTGTACTAGTAATTAAAATTTATAAGGTCAAATTTTTGTTATGAAATTACAACACCTGTACATTCGTTGGTGACAGGTGATTTTTTTAGTCTGAATGTTGCCAGCTGTTGGAAAATGCCTCTCCGAGGTGACTGTACATGGTTTGAATATAAAATATTTTCGAGATTTTTTAGTGGGAAATGTGTATTGTCTCACAAGAAGACCAATGCATCAGCATACGGCGATAAATTTAAGAGCTTTAGTTATGCATCAATCTGGTTTTTATTTTAATGAGCGATGCGCCTGTAAGAAATATTTTCATGTATTTTAAATATTAAGAAGTAAGTGATTACATAAAAGTTATACACACGTGCGTGACACGGTACAATCAAATGGAGATGCGTGCAAAAGTTTCTTTTTAATAGTATTCGTAATTATTTATTCGCCGAATACGAATATTCGGTAAATGTGTACTATTCGGCGAATACGAATATTCGTATTTGTTGCATCACTAGTTAATACATTAGTTATTTTAGATCACATTAAAAATCTAACTTATGTTACTCACCCTTGACCTTGTTTAGCTCGACTACGTTTATTATTACGTATATTATTATTGCAATGTTTAAAATTACTTTTAGCTTCAATCATAAATTCATAATTGCTGTAACCAAAAAAGGTCAAGTGTGAGTAATAGGATAATAGACTGACTCGTATTATGTTTTGACGTTAGATAAAGACAAAAACATGTCCTATATCCATTCTCATACTATGAACTCAAATCCTGCCAAATAGTTTAATGTACAGAATTGTACCTGTTACAGTTTTATTCTAAAGAATGTAAATTTGATTGTAGGTCCAATGGTCTAGCAGCAATATTTACAGCACCCAAGATGAGGCGGCGGCGGCGCTCGTGGCTCGTGGAATCCCCATCTACGCATGGAAGGGTGAATCAGAAGAGGAATACTTGTGGTGCATTGAACAGACCCTCATCTTTGCTGATGGAAAGGTATTATTATTGGTCCATGACGATAAAGTCACTCAATAAATATTTTAATTTTTTTAAAGTATGCGTTTGTCAGTTATGCTTTTGGCCTCATCCAGATCAAAATGTGGCACATTTTATGTAAGTATCGAAATTATATTTATTTCCTATCTATATCATTTACCTTTTTCACAGCCGTGCAACATGATCTTGGATGATGGTGGTGACCTTACCAACCTTGTACACACAAAATACCCACAACTTCTAGAGGGCATTAGAGGACTGTCTGAAGAAACCACTACTGGTGTACATAACTTATACAAAATGTTGCGCAATGGTATCCTGAAAGTACCAGCCATCAATGTCAACGACTCTGTAACCAAAAGCAAGTTCGATAATCTGTACGGTTGCCGCGAGTCGCTGCTGGACGGTATCAAGAGGGCGACAGACATAATGATCGCCGGTAAGGTGTGCGTCGTCGCCGGCTATGGAGATGTTGGCAAGGGCTGCGCGCAGGCCTTCAAGGGCTTCGGCGGCAGAGTCATTGTCACCGAGATCGATCCCATCAACGCGCTCCAAGCTGCTATGGAAGGCTTCCAAGTCACCAACATGGAAGAAGCTTCAGAGGTTGGACAAATCTTTGTAACAACAACAGGAAACATTGATATCATCAACAAAGATCATTTCCTGAGAATGAGAGATGACGTAATTGTATGCAACATTGGGCATTTTGATTGTGAAGTGGATGTCGCATGGCTTGAGAACAACGCCAAGAAACAGAATATTAAGCCACAAGTTGATCGTTACGAACTAGATAATGGAAATCACATCATTGTACTAGCTGCTGGACGACTTGTTAATTTGGGTTGCGCTACTGGCCACTCATCTTTTGTCATGTCTAACTCTTTTACAAACCAAGTGCTAGCTCAAATCGAACTCTGGACCAAGCACAACGTGTATCCTATTGGAGTACACACACTGCCAAAGAAATTAGATGAAGAGGTAGCAGCCCTTCATTTAGACCATCTCGGAGTGAAGTTGACCAAACTATCTGCCAAACAAGCAAAGTACATTGGAGTTCCTGTTGAAGGCCCATACAAACCAGACCACTACAGATACTAAAATATAATGTAAATCAACAAAATTTTCATAAAACCTTTGTTTTCAAATACTTGCACTTTTAGTAATGAAAGCATTTACCTTTTTTGTTTTAAGAATAATTAAATGGTTTGTAATGTATACAATATATATTTTATTTGGTTGGTGTACATCGTCATAGTCAATTCTCCTCCATACCAGTGGGGAATAGGCTAGTGCTTGGCTCTAATATACCTACTGGGTAATATAGACTTTTCTTAATTTTCTAAGGCTAGCTGAGGTGGTTCAAGATTCAAAGATTTTTATTTGCCATCATGTTTTAAAATAAAAGTCTTAGAATTAGGTAAAGCTTCAACATGAGCCCGGGTGGGGCACTGCAATTTAAAAAAATATTATTTTTATCATGTTAACAATATTATTATTTTACATAAAAATAACATGGAACCACAATAATAATAATAATGTTTATTTCTCTCGCATAGCTACAGAGACTAGACAGTGAAGGCGTTAATTTACATAATAATGTCAACTTATTAACAACCTGAATTGTGAGAGACTGGTGCCTGTAATAGGTTTATGAAAAACCTGTAGCACAGGTCACCAGACTCACCAGTGTACTCATTCCGTGAGAGGTATACATGTAAAACTGATCAAAGTAAGCAGGTATATTACACTTTAGTAAGGTGAGTTTACACAGAAGTTTAACTTATTTCTAATCAAATTACTTAACATAAAAAGTATTAGAGCAGTACACTATTATTTACAATAAAGGAGAGCTTATAATAAAAGCGATAGGTATCTGATAGCGTCCAGCCAACCACAGACTTAATATTGGCGGCTGCGCCTTTTTACTTAAGTGTGTTCCAGAATTATGAATTGTTGAATATGTTCCAGAATAATTTGAAGTTTAGATTTAGCAAATTTTTTATGAGGGCGAAGATTTGTAGTTCCTGCGTATTCTTCAAGTTTAAATTTATCCCGTCAAATATGCCTTATGCATACCTACCGAGGTACGAGTGGAGACCGCGACTCGGCAAACGTAGTGTAGGACGCCCTCCGACCAGGTGGGATGACGATTTGCGAAAGACTGCTGGCAGATGCTGGATGCGGCAAGCTGAAGACAGGGCGCTATGGCGCTCATTAGGGGAGGCCTATGTCCAGCAGTGGACTGATGTAGGCTGATCTGATGATGATGATCCGCTCGCCAATATTATTTTCAAATTATGTTTCTTCTATGGTCAGGAGCTTGACCCCCGCTTGACGTCACTTTGCCACATTTGCACACATATCTAACGAAATCACAAAATTTTGCGGTTCTACAATAAATAAACTTGTGAACCTCTGCTGGAAAATAAAGAAAAAGCGGATGACAAACGCATATTCACCCGTAGTTCCGTATAATAAAAAAATTGCTATCCTAAAAAAATACACAAAGTTCAAAGCAAATCGTAACGTTTTTCTATTACAAATTGAATCTCGCGCCAACGCGAAACAGACAACCATAAGGTCCAATGTAGGAAGGAACTGCTGAAATTCAAGGGAGCTTGCTAATGTTCTGTCAGTTCAGTGTCTCAATAAAAAAGCTTAAAAGTAGGTAGGTACGAGGTAGCACGTAAGTACATAAACTTTACTCATAAAGAGTTCAAAGTAAAATAAAAAACGAGAGATTTTTATCTATTTACTTCTAATTCAAAAATTCCATTGCTTATGTTATGTTATGATTCAAAGTATTTCAATAGCTCTTCATCTTTGGGTTTCAAAATACATGAATCTTTGAGGTTTACCACCCAACCAGGTTCAAGCCCGTAAAATATTTGCCTTGGATCTTTTTTCTCACAGAACATTGGGTAATTGGGATCCTTTTCCAGCTCAGGTAATTTATAACCATATTTTTGTGCAAGTTTAAATCTTTCCTCAGATATTTTCTCAGGGTCTGCAAGGTACCCACGAAATTCAGCACTTGAATAGTATTCAATAGCATCTAGAGGTGGAATCATTCTTCTTGGAATAGATTGGCCGGTCTCAAAGAATTTCATTGGATTTTTTAAAATAAGCAGACTATGGGGATCAAAGTATGCTGTTCTGATGACACCACCATTTTTTTCAATTGCTGCTATGACTTGCTCGCTAGCCCACTGGACTTCAATATTTATCTTTGCTGCAAACAGATCTGCTCCTTCATCGGTTAGGTTGATGCCATATTCCTTCTGTTCTGGGTGAAACATATACAGTCCTGACTTAACAATGCTTGCAATATCTATTGGTTTACTAATGTCAACACGATCTTTATCTATGAAGCTCTGTAGTTGAAGTAGAGATAGTGGAGGATACTGCCTTCTTAAGCTGAAACAAAAGATCATAAATTAACGATATAATATATAGATAGATGTGAATTGAGCGAATTTGAGTTACATTAAAACAATTTTTCTCCATCATCTTTATCGAAATAATCTATGGGATACAAAGCAGATACTTCGGCTCAAAAATTTAAAAAAACTATTTTAAATATGTATCATTAATAATTGTGCAAAGTAGGTACCATCTGTTTCTTAATTTTATCAATTGTTCTCCTAAACCATCAATCACTAGATTTACCTATTTATTTTCATCATCATATTAAATAGAAGAATACCAAGGGCAATTTCGGTTTATTTTTGCAAAAAAATTCTTAATTAAAAGATAATCAGCAAAAACGTTTGATTTTTGAGCTTACGCCACTCTCTATCCTGCTCCTTTTAAATCGAAATCCTATGCCTATCCTATTCACAAAATGGCCAATACCTGCCTCTTAAAAAGTGTTTACCTATTTTATTTGGAAATGTTTATTGAGATCTTATGCCCACTAAAGGCACACACTTTCAAAGTCTTTAGGGGTTAATTTTATTGTACTTTTCTCTAATACATATTTTTCTTGTTCAGGTGAAGTTCTACAGGCCATCTCAAGACAAAAATAAAATAAAGTTTCCTTTCAGCAAAATATCCTTTCTACAATATTTTTGGCACTTTCTCTTCATGTCGCATAGTCTTGGGACGCCCTGTATAGTTGACAACTTACTGATGCCCACTGTAGTATCGTTCTTGAGGTACACGCAAGTAAAATGGATTGTTTCCGGTTTCATAACCTAATCTCATGTAATTCTGCCGCTGTCCAGAACCTTTGTTGCCAGCCCCATGTTTGTCACCACCATGCTGGGCTCTTCCTCTTTTATACTAAAAAGAAAAGCGTATTGAAGCAATGAATGATAAAAAAATCTAAGGGTTACAAAGCATACAAATGTAGATTAACGTACTGTTTTCTTTGAGTTAGGATTGTCACGGATATTTGCAAGTGATATTCTTGGTAATGAACGCAACATAGAAAGGGACTTTTCAGTAATTTGTCGTGAGGACATTTTGATTTTTAAGCAATGAAAGAAAACGATTAGTAAAACAACAATTAGATTCACATCGAATCGAAGGTACAGGCACGAACGTAGGATCTTTGACACGCACGATGACAAAATTCTATATAATACAGGAAAGCAATGCTATACAATAACTTCGTAAGACAGGGAAAGAAAAGACACGATTTTAGCCCGGTACAGTACATAGACTAGTAAGTAAGTAATGAAGTGAAGTATACTACGTACGTAGACGTACGTATACACGGGACACTCCCATACATTTCGACACTAAAATCCCTCGCATAACATGTTTGAAAGCTCTTTTTTTTAAAACTTCTTAGGCTCGGATATGACGTCACAATGTTAACTAGTCGTTTACTATCCCTTTATTAAAGTCAGTTTATATCTACCTACTTAAAATTATTATTCAAGGGAAGGAAATATAATAAAAATACTGTGGTTATTTACGTGGTTTTTTATTTTTTTAACTCGGAACTCCTAGAGGATTCGGATGAACATAATGCCTGTATGAACGTCTGTTTAATTTTTTTTAAAAACAGATCTCCTAGTTTAAGGACTTGTTCACCAGAGTCCTCTTCACAGTTGTAGCTTTCCAAGTGAAATTTAATAAATCTAGTTATGAAAAGAGACCGGAAAGTACTTTTGAAGGTGTAGCAATTTGGCTCATTATTTCTGAAATTATACGCCCGTAATTGACCGGCGCTAGTTTGGGTGGGGTATGCGCCCGCATTATGTCGCGCTGAAAAGCGCAACTTATTGCAGTTTTGATAGCCGCTCACTTGATTTTCCGCCGCGCCGCCGCGGGCCGATGACACACCTCGTATGACGGGCGTTTTGGCGCGAAACCGAGCGTGCGCTCCGCCCCCGCGCCCGCGCCGCGCGGCCCCGTTATGTGGATACTTGCCCGTTTTTTACTCTTTAACTCAATGTTTACTATCGACGACCTCAGTGGCGCAGCGGGCGAGAGTCTGCCTGCGACGCAAGAGGTTGCGGGTTCGATCCCCGCCTCGGAACAAATTTGTGTACGATCTGCAGAAATTTGTTCCGTTGGTCTGGGTGTTTTCTATGTATAATAAAAAATATTTATCTATGTAATGTATAATATTACGTATTATCTTCGAACAAAAAGAATGGACTTTATGTCTATGGTCTTGTCTACAGGTTCACATATCAAATATGACAATTCCCATCCCCTTCCTTCACACTTCTTTCCTCTCGTCTCTGATCAAACTGATCAAACAGTGAGCCTTATTGGTTTTGCAATGTTTGTTTACTTTGTTTGAATTGTTTGTTTGCGTCGAGCTCGTTCATATTTGGTTCCATAAAATTCTTCTCGCAACTTCTGAAAGCTGCAATAACATCTTGCAATATGTACAAATATCTGTGTTGTGATAGTGATAGTTGACGAAGAGACGTGAGTTTACATAATGTTTCCAAAAAAGACAGAACTCGAAAAGTGGTCACGTGGCATCAATAGTGAAAGACAAGACTGCGAAGATCGAGTCTTCAGGAACTTCACCAATAGTTTGTGTGTTAATTTTGGTGCAAAGGTGCAAAATTTTATGCGAGTGAATCTTCAAACCAAAACGTTCCTTCAAACAAATTGTTTGAAACAATGCTATGCAATGCGAACCTTTTACAATATGTAAAACAAAACGAAACAATGAAAAACATAAATTACACTAGTATTTTTTCTTACTTTCCTTAATCAATAAATTTAGGTATTCTAATATGAATTGAAAATATTGTAAGAATAGTACATGACTAGCATAGATTGTTGTGACGTCATATCCGGGTCTAAGCAAATTATAAAAAAAAAAAGAAGCTGTCATTCTTGATATGTGAGCTTTTTAGTGTCGAAATCTTGTCTATGGGAGTGCCCCGTCTATACGTAGTATACTTCTTAGTTTATGGTAGGATCCTGGGATCTTTGAAGGAAAGGGATTGAATGAAGCTTGTCAGTGCGTGTCTGTCTACGCATGTGTGTTCGGTTATTGTCAAAACATCTAAAGTTACGTCAGCTGTAATTGAGCGGGAATTTTGATTTTAATTATGTAGTTCAAAATTGATTAACATCCATCTACATTTTCTGGTCTTTTTAAATACTTTGTACTTAATCCTTTTTAAAACAAGCTATATTTTTTAATAATTTAAAAATTCAAACAAATACCAAAAAATCTGGACAAGCAAATATTCAAACTCAATTCTTTTGTCCTTGGGCGCCCTTAGAGCATTTACAACATGTTATAAATGCAAACGTAGGATCCTAGATCTTTGAAATGCTCTAAGTTGGGCGCTATCAAGGTGTTATGCCATTGGCCAATTTTACTCTGAATGCACCCAAATAGCCAATCAGACGTCATAAAAAACAAGAAACCGAAATTATGAGGGCGCAATGCGCGCCATTTTGTGAAAAGGATAGGCATAGGATTTTGCGTTCATAAGAGCGGGACACAGCATCAGTAATTAATGAGTAGGTAATAATAATAACCTAATAATTATAACGTCATTTCAATAGGCCGTAGAGTTCCTATGATAAATAAATAATGCTGGACAATTCACACAGCATTATCTAGCCCCAAGCTAAGCAGAGCTTGTGTTATGGGTACTAGATGACTGATATACATAATACAATATGTACTTACATAGATAGATATTTTTTATAGATATTTTTGGTAATTTTTATTTAAGGAAAACGACCAGAACACCCGCAACAAATACCTGCAGATCGTACAAATATTTGTCCCAAGGCGGGAATCGAACCCGCAACCTCCTGCGACTGCGAGATCTCAAAATGTGTGCCAAACAGTGCAATTTCATAATTTTTAAAACACGGGAATCTGAATCTGAATCCCGTGGATACTAAGATCTAGTCCTAGTTTGACAAGCTAGCACGCTAGGTTCGCCTCTTAAAATAAAACAAACAGCTATTTTTTTGGGATCAATCTTGTTAAATATACTTACTTAAAATTATTAATTAGCGAGTAAGTGGGTGAGCAAGAGTAGGAATTGTGTTGTAATTTAGCAAAGAATGTTTAAAACTAGCGGCGGCGGCGCGCCTCTCCTGTTGGTCGCACTGTAGAGGCTGGGCAGTGAATGAGAAATGAGATATGATATGATACTAACACTTTCATGGCCATGGTTAATCTCAAAAAAATATGATAATCTAAAACTGTTAGGTTTTTTATACATAGGTACAATCATTTCAACATTACTGGATACCTACCTACTACAAATTAACATATAGCACTGATTTATTACATGATAAGCTTATTGACCTCTTCTGGAGTCCTGCGAATTATTGTTTGGGGTTCTTCATAGCCATTATTAACATCATAGATAGCATGATAGAGTTGATCATATATGGCCAATATTACCTCAAAGGCTCTTTTCTTAACAATTTGTTTATGAGAGTGACTTAATAGTAGATTCAGCTGTGGCAATAAATAGTTATCTGGTGATACCAAAAACAAATCAAACTTGTTCAAAAAAGTCTTGAGTGTAGAGGTGTCCATCCCAGGTATGGCAGATAATGGACCACTGATTTTTTCTTGAAGTATTGTGTAGATAGGTCCCAAGTTCAAATTTGCCACAAGGTAGCTAGCCTGTTCTGATGTAAGAGTATCAATTTGGGCTTCTGACTGAGCTTGAAGTCTCTCATTATATTCATCCATAATGGTGTACAAAGATAGTGTGCATTGAATGTGATAAATGCAGTTCAATGTATAAACAGACATGTCAGTGGAACTGAGGTGGCAAGCAGTCTCATTGATGGCATGCAGGAGAGGGTCTAAAATGTGAGTAATTACTATTTTTCTATCTGACATATTTAAGTTATTTGAATTGTTCATAATAGCCAGCAGGTCTCTCAAGAAGCTGACAAGATCTGTGACAACAACAGAGGGATTTAAGTCCACTGGTGGGGCTTTCACTCCATGACTCAACTCTTTTTGAATCTTACTATCTAATGTTATTAGAAATACTGCTTCACTTTTCTTAACAAGTTCTTCCAATGTATTAATTAGGTGGCCTTCACCAATGGAGGATTGTATTACTTTCTTGTAATAAATGTTGAGATTTGTTATGGACCAGAGAACAAGAGGATCCTTATCCGGTTTAAGTATTAATTCTGCTCTCACTTTTAGTAAAGGGCAAATGGCTTCCATTATATTGGTCAAAGCACTGATAATTTGTTGACTTTTATCAGGCATATTGCAAAATTTAAACAACATAGACAGATTTTCTTTTTCTAATGGTATAATGTGGTACACCCATGTCAGGATATCTCCCATGTAGCGCTTAGCATCATTGGCATAGAACTCTATTGGTTTAGATCCACTCTCTGTCCCTTTGGTTAATGCATCAATAAACAGCTGGACTATGGTAGCCTTTCGAGCAGAACAATACTCATCAATAATATTTGAGAACAGCACTTCTCTTGTTTGGAATTTAGCCAAAGCTGTGGACACCAGTGCATTGTTAGGAGCATCAGTGCTGAGACAAGCCCCTGTAGTCCAATGGTAGAGCTTTTCAATAGCCACCTCTTGCTGCAAGCCTACTATTTCCATGACATCAAATGCTGATGTTTGATACCAACATTTAACAAGGGTCTTGCAATTATCATTTAATTTTTCAATTTGTGATAGTGTAATGAAAAAATCTGATGTAATGGGTGTTTTAACTGAAACATTAGTCAGGTACTCTATTTTCTCAGAAGGTAGCTGAAAGCACCCAACAAATGAGTTGACCCATAGTAGTTTCTTCTCAGTTTTCTTACTCTCATCTTTCAACTTTGTTGTTTGAGCTATTAGGTGGTGAGTTTTTGTTTTGGATTCCATCAATCTATTAGACATATCTTTTACAGCACTATCTAAAGATGACAATGAGTCTAATAAAACCTGGAGTTTGTCTTTCACCTTGTTATACTCTAGTAAAACAGTTTTGTTGACCAGCATATCACGTTTTTCAACTTCATTCAGCAAAACTCTTCTCGTGTATGATGAGTTTGATGGACATAGTCCAGATACAGAATTCAGAGCATCACTGCTGTCTGATACGATGTGATTATCAAAGATTTTGTTTATCCTTTGTCGGATTGAATTATTACTAGCAAATGAATCCATTTTCGATCCGCGATCAATTTCTTCGAAACTCACACTGTGAGAAAAAAGTAGTGTTTATTTGGACTGAAATCGAAAGTGTATTTTGATGATTATCACTTCACTCCGCTATGATAGCTCCCGAAACTTCTACCATAAAAAGATCATCTTTTAAGTTTGTATTTTCGCACTGACATTTTGTTCAAAGAGAACATAATAACTTTTTCTTGCAGCAGAGTAATATTTCTGGAATTTCGTTTATTTTGGTGTTTTCCTTTCCAATTTCCATCAATAGAAAGAAACCTCTTTTGTCTTTATTTTTTTTCAGTCAGTTGGGCGACGTGTCATTGTTTTGTTATTGTTTGTTGGTCATGTCATGTCATTCTTATGTCATCATCTGCTGTCGTTAATTAAAACCATAGACAATGGTGGTTTTTCTTGGCTCTTTTTGTTTTATTTATATCATGGATGTAATGTTTTTAAAGGAATGTTTTCATAAAAACAATATAAAATTGCAGATTACTTTCACTTCGAGCATTTCTGACTTTCTGTAAAGAGATCTTATTAAAATTTATGTCTATGAAACAAAAAAACTCGTCTATGGTTGTATCATATGATCAATGGTCATCCTCCCATCAATTGATTTTTTGCAAATCTAAATCTTTGGGCTTTTGCAGTGCTTTGATTTGTGAAGTGTACCAGAAATACTTTTTTAAAGTTCTTGGTCGTGAAAAGCTTCGCAAAATGAAGGGTTGCCTGTTCAATATCGACGGAGGCTACTTGGAGGGGCTGTGCCGTGGATTCAAGTGTGGTATCCTCAAGCAAGCTGACTACTTGAACTTGGTGCAGTGTGAAACTCTGGAAGGTATAGATTTATCTCAATTTTCCATGAATTAGTGGGAGATATTGCAATTTACAACTCGTATATGTGAGAGTAACGAATCAAAATTTTACAGATTTGAAGCTCCATCTTCAAGGTACTGACTATGGAACCTTCCTCGCCAATGAGCCCAGTCCCTTGTCCGTCTCCACAATCGATGACAAACTGCGTGAAAAACTTGTCATTGAATTCCAACATCTGAGAAATCACTCTGTGGAGCCCCTTTCCACCTTCCTGGATTTCATAACATACAGCTACATGATTGACAACATCATTCTACTGATTACGGGAACCCTTCACCAGAGGCCCATTTCTGAGCTGATCCCCAAGTGCCACCCTCTTGGATCATTTGAGCAGATGGAAGCTATTCATGTTGCAGCTACTCCTGCTGAGCTTTACAATGCCGTTCTAGTGGACACCCCATTGGCACCATTCTTTGTTGATTGTATCAGTGAGCAGGATTTGGATGAAATGAACATTGAGATTATTCGTAACACTCTGTATAAGGCATACTTGGAAGCCTTTTATTCATTCTGTAAGGAAATTGGGGGCACTACTGCTGATGTAATGTGCGAGATCTTGGCTGTAAGTAGTTTATATTATTATATTAACAAAAAAATGCTTTTGCTATCAAACATGCTAATTTGATTGATTAGTTATCTCTAATAATTATGTTAATCTTTTAGTTTGAAGCTGACCGTCGTGCTATCATCATCACAATCAACTCCTTTGGGACAGAGCTGTCAAAGGATGATCGTGCCAAGCTGTACCCACGTTGCGGAAAGCTAAACCCTGATGGTCTTGCAGCTCTCTCCAGGGCTGATGACTATGAGCAAGTGAAAGCAGTAGCTGAGTACTATGCAGAATATCAGGCACTTTTTGAGGGAGCTGGCAACAATGTTGGTGACAAGACTCTGGAGGATAAGTTCTTTGAACATGAGGTGGGTAGAATTAATTGGATTCAAAGATTACTGACTTGTCATCATCTGCAGTGGGATGTCACCCAGTTGTAGATGAATTAAATACTGACTAACAAATCATAACTATTAGTTTCTATATTATTGATCTTCGTATTTTTTCAGGTGAACCTCAATGTTTTTGCTTTCCTGCAACAATTCCACTTTGGAGTTTTCTATTCATACCTAAAGCTGAAGGAACAGGAATGCCGGAACATCGTCTGGATTAGTGAGTGTGTCGCTCAGAAGCATCGTGCTAAAATTGACAACTACATTCCAATCTTTTAAGTGTATTTCATTACAAAAAAATTATTATTACCACAAAACTTTATGTACATATTCTTGTTAGATGAACAGACTTGAATCATTAGAGCAGTGAGTATAGGTTATCATGTTTAATCAAAGTGTAATGAACTATTTAAATATAACGATTGTGTCTATAGACAATTTTGAGAAATTAATGTCATAAGTACTAAATTGTTAGTAAAGGTTTAACTGGGACATCAATATGCCTTATTTTATTTGTATAATAATTTTATTCATGTGTATTTATAATTTGCTGAATACGAGCTAAATCAGTATTGAGATGTAGGTTGTTAAGATACACATACTACACTATAAATCATTACTATCTATTTTTACTTTCCAATTATTTATTATGAAATACAATGTACATATTTATAGATTGATTTTTCATAGAAATCTGTGTAGTATTTGAAACTTTGTAATTACAGTTTGTTCAATTGATAGTATAATACCTGCCTGTTTACAAAATAAAGCTTATTTAATGTTATGTGTAGGTGTTTCAATAAGATTATTTATTTCCATAGGTCTTGCTCTATTGCTGCTTCTATCGATAAAAAAAGCTCTATCAGTATTTTTCATTATGAGTACCTTGTGAGTAGATTCACTTATTTAGCATTGATCTTTTAAGCAACATTTTTGTTCACTGACTATGTCAGTTACCTCTCCAGTGTATTCTAAATTAAACTTGGAAGGTTTATGTAACAGAAGTTTAGCATGTTCTTTCCAAAACTTATCTTTTAGCATATCATCATGAACATCAACAATCACTTTTCTGCCTAAATTGTTTATCATTACTATTTTGCGCATCAAAATAGTTCCTCTTTTGAAGATCTCCATTTCATGATTGTAATTCAAGTTAAACTCTTGAAATAATATTTCATTTTTGTCAGCAGATAGAGTTCCACATAAACGCTTCTCTGCCTGTGAACAATGAATTAATATAAGTATCGAAAAAGCAAGTTCCTTGTTTATAAAACAATTGTAATCCATTGTACTTACCTGTGCTGGAGTCAATTTGCCTCGCTGAACTAATGTCCAGAAAGTTGTATTATATAAATTATTGATGTGTACATCAGCTTGCCGCCATTTCAAATAATCAACAATATTTTCTTCTGATGGATACAAAACTATCCTACCATCAAATGTAGGAGGATAAATCAACGGTGTTTCATCAAAAAACTTCTTCCAATAAAATACATACGAAGATGAGAACTTGCTATTGATAGTGGTAAGAAGTTTAGATGCCCGGCGTTTGTAAAGAGACGTTTCTCTTCTGAAGATGAACGAATATTCATCACTTTGACCAAAACCAATTACTATATCATTGAACTCTTTTAATATAGTGTAAGCAGAGTAGTTCATCAGTTTTAGAGCACGTAAATCATTTGGCTTTTTAAAGTTATGATCTTGAGAAAACTTATGGAAACATTTTCCATCAAGCCTTATTACTATCCATGTATTGGGCAGAAGGGGGTCTTCAGTTTCAAATGTTTTTACGTACTCGAAAGAACTTTTAGCCATTCTATTGGTATTAAAACTGTATAAAGACTTTGTAGTTGAGCGTATTGACGGCCTTTTACAGAATAAAAACATGAATATTCTCCATCTCCAATAGCAATAATCCCGCCCCGTGCAGTGTGCTCCGGTATTATACTTCTTAGTTTAAGGTGCTTCGTTAGGATCACAGATTTTTAATTATAGTACTTTAATAGTTAGGATCAAAGAATAATACTCCTTAGGATAGTAAGGGATGAGACGTATTTATTCGACCTGGTTTTTATACCTGGTATTTGCTTGCAAGTTGTACGGAAACCTGGTATGAGTCGAAATACTTTGAAGGTCTTGCAAGTATTCCGGATTCGAGGCGTGCGGCGGACTCGATGACTGTCATCTGACAGCGACAGTGACACAAAGTCCAAGCATGTATAACAGTCCCACAAATTTATTTATCAACTTTCTTCAAAATAGTTTCAACTGAGTATTTCAAACAAATGCTAACGTCATTTATTTAGTAAGTATATGCAGGGACGAGAAAAATAGTTTATGACTAAGTACAACATCTACCAATACTACTACTACTACTACTACTTTGTCTCGTACTGATCTTCAACCTCAACAGCCTATAATAGTCCACGGCTGGACGGTAATGCCCATAATCCACACGCTGGGCATGCGGGTTGGGGATCGCAGTTCGGTGGTAGATTTATTCTGCAAGAGGCGCTGCTGCCCGCCCCCCGTATGTCCCTTAGTCGCCTCTTACGACACCCACGGGAAGGGTGGTGCAAATCTAAGGCAGCACCACACGACTGTACTGATCTTAATCTCATTTAATATAGAATAGGTAAAAATACCTAACTACTCGAAAATTTTTAATACATACCTTACCTACATTTTGTCTAGAAACCGAAACCTAGGTAAGTTATAATAGGCTCGAAACATAGAACTACTCCTTACACTAATAAATGTATGTAATTATTCAAAAACTAAATTTGATACCTACCTAACCTACCTACTTAGTAAGTAATATTTCGTTGACACTATTTTGTACCTTTTTAACACAACAAGTTAGAACTAGTAGGTATTTTTGTTTGAAGGTGCGAGGCGCTGTTGGACCCGCGCAGCACGATATACTTTAAAGTATTGGAGTACCGTCAAACGGGGTGGCTTTGTGCCGGGCAGGTGACTTTGTGCAATAGGGGCGTTGGCATGAACTTTAGATTATTTCTCTGTCATTGTACCTAAACGTCACAATTTTTAAATGGCAATCGCTTAAAAGGATATTGGAGCCTATTTTGGGGTATTCGTCATCAAGCTGCTTGCAACAATAATGTCATTCGGATCGACTGAAGTCTTGAGGTGAAAAGTCTAGTTTGTCAAAACACATGAAACTTTTGGATGAGGAACCACATTCACAGCTCGTGTCGTTGTCAGGGTATTTTTAGCTAGTAGTACTTTTTTTTTGTTGGCATATGAATGCGTTAATATCAATTTGATATCTTTATATTTGGAGTCAGAAAATAAAAAAAGTAAAAAATCAGAACTTGGTAGGTGACTTTGTACCATACAATGAATTTATATGTCACATCAAAGCATTGTCGTCATTTGGGTTGCTATTACGCCATTGGCGCCATACGCGTCATCCATCACTCATCACCCAAACCGATTTGGATCAACAGGAAAGGAGAGTGAAAGAGTTTTCAAAAAGTCGTTTATTAATCACATGTATTTTGGTACAAAAAAATTTAAAATTTCTACCCATCATATTTTTTGATTTTTTCATGGCAATTTGCATGACCTTATTTTTTATTTTTTTTGCCTACCTTAACTTGTCTATTTACACTACGGGTAGGGGTCTTTGGGCTACTACCAACCGTTTAAGAGAAATAAAGGAAAATGTATAATGGCACATTCTCACCCCGACCTCGCATTTTTTTCTCAATATTTATGATAGATATGGGTTTGATACCTCATTATTCTGAAAGATGAATAGTTGGCTAACGTGAGTGTATTTTTTTCGACTGCGTAACTGCTCTAGTTTTTTCTGAAAATCAAGAAAACCTCAAAAAGTGGCACATAGCGACCCCGTTTGACGGTACCTATTATTTTCGTTGACACTATTTTGATCCTTAAAATAAAGACAGCGCGGATCATTTTCCTATGAAAGTATTTTTGGCCGAGACGTGTGCTTGCAAGTATTTTTTCTGCAAATAAAATTATGAATCTTATTTCCATAAAGTCTCAGATCAATTTCCTATGCAAGTATTTTACTTTAAAGGTGCGTGGCGCAGCTAGACCCGCAACGAGTTGCGCCCGTACGTACTACGCAGTGTCAAAATACTTGCAAGTATTTTATACCTAGTTTTTATACGAGGACGTACTTGGAAGACCTGGAGACACCAGCGGGAGAAGATTTGTGGGCAACAATTAACTATCTTGGTCGTGTTTATTATGTGTGTGTTATTTACATAAAACCCAGTGCCAAAGACGATGAATATATGTCATGGTTTTGTCAAGTCGAAAATAATATTGATATTATAAACGATTCGCCTATAATAATCTCAGGTGATCTCAACTTGAAAAGTGCAACTCTAAATGTAAATAATTATATGTGTTATTTCCTACAGTACTGCGATCTCATAGAGCATAACAATATTTTTAATATTCTAGGCAGTAAGTTAGATGTAGTACTAATTAGTGCATGTGTGCAAGACGTGAGTGTTCGTTTAGCTGAGGATGGATTGGTGCAACGTGCAGATAATTACCATCCACCGCTCGATGTTACTGTAAGCTGCGATAGACTACGTATAATAAAGAAAATGGAGGCTAGTAATATCGACACTGCAACAGACTGGAACTTTTCTAAGGCAGATTTTGACTCGCTCTATGAACATCTTATAAATACGTCTTGGGATAATGTCCTAGCACAGTCGCAGGTTGACGAAGCTGTTGACATATTTTATAATCTGTTGTACAGTAGTTTTAACCACTGTATCCCAAAGAAAGTACGTCGCTCGTCACCTGCCAGAAGGTATCCAACCTGGTATACTAATGAAATAATAACTGACCTTAGACTAAAAAATTTACTTCATAAGATATGGAAAACAAGTAAGGATCCGAATATTTACAGTTTTTATAAAGCAATAAGATCTTACATTAAGCTAAATATATCAGGGGCGTATAATGACTATATATCAAGGATACAAAATGACCTAACTTCAAATCCGCGAGCGTTTTGGAACCACATTTCTAATTTAAAAACCAAAGGTGGTTTTGAACCTTCAGTGACGTACCAGGAGAATACATATAGTGGACCTAATGCTGCAAAGGCTTATGCTGATTATTTTAGCAGCGTGTTCCTGCAAAATGTACCTAGTCTACGTACAGAAAACATCACAAGTAGAGTAGGAAACAATTGTAGTATAAACATAGTAAATATCTCAATATCTGAAGTAGAGTTCCACATAAACAAAATGAAGTCCAAATGTGCTATAGGGCCAGATAATGTTCCATCTTACATCATTAAAGCGTTTAAGTCAAAACTATCAGCACCTATAACACACATCTTCAATTTATCACTGAAAACTAGCATTTATCCAACACGGTGGAAGACATCACGCGTAACACCTATTCCAAAATCAGCCGACAAATCCCTCGTAGAAAATTACCGTCCCATAGCAATATTATCTTCAGTTGCTAAATTATTCGAGTCCATCTTACACACTAGGATCTATAGACAAATATCTCCATACCTGAGTGACACTCAACATGCTTTCAGAAAAGGTAGATCTGTAAACACGAATCTGTTAACGCTCGTAAATTACGTTTCGAAAAAGTTAGATGAAAGTTCACAGGTGGATGTCATCTATATTGATTTCAAAAAAGCATTTGACCAGGTGGACAACGATGTTCTACTTGCAAAAATGAGTTCCTACGGAGTAGCACCAGGCTTATTACGATTTTTCGCCAACTACCTGAGCGATCGAAAACAATTTGTGCGTCTTGGTTGCTTTGATTCACCCACGTACCACACTCAATCTGGCGTGAGTCAAGGATCATCGCTTGGTCCACTTCTCTTTACGATTATGATAGATGATTTACCCACCAATCTTAAAAAAGCCAATTGCCTCATCTATGCTGATGATGTTAAAATTTTTGCAGAGATTAAGTCTCAGCAAGATAGTGATGATATGCAGAATGACCTCAATACTATTCAAGCTTGGAGTGACTCGAACCAACTACGTTTCAATATTTCTAAGTGCCAAGTGATGTCTTTTACCCGGTCCTCTAAAAGTCTTATCAGCGACTACCTTCTTTGCTGTGAAAATATCCCTAGATGTTCTACAGTAAAAGATCTCGGCGTAGAATTTGACCCACAACTTAATTTCCATAACCATATTCGGTCGCTCACCGTCACTTGTTTCAAAAGGCTAGGTTTTGTGTCCCGCACATGTAAGGACTTCACTAATATAAATGCCATAAGAACTTTATACACATCACTGATCCGTTCAAAGATAGAGGCTAGTGCGTGCGTATGGAATCCGTACGAAGTAACTTATTCGCTCATGGTAGAAAAGGTACAAAAGAGATTTCTTAGATTTTTATACAAAAAATGTCATGGTTATTATCCTTTCATGTACCCTACTAAGTACCTAC
Source organism: Eupithecia vulgata (assembly GCA_946478455.1). Lineage (NCBI taxonomy): Eukaryota > Metazoa > Arthropoda > Insecta > Lepidoptera > Geometridae > Eupithecia > Eupithecia vulgata. Next base: position 7,158,597 of record OX297862.1, on the reverse strand, counting down.
AGGGAACACTAGGCTTTAACTCCTTAGAAACCAGGCGCCTAAAGGACCAACTTCTAAGTCTCTGCCGTATTTTGCGTGGTACAACAGATTGCCCTGCTCTATTGACTGAAGGAAGCAGGCTCTGCGTCCCACAAAATCGCACACGGTTCCGCGCAGGCTGTGTACGTCTTTTCGAGCCCCATCGTGCACGCACTCTGCATCGTCAGCAGTCTCCCATCTCCCGTGCGCAGCGCAATCTCAATGCGCTCATCGCCAGCCACCCTCAGTTTGATGTGTTTGCGGATGGCTGGGAGATGATTGAAAGAGTGTGCCTCGAGTTTTGTGAGCGCGTGTAAATGTCTTAGTTATATCTACTTTTATTATTTTTAGCTTGTATGATGTTATCCTGTAAAAACTATTTTTGGTTCGTGTTTTTGAAGTTTTAGATTGTTTTGTTTTTTAAGATTTTTTATTTGTTCTAATTCTATTATTTTATTCTTGTGATTGTCTTTTCTTATTTTTAATTTCATTATTTTTGTAGTTGTTTTTATGATTCATGTACTGTACTAGTCATAACGATTTAGATATAAGTATCTGTAATGTTATGGTCTTGTTTTAATAAATAAATAAATAAATAAATTGGAAGCCCTGGTACTTGATTTTACAAGTACGTCTCACCCCTTAGTTTATGGTTAGGTTAGATAAATCAAATATTAATATTATTCTGTGGCCAGTGCCAGCCAGATTTGTATCGCAAAAATAATTCAGCTGGCAGCACTGGACGGACATCAGTCAGTGTCAAAAGAAAAAGAAAACCGATTAAAATAAGAAACTCTGTTGAAAGAAAAACACAATACTTCTTAGTTGAAAAACACGTTAGAAACAAGTTCCTAGCTTTGATTGACAAGACAAGCATTCATAAATTTCATTTTATTTTCAGAAGCGCAATAGTTTTTTGTCCTTTTTGAAAAATGATTCGTCTGTGCAGAATAAATTGCAGAGGTCCGGTGTATAATTCTCTCAAAAGTATGTACAATATTTACAAGTATTTTTAATTAAAATTTGGTAGAATCAGTACCTAATGTTAAAACCATGAAACATGTTTTTATTTCAGATGTTTCTGTTCTTATTTTACCAGGAAGATCTCAATCAACTGCTAATCCTAGTGAACAGTCTCCTAAAGGGGAATCAAAGCGAATGGCAGAATTCAGAAAAAAGTTAAGAGAAAAGACTCCTATTGAAGATCTAGGTGATCAAATTTATCAGCCACCTGAAGATGACCCTCTGCCTCCTTTCCCAAATAATACTAATCCCCTCACAGGGGAAGTAGGGGGACCACGGGGTCCTGAACCAACCAGATATGGTGATTGGGAGAGAAAGGGAAGATGTACAGATTTTTAATGCTCATACCTCATAATAGCAATTTATAACAGTCCACTAGCATAAATCTAAATCATTAACAGTCCTAGATTTTATCACATTATATTCAATTTAGATCTCTTTATGACCCTTTTAGAAAATAATATAAATTAAACTATTTATGTTGCTTCAAAATATATTTTATTTCTCTGATGACTTCCCTATTGTTTTAGGCATCTTCTTATTGGTAGAATCTTCTAGTTCTTTAGATTTGTAGTAGTGTGGTGCCACCTCAAGCAGCCATTTACTTTCTATCTCTGTGACTTGTCTCATGAATTCTTTAGATGTGAACACAAGTTCATGATAGATGACCCAACGAGGTAGCTCTTCAAATAAAGCACTGTTTGGATGTATCATGACTGTCTGTAAAAGAATAAATAATATTAAATACCACTAAAATAGATAGAATTATCCTTCAACTTATTAAATCAACTTACTTGATTATGTTTTACGGTTTTGTAATGACCACCTTTAGAAAATTTGGCAATGTGGTAGAAGAATCCAGCTGTAATTGCCTTTCTAATGCTGGTGTCATCAGATATTCCTGACACCATTTCAATTTCAACTCTGTCCATGAGGCTTGCAAGTTGTTCCCTTACATCTCTAGCTCTCTTCATAGACCTGTACTGTACAAAGTTCTCATAACACCATTGAACAGAATACTCTGTTTCTGCCCACTGATTATAGATGTTCATCAATGTCAAGTGATCTCCTTTAGGATGGAAGAAATTCTTTCTTGCCGTGTCTGCATGAATGATCTTATCTTTTGGTCTGTAGAATATAGAGCTGTTGACTGACAGCATGGCTGCTATGGTCACTATCTCTTCTGAACATTTATACCTGTAACAGATAATATTTTGTACATTAGTAGTTATTTTCTTTATCATTATGATGTAGCTCTAAGCTATGTGCAGGTGTCTCATATATATGTTAGGTGTAAACAAAAAATGTCTCATCCTAATGTATTTTTTTAATAGGTATATATACACTCACTTTTCACTAGCAAGCAGCATCTTAGCTAACATAGGATCAGTAGGAAACTCTGCCATTCTTCTTCCAGCTTTAGTTAATTCTCCATGATGGTTCAAAGCTCCAAGTGCATACAGTTGTTCCAAAGCTAAGACTAGGGTCTCATGAGGTGGAGGATCCAGGAAGTCAAAATGAATGAGGTCATTGATGCCCAGAGCTTTTAGAGTGAGGACAGCATTGCCTAAGTTTATTCTCTGAATTTCAGGAGTTGTGTTATCTTCCAATTCATATTTGTATGCCCAAGCAGTATACAATCTGAAACATTTTCCAGGTGCTACTCGACCAGCACGGCCAGCTCTCTGGTTAGCAGATGCTTTGGATATTGGCACAACCATCAAACTTTCCATTCCAGTCTTGGAGTTAAAATTATTTTGCTTTGCAAATCCAGGGTCAATGACATATATGATATTATCAATAGTCAATGATGTTTCAGCAATGTTTGTGGCCAAGACAACTTTCCGAGCTCCTTCAGGAGTAGGCTCAAAAATTTTAGCTTGCATATCACTGGGTAAGTTAGCATAGACAGGTAAAATTATCAATTCCTTTAACTTTTTGCCAATCTTTTTGGTTCTTTCTTGTAACATTTCTACACAAGTTTCGATTTCTTCTTGTCCAGTTAGAAATACCAATATGTCACCTAGTGGCTGGGTGGCATGAATCTGTAACACTGAAACTACACAAGCATCCACATAGTCAGCTTCAGGGGCTTTGGTATAATAAATATCCACTGGAAATCTTCTACCAGGAATTCTAAAAATGGGAGCATCATCAAAGAACTTTGAAAACTTTTCAGCATCTAATGTAGCACTTGAAATTAGTAATTTTAAATCTGGTCTGAATCTAGTGATGTCTTTGACTAGCCCAAAAAGAATGTCTGTGTGCAAGGTTCTCTCATGGGCTTCATCAATAATCATAACACTGTACGATGCCAAGTCAGGCTCTGACAGGAACTCTCTGTGCAGAGTACCATCAGTCATGTATTTGATTACAGTTCTGTCAGAGGTGCAGTCTTCAAAGCGTATGCTGTAACCAACCTCATTGCCCAACTTTACATTCATCTCCTGGGCAACTCGTGCCGCCACTGACATAGCAGCAACTCTTCTAGGTTGTGTGCAACCTATTTTCTTTTTGTCCTCTGTAAAACCAGCTTCATGAAGATATTGAGGTATTTGTGTTGTTTTACCTGAGCCTGTTTCTCCTTCTACAATAAGTATCTGATAGTTTCTTATAGCTTCTATTAGGGGTTCTCTGAATGGATATACTGGAAGGGATTTCTTAGTCTCTTCAATGGTCATACGCATTTTACGATATTCACTTTTTTCCTCTTCTTCCTGCTTTTCTTTATTTCCCTCCAGTTGCAGAGCTTGTATAAAATCAATCTGTTCATCAAGAAGTAATTCATATTCTTCTTGCCCCTGTGAATCTTTAGTTCCAAATTTGAAGAAGGCTGATTTGATTTGATCTTGTTCCCATTTCTTTTGCTCTGAATGAGGCAATTTTTCAATATCATCAACCTCCACATAATCACCTGAAAGATCAAAATATTAATAGTAATATTTTTACATTAACATTTAATTACTAGAAAGTATTTAAGTATTCTGTGTAATAAAACAGTGCAACAGTGCAGCATCTTACCTTTTTCTCCTTTACCCAGATCTTGAGGCATATGATATCTATGGACATTTTCCAGCTCTCTTGCCCTTTCATGTTCCTTTGCTAATTTCAATATTGTTTTTTTATGCTCTCGTTCTTCTTTTTCACGTTTGGTAAGTCTAAAAAGAACAATAGCGTAAATTTTAAAATCTGGAACCATGAACCCATGTGACCTACATTTATATTGGTGGTTAGGTAAAAAGTTGTGTTATGCAGTAACCCCAAGGGTACAGGGTAAACCTTGTGCGGGAACATCTTGCATCAATGTATGTAAAGAATTAGAAGCTCGTTCACAAAAATAAAGAATTTAATTATTTTTATACTTACATCCTTTCATCAAAAAGGTATTCATCATCAGCTATATCAGCCTCCAATTCCACCACTTTGTCATCCTTCCTTTTTTCCAAGTATTTCCTTCGAGACTGAATTCGTAATTTCGGCAGTATTTTGTCCCTGTCCTCAGCCTCTATTCTGAGGCGCTTAGCTGCATCTTCATATGATCTCTTGCTGGAGGCTTCAGCAACTCTCTTTACTTTTTCTTCATCGCGTTTTTTTAAACGCGTTGCAAATTCATCACGTTCTTTCAAATCCTTTATACGTGTCTCTTCAACACTATCGGAGCTCGACGAGTACCGTCTTTTGCCAGTCTTGGACATTATTAGTTCCTTTCTTTTTGTCTCTAAACTTAGACGCAAAGAGAATACAACATAAATGGACTGAAAATGCTGAAAAATTTAAACAAGCCAAGCCTGCCAAAACTTGGTCAAGACATGATCCAAACTTTAAGCAGAAAATCACAGATTTATAAGTATTGTTGAATTGAAAATAATGAAAACATCGTAAAACAAAACAACGACAACGAACGACCCATCATAAAATAAACTAAGAAGTACAGTATGTATACCTTAGATGAATTATACCTAGATGGTTGGCATGCGTGGCCGTGAAAAGAGACAGAGTATACGAAGTGGTGTTGCCATGCAATTTTTTTTACCCTGACTAGGTTCGTAATTTCATGTCTGGTAGAGCCGTATGGTGCAGGCTTAGAATTTGCACTAACCGAACTCTTCTCGTGGGTGTCGTATGAGGCGACTAAGGGGCATACACCGGGGGGCGGGCAGCAGCGCCTCTTGCAGAATAGATCTACCACCGAACCGAACTGCGATTCACAACCCGCATGCCCAGCGTGAGGATTATGAGCATTACCCCTCATCATCATTATCAGCCTATACCAGTCCACTGCTAACTACGGATTCCTTATTATTATTTATTATTTAATTAAGTACCTACCTTAGTATGCGGGAATAGGTAAACTGAGCATTGAAATAAAACTACGTTTAGGTATCAATTTTATTTTCTTAAATTTACTACCACCGCTACTTATACTACGTGAAGAAATAATTTCAAACTCTTTAAAATATTATACTTTATTTACTATTAACTTATACAAATAATGTTGAAAAAAATATTATTGCTAGGGAATCCATTCAAACACGATAAACAGGCACAGACTTACAATAAAAATTGCACTTTGGAAATCACATTTCTGCTAAGTATTTAATATTACACAGGAATTGCCAAGATAAGACAACCAGAACAAGAAATTTAAAAGCATTTTTACATTATAGGCCTACCTACTTCAGATAAAAGTGCGGAGAAAACCAAATAAATGACACTATTTATACCTCAAACACAGTATTACCTACGTCCTTGCTTATTTATACAAATATTATTATGTAATAATGACTTTTTTGATTCTTAAGATAGTTATATCAATATTTATTCTCCACAAATCATAGGATCACAAATCAACTGCATACCCAACTTATCAAAATGTAGGTTTATCAGTCTTTTAATCAATTATATTAATATTATTAGTACTTATATACATTAGTATTAACAAGTAATTTATAATATTAGTACTAAATACTATTTTTTGAAAATAATATAACATGCACATAATTCATAATATTGTACGTACACTTTATTAAACTGTACTTATTAATTTACACTGTGTGGTTGTATGTGTGTACTGGATTGTATTTCTCTTACAAACACAAAGTTTTCATGATTTCCTTCACGTACCTTTTCCGTAGTATTTATCTTACATGCCTGAAATAAAATGTTAAAGGAAATATGAATATTATATGAGTACATAATATAGTACCTAGTTTAAATATGGCAAGTATTAGTTACACCAAATCCCAATACCATTTAAATATTTTTGAATTTGATTTGAATGGAAGGTAGGTAGACTAAAACACAAAGTAGGTAAGAATATTGTTTAATCCAAGTCTCAAAAAAACTTTCAACCACTGTTGCACTGAGCCATTAGTTATGTATTTATTTATTTTACTTACCAGTCTTGTAACAGCACGAGGGAACAGATATGTTCGCTGTTTCTTTTTATAAAAACATTTTCATGAATGGTTTGATACAAATTCTTGTTTTTTTTTTTGTGTTCCCAAGTTTTTGCGACCCGTGGGGCTTCTATCTATCCAAAGCAGACGTTTTCATTACTACGAGACGGTTCATTGCTTTTGGGAAATCTGTAAAAAATAAAAACATATTTTATGTTAATGTGGATGTAAGTATTTATGAGAATATTTTGCGCCATGTTTGGGGAAATTTATTGTCGAGTGCAGGCAACCCTAAATTTTCGTAATTTTAGGTTATGTTTATTAGAATTAGCACAAAACATAATTTTTGAGCCTTGTCTCAATGGAAATCTATGAATCTATAAGTTTTGAACCTTTTTTAAGTCAAACGAACTTGTACTTACAAGTGGAATGATAAATTTGGCACTTTTCGTTCACCTTCACTTTAACATCAAATAACATTGCATCACATCATCTTTGCTTCAGGTATATAGTGTTGTGAGATGCAGAAATGTCCGTAGAGTCACTTTACCACATTCAATTAGCAAAAAACATTATAAAGGTCGAATAAACAAATACTGTGTTGAATTCCATCGATGTGCCCGGCACATTTGTTTAGCTCATAGATGAGCTAAACAATGAAAAAACTGGCCACGCGGATGAAATAGGAATAGGGCTCATTCTATCTCATTTTTTCTCAGGCTAGCAGCATATTTTGATCTCTCTCTTGTGTGAATGAGATGGGCATATACAAGAGCTCTATACCCTTCTTCCTCTGTGATGTATACTTACTAGTCTAGTCTATGACAACGACGAAAGAAAACCGTTGACAGTTTGACACTAACTGACTTGACTAGCTGTAAAAAAACTAAAAAAATTACTCCATCACTACTCGTGGACGGAAGAAATCACCCCCTCTTTTTATTTATTTGTTTAGAACTACCAACAGAGGATACACTTAAAAACACAGTAAAAGTCACATGCATCGCCAGTTGTGACCCCCCAATTACAGGTACCTAGTTACAGCTTACACAAAAATAGATTCAAGTTGACAACCACATCTTCAAACAAAATTTTCGAAGCAACACACACTAAGTTACACGTAATAATAATAACTTATCGAAGGTTTTTACTAAAAAGATAGGTAGGTATTTGCCTACCTCATGGGCGGAGTACCTATATTATTGTACCATGGCCTACCTATCTTTTTAGTAAAAACTTGATAGGTATCTAAAACTTCATTATTATGAAATACGTGGTATTACAGGATATAAGCTTCTTGTGGAATACCTACATATTCATTACAGATTATTTTGTTATCTTACAGATTAAAACGGTGCGCACCTACGCACCCATAAGTCCGTAGATTTCTTTCCGACGGAGATAGAAGAGTTGGCAGATAAACAACAGGAGTGTACCTATACAAATCAATGCAGCCGCCACAATGTCGACATTCACAACTGCTCAACGATATTCGATATCAATATCAACAGTTAGAAGGCAGATATACCTACACAATGATCGAGCGGCAAAAAAACATAGAACATAGCTTTCTGCTTTATAGTGCGTTGCTCGCACTGGGCAAATTTTCTACGAAAATTTAATATTGTCCCAAAAATCTTCGATTTCGGCAGGATTCGAACCTGCGCCCCACCGGGTACGGGTGTGCTCTAACCAACTAAGCCACGAAATCTTAGTCGGTTAATTTGAAAATCTTTGGGACGTCGGCTATAGCGCCACCTACCGGGGGAAACGTTGAAAGTTTTCCAAACCTGCTCAATGACTAAGAACCGCTTGCACAACGATAATTAACTAGCTTATTTTTGATTTGTGAGTTGTCAAACCATACAAATACGTCAAAGTTAATCAAAATTAGACTTTTATATAATGTTGTGCAAGTGGGGCTAAGATGTAAGCAATGTGACACGTTTACGAGAGGTGTCACATTGCTTGAAACTGAAACCAAGATTCTTATATCCTGTAATACCACGGATATAAACTTCTTGCTTTAAACTTAGCTTTTTTATAAAGTGCGTTACTCGCACTGGGCAAATTTTCTACGAAGATATATTAATGGCACAATTTTTTTATTAAATTATAAAATTTTCATAAGTATGTAAGGATTCATTTTTGCGTATTTCCTAATTCAATTTAAAAACTATGTGTAGGAGGGAAGACTGGTTCTCTGTAAAACAGTTTAATTTAAACTAAAACAGATACCAGGGCCCAGGGAGACCTGTCACTTGTTTTGTATATTTAATTTTGAAATACTTAAATGATTTTGTATTTTGTAAACTACCTACTCGTGCTAGCCTTTCAAAACTCGCGAAACGAAGCATCAAAGCACGATATCGAAAAGACTGAAGAGAAAGGCTACATATGTACATACTTACATCCTCTTTCCTGTCATCAATGGCGTTTGATCAAAGAGAAAAAAAAACACTTCCTATTGATTGAGTGACGTTGTACTTTATCTGATTGACGCTTTTTTCACTGTCCATTAAATTTTTCATTTCGAATTAGTAACTTTATTCATTATATTTATATACCTACCTACTTGAAATAAGTTTTTAATAAACTTTCAAGTCTTCGTTATTTTTCGAACTAATTTCAAACATGTTCCGGAACCTTTGTTGGTAAGTGATAGGTTTTACTTAGGTACCTACCTACTTACTAACAGTGACCTGACCTAGCTAAATAAGATCACCTTTATGAGGCTACTAGCTACTGCCCACGGCTTCGCACGCTATTTTCCGGTTTAAAACGTATATCCGTCCCCAGGATACCGTCTACCTTCTTACTAAATTTCATAAAGATCCAGCCGTTGAGGTGTTAAAACTATGAAACGGTAGATAGGTATCTAGTAGGTACTTCCACTCCACAAACATATGTACCTATGTAGGAAATTCTACCTACTGCACGTTTCCATTCTACTTCCACAAGAGGTGGGAAGGAACCCATGGATATCTATTCCATTGTAATACAGGGAGAAAATATTTTGCTCCGTTTATACAGGGTTATTGGTAAATTAGTAACACTACGTGAACTGCAGTTTCTGCCCATCATCACGAACACGTTTGTTAAGACGCCAGGTCTTAATTCTCAACCTAAGTACTGATATTTGGTACTCCTCTCGATTCAATTATCGTTTGTCAAAGAGGATTTATTTGAAACTTAACTTAAAATCGGCTCTGCCCTGAATCAACAGTGGGTATGGGATTGAAAGATCGGTCTTTGGTAACTAGTGTTGTCCCAGACAAAGGTGTTTTAGGGTTTCAAACATCGGTTTTGAAACCCTTATGGTGTCGCTCTGTCCGTCCCCGCTCTTTCTTGAATATCTCAGTAACTACAGCAGCTATTAACTTGAAATTTAAAATAATGATATATTTCGTGCGCCATTACTGATTTCAAGAAAAAAATATATAAATAAATGAAAAATGAAAATGAATAATTTCAGTACAAATTTTGATGTTGAAATTTCAAAAAAGACCTAGGAAGGCAAATGGGGTATCAAATGAAAGGTATCGTTTTGTACATTTCAAAACACTTTTTGAAATTTCTGTAGGTTTTATACTTTTTGAAATATTTCAAAAAAAGTCGAAAAATTGACCATTCCCCCCCCCCCCCCCCCCTATCTCCGAAGATTGCAGACCGATCCATGTACAATGTACTAAGCGTTTGTAGACATCGATCTATATTTTACAGGAAAAATATAGAGAAGTCTGTAATAATAATAGTTTTTGAAAAATGGTCAAAAAGGGGGGGATTTTTTTTTCAAAAGGGGGGGTACCTACCCATGTGGGGTATCATATGAAAGGTATCGTTTTGACCATTTCAAAACACTTTTTGAAATTTCTGTAAGTTTCATACTTTTTGAAATATTTCAAAAAAAGTCGAAAAATTGACCTTTCCCCCCCTATCTCCGAAGATTGCAGACCGATCCATGTACAATGTATTAGGTGTTTGTAGATATGAATCTATATTTTACAGGAAAAATATAGAGAAGTCTGTAATAATAATAGTTTTTGAAAAATGGTCAAAAGCGGGTTTTTTTTTCAAAAGGGGGTACCTACCCATGTGGCATATCAAATAAAAGGTATCGTTTTGGCCTTTTTAAAACACTTTTTGAAATTTCTGTAAGTTTCATACTTTTTAAAATATTTCAGAAAATTGATTGTCCAAATAATTGGCAAATGTTTGAAACCCTCGGCGCGCGAGTTACACTCGCACTTGGCGGATCTTGTTTCATATAACATCAGAGGTGATTTCTAATCTTTTTTAAGAATGAAGACCTGGCCTCTTCACGAACGTGTTCGTGATGATGGGCAGAACCTACAGTTTACGTAGTGTATACTTAGATCATATTATTAAATTTTCAGGACCTACCTAAAGTACTGAATATTTAATATTATGATTGTTTTGAAAAAAACTTAAAACTGACTCTAAACTCCTAACCTAAGTAGTATTTGCACTGTTTCGCGGGACAAATACTTATCTGTCGGGAATGTTTTTATGGGAACACCTCGGGGATCACTCCCCATAAAATAGCGAAAGTATTTTCTAAATCGGTCTATAATTGAAAGATAAATCAACGAACTTATTTATATACATATATACCGTTAGACCGTTCCGATTCAGGTGTTGCGGAAATCCATTGCAAGCTGTCAACTAGTTTCGTGGAGAGACGAAACTAGTTGACGTCTTGCTTTGATAGGTTTCTTTGTGGTTTCTTTTATTTTTGTAGTTGGTGTGGTTTTTTTCTTCTGCAACGGTGACTACATTTTGTTAGAGCGTATCGGAGAAGGTTTTGCGGGGAATTTTTACGAAATATTTTCATCTTTATATAATGCCATTGTTTTCAAATATTCACACGTGTCTAAGGGCTAACCTTTTCTTTCTTTTCAGTGCCCCAGTTCGTCGACATCTGGACAAAAAGTATCTGAGTACGATAGGGAAGGCCAAGGGTATTCTTAACTGTGGACTAAATCTCGTGAAAAGTAATATCAACGCGATTCTTCATGGACCAACTGGAGAGGAGGTGTCTAGCTATAACTACCTAACTAAATCTATACCTTAACGCAAAGACCTTTTTATTCACCGACCTCTGTGGCGGAGCCGGCGGAGGTCCGTCTGCGACGCAGGTTTCGGGTTCGATTCTCGCCTCGGGACTAATGTTTCTACGATCTGCAGATACTTATTTGCTCCGGGTGTTCTTGGTGTATTCTATGTATATTGAGTGCAAAAAATATAGGTAGGTACTTATAATCTTCATACCCACGTAATGTACCTACTAAGTTATTATTATCATAATAATGTAGTAAAGACCAATAAGACAAGCTCTGCTTACTCTGTGGTTAGATAATGATGTTTGGGTTGTTCAGCATTTTTTATTTCTAGTAAATAAATGTAGGATTGTTAACGTTCCAATCTTATTAGCTATGTTTACGTATTATTTGGAAAAAATGATTTCTTAATGATTTTTCAACAATTGGCAACTTAATCTAGATGGCGTTGCGAAGCGTTTGGTTTCCCATTCCAATAAGTTATTTTTTGTTCGTCTCGTTAGGGTAGGTTACCTACAATACGATGTGCCCATACGAGGTCGGAACTGATTATCTATTATCTAGTAATAACTATAGCTAATATAGAGCACAAAATATTTAGGTACCTACCTACTTAAAACCGAACATATTAAAATTTCTCGCAACTCGCTGGACTCTATAAGGTGAAACAATGAGGTATATTTATTGCCAGATCCTCAACGGTGTGGATCTTTCAAACAAAACCTGCTTGATAACGGGAGCCAACAGCGGCATCGGGCTGGAGATGACGCGGTGCCTCAGCAACCGGGACTGTAACGTTCTTATGGCGTGCCGCAACACATATGAGGCCAGCATGCGAGCCCGGCACGTCTGCAACAACCACCATCGGCTGCGCGTCTACAAGGCGAACCTCGCCTCGCTTAGATCCGTGAAGCAATGCACGGACGAAATACTGCAAACTGAGAAGTAAGCACAGTATAGCCCAATACATTGTCTCTCAATTTTTAAGTTTCTAACAGTAAACTTTTTAGTTCCCAGTTGTTCGACTTCAAAATAATTTAACAACAAATCGAAAATCCCTATACACTACTCTTTACCTTAAACCAGAAGAACAGAATACCATATTTAGGTTGGTAAATTGGAAATTTAGAACTGCAGCATCGATTCTAATGATAGGTACCTACTACTTATCCAACTAAGAATATTATGTAACTTAGGTACTCGTACTTTACTTAACCACAACTATAACATTACAGTTTATCTAATCTAATGCATGACCATGTTATCTAAGTAGTTATTATAGTGACTTGATCGTTATAGGTCTCACTAAGTTAATATCAAATTCGGTTACAAGCATGCGGTTTAGTCATTAGGCTCGCCACACTAAACACATCACACACCCGTGAATAAGATGTTCACTGGGCCACGAAAATCTAAGTTTCTCATTCTTTTTGTGCTAAACCAACGCTTATGCCACTTGCCTACTTTTCTAAGAAAGCGTTAGCAGGAAAACGAATCAGATACTTCAATTTTCGTTTTTACGTGTATGGGTCCTGATCGTAATATTTTACACGATTGCAGGCAAATCGACATAGTAATATTAAATGCGGCCGTGTTTGGCCTCCCGTGGACTCTGACCGTGGACATGTTAGAGACGTCCTTCCAAGTGAACTACCTCAGCCAGTACTTCATGCTGATGAACCTTGAAAAGATCCTCGCGCCAGACGCCAGGGTTATCTTTATGTCTGCTGAGTCACACAGGTTTGTTAAAAGTTCCTTATTTGAACTTCACGTATTTCATGCTTATTAAAATAAAAAAGTAGTAGGGAGATACCAATATACTTAATTTTTGAAAAATAAGTAGGAAAAAACCGATTGAGCACATGGATGATTGAGATGGACTGGCATTTTGCCAGACATTCCAAATCACACCTTACAAAGTAGGTACCATTAATCAGGTATGTGGGTAAACCCAACTCAGCTAGTAGGTCTTACCAACATTTAAAAAAAAATGTTAAAAACTACAGTAAAACAAAAATAGAATACTGTATAAGTTCTTTCCTGTCTGTGTATCTGTCTTATTTGGTGTGCAATGAAGAGTCAATTGTAATACCTATTTACTAACAACTGCCTTTTGGTTTCAGGAACATTAACATGTCGTTTCAAAACAAGATGATACCGTCCGAAAACATCCTATCTCTACCTGAAGACCAGTACACATCCATAAGGGCGTACAATATATCAAAGCTGTGTGGTATTCTAGCGATGCAGTACATGAGTTTCCGTTGGGTGAAGACGAACAAGTCTGTGTTCTGTGCACATCCAGGCTCGTTTGTGAAGACACGGCTCTGTCGCAACTGGTGGCCGTATGAAGTACTCTATACTTTCATGTTGCCTTTCAGTAAAAATGTTGTAAGTTCTGACTATCTTGAAACTATCATTACTAAGTAGGGACAACGAATTACTTTCTGTCTATGAGTATACGAAATAGCTACAAGTGTTTTGCTTTTGCCAGCAATTTGTTCAAACTCTAGGCTTCCGAAACAGCCCGTCAATACTTCGACTGATTGCCTTAAGCTACCATCAGCAATGCAGACACTATCAGCTACCAGCAGCAGCATGAGTATTGTATGTACTACGATTCATATTTCATACCTACTACAATATTGGCTACCAAATCATTAAATGCAGACCTTTAGAGAGAAGTCAAAATTAAAAGTGGATCGATTGTTTTGATAGCCAGGGTTTGTTGGGATTAAAAAATATAACTACCTAATGGTGTGGTAAATCTCAAGCCTCTGACAAGGGGACTAACTAGACAGGTAGTAAAGGTAACCTTGGTAGAAGAAATAGGCACCTACCTATTTTCCCACTGTTCAACTTAAGTCGGTACCCCGAGCCAAACTAGCGCCACCACCACAGGCCACCACCTATTTTTATCTTATTATTTCGTTGAACAAAGGTAATATCAAAAATTTCAATGGACAATTTGTGATATCTATTATAAGCTTTTTTAATGCCTGTGTCATAGTTACATTTCGTATAGTTTAGTAGGAGATACAATAATTGAGGTTGGTGGCCACAAAGTGCAACATTGTATCTCCTCCTAAACTATACAAAATAAAACTATGGTAGAAGCATTAAAAAAAAGTTTATTATAGGTATCACAAACTGCTCCTTGAAATTTTTGAAAAAACCGTTGTTCAACGAAATAATAAGATAAAAGCTGGTGGCGCTTAACAGCTTAAATTTGAGTTGCTGATAACTACTTTATTTATCGTTGACATACGTTATCTGCTCAAAACGAATGTATCGTTGACGTACATTATCTACTCAAACGTAATGTTTATGTATTGTTGACGTACGTTATCTTTTAAAATGCTATGTATATGTCGTTGACGTGCTTTTTTCATTAAACGGACGGAATGTATGTATCGTTGACGTACGTTATCCGCTCAAACAGAATGTATAGTATCGTTGCCGTGCGTTTCAGCAACAAGCCGCTAGCACACCCCTGTTCTGCGCCACAGCGCCACAACTCGCCGGCCTCAGCAACATCTACTACAAGGTATTTATAACACAAACTCTACTTCCTTGAGGGAGGGCCAGATAATGTTTAGTTAAAATGTTCAAAATTATTATTTATTAGTCTTGCCAGCGGCTTTTCCTTCGATTGTCCTGCACTTCTTTTTAGGGTTCCGTACCTCAAAAGGAAAAAAGGAACCCTTATAGGATCACTTTGTTGTCCGTCTGTCCGTCTGTCCGTCTGTCCGTCTGTCCGTCTGTCCGTCTGTCAACCCACTTTTCTCAGAAACGCGTAGGGTTATCGAGTTGATATTCACATCATATACGCAGGCTCGTAACCTCTTGAAGCCTCGACATAAATCAAACTTCTAAGTCAACGCAATCAAAAGTTACAGCTGTTTATGTCTATTTTTTTTCAATTTTCCAAGGGAATCACATGCACACAAAACCTATAGGGTACTTCCCGTTGACCTAGAACCATGAAATTTGGTGAGAAGCAAGGTCTTATAGTACAAGTAAAGGAAAAAATCCGAAAACCGTAAATTTGTAGTTTATTCACAGAAAAAATATTTTTTTAATCTTGCCATGGACCAAAAACCTATAGGGTACTTCCCGTTCACCTAGAACCATGAAATTTGGCACGAAGCAAGGTCATATAGCAAAAATAAAGGGAAAAATCTGAAAACCGTAAATTTGTAGTTTATTCACAGAAAAAATATTTTTTTAATCTTGCCATGGACCAAAAACCTTTAGGGTACTTCCTGTTGACCTAGAACCATGAAAATTGGTGAGAAGCTAGTTCTTATAACACAAGTAAAGGGAAAAATCCGAAAACCGTAAATTTTTAGTATATTCACAAAAAAAAAATATTTCGAATCTCGCCATGGACCAAAAACCTGTAGGGTACTTTCCGTTGACCTAGAACCATGAAATTTGGCAAGAAGCAATGACTTATAGCACAAGTAAAGGGAAAAATCAGAAAACCGTAAATTTGTGGTTTATTCATACAAAATAGTACATTGTTACACTAGGGTTGGACGTAACTTATTTAGTCTCGAGACGCCAATAGTTAGAGGGACTAAATAAGTTACGTCATAATCGTTATCAAATCAGAAAATTATTGTGCCTTATTCGTCTGGATTTGACTGATTTCTTTGCTAAAGAGTTTGTACGGAACCCTTGATGCGCGAGTCTAACTCGCACTTGACGTTTTATTTCTATCCATAAAACTGACAGAGATAGATTGTCTCAACATAATCATACCCACTTATTCATACTGGTCTGCTAACTAAATAAAATTAATATTTCTCATTCTGACTTATATTAGTAAAGAAAGACAAAATGAGAATTAGCTATGTGATAAGTTAACAGACTATTAAGAATAAGGGGGATAAGGTTAGACCATATTTCACGCTTTCTTTGTGATGGTAGTCAAACGCTTTTCCGTTATCACTAAAAAGTCAAGTATATTTCTCATAATATTTTGTAATCTCAGTGTATTGGAAAATAAAGCTCTTTTTATTTTTTATTTATTTTATAAATACAAAAGCCGCCTTGTTTAGGAAGGGCACGTTCAGACTGGAAGCATGTTTGATGATCGCTATACCTAATAATATCGTGATTTATTTCAGGATTGCCAGCGGAACGAGCCAAGCGACCTGGCTCAAGACTCTCACTTCGCGTTCCGCATCCACGACCTAACCCAGGATATGATCCGATCGCGCATGCGACTCCTCGAGACGGAGGAGACGACGGAGGAAGAAGTGCCCGTCGAGACTCAAACCACGGCCATGGAGGAGAATCTCACGCCTAACATACTCCATGAATAGAATATTAAATCTTTCAGCTTCACGATTTCGGCAATTCTATGGAGGAAAATCTTAGTGATATTCTTTGTGAATACGTTTCGGGGAATTTTTTTAGTCTTACGTGCTTCATGAATGGATTTCATAGATTTTAGACAAAAAAAAATAACGTTGGTAGGTTTTTGAATATAAAATTTACTCAAAAAGTATCATTTGGACAATATTTCGAGAACACAGTCAAAATTTTGTGCAAATTGTGTAAGTTAGATAGTTCTGTAGTTGTTGTAAAACGTAATCGTTTATAATTAGTGTTAGTTAAAGTTAGTTAAAAGTATATTTATTTAAATTGTCATTATTGTTAAATTGGTAATTTTAAATAAACAATTTTTTTACTATTTTCCTTTATTCAGTATATAATAAATACAACGAAATCTATGCTTTTATAAAATTTTGATATAAAAAGTTTAATAACAGGTAGGTACTACATTATACAACTTATCCTAAGTACAGATAAAAATAGGCACGATCAAAAGCCGATAAATACATTAAATTTTAAGATTTAATAACATTGTCGCGGAGAAAATTATTCGAACGACTACTAATGTTAAGCTTTTGGTCTCTTGTTCGGTATTCACGGCACATAATCGTATGAAAAACTTCTAGAATGATCTTTTGCTACGTCGCAGTCCGCGGTGAGGCATTAGCGCGGTGAAGTGGGGAGTGGGTACGTGTCGTCTTGTTCATAACGCTGCGGTGTGCGTCACAGCTCGATAATGGATTTGTTTGGAAGGCAACGTCTGCTTTGATAGCTGCGGCAGAATCAACTAGTAACCTAACCGCTTCTCCGCATAGACTGTCGACGCTGCCTAGCATCACGTGCTATAGCCGCCTATTGCAGCGTTGTGCGTCCCGAACAAGAGCCCAAAGCTTAAGGTGGGTACGGACACCTAAGCCTCCATACAAACGTACTTTCCGATTCATTTGGAGACTAGGTAAATTCATATCAAACAATTCAAACATAGCTATTTCATAATCATAAGAAATAGCTATGTTTGCATCGTGTACAAAAACAATCATTAAATAAGAGCGAAACTAATAAAAACGCTTGAAAATTAATTGTAATGAATTTTCGCTCTCATTATGATTGATTTTTTGAGAAACGAAAACGCCACCTTAACCCGCCAATAACATTTTAAAATTACCTTAGGCCATTTTCACCAATGCAATATTCAAGATTTAACGAAAATCGCACGCAATCGCGTGCAACTCTCAAATTTGAGTTATTTGTTTTAATTCGTGTATAACCAGGCGCTTAGGCTTGTAATGGTTGTTAATATACAATGTTAGGTAATAAATAATTAAATTAGTTTTGAGTTTAGCTGTGAACCACATCACAATTCATGTGTTCAATGATAAACAATTGCAATTTCATCGTGCATTTAATCCTCACTTATTATAAATAACATAACAATAATTATTATTATACATGCTAATATATTTCTTAATGAACTAAAAGTACGATTTTATAATAATAAACTTTAAAACGACGAGTAAATGCATCGCATTTTAAACGCGAATTTTCTGATTCCATCTTGCCCTAGCCGGGTATAATAATTTTAAGTAAGTGCTCTTTGGGCACTATTTGAAGTTATGTTCGTGTGATATAACATATAACTAGGTATAACATAATCCGTCTATCCGTGGTCCTGGCTCGACCTATTAGCGAACATCGCTCAAGTGCAATATGTTAACCATTTCCAAGCATTTTTTGGCACAGATCACAGTGTCAGCCTCTGCGAAATGATAACTTGCCTAGATTTCTCTTCGAAAATATTGTATTGCGTAGCATGAATCTGTTGAAGAGGCTTCATTCGTTGAAAGTATTTCCTTTGTCGGTTCTTTTGGTACAAAAATTTGACGAATTGGACAGAACTTAAAAAATACAAGTTATGACAGTGTTGCCAGATCGAATTTGATAAAATTAGTAGAAAGAGTAATAAATCAAGAATACAGAAAAAAATTTAGCCCTGTACTCTAAAAACACGTAAAAATTACAATCTGTACATATTTTTGTGACATTATAGTTAATGAACGGATAAACTGATTATAATTAAGTTTAATAAGCGTGTACGATTCAATTTTCAAAAATGGCGTTTGTCAATGTACCTACTACCTACCCAAGTTTCAAATTAAAATATTCATGGCTCTCAAAGAGACTAATTTCATCGGAGAAAGGGAGGTTAACATGTAGCAAGAATAGACTCTCAAAGCTGACCGAAGTAACATCAGAGTGAAATGAATTTTTTATTTGTTTTATGGTCTCTTTCAGAGAAAGCAGGTAAATTTCTCGAATTTAAGAAATAAATCAGTGGATCTATTTCTTTAAATAGTACTGATTAAATTTATTATTAAATTAATATTCTTCAAAATTCAGGTACATCTGGCAACACTGGGCTTTTATTTTAATGTAAAGAAAGGGACGGCAACATCTTTAGTACTGTCAAATTAGTTCAGTTTTTGTCCAAATTCCAAAACATACACACAGGACACACGGTGATACTGAGTGTGGCATGAAAATGTGAATCCATTGGCAGAATGGCATAGGCTAGCTTACGTTAGTTCAGTACAGGAGGATTCGTTTCTCGACTTGCTTTCTGCAGATCGGGCAGACAGTGATGCGGTCCCCGCACATCTGACACATGCCGTGCCCGCACAGGAATATCATGTTCTTGAGACGGTCCAGGCAGATGGGGCACATCGTCTGAAAATTAGAAAATAAAAGGGTCAGATGGGCCAGCTTGAGGGTCGGCGCAGCGGGGAGTTTTCGTATTATGTAAATAAAATATGTATCTATTTGCGTAGTAAATAAAATTAAGGATAAGAAAGTTTTATTTTTAATCACTATCTTTAAAAGTGTGTCGTGTCGCGTCTCAGTGTGAGCTGACCCTAACAATTTAGTGACAAAAAACTGAGAGTAAATTATTAAATGTACAGTCTGTGTCAGTGTGTGAGAGCAGCTATTGATATAGGCTGTTGAGTCTTGGATCAATTGAATATATTGTTTCCCTACCAGTCCTTTATTCACATGCAGCAGAAGAAAGATTATTCTAAATTTTAATGTATAAAGACCACCTAACCTGTTCCTGTCCTGAGTATAGGATGGATCATTCACCTGTTCCTTGATATCCTGCAACTGCTGCTGCAGTTTCTGTACGTCGGCGGGCGGCACGGGCGGCGCATTCGGCGCAGCCGGCGGGTTGGTGAAGCGAGTGCCGTTGTTCATGTAGTGTGGCGCAGCCGGCGCGGGCACTGCGCGGCCTTTGTTCACTTGGACCTGCGCTAGGTTGCTACTGCTCTCTTTATCGACTGAAACAGGAAAATAATCCTAGTTAAGGATCTTCAATAAATAAATTAAAACTTAAAATTACATAATTTCGGAAAGTTTAAGGCGCTACGCAAACATAGACATTTTTCGTTTCCAGTTACCGACACCGAACACTTTTGTTGTGAAAAGTGAGAGCTTAAACATTTTTGAGTCCACTTTGACACAAAAATGTTTAAGTATGCGCAGGGAGTGGATGATTTCATACTGGAATCAAATATTCAGCGGTAGCTTGTATGTGACAGTATCCACGTTCGCGCAGCGCCTTAGGTTCGTATTATGAAAGCTTGATCCAGTCATCGATCGTATTATATGCTTGAGTAGGTATCTTATCGTTTTTCTAAGGTGTTAACGTCACTCAAGCATTGATGCTACGACTGAGCAAGCTTTCATACGGGCTTTAGATTAGATGAAACTTTGAACTAACAGCTACATGAAGCATAAGATTGTAAGTCACCTTACAATCTTATACTTATGATGATCATTGTTGATCGCAGCCACCGCCGTCGCCGCCACATTAACCACCGCCGCCGGTCCCGCTTGTTGCAGCAACGGCCTGCATTATTCTACACACTTACGCTTGAGAAGTACAACTATTGATCCAATGCTAAAGTAAAAAGTCAAACTCACGATCAATCTTGAGCGCAGCCGAAATTACCGTCGCCACCACATTAAGGCGGTGGTATGCGTGAAAGACGGCAAGCTGAAGACAGTGCAGTGGACTAATATAGGCTGATGATGATGATGCGTGAAAGTGGCGCCGCTACCCATTTTATTTTATACGTAGGAAATTTCAAAAATCCAACGCACCACTTTCACGCACACTACCGCCTTAACCATCGCCGCAGTCGTCGCTTGCTGCAGCGGCGTCCGACTATCCGAAGTCGACACTTGCGCATGATACGTATCAATTTAAACTAACAATCCAGTGCTAAAGAGTTATAGGACACTTACGATCAATCTTGAGCGCAGCCACCGCAGTGGCCGCCGACGCCGCCACATTAACCGCCGGGATCACAGTCGCCGGCACGCTCGCCGCCTGCTGCAGCGGCGTGCGACACTCCACGCACTTGCGCATGAGCGGCGCGCAGGCTGCGCAGGCGCACACGTCCCCGCACGGGCGGAACACCACAGTGGCGGGCGCTTCCGAGCACACCACGCACTCTCCCACTCGCTGCCGGCTGGTCACCGTCGCGCGACATATCAGGCACTTCTTCACCTGTAATTTACATTACTTTTTATGTTTTTTTTATGTTACGATCGCGGATAAGGAATAGGATACCTTACAAAAAGAACTTCTCATTTTTTTTTGCTGAAGTAACGCTGTGACAAAGATATTTCAGGTTTAGTTAAATAAAAACAAATTTCCTACAACAGTAACATTATTTAGCCAAACCCGTGGTGGTCGTGACCTAAGATTTCCCCCCTCTCGAATTGCACGGCGATGCCATCAACGATGGTGAAGATAGATATTCTAACACAGACAGAAGAGGCAAGAACTTGCATTTCATGTTTATTAAAAACCTTCACCATCAAATTATTAGGCATCTTATTGTTAAAATAAATAATGAACAATCACCACAACATGCTGACTAGTTAATATGCCTGATAAACTTACCCTAGCAGCGCAAACATTGCAACAGCAAATATGTCCACACGGTCTGAAAAGCGTATCTCTCTTAGCATCCGAGCACACAAGACATTCTTCCGTCGTCGGGTCTCCACTCTGAGCCACTGGCTCCGGAAGCTCCGGGATATTGGACACTCCAGCCCCGTTCACATTGTTCACGTTATTCACTGGGAGGTTGGTTCCACTGGTGCTGGGCTGGGGTTCTGTTTCGGGTGCGTCGGTGACTACAGTCGTGCCTTCTTTGCGGCATGACGAGAGCGTCTTGCAGAGGTTGGGGTCTGGGCATAGGTCTAGCGGGGTTTGACCTGCAAAATTTACCAATACACAATTTTAAACCTTCCTTGATACCTTGGTCGGCTTTTATACCTTGTAGTTGAAATAAAGGCAGTACCTATAGGTTTGATTTGAAACAAGAAGATGAAGGAGCTTTCACGTTGTCCCACCACAGCTGTAGACCGTTCACCGTAAGATGTCCCCTTCCGTGATGGAAATCGTTCCCAGGCAGGGGACCATCTTACAGTAAACGGACTGTAACCAAAGCGAATTTTTATTCCGAGCAGCTATGTTCTTTTTAGAATAAAAGAGTACGGCATTAGCTTTCGAATTGAGCTTTGGTGTGGCTTAGGTATAGACAATGAGAAATTATCTAGTTACTACAATAATTCACTGGGTATATAAAAATTACCACATACGCTCATAATAACGATGAAGGTTTTCGCTACACGCTACACATCATTATGTAATGCAGAGGCTGGAAGTTAATGGTACGCTGCGTATAGCTGGATGACACTGTGCAAATATGTACAGATAAAAAAACCCTGGCCTTGCTTATTCTTGATGCCGAGATCAGCCCCGTGTGCGGCCAGGAAGCAAGCGATGGACGTGGATGACTTCTTATCGTGAGCGTGAGCGAGGCTGCTCAGTAGCGACGTCTCGCGAGAGTCTGTAGGTTGACGAAGCAATATCATGCTATAGCGACTTTATCCTACCTTTTTTGTTCTTGATGCCGAGATCAGCCCCGTGTGCGGCCAGGAAGCAAGCGATGGACGCGGATGACTTCTTATCGTGAGCGTGAGCGAGGCCAGTCAGTAGCGACGTGTCGCGAGAGTCTTGGAGACGACGTAACTGTTGCAGCGTGTGGTGACGTAGAGCCTCGTGAAGTGGTGTGTCGCCGTCCTGAAGAAACGTGTATTTGTAAAATGTGCTACTTAAGATGCTGAAAGAACTAAGGTCATTTTTTAAAAGCCTATCGTTCTGTACCTGGTTTTGTTTTAATGTACACAACCAGACTATACATAGTGTTAATTGAAATTGACAAAGTTAAAGCTATTGGTTTAGATTAAAAATCTAACAGAAGTATATCGGCATGTAATTTAAGGAAAAAAGGATCAGTTTGTTGCCCGTCTGTCAACCCTCACTTCTCAGAAATGGGTGCAGGTATCGAGTTGAAATTTACATCATATACTTAGGTTTGTAACCTCTTGGAGCAACTATATAAATCAAACTTCTAAGTCAACACAAGCATAAGTTACAGTACTTTTTTTTTTGTTTGTATTTTCAGAGTCCAACTCGCACTTAAAGTTTTATTATATCGTAGCCCAGTCCTGCCTGAATAGCGGTGCATCGCTCAAGCGGAATTCGCAGAGCAAGAAACAAATTCTCGACAAGTCTGAATCTATCCAGATTGCCAACCGCCACGTATTCAATGCACAGACCAATCCGCGTGCATAAGTCACTAAAGACAGTCATGAACTGAGAACGTAGTCATTCCTAAGCTAGTTTAACCATACTTCATCATCACTAGCCAATATTAGTCCGCTGGACATAGGCCTCCCCTAATGAGTGTCAAAGCGCCCTGTCTTCAGCTTGCCGCATCCAGCTGTCTTTCGCAAATCGTCATCCCACCTGGTCGCAGGGCGTCCTACACTACGTTTGCCGAGTCGCGGTCTCCACTCAAGAACACGTTTACCCCAGCGGTTGTCGGTTCTTCTCGAGATATGACCGGCCCACTGCCACTTCAGCTTGCTAATCCTTTGAGCTATGTCGATATCCTTGGTTCTCTGTCGGATGTTTAACCATACTTAGCTATCCATAAACAAGTTTTCCTAGGTATCTTGGAGGAGGCGTCATACCTTATCACAGATATTGAGATCAGCTCCATGCGCGACCAGTAACCGCACGATCTGTGTGTGTTGCCTTTCGACGGCGAGATGTAAAGCAGTTTGTAAGTTAGCATTCTGTAGATCAGGGCGGGCGCCTCCTCGGACTAGCAACTCGGCCACTTCGGCGTGGTTGTTGAGAGCAGCTAGGTGTAGAGCTGTGTACCCGTCGTCCTTAGCGTCATCCACTATCCACGGCCGAGGTAGCTTGCCCAGCATTATCTTCATTGCGCTGTAAATGAAATGGGTTCATTTTAGTGCCTGTTACTTGAGTTTTTATTAAATAGAGATTGACGTTAAGAGAATACTTAAATTTTGTTAAGTGCGAGGTGCTGAGCCTTTTTTTTTGCTTTTACAGGAAATACAGGAATAAAATATATTTGATAGTCGATATAGGTATAACTATCGAAAAGATTCTAACAATTGAAATTCGACAAATTTTGTTCAAACAGCCCGTTTTATTAGTTTAGATTCGTTTTTAAACAATAAAACAGTTAAGTTTTTGTTTAAGTCATCAACGAGTGCGAAGCCACGGGCTAAGCTAGTAAATATCTCAAATATATAATGTAAGTGGCCTGCAAATTTTAGATTTTACAATAAAACCAATCCCTTATGTATAAGACGCATGCAGCAGTCTATTTGTGTGTTGCTAGGAGGTCGCAATGTATTTTTTAAAACCCCCACGTTGAGGTGCCCTCGTGTCTTCACGGCCCCCACGAATGGTGTCACCAGCTTAACATGACTAAAGTTTTTTGTGAGAATTCTCCCGCAGAGAGCAGATGAAGGTAGGTACCTACCTAACAGATGATTTGTTCTCTTATAAATGCCATATGAGATCATGAATCAGAAGTGAGTTTTTGATTATTTCATAAGTTAAAGTCGTGTGGAATTTAACACGTCCGATCATCTCGCCATGAGTAAATTTAGTATGGCAAGGAATGTATTAAACCACTCAACGGGACGTAGATAACGTTCGTTGCATAAACCAACGGCAGTGTCGAGGTGGGTGAACTCAAAACAGAAATAGCCGAAGAGATCGCATTTGCTCCATCAATAGCTACTCGCAGCTCCACAAGGTTTATGTGCACCCGTAAAATACGAATAAAGTCTTCGCTGGATCAACCATGATAGGAACCAGAGTTATTGATCCAGTTTAGTACATGCTTTTTAGTCTTTTACTACTGAATCAAACGCTACTGAGTGACCCGTATAGTGTATTCAAAGAGGGATCGTTTATGAAGTAACAAGCGTGTATGGTAACAACAAATTAAGTGGTTACACATTTTAATATGCCGCGTCACATTGAAAGAGTAAAAACGAACGAGCGAACTAATTAAATAAGGTCAAACGTCGCAGAGGCGAGCGCGGGCGCAGCTTGCGTCGTCGTCGGTCGACGTGCGCCTACAGTTGGGTATTGGCGCGCCGCGCGTTCGCGTTTCCTTCTACATAATAAGTATGTGCATCCCTGGTTTTGTGAAGGTTTCAGTGATGATAACAGACAAATTCCAAAAGAAACTAAGAAATAACGTTTTTGAATCGGGAATGAAAGCTATAGCTTTCTAGTTGTGCTTATAGTCAAGTAACCAAGAAAATGTCACGTCAATGAAATGGACTATAACCCAGGCTATGTTTTCGTAGAATTCCTATCAGCCAGCACTTATTCGGCGACACGCAACATTAGTTCGGCATAATTTCGTCCTTCTTTGTTATTAATGTTGCGTGAATGGTTGGTATTGATTTATACGACTGCATTAATTACAACGGGAGGCAGACATTCACAAACGAGGACTTGGGTTTAGGTAGCTATCTTATTTATAGCTAGGACGGACTGGTTACCATTTGTATTGTACAAAGTTATTACGTCTATGACTTTTCACAAAAGTTCAAAATGCTCGGATTATCAGGATCATTTTTATTATCTCTTAGTACACCAGGCTTCATAGGCTTAGTTCGGTTGAAATTAATATTACTAACAGCTAAAATAATTATAGTAATAACTGTAAAACATTAGAACACAGGAAAATGGGAACATAGATACAATGAAACAACTAGATTAGATACATAAATTTAGAAATTTAACTCTCAATGGATATTAGTTTAGTTGATTAGTAAAGTTCAGTAACTACCGTAATAACTAGCTGCCCGTAAATTTACGTTTTAGGTAGCTAGGATTAAGTTTTATAGATCCTACCCAGATGTTTAGGTATTTGTGAATTGTGGGCCAATTTAGACGTTTCACACTTTATGGAACTGTGGTTTTGACAAAGACTTTGTCGTTTAGATTTGTCACAAAGCTCTAGAAACTTTTTATTCTAATGAATTTGAATAATCCAGAGCTTTTCAAGATCACATGACAACAGTTCTGACGTACGTACGTACCTAATGTGACGAGCATAATATACCAACCCAACATTGAAACTTAGTTCCTAATGGACATGTTCGATAGGTATATTTTGTTTTTTTCCACCGATTGTAGAGTCAACAAAGCAGTCAGTCGATTTAATCACAGTGCGACGACTGAAACGCATTTTTATTTATTGTATCTAGGCGACGCAGAACAATAAAGTGATGAATCACCGCCTTTGCAGCGTAACTTTTTCAAATGTTCCGAGTATTCCAGAACGCGGCGTAAGCTCTGTCCAGTAAAATATTCCTTAATGAATAATAATACCATATTGTCGCGACGAAACTGAATTTACAGAGTAAATATGAGTGGTCCAAGCCATGATATTTCTACAGTGAGCTGATTCCCCGCGGATCCAGAATAGTAAATTATGGAAATGTGCGATTGGGGCAGCAGCGGGAACTAGTGGCCAATAACAATGTGCCATTAATATTCAACGGACGCTCTTTGGCCGGTCCGCTCTGCTCTGAGCCTCGGACAGCATCACCGGATTTCTTTGCTTAGACCATCCTTACCTAAAGACTTGATTACCTTAGCTTTTCGCTTTATAGTGCGTTACTCGCACTGGGTAAATTTTCCACGAAAATATAATAATGTCCCAAGTGGTTTCGTGGCTTAGTTGGTTAGAGCACACCCGTACTGAGGGTGGGGCGTGGGTTCGATCTTGCCGAAATCGAAAATTTTTGGGACTTGATTACCTACTTAGAGATGAGAAGATTGCATATTCATTGAGAAGTTACATGTAAGCGGTAATTTTTATTACGACCTTCATTGAATATATTGATACGTAGATTATTATTGATACGTGATGTATCACGAAATTAACGCATTGAAAACTTTTGCTACCATAAGTTCCTGTCTAAATTAGTTGCCGAATGTGAAAAATTGTGCATATCAACAAAAACTGAAGCTGGGACAGAATATAAAATGTTACATCTTGCGCCAATAGCGAATCCATGATCGAGGATAAAAAGTTAAATCGAATATGGCAAGACCAAGGATATATAAGTTTAGCATAAAATACGTAAAATATACTATGCGGATTGCTATAACGACGCGGCACTTGGTAGACAGAAGTATGGAAATTCTTAAATCTGTAACCATTGCTGAGCAAACTTTCCCGTCTGTGTTTATTTATAGCTATGTTGAAATGGATCCGCTGGGTGGATGGTGGATGCCTATCTGCTCAGTGCAAATAAAACGTTACAAGAAAAATTCCTTGTTTAGCTGGGCGGAGTAGGTATGTTTGCTTATGGTTTTATTCGTCCATAGCTAGTAATAGTGTAGGTATAATTGCTTTCTTTTCTTTATGTTACTCAAATAGCACCGTCTATATTTTTCACTTAAGCACAGTCCATCCCAAGATTGTCTGGAAGGGATCGCTCAAAGCGATAAGGCCGCCCTTTGTACCTCCTTGATTCTCAGCATTTCGTTCTATATTGTGTTTTGTGTGTGTGCCACAATAAATAGTTATCTATCTATGGTTTATGCTATCAATAAATCTAAGGGGAAGGCGGCCGGCCGCATTGGAAACCTTGGTAACCATAACGTATGATATGTATTTATTCTAAAGGCTGTAAAAATATATAAATTCATTCACAAGAGATGCCGATTCTATTGTAATATCCTCTAAAGAAAACTTAGGAGGGAGCAGAATAGTGAAGTACCTATGGATGAACCATTTTATGGGTGATCTACATATTTCCCGAATATTCCCATTTTTACGAGATTATCCATTGGCGCTCTCGCTTTCATCAATAAGAAAACCTTTGCCGCAAGAAATGATACGACGTGATAAAATGTTGTTTTTATGATCCCGGATATAACTTGGGACTCGAAACGCTAACAAAACAGCACCATGTTACTTTTGAGCAGACAAAAGATGAGTTGGCTGTCTGTCGCCCCACTTGTTTGTCTGCGAAAGTTTGCCAAAATTACTCTATTGACTGAACGTGGAGGCAAGTTTAGGTTTTAAAGGCGCTAACGGTACGCAGTGGTGTGACTCTTTACCGCGTGGTATATACATGAGTACAGTAAGTATCCACAGCGGATGTATGTATGTGTAACGAGCTCGCCACAACGCGATGCGGTGGTGGTCGGGCGTGCGTACGATCGGCACACAAAGCGTGGTTTCACCTGAAATGTAGAGAGCGGTAGAGCAACTTGCAAGATTCATTGTGAAATCGGTTTATAGTGTTGTGGGTGTTTCTATTTGTGTTTTCAAATATTGATGTTTATTTTTGTTTAATTTATAAAATTGAATTTCAGGGGTCAGTGAACGCAGAGGAGTGCCAGATCTCGTGATCGGTACTATGTATAGATCGACTACCCCGCGGGAGGTGACAGTGGTGGATGGTGTAAACTAATAATAGCCTCCCCTCCAGCGCGCGAGCAGCGGTCGGGTCGGCGACGGGAGCGCACATGTGGCGCCCGCGTCCGCCGCACCGGCCGCTGGCGCACGTTTATTATACAACAAGTCGTCATGCGGCGCGGTTCACGGCGCTCCTTGCATAACAGAGCCCCTGCCTCCGTCCGCGGCTGCCGAGGCTAGAGCTTGCATCCGGAGCGGTCCACGCGCGCTGCAAGTCGCTGCACGTTCGGGTAACCGATCCGATGGACGCAAGCCGGCGGTTCTATTTCGGGAAAATACAAATTTGGAATGGTTGGTACTCGCGAGACGTAAGCGAACCCGCCGGTTGGCTCCATTTTTAGAGCTGGTCTGCGCGTGCGCATCGATCCCTCCGCCACGCCAGTGCTCAGCGAGCTGCCACCAGGCCGCGTCGCGCGCCGCCCCCGCCCTTCTCTGTGCGCCGCTGCACAACTCACGTCACGTCACACGCGTCACAACCGAACGAACGAAGGTAGTCGCGATCTACTTCAACGCATGGATTACCAACACCAGAAGAATCAAGAACACGATCAACACTGAAGACTCCAAAGCCTTAGCGAGTTCCGTGCTTCCTTACTTCCCATAGTGCATATTATCGTATGGAATGTAAAGAAGTATGGAGCTGCGCGGGCGTATCCGCCGGCAGCAAACTTCTTGAAGATTTTTCAAGATTATTCAAAGACATAATTGTGCCTGCTTAACTGGATTATAGATGTAATAAGTGTGTATCGTCGATTGCCGAGTGCATTTCGTGTCATTTCTATTTATGTGCTTTTCGAAACGGACTTGTAAAATCTTTTTTTTGTGAGAAATCGCTCATCCAATGATACCGATAAGTATAAAAATTATTCCTCTGATAAAAAATTTCAACTAACCAAGCCAAATGAGACAACGTTCTTGTAGCAGACAATTCGAACAGAACCGAACCTTTTCATTTGTGATTGTATCCCGTTGGCTGTAGTAAAAATACGGAATTAGTAAGTAAAAATGCAAATTGTTTGTTCTTTGGCGAGTTGTCGTAAAATAACATCTGGCGTAGGTAACAGTTCGGTCCGAGCCAAGGCAACATAAATAAACGCGCGGCAACGTCGTCGACTGGAGCCTGAAACACCGCTCACGGTTTTAAATTAGCTTTGTGGAGATAAATCGACCATGTTAAGTCGATGCTCAAATTTTAGGTTTATTCGCAAAGAATACTATAAAAATTTTAAGCTTTTCGTGTTTTCGTTCAAGTTAGTCAAAACAATTCGTAATTGAAGAATCTTTCTTTCAACTTGCACTTTATTCTTGACTTTATCGAAGGAATACTTTTCTCGAGTACGAATTTCATTAACATTCTTTTGTAGCAATGTTTTGAAAGTATTTCGGAGGTAAGGAGCTATGAAACTATTTCATTTGATTAAAATATTGAAAGCAACGGAGAGCGTCCATCGGTAAAACACAGTTGAATTAAAATCATCAAATATAATTTTAAAAGCAATCTTGTTGCAATTTTTCACTATATTGTGGAACCTTGTATGCATGAGTATAGGTACTACTTAAACATGTCTATGTGTAATTTTATTCAAAGTAAATGTTGTTTTCATGTCTTTTCTACTTATTTAAATGTAACAAATAGTTAAAATTAATATGTAGGAAAAATACACACATGCATACGAAAACCATATACCTACCGGTATATTATTTAATAGGTTAATTGGTTCGGTTGTTATTACTAATAATGCATTTCATTTTGTCAAATCTACATGTTTGTCATTAATTTCTAAGTGTTTCTAACTTGTAAAGGATTTTATAAGTAGTAAATAATCGATAAGAATGTCATACTGTTAAAGCTAAAATCGCAGATAAATCAAAAGTTGCTTGCATCGGACAGCGCACGAGGGAATTGGCAAGGCTACCGATGAAAACTTCGCATAAATGATATGAGTACCGCACGGGTATCGATATTATGTCCCATTGCACTGGAATGTCTGGAATGGAGCATACCTAGGTACATGTATGTATTGCAGGCAATATTATTACTGAACGAATCGGTTGGTGGTTTAAGTTTATAATTTATTAAAAGTCTGAAGTATTCCATATTTGGGTAGAGTATTTCTTTAGGTACATGAATTGAGTCATATCTCTCTTTCTTTGAAATCCAATTGATATTTATTTACGCTATTGAAGATAAAACAAAAATCTATAGAAACCGTTGAAATTATTCTCACGTCCGCCTTGAACTTGAGCTTATAGAGTCATAATGTGTTGAATACGGATAGGAAAAAAATGGGCAGTAAAAAAACAGAAACGGCAGTGTTCGCCGCGCCTGCGCAACATCTGGAGCTTGCATCTCATTATGCGGAGCCGTCGCGGGTGAGCGGACAGACCCGAACAATGTGGAATATTGTCGTTAGTCCCTTAGGTATTGTTTAAACATCATAGAAGCGACGGATTTCGTCCTTCGTCTTAGGAGTAATTTTTGACGATATAATTTCTTATTTTATGATTAGCGTAACGTAACTCTAGTGTTATTGCCAGTATCTAAACTAATAACACTAGTATAACGTTATATCTTCCTTCCTATAAAATGTATTTTTCCTATTTGGAATCACAGCAAGAATTTTGCTCTACAAGAGAAGAGTACACGAGATTGGCGATCGTATAATAAAAGCTAATGGCTTGTTAAATTACCCACTCATTGACGTCATTGCACTGAATATAAACAGTCGACTTTTTAATTCAAGAAAATGCATAATTTGCTTTGCACTTTTGCCTCGGTATTAGATAGTTTTTATATGCACTTCTCAGTGATAAGAAAACTTTTAGAATGGAATACCGTTTCTCAGAAGTCTGAGCAAAGAAAGAAACGAGAACTTGTTTCAAACTCCGCCCCAGCTTAATCAGATATTTAAAAGCATTTACTTTTGTGAGGACTACTGTTTTAAGACGATCGTTTGAATAATGATGTTTGTTCTTAGCTGTTACGTTCATCCCTCTTGATTAATGTTTGTCAAATAATGTTTTTATTCTCATTTCAGTGAGCTGGAACTAGCAGAAAGAGTTTGATCAACAATAATTTTAGTCATCTTTGTCTTTTGGCCTATGGAATTTAACTAAAAACATGTTTGCATTGCGTATCTGGGCTGATGATCGAATTTCGACATAAATTAATGAACTGCATATTTTGCCAAACCATAAACTTGAAAATCATGCGTCATTATTACAACTAAGTATTTTAACCATTCACTCGTAAATAATGAGAATGTCAAAGAAAGAGGCGAGGCATTAGATAGGATCCGTTCATTGTTTTATAGCGAGGGGCTTCGGAACTGATGGAACGACGCGCGCGCCGACAGTGGGGCAATGACAGCGCGCACGCATTGCAATCAGGAGCACTTACACACAGAGGCGCGGCTGCATTCTACCGCGACTACACGCCAATAAACCAACCGATCAAACTATCAAATGAGACTATGAGTAGGCACTCACAACTGATCACGATTAAATCCACATCAATGCGGCGATAAAAGATAAAGGGAGAGCAATTAAAGCTTGTTTCGGTCACAGTAGAGCAAAACTCGTTTACTATTGTTACAATGTTCGCGTTTAAAGTTGATTGACGACCAGCTGATCCTTAAAGTTCTCACTATGTCCATGCAAACCAACCGAACACAAGCCCATAGAAAACACCATAGATTAAATAATAATTACACACTATGAATCCAGAATCTACCCGATACTGCGCCCTTTGATAGTGCACGCCTTTGCTATTATACAAAGGGCTGCTCTATGAGAAAGGGATCTTGACCTACCAGTTTGTTCAGAATGTTCGACTCTCAAAAACAATTTATTCATGCATCCATGCAACGAACGAAACCAACAAAAGAATTTTAAACTAGACAGGGGGATAATGAATACTAGACAAAGGCAATTTAATAGAGTTACTAGCGTGCGATTCGCCTTGAGTCTCGTAGCTTTTTTTGAATGGAATTTGAGATTTTATACGGACACTTTGTATGATGGATATACGAGTTTCGGCTATGTTTATCTAGGGTCACGACCAGTGACCACCTGCCCGTGCTATCTGATAATGGTAAACTTGCATTTTGTCCTGGTTTGTGTCAACACCAAAACCAGATTTAATGTTAGCAAAATAACTGTTCAATGTTGTATTTCTGAGTGTTACACACAAAGAAAAGTTTGTAGTTAGGTACCTACTTTTTTATATAGATCAGAGGATGTCTTGTTATTCGCGGATGACGTGCGAAAATAACCGCCAGACGAATCGTTGGCACCGCTCCAGAGGCCAATGTGAGTCTCCTGACGTTCTGCCTTAGTCAACATTTCTGCCAGACGTACCTAGTCATTAATAATGTGGGTTCGAAATTGTTTTATTTAATTTCAGTTATTTTTAATGTAGATGTCAGTGCAAATATACATTCTAGTATACTATCCATGTCCATACTAATATTATAAATTCGAAAGTAACTTTGTCTGTCTGTTAGCTTTTCACGCCCAAACGGCTGAACGAATAATAATGATTTTTGGAAGGAAGGTAAATAATATCCCCGGGACGGGCATAGAATACTTGAAAAACGCGGGTGAAGCCTTGGGCACCAGTTACTATAGTACGAGTATATACAAATATAGATGATTTTGTAAGGTAAATGCTGGAGGTACAGTGCCTACCAAAACAAGTTAAAATACCTAGTACCTACCTATCACCTGCGACGCAAGAGGTTGCGGGTTCGATCCCCGCCTCGGAACAAATTTGTGTACGATCTGCAGAAATTTGTTCAATTGGTCTGGGTGTTTTTTATGTTTAATAAAAAATATCTATCTATGTAATGTATAATATTACGTATATCAGTTATCTAGTACCCATAACACAAGCTCTGCTTACTTTGGGGCTAGATAATGCTGTGTGAATTGTCCAGCATTATTTATTTTATTTATATTTATCAGGAACGTAACATCGCGTCGAAAAGAAAATAGTAAGTTTCAAAAAGACGCAGGCGGCAGATTGATTATGTACTTAAATTTGCATACCAAATAACACGACAAACATCAACGCGGCTCATCAGCATATTCTCGAATCTAAAATATGTAATGTCAAGCGGTAACCTCGCCCTTCCACAATGGCAATGCCACCTAATATGACATTAAATTTGAATGCACTGCGTCCTATTGCGTGCTCGTACATTATTCACATAAAACAATGTCAAAAAAGCCCCTATTAAATTACTAACGACATCAAAAGCATTGATTTATTTTGCACACCCGCGGAACTTACTATCGCCGTCTTATTAGTGCTAATCGGTGTGATGAATAGGGTCTAGTACTCCCTAGTACCTATAAAACAGAAATGTATGTATATTTATATCTTCATATTAGCATGTGAATGTAATCTGGGAGCCTACTCGCAAAAGGAAAATCGAAGTTATTTATTTACTTATTCGTTTTCGTGCAAAACCAACTCTTATGTCGCTTGCATAAGATTAACGTTTGCACGAAAACCAATCAGAAACTTTGATTTCGTTTTTAAGAGTACAGGACGAAGTAACATTATTTCATCTGTGGTACAGGCTCAGAAACGGCGCGACACCAAGTGTGGACTTCTGTAACTCTCTTTGCCGTAAACATAGTGAATGATAACTGTATAGCTCGCTAGATGGCAGTGGTTCTGAAAATGTTTAAACTGACTACATAACACAATACTTGTAGATTAATTTACAAATACGGGTATGATGCACATTGCACACGCAAATTAAAAAGATGTATTAGTGTACAAGTCAATATACACTTATATAACCACTAGGGTTTACTGTCCACTTCTTCCACTAGTGGGCAAAAAATTGAAATGGACAAAATCAATAACACCTTGTTTCTTATTTGACAATAATTACTATTTATAAACCTGT
Source organism: Eupithecia vulgata (assembly GCA_946478455.1). Taxonomy (NCBI): domain Eukaryota; kingdom Metazoa; phylum Arthropoda; class Insecta; order Lepidoptera; family Geometridae; genus Eupithecia; species Eupithecia vulgata. The sequence goes on along the minus strand of OX297862.1, from coordinate 7,123,900 downwards.
TAATAGTATAAAATTTGACTGGTTTAAGTGCTTATTTATATTGATATTTGATTTGATGTTTTCTGTTTGTCAGTCATACACAATGAATACATACCTAAACCTAAACGTTTAAAGAGAAGTATTAATATCTTTATTAACTAACGAATCCTACGAACTTATTTGTGTTCAATAATATCTTGAAATAAGACTGACCAGGTGGGTCGTTCAACAATGGTTATGTCCGAATAGCCTTTATGTTCCGAGCTTTGTATCAATAAAGCGAGCAAAGATTTTAGCAGGCAAAGGTTAAATAAAGGAATGTGGTAATTAGTGGCATATGTGCCGGGCATCCCCCGCGGCGCCATCAGTAGAGCCGCGTTCCGGCCGCCATTGCACAATAAACCGACACCAAATTATCTTTTCAAACAATTAGCCGAGACTTATAGCCCAACAGAATGTTCTGCCATAGAAATATGTCCGTAATTACACATATTTTTACGAGTTAAAAGGCGGAATGTACGTTCGAGCCAGAAGATAAGGGGTCGCAATTTTTCAGCGATGCGCACGGTGAATTTTGATTGGAACATTGTTATCTTTAGGGTGATAAATGACAATTACACCTGGATGTGCCTGCGGCGCGCGGCGACTCGTTACTCTTCCTGGCTCAGCCTGTGACACGGCATTATGAGCGAACAGCCCATCACGGTATTACACTGGCTGAATATTAAGTAAACCACCACTTCTATCTCATAGGTTGAGCAACCAAGTTAAAGCTTCATATGTTATATCATATAAAACAGCCCATAGTATTTATTAAATTATTAACGTACCTAAAATTAAAATTAGTGCGCAGAATTACAAAGAAGAGTCTCTGCTATGTCTTTAAGAAGTCAATGAATGATGAGACTTTAAAAAGCTTTTACTAGATTTATCATCGACGACTTGAATTAAACAGAAAAATATTTTATTAAATAAGCTTTAAGCTGTGGGTGCGTCCACCAGATCGGAATCGGAGCGTACGCAACAGGCAGATTCTCAGACTGTTCTTTGCCTAAGCTGTCTCAATAATATATATAATTAATATATATTAGATTTTTTCTCATATCCAGTAAAATGCCCTATTCTGCCAATGACGTCAACGACAAACTCAATTGTTTCGAAAAATCACTATATTGATGCAAAATCCGAAAGCAGTGGACGCGTAGAGCTATCTGCATAATTGTAAATACCAACGCCTCGTATGACCCGATTCCGACGCAGTGGACGCACAACTTAAAGGACATGTTTATGATAGGGTTGTATGATAAGAATGCTTTTGCTGTTGTTTCAATTTGAGGAACAAGGAAGGATGAGACAGTATAAATAAGGTATCTCGTATTATTTTGCAAATGTAATCCTACGCCTTCCCCGTAATGCTATAGGGAAATCTTCCGACTGAAGTTGTAAGTTTATTATGAAATAACAATATTCAGTTGGAAGATTTCTAAAAATATAACCAGCCAAGTACGAGTTTACTCGCACACTGACGGTTCTCTACCATCGTACATAATGCCATTTCGCAAAAGGAACCGTAAAACAGTTTTTTTAATAGATAAAACTTGGTCACCCATCTAAGTACTGATCGTGCCCGACGTTGCTCAACTTCGTTGATCGGTACTCAACTTGGTATAGACGATACGAATATAGATTCATTAATTATAAAATTTATTTATTTGTATTATGCACACCCATTACGGTTCAAGAGAAAAAAGTATAGTAAAAATTTCCTAAAAAAATCAACGATGTACCTTTCCGATTCAGAACCCTAAAAATGCCAAGAACCTGTTGGTAACGCTATAATAGATGGTTGGCTTGTTCAGTGTTTTTGTGATATTCCGAGATTATGTGATTTTAATAAAAATGTTTCAACTAACTAAGGCGCATCAGAAATATTTCCTGGATAAAATGATGTGTTTGTACGTCAGTGGTTTCTGTCCGCGGCAGGGCACGCGACGTTTCCGGATAACAAGTAGCCAATGTGTTATTCTGGGCTTTTAGCTTAATAATACTAGCAATATTAATCAAAGTCTAGCATTAAATTACCATTCTAGTGAAAGATATGAAGGTACTAAGTAGGTAGTACGGTTCATACCAGCGTAGCTGTAAAATAAATAAAAATTGTTTAATTCAAGTACATCAAGAACTCACTAAATTACATTAAAAATACGCAATAATAATAAAATACAATAAAAAAATAAAGAAACAAAAGAAAAATAAATGCTACACATGCTGGAGGAGTGGAGACCACTACTACTACTGAGGTACGTACTGAGGGTGGGGCGCGGGTTCGAATTCTGCCGAAGTCTAATTTTTGTGGGAAATTATTAAATTGTTTGGAGTGTCCACAAAACTATTATGCCGCTAGTTGTTGTACTGTGATCTGATCACAGATCACAGAAAAAGAGTAAAACTAACTAGATTCTATCAATTTTTTAATTAATTATCCGTTAGACGCGCAAAACTAACCTAAAATTAATATTCATAGCAGTGAGTACAGCTAGTACAAAGTAACAGTGTTTTATAGTGTAACTAGCGACCCGCCCCGGCTTCGCACGGGAAGTATATTATGAATAGTTTATACATAAAAACCTTCCACTTGAATCATTTTATCTATTATAAAAACCGCAATAAAATCCGTTGCGTAGTTTTAAAGATTTAAGCATACATAGGGATATAGGGACAGAGAAAGCGACTTTGTTTTATACTATGTAGTGACGACCTTCTTTAAACGGAACAAAAAATATCAATAACCAATCATCTACCCAATTTATAATAGTTGTAAAATATCGCATATTACTTTATCGCATACAACAAACAGTTTATTTAAAGTTGGACAGGGAGCAAATTGACTTACTTATTTTCTCAGTGCATGATAGCGGTCGTTACGAGAGAAGTGCTTCTTCGAGCAGTCTCCCGGCGCAGGCTATTGTCGGGAATGAGTTGGAGACAATGCAACTGCACTGCTGGGACCTAACTGGCTACCTACAATACGTTGGCAATTTTATACTTTTATCGATATGGCTTATTGGAATCGAACGTTGTTTCGTAAAAGCTGTAGGTAGTGGTTTTGAGAGAGCAATATTAGTAGCCGTAGGTATTCGTTTTGGATATCGTACTCAATTAAAGACTATTGACTAATTTATTCATTCCGCTCATATTTTGCCAACCTTTGAAAAGTGGGACGAATCAGGAACGTTTTCAACATAAAATTTGAGTTTTTTGACTCGTCCCAATGGATTCGGACCAAAGTGGGACGAGTCAGGAATAACTCTCAATTACTCTCTAAACAAAAACGTCACTGTAATCAATTAATCATACAAGTTAACTTGTTCTAAGCTTAGGTCATTTGGTAAGGCAAAATAGCATTTACAAATTGCTATGCCATAATATCATATTGAAGATACCACGATAAATTGAAACAGAACGAAAAGGTTTCTCAAGGAATTTTATGTTAGGAATAATCCCGAAAGCGGCACAATTCTTCATTTCATTCACGTTCCCCCGCGATGAAACTTTTTCTCTGCAATTTTTCTGTGGAGCCCGGGGTGTTATCAGGTGGGGCTCCTTGGCAGTCGCCGCACGTAGCGCCTCCGGCCCGCGCCGCCCTCGTCCCGCCCGCTGAATACAAACTTCATTAGCCGTTTGATAATTAGCCCGTTAAACGCCCCTCACTCATCCGGCTACCATCACCCAAACTGATCTCTCTCTTTTCACTAAACCGATTACAAAGTCCTTTTAGAAAACCTCTAAAATACCAACGATCATTTACTACGAGGCGATAACCTACATAGAGCTTCTTTAAAATCGTTTCTAAAGTCTGCACCAGCAAATAACAATGAAGCTGTGTTGTTAAATAAACTGTCTTTATTAAAACAGGGATCTTTGTGAATAGTGTTTCTATTTTAGAACAAATATAACGAGCAACCTTACTGCGGCGCTGAGTCTAATGAATCATTTTAATTTTGTTTCTTGAAGCAGTACCAAAAGGAAGTTTGCTTCAAAGCGGATAATAAACGTGACAATTTAACCGGAACATCTCCGGAAGGAAAGGAAGAAACAAAAGGAGTACCCGCGCTATAGGCGAGCGCGGGGAGGCGGGAGCAGAAAGAACTTAGAGAAATTAGGAAACAATGAAGCCGGAAATGTGTTTTCTCTTTGAGAGTGGCAATGATGCAGGGCGGGCGGGGATCGCGCTAAGCAAAATCTTAACGGGTTTATCTCCACGTACTCGTTCTCCCCTCGCCGGTCGATCGATACGGCGGCATGACAACATTCTAATGCATAAATTGATATTGATTCAGAAGACGATGTCTTCATGTGTCAGTATTTATTTGGAGTAAAAATAATATTGGGCTGAACATTATAACGACACATTATGGAGTACTAGCTTATGCCCTCGGCTTCGCACACGATATTCCCGAATAAACAATAGCTATTATTATTTGTTATTAATGCCGATTAAGGCGTAGGAGTTTGTGTAGTGACACAGATTACTAAACAGTACTCGTACCAAACGCGGATTGCTATTCTGCATTTTTACTAGTTAAGGTGAAGTAAAAAACTCAGGTTTTCCCTAGACGGAAAATCAATTTTAAGGCAAGAAAACACAATTTTTTAAAGTCTTTTTTGATGAGCATCGAAAGTTTAGGATTTTTGTTAGTAAGTTATGGGAGCCGAAACAGGATTGACTCAACTTGACTCGATAGAAAAAAATCGCAGTGTCCACTAAATTTTGCATTTTTACTACGGAAAACCAGTTTCATTTGCTAGTTACTTAACATATTTGCATCTAGAGTAAGTCAGTCACTCCATAAAGCTCCCTCAGAACACACATATCCTATTATGAGAATTAAAGAATATCGTAAATTTTATTACGATCTGTTCTGTACTTTCTTAGGTAACAAACATGTTCACATACGCGTTATTCAACAGCTTTCGTCAATATATTTTATAATATATTATGTAAGAAATCTCTTAAAACCATACTAATATTATTGATTCAAAAGTAATTCTGTCTGGCTGGCTGAACGGATTTCAATAAAATTTGAAAGAGAGGTAGATGGTATCCCGATGTCGGACATAAGCTACTTTTTATTCCGAAAAAGAGCGTGAAAAGCCGCGGGAATTAGCCAATTATAAAATAAAATGGCAAAAAGCATAGGTACCAACTACTCGCACTACTCGACAGAACGTCTACTTGAAAGATCTTACAATAGGACAAAGAAAGATAAGATCTGACAACGGTGAGGCAGGCCATTGCATTTTAAAAGGCTATTAAGATAACATCACAAGACTAAAGTTAAATCAAGATGCACCACAGAAAGAATCCCGTGAAAGAATATTTTCAACCGCATTTGCAAGTTTTGGTTCACTGTTTAACATAATTCTTTAATCTTTGATAAAAAATCATATTAGTAGGTAATTTTTGGAGACAAAAATAAATTGATTGTTTTGGAAACTTATAAACCGACTCCACATTTCTTAGTATTTACAGTTTTTCAGTACAAATATTTCTCAGGTGTAAAAGTTTTATACCATAGCCTATGGCCTAAAAATAATTTTCAATTATTATAGTTTAATTATCAATAAAATTCGAAATCGGTCCATTATTAACGGAGAAATCGACGAATATACACAAAATACATATGTACCTACAGCCGGAAATATAGGTAGAAAATCATCTTTTGTTTTTCGTTTCGTCAGTAAAAAAATATACTAGGTATATTTAATTTAGTTGATGGAACTGCAAGTCTAAAACCCGACTAAGCTGCCAGAACACTAATTTTAAAAACATCACGTTCAGAATGACTGGCCCACAGAAATTGGTTCGCAGCGTTAAGCTTCACGTTTTATCGAGGAATTGGTTAGTTCTGCAATTCGCAATAACATCTATAGTGGGCGTTGAGAACTTTTACGTGAAATATCTCGGCCTCGGCACAGAATGACGTACTAGTACCTCGGTCTACGAAAAACTCGTAGGTGCGTACGTAGGCCGCGCTACGACTTGATCTCTACGCCCGCGCCTACGCTTTCTTAACAATGTTTAAATTCCTCTGCCATTGTACAAAATATATCAAGTACTTTGCATAAAGTAAGCTTAAATTCATTATTTTTAAAATTAGCCTGTTCAATATGCATGACTGATTTTGAGAAACTTCTCTGTGATGTTTTTAGAATTCTCCTGAATATATAAAAATAAAACATATTTCTGCAAAAAAGAAAATGGATTTTGAATTAAAAAAATTAGCTTTTAAAACTGCAATTTCAATTTCACTCTATAACGCTACAATTTTATTGTTGTCTGTAAAAATGACCATAATATTTTTAATCAATAGAATCGCATTATTTATTTAGGTACATTAAAATCAAATAATAACAACAACTTAGGAATAGTATTAACAATATTGTCAAGAAACACAGAAAGCTATTGATTGAAGAAAGTCAGACCTTTATCATAGTTCATTCTGTGCCGCATTACATATTGTGACGGCATGACGTCAAAAATTTCTATTCTCTGATTGTTGTTTAACGTGTCATGGCGGATTGCTGTATTTTGTAGTTCTATCTTCAGATAAAACTAATCTCGATTCAAATAAATAATATATTACGTGTTTTGTAATCTATGGCTCAGGTGTAATTAGGTAAATACAAAAGCCAAGCTTCACGGTCTTGAGTTGAATGCCAATCCTTATTATTATGTTTTGGCAATGGCTTTGGTATCTCAGTTTGCATAGAGGTCTATGCATCACAGATTCGTTGTTGTGAATCAGAATTGAAATGCACTATCAGATAGGTGGGGCGGGCGGGGCGCGGGCGGCGGGGCTGCATCGCGGGTAGTTCGCCGTAATTAAAACAAACAGGAGACCACTCCTCTCTAATTGCGTTCGCGTTGAAATAATCATGGAAGCTAACAGTGGATTCAATATGTTGATACCCATCGATAAAGATCTATACCTAAATAGTTATTATCGACGTGAGTCCTGAATTAAGGTATTTTTTTAATGTCGAGAAAAAGATCGAAGTAGAACTGTAAAGCGCCTGGTAAACTACACGTAAAGTTTTTACTGTGTTCCGCCTATAAAATACAGAATAAAATATTGAACGTGTATCTAGTATACCTACTAATGAATCTCAATATTTAATGATGGATTACTAGATTTCTTCATTCCGTATTGACGACCTTTCGGAATGTGATATAGTACCTACATTGTATACCAAGGCGAGAACGTACCTGAGTCCTATCGAGTGTGTCATTTGGGATCCGAGGCGTAGCCAAGGGCCTTAAAACACACGACTTAGGAATCGCACTTTCTCCTGAATGATACATACACACCTACGAGGAAAAATCTTCATAATCACTCGCGTAAATTGAAAATGTAAACTTGAAGTAAGCGCGTAGCGTTACGATTTTCACATGTTTCTTTTTTCAATTATTGTTCAGAATAGTACGGAAGAGGCCAAATCGTACGGCGGATTCGGAGTAAAAACTTTTTGTCGTTTGACCTTTTATGAAAATAACCATAGCTACCGGCTGCTATTAGTAAAAAAAAAAAATATACGTTAGAAATGGATTTCCATACACTTTTCTCTCCCGCTAAAGGCGTGAGAGAAATGAAATTCCATAGAGATTTCCGTTCCGCTCTATAGTACGCTTGCAATGACGAACTTTCTAGGTTATGTTTGGAACAGGAATTATCAACTTTCAGAGTAGGTGTAGTTAAATAAATGTACCGCTAACATGATTTATTCAACAGCGCTAAGGGCGTAACTTCTTCGTGTCAGTGGCCCAATATCCAAAAGAGGTAGGGGAGGTGGACCATTATAACCTTGGGTACTCTGTAGCGGGCCTTGGCCTGATCATCATCAAGAGTGTCCTTCAGATTATTCCTCTGCCAATAAATGTTCTCCCTTGGTATCGGGATCACTTCCTCTTCACTTGATTAGAGGGAAACAATATCGTCCGACTTAAGAACATCACTTTTGGCGAAAATTTATTGAAAAATATAATTTGACAATCCAATGAACAATAAAGAATGGATAGTTAATTTTCAGCTTCCTAAACTCTTGCTAACAGATGGTTGACATTGTGGCTTTCACAATCGATATAAAATAACTGACAAATTTGTCTGATAAATTTTGTTATTTTCAGTCAATAATGTGATAACAACTTAGCTAGCCTTTGAATCGATTTTATAATACCCGGCTCTTGTCAACAATTTCTTGACAGAAGTTTAAACTTTTGACAAAAATAACCTGCGAATGAAAAACCGGCTGTTGGTGTAAATTGGTTAAATATGACGATGATTTTTGAAATGAAAAAGCATGTAATGTGGAAGTATTGCAATTGGGTTGCTTTAGGTCTAAATAAAACCTATTTAACTTGTGACAAGTAACCCATTATGCAAACACATCTCGAGAATCAAAATGGATACTTATCTGTCATGAAATGAAGATGTTAACGATATTTCAATCATCCTGAGAAGCACGAGTAGTAATGGAGTTTTACATAATAAATAATGTAGGTAAAAATAAATTTGCGAGAAAAACAAATTAAAATTAATATTGTCTACCTAGAAAGAATAAGGAAAACATCGTTGAAATTTACTACGTCAGAGAGCTTTTGGCGTGTCTTCAGAGTATGGGCTTATTATTATTAGGCCGGTACCTTTTCAATTAGATACACAAATTCATAGTTGATAAGCAGAATAAATAAATAATACAGTTTATTAAATAAATTTTCTTCTTCATTTATCTACGCTCTACAACGAATCCCTACTCTACTTAAGGTTGTTCGTCACGGGTTGGCGCGAGTTTTTTTTTTGTGGTGTAAAGTTTTTTCTGCGTTCCACAAGCAATAAAACTAACGAAAAAGTTGTTGGCCGCGAATAGTAAAACATTTTTTATGAACCTTTGAGCATTTGGGAAAATGTAGATTTTTTATTTTCCCGAATGCTCCATACATGAATTGAAGTTGGTTTTATTATAAGTTCATAGATAATGGTTTATGGTTTTATTGGTTGTAGAACGCAACAAAAAACACGAAGAAAAAATGAATCTCGTGCCAACCCGTGACGAAAAACGTTTACGATTTGCGGCAATTCACTTTTTTGCTAGTTTTATTGCTTGTAGAAAGAAGAAAAACCACCAAAAACAAAAATCCCGCCTGCCCTCGCCGAACCACCTTAACCCCGAATACTCAAACGCAACTAGGTTTAAGCGCTTTTCAAGTAACCAGCTCCATTAATGAGTCGTTTTTCAAAAAGGAGTTAACTGGCAAAGTGCGTTTCGGACACGCACAGTGAAGGGTTTGTAGTTGCAAGGTTCACTTATTTATACTTACTGTTTACACTGTATACAACTAAAACCAGATGCTGGACGGCCTAGCTCAAGCCTCGCGACGCATCTCTCTTGGCATTTAGTCATTTATTTTCATCTTTTTCTTTCGATTTTTGATAAATAACTACATTGATCTAATACTGGTGTACATGGTCTACAATCAATGCGTCCTACCCATCATGGAAAGAGATATGCTCGGAGTTTCTCTGAAGGATAAGATTCGTAACGAATACATTCGACAGGGAACCAAAGCCATCGACATAGCTCTAAGAATTAGCAGCTGAAGTGGCAGTAGACCGGCCATATCTAGCGAAGAACCGATAACCGCTGGGGTAAACTGGGGTGGTCTTGAGTGGAGACCTCGACTCGGTGAACTTAGTATAGTACGTCCGGCCAGGTGGGATGACGACCTGCGAAAGACTGCAGGCAGATGCTGAATGCGTCAAGCTGCATTCGCTTTGGCGCTCATTAGGAGGGGCCTATGTCCAGCAGTGGACATAACAAGATAACATAGTAGGCTGATGATGATGATGACAACTAAAACTCTTTCAGTGGAATTTGTGCTAACTTTTCCTTTGCTACCAAAATCGAAATTTGTGTTAGAGAGCTGAAAACTTCAAATTACCCCAAAATATCAATCAATAGATAGAAACCGGCGATCTATCGAGTTAAGAAGATGATGTCAATGGGATGTCATGTCAAAATTATGACAAATGTTAACGTTACTTACTTACACGTTAAATGTGGCTTAGATCCTGAATGCTATTTGTGTTACATTAATTTGATAGCTCCAAGTAAATAGCGCTCTCATTTCAGTCGGCAAAGAGTATAATAACTAACCATAGGTCAGTCGGTTTGAAATATAGAAAACACGCTGCATTACAAACATATTTGTTTATTTGTAAAGATAAAGATAGTTTATTTGTTTGAACACAATGTAACCTACATTGTAGGTTGTACACAGATGTAAATAATTTTTTATAGTTTCAATTATGTTCTACTAAAATTACCATGCAAATGTTACAGTAACTTAAAATTTATATTGTATTTTAACTTTAGTCTACATTTTAATTTTACACAATGTCAAAGGAAAAAAAATAGTAAAAGGAGCATTGTAAAAAGGTAGGTAAGGTACATTTTGTCGTTTCTGTTTAATTAGCATTCTGTAGGGCGCTTTACTGTGGATACGTGGATTCGATTGAGGTGCACTAATTTATTTAAGCGATTCTGAGGGGTCGTTCAGGTAGGTAGTCAAAATTTTGGTATAGATGAGGATATTACCTATGAAACTCACATAGCTCTCGAATTTTAATCGAAACTGGTCAGTTTCTGTGGATCGACCCAGGCGCGAGATGTTCATGTGCGACATGACATGAGCAATGAAAGTGTTAGAGTGAGACTTAATACTACACCTGCACAGAAAGTTGCTTATTCCTTTAACAACATAAGGTAGGGAGTACGTCATTGCAGACGTACTAAAATGCAGGACGGAAAACTGTACAGAATCTCATTTGTTACGCGTTTAGCGGGAGAGAAAAGTGTATGGGTCCATGTCTAACGTATCTACTTTTTAATTTTTTTGTAATATTAGCGGTAGCTATGTTTATTTTTCATAATAGGTTAAACATCAAATAGTAATTACTTCGAATCTGCCCTATAATATCAGCCTCTTCCGTATTCGGAAAAATAAAAAAAGAACCATGTAAAAATCGCAAGTGTACGTAAGTGCGTATTTAGGTATTGCCACTTTTGAGTTCACAATTTGATTTACTTGAGTGATGTTGACGATTCTAATGAGAAAGTGCGATTTAAGTAACACTGTCATTTTGAGACCTTAAAATACGAGCCGAAGAATTGGCCAGTTTCTCGTCTCAGTGTACAATGTACCTATTATTACACTGTCCATCTTAGAAGAATGTTTTTGAAACTCATTATCCCATCGCGTATTTTTTTTAAACCCGACAATGCTTTATGAAACTCATTGATATGTACTTGTATACCGCTGGCGTGGTAGACCAGTTTTTTGAATCAGCATTGTGTATCTTCTTCAAATATGTAGTTTACATTTGTCCACGAATTAGTCAAATCTAAAGGTAGAGCCTCTATTTGCCTCTATTTATTCAATAGTCTAGACTAGAACCAGGACACTGAACTAAAGCTGCCACAAAAGCCTTCAGAATTACGGTGCTATTAAAAGCCGGCAATGCCGAGTGAAACGTCCAGCATTATTTATTTGATGAAACTCTTATTAAATAAACTAGAGCTCACATTCGTATGTAGTTCTCCGGCCATTTGTTGTTATAAACCTTTACGAATTAGCCCAAAAACGCAAATGTATCTTTAGCAGTCAGTAAAGAATTGTTATATTTTTCTAAAACATTCACTTCATCCTCCAATTTTGTAAAAACGTCGTGATGAATGGGCGGCAAGTATAATGAGGGCCAACTGAAGAGTCTGAAAAGTACCTACAATAAGGTAAGCAAAAGGTAAGTAAACTTCAGCTACTTTAGCTCGTTTGGCGCTGGTTTATTAAAACATCGTTGATTTTAGAGGTTTATATACAAGTAATGTTTACAGCTATAAAGTAGTGTTAGTTAAGGTGGTGTCGTATGGGTGTGTTCTGTGTAGGGTAGGCTAGGCTAGGCTAGAAAGGGCAGGGCAGGCAGGCAGTAGAAGCAGCAGACAGCGGTTCGTCGGCGGCGGCGCCTGCGGGCAAGGCGGCGGCGCGCGGAGGCGGTGGCGCGGGGCGACCCGGCGCGGCGGCGCGATGCTGTGCGCCTCTCAGTCGAGACGCGAGACCCGCCCGCCCTAGCCGCCGCGTACTGCCGCCCGCCTTCCCCGCCTCATCCGCACGCGTGTCTCTTCACGATACGCCATACTCATTATAGCCTATCGTACCTATCCCATAAAATTCCATCGCAACAATAAATATATTTCTGTCCATCGACTCGTAATTCAAAATTTATTTTCTACATTACGATTTATGCGGGCGTTAGACGTCGCGTATTTTCGAAGCTTTTCGGATGGACCGGAAAGGGGAGGGAGGGTCGAGGGATTCGGAGGGTCGCGGGGCGCAGGGCCCCTCGCGACGCGGGGTTAGTAGGTTCGCGATGTCGCGTCGCTGTCGGTCGGAATGCATTCGCGGACGTAGAGCGGCGACCTGAGGTGCCACCCGGGATTCTCACCTGGCGGCTAGGGTCGGTCACCTCTCGCGTAAATCAAATACTTGAAAATTTTTCCGGGTTGCGTTTTTAAAGACTTTAAATTTAAAACATTAATTATTTTTTTCGGGATTTCGTTAACGACCAAATAAAATTTAAGGTCGAATCAGAAAGATGTCAATGAACTTCTCTTCCGATTTTGAGTTAGGTCGATGACGCCGAGGTCATGGCTCCGTCACTTCCGGAAATTAACATTACCTTTAAAAAATCTGAATTATAATTAAAATAGGATTCAACCTGTGGTGTTACACTGTCGTAAATTTGAGTGTCGATACCGAGAAGGAAGACGGAAGTGTGTAATGACCGGCGGAGATCGGGGAGGCCGCCGCGTTAACCCTGCCCGAATTAGTGCACCGGACGAAACCAAAATAGCTAAGCGGCGTGTACGGTTACATCGGCGCGTCAATGTCGACAGCATCGGTTCGCCGGCGGCGGTTGCGGCGCGGCGCGACTCCGGCGGCTCTCGGCGGGTAAGCTAACACTGCGTCTGATTGCAGAGCGCGCTCACCAGCCCTATATGTGGAGGCGCCGCCAGCGCCGCCGCCGCTCGCCGCGCGCCCTCGCTCCTCGCACCGACGTCTATTTCTGAACTCATCTGTTCCACTCTACGTGCTAAATTTTACATCTTTTCTAAATATAATACCGCCAGAGAATGCCAGCGGTATGAAGTTTTATAGCTATGAGGTTTTCGATCTCTAGATTGTTTGTAGTTATCTATGTTTTATGTTGTTTGAAAATAAAAACTAAGTCCAGGAGGAAGATGGATGAAAATATGTGAAGAAAGAAGATGAAGAATCCGAAAGTTTTAGCGTTGTTCACTTGAGCTGGTTGACTTCGGGTCAAATTGTCTTGAGTATCATTTGGTCCCCTTCAACCAGCTGTAGTTGGCATCAGCTTTGCTTTCCGGACATCCGGACTCTAGCAGCCTCTTCATCAGCGCCGTGGAAAACTTCGATTGTCGTCGATTCGTTTTTAATTTGTACTTTGTTATAAGCCAAACTGTTACAATATTAATAAATATTGAATTATTAAGAGGAATAAAGCATTTCGAAACTAGAGATTGAAAATCTTAGTTAAATAATTACCCTTTATAGGTTTAAAGTCTTAATGAATAAGTACAAAGATCATTTGAAACATTGAAGCAACACAAACACGGCTGGAAGGAAGAATAGAGAACTCAAATTTGGTGCTAGTCATGCTAGAATTCCGAGGGTTCCGTACCACCCACGACTAGTTTAATATTAAATAAGGATGATGAGTGTCTAACACTTTAATTGGACATCAATGTCAATTAAAATGAGACAACGTGCCCGAGTGCCCGGCCTTATTTATTTATTTAAAGAGATTACAGAGATATAGAAATGAATAGCTTAACAGTTTCTACTTTCTGTACTTATTAGATATATAAAATCAATGTCACACGCAATGATGTAAGGATTCCAACGATACCCCATAAATGAAATCTGTTTAGGCATCACAAGGTTTGGTTGGAAACAATAAAAAAAACACACTTGAAGGAGCCCGGAAATTATTACCCTCTGTTTTCGGGCAGTCTATTTTGTAGCCAAACAACTGTACTTCTTCAAAATCATATAATTAATGGCCTTTAATTTTGAGTCATTCAATTTCCCTATCCTGTGGATTACTTTTTTCCCTGTTCAATTATCAGTAGTGCCACACTTTCCTATCCTTTTGACTTCAGCATACCAGGGGAAACTTATACAGGAAATAACAAGAAAATGTACTTGGTAAACGGAAAATATGTATGCTAGCTACCACGTTTCCTTCCTGCCATATTTTCATTATCTTATGGAGTTCTATGATTTTTTTGTCCATAAATTAATTTATAATTTGGGCTAAACATAAAATATAAAATAATAAATAAAACGTCAAGTGCGAGTCGGACTCGCGCACCGAGGTTTCTATAAAATTAAGTTTGTTGTGTGTGTTCTTGTTTCTTGCCAAATAGCATAATTCTAGTTCAACGGAAAGTAGTGCCTTACAAATTTTGGTCAAAAGCAAGATAAAAAAAATCTTAATTTTAATTACAAATTCCGGTTTTCTAATTTTCCCTTTACTTGTGCTATAAGACCTTGCTTCTTGCCAAAATTTCAGGATTCTAGGTCAATGGGAAGTACCCTTTTAGGTTTTGTGTGCATGTGATTCCCTAAGAATTTCAAAATATTTGGACATAAACGTCTGTAACTTTTGATTGCGTTGATTTATATCGCGGCTCAAAGAGGTTACGAACTTGAGTAGGTATATGGTGTGAATTTCAACTCGATACCTCCACGCGTTTCTGAGAAAACAGGGTTGACAGACGGACAGACGGACAACAAAGTGATCCTATAAGGGTTCCTTTTTACCTTTTGAGGTACGGAACCCTAAAGACGATTTAATAATTTAACTCTAATTGTATTTTAACATCTAAATTCAAGTTGAAACCTTTGGTCGTTGTTGAGTTGAAATACGGCGAGCAACAAAATGACTCCTTGATTACAGGGTTGCATTTACCTTGAGCTCCCCGGATTTAGAAAAAAAAGGAACCTCTTTTCTATAGGTTTTTCTAGTAGGTAGACCAAATAATATCACATCACATTAATCACACTGATATTATAAATGCGAAATTAGACTTTTCACGCTAAAACTACTGAAAGCATTGGGCTTTTGCAGCGGATTTTGCATGGATGTGAGTGGATAACCCGCGGGTAGAATCAAGTAGGTAACAAAATATATAAAACGGCCATTCAGAAAAATATAAGAACTGAGATCTTTCTGTTTCAATAAACTACTCCGATCATTATTAAAGTATAATGATCCGAAAGAATATGTTCACGATTGCTCTTTGGCAAGTTCAATAAAATAATACTTCCGAATAAGCCACGTCTTCAATTTTTATATACATATTAGTTCACTTTCCTACCTAGATTCTAGCTAAGCTGAAAAATAAAGAGCAGAATTTTTTTTCGATAAAAATAATTTTTAAAAATTATTATCTTTAGAATTTCAAATCGAAATATTTTAATTACTAGTATGAATATCAACTTGGGATTTATTGCTAAAGGTAGGCAACATCAACAAGATCTAGTTTCTTGCTAAGATGGTTTTTATAAAGATTCGAATTTAACTTAAATCATTAGTTTATTCGAAAAGCTACAGGCGCATCGCGCTTTTTCATGTAACAACTTTAAAGATCTAATTAACGAGGTAGCCGATGACAGCGCCTTAAAATCAGAAATGTATATCAAGTTTATGAAATGTAGTTAGTTTTTTTTAAAAAAGGTCTCAATTGGCCTAAATCTTAGAAAGACAAATAATATGAAAATCATTTTAATGTCAACAACATCAAATTTGATAAGGAGAGTTATTATAAGATTTTTAAGACCAAATTTTCAGAATAATAATCGTAATTAGAAAACGGTTGAGTGACACTCGAAACGCAAATTTACCCTAGTCTTGAAGGGACTTATATTTTAATTGGCAGGAAAAACAGGGATCGGCAGTGAGTTTCCTTAGCGGTAAGAATCATAAACGTAGAGGCAGGTTGAGGGGAATCATAGAAAATTACACGTTTGGTTAGTCCAAACCTTATCATGTAAATAAGCCTCTTATTTAATTCAGTTTACGAAACCTATCTACTTAAGATAGGTACACCTCACAAAATGAATCAAAAACCTATTTAATGGCAGACAATCTGGCTTCACAAAGAAAAAAATGACAGTCCGTCCGTGACAAAACTAACTTCGCTAACTAAATTGTGAACCGAATTATCAAAATAAACTAGAAAAATATAACTAGAAAGAACGTTTTATATCCGTTTGCCGATATCATATACTCATCGCATAGTAATACCATTTGATAAAGATAAGATATTTGATCAGGATATCCTGAGAATAAAGTCGCCTGAGAACAAATACGCCAATCTGTTTCGATATCGATTGAAACTGTGAAGGCTTTTGGAGTTTGCACGCGAGGGGAAGGAACACAACACGCAGCGTGGGTACCTACTTTGATTTTGTATTAAGATAACTTTATCCGATAGGTCATGGCGACTGTTTAGTTCACACAACTGGTTATTCTATGATTCATTAGAAACAAATCACAAATGCATTTTAGTAAAACGATACAATTAAAACTGTTTAAAACGCTTTCATTCTTAAGAGAAGTAGAGTGGAAGCGAACATTCAAACTGAAATTGAAATACAGTCAGCCTCGGGAAATAATGTCAAGCGGAAATAGAGGTAGAAGGTCTTTTATGTATATTCGAATTACGTCGCAATTTTTGAGGAAAATGGTTTTCGCTAAGTAATGAGCTCTAAATTATTGTTAACGCGCAAAAACGGGATTTTTAAATTAGAATAATACGAAAAATGACTTCCTTATCATGAAGTTAATGAAACGAATAGGTTTCGTTATTTTTAGACAAGAAAATTTGCTCACAAGCTTGTGTATTATAGAGAGGTGAATCGAATTGTATTACACAATAACCGTCATAATTATTTTTATCGAATACAATTGGCATATTTCTTTGTTACGAAGAAAAAATCAGCTGGTTGGCCCCTAATAACAAATAATTGGGTAGTGATTTGGATCGGACATGTAGGTACGTAGGTAACTAATATTTATTCTGTGATGAGGTGCTCTATCTTCCTGCTCTCTTGACACTAATTCCTGAGACAGTTTGTATACGATGATAAATGTGAAGTAAACATGTGTAGATTATTACGTATCTATCTTTGTGAACGTAATTTTTATACACGTGTAGTACTCGTATCTAAGCAATTTTTCAAAGCATTTTCCGACAATAGCCAACATAGCCTGCGGCGTGTTTTGTGCGAACCCGGATCAGGTATCAAGCTTTTGTAGTCATGAAAATAATCCGGCGGTAAAATATAACCGTGTTTCGTTCTATCGGACCAGAAACAAATAACTATTGTAGATATTTATTTTAATTATTGATTTCTAACACGTGTGTTTTAAATATTTGCTTTAAGTTTACTACAGAATTGAAACAATTATGTGCATTATACAGAGTTTGGCAAATTTTAAGAGCTACCTTTCATTTTGTTATTAGGAAACTATACTTGGGTCTATTTTGATGAAATATTTAATAGTTTTTTAGTATTTGATTTAATCAGTTCGATTAAGATCAATATGTGTGTATTTATTAGGACATATTTAATTTTTAGGTCGATTCTTTGCGAAAACTGATAAAGCGGCTAATTTCTTCTACAAAATAAACTTTCTAAGAACAAGACCTTCCTAACTACAAAAGAAAAGGCGGCACGCTCAAAGACGTATAGTTTGGCACCAGCCTGTTTATTCAAAATGTCTTGAAAGGGTGGCTTTTTGAGATGGGAGTAGACGGCCAAATCAGAAATCTTAAGAGTTAGAGAAAAGTTGTGAAAGAAGTCATGGAATCGATTTATAAGAAAACTTAAACTGCACAAGTGCATATTTAGATTTTTTATCTATTACTTTTAAAATAAATCAAACCAATTAATTCGTAAAAATAAGAAAACAAAAACAAGACATCTTGCTATTTTTGCACCAACAAGCATAAGTTGCTGATATGGATAAATGCAAAGATGATTGAAAATAAAAGAAAATGACTGATATTTACAATTTTTGTGTGAATACACAACCCACAATGTAAATATTTTATAAATTTTGAACAACTGGTATACATGTTATAGCTTTTTTAGAACTAAAATAATAAACAAACGGAACTAAAACAATTTACGCTTAAATTGCGCAAATAATAACTGAACATTATGGTAGTTAACCTATGGTAGTTAGCCGTGTGGTGCCGGCTTAGAATTTGTGCCACCCCAACTCTTCCCGTGGGTGTCGTAAGAGGCGACTAAGGGACATAAACCGGGGGCGGGCAGTAGCGCCTCCTGTAGAACAATAACTACCACTGAACTGCTATCCCCAACCCGCATGCCCAGCGTGGGGATTATGGGCATTTCCCCCAGGAGATAAAAGCCAATGAGGCGCTTTTCAGGGGGAGGCCAGCTTCCAGCTGTGGCTCAATATAGGCTGTTGAGGTGAGGTGAGGATGTTAGTTAAAAAAATCCGATGTGTTTGTTTTTTCAAGCTTCGGAGAAAAATCCGCGAAAATATTTAAAAATATTAATTACTTATGCAGTTTTTGTTCTATCATAAATTGAGCTCATGACTCCTTTGACAACTCCCATGGTTTCCGATTTAGTCATCCACTCAAAATGCCACCCTGTATATTTCTATTAAGTATGACCAAATACTTTATCATTTTCAGATGAAGTCGCCGCTGTCAAATTAGAAATGAACTTGCACGTAGTCCAACAATAAATACCTAACATCATGCTTAAAACCGCTTACTTTTCGATTAACAGAATCGCTCCAAGCTAGTTAAAAACCTTTGATAATAAAGAAATGGCAAAATGTTTTACCCATAGTCAATTTCACGTACGCTAAGTGAAATTAATTATACATAAGAGGTTTACTAAAAGACCTGTATACTGACATATTACGCCCGAAGTAACTGCTGAGATCAGCAGCAAATATGATTTAAACTGCAGAAGATTAAATAATTAATTAACTAATAGGAAACGCGATCCCAGAGAGATAACATGTTCTCTTATAATGACTACTGAGATAATAAATATAATTCTGAGCGAAGCTGATATTGAAACAGATATATTACGAAAGGAACAGAATAAGGCCGCCAGACAATTTCATGATTCATTCAAGTCACCATGATTCATCTCCTTTACTTACATTTGTTTGTTCTGTCTAATACACTACTGCGATGTTTGTGCAGAGGATAAATAAATAAAATAAATAATGCTGGACAATTCACACAGCATTATCTAGCCCCAAGCTAAACAGAGCTTGTGTTATGGGTACTAGATAACTGATATACATAATATAATACAATACATAGATAAATATTTTTTATTATAAATAGAAAACGACCAGAACACCCTGAACAAATGTCTGCAGATCGTTGCTACACATTTGTCCCGAGGCGGGAATCGAACCCGCAACCTCCTGCGTCGCAGGTAGACCTTCGCCCACCGCGCCACAGAGGTCGTCATAGCTTGCGTGCCCCCATAATTTCTATTTTATACCATTGAATGTCACATGTCTATAATTAGCATAATTAAGCTACAAATAAAGAACAGCTTTTAATATATTATTTATTCAGGTGGAAAGCGCGAATCTAAGCCCTAGAGGAATATACTTTACATTAAATTCCCCAAAGTCGCCGACTCAACACGGCGGGTTCATGTCAGCAACAGTACCCAATGACATCTTCCGACATGGCCGCGTCAAATGTCAGTCGCATGTAGAAAATTATGGTAACAAAATGTGAGAAGTGTGTACTAAAACAGTTTTTGGATTTAAGATAACCTATTTCATGAGTATTTTAATGTAATAAAATCATTAGCACATTACTATGTTCATGGGGATAATGTAGGATTCTAATGGTAAAAGAATTTTTCAAACCGGTTTAGTAGTTTCGGAACGTATTCAATTCAAACAAACAAACAAATATTTACTATCTATAATGTTAATAGACATGTCAGAAGATTTATAAAATACGTGGACTATAATTTATACAATTCTTGATATCATTAATTTGTTCTGAAAGTATTTTTGGTAATAAAAAACTAAACCAATTGATGTACCGTACAGGGCAAATTGTTTACGATGCAGCCTTTAAATACGATCCAAAAAGGGCAGAAGGACCACTTTTGAATTCTTCGGCAGCCTACCCAGACGGAACTAAATTCTAAGTATTGGTCATGTTTGATATATACCTTGTGACTAGGACTTTGTGTAAACTTTTAAATGATTTTAAATATGTTTCATCCTTTTCATAATTTATGTTTTAACCGGATTGTTTTATTGAATATAAGAGTATTCATATTCTAAGTTGTGCTTCTTTTCTTTAATATCTACAATAGCAACCCTATTTCTAGTAACATTTTGTTGAAAATAGGTTTCGAGTTCGTTAAAACTAGATTTACCCTGAGCTTTTATATTTTTCATAATGGCTAGAGTATTGCGACTTATGTACCAAGTTGGTGTCAAAAGTTAAATGGTAGCCGCCGACATTTTTTGTCAACTCCCAGTTGTGAAGCCGCCAACATGTCGCGAACCAAGCTGCCAACATCTTATCCAATGTCAGCAACGTTGGCGACTTTGTACGTTGACTCCTTAAGAGCTTATACAACCTCAAGTTTTTGTGAAAAGGACAAACATAGTATTTTGCGTTCATAGGAGCGGGATAGGGTACGCAAAACAACGCAACGCAAGCCCAAAAATCAAGTTTTAGCTTATTATCTATTAATTAGGACCTTATTTGAAAAAAAAAAACCGACTCAAATGAAATGTTCTTTATGCTTAGTTCTATTACCATGCTAATTTTCAAGATCTACTTCTGTATTTATTGAGAATTTAAGTTTATTGTAAGAATTTAGAGGTAACTTTGCGATTTTTTCCAACGAGAAATTTTTGTGGAATCGTGTTTTCGAAACATATGATCGATAGAGTTCAGGACTTACTATATAAATTTCAAAATTAAAAATTATATAGTTTGGAAGATATTTCTATCTGACGGAGTTGATTTGAGGTAGTTAGGCATTTAAGAACACAGGCAAGTACCTATTTCAGAATTAGTCTTCGTTAGAACAAAATAGACCTCCTCTAATGAGCGCCACAGCGCTCTGTCTTCAGCTTGCCGCATCCAGCATCTGCCTGCAGTCTTTCGCAGGTAGTCATTCCACCTGGCCGGCGGAGACAGTCATTACAGATTCATTCAATGTGTCAACAGTTATTTAAACCAACTGTCAAAAGTCTTGTTGCATAGAGCATTGTGTCATGAATATTATAGTAGCGCTATAACGACACGTGTTTCAGTATATTACTGCTCGGAGTCACGAGAACTGTAGCTCAATTCGTGTTGTTTGCTATCCTTATAACTTTAGCTTCTAATAGGGATGATGACAGTCACTAAAAGTCTCCAAAATTATGCATTGATCGAATAGGGTATTTTACTCTGTATGAAAAATAATCTAAGATATAAGCTTGACAAAAAACAGTAGGAAAATGTTCGTTTTAGTTCCTAAAATAACAATGATGTGTGAATTGTCCAGCATTATTTATATTTATTTAAAATAAAATTTTGAATTCAAGTTTTCAGTTTTTTTATGTTTCTAGCACTTTCATGGCTGAAAACACAGAGAGCGATCTGCAACTACGTGAACCGACGGCGCGCCCCTGCGGGTCGCAACGCCGACGCTAGCAGTGATCATGTTAAACATCAATAGTAGGCGCAAGTTTGTTATGTCATACGGCTGTGTAGGCAAACTAAAAAGTATCAATTGTCATCAGAAATATCAGCGCATTTGTTCAGGTCTCACATCCAACTGACGACGTTATGGCGTTCACTGCGTCCAGCTTTTTTTGTCAAGTTACGCGCGCTAAAATTTACGTGCCTTTTAAGGCACGCATAAATTCAATAAAACTAAAGCACTAAAGAACCTATTTGAGACACTTTTAAAAAATAGTTGTAATACCCCGTTATACCTGAGCCATAGGTTACAAAAGACGTATTATATTTTATTATTTCGATCGAATTTAAGGCCCATATTATGTAATCTTGCTCAGTCACCCATCTATGCTTGAGTAACGCTTTTCTATAAAATTTAAAAACTATGTAAATATCACGCTTTAAAAACAGAAATCCCCCGACATTCGAAAACACCCAAAGAAGGCATACCTATTGTAGTTGGAGCTACAGGGATATTATTAATAGTTTTATTTACTACAAATGAAATTTTATTGTACCTTACAGATCGCAGACAAAGCATTCTCGAAGATCCGTAGCAAATTCTTAGATCCAATATACGTCAAGCTTATACACAACAACATTCACATACGTAATGTTTTAAAGTTGGATGCTCTACAGTACACGATTAGTTTTTGTTTGAGAGTGTATCTGTTGAGAGGGTGGCGGCAAAAAGCCGGGGGCATACGCTGCAGCCTGCTCTGCGGTGAGACTTTGCGCCATAAATCAAAAGCACCAGCGGGACTCTCCGTACCGTACATCACGTTTCAGGTGATATTTCACTACAAATTATTGTGATTCTTATTTTGTGAGGCACTTCGAACTAAGTGTTACTTGTTTTGTCTTATATAAAGAAGTATTATTGCAGCTAAGCAGTTTCACAAAATTGTTGTTTTTCAATGTTTTAAAAAAGTAACGCCTTCAAAACTTATAGGTATTTAAAACGTGGAAGAGCGAAATCACCTATCACAAGTGTTTTTTTAATACTTAAAAGGTGATTTCATTTATGAATATGTCTATGTATCTTTTTTTACTGAAGAAATCATTATTATTATTTATAATATTGTTGTAAATTATTTTATTATATAAATTAGTTTTAGAAGGGTTTTCTGAGAACTTGTCTCGCTTGATTATGTATTAATACCAGGCAATTACTGCCTATACCTGCTACAAACGGAATCGTAGAGTAGGGTCAGGCCTACTCACAGGTACATTGCGTTAAATATGCCTATGAAGATTACCGATGAAATAATAATATTGGAATACGAAGCTTTAAATATTAACGTCACGCCTTAAAGCACTTCGCATCGTAAATTTTCAATTTCGTAATCGCAAAACAAAAAAGAATTTCTTAAATTATTTTAGAGAACGAGAGAAAGTTTACCATTTGAGAGTTGTATTAGCAACAGTGGCGTGTCGAGGTGGTGGCGTTTTACCCCAAATACGGCTTAGAAGGAAATCACCTGGCAGGCCATTAACCTAATTCACGGACGCAAAGACAGGGCGGGCGCGGCGGCGGCGGCGGCGCAGCGCCCGCTTTAATATCGCGCGCTGCCGATGCCGGTAATAAGATGGAAATAAGGCGGCGAAGAAACCGGGCCAATCATCGCCGCTCGCAACTTGACACCGCCAACCTACAATACCTACCTCGATAAGTATGAAATAAAATATTCATTTCGATAAAATTAGGTAAGTAATAAGAATAAGAAATGGGATGCTGCTTTTGAACTTTGTGGGGTTTCGGATTGACTAAATAAAGACTTTTTATCAGAATTCTCTTTTATAAAAATTTCGTGAACTTAAAATTTTCAATGATTTAACAGACATCAATGTAATCTACTGTTTTGATTTTATGAAGTCTCATACTAAAATGAACGTTATGATTTTATGTCTATACCCAGAATCACTATCCTAAAAGGGTTAATTGATAATAAAGATACAGGCGATTGTTCTAAAGGGCCCAGATATAAAATTACAGCCTTAAATAGAAAATGGCCGCGCACCCTTCTGCCCCGGGAGCAAGTGTTCTCAATGGGACGTTGGATGGGGAGCATCGTTATGGAACCGAAGTACTTCTACTGCGCGTTTTTTCTTTAAATACCGTTTAGCAAATAGCTTTGTTTTGAATTTACATGTTTATGGCAAAACTAATTTTATGTCTTTGATGTCCCACTGTGAAGAGCCATTTTCATTAATAACACAACCTGACGGAGTATGTTTTACAGTGTTTTAAACATCAGGGGCCACGGTATTGGCCTTGCCAAGTTGAGTAGACGGCCGCTTGCGGGAATCCTGCGATAAAACTTTTAAAACTATCATGGTTATTAGCATTAAAGTCATTATAAATATAACGGGATATTTACCATGATCACGGCGCATGAAACTGTGTCGAAATATTGGAAAACTCAAAAATCGAATCATTGTAAATATCCCATTATAAATGACTTTAATCCTTTTCACGAACCATCTCGTGGCACTTTTCAGATATCTTTGTTACAAATGAAATCTAGGGTCTGAAAATTTAATTAAGTTTCTCGGTTCTCTAGTCACTCTACCTAACGTAGTTAACCGGCTCCTAAAGTTACTAGTTTTTATCAATTTAGTGTAGGAAATATCTACTCAAAGTCCCTATTGCTAATTCATCTTCAGAATCACTCACTCACTGAAAAATCATAAACATGTTTAGGTACTTCTAGCACAGTACATCTATTTCATAATATGTATAGCGCAGGCCTAGACATATGATATTTGGAATCAGGGCCAAAATAAAGAAAATATGTATAAATCATGATTTAAAGGATTCTGACGTCGAAAAATAGAACCTTTATGGTTCTTCCTCGTTTTAACTTCAGCGTTTAAAATTTCATGTCTGTAAGTATGCAGACTTGAAATTTTAAACGCTTATCCAAATTAGGAAGAAAGTTATAGGGAAATTCTAAAAACCATGATTAATAATCATGGGTTCCGTCGTCGAAAAAATAGAACCCGTAAGTATGTTCCTGGTTTTGAACTGCATTTATTAAGGGAAAAATTACGAAATTCTATAATAATAACTTTTTGAGTTCCGTCGCCGTAAAATGAACCTTATAGTCTCTTTCTCGTTTTACTTCCAGTGTACCTAAAGACTTCAATTTCGAAATATAAGTTCAAGTATTGAGACCACGAGAAGAGCCAAGTCAGCCATTTTATTTACTTCGAAGCTCTTCGAAGTTGGTAAATTTGACTTGTCGGCGACACTTTATCGACCATCGTAATTTATTCTATGCAAAGAAACAGTAGTTAAAATACACTACAACATGCCTACAAAATGTACAAGTAAACAAATTCACAAGGATTTATCGCGAGAACATTCAGTGTACAAAAGGCGTTTTATTTTTTCCGTGCTCAGACTCCACTGTGACCGCTGAATATGAGTTGCTCGGCGATAGAGGGGTAGTCATAATTGAGATGTCGAACAATTTGTGTTGCTACGAGTGTTGTTGGATTTCTCGCCATGTTGCTTTTATTTTCTGTCGAGTTATATGAGTGGCGTATGCCTCTACAAAATTCTTATTCACAATTTCACCTTACCATTCTTACAACACCAAATTTATTTTTAGGTCAAAATCATAAAGCCATCCTTCTGATTCTTTGTTATGTGCATATACGTTTCCCAATATCAGTAAAACCCAACCCGAAAAAAACTCATAAACCAACCACATATAACACAAATTCGTATTTATTGGCGTAGAATGACTACTTTTCAGGAAGTTGAATTAATCCGTATAATGAAATCATAATGGGTCTAAATTAAATACAATTTCAGGTGCCGTCGGGTTTGCAAGTTAGTGCGGGTTGATGAAACGTTATACTCCACACTCGACGACGACATGGGAAATTTAATTATTCTTCCGCTCACTCACCACACCAGTTGAACACACTTTTAAATGGCGAACCATATTTTTGCGACGTTACATGAGTTAGTCGAGTTATAATTACATAAAAATTCAGTAAAGTCCGACTGCGGTCTCGCTGGACTAATGTTTTGAATGAGACTTTACGAGCTTTTAATAAAATCTAGACAGACATTTTTCTGCGGGAAATTAAAGCTCACTTTGAGGTTTAACCCGTACGCGTTTGCATGTCGGTTAAATCCCTCACATCCGTGTGCTCAGTAATAATCATACCGCCATACTGTTTACCGATAATTAAACCGAGAGTGTTTACTAAACCCGTACTTAAGCGGCTCCTCGAGATTAGTCGTTATTGCTAGGCATAAGTATTACAGGAGGAATAGTGTAGAGCAGCCTGTGTCGTCACTAATCTGATACAAATGAATTAATCCTTTCAATAATACATAAGCCGGTCGAGTTGGGAGCTAGCGCTCGTATAAGTAAATGAGAATTGCACTTGTGAATCGATCAGCTAATGGGATATGAATGAAGCGGGTGGGCGGAGGCTGCGGCGGCGTACACACGCCGGATCTAATGGAATTCACTTGTAGGCAAACAAGCCGCAGAGCGGGCCGGGGCTCCGCGTACCTGAGCGCTTCCACCGTAAATATGCGCTTACATTACCCATACCGACCTCACCGCACGCTCGCGCGTCAATTTTAATAGACGACATTTATCATGGTTAATGTGGATCACACACACCTACCTACTAACTCGGCTGTTTGTCAACATTCCTTTACCAACTTACTCAACGATAGTAAATGGCTCGAGTATTACTTACAACGCGTCAAGTGAGAGTCAGGAATTAATTTACAGTACCTGTAACAAAGGAGAAGATAGGTTAAGCATGTGTTAATCACGTACATTACTTATTTACAAGGAGCGCTTACCATTACTTTGCATAAGGGTAATAAGGACCAATTTACGTCAGTTATAATCATGTCTACACGTATGAAAGCAAGCACGCCAGATATTCTATCTATTTTACCCGATAAATTGGAGCTTATGTAACAAAATGGGGCTTGTAAAAAAACTACTCGCATTGTAACAAATCAGTATCCGAGAATTACGTAACAGAAAAGACCTTTTAGAAAGTTGAGTGTAAGAGAGTAAAGTTTAAAGAATATCAAAAACAAAGAGATAATACAAACTCAAGACGCAAGAGCAATTTAGATAGCGGAAGTAGGTAAATTCCTTGACATTATTAAAGGATACATAACTAAGCATTCCTTGGAGATTACTCCCGAGCCTCAGTTGGCCTTAAACCAGATTGAAGCGCTTAGAATTCCTTACATAAGCGCTCTGCTATAATATCGGAAAAGAGATCAGAAGTTAATCTATCGGCAACATTCCTCGCGTTTCGCCGGAAGGCAGTGGGCCGCTCTGATCGCTACGGCCCTCGCGCACGCGATTCAAACGCGCCTCTCAACTAATCGATTCTAAACCTAACATTTGCAACTATGCACCTAAAATAGCTTTACTCATTTCCCTATAGAGATTGGTAATCATATGCATAATAATATTCCTCAATAAATTTCTCATCCATCAACCAGCAGCTGAGGCGAGGAATAAACGTGTCGACGGAAGAATATCCAAAACTGGCATATAAATGGCAGTTTTGGACTGCATTTAGTCATTTAGAAAATTTTACTAAATGATGAAATCTTAAGAAATAAAGCAACATTAATAATTAATACAGCGCTTTCGCAGAGCTTTGCGAAAACTAAAGGAGCGACATGGTTCAGCTACCAACAGCGTACAAGGGGTGTGTACGAAGGTTGCCTTCGAAAACTTGACATTCGTTGGACACATAAAAGTATAATGGCATAACTTGTTTTTTATGAGTTTAGAAGCCGCAGAGATGAACGGGTAAGATAAGTATACTTACTGTTTCCATGCTCTTGTTTGAGCCTGAAGAAAACCGCAAGAGCTCGTTGAATTTTAGATTGCGTAGGCAAGTATTAATTATTATTAAAACAGATATTGAATACACGCAACTTAGCAATATTAGAATTTATAGCTTGGTTGGGAGTAAATATTGAGAAAATATTAAAAGGGAAACGAAAATTTAATGAATTTTCTTGTTCAATTGAGTGTTTGTATAAAATCTTTGTATTTATCGGTAAACCTAACTTTACTGTATTTTTGCTAGCTCGAATTTTCAGTTTGAAAAGGCTCTTTTCCATTTTGACAGTAATCAGACAATACCTTTATAACACCATCTGCAAAGTGCACGACTATTTGCTAGAAACATTGGATTCCTTTAGTCACATTTATGGCTAATATATTCATGAAAGTTTCACAAAAATACTTTAGCTTACGCCCGTCTGCTTTATTACGAGCACGACACAGACAGAACAACACGCGTTCATAATATCAAGTTCACATGGAGCCGCGCTCGCTACACTCGTGACATCTTCATTGAAACAGTGCACCGACAAATATAAAAGGAGAGACAGCTTCAAACGATTGTGGCTTGTGAAAAGAGTCTGACTGTGAGCACAACTTACACTTCGGTGCGTACATAACAGATATTCTACTATTTCTGAAACAGGCTCAAAAGCGTCTCTTTACTTTAAGAAACATACCCAGAATAGATTAGTACGGTAACGTACACTATATACATACATCAATAAACATACGATCACTCCATACGACCCTTCCCCCACACAAATCGGATAAGACTAAGCCAAGCCGAAATAATTGCTATTAGCAGAGAATGGCAGTAGATAATAGTGGATTAATAATATCTTTGAAGATTGGGATATTAGACTCGGGATCTAATTTTATAGGTTCAGTTTATTTCTTGTTGCATTTTAATAAATAACGTGAGTTGACTGCTGAATAACCGAGTGAGTTTAATTTCATAATCCGAAAAGCAAACATACGCTCGTGTTGACGCTGCAAAGCCGGTTGAAAGTATGTGTAACCACTGCGCTTGGCATATCTATTTCCATTTAAAATGAAATGGAAAAGCAAAATATATAATATTTCCAGGGAACCAAGGAAAGATATACGTGAGGGCGTAAAATATTTGGGAAGTGCATTCGGAGAGTAGCAAAATAAAATTGGTGGGAAGCGGAGTGCACGTCAGTGACAGGCGGCGCGGGCGGCGGGGCGGGCGCGGGCGCGGGCGCACGCGACGTGCCGCGCAATTTCCGCCCGCCGTCTGATGCGACGCCAGCGCCATGGGAATTCAAGCGAAAACATGAAAGGATGGGGCATACACAGCAGAGCGCTCTGTTCTCATTCATGTGGCAAAGAATGAATTAATTACACGATTTGAACACATTCGTGCGGCATCTTTTATTTTAGTGGCAATATTATTAAAATAACATTTATGGTGGCTGTTGTGTTTAACAATGTTTTGTGTACGGGTGTGCCGGTTCCTTGGCACGAAGGAAATGGATTTAATAATTATAGGGTAAAGAAGTAAGCGTGCGAGGTCTCGGCGGAAGGATGGAGTAAGGCAGGGCGCGATTAAATCGCAGGCGTTTCGGCATGTAACAGGAAGTGGGTCAAGCGGCGCCGCCCGAGCTATTTATTGCGTTTCCGACGAAACTGCAACGACCTTCTGAGACTTTTCACTTAACAAATTAACACTAACTTCTATAATCTGATATTATGTTGTAAAATAATGAGGTGCTATTTCAATATTGTTCAGCAACAACGAATAAAGATGAATAAAGGTTGTTGAAGAGCTAGTTTTACAAAAGCTCGTTTGACTCGACAAAGGCATACCATTAAAACGTTTTTTTATTCGGTAACGTCCGCTGTTCGGGCAGGATAAAGTCTTAGTCGCTCTGCAATTACAGACAAGTGCCTTTAAATGAACCGAGCTCTCGAGCACGCCGCATCGCTTCGCACCCGGCTGCGCCCACTCCGCCGTTGCCTTGATATTTCCACACTAACGCAGTTAATTTGATTTGGAATCATTACCTATTGAAAGACATGATTAGAATTGCTTATTGAAGAGTTAAATCTAGTGTACTTATTCTGAGGTTCAAATAAAGCAACACACCTTGCTAACCTTCATAAACCTCGACACAGTAACAATAACAACATAATGAACAATAAAAGCTATTTAAAGTAAATTTTCAACAGAGGATTTACAATGACAATAAGCTGATAATTCATATTCTTCCTTTCGCTGTACATATATATAAGGAAATACAACTCTCAAAAGAGAAGCCTACGGTAAGATTTATTTTTTCATGTATTATTCATTCACGTACCTTGCGAGTATCTTCCCACTTTTTTAGCGCAGTATTCTGGAGAGAGCGATAATGTCTGTCACAATCATAAAACCAAATTATTTAAAGGATTTAACAAAAAAAAATAAAGAAAACCTGTCTGTACTATACTTTAATTATAAAAATAAATTATGATGAATGGATTCTAACATTTCTAACCACAGTTGAAACTAGTTAAATAAACGGCGAAAGTAGAACACTATGAAAATGCATTGGCACAATCTAAACTAAATGAAGCTTATCGGAAACGTTTGGCCAAGTAAAAGCAGCCAACGGAGATATCGTAGCGACCTACATATCCGAACGTATCCACGAATTGCATGTTGGCTTTACGGTGAGATTAGTGCAGAATGTGCGAGAGAATATATACAAAGATATTGATTCTGGAAAGTAGCCAAAAAAACTCCTAGGAGTAGGCACGCGTCAACCGCCGCACTGCCCCTACACCAACGACGTCAACCCTTTTACGAATATTAAATTCTGTTTTGCCACTTCGCGATTCCACATTTCCGAGGAAATATATGATCAGATTCGTAAGACCTTTGAATTATTCACAGTTTACTTCGATGTCTTGATACTGTTACACTTAAGCTGATATACTTTAGAGATATGATGTAGTTAACGTAGTATCTATAACACACTCTCTATGTCCTTGTGTTCGAAACAACTCAAAATTTGAAAAATGTACACGACGTACATATGAAATGTCCGTTACGTTTTTTTTTTTTTTAAATAAAACAAATTAAACAATTAAAAGTATGGTTGTAAGGTCATATGAAGATAAATGTATATAGAAACTTGGTGACAATATTCTGCCTTGAGACAGAATACATTAACCCCAAACATTTCGATTTAGCCACATGAGGATGTGTTTTTCAAATTATAAAATATCGCAAAGTAACCTTTAATTTTTAGGTTGCGCTTTTTTTACTTTCTGCTCTGTCCCGCTCCTATGAACGCGAAACCCTATGCCTATCCTTTTAACAAAATGGAGTCATAGGTAGCCCCTTAAAGGGGGACTCCGAACCCTGTATAATTAATTTATAAGTTAAGAATTAACATTTATTTTATTATCTTAAACTACGGCACTTTGTGGTTTAAATATCACAATCGAATCTGCGTATCAAAGCTTGTTAAAAATTTAGAATTCTGAATTTAATGGACACTCTTGTAATAAATATAATATTCGTATTTACATTCCGAGGTTGAATTGCTCCAACCTTTAATTAGTTCTTAGAATCTCGTATAAACGTAGCCCCCGGAAGAGGGTTAGTTACAGATCTAAACCAAAACGGAACATTAACTTAATTAAGGGCGCATTAATGTATTTTCTAATACTAATTAAATAATCTTTTGGTTTTAGGGTTCCGCAGTTCAACAATGACGGTGCGCCGTATTGCCGAGGTTTATGTCACATTCAATTTGTATTAAATAGAGGTGATAGAAAACAGACATTTCGATAAATAAAATGGAAAAGAATGTGTTCTTGTTAACAAAAGATCACGTATCTACAAAGAATAGCGTAAGACTGACTGTCCGCAAAGTTTTCAGTCGCTCGAGCGTCTTTAGTTTTCTCTATGAGCGAGCCCGTTTCCGTTTATCTTTGGTAGCTTTTTGTTTGTGTCAGCTTCTTTTATTTGTTTTCTCATCCCTACCGTTGCATTTTGTCGCATCGGAAGGAAGATGCTCGGTATCGGGGATTAGTTCGCTATGGCGCATAAAATATTAATATTTTCATCGTGTTCATTTTAACAATGTACAATATGTACATTATTGTGATCGAAAAGTTTCTCAATCTGTTTCAGATAGGTGTAATTTTATGCAATTAACAGAGGACAGGACATTGCATAGCGTAGCGTAATTTACACGATCGTCAAAGTGTATTCATGTTGTTAATTGACAGCTGGTTGAGTTCGGTCTGGAATTGGTGTAAATCCTCAAGGCACCGATCATGCCAACCGAGAGCCGGCTCTCGACGTGCCTCCTCCAATTACTTTAATTAAAACAATACCACGGTACCAGTGCTTCGTCGACTAACCGCGTCTGTTTCCCATTCCCTATTTAAATACGAAAACGAGCTAGCAGCTCGCGCTTAGCATGCAAGATGTTGCTATTCACTACTACTCCAACCGACACCTACGTAGACGTTTTAATCCAAATATACGAATCCTAATCCGTTTTCACGAAGTACGCTTGGCTCCGGGCGCCGCAGGTAGTAATAATATTGCTGATGTCAAATACGAGTTCATTTGTAGTATTTACACATGTGTATAATTAAGGGGAGTTCGGAACATTTATCGGAACACCGCAAGGTAATAATCGATGATATCGGGAGCGGAGAGATAGAGCAGGAATCGACTGTATTACGTTAAAGAGGAAGTAATTTTATGAGAAGTTCCCGGGATGAATGGTTCGAAAATCGATTAGAGTGGAGTTGATTCAGCGCCTCGCGTCTGGAAGCTAGTAATTTACTCTCGAGTTTGCTGAAGGCGACACCTGTCGAGCGAAGTGACGGTTGATAATGCGACGCGAGCGCCATTCACGTGCAGTCGCCCGAGAGAACGCGAATACTACCTTGCGGTTCCTATTACATACCCACCAAACATGTCGAACGATATGCGTAGTGATAGTCTCTCATATGTCGTCATAATGCTACATGTGTGTTCACAATTTCATCTAAAACAAAAGTTACATTGTATAAGCCACGTAAATCGGTTTAGAAATGTTTAAAGATCGCACACTGGCTACATGTTAAGAAGGCAGAGGGAACATTTATCACGTAGCTAATAGTGAAGGTAATATAAGGCTGGTAAACCCAGCATCATCTGCGGGATTAGTCTACACGAGGTCGAGAGCGTCGCCAGACTGTGGAAAGTATACAGTAACACAACGTCACGAAAAAATCTGATTGGCGCTATGGGACAAATGAAAAGTGTCGTAAATGCACGAAAAATTTTGCTGTATGATAAATGATGCACGGTGCATTTTAATGTTACTTGTATTTTTGTGGCTAAAGAACGTTTATGTTTGAGATCAAAGTGTGGGCACTGATCGTAAGATGGTATACTGTGTCGTAAGCGCGGGCTATGCGACTCGTACGGCATCTCCGACGGGAGGCAACTTTACCAACTTTCTTAAGGGCGGTTAGCAAAGTTTGACGTGCACGCGCCGCTACCACCGTAAGCTCTGGGATTGGATACTTGTTATTTCTATCCTATCCAAGACCGAGACAACATACGCAATATTTACTGCGGGAAAGTTACGAAGAACGTGATTATCTACAAACCAATATAATATTTCTGCCTTTGATATGGTTAGTTTACTTCAGTTTCGGGGCAATCAATGAAGGGACGACAAATTGGGTCACTCGAGATTACCGCACTTTGATATTAAGCTAACTGTAAGTTTCGATAATCGAGTACTCCAGAAATAAATAAACCCATAAACCATAAATTGGTCCAAGCATGTAAAATTTGAAATGAATCTGATAATTTATGGCACGTTAACTCAAGTCAAACTGAAATGAAACAGTTATAATTTATTCCGGGGTACTTTGAGCGTTACCGTGAAACCACTGGACTGTGTTATTAAAGGTGTTCGCGGATCGGATCGAGACTGGCTCGAGGATCAAGGAAGACTTCCAGAACTTGTACTTGGGAACGCGTCTATCGGTCGGTAGTGCTACTTCGAGTTTTATGAGTTTAATCAAATCGTTATAGGGGTGCCACGGAGCGGCCAGCCTGCCCTAACGGCTGATTGTATGTACAGAACACGTGTGCTGACCCACACCAATTGTTCCCATTGCCAGTAGACACAAGTATACGTACCGACCTTAACAGAAAAACAGGATTGTTACAAAAATATCGCTTTTTATTATCCAACGGGGAAGCACGCGAAACATGTATTAGAGTTTATATCGTTTTGTTACTAAGGCTGCGTTTATGCGTGGCGGGTCCACTAAGGGTTACTTTAAGATTGCCTGATAAAACTTGTGTATTTATTACTTATTTACGAGTACAATATTTATATGTAGGTTTTAAATCACCGAAAGATTCCGAAAATTTTTAATGAAAATTTTCAGCACAACTTTAGATGTTGAAATTTCAAAACAGTCCTATGAATGCAAATGGGGTATTAAATTAAAGGTGTATTAGTTTGTACATTTCAAAACAGTTTCTGTGAATTGTAGTGATCGTTACTCAAATTGGTATGGACATCGGACTCCATAATTATTAAATATATTTTATTTTTAATATTTCTTGTTATAGCGGTAAGAGAAGTAATATGTGAAAATTTCAACACCCACGTCTACCTTTTACGGTTCATGAAATACAGCCCGCTGACAGACATACGGACACACAGCGGAGGCTTAGTTATAGGGTCCCGTTTTCACCCTTTGGGTACGGAACCCTAAAAATTAAGATGAGCGGAAGCATCGAAGTTCTATTTAGCTCAAATAGGCAATGTCGTCTTATCTTACGGGTCATGCGCGTAGTAATTCTTTTCTAAGCATGGCGTAAAATTATTCAAAATATGTATAAGTTACGTCCTAAGCTGGTCGTAAAACGGTATTACAAACGTTACGGAGGCCGGGGTTGGGCCGGATCTCATCACTTAGGGTTGTGCGTCGAAGGCGACTATCTTTCAATAAGCCCATAAAATTGGCTCCTGGAGTGCGAGCGACCTCGCGATTCGCTCCTAGCTTGTTGTTAACAATGCAAGCATCAATATTAAATTTATGGCGAAGCAACGATACATGACGAAACTTTTAAGAGCAATAACCCTCGCTACATAGGAACGGAGCGAGCGCTCGCTTTAGATGAAAAATGTTTGGGTAACCGTCGTCGATATTCAAGCAAAAGGTGACGGGTTGTAATTTATTTTCGTCGGAGTAGACAAGGAGAAATTGAGATAAGGAAACAACACATGGACCAACAGATACTAAGTACAAAATATACAATTAAGGGCGTATATTACCTTAAACCAACTCCGTCAGATCGAAACATCTTCCAAACTATATTTTTAACTTTGAAATTTATACATGGTACAGTTCAGGACTTACTCTATCGATCATATGTTTCGAACATAATTCCATAAAATTTGCTCGATAGAAAGAAATCGCAAAGTTACCTCTAAATTTTTACTAAAACGTTAATATATCAAAATCCTAATTTTATCCTTTTGACAAAAAGTTGTATAGGCTCTTAAGTCGAAGAAGGTTCGCTTTTTCGAGACAAGGACGAGCGAACACCGCGCGGTGAAGGCGAGGAAGGGAAGCAAGAACCGACCCGGGCGCAATTTCACAGCTTTTTATTTATAAATTTGATATTGCTCTAAAATAATACTCTTTGGAAAAAAAATAAAACTATAATCCGTGTTTAGTTAAGTCGAAGTAGTGGCGCTTTTTCGAGACAAGGACGAGCGAACACCGCGCGGTGAAGGCGAGAAAGGGAGGCAAGAACCGACCTGCGCGCAATTTCACTGCCTTTTATTTATAAATTTGATATTGCTCTAAAATAATACTCTTTGGCAAAAAAAAAACTATAATCCGTGTTTAGTTAAGTCGAAGTAGTGGCGCTTTTTCGAGACAAGGACGAGCGAACACCGCGCGGTGAAGGCGAGGAAGGGAGGCAAGAACCGACCCGCGCCGCAATTTCACAGCTTTTTATTTATAAATTTGATATTGCTCTAAAATAATACTCTTTCGCAAAAAAATAAAACTATAATCCTCTTAAGTGTTTAGTTAAGTTGAAATGGTGGCGCTTTTTCGAGACAAGGACGAGCGAACACCGCGCGGTGAAGGCGAGAAAGGGAGGCAAGAACCGACCCGCGCGCAATTTCACTGCTTTTTATTTATAAATTTGATATTGCTCTAAAATAACACTCTTTCGCAAAATAATAAAACTATGTTGCTCTTAAGTGTTTAGTTAAGTATTTTTTAGACGACTTTTCATTAAAATATGTTAAATAACTAGCAACGTTTTCCGTGTTTTCCGTAGTAAAAATGAAAATCTAGAGGAAACTGAGCGATTTTTTTCTATCGAGTCAAGTTGAGTCAATCGTGTTTCGACTTTTATAACGCACTAACTAAAATCCTAAACTTTCGAGAATCATCAAAAAAGATTTAAAAAAAATAGTGTTTTCTTGCCTTAAAATGGATTTTTCGTACAGACAAAACCTGGGTTTTGGGTCCCACTTTATCTTAAGTATTTTTTAGACGACATTTCATTGAGCTATGTTAGTGTAAACGTAGTGTAGGACGCCCTCCGACCAGGTGGGATGAAGATTTGCGAAAGACTGCTGGCAGATGCTGGATGCGGCAATCTGAAGACAGGGCGCTATGGCGCTCATTAGGGGAGGCCTATTTCCAGCAGTGGACTGATGTAGGCTGATGATGATATTAAATAACTAGCAAATGTAACTGGTTTTCCGTAGTAAAAATGAAAATTTAGAGGAAACTTTGCGATTTTTTTCTATCGAGTCAAGTTGAGTCAATCGTGTTTAGACTTCTTTAACCCAGTAACTAAAATCCTAAACTTTCAAAGATCATCAAAAAAGATTTAAAAATAGTGTTTCCTTGCCTTAAAATTGATTTCCCGTCTTGGGTTTACCTGGGTTTTGGGACCTACTTCATCTTAAAAGCATAAAATATTCCTTGATAACTTAGTAGCGTAGCTGTTTCGTAGGGCCCCTCTACGAAATCGCTACGCCGTAGCACAGTGCCACGAACACTGTTTCATATACAAATTTTAGACAAACAATTATTGTTAAAGGCAAGCACCTCAAATTTTTTGAAAAGGATTGACATATGATTTTGCAATCATAGGAGCGAGACAGGGCATAGCAACCCAAGTCCAAAAATCAAGTTTTAAGCTTATTATTCATTAAATAGGACTTTATTTGGAAAAACCCAAACATACATAAACCAAGTATGAATATTTTTTATGTTTTTCATGCTTATTTCTATTACCAAGCCTATTTTAAAGATCTAGCTTCCGTATTTATTGAGAAATTAAGGTTAGTAAAAATTTAGACGTAACTTTGCGATTTGTTTATATCAAGAAATTTTTATTGAATCGTGTTATCGAAACATATGGTCGATAGCATATATAGCTGAACTATACCATATATAAATTTCAAAGTTAAGTATATAGTAGTTTGGAAGATATTTAGATCTGATGGGGTTGATTTGAGGTAGTATAGAGTCTTTTTATAGAAAGGGCATATTCATAATTATAATCAACTAACATAACGTTTTATCAGAATTATAGGTAGAAGTCATGCGTAAAACATGGCAACAAACTCTAAGAGACCTTTTATTAAAGACAATTAACAAGTAAATACTCTGATATTATATAATGTGGTAAGGGATGCATTACCTAGTAATTTTATGTAGGCTGGCAGTGTAACGATATGCACGGCAGCAGCCGCGTGCGAGCGCATGCATGTTAGATGAGCCGGCACTATCCGCTGCATAGCCGCTGTACAGGTGTCATCCACCTTATTTTTAATGTGCAGTACAACCTTCCTCGATTTATTAACAATGCAACATAGGAAGCGTCGTATTATGCATTTTCAGATAACGTTTCTTGTTATAAACCCGGGAAAATACTTCGACGCTACTTTTCGTTGTATTTTTGATGTTATTCTAGCAAATCTCAAACATTTGTTTCAAGATACTTACTACACGACTTTTGATGTTGAATTCTAGAATTTTTGAAATCCGTAAGTAACAAGAATACATAATTTTAAACACAATAAAGAAGCAAACGCTTGTTTAGTCGATATTGTAGGCAGAGAATTATGCTTCTACGAGGCTCGTAGCGAACCGTAACGACGCCCATAACGACTGTTACATAGCCCGTAGTCTGCCACTTTTAATGCACTAAAAAGGTCATTATTTACGGTCATTTCATTGTTTTTAAAAGTTCATTAAATACAGTAGATCTTTAGATATATTGTTTGTTTGAATATTAGCTTATTTTGTAGAAAGTGCTCATGAAGTGGTTAAGATAAAGTATGGTATGGTTTATACACTTAGGTAACTTATCGTAGCAAGGAGCGCCTATTTTGAGATGAAAAGTGAGTGACGAATAAGCGACCTTGGTGGAGATGCCTTTTCATCATTTTAGTTACAAATAAAAATTCCTTGCGGTGCCGAAAAATAAAGAAAAGATTTCCAATATTTATTCAAAGCAGCAGGAATTATTTCCAATTAACTTTGTACATTGCCGTCATAAAATTCAAGACGCAATTACTGTTTTGTACCGTTTAAATTGTAACGAAAAGAGCAACTCGATTCAGGTGGCGGATTCGTTTTGAACAAAGATAGAGAGGGCCAAATTAAAAGAGCACTGGAACGCTAATTCCATTACAATTCGATGGACGGCAAAAGTCGCCTCCGTTAGAGTCAAAGCCGGTAAAGCGTAATTGCGACTTCAGTAAGCCGGCTTCGCGCGTCCCGATACGGACCAAAGGGGACCTCACTGTAACGGCTGATATAAAAGCGGCAATAAATTTAACAGGATGAACGCACTACTTACACAGAACGGGCGCGGGCGCGGACGCCCGGTGCCCGTAACGAGGGGGCACGCAACCACCACCGCTCTGTATTTTAACCCCTCGCACCCCTCTACCCAGCCTCCGCCGTTTTTCAGCCGTCCGTGCCGGCCCAGGTCATTTTTGTTCCTCAAACGATTTAACGGGATTATACGAAAATACTTAAATCGCTTTCACAGCTTTTTAACAAAGTATAGTCATGCGGCCAGTTGGTGTATCCGAGTGGATTTAGAGAATTGTTTGCGGATCGTAAACCGATGAACTTGCTTGTTTAATACTCTACTTGTTCGGAATTTGGTTACTTTTTGATAAACCTTTCCATAATTATGATCCCATAAGAACGGTATACCAACGAGTTTTCAATTATCTACGAGAAATGTTGGATACGATGATAAGTAAGGATACAATAGTCACATGAGAGATTTGAAAAGAAGCAGTTTTATTGAGATTATTTTGGATACATATGTTTATTGCTATGAAACATGGCATTCTCGTAGCAATCCCTTTCGCTCTCAACAAATAGGAAGCAGCGCGTAAAGGAAAACATGGCCATAAATAAAACTGGCAGATCAACTAGATAGGCAGCCATTACCCAAGATAAGCGCGACTTATATACGCGATACGTTCTTCGCTTCGGCAGATTAACGGACTAGGTTTGTTTGTAGATATCGACCTGGTGGCATTTTGGCAAGTCGGCTGCGAAATTTATTGAGGAGTTCGGGCAGATATCTTCTTACGGACTCATTAAAAAGGAGACACGTCGTACATAAATCAGGGACAGGCGTCGGTGCGGTGCGGCCGTCTCGGCAGCTCTTATCGCCTCCGAGTGCGCCGGCAATAGGCGCTATCCGGTTCCGTTGCCGCCGCTTCCATTGTGCCCGCGCGCCGCGCTCGCGCTGCTCCACGCGCTAACGGACGCCCCGACCGACTCCATTATCCTTTTACCGATACTCGTTTCCCGTTTCACACAGGATACGATCCGTCGACTATTCTATTTATTGAAATCGATCAGTTAATGATACTTGAAATTTTATTTAGTGGGGTTGCTGTACGTGTGCGTTTCGTCTAATTTTTTCCCGCATTTTTATCATATTTATATTTTACTAGCTGGTGCGGCTTCGCAAGCGTTGTTTGAGATTATTTCTTAACCATGATAGGTAACTGGTTTATGGGATAAAAAGTAGCCATTGTAATTTTCCATTCTTTCAACTAACTCTATGCTAAATATCAAGTCGATTGGTTGCTTACCTAGGGCGGCGTGCAGGAAGGACAAACAAACAAACAAACTCTCGCTTTAATAATATTAGTATAGATAGTATAGACAGGTATAGATTATAAGTTTCTTGCTTCATTTCTAAGAGGGGTACTACTCTATTTTTATAACATAGACATTTTGCTGAATTTATGCTCCCTTGTTGAAACTTGGCAGGCTCTCTATGTGCATTAAGAATTGAGATTTGAATTGTCGATGTTTGTCAGTACATTTACCAAATTTTGCAAACAGTTAAGCTCGACAGAAATATACTCGAGTTTAGAATTACCGTTAAGGCGTGGGATGTATGTGAGTTGACGTGAATTTTAAAAATGATAAAAAAAAAGTATTCAAAGTACCATTTGTTTTCTTAGTTATTACCGATTTCTAAGATTTTTTCAGTCATCACCGTATTAACTAAAAGATAACCAAGGGAACCTTTGGCTTATTTTTGCAAACAAATGTCCTAATTAATAGATATTATAATTAGCAAAAACTTTATTTTTGCGCTTACGCTGCTCTGTTCTGTCCCGCTCCTATAGAAGCGAAATTCTATGCCTATCCTTATGTTGCTAATTAAGGTACAGCGTATGAAAGATAGGTTAGACAGAAGGTGAAATACAATTATTTGCGTTACCAATTAGTTGCATAACTATCATAAAAAACATAATAAATAACGTTATGCTACAATCTTTGTAGGATTTTAGATCGGTATCTACTACGGCCTAGTCTAGCTGACCCATCTCAATGAAATTGCCTGTATAACGTTTTACTCATGTAGCTTTACTCCTCGGAGTTTATGGCAAGTAAAAATGGGTATTTTGTTAAAATAATATACCTTAGTGAGCAGTAAAGATAACAATTCAGTGAGCGTTGCTAGTTCACTGGACCCGGAAGATCCCAAGTTTTCGAGACGCCCTGGAAATTTCCAACATTACGGCCACCCGCTCCCCTGAATTATTGGACTTACACACCTACTTACATGACGACGAGAGTGCAAAGTTTGTTTCTTGTTTGCATGGAATTTCTCTTAAGTTATTTTAGTTGTCGCCAACTTGCAAATGTTCAATTACATTAACGGTTTTTACAGTGATTTTAAATGGACTTTAAAGTGCAATTAGTGGTTAAAAAAGGCTTTACATTTACGAGAGGTGGTAATATAGGAGACACGTAAATTGTAACCGGTTACAATTAGTTCAAAACGTTCAAGTTGGTAAGTAGATATGTGACTTTTTAGTGATGCGAGCATACACATACGAGCAATGAAAATGTGTACACAAATGGATAGGCTGAACGAATGACAATAATTGGCGTGCAGAGAACAACGTCACCGCGCCGCTGGTCCCCGTCAGAGACTCCAATTGACTGGTGATTTCAATTAATGCGCATCGACGGGTACGCGAAACGTCACCATTCCTGCTATAATAGCACCAGATATTCACTCAGAATGTCGTTGGCAGCTCGCTCGCTGTGAATTTACGACACTAAGGACGACCAATAAATGCAAATTTTATTGTTTATGGCAGATTTAACGGCAGTGAACTCTTTTACCGATGCCGTTAAGTGGCCTTTGCACAGCTAGACGAACAAATCGGTCCACATTAAATGTGCATATGATTTCAGCTCGAGGCCGGGTGATGTCACAAAATGAATTCAAATCATTGAAAATATTGAATACGAAAATCGAGATTTAAATTCTAGAGGTAATAAATATTACGCGGCAAGGTAGGGTAAAACGCATTACCGGATACGTACATCGATCCCACAAATTACATCGACGGACCCATCTTGACGGAAATCAGGAATTTAAACTCAATATTCGAAAGGACACAGTAAAAGGAGAAGCTGAGGAGGTCGAACTTTCGTCTTTGTAACCGTTAATAAGGGTTGATGGAGGGGCGCGGGCGGCTCTAGCAAAGGAAAGCCGAGATAGAAAGCGCGGTCTGCCCGAGTACTGATAAGGCTATTAAAAGTTACGCTCACAAACCGCCCGTCTGGATAAAGCTGTTTCTACCTATCGGTACTAAAGAAAACCTTTTGCGGAAAAACAAACCCGCTCTAAGCGGTGGAGTAGTAATAATGGAAGTTTGTATAAGCACCCAATGTTGCTGTCGAAGCACTGCTCTTGTACTAAAAGTACGCTATTGTTCCTAACTTTAAGATAACGGCTCTCCGAGTTGAATTTTATTGGATACCAATACGTTGAATGACTTACTTTGTAAAACCTTTTCTATTATTTACCTACATT
The DNA here is from genome assembly GCA_946478455.1 of Eupithecia vulgata. Taxonomy (NCBI): domain Eukaryota; kingdom Metazoa; phylum Arthropoda; class Insecta; order Lepidoptera; family Geometridae; genus Eupithecia; species Eupithecia vulgata. Next base: position 7,081,741 of record OX297862.1, on the reverse strand, counting down.
AACGAGCGGCTTTGCTGCGAATTCAATAATGTTTGTATGTGTATTTTATATCAACCTTATTAATCGGCCGTTATCGTACAAACGGTCGATATGCTTGGCTCGAGGAGACACAATTTCACCATGAGTTGAATGCAACTCTTGGTCCTTTCAGCTCTTACGTAACAATGAGTTTAATCCTATTAAATCGGACACACATTGTGCCCGAACTGTAGCGTGGTGGCTTTGGTCTGTCGCCGGTCGCATCGGCCCTCGGATTCTACTAACCGGAACCAAACCTTAAACAGAATTTAACATGGTTTAATTTCCCTACTGGAGCTACGCGGAAAAAGCTCCTCCTAGCCGAAACACAACTATGGGAGGAAATAAAATAGCAAGGGACGCGATGCGGGCGTCGGACGAAGCGATTATGCAGTCGAGAATAATGGGCGCCGGTCCACATGCACGTTTTTGTTTGTGGTCTGTGACGCGATTTATACGCGAATTTCTACCATCGTCGCTGAAGTGAGCACTATTCACAATAATTGCTTTGAACAAATTCCGCCGCACGTGTCTATTGTTTGAAATTGCTCGATTATTTCCCTAGTTACTAACTATTCCTGCGAATTTTCCGCAAGGAATTTAAGCTTTTAGGTGAATGTTTCATATTTCACATGTACTTGTGTACTTTGTTAGTGATTAAATCAGCTTAGTTGTAAGTAGATGTTCGTAATTATGTACCTGAACATAATGTAGAAGATAATAATTACATTGCGAATGTTTACTGTATTTTGTAAGATCCTAAACTGTTAATAAATTTACGATTAACGAGTATGTGCACAATTTAGCAAGGAGTCAGCAATAAAATACAACATTCGAACACGTTACTATAGCATTTCCAATACTCATCAAAGTTAAATAACAGTTTCGACGCTGGTTGATCCATAAAATTAAACTGGCAGTGGAAGTTATACCGCAGCATGAACTGAATGCTTGCATTTCTAGTTCCATCCACTTTAGATTCAGTCAGATTAATTGCTCACTTAATATAACTCGTAATAAACTAAATCCGGCGAGGCGGCGTGACCCGTCTACTTAGACGTTTTAGCGGGTGGAATTGTTAAGCAACTAGCTGAAATTGAATTAGGCAGAGCGGGTGACAATGGGGTGCCGGCGCGGTGTCGCGTCGGGCGCGGTAGTGCCACAGACACGAGCCTACTCTGCTTTTTGCGTGATCATCCGTGCTACACTCACCTACTCCTATACCGCACACAACTTGCGTAGCTTTAATTAAACTAATTAATCAAAGAGGCTTTGCTTCTGAACTTTGAATTCCAAGTTTAACTTATGTTGGTGCTGTTTTAGATTATCTAGATAATTTAATTTTTAGAATAGGATAGGACACTTTGAATTTGAAGGTTATCATAAATGTTACGAGGAAAGTTGAAAGGTTTGCAGTCCATTAAGATTCTCTTTGAAGCATAAAAGCAAAAACGGAGCAATCGTCGTACCGACCTCGTTATGTCGAACTTGTTCGGTGAGCTATTATTGGGTTGCAGTGTTCGACTGTTCATGGCTGCCCCGGAAAGCAAGTCACAGTCCGCGGTAAGAAAGCAAAGAGCGAATAACTGCTGTACTTAGACCAGAACAGAGCAATCAGGGCGAGCACACTTTGACAAAGCAATTTGGACGAGGCGCCCACCGATGTGTTATTTCGATTGCGCCGCTGTTGTTTGTGCTACAGCTTCCTTTTCGTCCGCAAAAAAGTATGACCCGAAAATATATAGCGACTCGTAGTTTTGTTTGACAACCATCGCTACAGGACATTTCAAATAGTTCTTTGGTCAGTATCACCCTAAAACCACTTTGAAAATACCGAAAAAGATTAACTCAATTAATTCACGTTACACAAAGGTAAAATCAATTACATCATGCTAATAAATGATTATCCAAATTAACACGCGTTCCCTATAATCCGGTTTGGATATTGTTTAATACATTTTCATTATTTGCAGTATTGATTGGTCCGCATCAATCGCGATATGCAAATATTAGCTCGCGCTGACCGGCCGCCGTTGATTTACGCATGTCGATGTCGGGACGCTACGTTATGCAATTACCATCGCTTATTAAAAATTTATCGACGCTCAGGTATTGTTTGGCGAAACCGGTTATAAAATAATTAGGTGCCTCGAAAATTGAGCTGGTTGATTTTAAATATGTTGGTGGAAGCGAAAGCTACTTTTCGAAATCGGCTTATTTCAGTAGAGTAGTTAGTCAGGCGACATGCAGCAGGGCTCGGCATGTAAATGGGCGCGCAGAGGGGCTCCCAGTGTGCGCGACGCGGCTTTAACGCCAATGCCCTACTTGCGCGCTGCTTTCATTTCCCTCTGATATAAATTGTTGATAAACATACCCATTACGCCCGAGATAAACGTTTGTTTTTGTTGGGTATGATTGAATAAAAAAGTTTGCGACAGAATCGCTTCTCTTTCGACAAACATTTTGAGGAACGGATGCAGTATGACGCAGTGATAGATGAGGCGCCATTGGTAGTGAAAACTTTGGTTTTGTGAAAATCATTCAAAAGCCAGGTTGACGGAAAACCAGATTATATTCTTACGAAGGTAATTTTGTAAATAATGCATAATGTGGCCCTATGATATATAAAGAAAAAAACCCACACACACAATTGAACGGGGCTAATTAAAAAAGTTACACGAAAATAACGTGAAATTAAATAAGGCACCTAAGGTACATTATCAAAAACGATGCAAAAATCCACAAGCATCGCTAGGCGTGGTGAATATAATGCATGCTAATGAGCGTGGGCTAGCGGACGTGACGTCACGGGTTGGACCGCATCGCCCGCGCACCCGCGCCTAACGAGCGGCTGTGCATTTTCAATACAAGCCCAGTGGCTGCCACCGCAAGGCTAATTCAAAGACAAGGAAGCATACACATTGCACAAATTAACATGCTAATTACTTAGACGTAATGTATGGGTCCAGAATTTATTTTGTCGCTGGATTTACATACTACGATGGGTCGAAAAATTGTATGCGAGGGACGTGAATACATTGCTTTTAACATATTTTACATTTATTTGCCGCGTATTTAAACTCAAAAATAATGGAAAATTCTGCTCATTTAAACTTGAATATTCATATCATACATATAGGTACCTACTCGAAAGGATGCAACACAAGTTGTTGACAGAAACGAACAAATTGTTTGAACAGGAAAAATATTCTTTATTCTTCTTTGCAATGTAAAAGTATTGCGTCTACGTAAAACTAGGTAGTCGGCGGAACGGCAGGCAAAGCCATTCGCGATAATAAAAACAGCGCGAGCGTTACAAAAATAATAAAAGTTAGCGAACGGGCGCCCGCGAGGCGCCGCAGCCGCGGGAAGAAGCGCTCTGGATGGCTTCAGGCGTTTATACACGACCCTTCTTGCTTCGCGGACCCTTCATAGATTAGACTATTGTAAACTGGAACCCATCTGTACTTCTCTAAATCTTGTTGGAAAGTAAACACAATAGTAATAAGTCAGTGTCAAAGTATAGAACTGTCACTCTCAAGGTTCATGACAGGCAGGTGTCAACGTCTCGAGATACGTCATTCGGTAATGACGTTTGTTCATTGAAACACTTCTAAATATACCACGACACGAAGCTGTTTCCAATCTCTTTCATCTGCTATATATACCGCATTTCCTCAATATAGTCTGTTCGCCCTATCAAGCAACCAGCGTTTTGTTAAATCTAACCACTATTTCTACCCACTAAATAGTTATCGACATTGATGCTGAGGAAGCCGAATTTCGGCCACATCAACGGAGACTAGACGTGTGCGCATATTGTTCTATTCCCGCACTCCCAAAGTTTAGAAGGCATAGATTTGCCTATGTACAATTCTTTTTTAAATTCAATCTAATTCTAGGGCTGCTGCTGGAATTACAAGCAGTAGATATATATTTGCGGTTTCAATTAAGTATGTTAATGTTGCTAGTAACCAAACTGTAATTTGGTCAAATTGGGAAACCAAATTTGATTTACATTTATAGAACGGCAAATTATACTATCACTAATTGAATTTTATGAGTTCATATAGGATTTAATTGTTCAGTTTCCTGCAATCTACCAGTCCCGGTTGGATTGACAGTAATCTCCTCTCATTTTAACTCAACAGCCTATAATGGTCCACTGCTGGAGGCAGACCTCGCCCCGATAAGCGCCTCTTATTGACTTTTATCTCATGGGGGGTAATGCCTATAATCCCCACGCTGGGCATTAATTTATTTATTCACACTTGACTTACAGAATAATATACATTCCATAACGTCAATCATTATTTTATAAACCTAGTAGGTACGTACATCTTAAAACTTAGTCTAAGAAATTATGGCATGTGGGTTAGGGATCGCAGTTTAGTGGTAGATACATCTGCAAGAGGCTCTGCTGTCCGCCGCCCGGTGTATGTCCCTTAGTCGCCTCTTACGACACCTACGAGAAGAGTTGGGGTCGTGCAAATTCTATGCCCGCAACACACGGCTTTCCTACCTTGTTGATAATAAAAATATGAGATAGGTAACGCAATGCACTTATAACAATTATTCATACAGATTACCTACTGGTTGAGTTATTGAATTGATACAACAGAAAGAAACAGTTCAAAAAGAGCCAATTAGATCGCGCAAAAAATTGTTCCGTCGGTAACGAGCCGCAAAGCAGCCCGGCCTCGTCACGGGCCCTGTTTACTAGCACTCCCGGGGGTTGCTTCTTTTTCTTTTAGCTTTCTTTATTTTTCAGCACCCTAATAAGAGGATTTCAGTGTTATTACGCTAAGCAACAATGTTTGTCTGAGTTTACAATACCTACCAACACAAACTACAATTTTAGTGGTGCAGGAGTATAATGGCTGTTGTTTGCTATGTGCTCGCTCGTCAGAATATATACGTCACTGTTGGGGCTTATGTCTCCTCTAAACTAGACTCGAGAGTAGGCTATGAACAACCACAAAGCCCAAGGTTGGCTATAATTTATGTCAAAGTTTCACAAGTTTTCGGGCTATTTAGTTATCTAAAACGTTTATATAACAGCCTTCACCTATTTTAGGCAATTTATTGGGAACGATGTTGCGTAAACAACCGATTATTATTTTAATCTAGTTAAAGAGACTTGAATAGATTTTACGGATTTTTGTTATAGTGCTTACCCGCACCCTGGGTATCTCTAAGAATTGAAATAAGTTCCCAAAAACTTTCGACTTTGACGGGACTCGAACCCGCGCCAATATTTTCAATGGAACCGACTAAGACTTTGTGGCTTAGTTGGTTTGAGCACACCCGTAGTCCCGCTGAAGTCGAAAATTTTCGGGAATTTATTTCATTTGAACAGGTTTTTCCGAAATACTTCTTCATGTTCTATTCTCAAGTGTATAACAATTCAGGATAAAGAATTTGAAGATATATCAATATTTCAGGAAGCGTTGCATCATCCATCAAAGGGCGGGTAGACTGATTTATGGTATTGGCGTAGCGTGGAGACGGGAGCGTAGCAAGTTGCAATGACGACACGACTGTGAGCGGCAGTGACATGCGACCTCCACTTGCGTATTCCTCACGCAACTATCACACATTATCATCTTTGATTTATCGTAAACGATTGAAAAAAGAAACCATACACATTAGAATAGTTATTTGTAGACAAAGACATTGAAGACTTACGAAGACTACGAACTTCGTAGACAAGGGTCTACGAAGTTACGTAGCCGAAGTATTTGTTAATTATATAAAGCCACGCAACGCAATAGTTTCAATTAATTTGGTAAAATCAAAATCCATAAAGCCTCCAGAAATAGTTTTAATCACACTATTTGTATTGTACTTGGTTGTTACGGTTTTCCATTATTTGAATTACAATAACTTGAGGCTTTATCTTATTCAGGTAGCATAGCAGCTGAGCGAAGCCGCACGTCTAATAAATAAAACCGACCAAGTGGAAGTCCACTCGCACACGGAGGGTTCCGTACCATCATATATAACTTTTTTATGTCGCAAAAGGTACCCCGTACGCGGATTTTAATAAAAATCGAAAAAAGTCAAAATCCGTCATGACGCATTTACATTATCTATGTAAGTACTGAACCCGATGCTGCTTAACTTAGGTGATGGGTCCCAAACTTGGACGTTAATTATTAAATTTATTTACAATTGGTGTTATACCGGCAAGAGATACACACTCCGTGAAAACTGTCTACCTCTTTCAGTCTCCTTCAGTTCAGTTTCTTAAGAAACAGCCCGCTGACAGACGGACGGACGGACAGACAACGGAGGCTTAGTAATAGTAGAAAACAATTCATGATTTAGACAAAGCATTGCTGACTAAAAAAGCAAAGTCTAAAAATATCTTGTTTTATGAGAAAAAGATATTAAATTAAATAACTGCGACTGTAAAACTGTGTAATTTGAAGGCACGGCCAACAAAGGTGGGATATTGAAACAAAAGTTTAGAGAATCACACGGCTATCGGGCCAGCGGCGCGGGCGGCGTTCCCCGGAGAAAATTGCGAGTATTCATCATAATGCGTGACGTTTAAAATTACCGCTCGCCCGCCCAGCACCCCCATAAATCAAAGCACACAATACTTTCAGCGTGGCTTTGTACATTATTCCTTCTAATATCAAAATAAAGTTCATTACGTTTTAGATTACTAAAGGGAATAGGTAGTACATAAGACCCAAAACTCTTTTAAAGAATATATTCTACTTTTACAACATATCCTCGTGTGTGCAATAATTTAGGCGCTGGTTTGCTGATATTTATGGTATGGTTAACATCGCACTGATTTTATGCGAGCGACTGCGTGTAATGGTGGTCTTTTTCCCTCACATGTAACTATTTGTGAGACCGGAATACCGATTTATCGGTACTATTTGCAAAAACTGTAGAGTCGTAGTGATATGTGATAAAAATTGGCATATAACATTCCTACCACATTTTCTAAAGAGATTAACGAACCTTCAAATTAGGAACGAACCGAGAATTATATTCTAGAGAGAATATGTTTCAACTTCACGACACCGGAAGCACGTGTTCTGTGCAAAGAAAATTAACGTAGTATGTAGATTTCAAACGAGTTGGTGCTCGGTATGCGGGGAGCGCTGAGCAGTCGGCACAAGAGCCCTAACGAGTGGCAAGAGCGGCGAGGTGGGCCGGTCTCGTCTCGCGAACGCTCGCGATCTCGGACCACCCTCTTGCATTTATTCATGTCGTTACGGCTAACGATAATTTTATCGTGTGCTCATTTGCCGGCGCCAGTCTCGCGGCCATCCGTCACCGACACCAAATCGACGATTTGTGCAACACTAAAAACTTTATTGCCACATAATTGACCCCGCTGTAAATAACCCTCGACCGCGTCGTTTTATTGCTACTTTATTTTATAAGGATGTAAGTTCTGCCTACAGACTTGCTTTCAAAACATCATACCTAACATGGTTGTGTCACGTAACACGAAACAAAACTATAGGAAGTTTTATGGGCGATTCTTATTGCTGAAATAAACATTTCTTCATAAGACGTGTGAAGTTTTAATGGAACGAAATAATACGTGTATACTGCAATCAAACTGATTAGATTACTAAAAATTGTAAACGAAGGTATGGCACAAGGATGTTTTCACGAAACGAAACGGATTTCAATTTCAAACATAAAGGTTTGAATAGCACTTTAGATTGAACTGACAAAAATCTAATCCAATCTCCGAAGGCAGTCGCTTGGTGTTTTTTACTATATCCAGTACAAAATATTATATTTAAACCTTTCGTGGGTAGTTGTACCAAGAAATGTGAAAATTTTAACGAGATCGTCTTGAAAATTTCTGTCGAGGACGTTGGTAGGTAATTGAATAGCAGTTGAGGCACTGTGAGTCAGTAAGGACGTGGCCGGTTGCCACACGACGACGCAGCGGCTATGCCATAATTGCACAAACTTTCATGTGCTTCGCATACATTTTCATAATTAAGGGGGCAGTTCGTGCCGACTGAATTGATGAACGTTATTTATAACCACTTTGGTCAATAACTTTAAATTGTCTCTCCGCAAACAGGGCATGATTTGTGTAACGAGAAAATGCTTGTTTTACTGACTTTATAATTAGGTGCAAATAAGGTTTTTTTAAATGTTTATACAAAAAGTTTATTTATTTCAAGCAGGTAAATGCTACGTACGATGTTTGGCTATAAATAAATTTCCTACTTAGCATCGCTTTTGCTACAAAACGGAAGGAAACTTTTTTATGTTCACTTCTTCACTAACGAACAACACAAACAAGCTGGAAATAAACACAAAAGGGATAAGATAAAAAGGTCTCGGAACTAAAATAAACAATAAAGAGTGGAGTTACCTAATGAACTTGTGAAAATTCGGCGCAGGGTGTGCGAGGGGTTGCTTATTAGAAATTCTCAACTTGGAAGGAGTCCGCAGGCGACAGCCGCACGGGATGTGGCTTTAAAATATTATGTAACGATGCACTCTACTCCATGAGCTTCTCTACAAAATAGATACAGTTTGATTAAATTCTACGTTAAGAGCACTCTAAATCAAATAAAGAGGCCGCAGTCACATAATTTTGCTCTGGATCGTAAGTATAACAAGGAAAATGGTAAAGGAAGGTCCGCAAACCCGAAATAAATATCGCATTTTTCCATTAGGAACATAAAAGCAATTCGGCGAGAGTCGAATAATAACGAAGGGCAACGGTGTCCACCGCGACGGCATCGTAGGAATTTTATTTGCATCGTGGGATAGCGAGGCGCGCTCATGGCCTGAGCGGAATCAGGCTTCTATTGGCCCCATAAACTCAATTGTGCGGGCCGCGCTGCCCGGGCGGTAGAGCTGGCCTTAGCCGTCAGTACCGGTCCACCTCTTGTACAACTTCTAAATTGCATGCTCCTGAGAAAACTTCTACCTTTGAGAAAATTCCCAACGCTCCGACGTGCTCTCGATGTAAACTCATAATAACCAGATACGTAACCGCTGGAATTGCCTATCTCCCCATTATATTGTTGTTGGTAAAAGTCGCAATCAACTGCGCTGCTGCGATCGTAAAACACGTAAAAAGCGATTTAGGTATCGAGGTCTTTTTTATGTAAAAAAATATCTACTAACATCCAAGGTAGGGGGTTGTTTGTAGGTTTCGTTAGCGTGTTCTTTTGTATCTACATCTACAAGTCCTCGATTTGCCTATGTACAATTCTTTTTTAAATTCAATCTAATTCTAGGGCTGCTGCTGGAATTACAAGCAGTAGATATATATTTGCGGTTTCAATTAAGTATGTTAATGTTGCTAGTAACCAAACTGTAATTTGGTCAAATTGGGAAACCAAATTTGATTTACATTTATAGAACGGCAAATTATACTATCACTAATTGAATTTTATGAGTTCATATAGGATTTAATTGTTCAGTTTCCTGCAATCTACCAGTCCCGGTTGGATTGACAGTAATCTCCTCTCATTTTAACTCAACAGCCTATAATGGTCCACTGCTGGAGGCAGACCTCGCCCCGATAAGCGCCTCTTATTGACTTTTATCTCATGGGGGGTAATGCCTATAATCCCCACGCTGGGCATTAATTTATTTATTCACACTTGACTTACAGAATAATATACATTCCATAACGTCAATCATTATTTTATAAACCTAGTAGGTACATCTTAAAACTTAGTCTAAGAAATTATGGCATGTGGGTTAGGGATCGCAGTTTAGTGGTAGATACATCTGCAAGAGGCTCTGCTGTCCGCCGCCCGGTGTATGTCCCTTAGTCGCCTCTTACGACACCTACGAGAAGAGTTGGGGTCGTGCAAATTCTATGCCCGCAACACACGGCTTTCCTACCTTGTTGATAATAAAAATATGAGATAGGTAACGCAATGCACTTATAACAATTATTCATACAGATTACCTACTGGTTGAGTTATTGAATTGATACAACAGAAAGAAACAGTTCAAAAAGAGCCAATTAGATCGCGCAAAAAATTGTTCCGTCGGTAACGAGCCGCAAAGCAGCCCGGCCTCGTCACGGGCCCTGTTTACTAGCACTCCCGGGGGTTGCTTCTTTTTCTTTTAGCTTTCTTTATTTTTCAGCACCCTAATAAGAGGATTTCAGTGTTATTACGCTAAGCAACAATGTTTGTCTGAGTTTACAATACCTACCAACACAAACTACAATTTTAGTGGTGCAGGAGTATAATGGCTGTTGTTTGCTATGTGCTCGCTCGTCAGAATATATACGTCACTGTTGGGGCTTATGTCTCCTCTAAACTAGACTCGAGAGTAGGCTATGAACAACCACAAAGCCCAAGGTTGGCTATAATTTATGTCAAAGTTTCACAAGTTTTCGGGCTATTTAGTTATCTAAAACGTTTATATAACAGCCTTCACCTATTTTAGGCAATTTATTGGGAACGATGTTGCGTAAACAACCGATTATTATTTTAATCTAGTTAAAGAGACTTGAATAGATTTTACGGATTTTTGTTATAGTGCTTACCCGCACCCTGGGTATCTCTAAGAATTGAAATAAGTTCCCAAAAACTTTCGACTTTGACGGGACTCGAACCCGCGCCAATATTTTCAATGGAACCGACTAAGACTTTGTGGCTTAGTTGGTTTGAGCACACCCGTAGTCCCGCTGAAGTCGAAAATTTTCGGGAATTTATTTCATTTGAACAGGTTTTTCCGAAATACTTCTTCATGTTCTATTCTCAAGTGTATAACAATTCAGGATAAAGAATTTGAAGATATATCAATATTTCAGGAAGCGTTGCATCATCCATCAAAGGGCGGGTAGACTGATTTATGGTATTGGCGTAGCGTGGAGACGGGAGCGTAGCAAGTTGCAATGACGACACGACTGTGAGCGGCAGTGACATGCGACCTCCACTTGCGTATTCCTCACGCAACTATCACACATTATCATCTTTGATTTATCGTAAACGATTGAAAAAAGAAACCATACACATTAGAATAGTTATTTGTAGACAAAGACATTGAAGACTTACGAAGACTACGAACTTCGTAGACAAGGGTCTACGAAGTTACGTAGCCGAAGTATTTGTTAATTATATAAAGCCACGCAACGCAATAGTTTCAATTAATTTGGTAAAATCAAAATCCATAAAGCCTCCAGAAATAGTTTTAATCACACTATTTGTATTGTACTTGGTTGTTACGGTTTTCCATTATTTGAATTACAATAACTTGAGGCTTTATCTTATTCAGGTAGCATAGCAGCTGAGCGAAGCCGCACGTCTAATAAATAAAACCGACCAAGTGGAAGGCCACTCGCACACGGAGGGTTCCGTACCATCATATATAACTTTTTTATGTCGCAAAAGGTACCCCGTACGCGGATTTTAATAAAAATCGAAAAAAGTCAAAATCCGTCATGACGCATTTACATTATCTATGTAAGTACTGAACCCGATGCTGCTTAACTTAGGTGATGGGTCCCAAACTTGGACGTTAATTATTAAATTTATTTACAATTGGTGTTATACCGGCAAGAGATACACACTCCGTGAAAACTGTCTACCTCTTTCAGTCTCCTTCAGTTCAGTTTCTTAAGAAACAGCCCGCTGACAGACGGACGGACGGACAGACAACGGAGGCTTAGTAATAGTAGAAAACAATTCATGATTTAGACAAAGCATTGCTGACTAAAAAAGCAAAGTCTAAAAATATCTTGTTTTATGAGAAAAAGATATTAAATTAAATAACTGCGACTGTAAAACTGTGTAATTTGAAGGCACGGCCAACAAAGGTGGGATATTGAAACAAAAGTTTAGAGAATCACACGGCTATCGGGCCAGCGGCGCGGGCGGCGTTCCCCGGAGAAAATTGCGAGTATTCATCATAATGCGTGACGTTTAAAATTACCGCTCGCCCGCCCAGCACCCCCATAAATCAAAGCACACACTACTTTCAGCGTGGCTTTGTACATTATTCCTTCTAATATCAAAATAAAGTTCATTACGTTTTAGATTACTAAAGGGAATAGGTAGTACATAAGACCCAAAACTCTTTTAAAGAATATATTCTACTTTTACAACATATCCTCGTGTGTGCAATAATTTAGGCGCTGGTTTGCTGATATTTATGGTATGGTTAACATCGCACTGATTTTATGCGAGCGACTGCGTGTAATGGTGGTCTTTTTCCCTCACATGTAACTATTTGTGAGACCGGAATACCGATTTATCGGTACTATTTGCAAAAACTGTAGAGTCGTAGTGATATGTGATAAAAATTGGCATATAACATTCCTACCACATTTTCTAAAGAGATTAACGAACCTTCAAATTAGGAACGAACCGAGAATTATATTCTAGAGAGAATATGTTTCAACTTCACGACACCGGAAGCACGTGTTCTGTGCAAAGAAAATTAACGTAGTATGTAGATTTCAAACGAGTTGGTGCTCGGTATGCGGGGAGCGCTGAGCAGTCGGCACAAGAGCCCTAACGAGTGGCAAGAGCGGCGAGGTGGGCCGGTCTCGTCTCGCGAACGCTCGCGATCTCGGACCACCCTCTTGCATTTATTCATGTCGTTACGGCTAACGATAATTTTATCGTGTGCTCATTTGCCGGCGCCAGTCTCGCGGCCATCCGTCACCGACACCAAATCGACGATTTGTGCAACACTAAAAACTTTATTGCCACATAATTGACCCCGCTGTAAATAACCCTCGACCGCGTCGTTTTATTGCTACTTTATTTTATAAGGATGTAAGTTCTGCCTACAGACTTGCTTTCAAAACATCATACCTAACATGGTTGTGTCACGTAACACGAAACAAAACTATAGGAAGTTTTATGGGCGATTCTTATTGCTGAAATAAACATTTCTTCATAAGACGTGTGAAGTTTTAATGGAACGAAATAATACGTGTATACTGCAATCAAACTGATTAGATTACTAAAAATTGTAAACGAAGGTATGGCACAAGGATGTTTTCACGAAACGAAACGGATTTCAATTTCAAACATAAAGGTTTGAATAGCACTTTAGATTGAACTGACAAAAATCTAATCCAATCTCCGAAGGCAGTCGCTTGGTGTTTTTTACTATATCCAGTACAAAATATTATATTTAAACCTTTCGTGGGTAGTTGTACCAAGAAATGTGAAAATTTTAACGAGATCGTCTTGAAAATTTCTGTCGAGGACGTTGGTAGGTAATTGAATAGCAGTTGAGGCACTGTGAGTCAGTAAGGACGTGGCCGGTTGCCACACGACGACGCAGCGGCTATGCCATAATTGCACAAACTTTCATGTGCTTCGCATACATTTTCATAATTAAGGGGGCAGTTCGTGCCGACTGAATTGATGAACGTTATTTATAACCACTTTGGTCAATAACTTTAAATTGTCTCTCCGCAAACAGGGCATGATTTGTGTAACGAGAAAATGCTTGTTTTACTGACTTTATAATTAGGTGCAAATAAGGTTTTTTTAAATGTTTATACAAAAAGTTTATTTATTTCAAGCAGGTAAATGCTACGTACGATGTTTGGCTATAAATAAATTTCCTACTTAGCATCGCTTTTGCTACAAAACGGAAGGAAACTTTTTTATGTTCACTTCTTCACTAACGAACAACACAAACAAGCTGGAAATAAACACAAAAGGGATAAGATAAAAAGGTCTCGGAACTAAAATAAACAATAAAGAGTGGAGTTACCTAATGAACTTGTGAAAATTCGGCGCAGGGTGTGCGAGGGGTTGCTTATTAGAAATTCTCAACTTGGAAGGAGTCCGCAGGCGACAGCCGCACGGGATGTGGCTTTAAAATATTATGTAACGATGCACTCTACTCCATGAGCTTCTCTACAAAATAGATACAGTTTGATTAAATTCTACGTTAAGAGCACTCTAAATCAAATAAAGAGGCCGCAGTCACATAATTTTGCTCTGGATCGTAAGTATAACAAGGAAAATGGTAAAGGAAGGTCCGCAAACCCGAAATAAATATCGCATTTTTCCATTAGGAACATAAAAGCAATTCGGCGAGAGTCGAATAATAACGAAGGGCAACGGTGTCCACCGCGACGGCATCGTAGGAATTTTATTTGCATCGTGGGATAGCGAGGCGCGCTCATGGCCTGAGCGGAATCAGGCTTCTATTGGCCCCATAAACTCAATTGTGCGGGCCGCGCTGCCCGGGCGGTAGAGCTGGCCTTAGCCGTCAGTACCGGTCCACCTCTTGTACAACTTCTAAATTGCATGCTCCTGAGAAAACTTCTACCTTTGAGAAAATTCCCAACGCTCCGACGTGCTCTCGATGTAAACTCATAATAACCAGATACGTAACCGCTGGAATTGCCTATCTCCCCATTATATTGTTGTTGGTAAAAGTCGCAATCAACTGCGCTGCTGCGATCGTAAAACACGTAAAAAGCGATTTAGGTATCGAGGTCTTTTTTATGTAAAAAAATATCTACTAACATCCAAGGTAGGGGGTTGTTTGTAGGTTTCGTTAGCGTGTTCTTTTGTATCTACATCTACAAGTCCTCGGGCATTGCAAGCGTGTCAATTTTATCTTTACTCTTTAGTGCTCTATAAGAACAATAAGGCAGTAAAGCCGTTAAAAGGATAAGGTAATAGTGAACCGCTATAAGTTAGCATCTTAACGGACGATCACTAGATTGTGCATTCGTGCTATTTCACAACAACTATCAAAATGTAAACGACTGCAGCGCACCGCAGACAATATTAATAAATGCGTGTATTTTAATCAAATTTAAGTTCTTTGTGAAACTATTACTAATTAGTCGGCTAGGCATAATTCATTAACTGGTTATGACATCCTAACACAAAACAATTTGAATATTAATTTAATTGTTTGATATGTAATTGGTTTCAGGAAAAGCGACACGTGTTAGTCCCGGATTCTATAGGTATCTTCAGTATGAAGGTTGATAGGCTGAGAATCTTTCAGTGGTATTTTCGCACTTAATTTTGTTGAAACACAGTAGCGGTAAGAAATAAAGTTAAAATTAAGACGCGAGTTTATGGGGCGTTACGGGGTGGAAGGCGCGAGGGCGCAAGGTGGTGGGCGAAGGGTGGCAGCCCATTCGAATTCACCTCGCGAGCTACGCCGTAGATAGCGGCAGGCGGAACACGTACTTCACTTCCACTAACTCCAACTATTGACAATATTAATGCACGCTTACCAGGGCCAACCGACGCCGTGCATTGCCTACGAAATATTGCTTAAAAATCACTAACAGGTTCAGCAACCATTTGCTTACTTTCACTCTGAATTCCCGGGATGGTAGCGATAATTGATCCAGCGATTGTGTAACGCAGACGAGGCTCATCGGCACTAATTTATTCCATTCCTAAGAGAAGTCTCCGGAAGTAACGCAAATATTAGAAGAGCTTCGGCCCACGACGACGTCGCGTCGGCTGCCATTAATTCCAGAATTGAAATCTGGAATTGCGGTGGCGGTGGTGGCGAATTTACATTCATCGCGGTAAGAACTTAAATCAAGTTCTCAGTTACGATTCAGTTGCGATATTATTTTATTAAAATATGTAAATGACGCCGTTCCAGGCGCGTAGATACTACGGTAAGGACCTTACAATTGTGAACGGAGATATCTCTAACGACGCCATATTTTCATTAGCAAGACTGTTACCTTCGGCCGCCATTACAGTTTTATATTTTTTCGCAATTAGAGAATTATGCGTGAATCATGAGCACACTTTATATTTTAAGCTAATTTAACAAAACGGAACGGTTGCATCAATTTTCATTCAACATAAGCTAAGAAAATTGACGATCAAGTCCCTATAGTGATCCTCCGCGCCGAATTTCGGCTACGACGGATGTCTCTTCTGTGACTAGCCAAGTTAACAAGCAACAGTAACTAAATAAAATTCGGCTTATCCGTTTGCCATGCGTGAAGTAAGTATTGCAAACGCATTATCCATCCAAGTTTTCAATCAGTGCGTCCTACCCGTCATGACCTACGAAGCTGAGACATGGACACTTACGGTAAGGCTGGTCTACCAGTTCAAAGTCGATCAAAGTCTCAGCGAGCTATGAAAAGAGCTATGCTCAGAGTTTCTCTACACGATAGGGTTTGTGAAGAATACATCCGACAAAGAACCAAAGTTATCGACATAGCTCTAAGAATTAGCGAACTGAAGTGACAGTGGGCCGTGCATATCTCGCGAAGAACCGACAACCGCTCAGATAAACGTGTTCTTGAGTGGAGACCACGACTCTAAAAGTCGTAGTGCCACGACCGAAGTGTCGCTGAACGCCCTTCGGCCAGTTGGAATGACGACCTGCGAAAGACTGCAGGCAGATCATGGTTGTGTCAAGCTGAAGACAGGACTCTATGTCGCTTGTTAGGGGTTGCCTATGTCCAGCCGTAGACTAACATAAGCTGAAGATGATGATTATCCATTATATGCAAAAAAAACTTCAAAAGAACTTTAGAGTTTTTGTTCATTACTTCTAAAAGAGGATGAAAAATGTATCCAACCGATTCAATGTATCGCTCAAGCGAACTATTGCAAGATCTAAGAAAACGATACCCGCAGCTTCATCTGATTCACGGCACAAAGCAGTTTTCAATTTATCGGGAATAAATGCTTCGGTTGGCAGCTCAGACACCCAATTACCGCGCACAAAAGCTGATTACGCGCGGGTGCGGGCCAGTCGCGCGACTGCAGCCTGCGCTCGCAGAATATTTGAACGGAGGAGGAACAGACTCCTGAGGAACTCTTCATTTACTCTCTTTGCACATGCTCTAGACTAGACGGAGCTGCAAACGGATGAACGTGATTGAAATCCATGTCAATAGATAGTTACTACATTCCATTCCATCTACTCAGTCCTTCACCAGCGTATTTATCCAGCGAGCTTTTATTGACTAGACAATTTACAGTATACATAAATAATGAACAGCGCTATGTAATAGGAAACGATCACCTATGCATCTGACTGCAGTACATTTGGGACATAAATTATGCCGTGGTGTACCCGGTATTCCATTTCGTTCGTCACACCGGCATAAAACGTAATATACCATTGTTAGGGCACTCATGCTTCATTTAGTGGGGGCATTAAGCAGTATATCGCACGAACCGACATAGTGGTCATGCTATATGGTTTTAAAATTATTTTATACTACACCTATTCGGAAAGTATATTAGTTCTTTCAAGTAAGAAAAGGGAAGAAAGTACGTAAATCCAAGCGAAGAAATATGCGGCGGGAAAAATATATGGGATTTATTTTCTGTTGCAGCGGGGAGAAAGTAATAACTTTCTCCTCTCCTATATTTTTTTTATTCAAAATTCAAGGCTAGAAACCGAGCGGATGCCAAAATAAAAAGTTTTTATCTCGAAGCCCACCAAACGTTACTGGCCACTTGCATTTTTAAAGAAAAATTGGCAGTATGTGCTTTATTTTATTTGCCTCCTTAGTATTTAAAAAAAACGATTTGTACGCGCTAATTTTCTTTTATTTTCCCCATAGGTGTAGTCATTTTCATCCCTCGATAAACAATGTACTATTAAAACAAAGAGGATGTTGAATGTAGAAGAAAACCGTGAAAATGCTAGTTGTAGCCTTCTCAAAAATTTCTCTAACTTAAGCAATGGTTCAGTACCTATATCACTCTTAGTAATATAAGCTCGAAGTCAAAACAAGGAATCTCGTAAAATAATGCATCAGTCACGTTGCGCGACTGTGTCGTTTGACGTGATTGCAATAAGGCAACGTCTTCGGTGTCCTGGGGCGAAGTGCGGCCTTGCCTGAACTGACAGAAGACGCCCTGGGAAATCATGACCGACGCCGAGCCAGCCACGACTGCACTCCCACATTGTCTCACTTGACTTTATCTTCGCCGCACGGAAATGTCACGTGAGAAGTTTGATTTTCTAACGTATTTAAATCTACCTTTCAGATGGAATATTACTTTACAATTTGGAAATATGGAGATTCAATCCTGTCCTATTGTATTTAAACTCTAACTTTGTGATGTGTGATGTGGCGTCTTTGACGACCGATGTGGCGCGGTGGGCGAAGGTCTGCCTGCGACGCAGAAGGTTGCGGGTTCGATTCCCGCCTCGGGACAAATGTGTGTACGATCTGCAGACATTTGTTCAGGGTGTTCTGGTCGTTTTCTATATATAATAAAAAATATCTAAGTGTTGTATTATGTATATCAGTTATCTAGTACCCATAACACAAGCTCTGCTTAACTTGGGGCTAGATAACGCTGTGTGAATTGTCCAGCATTATTATTATTTATATTTATTATTATGTAAATTTACGTGTTCTATTGTAAACGTCGTTCATTAGCAGTGCAAACCCCGAGCTCTAGTTGAATTATGGCGACGTGTCATAAGCTTAAGACGTGTGCAAACAAGATTTATGTAATTAATTTAGGAGATAAGAGCAGGCACAGGAATACATACGTTATGGCACACAAAGGCTCGCTAGCACCTAAGCCAGCGAACGCTCTGTGCCAGCACTCTCAATAAGATGCTATCACAGTTGAGTGCTTTACTTAATCCATCCATGTTAGTAGGTGCTAACAGAGATTTTTGTAAGAAAAGTTAATTATGTTTACAATATAAACAAACTCTGACAATAGCATTAAGTTATCATCCCTGTAATTATGATGTAAGGGCGGCTTTGGCAGCACGGCCGGAGTATGAAGGCTAAAGGGCGAGAGGCCGACATCAACGGCCGGAGATATTTACGTTTATCTTCGGATAACGGCTTCATCGCAAGCTTTATTACGACATCCACTCACGTAATCCTCCGCCGGCGTCATAACTCCTCGTTTGCTGCCCGGCTACAATGTAATACATCGTGCTTCCACTAGCCGGAGCTAGGTGCGCACGATGCATGCTCGCCTAACTTTACAGTTAACTGACTGTTTTACTCTTGTTTTTACAGCTTCCCGCAACGCAAACTTGCAGTGGTGAACTGAGAAACAAGTTTCTTGCAACTATTATTTATTATTGTTTAATAAACAACAATGTACGAAAGAAAACGGGTCACTATAATGCACGACAATTTATTGTACGGCCGAATAATGTACACCCTGATAATTCGTGTCAAAACCTATCAAAACCTAGCAAAATTGGAAGCCATGACACGGATTATCAGGGTGTACATTATTCGGCCGTACAATAAATTGTCGTACATTATAGTGACCCAAGAAAACTGTAAGATTTACCTACATCAAGCCCCTTTATACAAATGACAAGTTCTATGACATTATTTTAAATGTTTTTAAACCTACGCGATCTGAACACATAATTATAAATACCTACAGAGTCCTCCCGTGACCACGGCAGTGTGTAAACCTGTCGAAACGTCGGGAAAAAATGGTAAAGAAACGCGATAAATACCCGTTAAGTGGTATTTATAATTATGTCATTATTATATGAAACTAGCTAAAGTGATGACGTGATTAAAAACATCAGACTCTAACCAGAGTTTGAAAAAAAGTGTCATCAACACTATTTTACAGGTGATATGTACATAATGTATATAGGGTGTGAAATAATGAGTGGATAACCTTGATGGTGCTATCAGACACAAAAACAATATACAAAAAAGTTTTTTAGGGCTCGCATATGCTTCATTCTTCCTTATCCAGGTAGGACGCGACTGATCACGGTGTCAGCTGAAATCATTTAATTTATAATTTGTGTTGTATGTAAACCATACAAAATCCAATTGAAGATAATTTGTTCGAACATCAAGCCTCTTTATCTGTCTCACTCTAACTCATATCAAATACCGTCATTATCTATTTACCTATTTCAAAAACATATTACTGTCTGTCTCATTTGCACTTGTTGAATTCAATATTTAATAGGTAAAATGTACTCTAATAAAAAAAGCCTGGATCTGTTTTGATTTTAAGCTTTATTTCAGAAAATCAAAATAATGTTTTTTTTTTTGTATTTACTTACAATTTTAAGAGAACATGCCAGCCTATCGTGGTGGTTTTTTTTTCAGTATGACGAGTCAAAATTGATCTATTGAAAACGATTGATGTAAGGACGTAACTAAACTGAAACTTTTTTTAAATATTGGTATCATTTTTATATTTCTCACTTAAAAGAAAAAGTTATTTGATTTTGTAATACAGAAATAAAAATCACATAATATTGACATCTGTAGTCTCAGCATAGAAAATTTTGACGCCGGATAGACAATATGTTTTTTTTTTCGTTACCTCACCTGATGGAAAGTGAGGATGTTGCTGACGGTATATCACGAAGGCCTAGAAGATACCTATTCACTCTTGACTTGAAGAGACCCAGATTGTAATAAACCGAAAAAACAGCCATCCGTCCATTAAACTTTCGCTTTTATAATATTAGTGTGTTATAAGAAGGTGTAGATTGTAAATCACGACGCTCTGACTTTCATAAGACTGGGAATATTTTACGTGAAAATTAGGAATAAGTACGTTGGGTATAAATCTTTTATTTTAGCTTGTATGTATTTTTCTATAAGAAATTCTGAAAGTCAGCAGGTAGATATTCTAACAAAGTAATGGGTATGTATTTAGTACAGTAACAGTACAAATGGCGATGGAGAAAGGCCGAAAATGCCGAAATTGAGCGAGGGATTGTAGCACGCCAGCTTAGTGCAGCCGCCGGAAGTAGACCTCTAACCGCCGCCGTATAATAGCTTTCAAATTGACCCTTCCACTTCGGCATTCGCCGCTACCGCCGCTTGCGTCAGCACTATCGTATAACTACGTACCACCGCAATGGTCCTCATCGCATGTTCCAACGCTAACTCAAGAGTTTATTAATCTACTAGTTCTACTATAACACGATCACTGCTAGCGTCGCGAGACTGATCCGCATATCGCACTCTGTGTTTTCAGCCATGAAAGTGTTAAAACAATTTGTCTCGAGTCCCACATGAAAGCCTACGAACAAATTAATTTCCACACAAAGGCATTAACATGAAATCACATCGGAAGTTTTAGAAGTGTTATTTTCTTTTATAGCAAAGGCAAACGTCAACCGACCGTCAGGACCGGGTAGGAACAAGGATAGTCAAATACATAAAAGGGATGAGTCGCGCGAAATACTGGCGTTGTAGGATCCTAAGCCCTGTTTAGATTAGATCAGACCTTCGAAATAACAGTGAATGAGGACGTGGATTAACTACGGTCCGGAGCACTTCGGCCCGTGCGCTTAATGGGGCACCGTTAGGGGTAATGAGGGAAGCGGGATTGGGTGGACCCACCTTTCTGTCTACAAACCAACCGTCATACTAAATATTTGTATAATGATAAAGTAGTCATTCTTAATTTCAGACCTTAGTACAGTTTCAAACGTTGAAATTTGATTTTCGTAAGCTGCTAGGTTTGTATTAAAAAACATGCAAAACTTTTTGCATATTTAAATGGTGTGGTCGGGTGGTAACGTCCTCGGTTTCGCGCATCGATTTAGATTCAGTACTGTGCAGATGTCCCAGAGCGGACCGAATAACCAAGGGGTCGAAATTCATTTTTCAATGTCAGAGAAGAAAATTCATTAGAACTTTGAAATTACTGATGGCTAAACAGACGGAGTGAAATTTGCTCTTAATTTGTACAAAAACTTTTTCGTGAATTTTCAAAAACTTTCTTAAACGACTTTCGAAGTGATAATTATGGTGCAAGTGGTAATAATTACTTTCAAGCTTTAAGCTACTAGTTAAAGTGATAGAGAGTTGGCGTTGTCAGTAACTACTATTAGACTTTCAAAAGACTTGAGGCCGAGTTTTCATCTACAATTTCTGAATCTTCATTCTCAGTATCTGAATTCCTATCACCTTTATTTGAAAACAATAACTGCGATAACTCGTCTGATCAAATAATAATCTTGCTTGACAATGCATTTTAATTTCAAGATTTTTATAAAGTTATAAAAGGCAAATAGAGCAAGTCCCGCACTCAGACTTCGGATGGAGTGCTCATATTAAAAGTAATAAATCTGTAGCGAAGATGACGGGCAACGCTTTGAGGCGGTCGGCCACCGGGCGCCGCTCGTCGCCAGAACAACCCGATATTAGTTTACTTTTCCTCTCGAAGTTACTTTATTAGTTGCCTAGCCGAGCTGCCGTTGATAGTTTGCGTTATTGAGAAGGCAAGAAAACCAGCTTCTATTCATGATACTTTTCGTTGCCGTCGATAAATACGAGCAATTCGTTTTACACTTTGTTTCGAAAGGAATGATAAATCTGTGCAACACGCTCAGGTTCGTTTCGGAACAAATATTTGCTGAAATTGTGATATTTGTTTCTACCTAGACGTAAAGGAATAGAAGCTGCGCTTTGTTATTGTGTCCGAAAGTATTATTAGAATAGAAATGGCATTTTTATACGCTGGGTTTAAAATAACGAAAGGTTATATCGGTATGTTATTGTTGTAGGTGCAAAGTGTAGTTATGGTGCGACAATACGCGCGGGATCCGTCCGACGACCCCCTAACTATCTGCACTACACCCCCAAACTATTTCCATATTACATTCACAAGCTTTCGTGTCATAATCGTAAAAGAACAAGTGCATTGGATTATATTTCGGCGATTAAATTCATTGATTTGTGACGTGATAAAATCGAAGATAGTTTGCCTGATGGTATTCGGTAAACTGGCCAATATATCGTGCCAGCGTTCGGTTTGTATTGGGCGGTTATTGGCACACAGAACCGACGCCATACGCGATTTACCCGCAGGCATAATCCACGATAGGCATCGCCTGGGTCAATGACCTACATGAATCAACACAAATAACTAGACTCCGTATATTCCGAATCATCATCAGAATCAATTACTTAATTGATAAACTGATTTCGCGATTAATTACTTAGTGATCGGAGCAGCCTAGATTTATACAAACTCCTGGTGTATGCGTTTGGAATGTTGTACTTTTAATAATTTATTTGGAATGTTTGTACTTCATTAGGGTGAGAACCATTGTTATTTCCGACAACTGTACAACGTAATCCGTGATGGACTAAAACAGGTCAGGCGGCTTTCCGGTGACAACAACAGCTTTGTTAGGGTGGATTTTATTGGCACAAATATTGTCCAAGTCGAGCTGCGGCGCACAATTCCAGTGATTTACCGAGCTGTTTACGCGAGCCTGCCTATATCGATTCACCAACATTTTTACAGCATCATTTACCCGAAACTCAGACATTTTATACGTTACAAATCATTTTAACTATATTTTTATGAAAAAATTTCATCGTATAAAAGGAAAATTGTGTATTGCTTTAAATTGCCGATTTGGCCTTGATCGCGAGTCGCAAATCGTATTATTGCTTTTATACCAATATTTTTCGGTAACAGTTCCTGTCAGTTTGTTTGCTTACGTAAGCATTATTCAGTGCTACAGTAGGAGCTGTTGCTGGACAAAACTCCATCTAATTGAACACTAAGAAGATAAGGCAGCATTGCAAGTATTATTGTAATTGAAAGTCAACTAATAACAATAAAAAATACCCCTTGAAACATTAGTAAAGTTTTCGCGTTAACTTTTTGTGTAAGTAGAAAAGTTACAGAGGCATTTTCCAATCTGGGAGGGAGGCTAGTCGTCGGGCGGCTTCGAGCGCGTGGCAGGAGCGCTTGTCATTATGGCGCGCCGCTGAGCCGACGGGAAACAATCACACCTTACCCGCGCTACTCTACTCTCACTGTCAAGGAAATTATACAACACGTCCGTACCATACCGCTCTTACGGTTACAACTCTTTATGGCCAAGTGCATAATTTACTAGGGGTTTGTAGAGTTTTTCCGCTTTATTTTCTGGCGTTCTATGATTGTTTATGTGGCACACGTGAGTTTAATGGAAAAGAGGGATAGTAAAAGCAAAATTATGTAGTACATTGATGGCGAATATTTCTAATTAATTCACACAGCATTATTAGCCCCAACCTAAGCAGAGCTTGTGCTATGAATACAAAGATAGATATTACAATCCATAGATCTTTTGAGATCAGCATACTAGTCTCCCTGATTAATCTGTTCTACAATCCTTTGATTCTGTCGGTACGTGTAATGAAAATTGTATTTTACCATCGTCTGGTAAAATACAATTTTCATTACACGTACCGTTTACTATAACTCATGATTACCGGTAGAATGCTAGAAATAATTAACTGATATTTCAGTTTTATCACAGCTTAATTATGAAAATATAATCAACTTTTAAGTTAATTGAACATAAATATCCAGCGTTTGTTTTATTTATTTGAAGCTCTGAGAAAACGATACAGATAGTAAAATAAACGCGAGGAATGATGAAGTTGTAGGTAATTATAGAGGGATGTCTGGAGGGGGAAAAGAAAGACTGCTAATCCTTTTATCTCGCGCAGCAGTCGGCTGAGGCGGACGAGTGCAAGCCTTGGCTTACCGGCGCTCGCACCTGCTCGCCACACTCGAGCCAGGCCCACCCGTAATCTGCTCTTTTTATTATTGCGAAGTCTCAGTCGGTTAATTAACAAACCGCCCGCGCAGCGCTTCACCGCCACCGCTCGGCTTCTGATACCTTACACCATTTTCTCGAAAAACTAGAATTAAATACGATCTTTAATTTTAATTAAACAGCTAACGCTTTCATTCTGGGAGAGGTATAATAGAAGTAATGAAAGCACCAATGTATCACGCGCAAGTTTCTTTTAAATCGTGTAACGATAAGAAAGGTACATTAAAAAGGTCTGGCGTGACAACAAATCTAAAGGAAAAATCTCCACTTCTGAGAGCCCAGCGGTGATAAACGAGAAAAACTTTGGAACTAAATGGAGCATTCGAAGCGGAGGAGCTGCGCTCCACTCGCAGAATAATACTTCTTTCGAAGAAATAACACTTATAGTCCGCGAGGCTTAAAATCAAATGTCTCCGTTTGCTGGAGTTCGGAGCAGACAAGAGCGTATCTTGAGAAATTGCTAAACGCAAACGTAAATCTTCAAATCAATCAAACTTTCCAGATTCAAAACGATTTTCTGAGGGAAATACGTGTTTTGATCCTTGCAGCGTTCTATTTGGTGAAATATTTGAGACTTAAGAGCAACATTGTAATATGTAACGAACTTCTTTTTACGACTTCAATGCTAATTTAAAAGTTAAAAAAAGTGCATGGTTAACTTACGTACTTTTTCGAGGCGATTCAGCGTAAATGTCCATTCATTTCTTCCAATTTTTACATTCACTCTTATAGCTTTGAGAGTAGAATACACAAACACGTGAAGTCTGTCAACGACCATTTTGAGACTCCCCGCAGAAAACAACTCCAAAATAAACCCATCTCCTAAGTATTTCACACATGAATAACATATAAACCAAACTTTGTTCATAATTTCAGAACTTTGCAGATATAAGGATGTAATGACGAGGGTGTGTTGTGTGTGTTGTTTTAAGGGAAGTAAGGCAGGTTACAATTTACATTAATACGAGTTTTCTGCTAAACGTGTCAAGTTTGTGGAACAGGTCAACTGCGGGAGACGCCGGGCCGGACCCTGCGGGCCAAATCACGCCCCAGGCAACAACCAACGAGTAACGCCCTGGTATTATGTTATATGAGAATAATTGTCGCACTGTGAAAACCCAACAGCCAGTCCGCGCGCAAATTACCACGCCAAACAAGGGACAGTGTTTTGTTGCAGCAGAGTTTCCTAATTTGATTCATTTCGGTGTTGGGAATTATAAGCCTGAGGCGATAAAATGGAACATTCACACGAAACTACGTTCTACTGGAGTTTTAAAATTAAACACGTAGTTGAATGGAGTGAAGAAAATATACCACAGCCGGGATCAAATCCACGGTCTTCGGATTGAGGGTGGGGGAATATCCAAGATCATCATGGCTTTCTCCACCGTAAAAGCAGTAAGATTTATGGCAGTAACTCGCGAAGTAGATAATCTACACCGCGTAGGCAGTGACTAGGTAGGTACATAGGATAGTATCGCAGTGTCGAGTGGTGTGGATCGGCACGTACGCGTCAAGAGAGCGCCGCGTCAGCGAGCCGCCGTCGTCGGCCGATTGAATGGCGATGCTGCGGCAAGGCAAGTGCCACTGTCAGTTAGGTGCCTCAATCACAAATACATTTATAAACTGTCTGTGCATAGTGCACATAGTTAACACGAAACACTTTCAAAAAATTGAAAAGTAAATATGCTTTATCAATACAAAAATAAATAATAAAAAAAATAATTTGATAGTGTATTTTGGTAATAAAAAACATTTTTAATTTTCATGTTTTTTTTATGTATATGAAAGTAAGGACGCATTCGCACAGTATCCATTTCACTTTCCGTGATGTCGTATGTAGTTGTAAGAGCGAGTTCACACACCCGAAAATATTCTGGATCCAATAAACGATTGTTTCTAGTAGCGAATGTTCCCTAAAAACGGTGCGAACGTACCCTAAGTTTTCACGTTCAATACAAATTGTACTAGAATATTTGCTGAAAAATGTGTTATCTGAGCTGTAAAAACCAAACATAGGGTTAGTTTCATAGCACAGGTAAAACGTATTTGCTGATGTTCACGCCTTGCCTGGCGATGTGGAAAAATCAGCTTTTATGTATCAAGATATGAACGGATTCACTTTGAGGGCAATATCATAATGGACGTGGTTCTATCAACAGCAGTATCGCATTCACGGTGCACGTTAGCTCCGACCGCGGTTGGATATCTCTATTAAACTTTTCAATGTTATAGAGAACTATCCAATTACTTTAATTCGTACTTTTATGAAGCTGTGGTTTTAAAACGCGAGGAAACTTTGTCATCACATAAGAGCCTCATGCAAGCCGAGATCTAATTTTATTATAATAGTTTCGGGTCCCAGCATTACTTAAAAGCCCCGGCTTCAAACCTTGAAGAAATAAGGAAACGTCGCCTGGAGTGATTTAATTTGAAGAAACTTTCTCTATCAACTAAGCTCAGGGAGTAATTTGCGAGGAGAGTTTCTTATCACAAAATTTCACGTGAATTATTTTGTAACCAATTTTCTATTCCGTTGTTTCTGTAGCTTCTAAGCGATTTAAGATAGCTTATCAAATTATACGTATTAAAGGAAGGTTTCTTCATAAAAATGATATCTCGCATCTGAATGGGCGCAGTGATTAGCAAGAAAAAGGGCATATCGTACGACCGAGCTCATAATTTGAAAGAAATCCTCACTGCTCTATCTGCGAGAAGATTGATGACTCGCGAGATGTGTCTTAATCTTGTGAGCTCGTGTGTAACGAATTATGTTTTAGGTGTCTATTTCCACATGGTATTTACCACATCAGAAACAGAGTAGGTACTTACGTTGATAATAAAGTCAATGTTTTATTGAAAACAAGACGAAACAAAATAGATACGTAATCGGCACCAGAAATTAAAATACATAGTATTTAGTTACCTGATTTATAGTTTCTGTCTGGTACAAAGAAAATAAATGAAACATACGGGACGTCCTGATAACTAATTATATGTTCGAGTTTTCAATGACATAACAAAAGCAGAATACATTCACAGTAACGCTTTTGTATCGTCTAATCTAATATTGGAAACAGCAAGTAAAACCACTTCTACAAATCATTCCAGCAAAGAGATCTAGAAATAATAAGAAAATATAAGTAGCAACAAGTTATCTTTGTAACAGCACGGCCAGTTCGGACCAGATGTTGGTGGCACGTACAAGTTAACGAAGGAAGCGCAGCGTGACTCCCACCAGCCAGCCGTAATTGGAAAGACGCTACGTGGCGGTGGAAATGCTGAGCACCCTATCATTAGCGTCACTCACAATTTGCCATCTACTCGCACCTATCCGTACCTACGCTATCGATTACACTGTTAATTTAATTCATGCAGATCAGCAGTTTCCGGTTCGCTGTCGTGCCGCTACTCTTCGAGATGGCACGCCTATAAGTGCCTAGAGGAATACGTATATCCGATGATCTCTATCGTCACATTACGTACTGAAGTTGTCTGGTATGATTGTGAGCTTACGGTGGCTTACGAAATATATGTGCTCTACGAAAAAGCTACGCCGTAGCAAACTGTAGCTCACGTCTACGAAAAGCTACGCCGTAGCATTGCCGTAGTATTTTCGTAATTTTGCTATCTACGGTACAGCAAACAAAATAGGGAGGACGGGAATTTGACTACTGGGGACTAATAATGTGGACGAAGGACAACTGAGATGTCTTGCGAAGATTATCGAGTCACAAAACAGAAACGTGAATTATTCTCCTTAGTATACTTCGTGAAATCTGTACCAAGTTAAAGTAATTTTCAAGTTAGATTAAAATTTTCTTTTCAACCCTGTCTCGAATTCCAAGGTAAATTTTATTTTCCCGTTTTCTGTTTCACGGTAGAGTAATATGAAGGAGAATACGATGAGGTGTCCTTTTTAAGAGGCAATTTGCGTAAGATACGCGCATTAGTGTAGGTTGGCCATTAGCCGAGGAGAGCGAAGCACATGTCGAAGAGAGCGTTTTGCGTAATTAAACGTTCGGGCGTCGGCAGTTTATGTTTAGATTAGTGAGCGGAGCGCGCAGAAGGCTCGGCCGTTCAATTTGCCGCTTCACTTGACACAATTCGACGCCTGACTCGGGGACAATCGCACTCGAAGCCCCGTCGACCTCCTTATCTCCCGCCGAGGTAATCTTTCCTTCCCTCGGCGGCAATAACTCCGAGTGGGCAGGATTACCTGCAAAGGGGCTTCGTAAGGCAACCACCTATACAAAGGTTATCGATTTAAACAATGTGTGCACGCTTCAGATACACTCCTTTCATTGTTGTTTATTTTTGCCAAGAGATTCCCTTTTATCCCAAACGATATACCATCGAAACAGAAGCGGGCGTGTTGCTTTTACAATGATAGCTATTTTACTCGTATCTACATAATGTTTGTGATAAATTTTTATTTAACATCGGTAAATTTTCATTTTCTTTAATAAAACGTTGCTTTTAAAAAATTAAATAACGCACCGATAATTTCACTTCAATAAGAGAAATCTTAAAAGTGTTCTCAGCTCGAATCATAAAATATAGATGAATCGCTGGCGGTACCATTTGCAAATAATTTCGTTGGCATGTAAATCTGTGCACGTAAATTTCACTTCTGTCTGCGCACGGAAATTGAATCGTTCCAAAACCATTCTAATATATTCTAGTAAAATTATGAACATTATCAGTGTTCCGTATCGTGTTTGGAAAAAGGAACACATATGCTTATTAGAACTATATAGTTCTACAGTCTGTTCTGATATAAATAACCAACGGGCACATAAGAGCCAATTCATTAAGAGTGATTGCATAATCCAGGGGATTGAGTTCAGTTAAACATAAATAACTGGATTTATAGGTTATTATTGTAATTTACATTAAATTCTCGTAGGTATTAACGAGAGCAGAGTTAAATAAATTATTTGCTGTCATAGGTACCATGCGCTTTTGAGGTGCAAAACTCGTGCTTGACTACTTTTTCTGACGATAATATGAAATAATATTTACGATACACGCATATTAGATGCTCTGTCACACCTGCGACAAAGCATTCGAGTTTTCAAGCTGGTGCATAAAAAAAGCGACAGCTAGAAACCATTTGCAGTAAATCTGCATGGTTTCTTCATCTAAGTTTAACTAATACCATAGGTTTAGAATTACAATTAGAATACAAAATGTTTATTATCATTCACAAAGGTTCATTGGTTCATTGTTCAGCTTTCGAGACATTTAGAGACAAAATTCGCAATAAACGATAGGAAAAGGCAAGATTCCATTTGTAGGTATTTATGTGCTTGTGGGCGGGAGGGCAGTTGAGCCGGTGCTTCGGTCTGCGAGACGATGGAGCCACGGCAGTGGAGATATTTCAATTTGGCCGGAGACGCGACCCGAGAGGCCGCGCTGCCTGTACGGTTCGCTGAACCGGAAGCCCGCTGCGGACTCCGCCAAAGAGCAAACACCGCCTTTGCAATCTTGTGCCACGTGGACCATGCCGAACACTGGACCACGACAATCTACTACTACAATTACCCACACTCCAATTCAGACGGCTCGACCGCATCTAGTGCTCGAATTCGACTGTAAGATCAATACATCACCGGCAACGAGAATTACGTCGTAATTCCCTTTGAGCAACTTCGGAAGCATTAACCTGGGGTTAAATGGAACATTTATTTTTGGTGAAAAAACCTGCCCGCGCTGTCGGAGGTGTGAATTATATTTTAATTAAATTATAAGGCGTGTCTGTGTTGGAGAGCGCTCGATTCGATGGTTGAGAATAACAATGAATTTGTGGAGCTCGTAAATCCAGCAGGTGCGCACCTGTTATTGAATAGACTCCGACAGTGCGAGACTACATTAATCGCAATTCGGGCATTATGAATCAATAGACGCCGGCTTCGGTATTCTGGTTCGCTTTAAACAATAAGGATTGGATTCATAAATCTTCAGGTATGTATCGCAATAAAGATGATTTTGGGGTTGAAATACTCGAAAGAGACGGTATGCGCAAAATCATGAATTTCAAACGTAAATCATTTTAGCAAACACAACTTTTGTTCAAAGTTAAATGTTGGAATTAGCGTCTAACCGCACTGCCAGGCAGCCACGGAAGAAAATGTATTTTTCATCTAATTTTTTTTGAAAAGTAACGAACTGTGTAATTGGAAACTGGGGTCGGCCAGGCGATCGGCAGAGGTTGACGACTGTGAGCATTACGTTACCTTTTTTTGGGTTACTTGAATGAAATGACAATTTAATGTTTGTTTGCACGACGTTCATATAAAATCTGTTTTTCTTTTGAAGTCCCCTGATCTACCTGGGGTTTAATTCGTTTTTCTTATTAACTTCTCAGAAACCTACAGATCCAAAAAAAATCAACAGATCCAGAAAAAGTAATCCAAAATTGTCACGTAACCTTTATATAAGGCAACGTAAAGAACCTCTAAAATGATGTTTCAAAATGAAATGTAGCGTACGTAAAAAACAATAAATTGGCATGTAATATAAACGCGCTGTCGACATGGCATGGCGGCGAGGCGTGCGAAATAAGCGGATCGCGGGCGCGGGCGGGCGCGGATACGCCGCGAAGGGATGGATGGAGCGCGGCAATTTTTCTCTTCGCTGACAACATGATGTAACGCCAATATCGCACGCTGAGCGATTAAGCCGCGCACGCCGATATTTCAGACTTGCCCCTACTAACTGTCAAAGTGTCGGAAAGAGCTCTGTGTGCGACGTACAAAAACATTATACATGTGAGCTCATATTTTAGTATCGAATCGCTTTACTGCCGTTTATCATATTTTTGTATCGATAATACTTAAGTAAACAAAACATTGTTGAGTCGCTATTTCAAAGAACATATTTTCTATTCCGAAATACTTTTCAGAAATATTTTTTTGCATCATAAAGATCGCCCAGGTAAAGTAGATCTACCCGAATTTAATATCCGAGCGTGCAATCACGAGGAGAAGTATAAAATAAAAATAAAAGCGACTAATCTCAGAAAAAGAATTTCGTATCGGTTTAAAAAGATAGTTGGCAATTCAGATCACGCGGGAAGGCAATCACTCGATAATAAACGTGGAACGGGTCGAGAACGGCGCAGTACGGGGCACGTACTGCTGACGCCGTCTTCCGGCTGCATCGGCACCAGCTCCGTGCCAACCAAGGATATACGCCAACGACCAAGCTTGCAATAAATCTTGACAACAACAATATTTTAGCATTCTGCCGCGAAACCACACATCCATACCTTTCAGTATGAAATACGAGCAAAGCAAACGGTATGGGACTAATCTCAAGTTTGAACATTTGCTAAATTAAAAGGAGATAAAATGAAGATCTCGCCATTCATAAATAACTATGGGATCGGACGCGATGGTGGTGGATGATAAACGATGTAAAGGCGCCTCAGCGTCGTCGGCCGCTGGCCGCGAAAAATACAACTGTCATCTTGACTGATGGTAAAATAACGGTGGAGTCACGCTCCGCTCTGCATGCCAAGAGCTTTTGTGGACCTCTTTGTATCCCAGCCCTTATTACATGGATTACATAAAAGAGCGCTGAGGTAAGGACGAAAACGATTAATCCTGGAGCTGCATGACTTGATAGCGTGCTATAAGCCACAGAATTGGACTTTTCGAGCATTGTTTTTGTTCTATACGAGTTTGCATTAAATGGAACTACAATAATAATTTGTCTAGCGGTCGCTTTGTTGATTGCTTGTTACCAAAAAACAATGAAGCCTTTTTGGATGCCAAAAATAATAATTGGCGTTGGATTTCCTCGAATTTCTTTTTGATCAATCGTAATGGATTTTCGTAAAAATACTTTTGTTGGTACTTGCATCCAATTTAACAGTATCACAGTGAATGCGCCGTGCGTCGTTCGTATGTGTCGAAATGACTGAATGCCACCCGAAGCGCTGTGAACTATTTCGTTTAAAGCAGCATTAGAAGATTTAAGAGTTCTTTTCAATTTATTTTCTTTCGTTTTAAAACTTGGTATAGGTATGTATTCAGAAGTTAGCGGCATTTTTATAAATTTAAAAGACATTGAAATATTTAATCGTTTTGAAATATATCAAAAAAGTCGAAAAATTGACTATTCCCCCCCCCCCCCCCAGCTCCGAAGATTGCAGATCGATCCATGTACAATGTATTAGGCGTTTGTAGACATCGATCTATATTTTACAGGAAAAATATAGAGAAGTCTGTAATAATAATAGTTTTTGAAAAATGGTCGAAAAGAGGGGGAATTTTTTTTCAAAACGGGGGGTACCTACCCATGTGGGGTATCAAATGAAAGGTATCGTTTTGACCATTTCAAAACACTTTTTGAAATTTCTGTAAGTTTCATACTTTTTTAAATATTTCAAAAAAAGTCGAAAAATTTACCTCCCCCCCTATCTCCGAAGATTGCGGACCGATCCATGTACAATGTATTAGGTGTTTGTAGATATCAATCTATATTTTATAGGAAAAATATAGAGAAGTCTGTAATAATAATAGTTTTTGAAAAATGATCAAAAAGGGCGATTTTTTTTTCAAAAGGGGGTACCTACCCATGTGGCGTATCAAATGAAAGGTATCGTTTCGGCCTTTTTAAAATAATTTTTGAAATTTCTGTAAGTTTCAATATTTTTTAAAATATTTCAGAAAATTGATTGTCCAAATAATTGGCAAATGTTTGAAACCCTCGGCGCGCGAGTTACACTCGCACTTGGCGGATCTTGTTTTTACGTGCAAAAAGATAAGAGAGTTATTATAAATTTATTATTTCGGGATAATACAGGGTGTATTATCCCACAAGAGAGCAGCATATTGATATTCTGGTAGAACGTGAAATTAGCTGACGCACTTGTGTCTCAGAACTGATTGATGAAATCAATGTGCCACGATATTGCCAGTAATAAAGTAAAAAGCAATTGATTGTTGCGAGTGCGGTCACGTCGTACAGTTACTGTTTTCACGTCTGACGTAATAACGTTAGCAAAGTTATGGTGCACACGTGACCAGCCACAGCCATTATGTGTAGATCTAGATCACGTCTATAAAGCTTGTGGATATCCAGCAAGAGCCACTCCTGTTTCTAATTCTGACATCATAAGATTGTCTACAAAACTACACACAAATAAACATAGAAATTTCTAACTTGACTCTAAAATTTACATAATCCGCTGGGTACTCAAGCATGCAGTTACTCGATATCTTTTCTCCAAGTCCCAGAAGTGGGAACACTATACTTAAATTTTTCGCATACTACATCGATGAAAGGGAATTAATAATCAACTGGCTCGGTTCAGGTGCTTGGGACGCTGATATCGCAGAATATCTAATAGAATATTTGGTAGATATGACACGTGCTCGGAATCACTATTGCAATTGCGACAATGCTTCCAGTATTCAAGACACGGTGGAGACTGAAAGCGTGCTGAATCAGAAGATACACCACTCGTGTCGAAGTAGATTGAGAATACGTACCTGTACAAGTGTAGACGAAGTTACCTATCTGATTGAAAATTCATAGGTGTACATTGTATAAATTCATATCTCCCACGATATTCATTTGTAATTCAACTGTATTGAGATAACGAAATCAGCCTGACCAAGTTTCTGTCTATTTATCTCAATCATAAACATACCAAAATTTTATTCAACACAAACAGCCATGAAAGGAGTAAAAGAAGCACAAAAAGTGTTAGCGCAGAGCCAGTAAAGCTGTCTCGAGAGTAGGATCGGTTGGTTTATCCGGCCGTTCTGATAATGCCTGTTTCTAATGGTATCCTCGATCTAACACTAAAACAGGAATTAGAGAGCGTCCAGAGCGCAGTAGAATCACCTGAGATTGATGACCGTGTCCATTTCACTCTCGCGGCGAATATTTCATTAAACGGGCTTTGTGGCCCGCGCCATGCATCATAGGCTACGTTCGGCCGACCCACGTTGACGGCCTGATCCACTCAGCTTAGTATAGAAAATTAATATGTGAGAAGACTACTGTATTGCGACAAAAATGCGTTGGAATAATTTTATTTCCTCAGAAACGGAGCTATTTTATGGTTCAGGGCTCTGATTTATGTTTTAGCTAATTTAAGCTTTGCACCAAAATTTTAATGATATCGTTATTTTCCGCATTTATTTCAGCTGAAGTGGAGAGCTCAGACCGAAACAGTAACAAAGTCCTCTTCAAATAATATTGTACCGAGTTTATTAGCTTCGCAACTCTCTCGACAAGTCTAATAAGTAAACAAAATCTTGAGATTTTTTATGTTCGGTAAATAAATATAAAAGTTAGGGTACATATAAAACTCTGGTAAGTAAAATAAGGAACGTCTCAAAGGATAGCAAAGTTTGTTATGTGAGCGAGGCTGGGTGGTCTTGGATCCCGGTCTCCCGGCCGCGGGGAGTCTCACGTACAGAACTATAACAGGCAAATCCGAGCACACCACTCGCCCCGAGTTTATTACCCTATTCATATTTACACAATTCTGAGTGGGTGTTATAGTCTGCCAGCTCAGCACGCGAACCTTGCGAGGTCCTTCTCGGCCGCGATGAGCTCCAAGATAATAAAAATAGAGGGGGGACCGTTTCGTGTTATTTCAAAGGAATTTACGACCAAGAAAATAAGTTATTTCTCCTCTCATTATCTGAACTTCCGCTGAGCAGTTTTACGCTTGCAAAATATATTTTATAGTAAGAAATAACTAGGTCCTAACGAACGTGCACACGAAGCGAGCTAAAACAGCGCATTCGTTAGCTTCCCGTTATTTACATTCGAGATAATGTTTGTATTTAATTACAATGCGTGACACTGGCAATGCGTGAACCCCTTGTATATTCCATTTCCGCATGTAGCAATGTGGCATAACATGTTTTGCATCGGTAACTACAAAACGAGCGCAATGAAAATTTAATCAAGGTTCTAACAAACTCTGCTCTGCATTAACATAGTAACAAATAGCATCATAGGATCGGAATAAACGGAGAGGAACTTTCTATGTGTATATAAATCAACGGTTAACCTTGTAATGAATGAAGAGAACAAACGGCTGTAAGAAATGCGAGGCCAACTCGGGTGATTAAGTGTCTCATTTAAATGCAGTCGTAGCGCGGACGCCTCTAACGCAAAGGGATCCGGGCTCTCGGGAAGCGGAAGAGAAGTCTCTCCACAAAAGGAAGGAGAGTATTTAAATTAGCGTAGTCACTGAAAAAGTGCAGTAACAACATTAGTGAGTGGAACAATAGCGGGTCGCACAAAGCCTTAGCGCACGACCTTCCGCAGGGATGCGCTCTCTACTATTTTTAATACTACAGTATCAGTAAGATCATATTAATGGAATGAAAATATGCGTACATATACCTTGTCCGTTGCAACGCATAAGACTTCTCAAAATTCACATGAATCATTAATATCATAATGTATTTTAGTTTAGAACTATAATTATAAAAATAAAAATTAACAAAATTAACAAAAATAAAAATTGGCGAATTGGGTCTTTTATATAAACTGCTTGTTTTGTACATATTCTTGTTGTGATTATTATTATTATTATTTTTTTATATTTTGTTTGTATTATTTTTTATTAGTTATTAAAGCTTTTCTTTTTGTCAATCATTTTTTTTTGTGTGTCTAATAAGAAAATAGTTGTTAAAATTGAACATAACTGGACCTTTTCGTGCTTTTGTTTATTTTGTGTTAGTGTACGTGACGTGTTGGTTCTGGTTCCGACGGAAGATCAGCGTTGTGATAGCTATGCGCATTGCGCAATGGCTATCACAACATCATGCTGAGTCGGACGCCGTTTTATAGCATTTAAGTTTGTAATTAATGTAAGTTGTTAATAAGTACCTAGTAAGTATTGGTGTTGGGTAATCTAAGAATTCAATGATGAAAATGCTATGAATAAAGATTTTCTTATTCTTATTCTTATTCTTAAAAAGGCCTACTATAATATAATAGCACGGAATTTTTATTATATATTATGGCCCGAGCTACATCATGGAAATCTTAAATCTGTTTTTGGTAGCCTTTTTGGATAACTGTGCTATCAAATGCTAACTGCCATTTGTGTTCTAAATGAATAGTTTGTATTTTACAACATGTTAAACAAACAGAAATTTGATTCACATTTTTTTTCCATTAATAAAAAAATGTGAATCATGTGAATCTTGAGATGTCAAAAATTATGGTCACCCGAGTGCAGGTCTAGAAAAAAACTTGCTCATTTCAATAAGATTCCGCAATGTTATAACACTTTTTACGAACGTATTTCTAACGTTCAAAGTAAAGAATAATCCTAGATGGGTATGGGTAATTTTTCTGATTACAAGTAAGATTAAAATTCACTCATTCAATTTGAATTTTGCAAATAAAATTTATTGCATAACAAGGACATTTACTAAAAGGGAATAAAAAAGTTTGACATCTATTATACATTAATTGCATTGGAGTTACATATAATAATGGCTACCCTCATTTTAGGAAGTAGTAGTAGTGCAGTATTCTTTTTATCGAATGTTTTAATTGTTTTTTAAATAAAATATGAAAAAGTGGCGAGGGGATAAAGGAAAATCGTTTTCTCATTAATTGTTTGTGTGTACGCCACGGCACCTCTGATTCTAAGGCAGAACGAAGTTTGCCAGGCCAACTTGTACTTAATAACAACTAGATTTAATATACGATGAGCGTTAGACTACGAAACTAAAGTAATATGATTCTCGGCAGAAGAATAGGAAACTTTATTTTAAACTCGAGAAAGGAAGCAGAATTTATGAATCAAGCACACCCCGCATTTGGCGGATAAACTTTTCTAACAAATCAAGTACCAGAGCGCAACGCAGATTTCCACTAAATACAAGACTGCTTTCAAAGAATTCAGAATCGGGTCATAAATTAAATGCTGAAAACACAAAGTAATACGGTTGATTATGGAGTGTAAAACGTAATCTAAAATCTAATTTTCTCTCTTACTTTTATCATAACATAATAACTTTTAACGGCTATTCGGGGACACAGGGAATATTGTCGCGTATCAGTTGAAAGGACGAGGTTAATCCGACCAAACAAATTAGTAACAACATTAATACATCCTCCGTATCCGACAACTTCCCCGCAATAAGCAGAATGTATTAGCGTTATTTATCTTAGCTCGAAGCGCCAACAAAGTTTTAATTGCAAGCGCCGATACAATTTGCGTACAAATGAATTTATTCGGTGAATCTGTAGTGCAATCGTGGCGCGCACCCGCTGGGTGGTGGATTATCCGCGTGTGCAGAGCCGCTAATTGCGGGTAACGACGCGCCCGCGCCGCCTGCAATCACCCACACCAATCTACCCCCGCGCAACCTACAGATCCAACTCCATATCTTAACCAGTAATCTAAGTGAAACCTGTAACGTTTCAAAGAGATGATTCTAATCTGATGAGACATTAGCAGGATTTAGTTGCTCTCTTGACTAGGGTATTACTGATACTATGCAACTCTCCCCAAAGCCAATTCGATAAAGCCGGATTTCCAATAACCATTATAAAGTTCGCTTGCTAGTATCGCCCGTAGTCGCCAGTATCGGTTAACTGGTCAAGCTTAGTCGTTAAATTTGGTTTCACGGGATTACCACTGTCGATACTGGAAATTTTTGATATACATAACGCAGATAATATTTTGTAATATAGATTGTTGCGGTTAGGTTGGTAACGAGCGAGTGCTGCACCTCGGGTCAGTGGCCAGCGGAACTGGCACGGCAGTCCGTATTCAGCCCAACAAAAGGGTGATAGCGGTACGTGCGTAAATCAAACGTCGCACAATAACAGAACCTCCCGCGTTTGCCCGCCGACCCTTCCCCACAAACCCTCCTAGTTATAAGCCCCCGCTCCTCTATAAGCGAACGGTCGGTCCTCATAAATCTGCCATACTGAAATGTGCTTCGCTGCCAGCCGCTCGTGTGACGGACATTACCGATATCTGTGCCAATAGGATTTCAATGTCACCGAACCCGCAACGCTATTTGGATTCAGTTAAACCTTAATCGTATGTCAGGCGCGCCTTTTACTATCTGTCCCAAAACAGGAAGCCCCTTTTTATATCGAGCCATTAATTTCTTCCGAGGGATCGTCCGTATAGCGTTGGTATAATTATTCATCCGGTTACTGTAGGCAAACAAATATGCTGATATTTGAAATAGGACGTCGTTCCGGACTGCTTTCATGTGTTTGCATGGCACACATAATTCTCCTGAGCTCTAGTAGAAGCGCCGACGTAGCGCTTCCATTCCTAGTTCGGATGGCGCGATACCATCGCACTTCGCTCCATTCGCTGCAATTAACGCTGCACAACGACCATATAAATCTTTGCCGATTGCTCTGTTCGTTCTATATTCTGTTTGGGTAATACCTAGTCGATGCAGTCCATTGCGGTGCCTCAACAAATCGTAGTGCACTTGCGCAAAAAGTAGTTGTCTCAACAAAGGTAGCACAATTAATTTGTAGGTGTAGGGGAAAAATGGGGTGATAGTATTTTTTCCAATTTTTTTCATACTTCTCTGGCTAAAGAACAAACACGGCACGAGCTGAGATTACGTTTGGAATAAATCAATGTTACGACGCGTTAAAATATTTAAGCTCACGATTAATGCGGCCGCGAATCCGGTCTCATAGAAGCGGGTGAGCGGCGAAGAGCGCTAAAGCCGTTAAAACAATGCTAATTCATGATTTCCTTAAACTAACTTCGAGAGTTCGAAACGCGGTTAAGCACGAGACAAATGTTTTAGGTAATTAATTCGTCCCGGTTTTTCCTATGTATTTAACAAAGCTAATTTTAAGACCGACCTTTTTAGCTTTCTGAAATTGCATAAATTGAGGTCCCTGTTTGGAAAACCAAACACAACAACATTAATCCAATTTTAAATGAACAAAGAGCATGTTTTGAATTACAATAGTTATCCGAATGTTTGATTTATAACTCAGCAGAAACAAAGGCGGGTAAAATGCTCAAAATTACATTTATGTATTGTAATAAATTACCAACAACACAATCGAGTTCATGACATACACGAGCATATGTACAAACACCCGAATGAATATCTGCAGTGTTAATAAAAATGTAATTTACGAGAACGATTAACCAGAAGCTTATCGAGTCGGAGTAAAGTATCGCGGAATTGGTATGGAAGTTTTACAAGGGATCGTTAGAGGGGCTGTTACGATAAGCTCGAATGATAACTGTTTCTAATCAGACGTAATGAGAGTGGCGGCGCGGGCGCCGGCAGCCTTCGCGCGGGCACGACCTCCTCGACGCGACAACGCTTCTTTAATTTAATTAGCAAAGTTTCCTTCAGCGGAGCTCGCGAATCGCAATCGGCTAATTAAATTTTGATAACAGGCGAATTGTATCACGGAGCTTTGCCCGAGAGCCGAATTAACAGGCATAAGCGCGCAAATATCCGTTTTGTATTCGAGAAAGAGAATTCCGAAATAATGTACAGTGAGCTGCATCGATAGGTAACAATGGAATCGTTTCAAATCTCAAAATCACATTAGGTTTTGTTTATTCAATTAACTTATCTGTTTTTATATAGAATAGCTTGCTAATGGCATTTGATCACACGGTTTAAGTTTTAATATATTTCTGTAATAGGAATTCGCTTCAAAGTTAACAGATAGGTAGCTACGGGTACCTAACGATGCAGCTCTCTGCACATATACCTAGTTATCTATTTATGATCAAGTTTCTAAGTCTGAGGGTCTGCAGCAGACGCGACTCATTGAATTTAAATCAGTTCCGATTTTATTAAGAAGTTTTGAGGCCCGGGATGGCTTCTCTTGATATAACGATATACTGGCGGAAGTAATAAAATAAAACGATTTTACATCTCCAGGGGAAGCGGGCGTTTTTGTCGAATGGGAAAAGTCGCGAGCGACTTCTCATTCCGCGATAAAATCGGGGACATTTTACGACTATCTTCTATCCGATTGCCTACCGTTAAACAACAATCTAAGAAACTAATTTCAGAACTTTCTGCATGCAAGTCGTGATTCATTGCAGCAATCTACGTTTATGTTCTTAAAATATACGTACCCATTTTGAACTTTAGCACATAAACAGACATTAATTTGACCTAAAAGTCGTTTCATTCTGTTAATTAAATAAGAGTTAATTAATTATGCTTTCTGATAAGCCGCCGTAGCCTTTGCGCCACGAACTCGTTCCCAGAATGCGAAAAATTTAAATGGAATAAAAACATTCGCTCATTGGTACACCGGTGAATGTAAAACTATGCGAAAGCAGAATGAGGGGTGGGTAGAACCGAGATTCCTGTAAAGATTTGTTGTGAAATTCGAACGTCGTTGCCGCACGTTCAAAGCGGGTGTTTCGTAACGCGGGCCTGAAGAAGGTAAAGTACAGAAGTAGTTGAGGTGACCGCGAGTGGCTGCCGCATAATGAACTGGTCACGTAGGCACATTTCGTATTATTTCCCTGGGACGTTCCACGTGACCTGAATAAGGCCGGGCGACGCAGGCCTCCGCCGCCGCCTCCTCGGACCCTCCACAAATAAACCGCTTCACGCACGATTCACCATCGGAGATTCATTATTCTAACTCTTACCGATCCATAATACATTACCGAAGTTTTCTCCTCAAAAGACATCTTTTATTAGACCATTCTTCGGAGGGTTTCTTCGATCTGATTTTTTTGGGAGGTAGCGAACGGAAATAATTTTGGATCACGTCATTGTAAAATATATCTTCGGGGTCAATATTTACTGTTATGAATACAAAGGAGCATAAAAATCAGGAACGAATAAAAGGATATCATAACAGGAATATTCCGATAGATTTACCGAACAAAACGTACTGTATCAAGGCGTAGCGAGTAAAAAATCGATTTGTGCAGAGTTCGAGTACATTGGAGAATAGTAGCTTTTTTCATTTCTCATGCAAATTAGAAAGCACTGACTACTTTGCATGCCATTAACGTAAAGATTACTAAAATCCATTTACTTTAGGAGAAAAACCTTCCCAGCGTAACAACGATTGAATCTCCAGAGAATCTATTATTTTTAAGTCCTTAAACGAGAAAGCGTCGCATTATCACTAAACTAAACGAACGTGTTTTACTTGACCGCGAAGTTTTTAATCTAAGTTTTTGAAAGATGTTATGGTAAAGAAGTTTATTATGCAAAGTGTTCATATTTTGTTATTAAAACTGTCACAGCTGTTGCCTTAAGAGGCTAGAGCATGATAAAATAATAAAACATGGTACCTAACACGAGATGTAGAGCTCATCCTTGGGCCGAGCAGTATTAGACATATAAGTGGTTTATTGTGAGGCAGGCTTGCTCATAACTACCCATTTTCCTTGGGATAATGTCGGGCAACAAGCGACATAATGTTTATTTCAGACTCCACGATATGAAGCCTTCATGCAGATAAGTGTGCGTGCGGGGAATATTACTTTTGCATAAATATTTTCTTGTTTTCGTTCAATAATAGCACTTGTAGACTATTATTTGTTGTTTTAGTGAGGTGTGTAGACGTTGTAGCAGTGGCGCAGGGTCCCTTTAACACGATTCCTGTCGGCTTCCCTTTTGAAATTCCCATTCGGGTAACCTAGGTAGGTTGGCTAGTAGATATAGATAGGGAATATATAGGTATATCTACTAACTAACCTACTTATATCTTATCTACCTATCTAGTAACTACCTAGCTTAACTAGCCTATAAGCTTGTCTATCTATAAACAAGATTCGCCAAGTGCGAGTGTAACTCGCGCGCCGAGGGTTTCAAACATTTGCCAATTATTTGGACAATCAATTTTCTGAAATATTTTAAAAAGTATGAAACTTACAGAAATTTCAAAAAGTGTTTTAAAAAGGCCAAAACGATACCTTTCATTTAATACCCCACATGGGGTACACACCCTTTTGAAAAAAAATCCCCTTTTTTGACCATTTTTCAAAAACTATTATTATTACAGACTTCTCTATATTTTTCCTGAAAAATATAGATCGATATCTACAAACGCCTAATACATTGTACGTGGATCGGTCTGCAATCTTCGGAGATAGGGGGGGGGAAAGGTCAATTTTTCGACTATTTTTGAAATATTTCAAAAAGTATGAAACTCACAGAAATTTCAAAAAGTGTTTTGAAATGGTCAAAACGATACCTTTCATTTGATACCCCACATAGGTAGGTACCCCCCCTTTTGAAAAAAAATTCCCCCCCTTTTTGACCATTTTTCAAAAACTATTATTATTACAGACTTCTCTATATTTTTCCTGTAAAATATAGATCGATATCTACAAACGCTTAGTACATTGTACGTGGATCGGTCTGCAATCTTCGGAGATAGGGGGGGGGGAAAGGTAAATTTTTCGACTATTTTTGAAATATTTCAAAAAGTATGAAACTTACAGAAATTTCAGAAAGTGTTTTGAAATGGTCAAAACGATACCTTTCATTTGATACCCTACATAGGCAGGTACCCCTCCTTTTGAAAAAAAATTCCCCCCCTTTTTGAC
This sequence comes from Eupithecia vulgata, assembly GCA_946478455.1. Classification (NCBI taxonomy): domain Eukaryota; kingdom Metazoa; phylum Arthropoda; class Insecta; order Lepidoptera; family Geometridae; genus Eupithecia; species Eupithecia vulgata. Next base: position 7,038,681 of record OX297862.1, on the reverse strand, counting down.
CATTTTTCAAAAACTATTATTATTACAGACTTCTCTATATTTTTCCTGTAAAATATAGATTGATATCTACAAACGCCTAGTACATTGTACATGGATCGGTCTGCAATCTTCGGAGCTAGGGGGGGGGGAATGGTCAATTTTTCGTCTTTTTTTGAAATATTTCAAAAAGTATGAAACTCACAGAAATTTCAAAAAGTGTTTTGAAATGGTCAAAACGATACCTTTCATTTGATACCCCACATAGGTAGGTACCCCCCCTTTTGAAAAAAAATTCCCCCCCTTTTTGTCCATTTTTCAAAAACTATTATTATTACAGACTTCTCTATATTTTTCCTGTAAAATATAGATCGATGTCTACAAACGCCTTATACATTGTACATGGATCGGTCTGCAATCTTCGGAGCTAGGGGGGGGGGAATGGTCAATTTTTCGTCTTTTTTTGAAATATTTCAAAAAGTATGAAACTTACAGAAATTTCAAAAAGTGTTTTGAAATGGTCAAAACGATACCTTTCATTTGATATCCCACTTGGGTAGGTAACCCTACTTTTGAAAAAAAAATCCCCTCCTTTTTGACCATTTTTCAAAAACTATTATTATTACCGACTTCTCTATATTTTTCCTGTAAAATATAGATCGATGTCTACAAACGCCTAGTACATTGTACATGGATCGGTCTGCAATCTTCCGAGCTAGGGGGGGGGGAATGGTAAATTTTTCGTCTTTTTTTGAAATATTTCAAAAAGTATGAAACTTACAGAAATTTCAAAAAGTGTTTTGAAATGGTCAAAACGATACCTTTCATTTGATATCCCACTTGGGTAGGTACCCCTACTTTTGAAAAAAAAATCCCCTCCTTTTTGACCATTTTTCAAAAACTATTATTATTACAGACTTCTCTATATTTTTCCTGTAAAATATAGATTGATATCTACAAACGCCTTATACATTGTACGTGGATCGGTGTGCAATCTTCGGAGATAGGGGGGGGGGTATGGTCAATTTTTCGACTTTTTTTGAAATATTTCAAAAAGTATTAAATTTACAGAAATTTCAAAAAGTGTTTTGAAATGTACAAAACGATACCTTTCATTTGATACCCCATTTGCCTTCCTAGGTCTCTTTTGAAATTTCAACATCAAAATTTGTACTGAAAATATTCATTTTCATTTTTTATTTATTTATATATTTTTTTCTTTAAATCAGTAATGGCGCACGAAATGTATCATTATTTCAAATTTCAAGTTAATAGCTGCAGTAGTTACTGAGATATTCAAGAAAGAGCGGGGACGGACAGAGCGAGACCATAAGGGTTTCAAAACCGATGTTTGAAACCCTAAAAACTAGCTTGCGCCTACTAATTTTGTCAAGCAACTTTACAAAATAGACTTATATATATTTATTTGTAAAACGCACGGCGAGCGTGACTCCGAAGAAAGCCGGTATTCATTGGTGTATGGCTTCAACGAGCTTCATTCATACATACTATTAGTTAATCCGTGACATACGGCTGGTTGTACGGGACAGAAACTATATATTTTTCTTTCACTCTCGTACATTTTTAGGTTTCGGCTAATCACGTGATCCATAAGCCATTATATTTTTTTTATATACGCTTACTATATTCCGACTATGAAGATAGTGGCCCCAGTATGCAAAATTGCGTTCGCGGGCCAATTTTTAATTTAGTCGGCTTGAAAGTGGGAAGGCCTGCAGCAGGAAGAGAAAGAGATAGTTTCTGTCCCGTACAACCAGCCGTATGCCACGGATTAACTAATAGTATGTATGATTGAAGCTCGTTGAAGCCATAAGCCAATGAATACTACTCTTCGAAATCACGCTCGCCGTGCGCTATACAAATACATACAAATAGGTCTATTTTGTGACGTTGCTCGATAAAATTCGTAGGTGCAAACTAGTTTTCATAATAGATAGATAGGCTTATAGGCTAGATAAGGTAGGCCCTTGTTTGTTTTGTTTTGAGCGGTTGAGCGTGCGTATTTTGTTTTGGTTCTGTTGAGCTGGAATTGAGCTGGACTTGAAAGTCAAAAAGATAAAATTAGTAAATTTATGCATCGTCTTGGGTGACTACACAGGTTTTTTTTTAGCTTCGGCTTTCCTTAACTGAATTTTCACCCTTCGCCACTGCTGTGTGTGTAGGTGTCGTACCTTGGATTGCCTCGCAGCGCCGCGTGGTGCAGGGCGTTGAAACCGTTGTTGTTGGTCAGAGTCATGTCTGCGCCGTGCTCCAGTAGAAGTGTCAGCATGTCGTCACGCTTCTTAGAAATAGCGTCGTGCAACGGCGTGTCACCTTCTGAATCCTGAAAGAGGTTGCTAATTAATTACAAACAGATTTGTACCCAAATGGCTTGTAATTAAGTAAAGTTCGAATCCCGTTTAGGTCCATAACTAATCCGAAGACAAGCCTCAGGACCGTAATCCGGCGCCAGCTGCGTCGACATTCCAGCTGTTGAATTATAAAGCACCGCCCGTCTGGAGTATCGCGACAATTTTCTAAAACATCAAACCGCTCGAATGAATAATTGAGGCGGTGGAGAAGGCGTTTAGGGCGTGGATTATAGCGACTTGCATAATTTATAAGCGACTCCGGAGCGTTTCGGGCCGGCAGTGTACAGCGAAAGGCGAACGCAGCGTCCGGGAGCGATGCGACGCGGCGTCGGTGGTGGCGGGTGCACGAGCGAAATCTGAAAATGGTGTCGAGTTCCGTAATATAGGGCGCGCGGCGCAAAAAGCGCGGCCACCGCGTCATTATCATAATCACCGCCGCCGCGCTGCGTGCCGCTACGGTGACGCCCAAGTCGTTTTGCTTTGTGAACGCGCATTAAGAGACCCGCCGGTTGTGCTCTGTCATTCTGCAATTAATTTGCAAGGGGCCTCGAGATGAGTGATTTTCACTCCCGAAGCAACGAGAGCAACGTATCATCTGCTAATGAACGAGTCATCCATCACAGATAAGATAATGTATTACTTTTGTCGCTGAAAAAACTAGCGAGGTATCATTAGTTAACGTGGATAAATATCTACCTCAGAAACCTCTTAGTCGGATTCCTATTGTGTCTCGGATTCACAGCACGACAGTATTATAGTCTCACACATACAAACGTGTGACACGAGAGCAGATGTAAAACCGTAATAGCGGGTACATCATAGATGACAAAGCCTCCGACACCCATTCAGATGGCGGTAATTCAGTGCAAGCTCAACCACAGACAGGGGTAATTTCGAGCAGAATAGCAGCATTAAATATTAATTGTATTGGCATATAGATAACCATTACATGCAGTAATTCATTCGGCTGCATATCGGAGCGAATTACAGACCGATGCTAATTATTTGATTGTTGATGCGTAGTTGGGTACTCTTTGTCATAATGTATTTAATAAACATAATACTTGTAAGTAACGATTCGTGTTCGTTATCAGAATTGCTTTCAGCACAAAAACCAAAAGGATAAATGCGAGTAACAAGAGATCTTGTAATAAAGGCTGCGCCACAAGCTGTCAGTTACAAACGTTTCGAGTAAAAGATACCGGCCCTTTACAGTGCCGTTGCCGGTACTGTAAACAATCTGTAGGCGAGTAGGGTTGAGAAAATAAGTGTAAAGCGAAATAAGAAATTAGATTTAGACGGCGACACCCACAGGTCCACGTGAGATGCAAACCGACCCCGCCGCACCGAGGGCGTTAACGTAAATATCCGCGATCATATTATCGCGGCGGAGTTGATGGCCTCATAGCCAACTTGCCTTCAGACATTTTAATTTAAAGCTCTAACACGTGCGAATCAAATTTTATGATATCATAAAACTTTGGAAAGCTAGAGTGCTATTAAATCCGTGTGTTCAAATTTATATGTAGCGTAAAATATATCGAATAAACTCCATAACTGGATTATAATAATTACCTTACTGACGAATTATAACTACCTGATGCTAAAATAAATATAAGGTGATATTTATTTTATTTTATAACTTAAAGCGAATGATTACTCTGATAAACTGAGAGAGACTTGGCACATCAAAGATATAAAATAAAAGGAAAAAATCGTTAACTTTGATTATAACATCAAAACATAGTATTATTGTACCGTAACAAAGAGAAAGCTTATCAGAAGAATTAATACTCATAATAAAAGCCACCCTCCAACGAAAAAGGAGTGGGTTGGTATCTGAGTAGCGCTTCAATATGATTTTTTAATAAGCTACCTGTTACGTCCCATTTCCTTTACAGCAAATAATGAAAGTGGACGCTCGAATAGCTTTACAATCAGCATTCAGGTGTGGAACGTTGGTTTACTGTATTGACATGGCACTTATCGAAAGGTGAAGGGTTTTCTTTTCATCCCACAAAAACCCACTCGCACAACTTTTGTTTCTGTAACAAGTTTTACATAAGGGCTGGGGAGAAAAGTTGGCCAGTGATGAAATATATTATCCAAGACTTGAACTCGGAAACGTTTTTGTTTTCCATGACGCAAATTTACTTGTATACAAACGTTTTAGTAAATTATAAGTGACAGTTACATACTCTTTACAGCGCCAACACAGCCACTACAATAATTAGTAACGTCTGATTTAATATAACGTAATACAAGCAAAACAGCAGTAGATTGTAAATGTTTACAGTCATAACGGCGCGAGTTCATCATTGACGAGGCAGAAAGAAAACAACTAATTGTTTAATTCCAAGCCATTAAGCCAAGTATTACGGGAGGATTATTCACGGGCCATATACCGCAGCATCGGAGCGCGGTGCCGGCTCGCGCAGAGCCCGCGCGCCCACAACCAACGAGTTTCATCAAAGCCACAGATTAGAGCTATCTCTGAACCAATGTAATGGAATTGCTGAATCGTGCCCTAAACGATGCTTTCAGAGAACACTACAATGTGAGCTAGCAATAGTGCGATTATAGCGAATTTATCTCTTCAAGGAAGAAGACAAGTACTACCGATATCTGCTTATAAATAACTCTCTAAAGCCGAACCTATAATACAGATTACAAAATCATGCCAAAACGCATTCCATAACAAATGTCCCCTGTAGAAAAGACAAGAAATAACCATGCATCCAGTTTAACGTAATTTCAGAGAGAGAATTCGAAAACAAGAGTTAAAACGAAATACACGTCGGCCCTCATAGCGTGGAAATTTGCCAACAAGGGACGTCCGGTGGACTTTTAAATTTATGGAAATTCGACACAAGATAAAAGTGTTTGTTGAGCGTCGAAATTTTACATGTGACTTGTGAAAAACTGAATAAATTTTGTTCTCAGCAGGGAAATTCAATATGGGTAGTTCAATAGCTTTGTAGGTACCTATGTATAGCAGAGTTTGTTGCACCCTCATCAGCCGCCTTGATTGATTGTGCGGAAATAAGCTCCACAGCGTGCCCGTGTGCAATACTGCACTATGTAGGTATGTACAGATGCTACAGCGCAACGTGGATTAGACGGTTATTTAGGCGAATAAGAACATTAAATGCATCGTGTACCTCTACAGTCTTGGACAAGGTTTGTACGAGGCGGCTATAGTTCGTGTTAAATCCGGGTACGAATGCACGACAAGCTTCAAGAACTTTATAAATCTTCGGTCCATTAGCGCTCCGCTATCTAAAGCACGCAGTTCTTTGTTATTCAACCGGACCGGAGTCTCAATGAGCACTCCGCTTTAGGTATCGGGAAACGTTAATGTTCTCGGCAAGATTTAGCACAGAGTGCAGCTTGGACTAGCTCCTTGCACACACCTCAGAGTCACGTAGTTTATTGCACACTTCCAGCTGAATCATAAAGACCTCGCCTTCAATTCTCTGCATGTAGCGAGGGACAATATTTAAACGTTTTGTTTATTCTGTATTCTTAAGGTATGGAGGACTAAGAGAGAAAAGTAGACCGTCAGTAGAGTGATATTCTCATTCACTCAAATGTACTCACGACGTACTTCAGCTAATTCAACTAAGAGCAAAATGGTAATGTTATTTCGGACTACCTTGTTACATAAACATTACGAAGGGAACATGTATCTACGTAAATATTACAAATGTTGTACATAAAATGCGCAAATAGGTATTACCTATTAACTTATCAAGGAAAATAAAACGTTTTTGAGAAAGGCGCCGAAAATCTTAAATTTTCATCATTGTTTGAGTAAAGTAAAAGCAAGATCTGTAAAATACCTGATGGCACAAGTTCGAAATAAGCAGAAAGCACTGTACTATGCAAAATGCCTCTGAAATGCGAAGTTTAAAGTTTGCTAAATTCCTGAATTATTGAACCATTCAGTGCCAGCATAAATCTCAATGAAACTGCACTTTATGGATATTGATAAGCATAGAACTTTCACATTCATCACAGTTAAATAGGCGAGCTCGCAGGTGAATGTCGCTTTACGTATAAATGATTACTTAATTTTGCAATTCTACGTATAAAAACGTGGTAAACAATCAGCATATTAAGCATTGCTTGTGGTATTTCTCAAAAGACAACCTGACCACAGCTTTACTCAAACCGTCGAGAAATCTTTCTCGTTTTCACATAACCCACACTTGTAATAATCGAATATGAATGTTGGTAAAATATTCGGGTTCGCATTTTCAATAACGGTTTGCGAACTTTCGCCATTTATGTAGTGAATGTTCGAGAAGGTAGGTATTTATTAGGTGAATACAGCGCGGATGGTGCCGAGATTACAGGGTAAGTGTAGTTTTTCGGAGCAAGCCTTGTGGCCGGCGGGCGCACAGGTGCCGGTAATGTGACACGAATCGAACTTTGCCCCGAATACCCTCGCTGTGCATGGCTATGAGCTTCCAACAGAGGTAAACGTTATGCTTTCAACTATATTGACGTTCGAACAGAAACATACGGGAAAAATCTACGTTATGTAATAGAGAAAAAATACTCAAATAAATCAATGGCAAAATCATACCATGACTGTCCTTTTTGAGTTACAGATTGATATTCATTTCTACATGCATCTGAGATTATTAAACGACGCAAGTACGAGAATTTCATTAAGTTAGATTTTATAGAAAGAAACGGTTTGGTGTAGCAAAAGTACGTACACAGCTCATAAATATAAGTGTCGGTCGAACGGCGGCGACAAAAAAAATCATAAAATTTCAGGTGACGTTGGCCCTTCCATAAATTTATCGACAGCTCGTGGTAACAGCCAATAAGGAAATATTTATGAAGTAGAACCGAGCTGTGGGCGATTTTCATTAGCTTAATTATTGGTCGGCAAAAGTGATCTGAGAGAAGGGGAGACAACATTCCCTTAACAATGGCAACATGATAGGCCTTGTGTTGTACAATGTTACATCGGGGACTCATTGGAACATCGTGAGTGACAGTAATTGATTGATGATTTAATCTCAATTCAACTTTGATTAAGCCCCTGAACAAATAACAGACACCTGTCTAAAGTGAATAATCTAGTTTTCAGTTGCTATCGGAGGAGCACGAAAGGATTATTGACTGAAATGTCAATTAAAAACATGAAAAGCTTCAGCACGGGAAATTATCATCATGCTTAACGCACAAAATGAGGCTGGCAGTCAGCTACGTTCCACACGTCGTGTGTCGCTTCGCCCCGACACGCCATCTCCACTCTAATTGGCACCTTAAATTGAACGCCTGTTTCAGTGATTAGCACCCGGACATCTGTTTATTGGCAGTGTGAGGCCGATGTGCAAATCAGCTCGTGCACAACTGTCCTTTGAACTGAAATATGCTCGATGTTTACTTGTAACGCTTATCAGAATACGCACGCTGTGACGCACGACCATAGCATATTGAAAACGAACATTGTGAAGTAAAACGCAGTGTCCCCAAAAAATATGACCAATGGCAATATGGCGCACGCCTACTCATATTTTTAGTTTTCGATTCAATATCGGACGCTTTCATATCGTCTGTCTGGACAATAGTTTATTGATTGCGTAGAAGTAAAAAGCTTGCGATATAACGCTTTCATTTGTTGAAATGCTGCTATTGTGGCATAAACGGAATTATCAAGAGCTAGGTAGTTTTATTTATGAAACTAAACAAATTGTGCCGTTTAGGAGCGTAGCTTGAAACATGTTATAGGAGCGTGATGGGAATGTGGCCGGCAGAGCTTGCTGCAATGACTTGCACTGCACGGCAAATGTCTGTTGTACATCTTAGTAGCAGTAAATGCAAAGGATGAAGATTGCAGACCTCGTAGCACGTAGCACTTGAGACGCTACGAGCTACGAGCGTAGAGAATGTAAATCGTAGACATGCAAAAATAACATCATTTTCTTTTAGCAAGCATTTCGTTATTTAATATGTGGGAATCGGACAGATGATATGGTAATCCATAAAGATATTTTGGTAAATATCATTCTCTGTATATGACACAAACAATAAATCGCATAATGGTCTCGTAAAATTTCAGCGGTATTATCTTGGGAAAACCCCGCTATTTTACATTCACCTGCGAGGTTTCCCTCCGCGTCCAATTTATGTTAGTGGGCACAAAACGAACGCTGACAAATGTGGAAATAAAATGAACATACGTTTTATCTGTACGCTCTCGGAGTCGGTTTTCGTGCTAGTGGCTGTGTAGTGTGTAGCGCGGGCGAAAGCGGGGTGGCGGGGCGGGGCGCCAGCGGGTAAAGTCGTGGACTTTTCCTCGTGCCGAACCGACAGAGCGGCTTGTTTCATAAGAATTCACGTACAGCTGAGATGAATATCCGACAAAGGATCACTCGGCATACGTTAAGTATATCCGTTACCTGAAAATTGGTTTCTTGGGTGGTGTTTTGGTTAGGGTTCAAAGGGCGAAAAGCCACAGCATTGTAGTTTTTTATGTGCGTCTATTTGGGGATTATAAAACAGATAAATGTTGTTATAAAACAAACCTAACATAGACAGCATGGAATCCACAGAAGGAGGTTTGACATGTCATTTGCAATTAATTTTGATCAAAGCTATAACGTTGGGTTTAAAACTTATGAATAGTAGAGCAGCAAATAGCAATGTAACACTAAATACGTTCTGAAAAGTGTCAACAAACAAGTTCTATGCGTGAGCTTGTTTATTGGAAATTTTTATCACGAATCAGGGTTTAGAACAAAAAGTGCTTAATCCTCAAGAGCGAACTGGGAACTCGAGGCATTCGCTTGCATTCGACATTTATTATGTAAACGTCTTAAAAGCGTCCCTGGACCTTCAAACCACTCGCGTAGTTCTTACTTAGGTACGATACGACGACGACGGGTGAAACTAAGTGGAACTTTTCCCAGGTTGCTACGTATAAAAAGAATTTTAAAGATACCTTCACATTGCAACTTCGCAAACAACGCTTTGAACATTCGATACGATGCAAACTTGTGCGACACATTTACTTTAGTGAGTTTAATATGTGTTTAATACTATGAGAAAAGCAATAAATTATTTAAAGATTTTATATGACATCAAAGTTAATACAGCGAACACAAAGATCGTAATTCACAGAGGGGTTGGAGAGATAACAGGGCGCAAGAAGAGGTATTTAGTAGATGGTAGGTGTACAGGTGTAGCGAGCTCGCTTGCAGAAATGTAAGCATCGTAGATAAACACAATTCCCACCCAGAACTCCGTCGCTTCGGTGCGCACTTCTGATAACCGCGCATATCGTAAAACTTTATTTACCGCCTCCACTCCAATTTGTCTTAGCAAGAGTTCCCAACTCAGATATGGCGATAACTTTCATTGTTACGCGACGCGACAAAGAAACCTGACAATCGTATATTACGTATTGACGCCCGCGCCGGTGATATGTGAGGAAAGTATTTGACAGTGTTTTATTGCAACTAATTTCTTTGAAAGGTGATCATTTATTTGGATATAGTTTGATAAAGAGAAAATCATTTATTTAGTCATTTATTATAGAGATATCAAGACACCTCTTTACTTCATTTTATTGGTATATTCTCCTTATTTATAGGAGATAGGCAGGTATCCTATTATATTGGAAGATAAATTCTACATTAAAGGTCAAAGATGAGATGATTATGTGATCAAATGTCGGCGTTATTTTGATGAAAAATCTTCCATGAAAAGTAGGAACACATAATAAGGTAAAACTAAAAAAAAAATAACGTCGGTATATTAATTCAGTATAATAACAGAGAAGTGCTTTAAGTAGCGGTGAGATATTTCCCATGGCCCCAGTGTAATTACACAGGGCAACTCACAAAGCCCGAGGAGTCAGGCGCCTACTCTCATTTCAATTAAATATATTTAAGTGTTTTTATATTTACTCATTACTTCTGTTCATGGCAGGTCAGTTCATTGGTTTATCTCAAATAAAAGGTATAATTATATATTATTTTTATAGTCTATAGACTTTAGTTTGACCTGATGGAAAGTGAAGATATGGCCGACGTTGTATCACGAAGGTCTAGAAGATACCTATTCACTCTTGTCTTGAATAGACCAGGGTTGTAATTGACGGGAAAAACAGCAACAGGGAGCGTGTTCCAACCCCCAGCGGTACGAATGATGAAGGTGGAGGAAAACCGCTTAGTGCGAGTGGACGGTATATCCACAAAGTAAGCGTGGTAATGCGCTGTGCGTCTGATTGTCCTGGAGGGGAAGGGGGATGGTGGAATCAGATCATATAGTTCCTGTGAGCATTCTCCGAAGTTTATCATATAAAAGTAACATTAACCAGCTACCAGTAGCGAGAGTGCGACGACATCTCTTCACCACTGTCACCATAAACTATTCACTATGTATAATAGACGGTTACGTTTCGTTACCTAACAATGGTTTATAGAGAAAATTACTAAAAATAAAAAAGGATAACCATCCTTATTTTCATAAAGATGGGCGAGGAGCGTCGGTGTTTTCATGTATCTTATTTTTTTTATTTACCGTCGTGAAGTAAGTTAAGCAACGTAGTTAATTTTTTTGGTAAATGCTGTTTATTTATTTAAAACTTTATGAAAGTCAGTTAGGAATAAGTTATAATATAACTTCAGTATTCGGTAACACACTGAGTGTAACGACTCGATTTCCGAACGAAACTAAATTATCAAACGAAATATTTTAGTTTTTTTAAAATAGCAAATATCAGGCGGCTTTGTTCTCTAAGGCGAATTGAACGAAAAACATTGAGATTACAACCATTATATAATGACTCTAGACATCGTGGGAGCATATAAGAGGCTTTAGATAAGGGTGAATACACACCACACACAAACGATTTCTAAAAAAAATCTTTTATCTAGCCTATTCATTTAGTATTTAGAAGCTTAAAAGTTATGATTATATTCGGACACGACACGAATGTGGCAATATTTTAGTTATCATAATATTTTTAGCAAAGTACAACGTGGAAGCTAAATGTTGTTGTTTACGATATACCACTAACTTTACACTGACGAGTTCTTTTAAAAAAGTGCCCACTTATTTCTTAAAACTCTGTTAAAAGAATACTCAACATAATTTTCTATAATATTTTGTTTAGACTGCGAAAGCTCTAGATATAAATAAAATAGCGTTATGTGTCGCAGTATGGCAACATCTGTAGAAGTGCACACACTCGCTGGTGCGCTAATGAAGCCGTAACGAAGCGAGGAATGGGAAAACCAACACCGACGCGGCACAGCTGTACTATTGTCGAGATCACTTTTAAGAGGACATTTTGAAAACATTGCGCTCTTCCTCACAAAATTACTTTTAATGTTTTAAGCTTTTCATTAGCTGCCGTTTAATGTTTGGCGCTGAAGTTTGATGGTTTCATAAAACTTAATCTTACTCGACACTTGAGCAGCGTCAGCATAATATAGACATGAATGGAAACGATAAATAAATTATTGCACGTACCTACCACCGGACACCGGAACAGCGCAATTTACGAAAATCGTAAATACATTTTGGTATAATTTATGATAACCATAATCTGTTTATGTCGGTCCAACAAATTGCATGCAAACGGGATATGTTATAATCAGTGAGTGAAACGGTCATTTATATAGATATAGAGGTAGCGGCTGCGGCGGGGATGTGCAAACGAGCCCGGTGGGGATACCCAAAAAGCAGATTCAGATCACGGTGCGCTATGTTAACCAGCGCACGAGTTCGATATTCCGGTGATGGCCCCCGCGCCGCTCGCCGCACTCCGTACTTATAATCTAATATTCGCAATTTACGAGGATCGCAGAAGGGTCCCGCTGGGAGCCATAGCACTGTCATCGTGCGGCCTTACCTGCCGGCTGCACTTACCCTACGCTTAACTATACCTCTGACTGTAACTTTTTATCCCTTTACGGAGGCAATTCTGTCTTTCACAGAAAATCGTTGATAAAAAGGGGCTTTGTTAGCTGGAGGAGCAAGCATTACACAGGTAGGTTTTTGAGCAGAGGTCGCATAATTTATTCAGTAGAAATAGAACCATGATGCGTACAGAATAAGGTATATTATATAATAATAATTACACCCATTTTTGAAAAGTGTCTTAATTAGATGCTTTGGTGCTAATGAACCACTAAAAAAATATTAAATTTTTATTCAATTGATTAGTGAAATAAAACGCATTTAAAATTTACATTTTCAAGTTGCGCGGGCAACTTGACGTAAACTTTGTACGCAGTAGACGCCATATTGCTCTGTGGTCATGACGTCAGCTGGCTAAGTACCTAACGCCTGAACAAATGTGCTGGATGCTATGATGACAGTTAATACCATAGACATAGAATTTTTTCACTACGTTCAATAGACTAACAAAGCGTGGGAGCGAGAGGTATTTAGTTAATACACACTGCCACGAGAGAAAAAGAGATAGCGACACAAGATGTCGATATGTCATTGTTTTAGCTGAGTAAGAGGCCTTAAGATCCCGCGCTAATCCAAGTCGAGAAGAATTTTGTGCTTTTAATTAATAATCTTACGATTAAAACATAAAATCATTATTCTGCCACAATGGTGTCTTGTTCAGCGAGTGAATGTGACATTACAAACGTAATAACTCGCTTATAAACACGTTTTACAGGTAATTTATGACTGTTTTTACTGAAATCTTCATAATCATTATTTCGTCATTTGCTGTATGAAAATGAGGCAAAAGAGCTATTGAAAGCTTAGATAATAGGTTTCTCTTAAGACTTATTATCAAATTACATTGCTAAATGAAGAATTTTAGGAAATTTTGAGTAAAAATTAAAATTGTTTGTTTACGATAGGGATTGACAAAGTGATGATGTCATTGTATCGATAGTCGATAATACGTGTCGGCCGGTAGGTTCGACGTGATTGGCTAGGATTATCATTACATTACAGGCTTAGATTTGTAAAGTACAATAAAATACTACTTTCCATTCCTGTAAAAAAAAAGAAGGTAATGTAATGTACAGGGTGGTTATTATAACATAATATACTAGCAATTCAGTACAATACTGTATTTAAGTGCTTATTGGGGAGGTACTAAGCTATGAATTGAGAGCCATATAATGTTCCACGATAATTTATGGTTTTGAAGTTAATAAATTTATTTCGAAAAATTTACATTAAAAATGCATAGTGTTATTTTCTTTATAATTATTTATATTTTATTATCTTGTCACTTAGAAATTATATCAGAGTATTGTTGTAATTAAACAAATTAAATCTACTCGCACCCTTTTAAAAAATCAAAACTATAGTTTTTTTTTCAGATTATTTTAAAAACATCTCTGTTTTAATATTTTTGCTTTTCTTTTAACCCCCGTCTTTGTTTCAGTGGGTCCGCTCTCTTTCGAAAGCTTTCGTTCGAAATATAAAAAAAACTGATAAGGGGTTATAATAGAAAACTCGAGTTCACAACGTTATCATGGAAGCTCAAAACACTGAAACCACCTTAAAACTAGTTAACACAAGACATCAAAATTTTAAACAAGCCTAAACAGAAGAAGAACATGAGATTATCTCTTTATTTAAGATTTTTATTGAATTAGTTAGCCAATAGTATTTTTTTATTGTTTTAGTAGCCATTATTTTTGGATATAAATTCTTCTTAGTCACAACGTGTGAATATGATTAAGGGAGCATATAAATTTGTTAGCGGAAGTCAAATACTGATAAAGTTTTATTTTTAATTTTGTTATGATGAGACGTACTTTTGACTTTTATTAAGTGCTTTACATTGCCTACTTATAATAAATGCATTGGACTTCAACTTTGGATACGTTTTATTTTACAAACATGGTAATAAACAGACACACAGAAATATCCATATTATATATAAACATACATTATTTCATATTAACTGAACCAAGTCATTTCATTTATAAATAATAGGTTACCTAGCTTTAGCTATGTTGCTATTTGTTTACCTATTTGAAACGTATTTGATTTTTTATATTATAAAACACTTTTTATATCACTTTGTTAAACTAACTCATTATGTCCTGTGACTTCGCCCGTAAGACTATCGATAATATTATGCTAGAGTCAAGGCAGCACTATTTCACGCACACATTTACATTTCATTTTTTGTAACACCGTTAATCTGTCACTGTTGGTCTTGTACATTCTAAGCCTATGGTTAATACTTTTTAGTTTGCCTACATAGCCGTATGAGATAATAATAATAACACTGCGCCTACTATTTCATGGTGTTTAAATATAGATTAGAAACACTGAAAACTTTGAATTAAAATTTTTAAGTTTATTTTCTTATTTTATGAACTAACGCTAACATTTTCCAACTGCTTTTTGCCTAAGCTTCGATAATATATTTTTGGATTAATTCTCTTGCGTAGTAAAATACCCTATTGTTGAAACGTTGAAGCTAGTAGGTTTTATAACAGTAGCCGATAAAAAATATATTTTGACACATGTAGGCAAATACTTATTACAACAAAACACACCCAAAAGTATCTCGAGTATTCTCCTCTTAACGTCAAACAATTAAGTAATATTAAACCCGCTACAAACACGAACCAAATGTGGGTTTATGAAAGGAATTTGATACATTAAACAGACCTCGTAATTTAATACTCTACCTACTTTAATCGGTTAACACCGCGAATACTAGCTCGGTGTATCTTAATAAATGTAGAATAAAGTAAACAGAATATGTTAGCTCTTTTGTGGCTAAAATGTAAGGAGAAATAAATCGCTTTTCTCGGTAAAGTTTTTTGTTACAGTGCCTTTAAGGATAAGTCATAAGATGAATGATGTCAGGCAACTATTACTTAAAGTACCTTCAGGCAGCCATTGTGCACGAAACCCCGCGAGAGCTCCGGCACAAAGTCTTTCCCGGATCTCGTCACACTTAGGTAAATCTCCAATATCCGCCACTATCCGCAATCCATAAAAGCTATATGCACACGCAATGTATTATGTATTATGAAATCTTGAAAGCGTAAGTAGGTTTGTACTACAAACTTGTAGTTATACTTGGAAGGTTCTGGAAAATTAAGAACAAAGAGCTTAGATAGGTTAAGCAGCCATCATATTCTACGCGAGCGAAACAAAACGGCATGATTCTATGAACCTACCTCCGTGATATGTCGGCGTAGGAAGTTTATTGCACTTTCCGTTAAAATAACATACGGGAGATAACATTTTCATACCCAAAACTTAATATGCAGTAAATTTTATTTTCCTATTTCGGGCAATGGGAATATTTCAGTTCCCGGCGCACCACAGAAAAACTTAAAAGTGGAGACCAGAACATGAATATGAAATTACCCCACAATGCACACAAACAATCCCAGATAACGGGGAACATCCACGTCCGCATTTAAAATATCCCAAAGCAAATGTAAACGTGGACAAACACAATAGAATAGGCGGACGGCGACATATTTACAGAAATTTGAATTCGGGACGTTGGAGTCAGCAGTCTATTACGTGACCGTTAATAGCATTGGGCCAGGCAGCGGGCCGAGGCGCGCCTAGGACGGCGAACTCGTGCTCAGCCCTCGGGCGGAGGAAGATCTATAAATTACGGGAACGACAACTCGTTCCGTACCAGATAAAGCCAAGCCGCAAAACAATGAGACGGACGAATGCCTCGGTCGTTAGCGAACAGAATCCTATATCTTTATGAACTGTTTACTCGACGAATTCTCAACTGACGTCTGCGATTGTCAGTACTAGGTACTCCTTTGTACGTAATTTCAGCTGCAGACACGACGCAGATGTTCCTTCATTACTTATTTAAGACAAGCCTTATACATCACTCGGTTGAGTATAAATATACTATGTACTATTCCCAATTTACTTCTGAATTCGCGTTCAAAGCGAACGTTTCTGAACTTCCAATAATTTAATAAAGAAAGTTTGAAACGTGCGTGGCTGGCAGCTCGCCGCAAAAAGCCAAAAGCTTCGATTCAATTAAAACAGAAAGTTGGACGAAGAACTTACTGTGCGGTCGACGTCGTAGATTATGTGGTGGTCGTGAGGCATTGACTTAGAGGTCTGACCATGATCAATGTAACAACATGTTTAAGTTACTTATCGGTTCTTCGAGACTTAAAACCACTTTAGGTAAGTAGCTCACAGATTTGAAAAGGTTTTTTTATATTACTTGAGACAAATTTAATTATTTTTGACAATTAAAAAATACCCTAGGCAGATTTAGCGAGTTTAAAAAAGGTGTTGAATCCACTGGGACTCGTCCGTAGCCTGCGAAAGTCGCGGTGGGGAATAAGGGGTGACGAGCATTGTTATGCAAATTGAGGTCGTTATTTCGCTACGAGTGAGGAAAAAGCACAGATTAAGTACCATACAGAGTCAAAGCTTTACAAAAATGTGCAGCAACAGAGTCACAATGAGCATTTTATTTTTTACTGACTTTTTAATGCTATTGTGAGATTCGTCTCATCTGTGTTTCAGGTACCGGATATAAGGAAAAGACTGAACAAGAAACAGCAAGTTTATGAGGAGCTTCTACTCTGTCTGTACGTTTACAATAGCAAGTTGGTCTGTGGCTCGACGACCCTGCCGCCCCGCGACCCCGCCCGGTCGCAACGCGGAAGACGCTTTGCATAATTGGTAATAGGTACAAGTAGGTACCCTAGCCGGTACCCCGGGATCTTTGCATTTACTGATTCAATTTTGTTTGGAGGATACTTCGACTTTTCCTTGAAAAAGTATAATGAACCGACAATATCACTAAATAGGTAATTAATAGCGGTACAACTTTAAAACATAAAAATTGTAGGGATCTAAGTGCAAATATATTTTAGACCAGGCTAACGGTAAAATTACTGGCTGGTAAAACCTAAATTTTAATCTAAGTTTAAACATAAGTTATTACCTCTTTATTTTAGTGTAATTAACCAGTGCTTTGATCGACATCTTGCACACATAATATAACCTGAATATAGTACATAGGATATACTAATAAAGCTTTAAACCAGCTGAATCGCCGCGGGAGATCATTTTTCACGGCCTAATCGGCGGAATTTTCCTTGCTCCTGCGCCAAAATTACTAAAGTTGCGGCCATCATATTCATATTTTCACCCGAATTATCCAATATAATAAGTTAAAAAGAGTAAAACGTGACTTTTAAAAGGAAAAGTTCTAAGAAAGCACGTAATGGTTCATCCCGCTCACGATTCCAGCGCGCCCGAGGCGGAACAAGCGGACCGGCGCGCGGCAGCGTCAAATAAGTTTCTAATTGCTTATATTACCAACTTATACTCGCTTTTGGAGGTAATTAAGTCGAAAGTTTAACAACATTCACGTGTCTGTGCTATAGCTACTTCGGTATACTAAAGAAAATCACACCTAGGTGCAGGTGCGATTGATAGAACAAATGCTTAACCGATTCCTGAACTAGTTTGATAAAACCCTGCCACAAAGGTTATGTAGGCACTTTGCAAAAGCATTGGAGCTAAGCGGTGAAATGCATCCGCGTAGAAAAGTCATGAAAAATGCTCTTTCCTTTTAAGCCTCTCGAAGAGGTGACAAAACGTTCGCCTGTGGGGTACGGCGGCGGCGCAATAAAAGTGTCGTACACGAAGTACGCGACAGGCCTGACCTCGCAGCTACTTGCATACTTGCCCTGACAACGCAACACATACCAGCGCCCGTAAATAAAAATTACGGCACATGTAGTATGATTGCGAAATACCAATTTTATGCTCACATTTTGAGAAGCTTTATTGCTATTTTATATTCGGCAAAATTACGTTGGTGCTTGAAATTACGATATTGAAGGTAGGTTTTCAGCATTATTATTCATAAGCACCTACTGAAATAATACCATTCGTTCTCATTTATGTTTTGAAACAACAAAAGACTTAACGATTACTCTTTATTTTAAGCTTTTTGATAGACGACTTAAAAAGAAACAAATTTAAGTGCGCTATTTACAAAAGCTTCGACTTCGCTGTAAACGAGATCCCAAACAGAGAAAATATTTGAACAAAAGTTTGGAGCGTCTTAGCAAAGTCAATACAAGAACTCTCTGAAATAAATTGTATAAAAAGAGAATAATGTTACGTTGGAGTGGGCAGACGGTTGAATCAGAGATATACGGAGGAAATGTGTATGCTATTCTTGCTTTCAAGTTGGCAATAACGGGATGGTTATGGAGCGTGCTGGTGGCGTTACCGCCGCAGTAAATTAAGTAGCGCAAGGAACGCGAACTTCACCGGTAGCTATCTTACAGGGGGATCACTGCTAGCCACCGCTGCAACTAACGGCGAAACCTTTTAAGATCGTAAGAGCTTTTATATCACTTCAGTGAACAGTTTAAACACACGCCCACAACACCTTCGTGAGGTAGATACTTATAAAACAGACTAGCAATTTACTCCGCGCCTTTTAACGTTGTTCAGGCCGCGCTGTCTACTGAATAATCGTGGCCCTCGTGAACAGCAATTATTTCTTCACCTTAAAGATCAATCCACTTGCAATTGTACAGTTAAATGCACTCTGATTTATCTTGGGACTTTGAGAAGCGCTAAGCTTGTGGTGGGAATTTCTATTTCTATATTCTAGCTTGAACATTATCGTTTTTCCTAAACGTGAAAAAACTATTCCCCGAAAGAAAATAAAGGAGCCCACCTTAAATTTAGTATATCGGCCAGTGAATGTTTACGAGGCGGGCTCGTGAAATAAACAAACCGACAGTAAAGCACAAAGGCCAGGCTCCTCGTAAATGGTTACGGATCCACTATTTCATCACTTCACTGCCATACTAGATAAGAAGTCGCAGGCAAAACGATAAACCGTTAAAATGTTAAGTTTTGAAGCGTAGAAATGGAACACTTGCTTATACAGGGTGTTAGGCGTAACGTTTGTCATTATGGAAACTGGCGTTAGGTGGAACCAAGTGACGGCTTTTTTAACTCAAAAAAAAGCATCTCGGCTATTTTTAAGAATTTAGCTGTAATTTTATTTGTACGAAATATCATGGCTTACATTTTTTATTACATTTTGCTTGTTAGCTCTTACTAATCTAATAAATATTTACATGAGATCATCTCACTTCAGAAAGTAAAGATGCGGCTTTAATACGTTGAACTTATTCACTCTAAATTTACTTGAAATTAGTATGATAAATTTTATTGATTATATTTGGTTTATTGGCTTTTTGTGTTACTAACATAACTTTGTTTAAATTAAGCGTGTCTCACTTTTTAAAATTCAATCCAAAGTTTAGCTCTCAGTTTCACTTTTAAATATCAAACATATTCACTTTTAAATAACAAACATCAGTAACGTTTATTTCTTTAGGCTTACAAAATAAGCACTTAGACAAGTCAAATTTTATACTATAATCAGGTTTTTAATGATTATAAAAAATTAATAAATAATTATCAAGTTTATATAATTATTAAGTTTATAAGTCTAAATTTAAAGCAGTTAATTCAACCCTTACATGTCCATATACCTAGTGGCTTTATTTACCTACATTATAATATAATACAATTTTACATAAATGTAAATTTATTAGTAAAGCCTAACATGCCAAAGGTCATTTAAAAAAAATGCCATTTTCCATACAATTTAAGGTACAGCACGTAGGTAATAGGTTAAATTTACGAAATATACAAACTCTAAAAAAAAAAATAGCCGAGAAGCTTTTCAGCTAAAAAAGCCGCCAGGCTATTACACTTGCTTCCACCTACCCCCAGTTTGCATATGAAAACGTTGTTACGACCATCCTGTATATCGGTGTGTTTGCATAAGCGAAACAAAATAAAGACATAATTCTATGCAATTTGCGCTGTAGTAAACTGCCTTCGAGTCTACTGCGGAAGGTAAAAACTAGTTGTAAAGGGTAGTAATGGGCACAAAAGGGTGAGAGTTTGCGGTGAGGGGGCTGCGGCGGCGGCCGGTGCCAGCTTTCATCGGGAATTGTTGGGAAAAGGCAAAGTTACGTGCCCGAAACTACTCCAATACAACACATGTAGGAACGAGGTCACACTCTGTCAATAACACAAACCAAATAAATATCTGACCATTCAATTACTATCATGCATGGCTCCCGAATTCACGGACGGTGCGCCAATCACGGCCTGTGTCGATCAACGCGAAATGGGATGAATGCAAATTCCTTCACAGTTCAAAATATAAATTTGATTGTATTACTTTTTCATACGATACAATACACGTTTTTATTTTGGTACACTTGTGTGGGAAATCAGTAATTGACTAAATCAAATTTTACAACGATTGCGATTACATTATGAATATTTGATTTGAATGTTGAAATATTTTTGGATACAAGTTCGTGAAAATAAATAAATAATGCTGCACAATTCACACAGCATTATCTAGCCCCAAGTTAAGCAGAGCTTGTGTTATGGGTACTAGATAACTGATATACTTACATTATAAAATACATTACATAGATAGATATTTTTATTATACATAGAAAACGACCAGAGCACCCGGAACAAATACCAGCAGATCGTACAAATATTTGACCCAAGGCGGGATTCGAACCCGCAACCTCTTGCGTCGCAGGCGGGCCTTCGCCCACTGCGCCACAGAGGTCGTCAAAAAAAATTCAACAGTATTATTAATTTTTACTCTGCAAAGTCTGATTAAGCCATTACGGTTAAGAGCATTGGAATATTCATTAAAAATGTTCACACAAATGAGTTGTTAACGTGCCAATAAAAGAGAAAGGGAAGACAAAATATATTTTGTTTGTCGTTAGGCAGTAACCATGTGTACTGTACGTACGTCCATGTAGGTGTCATTGAATGAAGTGAGAGGAGGATCGGACGGCACGGCCAGAGCCGGTGCCCGAGGGCGGACACAAATTAAAACATTAACAATAGGTAATCCTCACGTAGCTAACGAGCCGCCCGCGCGCCATTAACACCCGCCTATGAAAATGAATTATTTTATTGTTATAGTGTGTCCGGTTCCACCCCTCACTTACATAATTATCGGAAATATTATTTAAAACAAGGCTTGCTAGCAATAAAGCGGTGATCAATATAATAACGACTATTTTCCATAAAGTGATGTTCAATGCTCAATTTAACAGATTAACTTTGTAACGACCACACTAAACGGAGCCTTATAACTTCAGAAGTCAAGTTTCTGAACCATAAGTCTATATAAATTTAGTTTCATCGGTAGTTTTACACTAAAACTGCCATAAAAGTTATTTTCCCTCAGAGACTAATCAAACAAAAAAGGGAAAATAGAAGATGAAGGAAAATGTGTATCCATAAAAACAAGAGTGAGTTAGTAGACGGCGCTAATGAGAGAGCATAAAGCGTGACGTCGTAAAGGCAGCGCATTAAGCGCCGCTGCCAGAAGCTGCCTGTAATCTATTCGAAGCTATTTTAATTAGCATCGTAGAAATAATAAAGCGGGGGCGAAGTTTTTGTGGCATCGTAGGCACGCTTCCGAGAGGAACCGTCTGCCCGGCGGCGGCGGCAAGCCAGAGCTCGACTGACCCCTCGTCGATAAGGGAATACTTAACCAACTTCTCGCTCACTAAACTTGCTCTTTAGCTCGCTGAAACACTAATGGAAATGATACCTCGCCTACACCCCGCACGCCGCCGCTAGATAACGTCTCATTTACATAAAATTTGTACATGCTCGCAAAGAATAACACAATATTTGGAACACAGTGGAACACTAATGTTTATGTAAGAACAAAAAGAAATAAACGCTCGAGTTTTATCTCTCTCCCTATATTTAACCGGGCTCTAAATGTAACAAAATATCATGACACATACTTACAACGCTGTAGGAGTCTAAACAAAACATCAAGGTAAATGTAGAGCGTTGAAATTTGTATGGAGCTAATAAAATCCACAAGAAGCATGGCCGTAATTAAAGCTGCACAGAGGTACAGACAACAAAAACACTGTCTGCATAAGGCTAGGTCGGTAGCTAAGTATACGGTTATCGTAGCCGCATAGCAAAACTAACGTGCCGTACCAAGAGGTTGGACATTAAAGTGCAGCGTATCTCTGCAAAGTAAATCTGAACAGGCCCCAGCTACCTCTTTCGTACTACCTCTTGTTTCACGCACCGCCTGCAACTCCACTACAAACTCTACTGTTCTTAGCAATTTTACAAATCCACAATTCAAGTTTTACCAAGAGCAAGGAAAAATAAGTCTAGATATTTGAAAGCTGTACACTGCACGGAACTTTCACTGATGCAAGAATAGTACCTACATTGTTTATCGAGGGATGAAAATGACCCGAAGCGCAGCTGAGGGCCTCAATACACACGAGTTGGGAATCACATTTTCTTCAGAGTTATACACAGTGCTTCATACTACACCTATGAGGAAAATAAAATTAAGTTATAATTTATATTAAAACTGCCAAGTTTATTCATACTGCCAAGTTTTCTTAAAAAATGCAAGTGACCAGTAACATTTTGGTGGGCTTCGAGATAAAAAAAAATTGACATCCGCCTGTTTCTAGCCTTGAATTTTGAATTAAAAAAATAAAGGAGGGGAGAAAGTCCTTACTTTCTCCCGCATATTTTTTCGATTGGATTTACGTACTTTCTTCCCATTTTTCAAGTAAGAACTAATATACTTTCCGAATAGGTGTAGTATAAAATAATTTGTTTTATATCTAATGCCGAGGGTAGACGACGTTAGGTGATTTCTGTGCGATTGTCTAGCTAGTTAATTACTGTAATGCGTGTAAAAAAGACAACATAAAAGTTTCACCGTTGAATTTAACGTTAATTTATTTAATAGAAAAGCACGGCTTGGAACGTAAACTGCGAGATAGTGTCGTGCGAAGGGAAAGGGGCGAGTCTCGCCGGAGCGGAGCACTGTCCCAAAGGACGGCATTACATTTCGCTATAAATTTCATCCGGTGCCGGCCCGGAACACAATTCTACTGGCGATTCTCTTTTATATAAAAGCTTTTGTTTCACTCTCGAATAAGTGTTCCGATTGGAAGGACGGCCCGATACGTTGATATTAAAAAAGTTTTTCTATAAAGCGATTCCTGTAACGGCAGAGATTCTATTGCAATTAAAAATAAATTAAAGAAAAGTGTTCTTAAAGTTTATTACAGTGAGATATCTATCGGCACCAATTTGGGACGGATACTGAGACCCGTCTTTTTATTGACAAAGGAAGTTCGATCTTTCTCTTCATCTGTCCAAAACCATTGCTGCTCTCTTTAATATATTAAATTTAAAACAATCTGGATTTTTTTAGTGGCGTTGAGATGAATAAAGTATTCTCTATCTATCTATAGTATAGAATCAGTATATAATATTAAAAATTAGAAAGTATTTCTGTATGTCTGTCATAAATATTTCTACTGAGCTGCACATACCTACCTCAAACACTTAAGAGTTTAATTCAGTCTCAAACTCTATATCAAACGAGAGAGTAATTAGTTGGTATTGCAGCTTCGTATTCTGAAGAAAGTGTTTACCCTATGGAAGGAGTATAAACGTAAATCTATTTAGACGAAGTAAACAACAACTATAAAGCTTTCGAGAGTTCCCCAAACAGTTAGTGCCTACCATATAAAAGCAGACATGGCACATTTGAACGGCATAATGTCGTTTGGCAGGTCAGGTGGCAAACGTTGAGAGCGCTGAAAGCGTCCATAAATTCAGCCGAGACGAAACACTGCAGGACGCAGATGGCAACACTCGACATTCTAGACATATAACTGCGATACTTTAACAGAAATCACGCATTATTTTTACATTTAGTATCGCCGTTGAATCCTTTGAATTCGGAAGAGGTACTTTAGCGTTTATTGAAATTCATGGCTGCTTATACCTCGACCTATATATACGCTTTGTTTTGTACTTCATTGAATAGTCAAGAGAAAATTCTCATTCACAAATTATGAATCGAATAATTTGAGTATTATCTATTATAAAAATATAAAATGCTAAGATATTTTGAAAACAATTGATGACTGGTGATTCAATTAGTCAAATTTATCTTCTCACGAAATTTTAGAAACTACTCTAGGATCACAGTGTAGATTCGTTCAGCTAAATATTTGCTTGTCACAAGATACTCTCACAAAGAGAATATACCCGGCGGATATGTGGAGCGCGATCAAAGTTCGAGGAGGCAGCTTGTGTGCGGGTTCAGATACGACTCGACTAACGAAGTAAACAATCGTCACAGACAATTCACGTCCGACGAATGGGCTAACAGAACCGACCCGAAGACAAAGGGCTGATGAATCTGATTATTTTGTTTTATTGTCACCCGACATCGTGAAATCCGAACAAGCGCCGCCGAGCGGAATGTACACGGACTCGCCATGTTTGGCTTTGTTAAGATTTATAGACGTATGAAATCAAATAATACAACGAGAGCCAGGCGGACACAGTGCGTACTCGTGGCACGGATGAGCGCAATTTACTAGTGCACAATATACCTTCAGAAATCAAATATCCTATCTTGCTTGGGAGTGCACTTTGCTATACGATACGTTTGCTTTAAGTTATTGCACCATCTATCGAACTGTACGTAGCAATACCTGTAGCAACTCCCAATAGACCTTCCAGTCGTTCACGGCTTTTGAATGACATGTTCAATTTTCAGATGAAAGAGACTCGTTCCTCGTGTGCTTCGTTTGCAGAACTTCTATCAATATGAGTAGGGAAGAATCTTTTCCAATATGAAGCTTTATCGTTGAAATCCCGAGACTTGCTATTTCTAGCAATGAATGAATGTTGGTAATAATACTTTTTCATCTCGGCCTGATGGAATACTGGTATGAAAACATCGATAAATTTTAATTAGACTGGCAAATTAGACAGAAACAGATTGCTTTTCGATCTCCATTACTAACTGTAGTTAAGAGTAGTAGAACGTATACAAAGACGGAACAGATACAAATAGGCACGGACTATTTGTGCCATGCGAGGTGTAAGGTAGACTATTCCTGCATTCCGAGCGTACGCTTGTAGCTGCCAGCACGGTTTGCCGCTTGCGAGCCCCGCTACCGACGCCGCCGCCGACACAAACACGGCGCGCCGACTGCATTCCACTCCAATACTCACCAACAAAACATATCCTGACGAAATTCGTGCGGATACGCTACATTTTATTGCCAACCGACGCGAACAGAAAACAAAAATTGTCACGTAGCGTCGCATATATGACTACTGAAAACAGGAATTCCAGCGGAAAACAATAAGCATCATGACTTTCGGAAACGGCGCCGTCGCGCGGTTATAGGAAAAGAATGTAATGACAAAAGAGCGTTCAGAGCATAGGGAAAGTTTGATGATATATGTATTAACGAGAGCTGCATTCCAAAGGGTATCCTACAGCAGAAGAAGGAAGCGGCAGCACGACGCGTTATTTACGACTAGTGAAACCGGCGCTACTCGGATTGTGCAGGAAATCCACCTGCAGCGTTACGTTACTACTGTGCATTTTTACGAGCGAAAATCCGTTTATTTCTGCAATTTACTTTTTAAAATTCGAAATGTTTGGACTTACTTTTCTCTTCCTTTTCAGATGTATTTTTAATTAACTACTGAATTTTACAAAGAGAAATACTAAAAATATACAAAGGTTTGTTAAAAGAATGCGCATCGTAAACTAGACATGAATTGCCCGGTGATGCATTGAAGATAGATTTTGATCAGGGAAGCAAGTTGCAGCCGTACCAGGGACATAAAACCTTACTTAGCGAGCCACAAATCCTCGTAACGCTAAGCCGAGATAAAATACTAAGCTCGCGGTACAGCGAGAGGCCACGCTCAAATTTTTCACCTGGGAGTCTCGCCCCCGCTCTGTGTACCGCACGAGATATTACTCACACATGAACTATGGCGTTTTATAATGAAACCCGAGCAAACTTACAACCCTATTTCTACACGCTACTTAACAGCCGGCTCAGTATACGAAAGTCGGATAATTCGTAAAGATTACATTACACACAGCGTTCTCGTCAAACACAATTTAGAAGAGAAATCGAAAAACTGCAAATCTTAAGACGTCTTTGGCAAGTTCACATACTTTCCCGGAAAGGAAACCATTACGTATTTGCCGAAGCGCTCATTCGAAAGCGCTTTTCGTTGTTCAAACGGAGTTGTGGACGAGGACGGCGCTCGGCATCCGAGATCAGCAAACAGAGAAGAGTAATAAAGCCATTAATTCCTCTGTACGTGCAAATAACATAAATCAGACTGGAGCTCCTCGCGCCCGCCGCAAGATCGCTCCGAGCGCACGCAGCCAAGCCGTAGCTAAATTAAGCGCCTGTCATACGTCCTGCCGTACACGTAATAGCACACCAACACTCCAACATTGCAGATTAACCGGAGCACAGATCGTGCTTCAAGTTTTAATCAAAGGAGTTTGCTTCGGAAAATACGAGTATTAACGCTCTGCTATGCACGACTACATTCGCTGACATTAACGCAACTCCACAATGCGGAAGAAATGATTCGATAGGTAAGTTCTTATAACTAGAGGCTTTAGGGTTGCAAAACCCCTATTTAACAGGTCGTAGGATGAAATAGTCAGGTGGTATTTGAGCGAAATTGCTTTTGTACAAGAGCGGAATCCACTAACCGAACAAAAGGTCGAAGGGTAATTTGATCAGATATAGAAATACCTAGCCCTCGTATCTATATAGCCAATTTGCGTTATATTGTCGCCGAGGCGGTATTGCCTATCCTATAATCATAGGCTTACATCTCGATTAGTTAAAATCGCTATTTCTCTGAATGAGATTTCTCAAACATACCACGTATTGTGCGATGCTAAGCTGTATTATTGTTATATAAAATACATTTGTGAATAAATAGCTACCTACCCACGTAAACGTGAATAGTTACCTACGCACGATTAAGCTATATAAACGACGTACCTAAACAATTCAAGTCTATTTTAGGATCGACCTTTGTTATCAAAGAAAAACATTGCCAGTTAGTTGAACGCGTTCTCGCTTCGGGTGGAAAAGGGGTTGGTTTAACCAAAAAAGCTCTGAAAGTGATTCCCCTTTAAAGTTTATGTCCCTGCCCAGCGCCAGTTCCCTCCTGAATAAAAAACTTTTTATCTTTTTATTTTTATCCTATCTTTAAATGTTCGCAGGGATTAAAAAAACCGTTAAGAGAAAAAGAGAAAATTCCAACGCGGTAGTATCATTATACTAACAACATAAACGATAAAATACCTAATCTGACCTCGCACCAGGAACCTAGATTTCAATATGTACTTTTAAGAAGGTCTGCATTCCCCGGAGCAATAATAAGGAAAATATTATTAGCAATGTCTCGAGATCGACGGTCGGGTCGGACTCGTTCAGAGGATTAACGAAAATTAGATTTCAATAAGACGCTTGAGTCGAGGCAAGTAACAAACCTAAGTCGAAGCCGGGTAATGCGGAAACGGTCACGCTCCACCTTTTAATGCAATGTCAGCAACTTAGTCGGGCCCAGCCTCCTCCCTACATCCGCCTCAGCAAATGGCTTGAGTTCAACTATTTGATTAAGTCTTGTTTCTAAACTACTGCTTATGTTAAAGGAACGTTCTGTATTCAACGAAAACAATTAATCGTTTTGAAGCACAAATATGAGACGTTATATGATTGGCTTTTTATCTAGGCGTCGTCTGTACATTTTTAAGTCTGTCTGTGGCATCCAATCTAATTTAGATATTTTATGTTAGAAAGATTTCATATATCATTTTTTAAGATATTTGTTGAAATTCGGTTCAACATAAAAAAAATCAGTGATGTCTTGATGGTCAAATCGTGAATTAAATTTTATTAGGTTGAATTTAAGTGTCCTGTTCGTCCCATGAATCGTCATCGATGTCGCGCTTATAAAATAGTTTAAAATATTATAATCCCATTCGTCCCACCAATACGTTTAGGCACTTATGCATCGTTAGGTACGGCAAAGTGATAGAAAAGTGAGAAAAGAAAAGTGAGTGATAGTGATCAAAAATGACAGTATATATATTATATATATATAAAAAAGATCCGTCAAGTGCGAGTGTAACTGGCGCGCCGAGGATTTCGAACATTTGCCAATTATTATTTATTTATTTATTTAAAAAATGCCTTTCATCTGAAATGAAACTTCATTTTGAAAAAAAAAACCCTACCTTTTCGACCATATTCATTTTTACAGACTTTTCTATATTTTTCCTGTAAAATATAGATCTATATCTATAAACGCCTTATACATTGTACATGGATCGCTCTGCAATCTTCGGAGATAGGGGGGAGGGAATGGCCAATTTTTCGACTTTTCTTGAAATATTTCAAAAAGGATACAACCTACAAATACCTTTCATTTGATACCCCATTTCCCCCGTAGGTCTCTTTTGAAATTTCAACATCACAATTTGTACTGAATGAGTGAATTTTTTTATTTTTTTATACGTTTTTTTCATAGAGCGGGGACG
Organism: Eupithecia vulgata; assembly: GCA_946478455.1. Lineage (NCBI taxonomy): Eukaryota > Metazoa > Arthropoda > Insecta > Lepidoptera > Geometridae > Eupithecia > Eupithecia vulgata. The sequence goes on along the minus strand of OX297862.1, from coordinate 7,009,866 downwards.
GATAGGCCGAGACCATAAGGGTTTCGAAACCGACCTCGAAACCCTAAAAATGACAGGAAATGTCAAAAATGACAAGAAAGGTAAATAAGTACAAGTTTTAAGCTCTGCTTAGCTTGGGGGCATCACGAGGGGTTTTCTAACTTTTGAAACGAGCAATATTGGTAGAATAGGAATCAGATACCACAACTATAATAAAATGTTTTAGTTTATGAAATATCCGGAACAGCTACTTCCTACATGTATCATGTAGGAAGTAGCTGTTCCGGATATTTCATGCATTGCGTTAATCACTAAGAAAAGTTCAGACAATTAAAGTTTTTGCAGCAGAGCAGTAATACGTAGAAAATAACGACACAACTACCAACAAACAAGGAAAATACTGCAAATGTTACGCATAAAGGGATGTGCAGAATAAAAAGTCTCTTTCCAAATAAATTATTCCCCCAATTCGGCCGTTTCGATTCAAATTGAAAGAGCATCTCTGTATAGAGATTTTTCTAACCGCGAAGGAAGAGAGAATACAAATAGGCATATAAACGGAAATGAAATGGCTTCATGAATCGTATGGACGATTCAGAACGCCAGGCAATTTATCAGGAGAGACGATAACAAGCACAATACGTGTTTTCTTACACATTAGGTACATTGAAACCATCACTCTGAAGAGTTTAATTTTGGTACGCATTCTCGGGTATCGAGTTAGCATTACTTATTCATTACATATTCGCAAGCCGTTCACGTACCGTAAAGATAGCTCGCATAACTCTCACAGGGATGCCGCGTAGCCCTACGAAACAATAGCAGATTATCAAACAAAACGACGTAAATAGTCCTCGGAATAGGAGAAATAGGGCGCGGGTTAAGGGTCCGTAGGATATCCGCATCGCGACTCGAATTCTAGATGAGGTAACGATCAAACGCTCAGCCTTATGAGAACCAATTATATTAACAACAACAAATAATTAGACTATGTATACTACCGCGCCCACAGCTATTATGGCAGGATTATTGTGAATTAAAACAATTTCAATAACGAATAATCATTAAAATCCCAATTAGGAACACGGAAACAAATTAACGTACATTCAATAATCCGTTTAGTATCCAATTTTACAGAAATAAAAGCTCGTCGACGATTGGGTACAAAAACAACCGGAAGGACAGAAAGGCTACTGAATAAATACCTACAGAAATCGGGTTAATTCAAAAGGTTCTCCAAAAAGGTTCAACCTACATATAGGCTCTCGGGTTAAACGAATTTGGTTAAACCTTCTCTGTTCCGGTGGGGTTAAAAAGAACACAAACTAAAAATACTACCCCAGTACTAAAGGTCTACAGCTGAATGCATCGTTCAATCGTTCGATAAAGGCGACTAGCCGGCAACGTAGTCCTTTGCGTTTAGGTAGTTCGCAGAAACTTGAATCTCAAGACTCTTTGTAAATGTCGACTTTCGTATAGTGGTCTTTTACCTGTATTCAAAGACAAGCTTTCCACAGAGAGAACTTTGAGAATCAACCTTTATACAAAGGTGCTCGTTTTCGACGCACCACTGTGGTTTCTGATTTCGTGAACATTTTGCATACAAAGAACGTGTTTGTTGAAACAAAGACTAATGAAAATAGCCCCCCACTGTAAAAATATCTTATAGTTGGCTAGTTCGTAACTAACTAAAATTTCATTAGCTTCTCCACGAAACGAGGTCCAAAACAAACTTAACAGAAAAACAACCCCTAGCAGTTTTTGGGGTACGATTGTAGTAGTAGTGTGACAATTCAATTATCCTTTAGTCAGAGCGACGCAATCTGGCTGCCTTTCAAAACAAAGACCCGGCTAATAGTATCGCGCGACGGATAAACAGCGCGACACCGAGTTTGTGTTGAAAAAATAAAGGCGCGACGATGCCCGAATAAATGAGAGCGGCGATAAACAGGAGGATCCGTTCCGAGCGGAGGGTCGATACCGAAATACATTATTCCCCGATCCGAGTGTTCCGATTCAAATTGAAAGAGCACCTCCAACATGAGATTTCTCAGGCGGCGAGTGGGCGCAGAATATAAATCGACGTATAACCAGAAATGGAAGGGCTGTGAATATCCGTTTCGTGGTGAACGGTCGCGCTCAACTCTTACCCTTAAAAGATATTAAATGAATATTGCAACTTCTGTAAAATGTTTTACATTCCAATAATCCGCTGCCACTATTCTTATGCTACATTAAACAGTTGCAATTACCATTGGTTTACTGTGGACTGACTATTATCAGAACAAAAAAGAGAACGTTTCTCGTTCGAAGCTGTAGTGAAAAAGAAAAGCTTCAGTAGAAGTTTCGCTTAAGTTAAAGGCAAATTAGATTTTAATGAGACTTCAGTAATATTGACCGTTCAGTCGCGTCGGTAGCGACGCTCCGTTCTGGGCACGCTGAGTTTTATACAGAGTATCGGCTTTTTACCACTCGCTCACTAACTATTCAGCGGGACAACAAGAAAGGAACTTTATATAGCACCGTAAACTTGAGTTTCAAGTTGAACGTCACGTTTTTGTTAGGACTGAACATAAACTTATTTTAAGTCGCTGTACATTTACTTAGGTTGACAATATAAAAGGGACATAGCCCCCACCTCCCCTCATCGTGTATTCCATCCTATTCGCAGCACGCCCTGCCGATATTTACGTAACAGACGCCTCCGCTGACTTCTGACACCGTCTTAGCTACGCCGTAACAAAGCGATGCTATATTGAGTACACATAACAAATCTGCAGCGTACGCAATTCCGAAGAAGACGGGGAGAAACCCAATTACATATATTCTTTGTTGATTCTCCTGGCTGATATTTTTCTTGCTCGCGTGTTCATTACTGATATTATATCAGAACTTTTGCACGTTATTTTTGATATTGAACACCTGTGTCTAAAAATATCTAGTTGCGCAAATACCGTTATTAGATTTTGAAAGATTTTTAAGAGATTCTAAAGGTCAGAATGAAAAATAAAGTAAAGACTCAATTTTGTGTTTTTAAAGCTTAACAAAAGGTCACTTTGAGGAACATCCTAACTAGTATTATAAATGCAAAAGTGTGTTTGTTTGTTTGTCCTTCCTTCACGTCCAACTAAGCAACCAATAGATTTGACTTTTGGCATATAATTAGTTGAAAGGCGGTACAAAAAGTCTATGTTACTCTCCATGAGTAACATAGACTTTTTGTACTGGTAAAACATCAAATTCCCATGGGAGATTTACGGGAACATTAGTTTTTTTAACACAAAAATTTGTCCTACACGGCCTAAACCACGAAAAACTACTTAACGGGGGAAAAGTTCTTTTTATCACCCTACAAATGTGAAGTTCGAATATAACGCGTATGAAACCGCGGAGAACAGCTAGTTGAGGCATAAACCTACGCGAGATATATTATAGTTTTTAAGACTGATAGACAAACAGATAGAATGAGGTACAAGCGGTGTAAGTATAAATGGGTAAAGGGGGAGCGAGCCTCAGTTAGCTCGTACAAGATGATTTCGAGAGGCCCGAAGCGACGGGCGGGGTGTCTACGGCACTCCAACTTTATTAAGGACAAGGCTCTATCGCAGGTCTGTGCGTCACTGTTTGCTTTCATGAATCATAATGAGCTGTATCACAATGACTTTAGGATCAATGCATTCTGAAGACTTTAATATGGACTCCTGTGTTAATTACTTATTTTAAAACATCTAGTTTCGACTGCTGACGTGTTAAGCTTAGGATGATACGACACATGAGCAAGTAAAAATTTTATAACAGTTTTGTATATTTTGGGTTCCACTGTTCCGTGCTAATAAGGGGCCACGGTGGTACCCTGCCAAGTCGAGTAGACTGCGGCCATTGGGAACCCTTTTCTCGAACCATCTCACGACGCTTATTAGCTATCGATACCATTGTAACAAATAAAAACTAAGGCCTGAAAACTGTTTTAGGTACTTTTCCTAACGTAGATAACGGAATCCTAAAAATTATAAGTTTTACCCTCGAAAAATCGAAAAAGCTTTTTCGTCATCATCATCACTTACCTCGATGAGTCACCGACGATGATGAAATTGTATTTCTAGGAGGTCAACAAACTTGAAATTTGGAATAGGTGGAATTCATGACTAAACGTCAAAAACTAAAGAGAACATTCAAAAATCATGATTTTTGTGGTTCTTTCATCAAAAAACGAACACAAAAGTTTCTTCCTTGATTGTACTTCTAGCGTACCTACAGACTTGAAATATGAAATACAGGTTCTAATTAGGGAGAAAATAAAGCGGAATTTTTTAAAATCAGGGGTTCTGTTGTTAAATAAGAACCCGTTTCTTCCTCGTTTCGACTTCTAGCATAACTAGTCTTGAAATTATGTTGAAATTAAATATGAAGAAATGTACGTTCTACTTAGGGAGAAAAAACGAGAAAATACTAAAATCATGGTTATAAGGGTTTCGTCGTCTAAAAAAACCCTTAAGTTTCTTAATCGATTTTATTTGTAGCATACTTACTAGTATGGTCTTGAAATTTCAAATGCATGTTAGGGAAATTTCAAAACATGGAGGAATATTAAATTTGTTTTATATTTTTTTAATATAAAATTTATTTAGAATCCGCAGAAAAAAAACATTCTTTCTCAGTAAGTAGGTACATACTTACTTACCTATAAAAAGTGGTAAGATCCGAATTACAAAATTTATGTTAAATCATGCCAAGCCGCGTATCATAATACTTCAGTCGTAAAAATTGTTGAGATTACGAGAAGAGCCAAGTCGGCCATTTTGTTACCTTCGACTATGTAGTTGGCAAATTAGCTAATCGAAAGTTATCTTAAACTACATAATATTATGATACCTAGGTATTTTGCCAACTTCATCTTAAACTACATAATATTATGATACCTAGGTATTTTGCCAACTTCATCTCAAACTACATAATATTATGATACCTAGGTATTTTGCCAACTTCATCTCAAACTACATAATATTATGATACCTAGGTATTTTGCCAACTTCATCTCAAACTACATAATATTATGATACCTAGGTATTTTGCCAACTTCATCTCAAACTACATAATATTATGATACCTAGGTATTTTGCCAACTTCATCTCAAACTACATAATATTATGATACCTAGGTATTTTGCCAACTTCATCTTAAACTACATAATATTATGATACCTAGGTATTTCGCCAACTTCATCTTAAACTACATAATATTATGATACCTAGGTATTTTGCCAACTTCATCTTAAACTACATTACATAATATTATGATACCTAGGTATTTTGCCAACTTCATCTCAAACTACATAATATTATGATACCTACATAGGTATTTTGCCAACTTCATCTTAAACTACATAATATTATGATACTTAGGTATTTTGCCAACTTCATAGTCGAAGGTAATGAAATGACTGACTTAGCTCTTCTCGTGATCCCTTTTTACGGCGGCAGTATTACGCAACGAGACTTGGCATAATTTTAACATTAATGTTTTTGGTTGGATATAAAAAACAGGGTCGCTTTTTGAGATGGGAGCGGAAGGCCAAATCCGCAACCAGGAAAGTTAGAGAAAAGTCGTGAAAGGAGTCATGACCACGATTTATGAGAAAACAAAATATGAAAAATAGTTAAAGATTTATTACTATTCAGGAGTGAAATTATTCGACGCTACTGACGTATAATCCGTGGCTAAATCAAGGTGACGCGCTTCACAATGCCCTATTCAGATTTAAATAGCTTTACGCCCAATTGCGCCTCAATATGGCGTCAGCTATCTCGGATAGTTGGTGAAGACATAATTAAACAGATAAGAGAGGTAAGTTAGCGCCTTAGCGCCAACTTGAATAGCCTATTATGCTGAACAATTTCGGTTTATTGTGTTAAATCATTCGTGTCATAAAAGGTCTAGTTAGAGATATTGACCTGTTTAAATTTATGCTAATATAAAACTTAGTTTCGCTTATTAGCAAAAAACAGGGAAAATTTTGTACCACATTACAACTCGTAACAAACGAAAGAGATTCAAATATAGGATGAGCTCTCGAGCAACGGACTGGCCGGTTGCAATCGAACTTTCTGAGCAAAATACAACTAATTTAGGAAGGTTCCACATTATCCAGACAGTCCTTCAAGTTTCAAGTACATTCGGCAAAGGCATCTAACACACGCGTTACCATGCGAACAATGGTGCGCGACAAGTTTGGCGCGGCGGCTTCGGCCCGAGCAAAGTTTGGCAATTATGGAGACCGCATGTCGGGCGACGCTACACTCATTAACGACTGAAACTCGACTCGTCTAGATTAAAAGACCACGGACGGACCGACACGAGCAGCATAGCTGGATAAGATACGGATTAATGCGAGACCAACGTCTAAACAAATAGCGTAGTTAAGACCCCACCCGCCCCAATAGTTGTACAGCTTCCCGTCGACGATATAGATAAACAACTCCTAATGGACTTTGAATCTTGCAAATTTGGGGGAATCCTTAAAATATTAATTAGTTCAAATCAATTCGTATTTAATTTCAAGTTAAAATCCGGGAGCCTGTGGAGAGTTCTCCAAAGTACCTTTGATGTATTAGTGAGTCGTGAAAACAATGGCTGAAGTTCCGTAACTAGTTAACGGAGCCACCGACTGCTTCGCTGCGAGTTCGCGAACATCTGAACAAATATTGAACGTACTTATGATTTCTTCAATAGTTGAAGCGTTCTCGATTTGAGTGCTGTTCCGCAATTCTGTTTTGGAAAAATATTTGCGGCGAATGGTTCAGCTTACACCCTGTCGTTAAATTAATTCAATCCCAGTTAACGACTTCGCAGCCGAATACAAATTATGGCGGAACAGATCGTAAACAGCTAATGTATATTTGTAGCGGTATCCGGAATCCCGTTCCCTTTACGCTAATATCCTTATTTATCCCGTTTAAAGGCGGTAATTATCATTGGTCACTTAGCGCAATCTGTTCCGGTCTCTCGACACTTGCAAGTTATATGTTACGCCTTTATTAGATGACCTTTCAGGGGATTTGTGCTTGTTACAATTGGGTGATTATCTTTGTTCTTGCCGCGATGAGAAAAAAACATTATATATTATTCTACTATGAGAAAACATTATCTATATTGAACTCTACGACATTCTTACTTGCTACGGCGTAGAGGTCTACGCTTACTACGAGGGCCTACTACGATGGACTTGCTACGCACAAGTTTGCTACGAGCGGCTCTACGCCTGCTACGATTAGCTTCCTTGCTACGCAAATATTTGCTACAAAAATGGTCTACCTTTTTGCTACGAACGACAAGACGCATCTGCTACAAACATTTTATAAGCAGTTCGTTAAACTTACCTAAAAGTTTAAAGGAAAATAAACTTAAACGGTGCATACCGTTTAAGTTTATTTCCCTACTGAATGTGCATACTTTGAGCTCAGTCATCGTATAATTAAATCCCGGGTCCGAACACTACAAGTGCAAGACAATGAGATACCGAAAGCGTCTATAGCTCGCATCGGGCGCTTTAATTAATTAATCTAAAGTTGTGCATACGAGAAGTACACGGGACTCGGGACATGAATGAAGCTGGGATTAAACCGTTTTCAATTGCTATTGGATTGGTGGAATTTTGAAGGCTATGCTTTATTTTATTACGTTTGTTTACAGGTCGTTAGTGCTTTGTTTTTTTAGATGTGCTTTGAGGCGTTCACCGCCCGGCTTCAGCGCTGCAACCAGGGTCTGCAATCTTCTAACTAAATAGCTGGCACAAATTTAAATAAAGTACTGAAAAATTGTGGAGAAGTATAAGTCACCTAAAAGACTTCTGGTCGAGGTATTTTTAGTTTAGCAGTATTATATTTAGAAAGTTGCCGTCTCAATAATTCAGAGGTCGCTACTAACGTGCTATACAGACAAATTAAATTTACACAATGTTGCAAGGTCTGCTCATCAAATACGGACATTCTTAATTTATCCGGTTTATTTAATTGAAATTACATACCTTATTTTCTTCTACTTCTATAATGGTAGTTTATTAGATTTGTAAACAATATTTTGATTTCATCAATAATTTACATTTTAAGTTTAATTTAACAATTTATTTTTAAACAAGTGGTGTACTACTGTAAACGCACTCAAATATTATTGTTTTCGTTAATTTTGCAAAAAAACATAGTAGAATTTGTGTTTTTTTTTTACTGGTAACATTGATTTAGACAAGTTTAGAATTTTTAACGTCAAAGCTTTGCACTGCACAAAATTTTCAAAAATTTCGGTGCCGCCACAAGTTTTGTTCGTTGTTTTTCTGTTAATGTAATGAAAAGAAAATCCTTGTGTTCTCTTCGGAATTTTGAGTTGAGCCGTCGCTCCTCAAACTAGTACCGAGCCTAGTACTAGTAATACTTGATGTGAGACTGAATTTGAGATAGTGACTCCAGTGCCAGTGCATCCAAGATTATCCGTCACTCCTGGTGTTCTGTTCAGACTGTTGAGTTGAGCCGTCGCTCCTCAATTAGTACTGAGTCTACGCCATTGATAACTTGTTATGTGACTGAAATTGAGATAGTGACTCCAGTGCCAGTGCATCCAAGATTATCCGTCACTCCTGGTGTTCTGTTCAGACTGTTGAGTTGAGCCGTCGCTCCTCAACTAGTACTGAGTCTACGCCAGTGATAACTTGTTATGTGACTGAAATTGAGATAGTGACTCCCGTGAATTGTGTATTTTGTTCATGATAGTTGGACAAGTGCATAAAACATGTCATCCGAAAAAAAGTGCTGTGTCCCTGGTTGTTCTGGGAATTCTGGTATGTACACTAATATTAAGTAATTTAATGAACATTTTAACGAAATCTTCTTGCCCTATGAACAAGCTCACGAATCCAGGATTGGGGCCTTGTCACAATAAAAAGTTTAATGAAGTACCTACTCCTACTAGATAAATAATTGTTAAATCGAAACTGAAATAGCAAATGTACTCCTATAATGATTGCTTAATGGTGTTTAAGGGCAACTGTGAAGGCGTTAGGTCCTAGGTGTGATCCTCCAGACAGGCAGTGTTTTTATTTTTCTGTTAGAATTACTCAGTGCCAGCTGAAAGCCTGGATTAGTAGTACCCTGTCAGTGGGATCCTTACCAATTTACAATGGAATAAAAAGTAACTATTTTAGTATATACAAATCTGTGTACCCTTTCAAGGATAACATGCTTGATGATATATAAGTGAACGCCTAACCATGTACTATTATTATTTATTTACTTTGGTAAATAGGTACTATTATGTCTAATAAATTGTTATGTAAACATTTTTAAAAATAAAACATTATTTTATATCTTGCTTGTTTCAGAATCCCAAACTACCCTCCATCTGTTTCCGAACCCTGGAAAGGATATGGATCGCTTCCTGTCATGGGTCTTTAATATTGGTGGAGACATCTTGGCATTAAATAATGACTACATTTATAAAAATCGACGAGTTTGTCACAATCATTTTGAATCCAAGTATTGTTGCCGATTTAATCGAATCAGCAACATTGCCGTGCCAACTTTGAATTTGCCAGGTGAGTGAATGAATTTACAAGTTAATAGCTTCTGCCTGCATAAAGAAAAGTAAAAAGCTATGTTCACAATTATAGCAAACAGACTAGTAGAATGATTTGCGCTGGTAGATAAATTGATTCTATTGTGTACGTACACAGTAAACAATAATTGTTAATTATTAACAAATCATGACTGAGGGTAATGATAAAAAAATACTTATTTCTATTCCAAACATACTGATTGACGGAGGGGTATAAAGGTCTATGTTTAATTTCAGATCCAGATATATTAAAAAAAAACAGCCCAATGGCCGATACTCTAGCTAATTGATTTAATTAACTATAATTACATGTTTTAGGCCTATCAACACTCAAGTTCACCACTTCAGCAGAAAGAACAAGCTTAAGATCAATTGAAAATTTAAATGAAATTCTGCCATCTACTTCTAAAGGTAATCTAATTTATTTATTACTAGCTGCTCCCCTCGGTTTTATCCGCTTTAAATTAGATTTTCACATTTTAAGGATGATAATTCTCGTAAATCTCCCATGGGCATTTGATGTTTTAGCAGGACAAAAAGTAAGCCTATGTTCTTATTCTAATTCTAAGTGGGGAACTGGAATCTGTACTGACATCTCGCATGGGAGTGTATTGTGCATTATCCCCCTGCCTAACCAGGCCCTAACCTCCCAGTTCCTTGAAGTACCAGGACTTGGTGATTCACAGCTTCGTTTCAGCTTTTCTGTGGGTGTGGACGGGTTTGATGCCTCTATGAGACTTTTCAATCCCGTTTTCTGCCTGCCTATGCCTATGTTACTCTCCATCCTTTCAACTAACTCTATGCCAAAAATCAAGTTGATTGGCTGCTTAGTTAGGGCGTGAAACAAGGACAACCAAACAAACTCACTTTCTCATTTATAATATTAGTTAAGTTTTCATTTACAGTCATTCAAATAGTCATTATGTGATTAACGAAGCTGCTGATATGGACTGAGAAATATATTCTGTCTGGTATTGATATGGGTCAGTTGAGCTACCTACCTATTGATTGTTTGCAACAGTCTGCAGTTAGCTCAATTATTTCAATTGTAAATACTAGTTTTAATTTAATTTTAATAATAAATTGTAATTTTCACTGCCAAATTGGGGATCAAAGTTATATCCATGCTTAAACTAAAAACAATTCTGCCCCTGGCTTCACACGCATATCGTTTCTATATAAATTTTTAAAGGTTATTTATGTTCCATAGGATATAAATAAGAATTCTGCAAGTAAGTTCAATGTATTGTTGTATTATTGCCTATGCATTATTCGAGGTCTGCAAAAGGAGGTATGCAAAATTTTCAGCCCGATCCATGCAGTAGTTTTGGCTTGAAAGGTAGCAAACATCCATACTATACATACTATCCAAATTTTTGCATTGATAATATTAGTGTGATGAATATTGCTGTCCACTAATCTTTGCCAGTTTTTCATACTCAATTTGAATTTTTTTACATTTCAGAATGTTTTAGTCTCCAAATTCCTGTGCCACAAATGAATATTTCAATTCCACACACTCTGATGGAAAAAGAAAATATTGGTAAGATTTTTAAACAGATAAATTTCCTGGTAACAGTAATTACTCGTCATTTTTATGGTTTCGGATCAGTTTCGAAACCCTTATGTACTCGCTCTGTCCATCCCCGCTCTTTCTTGAATATCTCAGTAACTACTGCAGCTATTAACTTGAAATTTGAAATAAAGATACATTTCGTACGCCTTAAAATATTTAATAAAAAAATATATAAATAAAATAAAAATGAAAATCAATATTTTCAATACAGATTGTAATGTTGAAATTTCAAATGAGACCTAGTAAGGCAAATGGGGTATCAAATTAAAGGTATTCGTTTTTATATTTCAAAACAGTTTTTGAAATTTCTGTTGGATTAATTTTTTTCGAAATATTTTGATAAATGTCGAAAAATTTACCGTTCCCCTCCTATCTCCCAAGTTTGCAGAGCAATACATGTACAATGTGTGTGGCGTTTGTAGATATGAATCTATATTTTACAGGAAAAATATAGAAAAGTCTGTAAAAATAACCATTTTTGAAAAAGGGGGGTTATTTTTTTTCAAAAGGGGGCTACCTACCCGAATGGGGTATCAATTGAAAGGTTCTGTAAATTTTAAAACAGTTTTTGATATTTCTGTAGGATTTCATACTTTTCTAAATATTTTGAAAAAGTCGAAAAATTTACAGTTTCCAATTTTTCAGCATTACAGCTTCTTGGCCCTGAACATAATATGGATATTTCTATCCCTACTTTGACGGTAGGAAGAAAAAAGGAAAAAATTACAATTTCCCCAAAGAACTATTCGTTTTCTGGAGTCTGTCAAAAGGATGCTGTTCCAATAATACACAAAGGTGAGTAAATATAAATACTTATACCTACTTACTTAACATTTTATGAAAATGCTATAAAAACTAGAATTCAGAGAAAGACAGAAAATCATAATATTAACAGGCTATGTGGCAATCGTGTTACACATGTGTAGGTAACTTCTTAATCTATTATTTATGATTTGGTTTTCTATCAATGTTGACGACCTTTGTGGCACGGTAGACGAATGTCTGCCTGCGACGTAGGAGTTTTCGGGTTCGATTCCCGCCTCGGGACAAATGTTTGTACGACCTGCAGACATTATTCAGGGTGTTCTGGTCGTTTTATATGTATAATAAAAGTATCTAGTTCCTATTGTATTAGATTATGTACATATGTCATTTATGTCGTACCCATAACACAAGCTCTGCTTAGCTTGGGGCTTTTGTGTGAATTGTCCAGAATTATTATTTATTTTACTGTATTTCTATGAAGGCACTTGTACCTTATAGACATTTGATGTCTACTCCAACGTGAGTTACATACTGATAAACCATAAAGATAAATAATTATTTCTCATTTATTTTCAGCAAACCCAGCTTCGAAAAAGTCTAAGCTGACAAAAACAGAACAGGATCTCTTTAAAAAATTAGTTGGCTTAAAGATGAAACTGTCGAAATGTAGAAATAAATCTAAAAAACAAGCAACACATTTAAAGAGTGCAAGGAAACTTCTTACAAATACTCAATTTATAAAAGCTTTAGAAAACATGCCAAGCACAGGAAGGGTAATAACGCTGATGCAGTTCAGAGAGAGCAAAAAAAAGAAAAGGGGCGAAGATTTTCGCAGCAAGAAAAGATAATAGCGTTGTCTATCATGAAACAAAGTCCAAAGGCTTACAGATTGCTAAGAAAAATGTTTATACTGCCTTCTCCACAAACTCTAGGGACCCTCTTAAGCCAGGCAAACATTGGTCCAGGTATAAATAAAAATGTGTTTGCTCAATTAAAGCTAAAAACAGAAAAAATGACAATTGAGGACCGACTATGTGTGTTACTGTTTGACGAAATGTCTATTAAACCTAGTGTCACATACAACTCGAGAAAAGATGCAGTAACTGGCTTTGTTACGGATGGAGAACAAACACGTCCAATATTTGCGGACCACGCTCAAGTTTTTATGATACGGGGCCTTATCAGGAACTATAAGCAGCCAGTAGCCTATACATTTTCATCAGGCGCAACTACGGGTCCAGAATTAGCCAAACAAATAAAAACAGTCATACAACGGGTACAGGAGGCTGGATTTATTGTATCGGCTACTATTTGTGATCAGGGAGCTAACAACCGAAGTGCCCTGAAAATATTGACAGATGAAGTAAAAAGAAAATATTTACAAAGAGGAGAAATTCCAAAAGAGAATTACAATATATTTCAAGTGAATGAAGAAGATATCATCACTTTATATGATCCACCACATTTATTAAAGGGAATACGAAATAACTTATTAAGTAAAGATTTGAAATTTGAAATAAACGGTGTGACGAAAATGGCTAAGTGGCATCACATCTCTCATCATCTTAATAGATTCATTTGAAATTTTAATAGGTGTAATCCTTGTATCAAACCATACCCTACACCTTAGAAAAACGCGTGCAAAGACACAGTATACATTTTATGATGGTTGATATAAATGAACAGGAACATTATACATAGTACCTATAGTTATTTTAATGAATATTATTCCACTTAATAAAGAATAATTTAGCTTACTGGTTCCCTTCGCGTATTTAATCTGTAATTCTTATTGTGTCCTCAATGCTATTGTTACATTTACTATGAGTCAAAAACTTTGCTGTGATCCCTTGTCTGTCTTTATTGTTTAATCATATTTAATCTATGAATACTACCAGTACTTAGAATTTTCTCTTTTTTTCAGATAAAGGAATTTTACCAGAAAGTTGTAAAGATACTGCAGACTTGCTGTTGTTTTGCGATGAGCTATTTGATTCTGTAAACGGTAGCTACGCAAATAAAAAAAAACATTCGAAGCCCTTGCTTCAAGCTGTGAAGCCTAATTCAGTACATCACAAAAAATGGACCGAATTTATGAAAATATTAAAAACGATGAAATTTTGTCAAAAAAATTCCTCAGTAAAAGTGCCATCCATAAATAATTGGGTGTGGACGCTGGACGGAATACAAATACTTGTAAAAAAATTAGAAAAAGTTTACAATGTTACGTCGGTTTGGATGCGGCACCTGAACCAGGATCCTCTCGAAAACTTCTTTGGCGCAATCAGGAGTCACGGGTGCCGCAATGTAAATCCAACACCGGATATATTTCAATCAGCCTATGCGGCGTTGTTAGTAAACAACCTCTCCAGCGTCCACGCACCAGGTGCTAATTGCCAGAAAGATTACTGTAATGCCTTAATTACTTTAGTAGCCAATAAAGACTGCGAAGCCAACACAGAACACAGTATTGACCTAGATAAAATACTAAAAATTAATATTCTGCCTTTGGAACAAAAATGTGATCCGAAAGTAATGGCGCCCTTACAATATGTAAGTGGGTACATTATTAAAAAATGTAAGAAAATATTCAAAAACTGCAAAACATGCAAAGATAATTTAATTGATGACGATGAGATAGAATATATACGTTACCGAGAATATTCAAATAAACGATGGCTTTGCAGTCCTACTAAGGCGGTGATTGGTCTTGTTTCTGCTTTCCAGGACATAATAACAGAAGAGTTGAAAGAAAATTTAGAAGCAAATAATGTAGGGGATTACATAAAAACTCTGATATACATATCAGTAGATTTTAATTTTATAAAATGTGATAAACATAAAGGGAAACTACAACAATATATGACAAATTTGTCATTAAGATTGTTTATGTTTAATTATTGTAAAACCCTAAATAAAATATTATATGGAAAGCAGGATGCAATTGACGACACTGACAAATACCAAATAATGGCCAAAAATTATTATAAAAAACATTGTAAAAGACCTCACACATAAGTAATCAAATAAATTCGTACAACTGTGTTCAGGTTGTTTAATTTTATTAATCTATTTAAAATTAATGTAAGCATTTATTAAATACATCTAGAACTAGGGGCGAGAGGAATCCACTCGTCCCTGTCTAGATCATAGTAATTTTATATAATAGGTTACAACTGAAAATACGCGTGTGAAACCGCGGGCAGAAGCTAGTATGACCATAAAGTTGACATCGGAAAAATAGAGATGGCGCTGTTTTCTATTACCCCAAAAACGCTTGAAGTTAGGTCTCTATTCCCTATATACACAGTACTCTGTGGCTGCAACTCTCAAGTTTAGTTCAATAAGTGATTTACCGGTACTCTAAGTGGTTAACACTTCAACTTCTTTCTTGATGTGTCCATGACACCGCCATGACATGACAGCGCCACAGAGGTCGTCAATGATGTCAGAACTGTTTGGCTACTGACATAAAAACAGCAGGAGGTTCTATATTCGTTTGTGTTTTTTATGTATTTATGATTCTTTTACTTTTGTACCTATAATTTTTTCCTTTGGTTTAAGTATCCCAAGGTGGTCCTTTAAAAGTTTTATTCCCGAGAGACAGGTATGTGCTATTTCTCATATAAAACTTAGATAAAGTGAATAGATACTCTTGTAATTTTAAGTCTTTTTTTTTGCTTCTGTATCAACGTCAGTATTAATATTTCTATATTTCTTAACGAATCCATTCATCATTTTTAATAATTGCCAAAATAAATATCATCATTTTCAGCGTGCTCGGTGTAGGTATCGAGAAGAAGGCCAAGAGGAGGATCCAGCTAGGCTGGGCAGCGTCTGAGAAACGACGCCGAGTCTTCTCGTTATCCATACCGTAATGCTTGAAAACGAAAGATTTCAACCAGTGCGTCCTACCCGTCGTGACCTAGCCGAGACGTAGACACTCGTGGTAGGGCTGGTCTACCAGTTCAAAATCGCTCAGCAAGCTATGAAAAGAGCTATCCTCGGAGTTTCTCTGAAAGATAGGATTCGAAACGAATACTTCCGAAAGAGGACCAAAGCTATCGACATAGCCCTAAGAATTAGCTAGCTAAAGTGGCAGTGGGTCGGCCATATTTCGCAAACAACGAAAAGCGCTGGGTAAAACGTGTTCTCGATTGGAGAGCACGACTCGGTAAAAGTTTTGTAGTTAGTAACGTTTTGTCGCCCTCCAGCCTAGTGGGATGACGACCTGCGAAAGACTGCAGGAAGATGGCAGATGCTAGATGCATCAGACATAGCGCTATGGCGCTCATTAGGGGAGGATGTCCAGCAGTGGACTAACATAGGCTGATGATGATGATGGGTGTAGGTAGACCTCCTCCAATCTATGCGACTCATTTGCCATGGGCTGAGTGCATAATAAAAATAATAGAAGTCACGAAGTGGAAGTCTCTCTGCGCGATTTCGACGGTACACGTAGCATGAGTCAGTTCTGAACTGAGATTCCTGGAGAAAATACTCGGGTGTACGAGCAGCGTCCACATTCCGCACCACTCCAAGATGTCTTTTATTTACTGCTATTAATTTAAAGTGAGGTCTCCGTCGGTGTCTAGTGTCGACATCAGCCCCAGCGAAGCAAGAAGACTTATAGCTAAAGAAGTAACAAACATACCTGCAAACTCGGGTGTACAGACAACTGAAGCAGCGTCCTTACGACACCAAGATGTCCTTTATTCACAGCTATGTGTAGTGGGGTCTGTCTCCGTCGGTTCCTGGCGTTGAGGTCAGCCCCGGCGGAGGCCAAGGCGCGCAACGCTGCCGGTTCGTCGCCGAAGGCCGCGTGGTGACCCGCTCGGTCGCCATCGCGATCCTCGGCGTCCGCTTCGGCCCCTGCCTCGACAAGAGTTCGAATCACTTCCACGTGACCGTTTTGGGCGGCTGCCTGTGTGAACAGAAGTATTTAAAAAAAAGAAAAAGGTAAAGCATTTCTGCTCCCTTTCGTTAAAGTTCCATAGACTGGACTGGACAGCCTAAACAACTTTGGATTTTACACATTCCGTCATTTTGGAGACACACTTGAAAATATAAAAAAAACAACTAACAACCCAAGTCTTAATTATTTTACACTTATAGCTATTTTATTTTACCTTTAACACGGTACGTTGCTGGTCCCACTGCAGTGTACAGTCTCCGTTCCACACCGAACCCCAACACCGTTCGCTGCAGCTTTTTGTTAGCATCGTCCTTTACGCGAGATTATCTTCGTTGGTGTCTATGCGCAAGATTTAACTACCTATTTCGACATGAGAGCGGTGAGACATTGCAAAGAAACTGCCATGTTATTATATTACTTACTTGAGAGCAAGTCTTGAATGCTTTTCCACCATTGACGACATAACAAAGCTGCAAAACATGTCGAACCCACCCATTCATTGAGTTAGAACTGCCGTTGACGGTAGCCTAAAGAAAGCAGTTCATTACCTGCGCCGTCGTATGTTTGGTCAAGTGGCCATGGCCGTCTGCTTCAGCTTGTACCAGCTCTTCATTTACATTGCTCATAAGCTACCAGTCTTAGCCTTAATTATTTTACCCTTTAAGGTATTTTTATTTTACCTGTAATGCAGTATGTCCCCCGTAGAATCCGTTAACGCAAGCCTGCACGCCGTCCGCCCGCCCAAGTATTTCTCCGCACCGCACCGCATCGCCATTCGCTGCGGCTTTCACCAGCTCTTCATTGGCGTCGCCCGTCACGTGAGATTCGAATAGTTTCTTCAGTAATGCTGAGAGGCGTTCACCTAAAAAGGGAATTACATTAAGTGGATGTACAAGATATCCTGAAACTCAACGTCAAGCCAAAAGCTGAGGACAGCTGGGTTCACGACGACTCTGAAAAACTCTAGGATCATTAGGGTTTGTAATCTATACCAGTCCAAATCTTGCAGAATAAAATATTTGTACTTCGGCGGTAGAGTTTGTAATCTATACCAGTCCAAATCCTGCAGAATAAAATATTTGTACTTCGGCGGCAATCGAACCCGCCTTCAGCATCGCTGGACATTTGCCTATTGCGCGACGGTGTGATTGAGTAATAATTTATCAGAGCATTACAAGCATTCGTACACAACTCGTCATCACAAATTTGATGAAGAGCTTGGTACTGGTCCCAATTCAGATTTTGAATTGGGACCAAGACCTCTTATTACCCCTTTCCTTTAAAATATGTTTAAATAATCGTACACTACCTGAGGAGTTTCCCGAGATGCTACCATCGGAAGAAGCTACTTTGGTGACGGCATTAGGATTGTACGTCCAAGATGTATTGCACACTTCCACTTTCAGATCATTATCGTGGTATATTTGCTGTACGCGACCGATTTTTCCGAGTGTCTGAAAGAAAATTTCAATTAGTCATTAAACACAAAGAATAATTAAGGCTTGTTTTTACTACCTAAGTATTTGGTAGGGTAAACGTTTCTTGAACGGAGAGCGAACTCAGCATACGTAGGACGCCTTCCGGCCAGGTGGTGTGAAGATCTGCGAAAGACTGCAGGCAGATGCGTCAAGCTTAAGATGCTGTGGCGCCTACAGTGACTAATATAGATGATGATGATGATGATGAGAGGTATGTCTATAATAATGTATGCCTAAACCAGGCATTATAACAACCAGAATGCTTGTTTAGATTTTGTGGGTGGTAAATATTACGGGTCTAATTATATTCGTCGAACCTAGATATGAGCGGCTATGAGTCGGCTTTTTGAGTAGGATCGATAATCTTCCTCTGGAATAGAAAGATGAGAGATGAAGGAGAAATTTGCATAGCTGTGGGACTCATTGAAGGTTGATAAATAGTTATTACTTATGTTGGCCATAGCCTATGCACTTACCTATGCACGCTCCCTGTGGCCTCTCTACAGTCTTCACCCGCTCCCCGCACAGAATTGCACCAAATCTTCGCCGGCAGCGCCAGAAGTCAAGGGAGACGCGCTGAGATTACCGCTAACTACTAAACAAATGGAGTGACTTACAGGGGCCATGGCCTCCGCCCACTCGCCGTGGCCTCTCTGCAGAGTCTTCACCCGCTCCTGGTCCGCACAGACTTGCACCAAGTCTCCCACAGCGAAGCCGCCGCCGGCTGCGCCAGACGTCGAGGCTGATGCACTGAGATTACCGCTGCATACCTAATGCGATAGAATGTTTAGTCAAGTGTGACAAATTATTCACATTCATTTAGCCTTGCAATAATAGCCTTTAAAGTGCTCTGAAATTCTTGGTTAAATATAAATTAATAGATTCTGCCCGCTGTTTCGCACGCGTTGTTTTTATGGAAAACGGTTTAAGCGTATTTATCTCTGAATCATTTTTATCAGATTATCTCTCGCGAACTGATTTATAGGATATAAAGTATCGTATGTTTTATTCCAGGCTAGAATTCAATGTACCTATGCAAAATTTCATCCCGAACCATTCAGTACTTTTAGCGTGAAGAAGTGATAAACATCCATTTATTAAGGCATCCTAACTTACGCATTTTTAATATTAGTGTCATGTGCACGGAAAAGCCCCGAAAAAACAAGTTTCTGAATACAGAAATTAAACTAGGTTTAGTGTCTAAAAAAGTTTTCCAAGTTTCTAGTAGCCGATGCAATAAAATTGATAACTTAATTCATACCTTAGTTAACACAGCAGGATTAAAAGTCCACCTGTTACCGCTAGGATACGTGACCACGATGTCGTGGTCCTCATCAATACCGACCACAGTGCCGGTCGTGCCGAGACATTCGAACATGCCGTCGGTCCAGCCGCCGTGCCCGTGTTGAAGTGATTGCACGATCTCCAGGTCTAGATCTACGTTCACCTGCAATTTTTTAAGTGTGATGAGTGCAGCAGTGAGAAAAGAAAAGTCGGACTGAAGGTGGAAATTATGATTTTAGGAATCTTAACATTTTAAGTAGTTCATATTTGTAATAAATTGTAAGTCATATAATCTGCTGTGTGCCTACTAACATATAATAACATATAAGTCTGTACTAACAATAATATGGATCTGTGTCTGTAATAAAAACATTTAAAAAAAAAACACCTACACTATTTGCAGATCGTACAAACATTTGTCCCAGGGCGGGACTCAAACTAGCAACTTCAGAGCGTATTTCGCCCATCGCGCCACAGAGGTCGTCAAACTATAGGCGACATTTAAAATTCCTTGGCTGCCGCGTATTAAGAACTTTAGTGAATTGATTACAATACCTGGTCTCCAACTTGCAGTCCGTGAGGCCCTGTCCTTCCAGGTCCTAGTTCCCCTAATAAAGGCAGATGCTCTTTGTAAACATTTTGACCCTTAACATCATTCACAACCTGGAAAATAATTTTGACATTATTTTATTATTCACTCACTTTAAAAATAAACAAAAATACCTAAAGGAGATAAAAAATTTACTAGTAAGCTGATGATTCATATTGCTTGGACTGTAGTCCTCAATAGGAATGAATAAAAGATTGAGAGACTACAATTGTTTATAGATTACTAGCTGCTGCCTGCGGCTTCACATGCGCGTTTTAAGTAGCCTGTCCGACTCCGGGATACTGTTGACCTACCTGCCAAATTTCATTAAGATACGTCCAGCCGTTTAGGCGTGAAAAGGTAACAGACAGATAAAAAGACAGTTACTTTCAAATTTACAATATTAGTATAGATTAATAATTTACTAGCGTCTACCCGCGGCTTCGCTCGCGCTTTTCCGGTATAAAAAGTAGCCTACGTCCATCCCCAGGGACGGACGTAGACTATATGGGGATATAGGGATACCATCTACCTCCCAACCTAATTTCATTGTGATCCGTTCAGCAGTTTAGGTGTCAAGAGGCAACAGACAGAGCCAGAGTTACATTCGAATAGTATATGTAATATATAGCATTGATCGCAATATTAAAGCTGTTGTATGTTGTTTTCAATCTAAGTTAGATTGTACATTACTTAAAGCATAAACAAAACATCAAAGACCAAGTGATTCCGATAGATGATCACGTTTTAATGTTTGATTGAGAGTGACGCAAAAAGTCCCCCCTCAAAGGACTCGCTGTTTGACATTCATTAATAACTTGGAAAGAGATGGTTAATTCAGAACTATTCATTAGCATTTGTGTTTGATCACAGAGGCATTTTATTTTTACCCACCTTTAAATCAGCCATCCCCTCAAAGCCAACTCTATAGAGATTCTTAGCTCCATTGTCCCAGACAATGTAGGCAGCTGAGCGGGGGCTGGCGGCAGACCAATCTTGAACCTCATTCACTTTTCCTCTCCTGCCATTACCTCCATCTTGATCTTCCCATTGCCAGTCTACCTGTACAATAAATATATGAGTTGTTAACATTGTTTGATAATGTATACGCTTCTGCAACAAAACTCAAAGTGAGTTGCAAAAATTATAAATAAATAAATTCAATCAAATTGTCAAACATGTCCTTTGTAAAAAGGCTTACTATAAAATATCAGATTATCTAGCTAGACGTGACGTGTCAAGCTAAACTGAGCTTGTGTTGTGGGTGCTAGATAACTGATATACATTTGTAAGCATCGAGTAGAATTAACTGTGCTTATAGTGTGTAATGTAATGATTTGAGTACCATCATATTTATCTTTAGATCATTAAGATATTAAGAGAATTTTACTTACCTGCTAGCTATCCGACAAGGTTAAATACTTAGGTATAAACCTTGGACAAAAAACTGAACTGGGCATCACATTTAGAAAACAATATAAAGAAGGCTACCATTTCATTCTAGCAGTGCCGCCGAATGCTAGAACATGTAGACATGGGGTCTCAGCCCTAAGATTACTCTATGGCTTTATAACACTAATCAACCCTCGCTGACATACGGTAACCTATGGTCTGGTGGCCGAAAACTAACCAAAGCACTACCATAAGTAAACTACAAATGTTCCAGAGACTAGCCTGTGTAGCGACGACAGGGTGCATAAGAACTGCCCCTACGGCAGCTCTCGAAGCCCTGGTAGGCCTCACACCATTGCACTTACACGTGCAACAAGAGGCAACTGCAGCTGCGTATAGACTCTGGGCATTACATTTACGGGAACTAGATTCTAGAGCACAACACACTACCATCACAGAGGAGTACGCAAGGAGCAACCCTATGCTACTCTCACTCTATGATACGGTACTCAAATCACACTACACTCTAAAAGCTTCACTATACAAATGCACGAAAAGCCAAGTGATAGCTCAAACATACGAGAAGCCTACGCATTGGATTATACCCACACATTCCGCCTGGAAGATGGAGTTGTAGGCACCGGTTGTGTATATATACATAGATGGCTCTAAAATGAATACAGGTCCGTACCTGTACCGAGTACGTTCCCGCCCCCGTGGGCGGGAACGTTCTCGAAAGATCTTAACACCACAAAACAACAGCACTGGTTGCTGTAGGCAACTCCATCTTCGAATCGAAATGGAATCGTACCTGCTGCGTCGCAGGCGGACCTTCGCCCACCGCGCGATAGAGGTCGTCAATAGCACTATAGTTTATTATGTAGGATACGTAACGTGAAATATTCAAAGAACATACAGAAAAAATAAATTTTGAATCTCGCCATGGACCAAAAACCTATACTTTCCGTTGACCTAGAACACAGACCTAGAACCATGAAATTTGGCAAGAAGCAATGTCTTATAGCACAAGTAAATGGAAAAATCTGAAAACCGTAAATATGTGGTTAATTCATAGAAAATAGTACATTGTTAAACTAGGGTTGGAAGTAACTTATTTAGTCCAAAGACGGGGTTCGAGGGACTAAATAAGTTACGTACAGAAAATTATTGTGCACTATTCGTCTGGGTTGATTTCTTTGCTGAAGAGTAGAAGTTTGTATGGAACCCGTGATGCGCGAGTCTAACTCGCACATGACGTTTTTTTTTGTATATTTCCTTTTTTATTTTGAACACTCATGTTACATAACATTATTGATGTTTTTCAGATTTTTTAAGTATCTCATGGTGTAATTTTAACTAGACAAAGTTGAACAACACCACAATAAACAAAAAAAAAAATATAATCAGAGTCTCTTTTCAGGTTAAAATAGCAGCAAAACAATTATTTCACTTAGTTTCACCTACCTCCAGTTTCATACAAGGTGTTTGGCACAATGTCAATTTAATAATTATTTATTTATTACTTACCCCTCTAACAACTCTAGCCCCAGGGAATATTCCTCTAACAGCCTGTTTCTTGCTCTTCCTGCGAGGTTCCACCAAACATCTCTGGGACCCTGGTGCGCTAATACGGTAAAACCTGTGTCTCAAGTTGTGCTTATCTCCATGGTAGCAAACAGAGCACAGGTCATAGTTACTGCACTCAGCACATTTCCATCGAATTCCTGGAATTTATGACAGGATTCTTATTAGACTTTAATCAAGAATATAAAACAAGGCTAGATTCAAAGATCTTACTATAAGTCATGAACCATGATGAAGTAAATGGATGCAGCTATCTTATGTTGGACTGGTGGTCCGCCCCGGCTTCGCACGGGTGTATTCTATTCTCTATGTTCATCAGAGGTAATGTAGGATTCTTAGGGTGAAAGAATTTTTTAAATGGGCCCATTAGTTTCGGAGCCTATTCAATTCAAACAAACAAACAAATCTTTCCTCTTTATATTATTTGTATACATTAAGCAAGACTGTTTAGTTAGAAGCTATTCATGAATTAAATAAAAGTTACTATATTTTAGCAGGATATCCAAATTTAACTTAATTTACACTATACCTATTTGATGATTGAGATTGTTTGATTGTGATTAAGTGTCTAATAAGTAATAAGAGAGAATTTCACCAAATATAGGCTGCTGTCTGCATGTATCACACATTGTACCCTCATGCTTCACTCCAGTCGGTGCACTATCCAGTATTCTCAAGTCATAAGCCCCAGAGCATCTATAGTTAGCAGCTGTTCCATTATCCCAAACAACTACTACCTCTTCTGGTGATTCAAAGTTTCTAACAGTTCCTACATGTCCTTCTCCACCATCCTGTAATGAAGAAAATTGTCAGTTAAGAAGCGTATATCATGTGGAATATTATGTCGAAAGGCAAGTAACTAACGTTAATTTGTAGCCTGACTATCCTGCTTAAGCACACTGGAAATTATGTTATATAAATAACTGGATCCAGCATAGCAGCAATAGGCTAATTTAGAGTCAAGCTCTATTGCACGCTTTATTAAACCTGCCCGAAACTTAAACACAGTAGATCTGCCTTCCAAATCACTTTTTATAGGTGTTTATTAACTTTTTTTCCTATATAAACAATGATACCTGTTTGCCCCACTTCCAATCTGGACCCCGTATTACACGGGCTCCCACACCTTCCATCATAAATCTAGTTGCTCTAGAAGAGCTGGACGATCCAGGTAAGTTAGGCTCCATTTTATAACAATTCTTCGAACTTTTATTGCAATTGCATCAATTAGAAAAAATAATTTTACTTCACAAACTAAACTAAAACTAATTTCAACTTCTTATAAAATGGCGTTGCTTGAGTCAAAAATAAGGTTGGTTGACTGACAGTGACAGTGACTTTTAGGGGAGACAAATAAGAAAAAAAGGTTCTATCTGTCCCCCTGTTAGTGACGGGGGATAATTCAGGATAATTTTAAGATAACGAGGTTAAACATGACCAGTGATGCGTTCTGCATCCAGTATCATAAAGTGCAACATGGCCTACAACTCGCTATGTAACATGGTCCGTAACTTTCCAAGTAACGCGGTCATTGTCATGTAACTCAATTTGCAACATGATTGCAACGCGCTTTGCAACTTGTAACGTGGTCTGTAACATATGCTGTAACATGCCTTGTAACATGGCATGCAACATGTCCTGTAACATGACATGCAACAAGTCCTGTAACATGACATGCAACAATTCCTGTAACATGACATGCAACATGTCCTGTAACATGACATGCAACATGTCTTGTAACATGAAATGCAAGCATGCAACATGTCCTGTAACATGAAATGCAAGCATGCAACATGTCCTGTAACATGACAAGCAACATGTCTGTTTTCCTATCTCATAGGTCGTCATGACATAGTTAACAAACGAGTGCCTGGTATATAATAAGTAGTAGTGTAAAATAGAAAACTTGATATAGATTCGTGCTGGAAATGCGGGTCGAAGGAAAAAAAACCCAGATAAAACCAAACATGGTCAATCTCGTCTTCAGATGCCTTGAGATTTTAACCAGTAAACCATAAGCCTAAAAATACTATAAGGGAGTGCCCTTGCCACGTATTAAAGACTGTACCAGTTGCACAATAGATTAAAAAAATACGGAGGGTACCCCGATCAATTTTATTTCATCCATGCTCACTAGTTTTCCATGTGCTACCGTGATCTCCAAAATACTGCAAGGGAGTGCCCTGGCCAAGTATTCAGAGTAACACGAACAACACCAGGAAAGAGAAAAACGGGGAGTGCCCCGATCGGTTTCTCTTGCCAGGGCTAGTACAAAGGGCACAAGGAAAACAGTAAAGTAAAAAAAAAAACAAATTCGATGGCATAAAATGTAGGTACTTACACTTTCTTTGCGGACGTAGCTTTTCGTATCCCACTTGAGCTGTGGAGACTTATCACCATTTACCCAGAAGAACGGCAGGATTCTCAATATAAAATGGATATATGTATATGGGTGTGATGTTACTTTGAAGCACAGGTATTTATATAAAACTGTAACAGAACTGATATATTGGATAAAAAGCTTATGTTACTCTATCCTTGACATTAGAAGTAATTTGACATATATTTGGTAGGTATTTCGTCGGTGTGGTGCGAGAAGTCACTAACTAACAATTTTGGCCAAAATGACTTAATGATGCCAAACTATTTTTACACCCATTATGTACCTTATGAGAAGGTAAAAGAGCTGTTTTTAATTTAATTTCGGGAAATACAAGAATGTCAGAACTACTTAACTGCTTGTTGAATCAAAAATCTGTCTACAAAAAAGAACTAAGGGTACTTAAGTAATTTATTTTAATCGTTTACTACCATTTTTTGCAATTACTGGGGCTGCACTGCTCATTAAAGTCACTTAGTGACATTTCGCGTACAATTTTATTTGACACAATCTACCCTAATGGCTCTTAGTTATTTTTTGCAGAAAAAACTGTTTTGGCATCTTTTGGTCTTTACATTCTGCGAAATCTAATTAAACCCGTAGGTATTGCTATTTAGTTAGTATTTGATATTATTTTGTGGCTACATTCACGCTACCCCCTCTCACCCGCGTCCGTATTTGGATTCAATCACGTCATCATCATCATCATCAGCCTATAATTAGTCCACAGCTGGACATGGCCTCCTCTAATGAGCTCCATAGCGCCCTGTCTACAGCTTCCCGCATCCAGCATCTGCCAGCAGGCTTTCGCAAATCGTTCGGAGGGCGTCCTACACTACGTTTTCCGAGTCGCGGTCTCCACTCAAGAACACGTTTACCCCAGCGGTTGTCGATTCTTCTCGAAATATGGCCAGCCCACTGCCACTTCAGCTTGCTAATCCTTTGAGCTATGTCGGTTGTATTCGTTGCGAAACCGAGAGAAACTCCGAGCATCTCTCCAATAGCTCGCTGGGCAACCTTAAACTGGTTGACCCTACCGTGAGTGTCCACGTCTCAGCTCCGTAGGTCATGACGGGTAGGACGCACTGATTAAAAACTTTCGTTTTCAAGCATTGCGGTATGGATGACGAGAAGACCTGACGTAATTTGCCATACGCGGCCAACTTAGCTGGATCTTTCTCTTGACATCCTTCTCGAAATTGTTTTTCCCAATTGCAGAGTCTGTCCAAGGTAAATACACGGAAACAATTTTGAGAAGGTGACCATGTACGACGACCGGTCCGGGTTAATGTGGCCATTGATCATGACCTTGAGTTTATCCAAGTTAATGCCAAACCAATGCGTAGCGAGGCAAAAGCTAGGCCGGCCAGTATCCGGTTCAGCTCCTCAAGCGACTCAGCCAAGACTATGTCATCACATCAGCGAATCGCAGGTATGAGATGTAATCGCCGTTTATGTTGATGCCCTTTCCTACCCAGTCCAGCGTCTTAAACACGTCTTCCAACGCGCTTGTGAACATAACATATAACATGAATATAACATCCCCCTGTCTCACTCCTCTGTGCAGTTGGATAGGTTTAGACTGCTGGCCCTGTACTTGGACACTCATGGTGACTGCATCATAAAGACATCTCAGCACCTTGATATAACAATAGTCTACTTGGCATCGCTGTAAGGATTCCAGAACAGCCCAGGTTTTCACAGAGTCAAAAGCCTTTTCATAGTCCACAAAGGCCAGACACAGGGGCTCATTATACTCTTCGGACTTCTGTATAATCTGCCTCACTGTGTGTATGTGGTCTATGGTGCCATATCCTCCGCGACACCCGGCCTGTTCCGGTAACTGGATTCGTGACCACTCGTGAGAACAACTTATAGACATGGATCAGGAGCAATATGGGTCATTTTTGAGGATGGTTCTGTCGCCCTTCTTAAAAAAAAGCACCACCAAACTCCCGCTCCATGCCTTTGGAGTTCTCCCACTGTGAAGGACGGCATTAAAGAGGTTCTGTAATTCTTGTAAAACAGGGGTTCCTCTGGCTTTCAAAAGCTCTGATGATACTCCGTCTTCCCTGGGGCTTTTCCATTTTTAAGCTGCCCCAGAGTCAACATGATTTCGTCTTGACTGATGTCTCTCAGTTCATCGGAGTGACGTGTCGGGTGGCTCTAGAATCGTGGTCATCTCGTTGGGCATGAGGAGCATGTGCAGCGTAGAAGGCCATAGAAATCCTCAATCTCGGCTAAGATCTCCGGCTTCGACAAAACGGTCCTCCCATCGTGCGTTCACTCAGCGTGCTTCGTCAGGTGGCTCCTGCCAAGCTGCTGAGTGAATACTTTGGACCCTCGGTTTCGCTCTATCGCCTCTTCAAAGAGACGTGTGTTGGAGCTCCGAAGGTCACGCCGCACCATCTTCGCAATTTGCTTGTTCAGGTCTGACCTCTCTGACGAGTCGCCTGGGTGGTTTACCGTCTTTTTGTCATCAGCCCTAGAGTCTCATCTGAGACTTTAGACTTCCTGCCAGTGCGCTGCATTTTGCAGAACTTGATGCCCTCGTCACTCAACCTTTCGACCAGATTGTGTAGGGTCTTGTCAGCGTCATCAGTGGGTGCCAAAGCAACAAATCTATTCCTGAGAAGCTGCTGAAACTTCTCAGTGCCCGCCATGATTTGGATTGGGTTAGGTCGGAGCGTGGACCTCATATTCTTTAATAATTACCTACCTAACTCTTTTTTACATTTAAATTGTACCTATGTTATCTTTTCAACTCATCTTTAACATTAGTTTATGTATTATGCTGTTTCTAGTGATTTTTTAATTATTTTGATTTTGTATTATGTGCATGCTGTTTTTAAATAAATATATTTTCTCCCTATCACATTAAAATTGTATTTTATCTTTTGAACTCACCTTTAACATTATTCACTAATTGCTATCTGAAACAAAGCTATACCAAGAATAATTACTTAAGTAACATGGAAAGTTAATTAACTAACATAATCACATCTTTTTAGAGTTTGCTAGAATTAACTAACTTACATTTTACTAAGTATCTCAGTTACCATAAAAATATTTACATAATTTATTGAACGATAGGGTGTATGGTAAAATTATCTATATTTTGTTTATAGAAATATTTTTTGTAACTATAAGCCTTAATGAATTACACCGATTTCAAGATCAAAAAAACTTTGATCGTGATTATCTCGCAACTAGCTTTTTGCACTTAGTGACTTCTCGCACCACACCGACGATTTGTGTAACTTAGAGCCGCCATACTTAAGGGTTTTGATATTTATTAATCATAACTTTTTTTTCAAAACATCGGTGTATATGCGATTTTAATACCGGTATTCGGAACTGCCATAAATCATTCAGTATTACCGGTTTTTCGGTAATATGGATTACCGAAAAACGTAGAAATAGAATTGATGATGATGATTCTTAGTTATTGGCAATATAAGTCTGGTTGGACTCTTTTCTGCCAGTGTCAAGTAATGGAAAATAATAGTAAAATATGAGTTAGCAAGTTATGAAGTCGTTATCTAGTAGGGTACACCACGTGCAGGTTGTCAGGTTGGCTTGGGAGACAAGATCTTGGAGTCTCCCTTGTACCCCAAATAGAATTGAAGTTTTTAAGTTGAAGTTGAACTGTCATTGCTGTCAGTGTCAAAAACCAGCTGTCGCCTAAATATTTAGTTTCCGTCCGTGTTTTCTTGTCTTTCTCAAAAAATCTCGCTTTTTTGCTAATAAATAGTACTTTAATATCTGAAGTTACTCGAATTATTTAGTGATTACTTGCTCACAGAAACTTGCGCGCTGAAAATGTCTACTAATCGGCTTAGGTACGAAAAAGCGCGAAGACGATTAGCTGCTATAACATTTTTATCAAATATTTCTCTGGACGGGAATTTCAAGGATCCTGAAGCGGCACAATTAGTGGAAAAGCCAAAAAGTAACGATTTAACCGATACAGCTACAAAGTCTGTAGGTGTTACTAAAGATAAAGGCGTTACTCAACGAAACAGTATCAGAGGCCGTAGCAAAACTGCTCAGGCCAGTCCTGCGCACCGAGTGGGTTCAGACAATCACTCCATAAGCTCTGATTCTGAACACACGGTTACTCCGGTAAAACTAGCGAACTCGGGCATCAGAGAAAGGTAAACATCCTGATAATGAAAATATCATGTTTCTGATCTACTTATTTATTGTATCCATTCAACAGTCAACTACTTATTACAGGTGCTCGTCAAATACAGATTCTTTTAAAGAAAAACATGCATCAATTCGAGCAAAGAAAGGACATTTAGTGGGCCTCCCAGGTCACAATACAGATGAAAAGAGTAGCTCTGAAAGCTTGACCTTTGGTGAGTATAATATTATATTCCAAGAAAATTCTAGTCAAGAAAACAGGCTAGTGAAGTGTGTATAAGAAAACCATTAGAAGATAATAACTCAACATGGTACAATGTCAAAATATTGAGAGTTCAATGTTTAGCTCCATACATCCTATCAACAAATTACTGTGTGAATCAACCTTGGATTTATATTTCAGGTCGGTACAGGACAAGTAGTACCTATGTACCTGAAAATCATGTTGTGGCCAAAGAAATAAGATTAGTTCGTTCATCTAAAGGAGTATCATTCAAAGATGAAAGGCTTGCATTTGCCCCTGCACAGGGAGTGCCATGTGCTGTGTTTAGTACAATACCTTATTATAAAACTGCCAGGAATGCTAGGTGAGTGTAGAATTAACTTCTTTTGACTTGAGATCTTTGATTTCATTGTTTTTAATTTTGATTGTATTAATAATCATCACTGAACAAGTTCTAGTAGTAACAAATCATAAGCTCTCTTAGTTAACTGGAAATATAAACCAATCATGTCTATTTGGCTCAAAAATTCTAAATTTTAATCTACAGATCAGATCACAGGAAAGATGGAGGTCGCAGGCGTAACACATCAGGTCCCAGACCTCTTTCAGCCATCACGGACAACGGGATGGATCCATTCGATCTACTTGGCCTGGAGCGAGAGGAAAATGGCCAGGACATATCTTACTCGAAACTGCTGGTGCCATCGAGGATCTGTCCAATGGAAGACTACATGAAGATCTATGAAGGAAAATGCATTGAGAAAAGCAACTGGAAAAATATGAATAGACATCCTCATGTAATAGCAAGGTAATTTAAAAAAATATATATATTTGGGATTTTTTTGATGTTCTGATTGATTTGATGTGGCCTACTACTCAAAGACAACTAATGTTGGGCTCATATTTTTGTCTTCTTCATTAGGTCAAAACACCTGTTTCATAGAGTGTGTATTATTGTGGTTAAATTGCATGATAAACATTAATTTAGGGATAGGTTTTATTTATATCATGGCTGTAAATGTCCTTGGTTATGTGCCAACTCACATCAGTCATTAAAAAAAGCATTTAGTAGGTTTAAAAAGTCTGGTATGTTTATAAAAAACTAAAGAGTATGAAGACACTCATGCACGACTCTAGTGTTTTTTTTTATACTGGTATCAAATAATATGACTTCACTAATAAACCTGTTTTTCTAAAAAATGGTATATTTGATTGTTTTACCTAGCTATTAATAAGTACCTAGTACCTACCTAATTAATCAATGTACCTGCTTTACCTACTAAATGCTTAAAACTTTAATTCATAATCATATCATTTTTACTCTTCATTTTCCTTTATTTCAAAATGCATTATTGTTGTGTCCAATATTCAGTCATTTCATCACTAACATATTTGAATTTCAGGACTAAGTTTTTGACGAGGCACCAGGATAAGAAATGGTAAACTTAGAATGAATATTAAGCTATGCGGTAACCTGATTGGCTAATGCTATTTTAACCCTGCTAATGAACTCAACATTCTAACATTACTGTAGACTAAAATACTGAAGGGTTAGGATTTTATTCTGTAGTCATGCATCTGGTTAAGGTGTTGTTGTAATAGTTAAACCAATCATTAACATAGCATAAACAATTTTAGATCCAAAACTAACCCCTTAAAGAAATTCATCATCAAAGGCATACTAACATCACATGCCAGTCATAAGATCACTTGCATGCACCATGTACCGTACCTTGGACTTGGATGCGCTTAGTTAGACATAATTCTGTAGAAAAATATTCGGATGTAAATTCTTGGAGTTCATCATTATCATAAAGAAGCTGGCCTCAGAATGATGCAGAGTTCCAAATAAAAGAAACCAAAATCATGCACTTTCAATGGGTACCTAACCTATTTCAAAGGGTAGCACTGTGTAAGTCGCGTAGATAAATACTTTGATTGAAAATGACAGCCTCTCATATATCTTTTGATCCAATAAGATCTGCACTGCATGGGAGTGGAGGTCATTTACAGTCCCAATATTTATCTACGCACCTTATAAGTATAATTTATTCTTAAGTCATAGTAAATTAGAATCTAAACAATTTTGATTAACTGCTTTTAGTTTAGTTATTTTAGTTTCAGTAACTTGCATGTCACTTATTTTGCATGCCACTCTTATGTAGGAAACTATTTCTCCCCATTTAATTTAAGGAATAACAGAGAAGACTTTAAAAAAAATTCAGGAACACTTAAAATTTATTGATAAAGATAACTGAACATAGAAAATTATAATAAAAAATTGAAACAAAATTAATTACAATAACACAATTCAAACAGTTGAGCTTACTGCAGACTGTTGCAAACAATGGTGAGGTAGCTCCACTGATTAACAGAATAAACGAAATTCATGAACACATAATAAATATTAATTTCTTGTGTACCTACCATAGAGTGCCTTGCTTTGAAAGTATATCAATTGGATCACAAAGAGTCTACTTGTACTTATTTCAGGTGCTTCTCTTACGAATCATCTCAAAGAACCACGCTGCCGTCACCGCCACATTCTTCGATAGGCTCCAAAACCTTCGACTGGGATGAAATGGCGCTGCTAGCTCAGAAATATGTAAGTTTAAAGCACAATCACAATTGGTTACAACAGACATTTAAAACAAGTTTCTGTCCGCGGCTTCGCACGCGTTGTTTCTATTGAAACATTTAATTTACCCATGGAATCGGACTTATGGATATAATATTCTTATGTTATCTGTGTCTTATGTTATATATTGTCTAAACTAGATCCAACCAACCGTTTTAAATAATTTTCTGTATTTTATAATATCTGTGTGATGTGGTCATCGCAACAAGCCATCCAAGGCATATTATGAGATTGAGAACAATGAGGAAATTTTGTTCTTCAATGCCAAGGTAGTATAAAAAACTGCCGCAAGCCTGTTTATTGTTGACTAGTTTCTGCCCGCGGCTTCGCACGCGTTGTAGGTATATAATATACTAACACCTTCAGTTCAGTTGGTCCACTCAAAAATCTTCTTTTCGTTCAATTAAAATAGAATTAGAAACAAATAAATGATAAAAACCATCATGTTTGTTATTCGTGAGTTGGATGTACTGAATAATTTTCATTTATTCTTGCTTTTATACTAGACTAGCACTTTCATGACTGAAAACACAGAGTGCGATCTGCAACTCCGTGTCCCGACGGCGCGCCCCTGCGGGTCGCACCGCCGACGCTAGCCAGTGGTCGTGTTAAAAAGATATCCTGCTAAAATCGTCATGACAATATTTAGTGAACGGTGACGTTACGCTTAGAAATTTTGCGATTGAGTCCTAACATGTCCTAACTTTTCAATAATTAGTTTTCACAATAAAAACTACAAAAAAGATATGCAGATATATTTCTATAATTATCAATACAGAATACAAATAAAAATAATCAGCATTTTTGAAGTCACATGCATTGCATATACCCTATTGGTAAGTTTTACACACACAAGGCGAGTTGTGGCGTAGCGTGCCTTGTCGGGGCCCCGTATAAAAATTTTTTTGGAGGCCCTTATATGGAGGTAAAGATTTTTCACAAAAGAAAAAAAATATTGTGAGAAGTAATATTTATTTATCACATAATTTACCCATTTTACAAATAAAAATCGAATTTTAAATATTCACTCTCCTTGCCTTTTTATCGGCAAACTGATTTATTAAATCATTTATGGCTGATGATGATTTTAGTTTTTCTAAAGTTTCTGCCTCTATGGACAATAGTGAGATGTCTGACAGCCGTTCTTGTCCCATCGAAGTTCTTAAGTAATTTTTTATTATTATATACTATATAAGTAATTATTTATCGCGATATCGATGAAGGATTCCCGGGGATTCCCCGCTGAGTTGAAGATGAAGTAAGTAAAACGGGGAAGTCCCGCAGCCCGCCATAACGATGTAGTGTTGCCAACTTTTGAACGCACGCTTAAGGCGGGAAAAAAAGGAATTGCTTTATAGAATTTTGTCATTTGTAAAATAAAATAAATTAGAAAGTTTTTATTCTTTTTCCTTACACACTTTGGGGGCCCCCGTGGCCCGGGGGCCCCGTATAATTGATACGGCAAATACGGCGGTAGCTACGCCCCTGCTGAGTTAGCCTTTGTTTTTAAAAATACTAATAGTATAGCGAGCAACTCTGACCTACCGTCAGCCTCAGCGTCGGTGGGCGGGGGTTCCCCACGCTAGAAAACCAAACCTATCCTATAATATCCTTTCTCATTCCCAGCAGGTGTATTACTGTCCAAACGTGCTAGACGACCCTGAACTGATAGCTGGCAAGCACAGGACGTTACTCACATTCACATCCTACATGACGTCTATAATCGACTACGTACGCCCTCAGGATCTGAAGAAGGAACTCAATGATAAGTTCAGAGAAAAGTTCCCGCATATTAAGCTGACTTTGAGCAAGTTGAGAAGGTAATTAACTGATGTTAACTGATGACGACCTCTGTGGCGTGGTGGGCGAAGGTCTGCCTGCGACGCAGAAGGTTACGGGTTCGATTCCCGCCTCGGGACAAATGTGTGTACGATCTGCAGACATTTGTTCAGGGTGTTCTGGTCATTTTCTATTTATAATAAAAAATATCTATCTATGTATTGTATTATATTATGTATATCAGTTATCTAGTACCCATAACACAAGCTCTGCTTAGCTTGGGGCTAGATAATGCTGTGTGAAATGTCCAGCATTATTTATTTATTTATTTATATATGTGGAAAATATGGAAGACCCAATCACAAACTAATTCTAAAACGTTAAATCTTCGAATATCTGCTTTTAACTTCTTTTTTACTTTACTCCGTTGAGTAAAGTAAAGAAGTATTTATTACAGCAAAAGACGTAGGTAATTAAAATTACATTTGGTGCAGCAATAAGCAACTCCGTCATTGTCCCCAAATGCCCGTTGGGGCGTGCATTTGTCTATTCGATTGAATAAAATGAGTAATGTCTACGCCCTAACGGGCATTTGTCTAGTCGATTCATGCGACGGTTAAGTAAAAAGCGCTATGTCTACGCCCCAACGGGCATTTGTCTAGCATAGTACACATTACTGTTTTAACTCTATCGTCGCATTACTGTAATGCGACGATAGAGTTAAAACAGTAATGTGTATGTGTACTCAAAACGCACTTGTTCGACAAAATGCCGTTTATCGTCGCAAGTTTATAGGTACAAGACGCAATATTTCCAGGTTGTCTGGCAGAGATCGCTCTTGAGCGATAAGACCGCAAATTGTCACTTATGATTATAATTGTTTTATATGTAAATTGTTTTTTTAGTTTTAAGTGTGCAATAAAAGTATTTTCTATCTATCTTTCTATCTATTTTTATCGTGTAAATTTCCAGCATCAAGAAAGAAATGCGCAAAATCGCAAGGCAGGATTGCGGAGGAGTCGACTTGTTGTCCGTCGCCCAATCCTACGTGTACTTCGAGAAGCTGATTCTCGCAAACCTCATCAACAAGGACAATAGGAAGCTGTGCGCTGGTGCCTGTCTCATGCTCTCCTCCAAACTCAATGATGTGAAGGGAGAAAATCTGAAATCGCTTATTGAGGTGAGTTGGCTTTCAAATTTTCTTGTTTTTATCAGACTTCAAAAAATGGAGGAGGGTCTATGTTCGGCTGTATGTGTATTTATGTTTTTTAATGTGGATTCTGATAGGTATAATAAAAATATCTATATTATGTATTGTATTACATTATGTATAATCAGTTATCTAGTACCCATAACACAACCTCTGCTTTGCTTGGGGCTAGATAATGCTGTGTGTATTTTCCAGCATTATTTATTTATTGGTGAATGATCTCCAATCAGTCCAATGAAATTTTTATCACCGAATGATTAATATTTGTCCCACAAAACTTAAAAAACAAAAAGATCAGTGTTAATACTAAGGAATTTGAAATCAGGTTTTTATTTTTTTCAAGGTATTGATATGGATCAGTTGAGCTACCTGTAGATTGTTTGCAACAGTTTGCAGATAGCTTAATTGTTTCTATTGTAAATACTAGTTTTAATTTTATTTTAGTATTTAGCCAGTACACTCCGCTCTCCGCAAAGCTTCGGTGGGACACCATAGCTGAAAAACATCTCTTCTCGTCTGCGCTACGGATATCTTCGCACTTCTCCGCTTTGGTGGAGTCTGCGCCTAAGTGTTATTGTTATACATCTTCGCACTTCTCCGCTTTGGTGGAGTATGCGCCTAATTGTTAAACATTTGATATTTAAAACTGCTTGCTACGTCTACATTCACCTTTAAATCTAATAACAATTTCCACCTAATCTCCAAACCTCCGCAGCGCATCGAAACAACCTTCCGAGTGAACAGAAAAGACCTGATGAAGTTCGAGTTCGCGGTTCTGGTCGCCCTAGAATTCGGCCTCCACGTGCCTCCCTACGAGATCTTCCCTCACTACCAGCGCTTGATCCACGACTCGTGACGTTGGCGTCGCGTCGCGCCTGAGATATGCGCGCGCGCATGCCACCGCCGCCGCCGAGCCAGCACCATCGTCGATACTCTACGCGCCCCCACCTGGCTGCAATAGGTATGCCTTAGGTTAATAGCGGTCTGCACACGTAAAGGTTCGGACCGCGCATCTGGACTGCGTTCCAAACCGCGGATGGGTCTTCTGGTTTTGACTGCGGATCAAACTATCGTACTAATTACGATTAAAAATCTGTCCACGGTTTGGAACGCTGGTAAATCTTTCATTATTAACAAACGATCCGAACTGTGCGTGTAAATTTATTTTCAAGAGTTTCGACTGCAGTTTGGACTGGCGCGTGGAACGATATAAATTCTAAAAGTTTTACCTTAGGATCGAACTGTCAGCCCCGCGCATTACATGTATGTACGTTTCGAAGCGCGGGTTGGAAAGGCGCGTGCGATTTCCCACGGTCCAAACCGTACGCGTGCAGGCCGCTAATTATGTACCACTTCGAAGGCGTCGTTAATCTAGTATAATCTAGTTTAAGTTCTCGTAAATACATTAAAGCACCTTCGACGCAGAAGGTTGCAGGTTCGATTCCCGCCTTGGGACAAATGTTTGTACAATCTAATAATATTTGTTCCGGGTGTTCTGGGTATTTTCTATGTATAATAAAAAATTATCTATGTAATAGTTTAATAATGTATATAATATTTTAGTATGTATATCAGTCATCTAGTACCCATAACACAAGCTCTGCTTAGCTTGGGGCTAGATGATGCAGATTGTCCAGCATTATTTTATTCGCGTCTCTACTGTGTAATCTTAAATAGTGCTGGAAATCAGAATCAATAAAGTTCAAAACACCGAACCGGTAGGCAGCGGCGGGCAGTTTCAGTCTGCAAGCTATACTAGGTATTTTGTTCATAGAGATAAAGCTTACAGTGCTCTGAAACTAAAACTGCTTCCCGCTACCTGCCGCTGCCCTAAAATTCTTTGTGTTCGATTGACCCTTACGTCTTAAGGAATATTAAGAAAAGTCAAACAGATTTAAATAAGTTATTATAAAACATTTAATACATAACATTAGTAAGCAAGAGCAAGCAATCCACTGTCTTTCTAAGCTTAGGGTTATCTCACACCGAGACAAGACGCGACGCGACAGTGCGAAATATAGCTTTATTTACTACGCAAAATAATTCAAATTGGTGCAAGCGCTGCGGATAGTTTTCGAATTATGTAAAAAAAAAAATACCTATTCGAGCCGTTTGGGGTGGAGACCCTAGGTCCTGGGGCACACGCTATATACAAAAATCTTACAAAACTACTAATAGAGTCCACAGGTGATCGAAATGCTGGTTTTTATTTCGGTCAACGAATTAGCATTGCCATTCAACATGGCCATGCTGCCAGCATTCTGAGCACTCTGTCTTCTGATGACGGCTTAAATTTTTCGAAAATAGATGCAAGTGTAAATATTAGATGTAATTATTTTTTGCTGTTAAATAAATGCATTATAAAATTTGTCCTTTTAAATGTAGGTAGTAAATAAAGTTTAGTTTTGAATCAAATTGCGCATAGCGTTGCGTCTAGGTGAGAGCTGAATGTTACAAACAATAAACGAATAAACACGATCACGCCGTATCAGTGTAAATCCTTCCGAATTCAAAACCACTTAGAAATTTATCGGCGCGTTTGGAGCTTTGCACTTTGCTTCACTCCAATAGCGCGGCTCGTGGTCAAGTGGCGTGATCGTGTTTAAAGGACTTTACATTTTTATAGATATTGTTGAGACAATAAGTATTACTTAGACTTACTTTACTCCGATTCAAAAACCTAATATTAGTTTAAACTGTCATGCCCGCATCAAATTTAAAAATTCACCAACTCGATGGCAGTCAAAAATTATAAAAAAAACAGAAAACATCAAATGTATAGAAAAAAATAACATGTTCGAATACAAACTAAAGGCGATACTCATAAAAAAATATTTTTACGAACTTGACGAATTCTTCAATGATAATAAAATAAAAATATTTTATTTCAGAGAACAAAATCCATATACCTATTGTTAATGTTAATAATGTTAGCGACTCGTAATATTTTATAATAGGTACGAGTATATAATACATTAATAATAAGTATGTTCATCATAATTAGAAAGGCATGATACCTGGCCAGTCTTCCATTGCAACACCCTAAATGGGTACATACTGTGAACATTTTATTAACACTCACATACAAGAATACAAGAATTTATTAATAAAAATAATATTTTACACGTCAATTTTTCGATTTCATGAATTACAATACATTATAATTTATGAATAAATAATATCAATAATTCATCTTGTGAAAAAATTATAGTAAAAATATAAATATTTATATTCAATTGTGTAGCTACATTGTTGGTTGGTGGGGAGGGCTCTTCTACAGTTCGGGCAATTCGAGAAATTCACCCATGCTGTAGAAAACCCTCTCCAACAACCATGTTTTCAACCGATGCTTGAACGCTGCGGTGGAGGCTGCATTGCGGATACTATCTGGTAGTCTATTGACATAGACTCATAATCACTAAGACCTGATGACTGTATGAATATAATAAATAAAAATACTGAAAAATACTAAAATATCTAATGATATTGTATCACCGAAGCAAATCACAGAAGCTTGAAGCAATGTTTGGTTTTCATTCATCATCTAAACTAACACTTTCGTAGCCCAAGATACAGATGTCGATCTCCGGGTCAGGTCACTATAATGCACGACAATTTATTGTACGGCTGAATAAAGTACCTATTAAAATTGGAAGCGATGACATGGATTATCAAGGTGTACATATTCAGCTGTACAATAAATTGTCGTGCATTATAGTGACCCTCCGTGTTCGTGTCGCGCCTTGACTGGGCAGTGAATGCGTTAATTGATCTCTCGTTCGTTTCCGAATTCAAATTACCTTGTTGTTTTCTGAAATTGTTAAAAGTTCACTTATAAATGTCGACTATTTATATTAATGTTGACTTGACATAGCATATCTTTTTCTAAATCAGAGTTATCGTAGAGTAGCGCTTCTTGCGCAAAGCCCATAGCCGTTTATTTCTGTATAACCCACATTTTTCTTCAATATATCCTAGTAAAACACCTTAAAGCCTTAAATAGGTAAATATACTACTGCATTATCAGAAATTCACAAAATTCACAAGTCAAAAATTCACAATTTTTAATGACCCCGTGTACTTTCTTTATATTTTCTAATTCATTGGTTTGATACACTACTCATGTAACTGTATTAGCTTTATGTAGGTATATTATACGTCAGTAAGAATAACTAAAAAAAATTAACGGATTTAAAAATAAAAATGTTAACTGTAGGGTGTGACTTACTATTTATGATTTTTTTCTTTTTTCGGGCTCGTTTTCCGAAATAGTTATGTACGATACAGAACGGAACCCACCGTAAACGAGTCAACTTACCCTTGGCCGGTTTTATTATTAACACTGTCTTTTAAATTTTGCAAGACAAAAAGTAATTCCTCGCGGATAAAAAGTTTTTGGTTACACAAAACTATGAATTATCAAAATCGGTCCAGAATTTACGGAGAATTTGACGAAATTATAATAAAAACATACCAACATACAGTCGAACGTTGAACCTCCTCCTTTTTTCGGAGGAGGTTTAACGGTAAAACGCCTAATAATTTAGATTGGTTGTATGTATTTTTCATGAAAACTACTAACATTGTTCGTAGCGTTGTTTTGTATGGTGCGTTTTATTTTAAAGCGTTTTTTTTTTATATTAATGACAAATAATACTCATGTTCAACGGATTTATAGACATAATTTACATAAATTATGTAAATTAGACCTGACTAAGATTTTTTTACTGAAATGCACATGCATGTCAGTAAAAAAAATCTTAGTCAAGTCTTATTAGTCTTATACCTACTACTAGTGATGATAAGTAACGTTATATTTAAGATAAATACTCAAAGCTTTGCTTATTGAAACGAACGAATTGCCTATTCAAAATAACTATTCTTGCCAAAAAGTATTCAAACTCAAACTTTATTTCTTTAGGCTTACAAAATAAGAACTTAGACAAGTCAAATTTAATACTATAAACACAGGTTTATAAATAGTCATTATTATCAAATAAGAAATATGATGTTATTGATTTTATTCGGTTCAATTTTTTGTCCACTAGTGGAAGAAGCGAAAAAGAAACCACTAGTAAGTTTTATAAAACTTAAAATTAATACATTATCTCAGTCTAAATATAATCGAATTTATATAAAATCAATATTTATATAAAACTAACTAAGCTTAACATTATTTTCCTTAAATACCATTGTTGGTGCGGAAAAAGAGCCTAGTAAGATTAAGAGAACCTACTTACAAGTTAGTCTTTATTAAAATAGAAACAAATTTGAATAGTAAATTGAGTAGTAGTTAATTAATTACTTGCTATTAAAGAGTAACCAAATAATTAAGTAGATGTTTTTGTCATAATGTGCTTGTAAAAAATATTGCTAGTTATGTAACACAAGTAAAATCATTATAATGACAGCCAAATAATTGAACTGTGATATGATAAATGAAACACATTTGAGAAGCAGGTAAACATTTTAGTAGGTTATATTCTCAGATAAAATTTGAGAGGCACACAAAATGTGCATGCCGTGGCTCAAGAAAGAGAAACAATTCAAGCACATAGAACCGAAACTCTGCGCTTCATGCGTGGTGTAAAGTATTCAATCTATGTGCTATTATTAATTATATTTTATATTGACATGTGTGAGGGATAGTCTACGTTACCTATCTAAAACCCTCACAGCCTACGTTTTTATGGTAAATTCGTTGTCAGAAGGGTCTTGAATAAAAACACACGTCTCGTTCACAAAATGGCCGATGCAAGAAGAAGGAATGATGCCAACTTTATTTTAAATTTTCCTACCACAATAAGTTTTTAGTGTTGCCGTATACAAATAGTTTTTAACAATAAAATAATAATATCTGTCGTGCACAACATGGTTGTTTCATGTGATTTAGAATAAAGCACGATTGAAATATACCTGTAAGGAATATCGATACCAAATGTGTGACAGTGGGATCGATAATTGTATATACTTAGCGGGGATATTAAAATGTAATTTTATTAATGTATTCGTTCCTAATTCTTAAATAGATGAAGTTAAGATAGAAAAGTAAACAAGTATGTAATGTAGTATACTTGTTTACTCTTAAACATTTGTATATTACATACGGCTCGTGCCGTGCGTGACCATATTGGTAGAATGATAATTTATGTAGTAATTAGAATTGAAACAAATCGATATTAAAGTAAGTTATACTGTGTTTATAAGGATGTGCTATTTATTTGTAAGAAATCATAAACTTCTGCCAGTATTTCAGCCGGATTACATGACACATTACATTAAACTAAAGTACTTATAGCTTCGAACGCTTTGGAGGGGTGAAATCGTGGCTACTCATTTACATTTCTTATAGATATATTTTTTTAATCTGAAAGATTTTATTGTTTGTCGTTTAGTGAAAGTAAGTATTGATATTTTGTTTGAATAAAGATTTAAAAATCATTTGTTATTTCAATCCTTCTACCTAAAATTCAGTTTATTAATTTTAGTAATCACACTTTAATTTCATTTCTAGGCGAAGTTAATAGGTTACGCATGGAAATAAAGTAATTTTATTACCGGTAAGTATTACCATATGGTTATCAACTAGGTGTAATACACGTCATGGTTAACTTGTTACCACTGCACATACATAATTAACTGGTTGTAATACACAGGGTATTGTGAGCGCAATAGGATATTACACCCATTTTCTAATAGTGTCTCAATTAAGTTCTGTGGTACTAAATTAGCACAAGAAAATATATTTTTTATCCTATCGATAAGTGCCCTAAAAATGCATTTAAAATTTACATTTTCTTGTTGCGCGCGTAAATTGATAAAAACGATATTGCTCTGTGGTCATGACGTCGTCAGTTAGATGTGAGACCCTAAACAAATGCGCTGATGTTGCTGATGCAAGTTGATACTTTTTAGTTTGCCTACACAGCCGTATTATGACATAACAAAATTGCGCCTACATCATGGTGTTTAAAAAACATTATTCTGTTAAAAATTTATTTTGTTAACTTACAACTAAAACGAACATTTTCCTACTACTTTTTTCCTAAGCTATCTCAATATTTTTAATATTAGAGTAAAATATGTATTCGTATATGAAAGCTAAGTACCAAACTTTTATACCTAAATGCACAATTACACATCGATGATCCAGGCCACTGAAATTGCTTCAGCCGTCTCGATTCACTCACTGGTGTCCTAACGCATGAAATACTTCAAATTACCTTTGTAGAAATCTATATAAACGAAGTCGGGATTCATTCACGCGTATAGTAAATGAACTGGTTATCTAGTTAGTGAATTTATAACAATGATGAGTTATAAGGTGATTTGTTTGAAGATATATTTTGATAGAAAATAATTTCTCGTTGTATAAAGTGTGTTAATTTATCGCGGGGTGGCGCATGATTAATTTTTTTTCTGGTTTTTATTTTTTTTCTGCGTTTCAAGTACTAGCGAAAAAGCAATTTGCCGCAAATCGTGAACCATTTTCTCATGATAAAACCAACTTTGATTCATCGGTATCACCCCGCGACGAACCACCTTATGTGAAACATTTCGTGAAATTTAATAGGCGCACTAATGCACTGGATGTTTGACTTCAGCTTTTGGTGCTGTTCGGGGTGATATGTCTTTTCTGTTCCTGCTTCGGAAAAGGAGACGAAGACTCGTCTCAAGGCCATCAAGACATACCCATGGAACCCCTCAATGAAACTCATCCCTCGGAGGTCCTTCAGCGCGACAGCAGCCTATGGGGTTTTCTGCAGCCTTGGAAATTATGGAAATGGGGTTAATTATCAGCCATTTTATTAGTGAATTTCTTCAAAATTTTCAATCAATGGTTTCGCGACTGATGCTTTATTTTCTTCGGTAGGTCAATCTGTGTTAAACGAAGTGTTAACAAGCTCTGCAGAAGCGTGGGGAGATCCTGGGCGCCATGTTCACAGTGGTGGAGGCCAAAGGGGCAAAATAAAGAACAAAGTTAAATTCCTATTCAAATTACAACAGTTTCAAACGTACAACTTTGTATTATTTTTCAGTACCTAAGCTGCTACGTTCGTAGTAAGACTAGTACGGTATTACAGCATGCACCTGTTTGTTACGTGAACTTCACTAAGATACCAACATGGTGTAGGTATTACAGATTACAGCCCGCTCAGTTCGGTAGGGGCATAGGGTAAGAGTATTAGGACATTGCTCGGAAGATATTCGTGAGAAGACACGTGCGGACATTTTTATGAGTACACTCGTGTACAGTAGACACTTGCGCGTAGGACATTTTCGCGAATTAAAAACTTCTATATCTGTTTACAATCGCGTTGGAAGATGTGTTGAAGACGCTGAACTGGAAAGGTAAGGGCATCAACATAAACGGCGATTACATCTCACACCTGCGATTCTCTGATGACATAGTCTTAATGGCGGAGTCGCTTGGGGAGCTAAACCGGATGCTGGCCGACCTAGCTTCAGCCTCGCGACGCATCGGTCTTGGCATGAACTTGGATCAAACCAAGGTCATGATCAATGGTCACATTGTACCGGGACCGGTGGTCGTACATGGTGACCTTCTCGAAATTGTTTCCGAGTATACTTACCTTGGGCAGATTCTGCTGTTGGGTAAAAACAATTTCGAGAAGGAGGTCAAGAGGAGAATCCAGCTAGGTTGGGCCGCGTTTGGCAAACTACGTCGAGTCTTGTCGTCATCCATACCCCAATGCTTGAAAACGAAAGTTTTCAATCAGTGCGTTCTACCCGTCA
This sequence comes from Eupithecia vulgata, assembly GCA_946478455.1. Classification (NCBI taxonomy): domain Eukaryota; kingdom Metazoa; phylum Arthropoda; class Insecta; order Lepidoptera; family Geometridae; genus Eupithecia; species Eupithecia vulgata. The sequence continues at coordinate 6,965,568 of OX297862.1, read as the reverse complement.
TGACCTACGGAGCTGAGACGTGGACACTCACGGTAGGGCTGGTTCACCAGTTTAAAGTCGCCCAGCGAGCTATGGAGAGAGCTATGCTCGGAGTTTCTCTGAAGGATAGGATTCGTAACGAATACATCCGACAGAGAACTAAGGTTATCGACATAGCTCAAAGGATTAGCAAGCTGAAGTGGCAGTGGGCTGGCCATATCTCGAGAAGAACCGACAACCGCTTGGGTAAACGTGTTCTTGAGTGGAGACCGCGACTCGGCAAACGTAGTGTAGGACGCCCTTCGACCAGGTGGGATGACGATTTGCGAAGGACTGCTGGCAGATCCTGGATGCGGCAAGCTGAAGACAGGGCGCTATGGCGCTCTAATGAGCGCTATAGCGCCTAGGGGGAGGCCTATGTCCAGCAGTGGACAAATATATGCTGATGATGATGATAATATCTTTCGAAATAGACGTCGCAGAGTTGCGGTTTTCGCCATTGTGTAGAAAATGTTGCTCTCATGATATATTGTGTGATACATTACATTACATAATATACACATTTACCTACATACCTACCCTCTCCCACTTCCTTCCCCATAACGAGAAACAACTTTACCGTAGACCTTCGTAGCACGAGTTGAGTTGCTACGAGCGTAGCATACATAAGTCAGCTTAAACCTGTGGCTTAATAAACTCAAATTTCAAACCATAACTAAATTGGCGCAAGCGGTGCCGCGGGTAGTTTCGTATAATGTCAATAAAATTTGTATCTCATCAATTTGTAGGTACCTACGTAGGTACATGTGGTTGTATTTTAAATCACAACTTAAAAACTCCTATAATCTTTGGTAAGTACCTACGTACGAGTATACCACAAACTTTATATTGGACCTTCAAATCTCTGTGGAATACACTCACTGCCTCTTTAGACTATCTCATAGACAACAAAACTTCGTTGACGTTGCAGTTCAATGTTTTGACGTGAGCGCCAATAATTTTCAAAACATCTCAGCACATCACAGATTTATAAGTATAGTACTAAAGTACATCCCAGGAATTATTCCCTCTTGATCTCTGAGCTAAAACTATCGCTGTAACTTGAAAGTTGTTCCGATGATTCAAAGTAATATACCTACTATAGTATAAAAGGATCAAGTCAAATCGATCAAAGTTCTGCGATGTACTATTTAGATTCTCAGCGTACGGTAACGCGCCGCGAAAGCTCTTTGATAGTCCCCAAAAGGACTTACAACAATGAATTCGACGATTGGATCTCTACAGCTCGCCAGTCCACTGCGAGACTCGTCAGTGAGTCAACATCCTCTATACTAACCCCTCGGCCCAAAGGAGCAATTCGCAAGGAGCTGATAACCATGATGTTTGAATCTATGCTGGATTGTATCGTGAAATCTTGGAAAGTGATAGAGCCACCAAAGCAAGAAATATTACTCGGAGACTTTCCAAAGTCCTCTAGTGAAACCACTTTTATTGGCGCCAAAAAAAAGAAACAGCTAAGTAAGTACCTATCTTGTATAAGTTACAGTAATCACACTAACTACCTAATATTATAAAGAGGACAGTTTGTATGTAGGTATGTGTTTGTAAGTTTCCTAACCCATCACACTCAAACGGCTGAACAGATTTGGATGAAAATTGGTAGCAAGAAAGCTTTACTACCTGGATTGCACATAGGCTAGGTACTTTTGATCCTCGCAAAGAGCAGTGCTTCCGTGGGATGGCGAAACAATCCAAAATAGGTTTTACTTGTAACGTTTATTATGATTTTTTATCCACCGCGAGTAACTTCGCGGGTCGCAGTTAGTATCTACCTAAATATATTATCTTAAAAAGCAACAAGTTTTATTTTTCAGGGTCTGGTTCTTATAAGACGTCTAGGACGAGAAGCCGATCGAAACTCAGCGTCGATCCAGTGCAGCAGGTGACGATCTTAAAATTGTATTCAAAAGGCGCATTATTTGATTACACACCACTTATCTGAAGTTTACTTAAAGCTACTTGATCTTATAGAGTACTTAACCATAATTTTTAAGCTAACTAAATGTTGCCAGATTGACCCTATGCTTCTATGCTGGTGGTCGACACCCGACGAGCGAGCGGTTATTCGATTTAAAAACGGGAATATGTACGAGGGGGACATTTCAATGAAATGCATGCATGGCGAGGGGCGCTATCAATGGGCCGATGGAACCATATACTTGGTACTTGTACACTAAACTTCTCATGTAAGGTTAAATTGATCATGATGAATTTATGCGTCGTTTATTATGTAGGGTACAGTGATCAGAAGAATCAAGATTCGAATCCTGGCAAGGTCGCCATGTACCTAGTGTTTGAGGTTACGAGGCGTGAGTGAAACGACTGTGTTCTTCCATGACAGGTTTATTACTAAAGAATTCTTAGACAATCTATATGGCAGTAAGTAGGCCTACGCACACTGAAAAAAATATAGTCCAACTAAGACTCATTTTAATATTTGGAAAAATCTCATTCAATAAAAACAAGAATGCATATGAATCATCACATCACATTAAAAGAGATCTTAGATCATGCAAACAGTTTTTTCAAGTACAGTTACGTTACGAGTTGGCGTTGGTACACGTAATTTCGAAGTTACATCTGGAAAAAACGCTCGTAACCTCTTGAAGCCTCGATATAAATCAAACTTCTAAGTCAACGCAATCAAAAGTTACAGCACTGTTTATGTCTATTAATTTTTAATTTTTCAAGGGAATCACATGCACACAAACTCAAAACCTATAGGGTACTTCCCGTTGACCTAGAACATGCCTAGAACCATGAAATTTGTTGAGAAGCAAGGTCTTATCTTATAGTACAAATAAAGGGAAAAATCCGGAAACCGTAAATTTGTAGTTTATTCACAGAATAAATGTTTTTTAGGGTTTCAAAGATCGGTTTTGAAACCCTTATGGTCTCGCTCTGTCCGTCCCCGCTCTTTCTTGAATATCTCAGTAACTACTGCAGCTATTAACTTGAAATTTGAAATAATGATACATTTCGTGCGCCATTACTGATTTTAAGAAAAAAATATATAAATAAATGAAAAATGAAAATGAATATTTTCAGTACAAATTTTGATGTTGAAATTTCAAAAGAGACCTAGGAAGGCAAATGGGGTATCAAATGAAAGGTATCGTTTTGTACATTTCAAAACACTTTTTGAAATTTCTGTAAATTTCATACTTTTTGAAATATTTCAAAAAAAGTCGAAAAATTGACCATACCCCCCCCCCCCCTATCTCCGAAGATTGCACACCGATCCACGTACAATGTATTAGGCGTTTGTAGATATCGATCTATATTTTACAGGAAAAATATAGAGAAGTCTGTAATAATAATAGTTTTTGAAAAATGGTCAAAAAGGGGGAGAATTTTTTTTCAAAAGGGGGGGTACCTATCTATGTGGGGTATCAAATGAAAGGTATCGTTTTGACCATTTCAAAACACTTTTTGAAATTTCTGTGAGTTTCATACTTTTTGAAATATTTCAAAAAAAGACGAAAAATTGACCATTCCCCCCCCCCTAGCTCCGAAGATTGCAGACCGATCCATGTACAATGTATTAGGCGTTTGTAGACATCGATCTATATTTTACAGGAAAAATATAGAGAAGTCTGTAATAATAATAGTTTTTGAAAAATGGTCAAAAAGGGGGGGATTTTTTTTCAAAAGGAGGGGTACCTGCCTATGTGGGGTATCAAATGAAAGGTATCGTTTTGACCATTTCAAAACACTTTTTGAAATTTCTGTAAGTTTCATACTTTTTGAAATATTTCAAAAATAGTCGAAAAATTTACCTTTCCCCCCCCCCTATCTCCGAAGATTGCAGACCGATCCACGTACAATGTATTAGGCGTTTGTAGATATCAATCTATATTTTACAGGAAAAATATAGAGAAGTCTGTAATAATAATAGTTTTTGAAAAATGGTCAAAAAGGGGGGGATTTTTTTTTCAAAAGGAGGGGTACCTGCCTATGTGGGGTATCAAATGAAAGGTATCGTTTTGACCATTTCAAAACACTTTTTGTAATTTCTGTAAGTTTCATACTTTTTGAAATATTTCAAAAATAGTCGAAAAATTATCTATCTCCGAAGATTGCAGACCGATCCACGTACAATGTATTAGGCGTTTGTAGATATCAATCTATATTTTACAGGAAAAATATAGAGAAGTCTGTAATAATAATAGTTTTTGAAAAATGGTCAATAAGGGGGGGAATTTTTTTTCAAAAGGGACCCCCCCTTTTGAAAAGGGGTACCTACCCATGTGGGGTGTCAAATGAAAGGTAGCGTTTTGACCATTTCAAAACACTTTTTGAAATTTCTGTAAGTTTCATACTTTTTAAAATATTTCAGAAAATTGATTGTCCAAATAATTGGCAAATGTTTGAAACCCTCGGCGCGCGAGTTACACTCGCACTTGGCGAATCTTGTTTAATCTTGACATGGACCAAAAACCTATAAGGCACTTCCCGTTGACCTAGAACCATGAAATTTGGTGAGAAGCAAGGTCTTATAAAGTTATAACAGAATTAAAGGAAAAATCCGAAAACGGTAAATTTGTAGTTTATTCACAGAAAAAATAATTTTCGAATCTCGCCATGGACCAAAAACCTGTAGGGTACTTTCCGTTAACCTAGAACCATGAAATTTGGCAAGAAGCAATGTCTTATAGCACAAGTAAAGGAAAAAATCAGAAAACCGTAAATTTGTGGTTTATTCATTCAAAATAGTACTGTTACACTAGGGTTGGACGTAACTTATTTAGTCTCGAGACGCCAATAGTTCAAGGGACTAAATAAGTATATATAATATATTCATAATCGTTATCGAATCAGAAAATTATTGTGCCTTATTCGTCTGGATTGATTTCTTTGCTAAAGAGTAGGAGTTTGTACGGAACCCTGGATGCGCGAGTCTAACTCGCACTTGACGTTTTATTGTATTTATTTCCATTTGAGGTACGGAACCCTAAAATGATACAGGTTACATCATTGCCTACTAACTTAGCACTCGACATTTATTAAGCTTTTATTTAGGGCCAGTTCGAAGACAACGAAATAAAAGGAAAAGGTTTACTTCTTTGGAAGGATGACACTTGGTACCAAGGGGAGTTTAACGGCAACCTTCGCTTCGGGAAGGGTCTCTATGTGGACCCGCGTCGGCAACGCTCCTACTACGGTGGTTGGCATTGCGGCACCAAACACGGCGAGGGCGTGATTTACTACGACGGCATGCAGAACTCTTACGACGGAGACTGGGTTTATGTTCGTATCAATTATCTAACCAACAGAGGATGCCCTACTGCATGACCCCCGACGAAAACGTAGGGCTGTTATTCAAACGCATAAACTGGAGCCCAATCCTGCTTAACAGTCACGTTACTGTGGTAATGGTATCTGAATCTACACGTGGAATCTATAATGAAACTTGACTAGGTATGGTTGCGTGCGGTTCTATTCGATGCTTGACACTTTTGACGCGCGTCACTCCGCTGCAGTTTTTTTCACCTAGGGCAGATTACCAAAATGTGTAATTAATTATTTACAATATCTATCTACCTACCCTTGTCATAACCGTGAAGCGGTCCGTTTATCAGAATAGGACGCCTGCTCTCCTTGTTTGTAAGTGATTTCATCGAGAACCCTATGTTTGATGAAAATTGGTGCAACTTTTTTTATTATTGTGCGATAGTAGCAAAGCAAACACAAGCAGGCATTACTCACATCTATAACACTATATCTACGTCAACGTCAGATCGTAGAATCAGCCCGTTTGTAGATTGCAAAACGAAAGGTTGCGCTGATTTGCTAGGAATGCTCAATAAATTTCATTCGACGAAACGGCATGTGACCGGCAGCCTTATTGTTGATCGTTATAAATCAGCAAAGACAATAAACTGAATTGCGCCGCGTTTTGATCGGCGTAGCCGTTCTACAAAGGGGCTAACTTTACGATCCGGCGGCAGCGGCGACATCTACTACAAAAACGAATAATAAATAGAAATCGTTTTTGTTTTGTTTTGTCAAACTGTACCTACGTTGGTTGTGTGCATTGTTTTTGGCGAGAACGTAGCAAAGCGGCAATTTATCCCTATGTTTGTGTAGTTAGCATCATCTCGATCTATGTATTATTTGAACTCTATTTACTGTTTTACAGAATGTTCGTCACGGGTTCGGTTCACGAGAATACAGCCCAAGCAGTGGATATAAAGGAGAGTGGGATAAATATGTGAGGGAAGGCAAGGGTTTGATGATATGGCCAAATCACGATGTAAGTGTGACGTGTGACGCAGTCACTAAATGACCTTATTAACTTTATTTCTTCCAATGTAGGTGACCCATTTTCGATTTTTAAGGCGCATTCGCAGAGCGAACCTTTTTTAACAGGACTTCTTACGGATCCTTGGTTAGGTACCTACTGGAAACAAACGTTAAGAGTGCGCCTAATGCAAAAAGCAAGCAAATTGTGTATTTTTAAACCCTTACATCTATGGTAACGAACTTAAATATTCTAATTAAAACAAGATCCGTCAAGTGCGAGTGTAACTCGCGCGCCGAGGGTTTCAAACATTTGCCAATTATTAGGACAATCAATTTTCCGTCTTTTTTCGAATGGCAATATTTTGAAGTATGAAACCTACAGCAATTTCGAAAACTGTTTTAAAATTTACAAAACAATGCCTTTCATTTGACGCCCAATAGGTAGGTAGCCCCCCCCCCCCCCTTTCGATAAAAAATATCCCCTTTTCGACCATTCTCAGTATGTTTTTTTTTTCAAAAATGTTAATTTTTACAGACTTCTCTATATTTTCCTGTAAAATATAGATTGTTATCTACAAACGCCTAATACATTGTACATGAATCGGTCTGCAATCTTCGGAGATAGGGGGGGGGGGGGGGGGAATGGTCAATTTTTCGACTTTTTTTGAAATATTTCAAAAAGTATAAAACCTACAAAAAATTCAAAAACTGTTTTGAAATGTACAAAACAATACCTTTCATTTAATACCCCATTTGCCTTCCTAGGTCGCTTTTGAAATTTCAACATCAAAATTTGTAGGTAGGTACTTACTGAAAATATTCATTTTCATTTTTCATTTATTTATGTATTTTTTTCTTGAAATCAGTAATGGCGCACGAAATGTATCATTATTTCAAATTTCAAGTTAATAGGTGCAGTAGTTACTAAGATATTCAAGAAAGAGCGGGGATGGATAGAGCGAGACCATAGGGGTTTCAAAACCGATCTTTGAAACCCTAAAAATACGATAGATAGGGGAAAAACCCATAGAAGTCCAGTAATCGAATAGAATTTTGAAAAATAAACTGGTTTCTTTACAAAAAAGTATACAATAATCGCTTTAAAAAAACTGTTTTAATTGAAATGCTCTAACTAAAGTATCAGCGACAACACCATATTATTTTTTACGAATTACATAGCCAGACTACTGTTTTATTTAAGTAATCGTGTAGTTTTTCTATTTAATACTTAAATTTTGAACCATTAATAGAAAAGAAGCAAAAACCTGATTTTTGCACTGACATTGCTTTACTCTGTCCCGCTCCTATGAACGCGAAATCCTATGCCTATCCTTTTCACAATTTTTTGCATTAGGCCCGCTCTTAACTGGATCCGAAATACTGTCGGGTGTGTGAACTCGCTCTACGTCCGTCCTAAAGCTACATCCGCCATCACGAAAAAAAAAAACAGATCCTGTAAAACGGATACTGTGTGAATGCGCCCTTAGGTAGGTAAGGTATTAAGAGTGCGCAATGTGCGCCATTTTGTTAAAAAGATAGGTAGGTATAGGATTTCGTATTCATAGGAGCGAGCGGGACAGAACATACGGAAATTTTGGAACGTAACTTACGTAACGTAAGAAGAAATTGGTTGTGTTTTGTCCTAAAATCAATTTCTTGATAATAAAATAAATAAATAAAATGTTTTTATTTCAGACACAGATCCATGTCATTGTTAGTACAGACTTATACTATATTAGTAGACACAGCAGATTATATAACTTACAAATTTAATATGAACTGGGTACCTACTATACAGGCATCACTTGCCATAGGAGATTTTGACACTGCAATTCGATAAGTTGTGTAGTTTTCTTGTAAATAAACAAAAACTTAAATTTTGCGATGACGCCGTTCTAAGAACGTATATAATGGTTTACAAATAATATAGTGATAAACTACGAATTAAAACTTAAGTAATTTCAATACACCGTACCAAATTATGTGCAAAACAGTGCATTTTCAGGATTTTTATCGTATTTTTAAGGTTCTGTACCCAAAGGGTAAAACGAGCCCCTATTACTAACACTCCGCTGTCCGTCTGTCTGTCACCAGGCTGTACCTATCTCATGAACCGTGATAGTTAGACAGTTGAACTTTTTACAGATGATGTATTTCTGTTGCCGCTATAACAACAAATACTAAATATACAATAAAATAAATATTTAAGGGGGTTCCCTCCCATACAACAAATTGATGTGATTTTTTTGTCGTTTTTTTTATAGATAATTGTACGGAACCCCTCGTGTGCGAGTCCGACTCGCACTTGGCCGGTTTTATGTTTCTGTATCGTGTTTTCATCTTTAAGAACCGAAGAAACAATGTTGAATTTTATGTCGAGTTTTTTACCACGGGGATCCCGTGAGACCTACTGAGATCTAGACCTAGTTTGACAACCAAACCTTTTAGGTATCGCCTCCATTTCCATTTCATCCTCTGGGTTAGATCTATGTAGATCATTCGAATATTATCAAATTTATCAAATTATTTCAGTTTTACCGGGGTGAATGGAAGAATGGTGTCATGTCTGGTTACGGTGTGTACATTTGGAATACCTACTACAACAACTCCTTATCTCCCCCCTCGATCAACTACTTCAGAGGCCAATGGGTGAAAGGACAAAGAAACGGCTATGGCGTTCTCATTCTAGGCATCGGGATGGGATCACAATACAAAGGAGAGTTCAAGGACAACAAAAAACACGGACAGGGAAAGTTTTTGACAAACAACGGTCTCATCCTTCAAGGAAGTAAGTTATTCCAAGACGATAATATTGGTGGTGTTTTTGATAGCAGCGAGAACTTAGTTCAAGCCTCCGACAAAAAAAAGGCCTCTCGACAAGAGCCTTACCAATTTAATATTTGCGACACCGATGTCGGAATGATCTATCATGTTACGCTGGCACTGAAGAACATAGATAGACAGATGGAGGTACGAGCTGGTATTATCAATGATTACATGGAGATCAATCACAAGTCTGACGATCCTGATGCGGGAGAGGGAACCATCAAATCCGATAGTGATAGACTATATAACTTGGAAGATATAATTGCGTTTGAAAAATCGTCCCTGCACAAATCGGTAAAGTGCTATAGAATCGAATTAAAGAATATCTACTACAAATATGCGACCATCTGCAACTCTGAAGAAATAACCATAAAGCCGATTTTAATTCGATTATATCTTTGGCAATTCTACTATGACTGCAGCATTCACAAGAAAGGCTTGACGTTGGTAGAAATTGATAGAATGCTTCACGAGAATCCAGATTGGTTGTCGAAGTCACCACACAATCCGTTTGAAAAAATATATTTCTGGCAGTTTATACACAGCCTGATTTCTGTGGCCAGTAAACTGTATGCAAAACGAGAGATGCCCGGAACAAAGCCAGATACCATTTTGGCAAGCGGTTTCAGGAAATTCATGGATATAGATGTATTGCCTCGCGTAGGAAGCGCTAAAGGTTTGTAGCCTACAATAAAACTCATTCTTTCCTTATTTATTGATAAACTAGTTTCTGCCCGCGGCTTCGTACGCATTGTTAAGGTTATCTCTATCCCATGGGAACTGATTTTTGGGATAAAAGTAGCATAATTATGTTTTATTCCAGGTCTAGTAGGTATTACCACAGAGCAGTATAAATGAGATCTTGATATAAGCTGGTCTGGTACCTAGGTACTTTAAGAAAAAACAGCCAGATCCGTTCAGTATTGGCGTGAACAGACAGATATCTAACAAACATCCATCCAAACTTTCGCATTTATAATAAATAATATTAGTGTCATCATCTAGTCATTAACATCATGTCAGCCTATAAAATAGTCCACAGCTGGACATAGGTCAATGAGGATCAGTAAAGTCCAAGCAAATTCAAGGCCGTATAGCCCACAAAGTTTAACGCTGGCATAATGTTTATAATTATAACCTGCATAGTTTCAGAATGGGATTGAGAATCACGTTATCCGTCATGCTGTGATGATGATGATTCTTTGTTAATGGCAATATGAATCTGGTTGGACTCTTTTCTGCCAGTGTCAAGTAATGGAAAATCCCACCAATCACCACGTGCAGGTTAGGTTGGCTTGGGAGACAAGATCTTGGAGTCTCCCTTATCGCTCTGATCAAATTCGAACTGAGCATGACAGATGACGTCCTTTTCGTCTGATGTCGTTTAAGTACGCGGCCGCGGGTGATACCTAAAAAGAGGTTTACCTAATTATTTGTTGACTATAATATCATCATCATCAGCCTATACCAGTCCACTGCTGGACATACACTGAGAAAAATGTAAAGTTGATGGCACCTTAATAGGAGCTAAATGTGTTGGAAGTAAGGCGAAAAACAGGCTTAACGTAATACGATCAAAATCGCCTTCTAATGAAGAAGGTGTTTTTCGCTTTACAGCGTAAGGCGTTATTCGCTTTCCAGTGTAAGGCGTTATTTGCTTTCCACGTAAGGCGTTTTTCGCTTTCCAGTGTAAAGCGTTATTCGCTTTCCAATGTAAAGCATTATTCGCTTTACAACGTAAGTCGTTATTCGCTTTCCAGCGTAAGGCGTTATTCGCTTTCCAGCGTAAGGCGTTATTCGCTTTCCAGTGTAAGGCGTTATTCGCTTTCTAGCGTAAGGCGTTTTTCGCTTTCAAGCGTAGGGCGTTATTAGCTTTCCAGCGTAAGGCGTTATTAGCTTTCCAGCGTAAGGCGTTATTCGCCTTTTTCTTACGGTTTTTTTAAACGTACGGTGAGGTATATTAAGTTTTCTGACGGTTGTTAACGCAGTTCCGTGAAGGCTTGATTAACTTGCTTACGGTATAATCAACCGTACGGTGAGGTATATTAAGCTTTCTGACGGCTGTTGACGCAGTTCCGTGAAGGCTTGATTAACTTGCTTACGGTATAATTAAACGTACGGTGAGGTATATTAACCTTTCTGACGGCTGTTACAGCAGTTCAGTGAAGGCTGGATTAACTTCCTTACGGTATAATCAAACGAACGTTGAGTTATATTAAGCTTTCTGACGGCTGTCAAGGCAGTTCCGTGAAGGCTTGATTAACATTGCTTACGGTAAAATCAATCATACTATTAGGTATATTAAGCTTTCTTCTAAATAAGAAAGGCTTGCGTACTCGCGAATAAGCCTTCATAATATACCTAATAGTTTGTTTGATTTTACCGTAAGCAATTTAATCCAGCCTTCACTCAGCGCAGCTAGCCATGTATTTAGATAACTGCGTTACTCAGCGTCTTCAGAAAACTTCTTCAGTGTGAAATTCTGTAACATGTAAAATAATATATTCTCACCTCACCACAAAAGCCTATAATAGTGTTTGTTGCAATCTTGATCTTGTTAGAATTTATACACTAGGTACCTAAATTTTTAGCCTCATCGTCTCTTGCGAAATACTATGTTTTATGAATAAAACAATATTACTTACATAATTGAACCTTTATTACTATAATGAAATAACTGTTACACTTTTCTTGTCATTTAACATGAAATGCATCAATAGTAGTACCTACGTATAAGTTCAGAATTTGAAATTATGTTTGATAATTATTTATAATAATTATTATTAACCATGATTGTCATTTATCTATGACTAGACTACTTATGCCAAATACATAGGTGCAAAGTAGTATTTTTAATTTTAAACTCTTTCATGGCCTACGACGCACATGCGCAGCCGCGCGGGTCCTCCAAGTTCTGCCTTTTCCTCAGAAATGCATTGTATAATATTCCTGGGGCTTTCATTTTGGCTTGAAACGCTCCTGCCTGTTGGAAAGAAAGTTGAATAATAATACAATTTGCAACTGTTTTTAGGACAATTTGCACAGCATTATCCAGCCCCAAGCTAAGCGAGCTTGTGTTATAGGTACTATATAACTGATATATTATTATACAATGCATAGATATATATTTTTTATTATACATTGAAAACGACCAGAACACCCTGAACAAATGTCTGCAGATCGTACAAACATTTGTCCCGAGGCGGGAATCGAACCCGCAACCTCCTGCGTCGCAGGCAGACCTTCGCCCACCGCGCCACAGAGGTTTTCTAGAGATTAGTTATGATGCGGTTTGCAGCCCCATAGCTTAGCATGTTTCGTGTATGAAATTAATTAACACTAAAACAAATCTATCTATTGTATTGAGTATCACTCATCTAGTACCCATAACATAAGCTCTGCTTATTTTGGGCTAGTTACTCACAAACCATTTAGGTACTAACATATTTTACAAAATCAGAAACTAAGAATATTTTACTTTGTACATAGATACTTTGTTCAATGCCATTATTTCAATCATAATCTAAATGACCAAAACCGGTTCATCGTGTTATCACGTGTTTATTGCGTCGAAGGCTAAAAATACATGTTGTTTTTTTCACAATCTACTGATTTTTTCATTTTAACCATTGATTTTTTTATTCGACTTTCTACTGGTTTTGTCAAATTCGATCTGGAAACACTGGTAGTTAGTTTGTCACGTTGATTGGTTCGTACGTGCGGCATTATATTACCACTTTACGACGGCAAACGCCTTACCGTAAGATAGTTTCTCTATTACAAGATAGGTACGTTGCGCCGGTTTAAAGTTAATTTTACCACTTTACTGCGACAAACGCTTTATTTACAGTCGTTTCTTTAGTACAAGATAGGTAGGTATCGACTTGTTCGTCATGTCTCGACATGTTCGTCAGCTGATAGCAAATTGATTTAAAAGAGGTATTCTTTTGTATTAGACACAAGCAAACTAAAAACTACTATTACTAGCGTAGGTATGTACCTTACTATATCTCGAGTTTGGTCTTATAAAAGATAATAGATGCATATTCCACCTAAAAGCTAGGGAAATTAGCCCAATAAAGGTGGGTACCAAAATACCTATTTGTACAAAATAAATAACGTGTTATACGTAAGTAGAAAGTAGTAGTACCGACTTAGTTGATTTTAAGTATATAGTTGGGTGGGTATAAAAATATTACATTCTAAATCTGGACAATCGAGACGGACACATTCTCACCTTTTGCGGACCAAATAGATATTTTAGCAATCGCGGTATTATAGGTACCTACCTGGCTAAAATATAATGGCATCTCTCGATAGCTTTTGAAATTTAACCTATCGAATAAATTTTAAAAGCTTTAGGTATTTAATTAACGATTGACACATACCTAATAGCGTATAGGAACAGCAAAAACATTTTTTATCCCCGGATATTTATTTGTGGTCAACTTCATAGTGACTATTTAGGTAGGTATTTCTGAACTCGTGAACTGGACTATGCTCTGAGGTTTCTATCGATACTTTATTTACGAGTACCTAGGCTCTGAGATGGTTACATACCTACCTATACATAAACTTATTTTATTGAAAGAAATAAATATTTATGCCGTTGGTTGGATTAACACCCTAAAAATTGGCTTAAAACATCTAAATTATGATAGTTGTTAATAAGTAGATAAGTACTCGTAGGTCATATTGGTGTTGGGTAATCTAAGAATTCAATGATGAAAATGCTATGAATAAAGATTTTCTTATTCTTATTCTTAAATCGCTCCACATTTTATTATGATATTTGTCACTTTCAGAAGATTTCGAAACCCCTTTTTAGTACCCAACTAGTTACAATATTGTATCTTTTGTGTGGTGGTACAGAATCCCCGGATTAATGCTGATTTTTTAAGAACCTTGATTGCACTTTTCTAAAAGACCTTGCTAAATGTCCTCGTGTGATCAAAAACTTAGATGGATGATGTTTAGTGATAATGATAAAGCTATAGTTGCGCTATCAATAAAATCACTTAAGACACTCTGTTTATGCCCTTTAGTAATGCTTTAAAGAGATTCTGGCACCGTGATATAATCACTTTATTTAGTTGATGGCCTTTAAAACCTTAAATTCAGAATAAAATCGCCATAAATTGTTCATATTCGCCGCTCTTGTACGTCATTATTAGCCCTGTGATTACGTTAGTTTAGTGATAGCGGAAGGGCATAATTTTTTGTTACATACTAATGTGTTCATCGTTTTTAAGGTGACTATCGCCTTTCTTACGGTTACATTCGTTAAAAATTTATCTGCCGTAATCACTTGAGTTTACAGCCCTTTACACCCCAACTGCCGTAATCACTTGAGTTTACAGCCCTTTACACCCCATATACAGACTAAAATCGCCATGAAGCGTTCATATTCGCCGCTCAGGTACGTCATTATTAACCTTGTGATTACGTTCGTTTAGTGAGAGCGGAAAGGCATATTTTTTTGTTACATACTGATGTATTAATCGTTTTTGAAGGTGACTCTCGCTGTTCTTACGGTCATATTCGTTGAAAATTAAACCGCCCTAACCACTTGAGTTTACGGCCCTTAACACCCCAAATTCAGACTAAAATCGCCATAAACCGTTTATATTCACCGCTCCCGTACGTCATTATTAGCCTTGTGATTAAGTTCGTTTAGTGATAGCAGAAATGCATATTTTTTGTTACATACTAATGTATTAATCGTTTTTTAAGGTGACTATCGCCGTTCTTACGGTTATATTCGATGAAAATTAAACTGCTGAAATCACTTGAAATTACGGCCCTTTACATCCCATATACAGACTAAAATCGCCATAAAGCGTTCATATTCGCCACTCACGTACGTCATTATTAGCCCTGTGATTACGTTAGTTTAGTGATAGCGAAAAGGCACATTTTTTTGTTACATACTAATTTATTAACCATTCCTTAAGGCGAATATCACCGTACTTGCGGTTATATTCGTTGAAAATTTAACTGCTGAAATCACTTTACTTTACGGCCCTTTACACCCCAACTAAAGACTAAAATCGCCATAAACCGTCCATATTCGCCGCTCACGTACGTCAGTATAAGATTTGTGATTACGTTGGTTTAATGATAGCTGAAAGGCATATATTTTGTTACATACTAATTTATTAACCGTTTCTTAAGGCAAATATCGTCTTACTTGTGGTTATATTCGTTGTCAATTCATTGCCGTAAGCGTAAGGTGTTTTTAATAGACCAAACTGACTAATTACGTGGTCCATACTGCGATATTGACAGAAGAAGGTTAAATTCCGTAACTATCGTACAATAAGTCGTTTTTGATGTTCTGTGTCCTATGCAATAAACAGTATTATTTAAACGTTAAGTAAAAATGAACGTAAGCTCTTCAAATTTGCCAAACGTTATTGTAATTTAACCGTATAAGGCGTAATTGACCTTAGGCCAGAAATCCATTTTTCTCAGTGTAGGCCTCCCCTAATGAGCGCCATAGCGCCCCGTCTTCAGCTTGCCGCATTCAGCATCTGCCAGCAGTCTTTCGCAAATCGTCATCCCACCTGGTCGGAGGGCGTCCTACACTACGTTTGTCGAGTCGCGGTCTCCACTCAAGAACACGTTTACCCCAGCTCTGCAGCGGTTGTCGGTTCTTCTCGAGCTATGAATGAATGAATGAATGAATAATTTTTTATTTCAGACAACACAGTCCATATTACAAAACAAAAACAATGACATAAAATACAGAATAATAAATAACTATTTAAGTAATAACTACTATCATGCTATTACATGGCCAGCCCTGCACTGCCACTTCAGCTTGCTAATCCTTTGAGCTATGTCGATAACCTTGGTTCGCTGTCGGAGTTATTCGTTGCGAATCCTATCCTTCAGAGAAACTCCGAGCATAGCTCTCTCCATAGCTCTACTAGACTAGCTAGACTATAATATCCTTTAAATAGTTAATCAGCTATGTTTTACCAACAGGAAGGCTAGCCAAGGGTTTCGCGTCGATCATTCCACTGCAAGGGACCTATGAACTGTACCGGTCGTTAGGGGAGCCACACACGATCCGCACGTTCCTACGTGCTGTGCGCGGTCCACTAAATCTCTGCTCTCAGGTGGCTCTGATCGACGTTCCCGACGAGTCACTTGTGGTCGGCCGCAATGCCTTCGTGTACGGGGATGACCTTGCATTTGTAACCAGTACGTACATACCTGCATCGTTAACTTCAGGAGAAATAGGGGTCAGAAAGCTCACAGATGAAAAAACAGCCCGACTAGACTTTGCGTATTTTTACAGCTTAGTAATACCTACTACGGTATCTTGTTAGGGGGTGCTGGAGCAGATATTGATGAAATATTCATCCTCCAAAAAAGAGCAATATTCTAATCTACAATATAAAATGTAGAGTCGCTGACAGAATTCAAGAAATATGTACACAAAAACTTAACTAAAAAACGTTATTAAAGCATCACCGACATTAGATAACCCTAGTTTTTATGACAGAGCCCATTTACAGCAAAATTTATTTTAATTGTACCTATCAATATTATTATTTACGGCCCTTTTACAGCCATTTATTATTATTTTTATTTTTCATATTCATTTATTTCATTGCAATCATTGTGTAGGTACATATTCAGACCAGGTCTTATTATTAGGTAATGTTCAAGAGACACAATGGTAATGGTACCCAAATATGGCGTAGCAAAAGGTATCGAGAGTGGAAGTGGACCGGGTTTCTAGAAAAATCTTTAGTTAGTTTTTAGCAGAAAAATGTAATCCAATTGATAAGGTAATATTATGGATAAGCAGGTATCAATGTATGAAGTTAGGTATAGTAATAGTTATTATTAGTAGGTGGTTTTCTTTTTTGTTAAGATTTGTCGTTAAAAAAGTCGTTTAAATTGTAATAACATTTATTTAAGGGGTAGGTATTTTTTTAGTTTGGTTTCAAATATTTTGTCTTTTCTTCGTCTTTTAGTACTTCCGGTATTTTGTTATAAATTTTTGATGCCATTGTGTTTGGTCCAGAACTTCGCATTTTTAGGGTTTCAAAGATCGGTTTTGAAACCCTTATGGTCTCGCTCTGTCCGTCCCCGCTCTTTCTTGAATATCTCAGTAACTACTGCAGCTATTAACTTGAAATTTGAAATAATGATACATTTCGTGTGCCATTACTGATTTCAAGAAAAATATATATTAATAAATGAAAAATGAAAATGAATATTTTCAGTACAAATTTTGATGTTGAAATTTCAAAAGAGACCTAGGAAGACAAATGGGGTATCAAATGAAAGGTATCGTTTTGTACATTTCAAAACACTTTTTGAAATTTCTGTAAATTTCATACTTTTTGAAATATTTCAAAAAAAGTCGAAAAATTGACCATTCCCCCCCCTATCTCCGAAGATTGCAGACCAATCCATGTACAATGTATTAGGCGTTTGTAGATATCGATCTATATTTTACAGGAAAAATATAGAGAAGTCTGTAATAATAATAGTTTTTGAAAATGGTCAAAAAGGGGGATTTTTTTTCAAAAGGGGGTACCTACCCAAGTTGCATGTCAAATGAAAGGTATCGTTTTGGCCTTTTTAAAACATTTTTTTGAAATTTCTGTAAGTTTCATACTTTTTGAAATATTTCAAAAAAAGTTGAAAAATTTACTATTCTCCCCCCTCCTATCTCCGAAGATTGATGACCGATCCATGTACAATGTATTAGGCGTTTGTAGATAACAATCTATATTTTACAGGAAAATATAGCGAAGTCTGTAAAAATGACCATTTAAAAAAAAACATTGGGAATGGTCGAAAAGGGGGATATTTTTTATCGAAAGGGGGTATCTACCTATTGGTTTATCAAATGAAAGGCATTGTTTTGTAAATTTTAAAACAGTTTTCGAAATTGCTGTAGGTTTCGTACTTTTCAAAATATTGCCATTCGAAAAAAGACGGAAAATTGATTGTCCAAATAATTGGCAAATGTTTGAAACCCTCGGCGCGCGAGTTACACTCGCACTTGGCGGATCTTGTTAATTTTGACTCGGGTAGTGTAATTTTATGTTTATAATCTAGTGGGAAAGCGTCGTGGTAGATCAGCAGTTTTTTGGAAACAATGGGGATAATTTCGGATAAATTTGCAACATTCTAATATATGAATACAAGTCAGTGTTAGTATTTTAAGTTGACGAAAGTGTTCTTTGCAGCTCTCTGGGCTCTTTATATTGAAATGAATTGAATTGAAATGCTGGGCATTGTAAAACGTATCGCCTGAAGTCAACGATGCAGAAAACACGTGTTTTTGATTTTCTAGCATCTATTCTCTCTATCATCATCTACTAGTCCTATCGTACTATCATAGTATATATATATCTACCTACCATAGTATATATGAGTATATAATATAGTACTATCGGACATCTCTTTATCTAAGTCGCTTCATTCTATTGCTTTCTCAGAATTAACGCATTCACTGCCAACCTTCAGCGATGAGACCAGAAAACCTATCTTTAATTTACACATGGGTCGTTGTTTCAGAGGAAATTCCGTGCACACCACAAGACGAATATTTCCTCGAAGCTGTTGCTATTGCTCGAGAGCGCAAGCTATACAACTTCGCCAATTTATCCATTAAATCTATCATAGACATTTTCAGTCAAATTTTCCCTCAAATCGTCCAAGAAGGTAAAATTATGGACTTGGAGGTGGAAATAACATATTTTGAGTTTTTCGAGGCATTCGTCGCGTGCGCTGAAGAAAGTATCAGAGTAAAGGATGAGGAAATGAAGTGGAGGGCGAAATTCTCTATAGAAAATATGGCGCACCAAGTGTCTCCTGCGCTCACGGTTACGCCGCCACTACCGACAGGCAGCGGCGGCGCGGCGCCGCCGCCGCCCCCGACGCCATTTAGCCCAAAGGCCAAGATACCGATGGCGTAGTGTTAATTTCTAGTCTGTTTATTTAATTTTATAGGAAGTTACTTTTTCTTAAAAAACAATAATTAAATGCCTGGTTACCTTACCTGTTATTCTTTCTGTATTTAGTGGCGGCTAGAGGCCTAATGAGAAGCTTTCGGAAGAACCGTCCGAAGAGTAGGTATAATCAGCCCCTGTGTCTGGCCTTTGTGGACTATGAAAAAGTCTTAGACTCCGTCGAAACCTGCAGGGTTATTCACTGTGCCTCGGAATTAAATCGGGGCTCGGAATCGAAAACAGATACGCGCGAAATTCAAATACATATTTCAGTGGTTTTTAATTTTTTCTGCGTTCTGCAAGGAATTAAACTACCAGAAAAGAAGTTTTCTAAGTACGTAGGTACGTACTACTGTGGAGATTTTTATGTAAAGGGTTTAAATCTAATCTATAGGATCTAAGTGAAAAAATTCTATGTCTATGATATAAATACATCGTTAGGTCGTTGATAAGTTCTATCACCATGTAATGTAGGTACTGGCAGTGTCTAGTGCAGGACGTGTGTCCAAGTTCATGCCAAGACGGATGCGTCGTGAGGCTGAAGCCGCCATCGGTGAACTCCCAACGAGTCACACCAAATCCGGTCACAGTGTGACTCAAGTCTATGTCATCCGCGAATCGCAGGTGTAAGATGTAAACATTTTCGGGATATAACATCCCCCTGTCTCACACCTCTGCGCAGTTGGATGGGTTTAGTCTGCTGGCTCTGTACGTGGACACACATGGTGGCGGCGGCATCATAAAGACATCTCAGCACCGCGATATAACGATAGTCTACTTGGAATCGCTGTAAGAATTCCAGAACAGCCCACGTTTCGACAGAGTCAAAGGCTTTTTCATAGTCCACAAAGGCCAGACACAGGGGCTGATTACTCTTTGGACTTTTGTATAATCTACCTTAGTGTGGTGCCATTGGTGCCATATCCTCCGCGAAACCCGGCCTGTTCCGGTGGCTAGAACTCGTCGAGCGAGTCTTTGGCGAGACGATTCGTGACCACTCGGGAGAACAACTTATAGACATGGCTCAGGAGCGATATGGGCCTGTAATTTATCGCCCTTCTTAACCATCAAACCTTTCTTAAACAATCAAAACTGACCGTTAGGCTATAAGTTTGTCATGCAAGCCGTGATTTTTTAGGTAGCAAGTTTTCTACTCTAACGGCCTCCCTTTTGCATAAATTTCATCTCTTAATTATGCATTTTTGAATCGATTTAGGTAACACTAAACTGTGTATTCGTACAACTTGCATGTAGGTAGGTAGGTATTCAAAATAGCGCCAATTTACTAATGAAGTAATGAAAACAAAAAACATAAAAACAGTTTTTATTCCAATGCAAAAAAATGTCGATGCACAAGGAGTTTGTATGTCGAGTAACTATTAAGGTTTCGAGTTTTATTCCGCAAGGAAATTGTTTAGCATATGAGATGGAGGTCGGAAATATTGGATTGGAGTGTTCTAAATTCAAACACAAAAATAGGAGCTTGTTTTATATTCACTGTTTTCAGTGAGTAGGTAATTTACCTTTTTAGAGAGGGGAATGATAAAAAACTTGTAGGTACGGCCTTTTTATCCCTACATTATGTAATGTAGGTATCTACAGCATAGAGAGAGGTGTTGACAAAAATTTTCTAGGTCTTTGGGTATGTTAGGTACCTATTTAGGGAGGTGATTTCTTCCGTCCACGAGTACAAGCCAACCTACAGATTTTGCGTCAATTTGAGAAGGAAAAGTTTAGAGAAGCTTGTTTTTACTATTTTCTGTGGTTTTTACAAGATAATTATCAATTACTTGATTTATTTTTAAACTTTGATACACTAGCCTTGGTTTAAAATCAAGTTGGAAAACATAGATAGGTAATTAAAATGCGTAGCAAGGATCTGAGGCCCAAAAAGCCCCAGCAGATTTTATTCTCGAAGAACACATACGGATCTAAGGTCAAAGTCGAGAATTGGGATTTATCTACGTTCGCTGAACCAAAAGACAACCACATTTACCGTGACGGGTTGAGCCATCACCTCTCTACCTACAACCGATGGGGAACAGACGACCACGGTACGGGGATGACTGAGACACGTCATATGCTGGCGCAGATCTTCACTAAAACCGACCCCGTGTTTTCGTACAAGCCACTTGTTAACTTCACATCCTACCCTTGTACAGAGTAAGCACCTACCGTATTTAACCTACTTTGGTTTCCATCTCGAACAGTTAATCGCGAACCCACACTTCCCGCACGCCACCACCACTCCGCTCGCATATGTTAGTGAAAAGGTAGTGACATTATAGTCAGTAAAAAGGTAGGTAAGTACAATAAGTACAATACAATACAAAACTCTTTATTGTACACCACAAAAAAAACAACAAACAGACATAGACCTTAAACATAAAAGTACAATGGGCGGCCTTATCGCTTAGAAGCGATTTCTTCCAGGCAACCTTTAAGTAAGTATAAGTACTATAGTTTGACCGAAATCTCTGCACGCCTGAGGCGCGCAGACGGTCAAACTATAGCGCGGCGAGACGGGGGAAGTTGAAGCAGAATCTACATATGTCAGAATATCCTCGCCGTACAGCGGTACAGCGGTTTCGGTCAAACGACAATCGTAGGTAGAGGTACTATTCTAGCTCCAGTCGTAGGAGCCTGATCGGGGCTCGAGTTTTCTACTACGGTGGACTCGCATAAGCCCATAATTTAGGTCCAAACGAGTGTATGGTCTAGTTCGTAGTGCCTACCTAGGTAGGTACGTTTTTTTTTGTAGTCGCTTCTAGCTACATACTACGTCTATCTGAGTACCTACCTACTTATTACCAGGAAAAATCTTGGGCATTAATCACACTATCTATAGATACACTACCTGCCTACTTAATATTTTAACTTACCTACAGCACCCCAGGAAGGAACAAGTTGATAAAAGAAGCTAACTTGCCGGAACTAAATCCTGACTTCGGCATCATGGATTATGTCTCGACAAACCAGGACGATTACAGGAATCCCCACCCTTCGGTCACCAAACCGGTAAGACTCGTTTGGTATTTTAAAATGCGTCGACGACACGGCCGCGGAGGGTGCCCTACCATGATCCGGTTACGCCAAGGGATGGTGGTATTTAATTTACCTCAACGTTTTAGTCGAACGTAAAAATCGTGAGGAAGGAAAAATATTTCAACTTTGACGAGGGTTCCTCCCTTATACAAAGAACACCTGCTTTGAATAAATGGAATGTATAGTTAGCTAGCCGAAACCCATCGCGTGAAATTGGCTCCATTTCAAGTCTTAAAGGTACCTACCTACTTGAAGTGTCCGTGATGGTTAGAAAGTGGCGTAATGTTTAATTTTTTTCGTTTTCAGTTGACTATGGCTTCACCAATCTGGCTAATGAACAGATTGATTTGCTCGGATCTCACCCACAACCACGGCACAGCACCTCCGCGTGGCGACTACCAATGCCTTGACACCCACACTCCCATCGGACACATTCGCCAAATGCGCCTGTACCGCCGCAAGTCGTTTGACCCGGCCACTTGTCTACAAGACTTTCCAAGGCTCACGAAATCTTTGGACACTGCCCAACAATAATACAATGCATCATTATCCGAACATTTTTATTAAAAACTAATTACGAACACAATACAAAATATAAATTAACAAAGAAACATAATCAAAAGTCAACATGCAAACTTAAAAGTTAGAAAACAGAAGCATTTGAAATTAAATGTTCTAAACACAAAAAACTTATATTGAGAAATTACTAACAAAAAATTGATCATTAATATCTAACATTAAAATATAGACTGCTGCTGCTTTTCGAATTGTAGTCTAGATCTATATTCGGTACAAGACTGTTTAGTGGAAATTCAAAGGGGAGAATGCAGTAGAAAATAAAATATTTCATAATATTTGGGTAAGTACTAGTATAATAAAACTTTTTGAATAGGTAACTTATCAGTTCTTCTACCTAGAAATGATATAACTTTGTCCATTTCAGTTAAGACAATGTTGTGCCTAACTTAGTTTTAATAACTTAGGCAGCCTAAGTTATTAAAACAGGGAGACTTTTGAGACCGGCGGAGGCAGTGGCACATTGCAAGGAGTCATTTACAAAGGCACCTTTTAAATGTTGTTTCATACCCTAAATTAGTAGGTAGGTACCTCACACAAAGCAGGCTGGGTGTTATGAATCAGAACTGAATTGAATAACTTGATATTATTATTGTAAGTAACAGAAAATATTGTTGCAAACTTGAACAGGAAACAACAAACCCAGCCAGCCTATTATAATTAATTTCAATAATAGGGATAGGGTATATGCATGTGACTTAAAAAAGCTGATTATTTTGAAAGGAAATCATTGATCAGACTCAATCACAAATTGCTTTAGTTATATAAAACCTTTTAAACGAACTGCGGTATAAGATACCTATTAAAAGTTGATCTATTCTCTCTTCTCGGAGTATTGCACCACTTCTTCCTTATGTTCGCATCTCGCGGTCTAAGAAAAGTTATGTCAGGTGTGGTATTTTTTAACTTTTGCACAGGGAAAAATAAAATCTTTTCTCTTTTGCTCAATTATAATAATATGATTGTTTATTTGTTTTATTTATTTGTTTCCAATTTTATTTTAATCAAAAAACTAATAAAGAAACCGAAGCACTTTCAGTTGACAATGTGCATGATGATGTCACAGAAAACACGGCAGTAATAATCTTCAATAATAATCTTCTAATATAAATCTTCTATAATAATCAATTTAAAAAAAATCTATGCATATACCCTATTAGTTGTCAGAATCTATGAAGTTAGAAAAAGGTCTTTTTATGTGTCATTCTTTTAGAATCATTGTAGCTCATCATTCCTGTTATGAATCACATTCGGGTTGAAATTGCTGCATTATAATGAACACTTTTAAAATAGCAAATTATGTTAATATAGTGGCTAGCCATGCCATTACTCTATTATAATTACAGACCTACCTGCCTACCTAAGAATACCAATGATTGACACAAAAAGTGTTAATGTGTACGCCTCTTCTTAAATCCTTTGCCTTTCTTGGATTTTAGCTTGTGCTTGCGTGAAGTTGGTTTGCTGCTGGTGCCTGTGATCTCGTCGCCTAGCATGCCTACAGTTGTAAGTTTTCTCCTTCTATTCTTCTCAGCCTTTGTCACTGGCAAACGTGTGAGATAACTTTCTTCATACTCTGTTTTCTCCTGTTCATATTTGGATATAGAGTGCTTGACATGGTTCCCTGTGGTCACTTCTTGTGGTGCCTCAGAGTATTCCTCACGTAACTCCCTCATGACACTCGAGTTGAGGAATTGCTTTTTGGATTTTTCTTTCATTTTCTTCTCACTGTCAACTCTTGAACTAGCCTCATCAAAATGCATAGCGGCCAGTTTAGGTGGCACATAAATGTTTGGTTTGTTTCCTTTGTCTTTCTTTTCTTGTCCATGGTCAGAAGAATCACTAGATTCCTCTTCTGAATCATAAATTTTACTAACTAGATTTTCAGGGTTAGCGTGGTAGGACTGTGGATCATCTGATGTAGCACCAACAACGGCTGTTTTGACTAATTTATCAATCTGGTATTTTAATTTTGAATCGATAGGACGAATCTTTTCAAGAACTGTTCTTATTTCAATGAGTCTGTCAATTGAGGGGTCAGATTCAATTTTTTCTCCAGAACATTTTCGTAGGACAATAAATGTGAGGTTAATAAGATAACTGAGAAGCATTTGATATTTCATCTCCAGAAAGCTTAGACCCTTGTCTGTAGTTATTTCACCACTTTTTACTCGAACCAACATGTTATCCACTAGCTGTGACACTTGCTGCACATTCATATTCATTTCCTTAAGCAAGTTCATTGCTTGTGGTAGATCAGGTTGTTCCATTTCATCTGTAGCCTAAAACAAATAAAATAGTACAGGACTGATTTGTTATGATGTTCTGTAATATCTCATAACCTGGCTTATAACTGCTAAAATATAAGTTCAGGTCTCCTTGCAAAAAGGCGAAAATCAACTTCTCAGTCAAGTCTCCCATGAGGCATAAACAAAAGCCGATGAACACGGCCGAGTCCCGGGGCCTGCATTAACCGTGACACGACACGAGGTTTTATTTCTACTATACTATAGTAAACCGAAACTTACATACCTGAACCATGTTTCTGTGTCGCGTCTTCCTTAATTCTCCGTCTTGCTTGATTAGAATTCTAACCTTTCTGTAAAGTAGGTACCGAACACGTACCGAAGGTTTTTTGTTTTGCTACGTTTTATTTTCATAAGTTCAATCCCAACTCAATCTACTATTCCGACTCCGACTTATGAATCTAACTCAATATCAAACCCAAGCTGAAAGTAATTGAGATAATAAAACAGATTTTCCTAAAACTGATCGAATAAAAACAACGGCAGACCTACAAACACATAATGAAACAACGAATCGCACCAACTTGAACTTTGTGATTGTGAATCGCATCGGCGCGCGGCGCATCGCATCGCACCGAAGCAGTGTGTGTTGCCAGATACGTAGTATCCCCTCAGAGCAATAACTACAGCATAGAGGGACCGTGAAATTTAAGTCTAGTTATACTCTTTACCCTTATAACACAATCAGTGTGAAAGAAGAGGATAGGTATATAGAAATATGGATTGCTTATGGCAATGCTGTCCACTTTTTTCGTCTCGGTAGTGATGTGCCGATTTTGCAGAAGTATCGATATTAATTTATTTTAAACAGATAATTTAACTATTGAATTGAATGTTCATACGTTATTGTCATGAATGTCTTTAGAAGGTTATCGATTCGATTAGGTATCTCTAAACTTAGGAAACAGTACAATTAATCAAAATCGGTTCAGCAGTTTTCATGATATGAAATGAAATAGAAACAATCGGATCAAAACGATATTTTTTATTTATTACGAGCTGACCCGCCCCGGCTTCGCCCGGTTGGATATTCCCATATAAATCTTCTCTGGGCAAATATTTCAAAACCAAATTAGCCAAATCGGTCCAGCCTTTTCAATGCCTTTTTTGAGACTAACGAACAGCAATTCATTTTTATATATGGAGATTTGTGGATAAAACAATTAAATAAATTGAAAATTGAATAATCTAAACTGCTTTCTTCTAGTCTACTGTCCTTTGAAAATTACAGTTTTAGTCAAATGCGATCTAATTTTTTCTTGATCATCCCCAGTTTTCTTTGTTATGTAGTGAATTTTAATATTTAAATAGTTCTGCGTAATCGTTTTAATCAACAGTGCTCTGTGATCTTCTGTGAAGGCATGCTCCAAACCGTGTTCAATTAAATCCGCAAAAACGTTCGTAGGTAATAAGATATTGCTTACTTTTAAAATCATATTAGTGATAAATAATGTAATGTTACGGCAAACTTTTTTAACTCTAAGTCATATGTCCTATCAACATCACCTTGTTTTTTTGCTAAGTACCTCTCTATAACTTTATTATTTTTTACTGCATCTAATATCAAAAGCTTATCTTGTTCTAAATTTTCTTCGACGAGTATTTCTTGAAGTCTATCCTGCAGAGTATAATTTTTCTGTTCAAACGTTTTGTTTGTTTTCTAAGCGCATTCATTTTCAAAAGGCGTTTCCTGCAGAGTTTCTTTGATTTTTCTAAATCCTGTTCTAGCTTTGTTATTTTGTTCGTTAGTGCTGAGTAAGATGACGAGCTTGAAATTGGAATTTTATTTTCATCTATTTCCATAGCATGTGAAGAATCCTGAAAAAGTAATAATAAGTTTATATTATTGTTTTTCTCCGATAATGCAATGTTTCAAATTTTTAAACTTATTTTCTGATTTTCAGCTACAGTTTGAACTTGACATAATGTTAAATGAACAGCTTGTAAAGGTACGTACTTTACTTTCAGCATGAGCTACTGTAGGAGAATTGTGATCAATTTGTATAATTTGAAGTGGCTCCCGTCCTGGATTTGGGTGAAGATTCTCATCATCATTATCATTATCCTGAAATAATAAAAGCTTAGTAAAAAAATACTACCTGGCTTTAACCTTAATAAAAGTTCAATTTGCAGACATAAAAAAACACTGATATGCAACACATTACAATACAATAACATACATAATGTCTGAAAACAACAAAACCAAGGTCAAACTCAATAACTCTATTTCTTTAGGCTTACAAAATAAGCACTTAGACAAGTCAAATTTTATACTATAAACAGGTTTATAAATAGTCATTATTATCAAATAAGAAATAATTATGATGTTATTGATTTTATTCGCTTCAATTTTTTGTCCACTAGTGGAAGAAGCGAAAAATAATCTCATCTTCAATGGCCACACTGATCCTGGACCGGTCGTCGTACATGGCCATCTTCCCGAAATTGTTTCCGAATACACTTACCTTAGGCAGATTCTGCAGTTGGGTAAAAACAATTTCGAGAAGGAGGCCAAGAGGAGGATCCAGCTAGGTTGGGCCGCGTTTGGCAAACTATGCTGGCAGTGGGCTGGCCATATTTCAAGAAAAACCGACAACCACTGGGGTAAACGTGTTCTTGAGTGGAGACCGCGACTCGGAAAACGTAGTGTAGGACGCCCTCCGACCGTGGGATGACGATTTGCGAAAGACTGCTGGCAGATGCTGGATGCGGCAAGCTGAAGACAGGGCGCTATGGCGCTCATTAGGGGAGGCCTATGTCCAGCAGTGGACTGGTATAGGCTGATGATGATGATGAAATTTCTGAATATTTGCACTAAGTGACCGCACGTGAAGATGGCTTTACTTACCAACAATAGGCATGGTATGGCGCCAGGTTTGAGCCTTCTCCATTTATCGCTAGTTACAAAGCAGTCGTCTGTAAAATGTTTAGAGCATATTCGGCTATGCTTAGTCCAATTACTTCTGGCTCTCGGAATCGCTTTACACCAGTTCTCTTTCTCATTTGGAGGCATACTAAAAAAGAAAACGATACCTTCTTCAATTTATCGGCATAAATTTATCGTATCGATAAAAAGTACCTATCTATGTACATCACTAGTATAGATTTACCTAACAAATTAACAATATTTAAATTTGTAAATTATTTCGTGATTACAACATAATTTGTAATAAATATGGTTTGAGGGATCAATAGCAATCTATAATATGTATGGTTTTAGTGATCACATCCAAATATATCGCGTGATTTTGTATGAAAACTGTAAAAAAACACTTACCGGTGAAAGCTTACAAATTCATAGTTTTCTTTCCTTGATGAATGTGTTTTACATGATAACACAAAACAAGCCATGTTATAAGCTTATTCATCTGTCCTTTGCACCTTTTCTTTAACAGATTTATGCACAAAATCTATTATTTTTTTGTAAAATAATGACCCAGCTCACGTATTTACATTCACGACGTAATAAGCAACTAAATCAAATACTTTGTACGGTTAACCGTGTGCTAAGCATCTGTTGTGCTTTTTTTAATTGGTCGTGTAATAAGAGACCAACTATGACCGTTTGACATCTTCGGAATGCCCATTTAGCTTTAAGCCTACATGATAGATATACGTTTGTCTCATAAACCAGTACAATCTGCGGTATAAGAGAGAAGAGCTTAGATATATCGTAATTTCTTCGCTCTCTCTATGCTGTAGTTATTGCTCTGAGAGTATCCCCCATGTAGTTTGTAGTTGCCAGATGAGTATTTAAACCCCCCAACTTTGTTCCAAATGCCCCCGAAAATTAGCTTTTTATCAAAAAAACCCCCAAAAATGGTATAAAGGAGAAATACAAAAATTGGGTTCATCAGTTTGCAACTTTCCAATATTTTCATGTTGTTAGGTAATCTCTTTTGTATTTCCTTGCAAATTTCCATCAAGAAGTCTTTGCATCGCTTCGTCCACAACAGTCATTTGTTAGTTTATTTAGGAAAGTTAAAAACGAAATGATAAAACACGAAGTTTTAGTAAGATAAGAAATTTTAGTAATGTAGTAGTTATAGTATTCTATTATCTGTGGCAATACTATCAAAATTTGAAACTGTCTAAACGTTCAGTAATTTCACAACTTTTTATTTGAAGATAGCATAATCTGATAATTCAGATTATGCTATCTTAACCATACCACTTGAACCGTATACGTATTTGATAAACAATACTAATGTATTGTTTATCAAAGACGTATACGGTTTTAGTAGCTGACGAACGACATCTCTGCTGTGTCGGGATAGCAGTGCGCAGCGGGCGAAAGTAATCTAGTCAGCAGGCAGCACCGTTTACAACTTGTTTACAATGTTTACAATAATTAATTTCGTTCGGGCACACCAAAGGAAATGGAAAAAATGAAATTTTATACCACCCCTGACCCCAGAAATTATGCTCAAACTAAATAATAATAAAGCAAGAAGCTATTTCATCTAATAAGTACCTATTCAATAAAAACTAGAGGAATTTGTATTGCATATTGCACTATTAATCTTTGACATGAGTTGAGAAACAAGGACCACCGCGTAATTGTTTCAAACATCAAACAAAACAAGCAGAGACTATAGACAGTGTACGACAGAGAGATAATGAATGATGTTCTTCTTTCAATCTTCGACAATGCGAACGAGTGCCTTAGACCACGCGTTGCATATCGAGCAACTTATCGAAGAAAAGCCCTCGATAAATATCGAATAGCAGATGTTGAGAATACGCTTGTTTGATTCGAAGCAATCACTCGATATTTTGACAGTTGTTGCCATATTTATCGAGTAGATATATTGCGAGAATTAAGCTAAGCCCACTGTGCACTGTGATTTCGTTCGTTCAATCAAGCACATGAAATAGGTTGGATGATTCCACTCTATATATTCCACCAATGTCAATATAAATGTCTTAGGGTCCCATTCCACTCATTCAATATCTTTGTCCCGGAACGAACGTAGGATCCTAGGATCTTTGCTTTGTCCAAGTTCTATGTCCACTATTTGATCAAATTTCTTTGATGTGTGCGAAACCTCGGGCAGAAACTAGTAGTACCCAAATTTTTGATCAACCATTGGTGTTGCTAGTAAATTGAATGAAGTCTTCCAAGTTCTTTGATCAAACGCATAGACTAGTAAGTAGGTATATGATCCAATGTACATATAACTTTATTAAGAAAGAAAATTACTACACTAAAATAATAGAATTAAATTAAAACTAGTATTTACAATAGAAACAATTGAGCTATCTGAAAACTGTTGCAAACAATCTACCTACAGCTAGCTCAACTGATCCATACCTATCAATACCAGTCGAAAGCGTGGCCGAGTCACTGGCTGCATTGCCCCGCTGTATGGCAATGCTGATGCGCTGTGCCAGATACGCACCAGCTCTCGAGTCACTCGTCGCTTCGACCAGACGCTCAGATAATTTTTGAAAACCCGGAGAGCCTCGGTACCCCACGGACCTAGGATTTCGACTTCAAGGGGAGCAAATGCGTAGGCTCTGTCGATACCTGCATATTTGCGCCTCTTGAGATTTTCGACCAAATCTGCCGCCGCCGCCGTACCAGCCCTCACGAAAGTCCTAGGAAGACAGGAAGATGCGATGGCGCGAGTGTGTCGATAATAATGAACATTGGACAAGAAATTGGATGAGTGATGATGATGATTCTTTGTTAATGGCAATATGGTCTGGTTGGACTCTTTTCTGCATTATTCCTATGTCAATGATGACGTTGTTTGTGTCAGTGGTCAGTGTCACTAACAAAAATGTCAGTTGCTTTGCTTGTTTTGTTTGTGACGTTTGTGTGAATTGGTTGGATTGGTGTTGGATTGAGTTTGTAAATTTCCAATTTTATAATTTAAAAACAAAATCTTTAAACTTACAGCACAGCAAAATTCAACAAAGCTCTCTTTAGTTTATAAAAAACAATGAGTCGGTAACATTTTTCTGCGGAATAATATTCTAGGATGCTGCGAGTAAGTTATTATGCTTGATGTTGTTTTACGTTGTGTTCTGACTTGAATCGATAAATATTTATTATTTATTATTTTTTAGGTCTGTATGTACTATTTCCTAGCTATAAGTCCTGCATATTATTGCAATGGATTCTATGTGCCGGGTGTTGCCCCAGTGGAGTTTAGAAAAGGGCATAAGATTGAAGTTAAAGCTGTTAAGATGACTAGCATTCATACACAGCTTCCCTATGAATATTACTCATTGCCCTTGTGCTTGCCGAAAAATGGCACATTCGTCTACAAGTCGGAGAACTTGGGCGAGGTTTTACGTGGAGACCGGATAGTAAACACTCCATATGAAGTGCACATGGCAGAGAATATAAAATGCAGATTACTGTGCCACAAAAAAAATAATCCAATTAACTGGAGTGTTGAAGAGTCTGAGAAAGTGGCAAGCCGTATTGAACATGAGTATTTTGTACATCTGTGAGTAAATAAATAATCCAATTGAAATACAATACATTTTTATGTGCCTTCTTAACAACTTTTATATTTTTAGTTTAGTTGATAACTTACCAGTTGCAACCAGAGTCTTCAATAGTGAAACATCAGAGAGAAATATAGAGCAGGGTTACC
This sequence comes from Eupithecia vulgata, assembly GCA_946478455.1. Lineage (NCBI taxonomy): Eukaryota > Metazoa > Arthropoda > Insecta > Lepidoptera > Geometridae > Eupithecia > Eupithecia vulgata. Next base: position 6,933,936 of record OX297862.1, on the reverse strand, counting down.
GTCTTGGATTCTTGTCGAAAGGAAAAGCCTTTATTAATAACCATCTGAAACTTTTGCTTAAATATCATAAGCATAGTCAGTAAGTAAAACTAAATTCTTAATTTTGGTGATTTCTTATCATTTCTACCAATTCCTGTGGCTTCGTATGTGTTGTTTCTATGGAAACATTCATAGGTCATTTCTATCATATGTGAACAGATTTATAGGGTAAAAGTAGCCCATGTTATTTTAAGTTAAGACCTACATCTATGCAAAATTTCAGCACAATAAATAAAGACAGATAAAAAAAATCCTTTCAGTAGTTTTGGTGTAAACAATTAACTAACAATCCATACAAACTTTCGCATTTATAATGTAAGCATGATTTGCTTGGGCCTATTATTTTAGTTGAAATTTGTTTATAATAACATAAACCTACATACACGGGTAGCTGCAGCAGTCAGGATGTGACTACTGCAACCTGCGACTGCATAGTGAACTACATACAGTTTTCTATTTACAGACACACATGAAACTGCTCGATCAGTTGCATAATTCATTATGCAGTCTCAGCTTAAAGCAGTTAATATCCTAACTGCTTCAAGCTGCCTGTGTACATAATGTAGGCCTTTAGACGATTAATTTTCAAACACTTACCTATATTTTACAGCGATTCATATAGGGTAGTGGGCTTTGAGGTAGAAACCTACTCTATTGATAAAGATGACTTATCCTTTGTTGATGACTCATGCCAATACCGAACAGATGCAAAGCCTCAACTAGTCAACGAAGATACAGGAACTAAGTTATACTTTACATACTCCGTGGAATGGAGCGAGTCTGATGTGAGCTGGGCATCTCGCTGGGATATATATCTTGACATGAAGGATGTTCAGATACATTGGTTTTCAATTGTCAATTCCATTGTTGTTCTTTTCTTCTTATCGGGTAAGTGTGGGTCAGTTATTTGTTGCCCCATTTAAATGTTTTTAATGGTTTCTAATCATTTAGGTAATATGCATTGTATCTTATTGCTAGTTAAGAGCTAACTTCACAGAAATATCCATATCTATAGGCATAAATCAATTTTAACTATGGAGCTAGAAGTTTCTTCTTCTAATACTTTACTAAACTTGGAGTGAATGAGATAAATTTGATATATTTATTTATTTGCATTGTTTCAATGATGTCAATGATATTAATGCTTGGCCAGATGTCGCCCAGTTTCGCACCAACAGTAGCAGGTATTTAAAGAAAATGCTGTTAAGATTAATTACTGACTTGTCTAATTGATTATTTTGTAAGCCTAAAGAAATAAAGTTATTGACTTTGACTTTGCTGCCGCTGTCCACTGCTGGATATTAGGCCTCCCCAAAAGATCGCAACAATGAGTCATTGTGGCGATCTTTGCGATTGTAGGTAGTGTTCAGCTATAGTAAGTAGGTAGTTAGGTACATAAGCTAAACATTACGTGCTTACTCAAATGTAAATTGTTTTGTTTCCAGGGATACTGACAATGATAATGATACGCACGCTGCGGCGCGACATCGCCCGGTATAACTCTGACGAGAGCATAGACGACATGATGGAGGAGACTGGCTGGAAGCTGGTCCACGGCGACGTGTTCCGCCCGCCGCCGAAGCGCATGCTTTTCGCCGCAGTTATCGGAAGTGGGATACAAGTGTTTCTTATGGCGTTGATTACTATCTGTGAGTAGCATTTCGTTTTAAACAAATAACTCGCTCCTACTCGCAGCTTCCGCCGGATATAAGCAGCCCCTAGTTTATGTTCTACTTGAACGCAGAAATCTTGATGGATTCAGTAGTTTTAAAGATATTGGGTAGCAAACAATACCTCACAGACTTTCGTACTTGTAGGATAGTATTAGCAGCAAGCTTCAGTGCGACGTATTTCTTAGTAATATAAGAATACATACGAATTCATCATTAAAACACCTCACCACATTCAAACAGAAGTGGATTTTACCGCGTGTAAAATCAGGATTCCCCCAGTTTGTGCCATGTTATGCTAAGTGTAAGAGGTATAGGCTGTATTGTATAATGCAAGTATAAGTGGCATCTGCGTTCTAGCTATGCATAAAATAATTGCATATTTTCCCACCCAGATCTTTTCCCTATCTTCTAATAACATCAGAAAACATTGTCACATAATATCCTTTATTTTCCAGTCATAGCGATGCTTGGAATGTTGTCGCCAGCGAGCCGAGGCGCGCTAATGACTGCCGCGATATTCCTCTACGTATTCATGGGCTTAATCGCTGGGTACTACTCCGCCCGCCTTTACAATACGATGAAAGGGAAACAATGGAAGCAAGCTGCATTCCTCACCGCCACGCTGTACCCAGCCATTGTTTTTGGCACCTGTTTCTTCCTAAACTTCTTCATAATGGGGAAACATTCGAGTGGAGCGGTACCTTTCTCGACCATGATGGCGTTGCTCTGTCTGTGGTTCTGCATATCGCTGCCGTTGGTGTATTTGGGGTATTATTTTGGATGCCGGAAACAACCGTTTCAACACCCTGTTCGGACTAATTTTATCCCTCGAAAAGTGCCGGAACAAGTTTGGTACATGAATCATGTTACTTGGTAAGAATCATTATAACTAGAAATAATAATAATTCTCTGCTTTGCTTTGTTAGTTAGAATTTAAATAAAAAATTAAACTGTTAATTTAAATAACAATCTAAGCCCGCTAAGGGTGATTTTAAAATAAAAAATATGAAATAAAAAAAATAGTTTCTGCCCGCGGCTACGCGAAACGTTTAAAAGTTTATTCTATCCCATGGGAACCCATCCCATTCAGGGGATTGATACAATGTGGGTACAATGCGTAGTTTATGTTTTATTCCAGGCCTAGATCTACATTTATTCGAAATTTCAACCGTAGTTCTGGCGTGAAGAAGTAACAAACATTTATCCATTCAATCTTTCACATTTATAATTTAAATTTGACTCGCTTCTGCCCGCGGCTTTGCATTGAAAAATGACAGCCTGCCGTTTAATAGTTTTGGCTTGAAGAGATGACAAACATCTATCCAAACTTTCGCATTTTGTAATAGTATGTAGTGTGATGTGATTAGGCGATGTCATCGCACGTGATTATACCTACAGACCGTTCACCGTAAGACTGCCTTGTATGGAATCACACACAAAACAGGGAACATCTTACGGTGAACGGTCTATAGTGCACGAATTTGAGGAGGTATTTGCCAAAGTGGGACGAAATAAGGTGTAAATAAAAGAAACTTTTGTTTGAAAAATACATAGCTACATGTATATTTTTTTATTTTCAGTACCTTTATGGCGGGTATCCTGCCATTCGGAGCGGTGTTCATAGAACTTTTCTTCATATTCACCGCGCTTTGGGAAAACCAATTCTACTACCTATTCGGATTCTTGTTCCTAGTGTTTTGCATCCTCGTGATTTCCGTCTCGCAAATATCAATAGTACTTACGTACTTCCAACTGTGTGGAGAGGTAATTATTATAATTTATCTTGAACTAAGCCTCTATTATTCACAAAAATAAGGCTTTCCCAGACAGGCATACAGACAGGCACGTCTCAAACTCACTGACACGCAACATAAAAATGAAACATCCAAATTTGGGCTTAAACTTATAACATACAATAAGTAGTTATGGGATAAAGCCTATATTTTATTCCAGGCCTATATCTACATTTATGCGAAATTTCAGCCTGATCTGTGCAGTAGTTTTGGCTTGAAGTAACAAACATCCATCCATCCAAACTTTAGCGTTTATATTATTAGTGTGACTTTCTTGCGCTTTTTGTGTTGTGTGCAGTGGTGTTAGACGTCATGGATGAGTAGGTGTGAGCGTCAACTTTGAAGCGTCCTTTGACACGTAACCACTTTTGTTTCCACAACACCAAAGTCGGCGGGCAGCCGACATTGACAAAATACTATTGGCCTACAATATTCATACCTTGAAATATCGCACAAACCCGCTGGGCTGTATCGTTGACTTTCATCCCTACAGTCTCTACCCACTTATTAAATGATATCAAATAAATTCTGATTAGTTCTAATATCCGAATAAACATTGTATGTCCGAATTTGATACTCACTATAATTTCGTTATAAGACCTTCATGAAACTATGATTCACAACAACTTTACAATAAATTATTCTTTTTCTTATCTATTTTGGTTCGCTAAAGGAACTATCGGAATTTGCAGGAAACATGTTTGATATTTAAGATTATTTATCGGGTATTTATCGCGTACTTTTTGCTTTCTTTTCCCCAACGTTTCAACCGCGTTTCAGCGATCGTGGTCACGGGGCGACTAAACATGTTTGATTTACAACTTCGCTGTGATACATGCAGTATTATATGTCAGTTGACGACCTCTGTGGCACGAGGTCTGCCTGCGAGCGACGCAGGAGGTTGCGGGTTCGATTCCCGCCTCTGAACAAATGTGTGTACGATCTGCAGACATTTGTTCAGGGTGTTCTGGTCGTTTTCTATGTATAATAAAAAATATCTATCTAGATATTATGTTATATTACTCGTATGTATATCAGTTATCTAGTACCCATAACACAAGCTCTGCTTAGCATGGGGCTAGATAATGCTGTGTGAATTGTCCATCATTATTATTTATTTAGTTACACTTGTTATATAGCTAGTGCAAGTTAAAAGCGCAAATAATCAGGGATTAGTAAAATTCATTCGCCCCAGCTTCGCACGGCGATATTCCATAGCCTATGTTACTTAGTGATAAAGCAGCTTTCTAACGGCAAGAATATTTTTGAAATTGGTCCAGTAGTTTACTTACAAAAATACAAATCTTTCCTCTTTATACATACATATGTATACTTTTTTTTTTAAATCAAAAGCGTATGTTATGAAATAGCAGTAATATAAAATAACATGACTTTGTAGCACTAAATTCTAGCTCCAAATATTAGAATTTATTTTTATTAGGGGATGCAGAAACTACGCAAATATACGTAGGCTCTGTCGAGACCTGCATATTTGCGCCTCTTGATATCTTCGGCCAAATCTGCCGCCGCAACAGCCCTCACGGAAGTCCTAGGAATATGGGAAGGTGCGACGTGTGAGTGTGTCGTGTCGACGCATGTAGCGTCCCACGCAATAGGCCTCCCCAACTCCCATGGGACTAGAGTCATGTCGTCGGGCCTCTTACCATCGTCACGCAACAGACCATTTTGTTTGCTTAGTCTGATGTTAACTCTAATGTTTTCTTATTTCGGTTGCAGGACTACCATTGGTGGTGGAAGAGTTTTATCATATCAGGAGGTTCCGCTGTGTACATATTGATTTACTCAATATTTTATTTCTTCAATAAACTGGAAATTACGGAGTTTATACCGACGTTACTCTACATAGGATATACAGGTGTGTTATGGTTTAAGTTTTTGTAAAGGGATTTGAAGATTTTTGTATGGAGAGTGGCCCTACCATCAGCCACCGGGGGCGGGGGTAAGAGTAAAATAACTATTGCGCTCTTATGTTTTTTTCATATCTCATACCTGACGATTTTAAATATCACTTTTTTTTTTAACAAATGTGTCTTCTGTCCAAATATGCACGCGGCATCGTATATACAGTTTTTAAGTAACCTATGTCCGTCCCCGGAATATTATTTACCACCCTGCCAAATTTCATAGCTTAATTTTAAGTTGCGTTTGAGTATTCGGGGGTAAGCCTTGTAGGCGTGAAAAGGTAACAGACAGACAGACAAAGTTACTTTCGAATTTATAATATTAGTATGAATTACTTCTGGTCTGCGGTTAAAAAAGGACTAAGCGGTGACCGGTGTAAGGTCCAAAATTTTCAAACCCCGTTGGTATTGTTTAACCACGGAAGAAGTTTTATATCGTACTTGACAATGCACTGTAGATACTGATTTTTAATTTTTTTTCAGGTTTGATGGTTTTAACTTTTTGGCTGCTAACCGGTACTATTGGATTCTTCGCAGCATACACTTTCATTCGGAAAATCTACGGAGCTGTAAAAATAGACTAAACACCCATAGTAGCTATTTAATTGAAACTTAGTGACAGTTATTTATTATATTAGTCACAGATGCGTTCATTTTGCGAACTTTGTAGGCGCGCTTAACTAATTTATATAGGTTAATTAATACCTAGGACAGGTTAGGTACATGAGATTCATAACATTGTTTATACATAATCATAATTCTTATACCTGTACTAACAGAATCTCGAATAAGAGCGTGGTACAAATAAATTCTTACTACGTGGATGGACGGTTTTATCAAACCTAGAATTTTGACAGATTGGTATCTATAGGTAAGTTTAAGGTACCTAGGCAGATATCTTTTGTTTCATAGCAGAAGCTAAACTCACATAATATGCATTCAGGCTTATGGCTCGCGTGAGCTTACTAATATACTGTACCTACGAACAAAAATTTGATTTCTTCCGAGATTTAATTTGTAAATAATATTTTTATGTAGAAAATGACTTATTGATGTTTTAGCGTTAATATATCCCAGCGAAAAAAGGACCCAGTTACAATAAAAAATTGTCTGTTTCGCGCGGTAAAGAAAGCATTTATCATTAGATAGAAGACCAAAGTGAGTGGGTATTTTTTACCCACCCGATTTAATTTTAGCGGAACGCGTCAGTGATGATGTGCAAATTATTCCTAAATCATTACAGATAATGTATTGGCTGACATTCCTTCAAACTTCCTTTAGTTATTTAGATAATCTAATCGATGAAGATTGGGCTCTACAGCATGCACCACTTTGTAGGTAAGTAAGTATGTTTTTTGTGTGTGAAAAAATACTTAGTTAGCACAAATAAAATACCTATGTTATGAAGATAATGCATTGGTTTTATTCAGTGGTTATTATAACTACACATACCTAATTGACATAATTACATTATTATGTACTGTAGGTACGTACAACTTTGTACACAACGGAAAAACCGTACTTATCCGGAATAAAAAAATTTACATCAACAGATGTATATATAATACTTTATTGTACTCGTACCACAAAAACACAGAAAACAGTACAGAAATAACTGCTACGAGAAGACGAAATACAAAGGCTGCCTTATCGCTGTGAGTGATCTTTTCTAGGCAACCTTGGGTAAGGACTAGACAATAGGGAACTACAAAGACAAAAAATATTAAAATAAATAAATTATACTTACACTAGATAGGTACCTACCTACTTTATAATACCTACTTGGATTACCTACTTGCTGCGAAAGTTAATTCAGCGTTTGAATTTGAAACCATGAAGCTGGAAGACGATGTTAAAAACAAAACAACAACAACAGAGTGAGACCTTTAGGGCGCAGCCGCCAGTACCTGTAAAGTCTGTGAGTGAGACGATGGGTCTGTGCTGGTGTTAGGAACCGTGGCAGTCGTTTTCATATCAAAAATAGGTGATATCAAACGAAAATGTTGATAAATTCGTCGGCCTACAAATTGAAATATTCTGCCTCATTTTGGTTTGTAGCCCCTAATCTCAAGCTTTCGTCTATTCTAGCTTCTTCTTGAAACTTTGCACTCAGCTTTCAATCGCCTGTAGAATCCTTTTTACGAGGGGGACAGGCTAATAATAACCAAGAATATACCTAAAGTACACGCAGCTTACAGTAGGTACACATGCCCGCTTTAGACAACACATATCAGTCCAGTCTAGCCAGTAGGCATCTACACAAGGCATTGGTTGAGAAACGTCTCTTTTCGTCTCCGCTACGGACATTCTGCTTGGGTGGAGTCTGGGCCTAAGGCGGCGGCGGCCGCTTAAAAAATACAAATAGCACTAGACCTAAAACTAACTATTACAGTGCCGTTTATCATCTGTAGTTAAAAAACCAAGTTTAGCATTTTTGTCTGTCACATCTTTATTTTTAATGGGTCTGTCAGTGTCAGACGTCACGTCAATGTCAGTCATTCATAATCACAATTTTCCTGGCTGGGCCCGGTCCAGCAAAATAAACTAAAAATGTATTTTCTCATTTAGAATATGTGTTTTTCCGTATTTAGATAACATTAAGTGTACTTTATATTCATTTCTATATTTTTTACGCTATCGTACAAAATGGAAACCAAAGTAGCAGTCGTCACTGGCGCCAACAAAGGCATAGGATTTGAGATTGTAAAAGGGCTCTGTTCAAAATTTGATGGTGTTGTGTACCTCACAGCGAGAAGCGAAGAGAGAGGGTTGCTGGCGGTAAAGAAGCTGCAAGAACTTGGACTAAAATCAACGTTTCATCAGTTAGATGTGACTTCTGCAGAAAGTGTTGAAAGTTTTGCTACACACATTAGAAAACATCACTCTGGAATAGATATTCTCGTAAACAATGCAGGCGTTCTAGACTTCGATAAATGTTTTCCAACATATGAAGAGACCAAAAAGCTAATTGATACAAATTTTATGAGTCTATTGACTATAACCAAATTGTTGTACCCTCTCCTGAAAAACAATGCTCGAATAATCAATCTTAGTAGTGACTGGGGACTTCTTTCTAACATCAGAAAACAGATATGGCTGGATACATTGATAAAGGATGATCTTACAGTGGAAGAGATTCTTCAATTTGTTAATGACTTCCTACAAGCGGTTAAAAATGGCAAAAATACATATGTTAACTTTGCTGGCCACTATGGAGATTATAAAGTGTCAAAAGTAGCTCTATCTGCTTTGACATTTGTACAACAAAGAGAGTTCAAAGAACAAGGGAAGGATGTTTCTATCAACTGTGTTCACCCTGGCTTTGTGAAGACTGATATGACGAAAGGGATGGGAGACTTTAGTCCAGAGCGAGGAGCAAAGGCTCCACTCTACTTAGCATTGGAAGCTCCACAAACACAAAAAGGGACTTTTGTGTGGCATGATTGTCACCAAGTCAACTGGGACGATTAATATGGTTACTAAATTATATTGCAAACCAAGTTGTCCTGTGACTGTGATATTAGTGTCACATGCACTTTAAACTTTTATTATAATGATTTCTCTTAGTTAAAAGTGTGTTTCATTTGTTCTTTGAGAGTTTGTCTTAGATTGTATTGAGATACAAATGAAGAAAGCATTTTTCATAATATCAGACTAAGTATATATTTTTAAACTTACACGACATATTTTTTAGTTAGCCAGTCATTCCATGACCATGACAGTCGAAATGTCAGGAAAATAGGTAAATAAAAGTGATAAATACCTGTTTAACAGTACTAAATTTACACTATATTAATGCTATAATAAAGCTATTGAAATAATTAGATAGGCATTAATTTTAGTTTAATGTATTTCTAAGCCTGGAGTAACATATTGGGAGGACAGAGGAAAAATGCATGTCAATCACTTAGGTTTTAGTAAATCCAAAGTGTAAACACTATCTAATCCATAAATAGTATTATAAATGTCTGTCTACCTTTTCACACCTAAATGTCTGAACGGATCATAATGAAAGAAATTCGGGAGGAAGGTAAACAATAAATAAATAAATAAATAATGCAGGACAATTCACACAGTATTATCTAGCCCCAACCTAAGCAGCTTGTGTTAACTGATAACTGATATACACAATATCCAGAGGATGGACATAATACTTGGAAATCGCGTGCGAAGGCGCGGTCTGCAACTAGTTAATTATAAAAACATAATGTAACTCACATTACTTGCGAATATGTAGTTTAATTGATATGTAACTGTTGTTATCTTTGTACATAGGTCAATCATGAGAATGATTAATATTATCAATACATTACTATTTATTTGCTTTATTATCAGTGTCTGTTTCCTTAAATTGTACCTAATATATTAGTTTTATCTTGATAGGTAGGTATCTAATAAATCTAGCATTTCCTCATAGTTATGTCCTCCCATATGCTAGTTTCTGGCCGAGACTTCGCACGCGTTTTATCTCTGAAAATAGTTCAATAGTTCTTAATTTATAATAAATACGAGCTGATGCCCTCAGCTTCGCCCGCGTAGTTCTTTTTATATACAATATATCTTTATGAATTGTAGCCTATGTGTTTCTCTGATATGTAAGCTATATTATTGTGAAGTTTCATCAAAATCCATTCAGTAGTTTTTGCGTGAAAAAGCAACAAACATACATACATCCTCACAAACTTTCGCGTTTATAATACCTATTAGTAGGATTATAGTAGGATAGTAGGATACCTGTTCTAATGTCAGGTACCTAATGAAATGTTTAAAGGTTTTTTCTATTGATTGAATTGATTTAAGGCATAAAAAGTAAGTAGCCTACCTATACATGTTATTAATGTAGTTCTCTACGACACGAGTAGGTACCTACGAAACTCAGAAGTTTGAAAATAATTAGGTAAGTAACGATTAAAACTGTTAAGTATGTACGAATAAACTTCTAAAGCTACATCTATGCGAAATTTCAGCCCAATCCGTTATGTAGTATTGGTGTGTAGAAGTTACAGACACACCATCCATCCAATCTTTAGTTTTTTTTAGTATTTAGTGTGAGTAGCTGCAGCTCGCGGCTTTCGCTCAGGAGTTACCTGTGTAAAACATAGCCTATGTCGCTCAGGGATAGAGAATTCTCAAAATCGGGCCCGTATTTGCAGAGACTACCTACCCACCCCCTAATAACAAACTTAAACAAAAAATATTGTTTTAAACTTCCCTCGTCCCTGGTTTTAATAATAGTGTTGGTAGATGACTGTATTTAAGTTCAGATATTTTCTCATATGAATTTAAACTGACTGAACTTTTCATGAAAATCTGCTAGGAACCTACCTACTACTTGCTAGGTTGATGATGATGACTAGCTACTTTATAAGCCTTTGCCCTCCCAGATTTCTATAACTTGATTTATTTATGTTCACTAAATAACACAAACTAAACAGTTTTCTTACTGAATTATAATATTTTTCATTGTTATCCAAATATATAGCTCTTACCGCCTACCACCTCCAACCGGCTACCAGGCTCCATTTTCCTTTTCAAACTCACCTATTATTAGGTACCTACCTATTATAAAGTTTGAATGGATAGATGGATGTTTGTTACCTTACCTACTTCTTCACGCCAAAACTATACCTACTGAACGGATCGGGCTAAAATTGTAGAAATTTTAGTTCTAGGCCTGGAATAAAACAGACTTTTATCAGTTCCCATGGGATTTCCATAGAAAAACGTAACCGCCGCGGTTGGAAACTTATTTTCAATAAGATTCGGCGGCTAGGTTTGTGTAGTTCTCTTCTATCATAGTGCTTTTATCAGCCAGGTTTGCCCACAAATATTGTAAAAGCCTGGTAAAGTAAATCTCATTAGGTATTTCCAATGCAAGCATGGCGTGTTTGTATGGATTCCGATGTCATCCACTGTTTGCCACTTCAGTAATTGCATTAAGTAGCAAATCGTATAAATTGGTCCAATGCAGGGGAGGTGCATCGTTCAGTAGCTGACACGACTGGTAGATACATACTGTAGGTACCTTCATAGGTATAGGTGCACCATTTACATAGTAACGATGTTTATCCTTGTAAGACTTCCTTTATTTCAATGTATAAGTAGACAGGTAGGTAAAAGATTTATATGTAGGTAACGGTATTAGGTACATAGCAGCCTATGCTACGACGCCATTTTGTGAAAAGGATAGGCATAGGATTTTGCGTTCATAGGAGAGGGACAGGGCAGAGCAACGCAAGCCCAGAAAATCTGGTTTTTTCTTATTATCATTATTCATGGCGCTTGATTAGCTTGATGCTGGATGCGGCAAGCTGAAGACAGGCACTATGAATGGCGCTCATTAGGGGAGGCCTATGTCTAACTGTGGACTACTATAGGCGGATGATGATGATTATTTATTAGGAAATTATTTGAAAAAAAAAACGCAACATATGAATATTTTGTTTAAACCATGCTTATTCTCAACATCTTCTATTGAGAAATTAAGGGTTTAGTAAAAATTTTGAGGTAACTGCGATTTTTTTCTACAGAGAAAATATTATGAAATCGTGTTTTCGAAACATATGAACGAGTAAGTCCGAACTTTACCATACATAACTTTCAAAGTTACCTAATATATTCAGTCGTTTGAAAGATATGGAGATCCGGCGTATTTAGGCTAGGATATTGCTTGCAATACATTACCTACACTGCTAAATAACGTAGAACATAAAAAAGAGGCAGCATGATTAAACTTAAACTGTCATTAGATAACTTATCTAATGAGAGTTTAAGTTTTCATTCTGGGGCTTATCTAAGATAAGACCCAGAATGAAGATAATAGAGTCCCTACTCTATAGTATTAGATCGACCTACAGGTAGGTAGGTACAGTGTCGTTCATTGATAGCTTACCTCCCTGTTACGTTTGAAGACAATATCTATGAATCCATAACTATTGAAAACTAGAATCTTACTACCCACCTTATTTAAAACACTGTGCCATAGGTGTAAACCTATTTTCTAACTGGGTTAAACCTCTACTTACCTACAGTAAAAAAAAAATCTACCCATCTATATCTAAATGTGTAACCTATGTAACCTACGATAAAGCAGCTTAAATAAATAGCTAACTATGTGCGTTTCTGTTCTACCCACCTAATAAAACTAAAATAAAAACGAACAATAAGATGATTACAAAATTCTTTTAGCTGGCTATCTGCTATCACGCGACAGTCGTTATTTTGATTTCTTTGCCACATTACCTGTCTCTGCGATGAAATGAAATGACAAACACGATTAATTCCAAATAGGTAAATGTGTGTAATGAAGATTTCATATCACATAATTGTTTGTTTAGATCGCGCGTGTCAAGTCCGTTGGAATGTTTGGAAGCAATCAAATCAACCTGGCGTCGTAGGTGGCACTTCGTTTTATTAGTTGACTAATAAAATTGCCTTATATTTTGATAAGAATCGTAAATGCTAACCTACGTAAAAGAAGCACCTTTCTATATTGACAATTGACTTTCTACCGATCCTTACCTAAGTACAGATTCGCAGGACTCCGCCGATCTTTATAAATGGTAGGTAGTTAAAATAAAACAGCGAGATGATTGCGTAGGGAAAGGTAGATTTATTTATATTAAACTGGCCTTAATAAATTACAGCCTATTCGAACTTACAACATTGACATGACTTGATTTTTACAACATTCATTAACTTAGTAGCAAATTTCTAAAACCTAATGACGGTCTCACCGATCATGCTTGTAAACAGTTTGGTGAATTTAAACGTTACTTTACAAATAAAACTTAAATTTAATGTATTCATAGCTAGGTAAGTAAATGCTTCAAATTATTCAGTCGTTTATAACATCACCAATTCATTAACGGTTATGAGGTTCCAATATTTACCAAAGCGTGGGATTGACTGATGATCAATAATACAATTATCGTTCTGAATTCGGAAAAGGTTAACCTATGATTAACAAATTTGAACGTACTTGTCACGTTTTGTGTAGCAATGCTACGGCACTATGTCTACGTGGCGTAGAACATGTAAAAAGGCTACAAAACGAAAGCAACCCAACTTATTTTAGCTTAAGCTCGCATAGCTCCGCTAAATTAAATTCGGTCTGTAACCCGCATACGCTAAGTTAGTTAGTATTACCTATTTCAGTAACTATATTACTTCATTGGCAGTATCCCTTCGCTTTGGTATTCAATGGTCTCTTTTGACAATTTAAAAGCTCAACAGCTGCTCTTTGGTGTTCTAGCCGTAAAAGTCTCGAGGCTATGCAAACTTACTAACGATCACTAATAACGTGCTTAAACCATAGTGAACAAAATTCTATGTCTATGGCTTCAACGATATTTCTTGACTCCTTACAGTGGCTTGTAAAGTAAAGATAAAATTTTATTTGAATTTTAGCCTAAACTGGGACTAAAATGGTTTTAAATCGAATAAGTTGGTAGGCACTTAGATCCATGCGTATAAGACACACAAAGTATAACATGGTCGTTTAAAATTATTAGTTAATATTATTTTACAAAATGTATTTTCACATGATATTACTACAAGATATACTTAATATCTAAATATACGTAATTAACCTATACCTTCGTATTACCTTAGTCGTTTTAGTTACAGGAACAATAGCCTCTATTTGTCTACACGTTAAATTTTATCCATAAAATGTAATTTTATATTGTGAACATTGGTCCGAATTTAGGTCACTGCTTAGTTGTGTAAATAAGTTCGGTGGATAACATTATTTTCGGTAACTAATACATTAACAAAATGGTATTTTTGTCGTCTTAAAATAAAATAGATGCAGATTAGTAGGTAATGTAAAAGTCCGATCTGGTACGCGAATATAAAATAAATATAGTCTTAATTAATAAGCCAACACGCTAGACATCTCTAGCTTGAATAAATAAAGCGTTTCACACTCGACTAAATAAGACACTTTACTTTGGTTTTTTTAAGACTAAAGTTAAAATAAGTATCCTATAAATCCTTAAAATTAAATTCCTGGGTACTGTCACACAAGTTGGTGCTTAACCTTATTATTACGTGGTCCTTCAATAGTAGCTATATCACTGACTTACTGGACGGATATAATTAATAGGAGGCTGGTAAAAACCTACTTATTAAAAAAATAAGTAAGCACATTCATTATTACAGCTAACAAATTACAACCATTAAAAATAATTTATACTTTATAATAAATTGTAAAATACTTTTACAATCCCTAAGGCACCAAAAGGTAACAAATTATTAACACATCTATATAGGCGAAATCTTACAACCTTTAATTTTGTGATTCAAATTAATCAAGCTGAAAGGACCTTTGAACTCTTTGGCCTTTGATCTAACATTTAAATTTTAAAATTCCTGATTCTATAAACAAATGACACTCACATAACGACGCAAAAAGGTTTGTTGAATTTAGTTTGTGATGAGGGGTGTAAGCTGTGTAGACTCATCATAGAACCGATATCGGTGTGGTACCTGCAGTGTCGGCGGGGATGCGTCGGCGTCGCCATGCTGCGAGTCTCTATGCCTACGTAAATCGACTTTCCTCTGGAAGGCCTTCTCGCAGAGCCCGCAGGAGAAAGGCTTGTAGCCGGTGTGCTTGCGCATATGCGTGATCAAGTTGGAGCTTTGGCTGAAAGCTTTTGAGCAGACCACGCATTTATGGGGCTTTTCACCTGAAACAAATGAGGACATGTTCGGTTTATTGCTTTGGTTTTGTTTGGTAGAGTTGCTTAGAAATAAATATACAAAAAAAGGTTATGCTTGTGCATTTGTAGAAGCACCGAGTTCCGGGACAGTCCAAGCTTGTTATAAATGGTAATAATACCAGACATTTCACACAGAATTATCTCGTAATAAGATCTTGCATTATAAGTACCTACTAGATGACTGTATATTTTTTCGTTTTTTTCAGAGATAGGTAATACTTTATTGTACTACATAAACACAGAAAAGATTACCTACAGAAATAAATGCTACGAGAAGACGAACTACAAAGGCGGCCTTATCGCTATAAGCAATCTCTTCCAGACAACCTGAGAATAGACTGGACATGTAATAACACAAAAACGGTGGCACTTGAAAAAAATGAAAGAAATCAATAAAACCTACACCGTCATCAGCGTCGACTGATCATACTAAAATTTGCCGCGCAGTCGGAATCAAACAGCAATGATCGCTGTACCAATCTAGGCTAATTGCGTGAAAACGCTTAGTAATATTTCAATTAAAACAACTGAAAGTGTCATGAAAGCGTTTTGAACTGATAAACAAAAGCAACAAAGCTTTTAATAAACTCTAGAAAAGAACCTGTCGCTCCGCTAACGAACATTTAATATCACCTAATAGTCAATTATAAATTAACAGCCCTCGGTACTTCGATTTGGTTACATAATTCATAAAATAGGTAGTCCTAGAACTTATCAACGTAGATACGTCGGCAGGTAATTAAAGCTTGTGTAAGTGGACCAATGCTTATTATATCAGGGGGTAGTTATTTATTAATACGCGGTTTCCGAACTGATTTAGTATGCAGAATCGCCACGCAGCCGTAGCCCGCTATTTAATGACCTTAACGGTTGTTTCTCGGGACCCGATAATCTCGCTAACGAACTGTCGTGGAAAAATATTCCCAGCTATTTGTGACTATATGTTATTAAAAGAAAAAAATGCAAATGTCGTTTTATAGATAGAACAGGATTTACTTAAGTACAGTTTTTGTGTGTGTGCCGTGATCGCCGCGAGACGCGAAGGCCTGTGAAGGTTGCGCAGCTAATTGCAGCCGAGCCGCATTTTGGAATATTGATGATGAGGCATTTATCGAGAGGACGAGCTCCTTGTAAGGTTACTGTAAATCATTCCGAACGGCCCGGAGACGTGACGGGATGTCTCCGCCCGAGACAAATATGTCTGCCACATTTTTTAGCCACCATAATTCGTCTCGTTGAGCTTACTGGATGTGGTCAAGCGAATGAAAAACTGCGGTGTTCTTTATTTTCCTTACATTGTCTATTATTTTTTAAAATAAGAACTCGTCTTTAAAACAGTAAATCTTTACAAGGAGCGTTCGAAACTTGAAATTGCACCTGAGAAACAGATTGGTATGCAAGTAAATGTATTGAGCCGTGTTTATTAGGACACAAAGGCTTGAAGTTCCATAAATGAAATTTAATTAGCTCTGTGGCTTTCGATCATTGGTAGATAACATTTTATTTTTTGTTACTGCACTACCTTATTTCATGTTTGGTCATCGCAAGATTTCTCCGCAAAAGTTTTTGTTGTTTTATCTAGGCGCAAATTACTTTTTATTGGTATGCTCTTTTTATAAAAGGCATATTCTCAAACTTTCCTGACTAAGCTGTTCGTTTTCAACCACGGAGTCAATTTCAAGCTCATTGATAATTCACTTTCGTAGCGACATCTACGATTTGCCATCACCATCCATAACGTAATTGCAGCAAAGCTTTTAAATATTTAATTCTTTAATTCCCAGGCTCGGATGTGTTTCGATTGCTCTTATTGGCTGAATACTAGAAGTCCGTAGGTTTTCAATTTAATGAACTTGTCGCACGGCTAAAGTGGACAATCTATGCCCCGGTGCATGACTAGACGCCGCCTAATGAGTCGACCAATAAAATTGGATAAAGTCTTCAGCAGCTGTTTGTTGGCATTCCGATAAAAATATCGTTAAACTGGTCTGTTGATTTGAAGTTGGATTATTTTTATCGCTAAATCAATTTAAAACTGAACGCAGTAATGATTATTATATTAAAAAGTACGTCGGCTTCGCATTGCTATAGTTGCAATGGGTAATTAAAATATTCCTAGTGGCAAGCTTAATAAGACACTGAAGTTTAATAATTGACATCCAATTAGTTGGAAGGATTGCCTATTAAGCTATTTTTACTTTAACTTTACCTTTTATTTTAACCAACTGATATAGGTATATATATTTTCAACATTTGATCCCCTTTTAATTCCGAAAATCAAGACTTTTTACACCGAGTTATTAAAATTCCAGTAAACAAAAGTTTCAATGGATAATAAATGATAGGGTGCTACGAATAGGGCATGGACACCGGTATTCGGTATTACCGAAAAACCGGTAATACCGGACGATTTAAGGCAGTTCCGAATACCGGTATTGAAATTGTAAATACCGGTAATTCGGTATTTAAAAAAAATAAGTTATAATTAATAAATATGCGTGAAGAAAACCCTTATGACGGTTTTAAATTACACAAATACCTACCAAACAACTTCTATATAAAACATAATACATTTTATGATTGTAAAATTGATAGCCAGTCTACGTTTTTATTATAATGGTTTCAAAAATTGATAAACCAACGCGCATCTTCTTTCCACTTCAGGACAAGCAGACGCATATCGCATTACCACCGTGGTAATGCGATATGCGTCTGATATTCATCAAGTACCCCTAGTACTTGATGAATATACCGTCCACTCGCACTAAACGGTTTTGCCACCGCCTTCATCATTCGTACCGCTGGGATTTGGAACACGCTCCCTGCTGCTGTTTTTCCCGTCAATAACAACTTAGGTGTATTAAAGACAAAAAGTTTAAAGTAAATGGGTATCTTCTAAACCTTCGTGATACATCGTCGGCCACATCTTCACTTTTCATCAAGTGAGTTTGTGGTCAAACGAAGGTCTATAGAAGAGACTATAAAATAAAGTAGGTATATTAACAAATAAATGCGCGTAGAATAGTGTAAGACCGTGTTTCATCTTATATTGTGTAAAATCTTTACTTCTAATCAATGTCAATGTGTGCGTGGAAATTGCAGCGAGCTCATTACATTACGAGTAGTGTACTGTTCTTGTAATTTCAACAATCAAATAATACAAACAAAAAGATGGAATTAGTATTTACAATTGAATGTAGGCTAAGTAGCGTAGGATCTGTCGAGATCTGCATATTAGCAGCTCTTGAGATCGTCAAGCCAAATCTGCCGCCGCACTAACCCTCACGGATGTCCGGGAAGATGGAAAGGCGCAAGTATGTTGAATTAGCGTCCCACACAATGGGTTCCTCAACTCAACTCCCATGGGACTACTGTCATACTGTCGTCGTCGGACCTCTTACCTACCATCGTCATGCAAAATACCATTCGGTTCGAGAGTAGATTTTACTTTAGCGGTGACAAAGGCTCGATGATGTGGCATGGCATGGCAAGATATCTGACTGGCGACCCTATAACACACGACAATCCGTAATGAGCTATTCGACAGCAGTATTGCACTGGCATTGATGAGACGCGCAACACCTTGCACACAACTGAAGATACGGAAAGTTACGGGGTCCAATAAAGTGGCAGTGTTATATGTAGGAAGTGCTTGCAATTAATATTCGGAAAATCCCATTTAGAAACGGCCGGGAGTCGGGTGCGATCTGCACAGCTGGAGCACGTTTGTATCAAACAATGCCGTGTCAACTCACACAAAAGCCCGTCCTATTGTCATGACGACAAAAGATATTTTGGAGGAGCAGCATTGGGGCAAGCACTATGCCAAACCGTTCTAATTAGCCTAAAAACTAAATATTGAATGAAATTCCAGGTCCAAATAAGACGGCTCTAAGAAAAAATCAACTAGTGATTTAGACAGAAGTCAGGGCTACATTTTTGCGAATATCTAAGATCCCAAATTTGACAGGCATGGATATAGGTAGCAGGCATTGCCATCCTAATAGATATTTAAACTCGATTTGATTGTTTAAGTAAAAGAAAGAACATAAAGTAGAAAGGACCATTTTAAATTATCAATAAAAGTTAGGCTTATTTCAAATAACATTTCTTGGTACATTTATTCAGTCTAATACAAAATTAAACGGAGTGGAAAACATTTTTTTCTGCTTTTTTAGTATTTGTAGTGAAATACCGAAAAAATACCGAAAAACCGGGAAACCGGTTTTAAAAATTTTAATACCGGTAAATTACCGGTATTGTCATTTAGCCCATTACCGCCATGCCCTAGCTACGAAGTTAGTGTTTCATAAGAGGGTGGCACACGTTAACACTTACGAAAGGAAGTTTTGAAACAACTGTCATATTAACAAGAGGCATTCGTTACCTTCTTGGAATTTAATTTTCGAAACTACGACTATAACGACAATGTCGATATTAATTTGGTACTATTTTGTCGTTAGCAGTCATTTTGTATTAAAGTTATGATGCCAGTATCACGAATATTATAAAGAGGTGAAAGTTGAAGCTAAGTTTGTAAGTAGGTTTGTAATGGAAAATATTTAGAACTACCTACTGCTCGAGTTTTAAAAATCTTTCAATATCATGTCGTGAATATTGATGATGATGTCCTCCTAGCCGAATTTCGGTCACGGCGGTCAGTCTCAACGGGTCCTGGGCTAGTCCAGGACATATTATAGTGCACAAGTGTATAGTACACACACACACACACTATTTGGAAGTACACTCTATTTCTGCACTTTCATAACAAGATGGATCGGCAGACCACCGACACGAGCAGAAAGAGGTCAGGCGCAGAACCAACGTCTTAGCATGCTTCCTAAGGCACACTGGTGTAACACCATAAAGTTTGTAACTCCAGGCTGTTACTGTAAATTTTTCTTGCTACAATAAAACTTTTAAAGCTATCATGGTTATTAACATTAAAGTCATTTATAACGGGATATTTACCATGATTCGATTTTTGGGTTTTCCAATATTTCGGCACAGTTTCATGCGCCATGATCACGGAAGAACTACTGCGAGTTGGTTTTTATTGGCAGATATATCGATCTACCGTCTTTTGCTACGAAAGTTACCACTACACATTATACCTAAGCGCTTTTCTTTTGTGCCTAAGTGCTTAGTTTCTTGCTACATTATACCTACCTAAGTGGTATATATAGGGGCTTTTTATCACGCGACCGAATCTGTTAGCAGAAGCACAGATGAAAAATGTTACTTCGTAAAGCTTATGTTGATAATAGGTTGATAATTTTTATTTAAACATAACTTTAGATAACAAGAAATTTATCAGAACGATGGAAATACATAGAAGCGCACACTTTAAATTTTACTGTGCTCGTTGATGTCTTTTGTTTACAAAACATTCAATCTTTATTTAAAGCTGGTTTTTAGAACGAAAGTGTACGTAGAGTCGACCGTAGATTCTATTTTAAAGTGTGAAACCCATCTCAGTTACGGAATAAAACGATAAGTTAATGATTAGAATAGGTCTTGATCGTCGTAGGTAGACATCATCATTAGCATCATCATCCGCAGCCAGAGTTTACCCACTGCTCGATATAGCCCCGAAGTTTATGCCCTCCACCAATGTCTATGGAGGCGGTTAGTGCTAACTGCCTCCAATGACACACTCCGGACGTGTACTATGTCGTACTATTGGAAGGCCTATCAGAATTTTTTTAATACTCTAACTCAACCTTAGTAATCACTTTACGGTGACACTTTGTACCAACTACCTCATCATCATCAGACTATATCAGTCCACTGCTGGACATAGGCCTCCCGTAAACTACCAACTACCTACGGACAGAGATTGCAGGACGAGTTTAACGTACACCCTCCTCTCCTCACTTGACTGTTCCGTAGCGTTCGCAATTCGTAAAAGAAATGAATTGGGGTAAGACTAAGGCCGTCCGCACATGGAGCTACTCAAAAATGACGGAACTAATCAGTAATTGTAATTACAAACTAGTTAGAAACTGTACCTCGCACACGACGCTACTCAAGTTGCATGGTTTCAGTCACTTCTGTTATTTCTGCTCACATTTTTCACAACAAAAAAACAGAAATGTCTGTAACTAGTAGCGCGGCGACCGGCACGTCGCGTCACGCGTGATCAGTTGCTAACGCGTTACTAACCGGTTTTTGACTAGTAGCGTCGTGTG
Source organism: Eupithecia vulgata (assembly GCA_946478455.1). Lineage (NCBI taxonomy): Eukaryota > Metazoa > Arthropoda > Insecta > Lepidoptera > Geometridae > Eupithecia > Eupithecia vulgata. The sequence goes on along the minus strand of OX297862.1, from coordinate 6,912,593 downwards.
CGAACCTGTGCGAGAATGTATGGGCGGTGACGCTCAAGTAACTCTTTAGTAATTTGAGTTTGTATCTAGTTCTTTTTGAGTAGCTCCATGTGCGGAGGGCCCAGGACAGGGAAACTTAAAAGAAGGAGAGAGGAAGGGAAGAGTTTCTCCTACAATGGTAAAACGATGGCTATAAATTACATCACACTATTATTGAAATTATGGATGTTTCGTTGGAAAACTACTGAACGGCTCGGGCTGAAATTGCATGTAGGTATTTCTAGGCCTGGAATAAAACAGCTACTTTTAATCCCATAAATCAGTTCCCATGAGATAGAAATAAATGAAGTGTATAAGTGTACAATGCTGGACAATTCACACAGCATTATCTAGCCCCAAGCTAAGCAGAGCTTGTGTTATGGGTACTAGATAACTGATATACATAATACAATACATTACATAGATAGATAATTTTGATTATACATAGAAAACTACCAGAACACCCTGAACTAATGTCTGCAGATCGTACAAACATTTGTTCCAAGGCGGGAATCGAATCCGCAACCTCCTGCGTCGCAGACAGACCTTCGCCCACCGCGCCACAGAGGTCGTCTAATATAAAAATAAAAAAAATATATAAAATAAAATAATACGTCTATTAAAATAGCCTTAAACAACATGTGCGAAGTCACAGTTAGAAACTATTAATAAATATAAATTTAGTCTCTGGTCTTCTGGTTACGAACACACAAACTGACCGCTATACAAGACAAACAAGTGTAGTGAAAAACTAAAAGCACTGTGATATAGACACATCAGCTCTCAACTGCTCGTCTAAAATCGAATAATAATAATAATAAATTTATTAAACGTACCTGTATGTATGTAGGTATGCTTCTTCATATCCGACTTCTGATGGAACCGCTTCCCGCAGTACTGGCAGGGGTATGGCCGCGTGTCGGAGTGGATCAGTAGATGGGTCGACAGCGTACTCGAGCGTTTGAAGCACTTCCCACATTGCTTGCACTACGCAAAACAAATAGCATTGTATAAATGAGTTATTCATAAAGTCTCGCAAAGGTAAGTTTTCAGAGAGCCGTGGCTTTTCCCGTAAAGCATCATCATCATCAGCCTATATCAGTCCAATGGTAGACATAGGCCTCCCCAAATGAGCGCCAAATCGCCGTGTCTTCAGCTTATATTGGATAACTCAAAAATCGAATCATGGTAAATATCCCGTTATAAATGACTTTAACTGTCTGTTACTGTCTGTTTAACTTCAGCTTGCTGCATCCAGCATCTGCCAGCAGTCTTTCACAAATCGTCATCCCACCTGGTCGTAGGGCGTCCTACACTACGTTTGCTGAGTCGTGGTCTCCACTCAAGAACACGTTTACCCCAGCGGTTGTTGGTTCTTCTCGAAATATGGCCAACCCACTGCCACTTCAGCTTGCTAATCCTTTGAGCTATGTCAATAACTCAGTTCTCTGTCGGATGTATTCGTTACGAATCCTATCCTTCAGAGAAACTCCGAGCATAGCTCTGTCCATAGATCGCTGGGCGACTTTAAACTGGTGGACCAGCCCTACCGTGAGTGTCCACGTCTCAGCTCCGTAGGTCATGACGTAGGACACACTAATTGAAAACTTTCGTTTTTAAGCATTGCGGTATGGATGACGAGAATACTTGACGTAGTTTGCCAAACGCAACGAATAAGGACTCCTATTCTCCGTATAGATGTTGTAAGAGGCGAATAAACATTTGTCATTGTATGTAATGTAATTTTCTTTGTTAATAAAGATTTAAGTTATGCATGGTACTTGTAGTTTTAACATGACCTGGCCAAGCCCGAGTTATTATGATTGCATCAGGCACGACACAGAAATGACGATCGAATAATAAAGGTAATCCACGTATCAAAACAGTCTTCATTAAATAATTCACACGGCAATTTAGTGAAAACCCGTAAACGCGATGGGAAACGTTGTGTAGGTATAATTAGTAGTCCAAGCTGTCAGTCCTACTCGAATGTGACAGCTAGTAATAAACTAATAATAATTACAGGCCTCCTTTTCCACACTTCTCTTTGATTTTCTTTACCCCTTTTTAAAATCGTCGCGTGGTTTTTTTTCAAAGGAGGTAATTAGAACGGGTTTTTATTAAATGATAAAGATAATCATAGGCAGCGTACGGCCGATAAAATACTCGTAAAATTAGGATTATGTATCTCATATTTATTATCCTGTTGTTTTATTAAATGTACTTAAAACATTAAAGAGACATAAAACGAAACGGCACGAATTAACAGTTCCATGAATTTTATTTTTTGTTTTTATTTATATCTCTTAAGGTGGCTTTTGTCTCCGGTGTCAATGTTTTATTGAAATTTTCGAACAGTCGAGAAATAGTTAGAGAAATAGTCTTAGAATAGGTAAGCATGTAAGTAGGTAAATAAATAAATAAATAAATAATGCTGGACAATTCACACAGCATTATCTAGCCCCAAGGTAAGCAGAGCTTGTATTATGGGTACTAGATAACTGATATACGTAATATAATACATTTCATAGATAGATATTTTTTATTATACATAGAAAACACCCAGACCAACGGAACAAATTTCTGCAGATCGTACACAAATTTGTTCCGAGGCGGGGATCGAACCCGCAACCTCTTGCGTCGCAGGCAGACTCTCGCCCGCTGCGCCACTGAGGTCGTCATTAAGCTAGGTATCAAAATAAATAATAGATTCAGTTGTTACTTTGCGGAACTCCATTGCAAACTATAAAGATGAAAATATTTAGTAACAATTCTGCGCAAAACAGTTTTTAGTTTTTTTGTGGTTTTGCGCAGAATTGTTACTGAATATTTTCATCTTTATATTAGATATCAAAAACAAAGAGTATTCATGAATACAGAGTAACCGGTACCGTTGGCTAAGATTCTTTTTTGGATTTATTTGATCAGTTGTTTCTGGAATGCAATGGCACCGTTTCAAAGAGGCTTACTTTAACAAAACACTGATTATGTGTGTTAGACACGGCCTCATTTATTCTGTGCTGTGTTTCACAACTTTACCAAGACATACTTCAAATATCATCATCATCATGATCAACATCATGATGATGATGATATTTGAAGTATATATAGCTAATATGCAGAGTGGAATTATTCCTAGTTAGTCGACCTCAGTGGCGCAGCGGGCGAGAGTCTGCCTGCGACGCTAGAGGTTGCGGGTTCGATCCACGCCTCGGAACAAATTTGTGTACGATCTGCAGAAATTTGTTCCGTTGGTCTGGGTGTTTTCTATGTATAATAAAAAATATCTATCTATGTAATGTATAATACGTATATAGTAGACGTATATCAGTTATCTAGTACCCATAACACAAGCTCTGCTTACCTTGGGGCTAGATAATGCTGTGTGAATTGTCCAGCATTATTTGTTTACTTATTATTTATATTTATTCCGATACGTATCTTAAACTCTGTCCGACTGCTGAATTTATAGTAACACTAGCAGCTGACGTAACAAACATCCAAACCATTTATATTATTAGTGTGATTTTTGGCATGATGTGCAGGCATTTAAGGGGTTGATGTAGCTTAGCGTAGCTTAGCTTTTATTTTTAAGTTCTTTATACATATATTATGTAACTTTTAGTGCACTCACCATAGGCTCGTTAATCGTACAAAAAAAAAATCTAACGTTTGACTGGATGGACTTTTATTACTTCCTCACGCCAAAATACTAACATTCACGAAATGTTTTGGGAATGAAGTTAAGGCGCATACCCCACCCAATCTAGCGCCGCCACCTACTTTATCATATTATTCCGTTTAACAAAGGAAATGGCAAAAATGTATAGGTACCAAGCTGCCAGAGACGGTAGCTATGCTAAAATATATATTTTTGCACTTATTAAGCTCTGCGGCCGTCATGTCTTACTATACCAAAATTTATCGTGCTATATCTGTCGATATACATATTTTGGTGACGTAATGAAATTATACCTTGTAGCTGCGTCTGTGGTCACTCGCCGATTACTATAGAAAATGTACCGTAATATACCTTGCTATGATTTATATTAATATATGTTATATCTCCGTCTCTTGTTGTAGGCTTAATACTAAAAATTTAGATAGGTAAGTACGTATCTTTACGTAGCCGGTATCTGAAAACCTTATAATTTTTTCCAGTGATAACGCGTGTGAAGCCATGGACATGAGCTAGTAATTAATAAATAAAGTGGAGTGTGCAATGGCTATTAATCGGTCGGTTAGCAGTTAAGTATGCGGTTAAGACGTGCGCCGAAATTAAGGTGAGGTTACACTTAACTAACATACGTGAGTTAATTCTTGAGCCCTGAGATTTTGTGATTTGGGTCATACACTACTTAAGTACCTATGTACGGACATATCTAAGGTATGCTTAGCTTGGGGCCAGATGATGTTGTGTGGATTATTCAACATTATTTATTTATTTTATATCTTATAATAGGTACTTTAATGTTTTATTGAGTATTAAACTGACATGAGTGTTTATAACAAACATTTTTTATTCATAAAAATACAAATCTTCACTTAGATAACTATGTAAACTTTGTTTTACATTATGAAAGTTAATTTAATATTTGTAAAAGTATTAAAATAAGCTAGAAATAAAAAATGCTCAGCTTTTCGTTGATATGATTAATGAAGCATTTGATCCGTCGCGCAAGTTTTAGGAGTTTCTTAGTTTATTTTTTTAGGCATTTTAAAAGGAGGGATTTGTGGATCTAGTGTATCCCTAGCTCAATCCACAAACCCGCAGTCCCGCGCTGTGACAGTTGGCAAGGCAGCTGACTCCCTCGCGCTTCACAAAAACGGCTACTTTTTTAGTCGCCTTTTTATAACTCCGATGCACTCTCTTATACACAACACAGGTGCGTATGACCGTCCACATATGGTTATCTGTTTGTCCCTACGCGAGGTGATTTTTTATGATTTAAACAAAAAAGTTTGATACTTTTTCTGGTTATGCGGCTATTCGTTATTTTAATGGCTGGTGTTTATTTGCAGTTATTGTTTTGCGTGAGAATTTACAGCAAAGCCTTTGGAATATGAATGCTATTTGGCAATATTTTCTGCATTAAAGAGAAACTTTATATTTCATGAAGCACTGGACTCGCACACATAGCGCCATGCGCTTATGAAGATTGTGTTTCATAAATTTAAGATGTTTTTAGTTTACTTCTGTTATTATTAATATATGGCTGAAATATGAATGTGTAATCTAAGCTGAAATTAATGTATTGAATTGAATTGAATATTATGGTTCTCACAGAGACTTGGCCGGCTAAAGCCAGAAAGTAGTAGAGAAATAGATATCAATCATCAAACTACAATCAAAAACTTTAACGTAGCTTTGGTGTCAAAATATAGTTAAATTGTTTTGAAATGAGAAAACGACAAAGTGGTCGGCGGAGAAGGCTTTGTGGGTGAGCGCCGTAAGCGAGGCGCGTGGCGCGCGCGCGCCTCCCCAAGCCGGCGCCCGCGCCGCGCCGGTCGCGGCTCGCGAGCCGGTTGTGAGGCCGATATTGTTATTATACGATGTACAACGCCTCATTAGTTTATGTTAACTTCCGTTGGATTTATTCACACTTAGCACCTTATTTATTCATGAAAATAACGTTAAACCGGTTTTAGTAAACTTGTATTAATTACTTCGAGGTAGATTTATCAAAACAGCTAAACAAAACCACAGTATTTAGTAATAAAGAAGTTATAAATCCCACAAATAGATTCCTACTAGCTGAATCGATTCAAAACGGGCTGAGTACTTCAATTAAGTGCAGAAATAATAGTCTGCGACTATTTTAAACTTTTGTTTTATTTAGACATCTGTAGAATCGAGTAGCAGCACTTTTTATCTCAAGGTATGACACAAGGTAATTATTCGTCCAATTATAAATCGCGCCGCCGTGATATTAAAAGTTGGAATTTTGATTAAAACCAATGAGGATTTTTATAGTGGCCGTAGAAAAAACGAAAGGAACAAAAATTGCATGAAGACGAGTCGAAGCTGCGTGCGTGCGGCGCGCGACCCGTTCCGATCAGACCAGTACTTATAAGACGGGGGCAGTTTTTGCTATTTGATTTGTTAAAGAGAATAAAAAGAATACCCGTTTGCTATTTTAAACCAACCGGAAACTGTACAGTTAGCCTGCACTCGCAGGATGTCGCTATCGGTTAGTGGGGTGATTAAGTGCGCTGTACTTAGGTATGCTCATGAGTGGTCGTTTATGTACCTGAAAGGATTTCTCGCTTCTGTTTTCGTTCTTGATGAGTAGAGAGAAGTTGACGTCAGCTGGAGGCGGCGGGGGGTAGTATGTTTGCGGCTCCGAGGGGCAGCGGCGGGGGGAGGCGCTAGAAGACCGGTCGTCTGGGCTGCTGCGACATCTCTTCACCAGCTCGAGAGGCGTATCTTCTTCTACCTCGCACTTGAAGATCGGGGACGCGCTGCCGTAGTCTCTTTCACGCTCACACGCGCTGCCCGGTGACCAGATTTGACGGTTTTTGGTTGATAGGTTCAAGGGGAGCTCCTCTTCATCATCTGTAGATATTAAAATAATTTAAACCTTAGTTTTTAGAGATTTTCTAATAGCCTCTATCATATCTTTACACTCTAGTTCAGGTATTTTTCTGGAATTTACGCTAGAAAGTTAAAGAAAAAGTATCACTCAATGTACACATTGTGTTAATTACCTTCCAATTAAAATATAATCAAGAAATATATCTGTTTAAAGTACGACTTGCAATGTCAAATACTGTACAAACAGTTGCAGGTGATAAATACAAAAATATTGTCGACATATTCTTTCGTCTGTTCTTCACGCTTTTATATCGGTAAAATTTAAAGTCGGACGAGTCAAATCGGTCGTCTGTGAAATGACTTATGAAATCTGTACAGGTGTGCATGTGTTTGCTGACGTTACGTCATTGTTTATTTTACATTGTATCTGGATATACAGGTAACCATCGGCTTACACTTTCAAATATAAAAAAAATTGTTCTAGGAAGCCTCTACCATATTATAGAAACACTAGCAGCGCCTCGCGGTTTCATCCGCGTAGTTCCCGTAGAAATTCCGGGATAGAATATCGTCTATGTGCTATTCCAGATTATAATCTATCTCTGTGCCAAATTTCATCTAAATCCGTTCAGCCCTTCTGGCGTGATTGAGCAACAAACATCTATCTATCCATCTCAACTTTCGCATTTATAATATTAGTGTGATATATTTATTAGATAAAAAACATTTTTGGTTACCATTTCTTTCTTTTTTCAACAAGAAATGCACGTAATTTTCATATTTGTCAAGTTCTGCCCATTCTGTTAGGGTTCACAAGTAAATACAAAGTAATTTCAACAAAGTAACAAAGTGTACTATTTAATATTTCTTTATTAATACAGAAATATTCAATCAAATTATAGCAACAAATTAGAACAGGTATTTACAATTGAAACAATTGAGCTAACTGCAAACTCTTACAAACAATCTACAAGTACCTCAACTGATCCACTTATATATAGTCTTTCTTAATGTCATTATTATGACACAGCAAACAAAACGATTTAGCTTAGAAACCTATTAATTTCCTAATGTATGACCCTTCTTGCATGCACTAGAGTTTTTAGAATTTCGTTCATATTAAATAATTACTTCATTAAGAAATCAAGAACCAATACTTGTAGTGTCATTTTGAGGTTGACAGAACTGAAACGAAAGTGGTTATCAACTAATTAAAATACGAAAAGAGTGAAACAACGACAATGAGCAATAGATATGGCTTGGTTTTCCTTGGAAGAAAGTAGGCAGGTTCTTATGCACGGTGCGGCCGAAAATCGCAACGCAAATCAATTATATGAGTTTTATTCTGTCGGATATTAAGAGGTCAAACAATAATGAGAAACGACAATTTTTCTATAGGTAGGTTGATGATGATATCGTCATAGTATGATATATAGCCGAATTTCGACCACGGCGGTAAGTCTTAACGGAGACTTGCCAGACGCGCAGGAAATATTACAGAGTGTGTGCGCAAACACAAGTGCATTCTCTACCAATATTCTGTAAGTAAACGTAGGTAGAGTCACGAGAATTTATTCAGCTTTACCTATTCGTAGAACTCTATAAAGTCTTATCTCTCTAAATCTTTCTATCATATCATAAGGTTCAAGTGCGATATAGGATAGTGTCTGAGGAAAATAGAGATTAACGATCCTAGATCCTTAGATCCGTGGGTATCGAAGCTCTCCAGGTTTTCAAACAATTATCTGAGAGCGTCTGGTCGAAGCGACGCGTGACCCGAGAGCTGGTGAGTATCTGGCACAGTACATCAGCATTGCCATACACCGAGGCAATGCAGCCAGCGTCTTGGGCACGCTTCCGACTGCTATTGATATAGATCACTTGAGCTACCTGTAGATTGTTTGCAACAGTCTGCAGTTGACTCAATTGTTTCAATTGTAGATACTAGTTTTGATTTAGTTCTATTATTTGATACATAAAAAACCTTTAAAATCGTATCGCAACGCACCACGTAAAATCGCAACGGAAACGCGCAAGTATACTCTGTTCGCGAGGTAAACGACTTGTAAACGACAACTACGTATCAGCGCCCCAAGTTATTAATCGGTGCCTTACACTGATAGCTATTCTAATGAGTCGTATTCAGGAGACGGGAAGGAGGCCGAGGCGAAACCACTTGGGTAATGTAATGTCACATTATCGCTCTTTGGATTCCGTTGAACACATGTGACATGTTCTTTTGGTTTGGCGCAAGAACGTAGGATCCTATTAAAGGATCTTTGGTTTTGCAGTTCCAATTTCGAGTGCTTTTCAAATGAAAACAAATGACGATTTTGTTACTTTGAATTCGATTTGAATTTACATCGAATATAAACTAATTAGGTACCTAAATCATTGTTTTATAAACAAATGAAAGTCACTCTAAAGTTTATGGCTTTTGATTGTTTTTAAACTTTTCAAGCAGAAAAATATGGAATTATCTCTGCTATTTTGGGTGTCTGTTATACTTCCCAGCGACCTTTAGGCGTTTAGTGAGCACTACGTAGGTACAGAGGGCGTTGTTAGCTTGCTATTTTTTAGACATTATATAAAAGTTTTAGTACTTATCAAAATTAACGGAAAAAATTATTCAATAACATTTTCTAACATTTTTTTTATTGTGACTTCCCTGTACTATAACTTTCCTAACTCAATAAATCTCTTACCTTCTCTAGGCGGCGTCTGCCTTGCATGGTCAAGTGCTGGGGGGAACTGCGGCGAAGTCCGCGGCATAAGCAGCGGCCAGACCCCTGCGCCGCTGTACAGAGCACCCAGCCCGCTGCAGTACATCAGCGCACCAAGCTCTGGTCAAACAAATTTAACTGTAGAAGAGCCTAAATTTACAAAAAATTGGGTACACGCGGTAAAAGGCGCACGACATTTTATGTAGAGTGAACAGAGAGGCTCTTTGTAAAAGGTTTCTTTTCAGTTCTGGGAAATGAAATTGATTTGGAAATATATTTACAACAAAGTCTGGGCTTTGTGAGGAAAGCTCAAATAATTATATTCAAATTCAAGGGGTTATTCACGTAGGATTCAAACGAGTTTTTGTTTCAGCTTTCAGGAAAACTTTTTTGTAAGTTTTGGTTAGTTAACAGAAGAAAACAAACGACTCTAAGCTATTACTTAGAGTAGCTTTACAAGTTAAAGGAATTGTCTTAGTTATAATAAGGGTCCATTTCTCACCAGTAGCTCGAGCATAATGCTTCAGCGCCCGCCCAGCGATCTCAAACTCGCCCAGCTGCAGAAGATCCAGCTGGGGCGGCGAGTGGGGGGAGGTCGGCGAGTGGGGGGACACGCTTCTCTCGGGTGAGGGGTAGCGGTGCGCGGGAGGAGGAGACGACGGTTGGAACTGCTCTGCTAGACGGGAGAGAAGCACGTGCCGTGACATCCTGAAACAGGGCATAGGGTTAGAAATCCAGGATTGGCTCTGCTAAATCGTTGTCTGTGTTTATGTTTTTAAATAAATTTATTGCCTGCCTATGTCTGGCTCAATCTATCGTTACTTAAATGATGTCCTTTGGAAAGTACAATCAACTCAGTTTTACATAACTGTCCCAAAAAAGATTGTAATGTTTTCAGGGTTCATATTATGTAGATAGGTATGCGAGTTTCTTTTTTCACCACAAATTTTAAATGTCTAAACAAACTTGGATGATGGAATTGGGTATCGAGTGAATTAACCTAACTTTTTTTTAAATAACGCTTTGCTCATATTGAATTTTGATAAATTTAGTGGGGATTATAGGCATTAAGATATAAGCCAATAAGGCGATTATCAGGGGCCTGTGTCCAGCAGTGGACCATTATAAGCTGTTGTGCTATTGTAAGCTGAGGTGAGGTGAAGTGAGATGAGGTATCCTGTGCGCCTGGATTGTGAATACCCGTCCACAAATAACAACCAATAAACACCTTCCAACATAAAATCCCTTATCAAGATCTAATAGTTGTTCGTCGGTGGTTACTCAAAGTGGACAATATCACGGTTAATTTTCACGTGACCGAAGTCATTAGCCACTATGTAATGTTCGTATAGGCCCCCAATCCTGCTAACCAATCGCCTTACTATGAGAATGGTATTGTCGCAGAATCGTCTTCGATGCATAGATGAAAGGATAGATAGAGATAGAGAAACCTTTATTGAATAACTCAGTCACAGTACAGAACAGATTGACACAAGATAAAATTACGACCTCTGTGGCGCGTAGTCTGCCTGCAACGCAGGAAGTTGCGGGTTCGATTCCCGCTTCGGAAGAAATGTTTGTACGATCTGCAGACATTTGTTCAGGGTAAAACTTTTAAAAGTGTGTTAGTGTTGTGTGTCGTGATCGAATTGCGTTCGTAAATGAAACCGGTGGTAGTGGTAACATTCGTAGCAAAAGACAAAGAATGAAGGTAGATCGATATATTATCTGCCAATAAAAACCAACTCGCCGTGACTTTAGTTCTTCCGTGATCATGGCGCATGAAACTGTGCCGAAATATTGGAAAACTCAAAAATCGAATCATGGTAAATATCCCGTTTTATATGACTTTATTTGTTCAGGGTATTCTGGTCGTTTTCTATGTATAATAAAAAAAAACTATGTATGTATTGTATTATATTCAGTTATCTAGTACCCATAACACAAGCTATGCTTAGCTTGGGGCTAGATAATGCTGTGTGAATTGTTAGCATTCCTTAATTATTTATTAAAAAATGGACAAAATACTTAGAAATGAGGACTTGAGGGCTTAACGAATGAATATAGTGTTTATCTACGGTATGGAGAGATTGATAGAATTAAACATTGATAGAACCTTGCCTTTTAAAGCGTGTCCATCCATTTGTTGTTTTTTCATCTAAGGAAGAATATACCCCGCAGTGGGTAAAATTCGGCTGAGTATGAGGTCGATAAAGGTAAAATACCAAAAAGTGTCAATCTGTGACGATATGATTATCATAGTGAAACGATAACTTTAGCAGAATAGCACCCCAGTAGTAACTCTCACACAATCTGTGACTATTCCCTCGCTGATTATTCCGACCACTTGTTTGTTGACAGCGAATCGCATTAAAAGCTCAATCAAGTAAATGAAGATTCAGAGTAATGGAAGTGGCGCTGCGTGCGCGCATTATTAATGCATGCGCCGTCGAACAATCTCCATTAGAACAATACATTTCATTACATTATGCTTGTATGTTTTGTTTCAATCAAATAAGTTTGTTCCCTGATATTGAACTTATTAAGGTTATAGCTTACATACACACTGCGTTTTTTGCGCGAATGACACGATAAGCTAACTGGGTTCTAGAATCCTAAATTTCTAAGAAATTAAATAAGTTCCTAAAAAATTCGATTTGGGCAGGACTCGAACCTGCGGGCGTATTGAGGTTGGGGCAAGGTTTGAATCGAAATTGAAACATTTTATTTAATTTCTTAGAGATTACCCAAAGTGCAAAGGCTTAAGCACTATAATACAAGAACCTTCTTAATCCTGAATATTTTTTGGCCACAAAGACATTTATATAAATATAAATTTAACTAAAAGAGATACTAACAGAATAATATTATTTAATTGTTTATTAATGTAGCTAAATAAATAAATAAAGAAAATGAAAACAAAAGGCTTTCAAAAGGTTTTTACTTTATGACGTTGACAAAATTAGGTTAGCTACAGCAAAGCGACGACGTCGGTTTGTATGTCTGTATAATGTGTGCTGTATACCTATAAATTATTTATTTATACAAAACATAACGTGCATAGGCTCTTAAAGCTTGTGTGTGTGAGTCAATCCAATATGTTCAGTACATCACATTAATTCCATTAGGGATTAGAGTGAGAAGTAGGTAATCCCTCAGTTGGCTGTTGTCATTGCATGGAAATTGTAAATAATGATTTCTGACGATGATTTGCTGAATTTCCTAATTATAATAATGCTGGCTCGGCTAACTAAGATAAGGATCGTGTTATTCGATTCATTTTCATATGTAGTTTTTATTTGGACGGTAGTGGATCATGCCAAGTCACTTTGTAAATAGTTTTGGTAGTAAAAGAGCTCTACCGTGTTTTATTTTGAAATGCTGTAATCATTTAACGACGCTTCCGATTGTTATTGATATTGATCAGTTGAGCTGCTTCTAGATTACTAGCATTGCAATAGTCTGCAGAAAGCTCAACTGTTACGTTATTTGTAAATAATTGTAGCTAGTAGCTGTAATTTTCTCTAAAAATAAAATATATAAATTAAAATAAATTGTTAATAATAAATTTAAACTAAAATTGTATATTTAACCTGCTTTAATTGTTTTCCTAGATGTTTTCAGTTAAATAATCAACTTTTTTGTATGGGCTACAGCGCTAACCTGCATTTCTCTAAAAAGCTTATTGCTTTTACCAAATCCCTGGTTTTTCCCTTTAGTGAAATGCCATATAAATATAACACAAAAAAATAAAATAAATACATGAATGATTTTATCGGATTTAGTAAAATCACTGATTTTCCGACTTCCCTGTGACACATTTAAATCAGCTGCTTCTCAATCCATCGAGACCTTTGTTAATGCTCCAAGCTCAAGCAAATTAACAGTAATTTCTTGTTATACAAATGTCGATAGTATTACATTTAATTGGCTCACCGGTAACCAGGCCTAAGGCGCAAGTTCTTGTTCCAATAAAGCTAGACTCTATTGGTTCGCAGTAATTACGTGACATTGCCTTACTCGACGATTACCACTGGCACGATGGGAATTCAAGCAAGTGTCAGGAAAATCAATCAGCGCATAAATTATCGCATCGCAATTCAAAACACACCTTGCTTGCACCGTTTTCTTCTGTTTTGAAGGAAAAGTGACGTTATTTATAAGATTTTTTTAATTTTTTTGTTATTTCTTCTTTTACGTGTTTTTAAGTTTTTTTTTTTTTCTCTTTTTCTTTTTCTCTTTTTCTTTTTTTTTAAGCTACCTGAGAAAAAGTTTTGCGCACATTGTGAGACATTTGCTGAATCTATGCTAAAACAAACATTGAATTGATAGTAGTTTTCGAGTCTATCGATATAATATTGGTTTCAGTAATAAATCTCGTACATTATGTACATCTTGATGGCAATAGACTCCTTGTTACAATGGTTCTATCAAAGTTGGTACTCCAAGGATAAAAAAAACTTTCACCAGTAGTTCCATGGACCAAAAGTTCTATAGTAGGTAATGAAATGACTATGTACCTATTATTAGTTCTATATAACAAATGGGCGAGGTTTTGCATCAATAGTTCTAACAAGGCACCCTGTATACTACCTGTGTAGTTCCATGTTAGAATAATAGCCAAAAAAAAGATGTACATAATGTACAAGATTTATTACTGAAATGAATATTATTTTGATAGTCTCGAAAACGACTATGAATCATTTGTAGGATAGTCAATATTGAAAAAATGAAATAATAGATGATGTAGATTATAAATCACGACGCTCTGACATTCGTGAGACGTTGTCCATAGTTGTGTTTTTCGCCAGACGCTGGGAATACATTTTGTGAGGCGTTGGGAATGAGCATATCTCACGTGAGACGCTGGGAATAACCCTTGCTTTTACATGATTTCATAGAAAATGCCTTAAAATTTGCGGGAAACTACAACCAGACCAGATATACCAATCAGAAATACTAGAACCTAAAAAATATTCAATACCGTTTTTTTGTAACACGTGATTTACCTTAGATAGGGTTGTTTAACAAAAAGATCGAATCCGACGGGACAAGAACACAGCCGTTAGACGCTCTTACAACATTTCCAGAAATTTCTTGTTGGAATCTCACGGCTGTGAGTATTAGTAAAGCAACGATTTTCCCTTTAAGGCGTAACCCTACTCACACTACCGCCACCACTATTTTTTCTTATTATTACGTTTTTTATTTCCAAAAATCCGTTAGAGATTCGATGTTGCTCTTGATGACCAACAAAGTCTGTTTTCGAATCTCTGCCTGAAATATACCTCAACAGCCTAAGCCCCACTCCCCCTGATAATCGCCATATTGGTTTTTATCTCATGTCGGGTAATGCCCATAATCCCTACGCTGGTCATGCGGATTGGGGATCGCAGTTTGGTGCTAGATCTATTGTGCAAGAGTTGCTACTGCCCGCTCCCCGGTGTATTTCCCTTAGGGCGTTTGTGCACTAGAAGGAATTTTACTGACCGGCGCGGCGGAAGTCCGATTTTTTACTTTCCGATATGGCACACCATAATGGGTATTTTGGGTATAAGCTAGTTTGTACTACTATACGTAATTTTACCGTCCGACATTTTACTTTTCCCCTAATTTTACCGTCCGACATTTTACTTTTCCCTAATCCGACGGGACTTTTTTTTAACGCGTCGCTCCTAGTAATTACGCGTGCGTGGCGTGTAGTTTCAAAGATATCTACCTTAAACTGCGCCACCCTGATACGAATAAAGACGTACAAGTACACAAGCCATAATCATCCGGCTTTTCCATGCCACATCCGACCGTAAAAATCGGACTACCCGACAGTAACATTGTCTCATCTTTGTAGTGAACAAACGTCTTTATTCGCATCTTACAACACCCACGGTAAGAGTTGGCGCTGAATTTATTATACAATAAAATATTATTACAGACCACGATTACAGATGAATCTAAAAAAATTATAAGAGGTATCACAATACAATTTGAAAATTCCTCTCCTTTGTGTAATAATAAGATATAATCTGAAAATTTACAAATAACTGAAAACCGACTTCGAATCCCTTAATTTTAAAGTTTTGCGGGACAAATAGTAATCCCGCGGGATACTGTTTTTTAAACCACCTCGGGAATATTCTCTATGTCTTATTTTCTATAATTAGTGAAAGAATTTTCGAAATCGAATCGACGAACATACATAAAATAACATACATACATTCGAACGTAAGAACTACCTCTTTTTTTCGAAGTCGGTCGAAAGTGGCGGCGTTAGAGTGAGTCGGGATAGCGTCTTAAAATCAAGTGTTGGAAAACCAAGTGTGTGTACGGTTTTGGTTACTTGCATCGTATCTGATACGAACCTTTGAGTTATTCCCGAGTTATTCCATTTTTTATGCATTTTAAAATACCGTTATAGGTTAGTAAATGGTACAACAAAGGTACACTTAAACTATCTAACATTAATAATTCGTAACGTTTCTACTGAGTTTATGCCTATCATTTAGGGCTCATGGAGGTACATTTAATACTAGCAATTTCAATGACATTCTGATATTTTAATAGTTAGATGAATCTTGCTATTTATTATAATTACATCTTATTACAATAATTGAAATAAATGCTAAAAATACCATCCACTTTTTTGTAGGAAATTGTTATAAGTGGGTGGAACTTAGAAATATAAAAATATATTTATTAAATAATTATTTCATAATAATATGAAAGCTTAGCAGTTTTCCT
The DNA here is from genome assembly GCA_946478455.1 of Eupithecia vulgata. NCBI lineage: Eukaryota > Metazoa > Arthropoda > Insecta > Lepidoptera > Geometridae > Eupithecia > Eupithecia vulgata. Next base: position 6,896,579 of record OX297862.1, on the reverse strand, counting down.
CACAGAGTTGATGAGCAGGTTGATATTCGTATATTTTTATATTTAATGAGTGCTTTTACAACTTATCAATTTGACATGATCCGAATTTATTACGTTATGACATCCTACTATAATAATATTATAAGAGCAAAAGTTTTTCCCGTTATCAAGATGTTTGACTGAAGATAATGCCAAAAATACCGAAGGATCGGGCTGAAATTTAGCACACATAAAGATTTGAAAGAGATTTTATAAGATTTTACAAGCCTGCATTGGTTTTGACCGAGTCTTAATTTTTATAGATGTCTATAGGTACTTTACTAATCATGTTATTTACACAGCGTGTACTTATGCTAATAAGGCAAGTGTCATTTAAGTAAACAAGAGTTAAGGTGAAAATAAAGAGATTACCTAGAGTTTCAATATTGAGAGTTTTGAATATTAAGTATTTTAGTGGACGTATGTGTACTTTTACGGAAAATAAATATTCAACTAACAATGAATTATTCACCTGTTTTATTATCTAATAATAATTCGAGAAACAATATTGAAATAGGCAAAGGCAAACAGTTCCCAAATTTCCTAACCAACTTTTGGCCGAGTAGAATAATGTATGCGGTTTTTTTTATAACCAGGATTTAAAAAAAGGAAAACTTAAAATACCTAATAAATATTTAAAACTTCATGGGCGGCTTACCTTGGGCGGAAAAGTCTGCTCTGCTGCAATTGTCACTCACTGCTACAGTGCTTCACTTTTTATATTTAATTATTAAAATCAGTTTTCAAAAATATTCATTTTCTTGAAGAAGTATTAAATTAGAATACGTCGTAGGTAGAAGCGGTGAAGGCGCGAACGCGGGAGGCTTCTGGGGTCGGAAGCGCACAGCGCACGGTGCGTCGCGTTTGGCGCCGGGCACCTGACTGAAATGAGGCTCGCGCGCCCCGACCTACCCAACTACTATTCCTCAATAACGTTCTTTTTTCAAAACTCTGCTAACAAAAAAGAGGTCGAACGGAGGCTGCGCTAAAGAAATGATTTGATGAAACGACCACTTGACAGGTGGCTCGCGTCGCATCCTCGCATGCACCAGTTAATTGTTGGTTGCGTTTACGTCGACGGCGTAGAGGACGTACTGAAAAATGGCTTTTAAGTATTAATGCTCGCAAATAAGTGGTTGCTGCCCGTGTGACATTAAAACCCTTGCATTATTATGTATCGCAAAAGTTAGCTGCAGCTAGACCGGTTCGTTTGGATTAAGAGCCTGGCTGTTTTATATTCGTTTTATTAATAGTAAAACAGTAACTAGTGGTTTGAGATTATATTCGTTTGGGTAGATTATTTTAGTAAATCAGTGTCGATGCGACGGCGTGCTTAGATTTGTTTGATCGTGCCCCGCCCACCGCGCGCTATTGGTCGTCATCTAGCGCTGGGCGGGGCGTTGCTTAGATACAGGCTTAGAAACCTTTTCATGAAACACAATGAATCTGTATGTTGGGGTGAGCACTGAGGATACAATTACGGCTACATGTTTGTTAACTCTATGAGAAGGAACTTTGTGGACTATTATTTATAACCTTTGATGTCAATTTAGACAAACAAAAAACCTTTTACTGACCTTTTTACTGTTCAATGGTCAGCGCATAAGTTGCAAACCAATATTTTCTAAAGGTCTGTTGTCACCAGAATAAGATTTTTAGGTAAAGCAACTAAAACTTAGAAAAATTATACCTCCTACTTTCCTAGTGTTAATGGATTTTTGTGTGTTAATGGATTTTTGTATAGTACAAATTCTCATAAGAATGTTGATTAGGTAAACGACTGTGATTATTGAATATCATTTTCGGATGATAAACAAGTGAAAGATAAAATATTGCAAAGTTTGAGATTTCATTAGAATAATTTAAGAATTTATTTCAAAATGTAAACCTACCGCCTAAGTTATGGAATGAAATGTTTAATGTATTTGACTAACCTGGTATAACACACATGTGTTATGCGTCAATACACTCGCGCCTTCCCTTCTTCCTAGGACTAGGAGGGCTGGTGCGGCGGCAGATTTGCCCGAAGATCTCAAGAGACGCAAATATGCAGGTCTCGACAGAGCCTACGCATTTGCTCCCCTTAGAGTCGAGACTCTAGGTCTGTCTGTAAAGTACCAAGGCTCTCCGGGTTTTCAAAAAAATATCTGAGCGTCTGGTCGAAGCGACGCATGACCTGAGAGCTGGTATCTGGCACAGCGCATCATCATTGCCATACATGCAGGGCAATGCAGCCAGTGTCTTGGGCACGCTTCCGACTGGTATATTGATATGGATCAGTTGAGCTACCTGTAGATTGTATGCAACAGCAGTTAGCTCAATTGTTTCTATTGTAAATACTAGTTTAAATTTAATTCTTTATTTGATTGTAATTTTCTATCTTAATAAAGATTCCATCTTGTTTTATGAACGTTATAACAATAAATAAAAAACTGAAAATCTGATATAACATCAGGTATCAACCAAGAGTACACATCTGTATATATGCGATAATAGTGCGTACACTTAAAAAATTCAAAAACATCTTCCAGAAGTAAAATAAGCCTTTTTAAGTTACGTAAAAATACCAAAGGATTTTCCTTCCACTATTTCCAATTCACCGTTTTTCACCGTTGACTAAGCGATTGTAATAACAATCTCGGTGAGTTTAATGAAGTAGATAATCTTCTTTGGTTGTTCCGTGTTTTGTTTCACAATGCGTATGGTTTCGGGGGAAGTGCTTCAGTGGGGCGGGGAGCCCACTGCAAGGGGTATGGATGCATAAGGTTAAAGCCAAACTACAATGAGCCTCGCTTGTAGGGTCTGTGGAAGAGATGGTGTTGACCTTAATGAATATTTTGTTGTAGTAGGTACTTTTATGCCAGTTAAAATAATTACGGCTTATAAAAGTAATAAAAAAGTTAAAAATAAAACCAGGGTCTTTAAAACAATATTTCTTTATTTATCGTCAAATCAATAGCTATTCTCTATCTTATCTATCTTAACCATACTACATACTAATATTACAAATTCGAAAGTAACTCCTGTCTGTACCTGAACAGGCAAACAGGTAAATGGTATCTAGGAGAAGGACATAGGCTACTTGAAAAGCGCGTGTGGAGCCGCGGGCTAGTCTTAAATTGATAAAAGTTATAATAATTGAAGGCTTATATATAGCTATAAGCTTTCACTAATAGTAACAATATGACTAATAACAATCTTTCAGAGATTTACTGATTAAAGCTTAAAGTTAGATCTAAGCAGCGCTAGATCCGCCCTCGAGCGCACGCTGTAAACATAACGGTGGGCGCGTGGCAGTGCGCGCGCGGGGCGTCACGGCCCGTTAGCAGCGCGTGCACATGTCGCCGCCGCACGCGTGCCCGCGCGCGATCCTCGCAATACAACCTTTTTCTGTTACACTATAACCTTTTTTGTTTTATTCCTTTGTTCGAATCTTCAAATTTTGAAAACATTCTTTCTGATTTTGTTTTGTTCGTATCTTTTGAAATTCGAAGGCATAAATTCTTTACGATTTATCAATGAGACCTCCGCGAGAGCATGATTTGCAATCAACACGATCGTGGATCTGGTGGTAAATTGACGGCAATTTGAATACGCAGTCGGCCGGATGAGTTATCATGATAATAACCATGCAAATCCTTAAACACGTCCATAAAGTATTCAAGTACACGGTTGATAGATAAGTAAATCAAAATAAAACAGTGTGAGGGTGGTATGGCTCAGCTGCGGTGCAAACCGGTACTCGTTCAGTCGGCCAGGCGGCTGCCGTTGTCGCACTTCGCCATTCCTTACAGTCAACTTTTATTAATTGGGCAGATGAGAGTCGAGGCTTCCAAGACGAATGCTTATCCCTTATACGGACAACGGTTTGCGAAACCTTTTATAGATTCTCAATTAAAAGTGTCTATTATAGTTAATAGCACGATTGGACTTTGTAGTTTTATATAGAAGAAGAATATTTGCTTTAAGTAGGGATAAAAAACAGGTAATATAACGGACAGGACGATTAAGTGGAATAAAATATTGCGTGGGGGTGCGGGTGGCAGGTGGCTGCGACTAGGGATGCGCTGGCAGCTATCGAGCGTCCTACTTATGGCGCCAATTAGTTACACGACCGTTTTAAGATCAAAAACAATAAACCTACGACTATAATTTGACAAAAAGTTAATATTAAAGTCATTTATAACGGGATATTTACCATGAAAAAGTTAATAGACTTCTGCGACAGAATTGAAGGCTACAAATCTATTTAGAGATTCCGCAAAGGGTTTTTACGTCTCTGGCGTCAATTTGAGGAACATAAAAGTGAGTTAGTTACCATTAAATTCGTTTTAGTAAATTAATTTTTGCAAGTGTAGGTAATCTAGTAATTTAATCGTTTGTGGTTACAAGAACCTTTGTATTAGACTGATGTTAATCAGTGATAAAACTACAACAGGGTTTTTTGTTGAGTGCTACCCATTTGTTCACAAAAACCTACTATAAAGCTACACTCACGTGTGGCAAATTTTATGTAGTGGCGCTTATCGACTTCAATCTTTTTTGTATTTTACATGCTTCAGACTGCGGCTTCACACGCGTAGGTATGTATTTTGGGTATAATAAGCAGCCAATTATCTATGTTGTTAAAAGTTAGTTCTAAGTAAACTCAACTTCATGATATTTTCAGTAGTTTTGGAGAAAGAAACTTTTGTATTTATAATGTACCTACATCGATCAAGGTATACGCGGCGGATACATGACCAAAGTATAAGTAGGATTTCATTTATTTATTTGGAAGACAGACAATATATTCAATAAAAAACTTCATAGACCAGTAAAATCTCCACTGTATATATTATATACTATATAACTATAACAGTACGCGATAATTTTAAAATATTTGTTTAAATAAAATATACTATTCATTCATAATATAAATTTGAAGAAACTAATCAATTCAATCGACTGTTGCCCATCCCTAGGCACCCTCAGTCTTGGACGACAAGATTCTCCACGCGACTCGCGGCATGTGCACCCTTAACGGATTTATTGGAACTTGGAAGCCCGCGCGTGCTATCTACCGCCTTTGTCTTCGCAACTGTTTACCAAACAGTTACTTTCCAAATTCAAAATAAAAAGCTGATTAAAAACTTCTTAGAGGTAAAAAGCTTTGTAAAAAGTTTGAAACCGATTGCTTTCTACATTCAAAACGGTAGAAAAAAAAACATCTTCTTTTGTGTTGATTAGGTACCTAATTTAAAAAAAACGACGGTCGTTTTACAAACGGGGTAGACTTATAGCGACTAGAACTTCTGAATATAATAAATACCTATATAAATAAATAATGTTGGATAATTCACACAGCATTATCTAGCCCCAAGCTAAGCAGAGCTTGTGTTATGGGTAGGTACTAGATAACTGATACACATATAGATATTTTTATTATACATTATATAACGACCAAAGCATCGGAACAAATACCTGCAGATCGTACAAATTTTTGTCCCAAGGCGGGAATCGGACCCGCAACCTCCTGCGTCGCAGACAGACCTTTGCCCACCGCGCCACAGAGGTCGTCGAATACAATTTAATTTCATTGTACTGAAATAAAAACAACTACTTAATTGAAATTTTTCTTATAGGCACAACTAGGCACCTAAAGGTACTAAACTATGAAACATGCTAAAAGAAACGTGAATGTGATTTCAATTATTACTTCGTGCGGAGCGCGTTTATGTCTTTTGTATGGATTAGTATAGTACCTACTTCCATTTCCTACTAACTTTTGTAGGTAACTTATTGAAAAAAGTCTATTTCCGAGGTCCTTTCATTCTTTTCTCTACCTAAGATACCTTTCTCTGAGTTAAGAATTTGCACCTACTGTAATTTTCTTGTACTATGATAAGTTCTTTTATACTTTTATTTTCCAAGCGAATGAATGAACAAAGCAGACGAACTCATTTTAGCAAATAGATAGTTATAAAAGTAATTACCTACCATGACCTACATTATGTATATTTTACGTACCTTTTATAATCTCTTGTATTTTATTTTGTATGCAACTTTGTAACCACTGCACTGTGACCTCCCTCCTTACCGCAGCACCATTGTAAAGACCTTACAGGCATCAGACAATGGTCGCGAGGCATGTGGCTTACGTCGGCGCCGAGAAACCGTAAAAGCTCTTCGGGTGTGCGCTTGCGCCGGTTTAAAGCTGCGCGCGCATTGTACGGCTCATTATGATGGAAAATTCAGTGATGCCAACTGCTGCTGTCATACTTTCGAAGCATGATCTTGATTAATATGCTATTTAATTCAGTGTGTAATAACGTTACTTTCGCTTTACAGGTGCATCCTGATATTTTTTGTTCTTTCATTATCAATGGTAGGTTTTTGTCAGATTGTGCGCAAATACTAGTCACCTAAGTTTCTATGCATGTTATAGTATAACTATGAATTTAGAGAGAGAAAATCACAACTGAATAAGTTTATTTCAAACAAGTTTATTTGAATCGTGAGTCTTACCCTTCGGGGGTAAGACGTGTGAAGTGACGAATTTTTGACACATTTTCATTGAGAACTGTCAAAAAATCACGACTTGAGAAGTGCTTAAATCTGGTTTGCGTTTGAGTATTCGGGCGGTAGAGCTCTTCATTACACTTTGAAAAAGTAATTAAATGTCCTATTAAGTATTTCTATTTTTATTTTCCCAAGTACCCCAAGTGAAGTTGTTAGAACCAACGCAGTCCCTGATTTATTCTGTCTAATTATGATAAAAAGCAGTTAAGTAGATCTATCCAAAAAGAGCGAAGCTGGCAGCCCAGCTCACTAATTGCTATCATTCTTGTGCTCCCATATAGAGCACATGTTCTTGCTTCAGGCCACGGGCTGGGATATTGCGGTTTTCAATAACTGCACGTGTAATTGTGTAATGACTGCGCTACGAGTTTTAATGGAAAATGTTTGGGCTATTTATGCGGTCGCCTTGCATTTTTTTATTTTCCTTTTAATTTCTAGTGTAGGTAAATCTAGTTTCTTTGATGCTTTAAATGCTACTTTATATAGGCTGCTGTTTGGAAATATGTAGTACAGAATTTGGCCAGTGTGGTATATCGAAATTATTTAAGACTTTCAAGCCGCAGTTCACTGAAAAAAAAATTGAATAGATCTAAGGTGCACGGTTATTTTTAGTTTATCTTTGGTACACCCTTGCCTTTCTTTAATTCATACAATTCTTTCCGTCCAAATGTTGCCTTGATAAGGCTGTTAAGGCTACCCATAGTACTTGTCTAATGTGTCTTATAATATTCTCTTTCTGGTGTACAATAAACTGTTTTTGTATTGCTATTTTCCCCGAAAATCAATCAATACTAATTCATTATCATAAATTCGAAAGTGTGACTCTTTGTTCACCGTTTAGGCGTGATAAATTAACAAACATTTCACGCCTCTGATTTGTGCAGCTAAAATCAGCTAAACGAAGAAAATAGCCCCTTAGAACAGACTTTATATTGGGGGCTGCGCTTACCTTCAAATCTCTGTGCCCTTAGGTACCTCTTTTGTTTTTACTATAATAAACAAATCAAAGGTCAAATCACGTATCAGAGCAGAAGTTACATATAGTAAATCTATGTAATACAATCTGTATTACCTACATGTTACTAAAGATTCAAGCAAATTAACTTTCTTACATGAAAAGTGAGCGGTAGACAGTACTTTTGCCTTCGTTTAAAAAGTGGTACAAATCAGGAATATTTTCAGAATAAAATTTTCGTTTCTTGACTCGTCCCACTTTGAGCCGAATCCAGTAGGACGAGTCAGGAATAACCCAATAATTCTACGAACATTCAAAAGAGATTTGATCATGGATTAATTAACGATAGAGATGATAAGCATACGAAAAAGTATCGAAAAGAAATCTCTTAGTGCTTTAATAATTTTTTACGCTCGTCGTCGTCTTCGATTAGAAAGGGGATAATCGGCCTATGTCAGTTGACTTTTGATTGTTGGAAGCCATCAGAGGCATACACGGGCATACGTACGTGTGCTCTTTGACAATTTAATAGCATATGTGGATGCACCTGCCTTTGCAAAAAGTAGGCACGCTTGAGGCAACGAAGCGCGGAATTCGTCGCCGGCCTCCTAGCCTATCTTATACGCTATTTATTGATAATTGATTGGAAAGGTGCACGGCCCTACATATTTTGTAACGTCCTTACATGGATTTTTGTTATTTATTCTGTTGAATTGCCCGTCAAAATATGCCTTTGTTCTACATTTCAGGGTGCCAACCATGCGGTTTTTGGTAGAGTCTTCGTTATTGATTTTAATGAAGACAGCCTTATTAGTAGACGTAGAGTTTAATCTATGTGGCCAGGAAATTCCTATGTAAGTACCTTCGTTAGCTCGTATGGATATATCTATCTTACTTATTTCGATATATGCTGAAGTATTTATAGGAATTTATTTCTACTAGTCTCGTATATTCTTAAGAGGGCGCAATATGCGCCATTTTGTGAAATGTATAGGCATAATATTTTGCGTTCAAAGGAGCGGGACGGACCATAAGTTTTTTATAAGCGTAAAATCAATTTTTTGCTTATTTACATGAAAACTACACAATTTATGAAGAAACTGGTTCAAGGAAACAAATAATTAGTAATAACCTACAAATCAAAACATAAGTCATTTCAATAGACCGCAGGGTTCCTTAGATCACGAACAAATGATGTGCAAAACAGTGAACTTCATGCACATTCATGTTTTTTTTCTTTCGTATTTTTTTCTTATTCGTGTACATTTATGGAACCTAGGATTTTTTTTAATATAATGTACCTTATTCGAGTTGTTTACTACGGGGATCCCGTGAGTACAATCTAGGCCTAGTTTGACACCCAAACCCGTTAGGTTCACCTCTTAAATTCATTTCACTTTTTATTTTAAATAAAATAGCGACCTGCCTTTGGCAAATCAGCAGTGATTGCAAAATGAAATCAGTCGGTGCATCATAAATCTGACACGCTGCACATAAATACCTCAAGCCAGTATTAAAGGCATTGCATTTCTTTTGCAGCGATCAGCAGTGGTTCAGTGAAGATGTCGGGGCGAGTTAACGCGAGCCCCGGGGCGGCGGCTGCCCATGTCCGCTTAATGAGTGTTTTAACTACTGTTGGTAAATCATGCTTTACGTGTCCTTCAGGGCTGCGCCTGCGCCGCCGGAGCCGCTGCGCTGCGCAATCACTCAGTAATTGGGAAGAATATGTGCTTGAAGCAATACCCGGCGAGAATAAAACGTGCTCGGTTAACATTGCCTACTACTTAGTGTCATTGAAATTTATAGGTAGAGCATGTGGTATGGTTAAGTTAAAAACGATTATTTATTGCTCCTGGTGTCTATACCCAGCTTTAAGTAAATTCTAGATGACTAAAGGATAATTGACATTTTCTCGGAACACTGTGATATTTTCAAAACTCACTAAGTAGACTTACAATGTAACTCACAAGTCATAAGGCCCAAGTTACTATCAAATTTCTTTTTATATTATATCGTAGATTTATAAGAGGTGATCCAAATGCAATGTAACTTTATTTTATTGAAGTAACAATGTATGTATAGACGAGTGTGAGCACCAAAACAAACCTTTTTTGGTTTAATGGTGCAACATTGATAAACACATGTATAAACTTTTAATAATAAATATGCATTCATCCATTCATTCATGTCCAAAAAGTGCAAGGATAAATCCCCGTTCATATGAAATTTACAAAAGACGATGTCATATTCATTAATTGCATTACACATACATAAAATTATTTTAGCTTAGGTGTAGTTAGAGGTAGGTACCTACCTCTAGAGTAAAGGCGCAGCCATTTGTTATGTCATACACAATCGAAAAGACAACAAAACAATCAAGCATTCAAAGTTCGAAGCCAAAAAATAGGTTAGTGCAATTAAGAAGCAAAGGTGCCGCGATTTTGCAGGCGCATAATGAATGGGCAATCACGCTCCTTTGATAACTTGCAGTGCGGCGTGTGGCAGTGGAATGATACTTCGGTTTCGAAGGGATTCGCCCTGAGACCTGTCTGTGGAGGATGAAGGCAGGGTAAGACGGGTCAAGTTAAGCCGGTCGGACAGTGGCCCAGTGGGGAGCTGTCTTGGACTGTGGATCACTGGACGCAAATAAATGGAGGAATGTGGCTCATCAAATGTGGGCCAATAACCAATCTATATATAAAACAAAGTCGTGTTAGTTACACCACTTATAATTTAAAAACGACGGGACCAATTTTCATGGTTTTTGATTTGTTGGATTTCTCTTAGTTTGGAATAGGAATAGGTAAAAAAGTATTAAAAACATTGGAAAATACCCGTGCGAAGCTAGGGCGGACCGCTAGTAGTCAATAAAATTCAATGACATTACGGCTACAATAATGCAATGAAATAAGTTCCCAAAAATTTTCGACTTCGGCGGGACTCGAACCCCGAACCCTTTGTAGGTGGAGTCACCGGCGCTACAGTCCGTAAGAGGTGCCAAAGATTTTCGACCAGAACCGACAGAGACTTCGTGGCTTAGTTGGTTAGAGCACACCCGTACTAAGGGTGGGACGCGGGTTCGAGTCCCGCCGAAGTCGAAAATTTTTGGGAACTTATTTCATTTCTTAGAGATGCCCAGAGTGCGGGTAAGCACTGTAACAAAAATCCTTACAATAATGCAATTATTACGGCATACAATTATTACAGCCCTCAAGTAAGTCACGCATAGCAAAGAATAGTTCTCCTGCAATTAGATAATGCTGTGTGAATTTTCCAGCATTATTTATTATTTATTAATTTTGCCAGTATCAGAAGAGATTGCAAAAGGTTTAAAATAAAAATCCTAAACCTTTTTCAGCCAGTTTAGATATGTTTTTTTTATAGTCTACAGATCTGTGTTTGATCTCACCTGATGGAAAGTGAAGAAGTGGCCGACAATGTATCACGAAGGTCTAGAAGATACCTATTAACTCTTGTCTTGAAGAGTCTTGTCTTGTATTAAACAATAAATTCCTTCCCTGTAGGTACTCTGGTACAAGAAGGTAGAGTTTCTGGACTCTAGCCTCCGGCTCAAAGTCAAGTCAGTGTTCTCTACTTTTTTCCATAAGACATTATCATTCTCTATGTCATACAAGAGGCATAATTATTAACTCTGTATTAAACTTCCTTTTCTTTGTATTAAACAATATATTCCTTCCCTGTAGGTACTTGGTCCAAGAAAATAGAGTTTCTGGACTCTAGCCTCCAGCTCAAAGTCAAGTCAGAGTTCTCTACTTTTTCCATAAGACATTATAATGGTCTATGTCATACAAGAGGCATAATTTTTAACTTTATATAAAACTTTTCTTATGTTGTCCAGTGGTGAGGCTCCGAGGTAGGCAGGTGTCACGAAGGTTACCGGGGACCGGGAGCGCGTCGCCTCCAGTTAATTGATTCCAATCCGAGGCCCGCGATAATTCACTTGTACGAATACACTCTCGCTCTTTGCTAATTTCGAGTAACGGTGCTCTTTGTGTTTCGACTTTAATACTGAATGTAAATCTGGGAAAGATGGGGGGTCATACTGACTCATAATGTCTTTAAACTTAATGTTGTGTCTACGGCCGATTCGCAGGAAAAGCCTCATTTTTTAGTTTTTAGATAACAACCGCGTTAATATGTTTTGAACATACGCTCTATATTTTTGTTTAACCTCAACAGCCTATAATGGCTCACTGCTGGACGCAGGCACCCCCTGTTTTTTTATCTCAGCCGGCACCACACGGCACAGGTTTTTGTTTAAATCGTAGTAGAATTATTTGTAAGAATTTTTTTTACATTATATTTTGAAGGAAAATCTCTTATTAGGGTTAGGCTCGCCTTTGCCATGACATCTCTAGTGTAAGGTTTTACATAAACATACCTATATTATCTCGTGCAATAAAGAAGTAAATAAAGATGCATGCAATAGCAGTTTTTTTTAGTTTCAGAGTTAATAAATAAATAAGTAAATAAAAATAGCCTTTATTTACTAACTCTTAAATTTTTTTTAGTTTTTATATCTAATTTGTTATAATTATAATTATTGATTAACAATTTTGACACCGGTTGGTGGTAAGTTAGGTTGTCCTTTGACATAGGCCTAGTTTGAAAGCTAGTAGTAGGTAAAGAAATTAATAATGTTGGACAATTCACACAGCATTGTCTAGCCCCAAGCAAAGCTAGTACTAGATAACTAATATACATAACACAATACAATACATCTACAGATATTTTTTACTATACATAGAAAACGACCAGAACACCCTCAACAATCTGCAGATCGTCCAAACATTTTTTCCGAGGCGGGAATTGAACTTACAACCTCCGGCGCCACAGGGGGATTTCGCCCACCGCGCCACAGAGGTCGTCAAATAAACAAGCATGGCAATTAAACATTCAAAAATATACAGCGTAAGTCGAATTTAAAAGAGCATAAATTAAACCATAATACGTGGCAGTAATCAGTAGAAAGAAAAGCGTTGTGCGGAGAATTGCCTGCAGTTAAATTGCTTAGTTTGAGGGCGTGGGCGGTCCTTTTAGCGGAGAACAAGTTTCTGATTTGAGAACCGATACTGCTTTCGTACCTAGGAACTTGCCTATTTCATTACCTATGCAAAAAAGATTGTAATGTAAAACAGTATAATTATACCATACCGTGTCCATAAGAGCATTTTTCTCTTTTTGTGTCTTTTTGTGAACTTTCTTGCGTGAGTATTGGATTCGTGAGAGATGATTTCTTCGTAAACGACATTTTTACTGTAAATAAAACGTTAAGTGCAAGTTGGATTCGCGCATCAAAGGTTGCATAGGCACCAAATTGTACTCGTAAGCAAAGAAATCGACCCAGACGCACAGTTCAAAATTTGGTCACAATCAAATAAAGATAAAAAAATACAGTTATTAGATTATTTCCTTTACTTGTGCCATAAGACTTCTTGCCAAACTTGTATTTGTATTTATTTACTTCGCAATTCTAGGTCAACGGTAAGTACCCTATAGGTTTTGTGTGCATATAATTACCTTGGATATTTCAAAAAATTTGAATGCTTTGATTTAGAAGTTTGATTTTTATTGCGGCTTCAGGTTGTATGTGTATACCTATGTGATGTGAATTTCAACTCAACATCTCTACGTGTTTCTAAGCAAAGAGGGTTGACAGACGGACAGGCGGACAACAAAGTGATATTAAAAGGGTTCCTTTTTTCCTTTTAAAGTACGGAACCCGAAAAAGGAAGTAATTTTTTTTATAAAATATTTGACTATCTACTCATCATCATCATCATAATATCAGCCCATACACCTCCACAGCTGGACAAAGGCCTCCCCAATACCACTACCTATAAAATAAAAACGTAGATCTCTATAACAAGACATATGCAGAACTTGAATAGACAAGACACCTGAAACAAAAAATCGGTTAGCCATAATCATAGCATTTGTTTGCAAACCTGTTGGTCAATGTGCACTTGCTAACTGTCCTAGGCTCAGCTGCTCGAATGCCTCTGTGTCTTCGATAGGTAATAATAAAACACTTTGTCTTCAAAACCCGTCTGATTAAAATCAAACACAAAAAATGCTAATCAGGGGGCGAGTGCGTTAAAGTAGCAGTTTCCATATAAGTAATGCAGACGGTTTTGTAAGTCCATGTGCGTGCGAGTGGAACTAGAGAGCCTCTGAAACGCAAGCGAAATAAAACTTTATTAACTTAGCAAAGAGTTTATAAACAGTCACGGTTTGTTGAGGTTTGAAGGCTAGAAGCTGAAGCACGCGCCTAATAATTACGCGTAAAGGTCGCGCGCGCACATTGCGCGTCTGCCGGCTACCACACCACATTTTGCGCCCCCGGCTTTCAATGTCAACAGATATTCGTAGATTTCAATAAGTTGCAGTTACTGTTGTAAATCTTGAATGCGTATCATCCATCTGGGATTACGAAATCACCTTGTAAATAGTTTGTGGTTGTGACTCACTGCTCGCCTCCAGTCGAAGTTAAAGTTCTTAAGTTCTTGGCTGCTTGTATCTACCATTCCACTTGAAACATGTTTCATGTTAAAATTATACTTTTAAGTTTACTTTTAAGCCCACTTTATGTTAAGTTAGTGAAACCTTATACCATCTTGTATCATTCATCGATGCACGCGTGTACGAATAATAATAATTGAAGGTACAACATTGCCCAATAATTAATGTAAATATTCTTTGTTTTGATTATTGTGTTATTTGTTCAGTTTCACGATAATTATTTTTATTACTGTTATTTGAATATAGATACCAATTAAATGTAACCTGGAGCTATTGAAGTCTATATATACATATATATAGACTATATATATATATCTAGTATAAGGAATTAAATCCATTTAATACAAAAGTTTGCATTTCTGAATGTTTATATAAGCTTAGCCTGTATTTATATTTATTTACTTGTCAGTCAGTACAATAAAGATCTGTTTTCAATAAATGGCGACGACATGTCCATTTAAGCCTGTAATAATCAAGTTGAAGTTGTACAATTTCAAAAATGTGGTCGTCTCTTTCAACGACACTTTAAAAATCATTTACGTGCATTTAATATGTAAATTGATTAAAATATCAACAAGAAAAGTTAATTTTTATTGCCCATGATGAAAATATCCGTATTCCATCACAGTGTTTTTTTATTATTGATATAAGGTACGTGCCTAGTAGGTAAATAAATAAATAATGCTGGACTATTCACACAGCATTATCTAGCCCCAAGGTAAGCAGAGCTTGTGTTATGGGTATTAGATAACTGATATACGTAATACAATACATTTCGCAAATAGATATATTTTATTATAAATAGAAAACGACCAGAACACCCGGAACAAATACCTGCAGATGGTACAAATATTTGTCCCAAGGCGGGAATCGAACCCGCAACCTCTTGCGTCGCAGGCGGACCTTTATGGTTTTTCTGCTTGTGTGCTCTATATCTTCTAAAGATTGGTAAACGTGTTCTCAATAAGCGAAATGCTATCCGTTATAGCTAAAATTGTATAATTTCATCCACTACTGGAATAATGGACGCGGTTATGACACGGATGTTTAACAATGGCAAGTATATTACATAAAATCGGCTAAATACAAACATACATAGATAGGGTGCCAAACTCATAACCCTCCTCCGTTGGTAGTCGAGTAAAAATCAGGTTCTATCAAATTTTCTAGTAATAAAAAAAAACAGCTTATTTTCCTTGTTTTTAGTTATTATACAGGCTGTTTGATGGAACGATGTAGAGGTCGCATGAGTTGACCAATGGTACCTAACCTAGGTTAGGTTAGGTAAATTTTGTTTAAAATTATGACATTGGTTAAATTTGCAATCCTAAAAAGTGTTATGGATTTTATGGTTGTATCAAAAGTTTAGACTTTTTTAAATAACTTATATGGAATAACACTTTTCAATCATGGCAAATAAGGTTTAAAATTATCACCTTCGTGCCCTAGATCAATCCTACAATCCCTACATCGTTCCACCAAACAACACCCTGTGTGTGTATTTAAAGACAAAACACAGCTTTTTCAAAACTAGTCGCGAAGCTTTACTGACCTATCTGTATTCCACTGGTTTTAAAAAGCTCATAATCGTACTCAAATAAGGAATATTACGTTTGTTTTATGCCTTATCGCATGGAATGGACTAAAACGGCTTCATTTCTTGCAATGTAACTTTGACGGCACTTGTATCATCGAATATAAAAACTTTACGAGTTTGATTACGTTTAAAGTAAGACTTAAACGTATTTTGGTTACATCGATGGCTGCTCACAATCAATTTTTTATTGCTTCTTATAAACATAACGTGCTTAAGGTACACGTACGTAAGTACAATCGATTGAAAGCAATTAAATTCTTACATGCAATTCCTGCATTGCAAGATTTGCGTTGGCTCTGAATCAGCATTGCTTCTTAGACACTATTGTGTCTTAGAATCAATGCTGCGTTGTTCCTACTAGGGATTTTGTAAGTACCTACCGTACCTATCTCGAGAAGAACCGACAACCGTTGGGGTAAACGTATTCTTGAGTGGAGACCGCGACTCGGCAAACGTAGTGTAGGATGCCCTCCGACCAGGTGGGATGACGATTTGCGAAAGACTGCTGGCAGATGCTGGATGCGGCAAACTGAAGACATTGCGCTATGGCGCTCATTAGGGGAGGCCTATGTCCAGCAGTGGACTGATGTAGGCTGATGATGATGATGACGTACTTACCTACCGTTTTAAAACTACCAATTTTAGATACCTAGATGTATAGTCTCTGAGTATGTATGGATGGATATGTAGAAGATTAATTTTTAAGATCTGATTTCATTTCCAGAGATAATCTGGAAATAAAATCAGATCTTAAAAATTTCTTACTTTAATATACTGACTACATTATCCCTCAGGGACATTAGTTCACGTTTCCTCGAGGTACTACGTGACCGGAGACACGGCCAGATGCTAGTTGCGTCAAAATCTCCTGACGATCGTGAAGTGATACGATCCTTCTGGATATCACTGAAAATCAGCGATGGGTGGACTTAATTAGTGTGCACTCAGCACAATGCTGAGTGAAGGCCATATTTGCCATGGACAACAGCAACGCGTGACCCGAGAGCTGGTGAGTATCTGGCGCAGCGCATCAGCATTGCCATACAGCGAGCCAATGCAGCTAGTCTTGGGCACGCTTCCGACTGGTATTGATATGATCAGCTGAACTACCTCTAGATTGTTTGCAACAGTCTGCAGTAGCTTAATTGTTTCTATTGTAAATGCCAGTTTTTATATAATTCTATCTTTTAATTATAATTTTCTTTCTCAATAAAGATGTACTTATTATTTAATTTTGTTAGGTACATATGTATGAGTATTTAATTTTTAAGTTTTAATTGTGTGTACCTAGTAGTTTTAAGGTAGGCTTTCTTTTCTATCTTACTTATCTTTATTTCAACCAAGTAGGATCAAACACTATTTTTACTCAGGGATAAACTTGTTAGGTTAGGTTAAACTCAAAAATCGAATCATGGTAAATATCGCGTTTTAAATGACTTTAATGTTAATAACCATGATAGTTTCAAAAGTTTTAAACTTGTTAGGGATAGTAAATGTTTATTACTCAGGGCTGAATAATATTTTGTAAATTTATACTCACTTAGCCACATTCTGTGTAGGTAATGCAAGTAACTAGCTATAAATAAAACTTTCGCAGCGCAAGCGCGTTAAATCGTTCCCAACGACGCTGCTGGCTGGAACCCGTCTTCGTGCACCTGCGACAATTTTTATAGTATAAATTTGCATTAATTCATTTAGTCCTGTTTTCCTCCGTATAAATGGGTTAGCCGGTAAGTGGTATCTAGCCACGCTGAGGCCTGTCGACTGCCACAGAATGCCGCAGACCGCTGCCCTAATTGACACCGTGAATGCTTCTCTACAGCACTTACCTACCTAGAGTGCTGCCAAGATATGTGTTGACGGAGGCAAAATGCACAGGGAGCCCAAAAAATAAGAAGAAGAAGTAGGCGAAAGGGAAACTAACTAAGTAGACTGCGTATTTAGCCTAGCTTTTATTAATAAGTTGTTTAAACATAATGTATGCCAATAATTGACATACTTGTAAGTATTTTAAGTATGATTGGCAGCTAAAAACCATATGCAATCCATAGGCAAAATGCCCGCGCTATCTCTTTAAAGATACACCAAAGTCGACGACATAAACCAGCGAGCTTTATTATTTTAATTGATATTTTTATTACGACTCTGTGATTTATTTTTTCATTTTATATGAAAGTATTTTTTATTTATGTTAAGTCGCTATTTATACTATTTATCGTCGCCGCCGGCGATCGTAGATTGGCTAGGCTGTTTACAAAACGGCGGTGCCATAAAGTTAAAGGCCTAGGCTGATCGTTGAACGAATACCAAAACCAACGTTTAACAACATGGCTGAACATCGCTTAGTCGAATGGACTGAAGTAGGTGTTCTCCCCAAAGTTAAAGTAAAATATGAAAGTGCAGAACAAGTGATTGATAATAATTATTTTATCATAAACATATCCGCCATATCATTTATACATACCACTGTACACTTATTAGCTTCTGTGTAGAGGGGGATTTCTCAGATCAAACTAGCCTTGCAGTGACGAAGTAGCGACTACAATTGACGTGTCTCGGCGGCTTCAAGGTCAGCCATTTCATTTGGGCTAACAGTTAGTCAATTCGTTGAACCTTAAACGTTCTACAATCGACATTGGCATTTTACAGAATGGCGCTGTTTTGTAAAATGCCTAGCCGTTTTACAAACGGCCTGATTCAACGTTCCGGCGGTGACATGTCTACTGTTCGGCGGGCTGGCGCGACGGCGGCAGTGTATCAATGTTTTAGTCAGCAGACGTTATAGACGGCCTTCCGACTACTGGTGTTTAGTGTCACATATTAACTAAAGGACTATTTTACTTCTTTTTTACTTGACCTTTAAAAGATTCAAAGTGATTACTTTATTACCCAGTTTTATTTATGTAACTTGATTTTTAGTGACGTGTCCAAGAATCCTGTAAGGTTTAAAGGAAAAAAAAAAAAATTGAGTAATAAACTCCATCAATATGACAAGTTTTCTCAAAATAACCCACTATTAACGGTTTCCTGGGTAAGCTAATGCTGTTCAATTGTTGTTAATCACTGTAAATTCAACAGACTAGTTGGCCGCACTGCATCCTACGTCCAAGTCAACACTTTAGATAACATTACCGTGCTTCAGATTAAAGAGACATTTATATCAAACCTTTTGAACGGATACGACATTATTTGCTTGACTGTACTCATGAGCGTAATGACTGAAGGTAATAAAGCTTAATTGATCATAAAAATTACCCCCTACATAGATCCGTTTACATTTTCACGCCCCGCTTTTGATTTCTGCAGGTGAAGAGAAGTTTTGACATGGTTTTTTAAACGTTGCGTGAAATATATTCATTTGCGAATTCACAATTTCATGGCTTTTACACTTTTGTAAGCGACTAGGATCTATGGTTTCAATTGTTTACATAAATGCATGTATATCTATATATAAATACATTTATATATGTATTTATGTATTTATTATATTAATATGTGTATATCCATATATACATACATTTATAATCCAGTGAAATTCAGAAATTTCGTCAGAATTATAGGCATATATTTTAAAATTTGGTTATTTGCTTACATTCTATTAAACTTTGGTTTAGACATAAAAAGTGAAATTTCGCCATATTGTTAAAATTCTACTACTTAATAAAAAAACAGAAAATTTATAAAATATGCATACTTATAGGTTAGGAATAGCTCAAAAGGAAAAAGGAACCCTTGTAGGAGCACTTTGTTGTCCGACTGTCAACCCTCTTTTCTCAGAAACGCGTAGAGGAAGTATCGAGTTGAAATTCACATCATACCTCTATAGGTGCTCGAAGAGGTTCGTAACCTCTTCGAGCAGTGATATAAATCAAACTTTCAAGTCAACGCAATCAAAAGCACGGCTGTTGTCAATACCCAATTTTTTTGAATTTTTCAAGAAATCGCTTGTACACAAAACCTGTAGGGTACTTCCCATTGACCTAGAATCATAAAATGTGGCAAGAAGCAAGTTATTATAGCACAAGTAAAGAAAAAACATTCTTCTACACTCGCTAGGGACAAAAATCAACAGGGTACATACTTGTTGTCGACCTAGAATCTTGATATTTGCCAAGAATTGTATGTACACGTTACTATTCACACGCATTGCACAAACTCTTTTAATACCCCTAGGTTTGCTGTAAGAAAACTCTGTTAGGGTTAAGCTCGCCTTTGTAAATAAATTTTCGTTGTTTTATTTTTATGTTTGTATTTTTGTGTACAATAAAGAATTTAAGAATTTAAGAAACAAGGTCTTTTAATTCTACGTAAGTGTGACTCGCCCTTGATATTTTATTATTTTTTGTTACGGTCTCTAAAACTACTGAACAGATCAAAATGAAATTTGACGTAAATTAAAAATATAAAGACAGGGCGCTATGGCGCTCATTAGGGGGAGGCCTATGTCCAGCAGTGGACTGGTATAGGCTGATGATGATAAAAAACATAAGCCTAACATAAATAACATGCTACTTCTTATACTGAAAAGAGGCGAGCGAAGCCGCAGGCAGAAGCTAGTATTCTATAAATAGTCTACAGCTTTTAAACCAGATTTAAAAAATCACATTCCATTGAGCAAAATCTACAAAAAAGCTAAGCCACTTATATCTACCAGATGCCGCAATGTGCAATGTTTGAAATGTGTCCGCAAAAACGAGCTCGTCTGTTGACCCACTGCTTCAAATAGAAGCCATGTAGACGCTGCCTTAGCGGGGGAGCAAGTGTCTTCGGTTATTCCATTGTTTCAAAGTAAGGGAGGAAGGTATTTGGCAGTTATTTGTATGTTTTTATTACCGGGTGTTTCATTATTATTAAAGTCATTTATAATGAGTTATCCAATATTTCGGCACAGTTTCATGCGCCGTGATTACGGAAGAAATGAACACGGAATGTAAAATTTTTAGATGGTAAAACGAAGCGGGGTTCTAATTTGCTTCGAATTTTATTTTACTTTAGAAATCTGTACTACTATCACAATCAGCCTATATTCGACCACTGCTGGACGTAGTAGTCTATATCATATTATATATAGGTACCATACTAAATTTTTTAACATATCACCATATCAATAATTTTAGAACGTCGAGCAATCTTGTTCTCAACAATGAACCTAAGAAATCAATTAAACAAAGAAACTACTTAAATTACAAAACCAATTTACCTGGACACGTGTTATTTACAAGAATTTCCACTTAACCTGGGGAAGGGCAATGAGAAATGTGTAAATGTAACTGAGTAAGACGTTGGAAGGATCCGGGCTAACCGTCCAACAATATTAATGTGTTTTTTTTTATTTCAAACGTTTTCCCACGACCTGTGAGAGGTCGGACATTAGAACTCGATTAAGTTGTTACTAGGCCAAACAAGACAAGAGTCAAAGTAATGTTTAGAAAGTCACACGCTTAATTAATTGTTCTGTCAATGTATTTTAGGTATGTGTGTGAATTAATAATGAGAATCGAGAACTTACTGAAATAAATTGATATTTTAATGAACGAAAAAAATACTTCGAATTCCTTTATACTTTCACTATTTTATGTTTCGGATAGATAGAATTGTTCGGGATAGATAGAAAGAGGATGGATAATATTTATAAAGGACTACCCCGGAATAATCTTCCATACAAAACTAAAATGATCATCAAAAACGGACCACAATTGACTGAGAAATCGGCTAGCATAGTTATATAATAAATAAACATACCTACAGGTGAACAACAGCAACTTTAACGAAGTCGGTTAAAAAACAAGCTGCATAGAGCCTCTATAAACCGTTAAATCTACTTATCTATATCATAGACATAGACATAGACAGTTTTTACAACAAAAGCTTTCTAACCTGTGCCATGTGTAAAACCACCACTTTTTCAAACGCCTTATGATATTCAAAAAACTTCATATCAAGTTTTTCTTCATTATAAAAACATCTAAAAAATTGTGGAGTGACTTCCAACTAGTCCAAAGAGTTATAGCTACTGGATGAGATACGGCTAAGCAAAAAAAATATGAAATTACTGCCCGAAGGCATATTGCAGTCTATTTATGAACTTCGATGTCATTTTGTTTGTAAGTTAAAATTTATGTTTCTCCAAGTGAGCTAGGATTTATGAGGAACCTAGGGTACCTAGCTTATAAAAGACGAAAAGTCTTATACCCAATTAAACTTTTGCAAGGATTTTAAATAATTGTACTCAAATATTTTTTTACATTGTTCATAATTAAATCTGCTTATGAATTAATTATAATAC
Organism: Eupithecia vulgata; assembly: GCA_946478455.1. Lineage (NCBI taxonomy): Eukaryota > Metazoa > Arthropoda > Insecta > Lepidoptera > Geometridae > Eupithecia > Eupithecia vulgata. Next base: position 6,874,619 of record OX297862.1, on the reverse strand, counting down.
AGGGCGATATGGCTCATCAGGGGAGGCCTTTTTCCACCAGTGGACTAGTTAATGGGCTGGTGATGAAGATTTTATTAATGATAAGCATTTCATTTATATAATGTATATGTACTTTCTTATACTCCTTAATAACATGATGTAGATATCTACTAATACTGAATACTGGACACATTATAAAAGAAAGAAGAAAGTAAGAAAATACATTTACTTAGAACCAAATTTGTCTCGTCCCACTGGATTTGGACCAAAGTGGGACGAATAAGGAATAACTCAATTTAACATGTAATGCAACACATTTCAATAATAACTAAGTACTAAAAACATTTTTATATGCGAAGAAAGAAGATAAAAACAGATACAAAAATGCATTACTTATGGGTCAAGGGTAAGTCGAAACTTCTTAACGGAAGACAGGTCCTGGTGTGGTGGCACAAAGCTGGATTCCATTTCATAAAAAAACGTACTATAGGAAACTAGAAAAAACTAACATATCAATTGCATCGTCTAGAAATAATAGAAAACAGAGTTTGTCATTAGGGGTCAATCAGTTCAAAGATTTGTATAATCTCATTCCCAACGAAGGTTACAAATTTTCTTACTTAAATAACTTAAGTTCTAATAATTATAATTTGATGGTTTTGAAAAAACTAAAAATCGACTTCAAATTCTTAGTATAAAGTGACTTCACTGATTTTAAAATTATATCGGTAAATAACTTATCTATCTTTCAGGAATAAAATGTTAATGGGACCACTTCGGAATCAGCAATAACGAAAGAATTTTCCAAAACGAAAAAGACAGAGAAATTGATGAACATACATTGTATAAAAAATACCTACAGCCGAAAATAGAACCTCATCCTTTTTTGTTTTTCGTCTGATAATTGTAAAATAGAGCAATCCAGTAAATTATTATTCCACGTAGTTTATAAGGTTTTGGAAGGCATCCCTCGAATCGTGGATGGATTCACCATCTGGCGCCACATGCGCTCGCGTCGACGCTCGTGCTGCCAAATTGCAGGTTCTTCAATTGCTTCCATTCAATTTAACAGGGGACTGACTGTTTGTCATAGGGTAGCTGACTTTGACCCCTAACGGACGAAAGAAACAGAAAGGGATATAAAACATCATGGTAATTTTTTAAGTATTGTTTTAGCCTTTTTTTTGTTTTTGTATAAGCCTTGGCTTGACTTGCCATGTCAAGACTTATTCCTTAGGCTGGGAAATGGTGATTCAAAAAAAGTTCAGCCTAATAGTTGTACGTAGGAGCTTCTTAAATGTTAGCGAAAGCGCTACGAACTCTGCTTTTGAACGAGCTGTTACACGATGAAATTTTATTTCAACGCACTCTTATTTTGTAACGTTCCTAAATTAGAGTGCTTAACCTAAAGCCACTGGAAAACGCATAAAAATAGAATTATGGACTTTCCCTATATATAATAATTGGTATATGTAGCGTAATTTGTGAGCTTGGTATGTGTGGATTCAATAGCTTGACCTTTTTTTCTCAACTCGAAAAACTATTTAAATAATTTTGCACGCCTAAAATTACCTATCAAATTATAATCCGTGTAGGGAGTATCTAACAATGCGCCACGTCAACCGAAAAATGATTAACAAGCGATTATACTGACGGATGGATGGCTCACACTGGCTTCCCTGACCATAGAGCTACGAACGTTGCAGATAATCAGAAATGTCGTGACAGATCTATTTTCAGCAGCCAACTATAAGCTTTATTTCGAAACAACGTTATTAGATAGGTAAGTCCGTGTATTCGGGTGTTACAAAAAATCTGGTAACTCTTGATTTATAGACAATTACATATTTTATTTAGTCGCAGGTTCTCTGGTGTTGTCAGTCTCAGTTGTTGTAGTCTCTGCTTTATAACGAGTAGCGCAAAAGTAATATCATAATGTCAATGTGCTTTAATTTTTGCAAAAGGCGTCAAAAACCACATTCACCCAATATAATATGTACAAAGACCACTGATAAAATACCTCCATAAGCTTGAATCAAACCGAAAATCGTTGACCCGCAGAAAAACGTTTAAAACCTTATCGGATGATTCAAGCGAGGAGGCTATAAATATGCAAATTAAAACACTCTATCAGTTCCTCAGGCTGTGGCGCAGTTTCACCGGTGAGTGAGCGCGCGCGATGCGTCGCACGTGCCGCGCCATATGGCGGCGCCATACTGTTTGTTTGCCAATCATAACGGACATATTTCATCAGATAACGGCCCAAGGCCCACCTCCGACATATTGCTCGAATCTAAAACAACGTGTAACAATTAAAAAGTCGACACGTGAGATTGATCTCGCTCATTCGGCATGCCTTTCGCCAAATATGTATCTCGTTAGGGTAACAGATAATTTATTGGGTCCCATTTATATTGTGGATGATGACGAGACGGTCGGGAGTCTAAAATTAATCAGCAGAGGCAAAGAGCTTTTAAATGCGTTAGCGTATTTGCAAAGCTCGTCATGATATTAAGTAGGGCTATGTAGAGTCGTATGTATGTTTGTCGTAGGTACCTATATTTATTTTCAAAAGGGCAACCTACGTAAAAATCACAGTTTCTGAGGGTTAATTTGTAAATTTTAACCGGAATATGTATACGGTTGCTTGGCATATGTAGCTCTAGCTCGAGCAATAAGACTACCAATTGTCACCTATTTTTGTGGTTGTAAATTATTTATATTTGATCAGTGTGGTAAAAAGATTTTTTTTTTCTTCTACCACTCATCCCGTGGATGTCTTAAGGGCTGTTAAGGAAACCAGCAGCACACATTACACTTAAGGAAGCAGCAGCTGCCTTAAGTGTAATATGCTGTAATATGCAGCTTCACTGCGGACACTAATCCACCGACCAAGCTTTCTAATCTCTTGATTGGGGAAGCTATATTCAGCAGTGGACGTATTATGTGTTGATCAGTAGATACTCTATTCAGTTAGTTCAGCTATCAGAACAAGCAATGTAACAATAAAATCGCGGTGTATGGAGGTTCATATATTAACACCACCCGTATGTTTCAGTGACCCCTTCGCTGACATTGAACTCTACACTAGTGCGGAGTGAACTGGGATTATTTGGACCCAGCGAAATACTTTATTGAAAATAAAAAAAGATTAATACTGCACTTAAGCACATTCCACCAAGCATGTCTGAAATTAAGATAGCAAATCTTTATGTACTGAGTACCAGATTAGTATTACAGAATTTACTGTAAAAACATTTGGTGATATCCACACATACATGGTAGGTTCATACCAGAAGCCTGGGAAACAGGTATAATAGGACATTGCGCGTGTTTGCAGCGAGCAAAGCTTAACTTAGGCAGTCCTTATACCTTTTTGAATGTTCTCTGTTTTAAATGCAGTGAGAAAAAAACACAAATGAAATTAATCAATTAAAAAAAAATATCCTATGGTTGCCTACCTACTGGTTTTTCTTACATATTATAAAGAAAATTTTAACTAGTTATTAGAAACTATGTAAGTATTAGCAAATGATACAGTTAACCTTCTGCAGGGCCTGCTGTGCAGGCTGTTGCAAACAATATATACCTATATCGATACCTACCTAAATCCAAATCAACTAATACAAATGAACCACCAGTCGGAAGTGTCCTCAAGACGCACTGGCTGCAAAATTATGAGTACTAAACATACAAAATTTTAAAGATGTTTGTTAATTATTCAAATTATCTAAAGACAAGCAAAACGGTATCCACCCATATAACGTCTGAGTCCACATTACAGACATAATAACCTGGACAGGTACTATTTATCCAGAACTTTGTAAAACAGAGAATCTGAACCACATTTACCCAGTCTCCTGCACATGCGGTCGACACGCGTAGGGAGGCGCCCGCATCGTTTTGAGCGCGGTGATTTGCATGCTTCTCCATCGACAGGCAGATTCGTAGATAGATAACTATCTATATAATTAACCGCCGAACACGAAAACATTGTACTTACATAATACCTACAATATTCCCTGTTAGTAAAGGAAGTTATTTCCTTAATATCGACCCGCCTCGGCTTCGCAGGGGTACTATTTATGCATGTACTTATATACATATAAAACTTTCTCTGAAATCAATCTATCTATTAAAAAATCCGTTGCGTTGCGTAGTTTTACAGATCTAAGCATACATAGGGACAGACAGATAGCGGGAAGCGACTTTGTTTTATACCTACTAGATTCACATGGATCGATCTACAAAATCTTTCTGGAATAAGTAGCTACCTAACCCACACGTCTAACGAAAATAATATTAGGTAATTCATAGGAACTTTGATAATATAGTGAAATCATAACATACTACTTTGAGGCGTTAAAACAAAAAAAAAATGACTTAATAATTGAAAAGAGATAACTAATAGTAAAACATAAAATTGGGTTAATTTACATCTCTTGTAAACCTAAGAGTTTAGACGCTGTTATATCCAACAATTTATGTCGCTCATTTTATCAATGGCACCATTAAAAGATAATCTTTTAATTTAGATGGAACGTGTTTTAATGCTAATCGGAATCGAGTTTTTTCCCATCGGATATCAATTTGGGCGAAACAACAAATAAATATCCTATCAACTAGATAAGATTGCAAATGTTCATTCACACAATTAAAGCACCCTGTCTCAAAAATTCACCAGGTAATTTATTATTATTGCTTTTGTTTTAGTTAATTTTCGCTAGACACTCTACGTGTATCCCGTGTGTACAGGGTGTTCCATTTTAGATATATTCTTAAAAAAAGACCGAAGTAGGTAGGTACACATAATAACACTAGATACCTTGTATAAGTACCTAGATCATAATATATTTACACTATCAAGGCAAAACATAAATAAACTGACCATGCACGTGAATATTGTTGAAATTACTCGATAATCTGACAACCTTCGCTTCGTCACTATAACCAAGATTAAATAAATATATCGATGAATACAGTAATTTCTGAACACCATACAGGTTAACTCAAAGAAGTGTCGAAATAGTAAAACGATAAAGATAATAAAACAAATAAATTCCGTTCTATTAAAAGAGGATGATATTAATTGCGCGCGCGCACCTGGGCCGCAGGTGAAGGCGTAATTTTGGGGTCAGCGGTGGTTTTGACACCGGAGCGACACTGTGGGAGTCGAACCGAACACACTCATTTACAGGCAATTTCGAATAGCCAATTGTTTTCTACCTTTCTATGACGTCCATTATGGGGACGTTCTCTTTTTAGCTTCAAGCTTACTATATGATAATTTATAAAAGTTAGCCCGAATTTCTGCTGACTTCATCTACACTGACGTCACAAATCCACCGAATACAGTCACGCAACCTTTTTAAAATGTTGCTAAAACTTATACTATTTTAGAGGGTTGGCAAAAGTTTAAATAAAAAACAATTCGTAAACACTTTCTTATTTATTTTAGAATAATCAATTATGTAGTAGGTATTTATCACATGTCTGTATAATTTTTTCAACAAGCACGCCAAGCATTCTCTTATCAGATACTGAATGATTCATAATTTTGATGTTACATATAATCGTAATTGATGTATTCTTATACATTATTTTTAACAAACTTAGGTTATATATTTACGATGGTGATAGGTAAACCCAATGTATTAAATATTATTTATCGGGTACATATTTATCGCGTGTTTTATTATTTCCCCAAAAAAATAATCTAAAAAAATGTAGATAAATGATAATGGTAACAAATCACTAAAGTTTAAAAAGTTTTATCGGTTAGGACGCTTCCGACTGGTAATGATATGGATCAGTTGAGCAACCTGTAGATTGTTTGCAACAGTCTGCAGTTAGCTCAAATCAGCCGTAGACTTATGCAAACATTCTAGGTTTTTTGTGGGTTAGGATTGGAAGCATTAACCGTCAGAGGGATAATAAAATTTCCCTTTTGTGATGATAAGTTAAAGTCCGAAAGGTACAAAATTATGAGTAAAAAGTTTAAATTAAACCATAATATTTTGTGATGTTAAGGCGAGGATTCCCGGATTTCGGAATTTTTAACTGTCCGTACCTCAATAACTATAAGGCTTATAGTTTTGAAATTCATACATATTACAGTTGAGGATATTTTCTAGTGCATCACTAGACAAAAACACGATTGGTGATATTTCACCCGATAGAAAAAAATTACAAAGTTACCTCTAAATCAAACTTTGAATGATCAGTGTGAATAGAAAAATGAATAAAATGACACAAAATGTAAACCAAAACATTGCAAACGTTATTACGCAGTGCATCACTAGAAAATATTTTAATATGCCATACAAATATTTTTCAAAACACCTAAATACCTACAAAATCGTGCTCGGCTGCCTGCGCATCGTCTTGCTCAGTAGTACTCGCCGAGCTATAGCATCGGCCGCTCGGGAATCCTCGCCTTAAGTTGGAGGGTTACAAAATTATGAGTCACAACGAAGTGAGTTTTACAAACAAAGAAAGTAAAAAACCGGTCGGTTATTAATAAATAACTTAATCCAGTTCCAATAACTACTGACTGTATGTAATTACTGGCATGTTGTGTAACATACTTTCCAAGAACATAGGCTGTACTAAATTCTTATCTGTTTCGACCAGATTAACTATCTTTATTTATAACCTGTTAAAATTATTTGTTAATCTGAATTGAATAGCTATTAGACATAAGTTCAAATATTGCTTGTACAGAATAAAAATATGTGCAAAAGAAAATGTCTAGCATATCTATAGATGACACGGCCAGCAGCTGCAGCTGGCACATGTTAGAGTGCCTTATTTATGAACCGAGACAACCTGTAACAGGTTAAGGTGGGTACTAGCTGACGTTGCGGGGCCTAATGTAACGTGTTACACAGCGAGCGTTCGTGCGGTCGGTACGGGAAAAGAAGGTGCTCGCAACGAGCAACGAGACGTATTGTTGCCGTCAAATTTCTTGTCCGGTGACAGGAAGCGGGTATTTTGCGCAGGTACACTCTCGCTTATTCATCCTCCCTCAGAGGAGGCCAAACATTTATATAAATTAGTGAAATTATGTTTATAGCGTAGAAATTAAGTAATTTTTTTGTAAACGATGACGGTGACATGATCACTGTAATCAAACCGTCCCTAAAAATAAAGATTTAAATAATTTCACTTAACAATTTTCAATTCATAGGCCGTCGAAAATGCAACAGGCGTAAGAGAAAGGTATTGATAGCGGTCTTGCTCTTTCATTGTTCGAAATATAAAGTCACAGTGATCAATCGAAGCGACTGTCCCAAGGTAGCCGCCAATTAATTTTTCGCAGTGAAATTGCGTTCTGCGCATCATTGTCGTGGTTCGCCAGAGGACAAGAAGTCTGACGGTCGTTATAACACGCTCGCTGCGAACAGTGCATTATGTCCCGTAACACCGGTCAGTAGGTACTCTGCTTTAAATGGTAAGAGAGAACCATTACAACACTTGTAACTAATATATAGATACAAATTACATGTTGCAGCTTACAAGATTCATGTATGAATTCAATATACGTAGAACTAAGTTCAGATAGAGCTGCAAGTTCCATACGATCTGCAGGTCGAATCAGATGTAATCGTAAGTGTGTCGTACAATTTTAGCTGTTTATTTAAATAATAAATTAATAATTTATTATGGAACAAAAACAATTTATACATGGTTACAGAATGGAAAGATGCCATCTGCAGAAGTAAGACTGTGTCGCAGATAACAACGCCCTCTATCGAAATTAAAATGGAATTTTTTTAAAGAAAAAAGAAATTACAAAATACAGGTAGGTGAGCTACTTTACAGAATAAGTTACAATTTAGTTAAGTTTTGATATTATTTACTTTTCATTTTTATTCGTAGAAATTAACCATAGAATGGCGAATGTAGTATGAAATAGGTACACTTAGGGTCCGTGTTATGAAACCTTGCTCAGTCATAAATATATGCTGGAGTCACGTTTATGCCATAGAAAAGCATTACTCAAGCATTGATCTATGACTGAGCAAGCGGCCTTAATACGCGCCCTTAGAATAGCACGCATCTTTGAGTTTGGTAAAATACGTTTTTCGTCGAATTATCTCGGTTTTGCGAGAGGAATACGATGTTTCCGGTTTCAGATAGGCACTTAAATCTGAAAACAGGTTTCCGTTGCGTGATATTTTCATAAAAACAATTTCGACAGGTTAATAAAAAATCTATTATCTCAACGGATCGACGATTACTCGAGGGCATTATTCAATTGTCGCCTGCAGTAAGTCGTATTTCAACGTCGATATGTTAAAAAGTAGCAGCGCCTTTGAACGGAATGATAAATATTTTCGTACACGATTTGAAGCGCACGTAATAGTGTCATAAAATCGAAGGAAAAAAGAAATGGTTCTCGGTCAAGCCTCTTGCATGTCCATGATTTACACTCAACGTTTCATGACCGCATAAAGCTGTGTCCACTATACCCCGTCCACTCATTAAATTGCAGTTTGGTACGCGCACGCACGACTATGAGGTACCCTAATTGTTGACAGGCGAGTGAATGAATACTGAATGACAGAGTGAAGAATTTCATAGACACAGTTACTTTTGACAGATAGAGATTCGAATCTGTTGACTCGAAAAATATGGGGACGAACGAAAATTTAGATTTTTATCGAATTTGAATTTTAACTCCATACTGGCTTGTTATACTGGCCTCAGTAATGCGTAGGTAATTATTTATTATCGTCATGTAAAGGACATGAATAATTTAAAGCCGAAAGTTGGTATGGACACGTCTTTAGAAACTCATAACCGCATAAAGAAATTAAATTAACTATTTATGTTAATGTTCGGCTCCCGCTTGCTACAAAACCAAAGCAATACAATTAAATTCGGTAGAAGTTTATCATCTGCTCCGAATGAGCAAATGCTTTTATTGACATTTTTGTACCGCTGATAAATTAATGTACTTATGTGAATTCGAAATGTTTCATCGCAAAGGGTTACTATTGTAAATAAAACCCCGATGAACATAAACTAGTGGTTTAATTAAAGATTTAAGTGGATTACAAATAAAAATCAAATGCAACATGAACTTGTGTAAGCGGTCGTGGAGCGAGAGAGGTATATTATCACAAGACGTCACTTGCTCTGTGTAACGTTGACACACGAAAAGCTTGACATTGACATGTCTACTTTCTTCCAACAGTTACCTGTTACAATTTATAGCACCTTTTTAACCTTTTGCCCGGTGTTCATTAACAGTGGATGGGGTATATCAGGATTTTATGAATTGAAAGTCTTTCTACTACAACGATTAGAAAACTTTTGCCCTGGAACTTTAGTTTAATCAGTTTGAAATGAGAAACATCTTAAAAGGAAACCAGAACAGGTTAAAATATGTAAAACTAGTGATATTCTCAAAACTAAACTTAATAATAGAAGAGCTAAATAATAATGGTAACCACAAAATAATCCTAAATTTGAGTACTGAATGAAAATATGAGAATATTTTTAATATAAATTGAATTTTATTAACTCCTTTGATTGAAATTTACATTCAAACAGAAATAAATACTTTCACTGGAGATGCAATAGATTTTTAAGATCTACTTTACTGAAAATTTATCCGTTCAGTACTCATTATAACATATCTTAATATTATCAAACAGGAATAAGGTACTTAGGTAATATCTTTAGGTACACTGTAAATTAATAAATTGATTGAGATCCCGCGATTTAGATCAAAAATCTAAATGATAGTGTTAGTACTCAGTAAAAATCTGCATAGGCAATTCAACACAGGGATAGGTTACAGTACAAATATCAAATATTTAGACTCGTAGGCCTGTACCTTCTGTGATAGCTTGCTCAGTCATAGAAGCCTTCTGTGATAGCTTGCTCAGTCAGAGCTTGAGTGACGTTGACGGTGACTGAGCAAGCTTTCATAATAAGGGCCGTAGACTGATTTTCGCCAGATTTATGAAGGAATCGTAAAATCCGCGGTCATACAAATTCAAAAGCAAAATGAAAATCACGGTATACCCCGCATTCATCTGAAGGAAAACCAGTTTAAAATCCTATACAGCTATTGTTTAGAGGACAACTTAAGTCTAAAAATCAAACAGGAATGAAATTATGTAATTTGATGGACAACTAAATACTCTGATCTAACAACTTGTCGAGTATGATAAACTAATGATCACAACATTCATTATTCTACATATTGGTGTTATTATTAAGTATAATAATATGCAAAAATATTTATTTGGGCTCCTACTGAACTTGAAAATTCGTATACTATTAAAGAAGTTGAGTTACAATATAGAAAAGAAGATTATTATTTAATAGACGGCTATTGATTTAATAAGACGTAGATTTTAAATAGGTACCATTTTGATATTACCACTTCTAAAGATTTATTACTAGCATAACCTAAAAAAAGGTTCAAAGCGAACAACTGTATTTTTTCAATTCGGTAAATATTTTGTATTCATCAAATAATTTTGTATGGGTATAACATATAAAAATACATTTTCAATATACCACGTCAGTAAGTACAGCGTTGTTCATTGTTAGGTTTACCCTCATCGTATGTTCTTAGTCTCTCAGCATTGGTTTTATTTCATTAAATTTGTTATTTCTATATAAAACGACTTGCTATATTCAATAAACAGTAAGATTCTAATATTCAATTAGTTATGGATTAAATAAATAAATAAATAATGCTGGACAATTCACACAGCATCATCTAGCCCCAAGGTAAGCAGAGCTTGTGTTATGGGTACTAGATAACTGATATACGTAATATTAGGTATACATTACATAGATAGATATTTTTTATTATACATAGAAAACACCTTGACCAACGGAACAAAATTCCGCAGATCGTACACAAACTTGTTCCGAGGCGGGGATCGAACCCGCAACCTCTTGCGTCGCAGGCAGACTCTCGCCCGCTGCGCCACTGAGGTCGTCGATTCATAGAAAGGAGGGTGGGCTAACAATGAACGACACTGTCCATAGAAAATACATATACATAGTAAATGAAATAGTATAAAGTAAATATGTACAGTTTGCTATCTTTATTACAAGTAAGCCGTGGCATGTGCAACTACATGCTGACATAGTGTTTACACTATTCTAAACGAGTGATTATACTAAACCTTCAGTTATAGAGAGTAAACTCGTTTATACAATGACAAAAATAGATACACAGCAAATATTATTGGTCTAAATTGCCAACATTCGTGATTTCTAAGACAGTACCTTGGGTGCATAGCGAAATTTCACGTATACCGTTTGCTTTCCTTATCAAAATTAACCCTTTAAGTGCCAGTCTGAGTACTTAACCCTTCAGGAGTATTTTAATGTGTTGTGATGCTTTAGCAGAAGATAACTTTACCTAGCTTTAATCTGTTTTTTTTATATGTGAATATTTCACTAACCTAGGGCAATGTTTTATTTATATAGTGTCCTCTATCCAAATATAAGAAGTGAAACGTGAACGAAAGGCGATTCTGCAAAAAAATATCTATGGGAGCCGATTTTAGGGCTCAAGTTTTGAAACCCTTTACGAAAACTATAAAAGTTTACGTTACGTTCCATACGTGCATTTGCATTTTTAGGATGACTGCGAAACAATATTTACTTAAAAACACTATTACATATATTTTTTAATGACTTTCATAACGCCATTAGCGTACGGCCCGTGATTTGTTGCGTTTTAGCAATACCAACTTTGAGCAGTAAGCGGTAGTGAACTGTAGAGTTCTCCAAAACTTTTCCGTTTTGGTATTTTGCAAACTCATACTAGATGTTTTATCGATCGCTAATGTTTGAAAACTTAAGTCCGTGTGCCTTGCATTTGTATATTTAACGAAGACAGGAAGGACTGGGCTAATTTTAATAAGAGCTCTTAAGCTTTGGAAAGTTATATTTCAAAGTGAAGAATAAAATAGAACACTATTACACCTTAGATACTGTTTTAGACCCAAATTGCACTGAACGAATTGGCTTTTACAATGAGCAACTATAATAAAAAAATAAACTCTAACCTGCATATAAACACCATAGGCATTCTAGGTGGGTTACATACATTACATATCTTATAATAAAAACGATTATGTATTGCAAATATACATTTTACAGATAAATTCGAAAAAATATTATAGAGAAAAATTGCTCGCGAATAAGAACACGATTCACATTATATACAAATACATATAAACTGACAACAGTTGAATTTTATAATTAATACGTCTAGTAAAATTTAACTACTAACATAAAAGCTGTATAACGTAAATTTATATAAGTGTGATCGGATAGGAAACTAATATTTAAGCTCAAATATTGAAGCCAGTTTGCATATATTTTACTAAGGTAGGTCGAAATTTTAATTCAAAATATACAAATATGTAGGAAACATAATTGAAATAATGTTCCCAATCAACGATTGGGAAACTGCACAACGATTTTAAATGAGATCTCTCGTTTATGGGGAATCATAAAAGTCTAAAAATTTCACCAAATCATATACAATACTCCGTCCTTGCGTTTTTCTGTGACTAATGAAGTAATGCAATATCGATAATTTCCATTACTCTCGATAAATTCCGAAGCTCTCGTTACTCTCAATATTTAAGAGCCAATAGATACGCATCATTCGTAAAATAAACAATAAAAAAATTACTTAAAAACAAGCTTTTAAATCATCTAGGACCGAAGTGCTTGGGAAGAGAAATCCAAGGAACCTAAACGGGCTTAAGTCGTTTCGTTTAGGAGTTCCTACGGCCACCTTCTGTCTTCATCATCAGACCAGCTCGATGGTTCCATGACATTGCATTGTCACCGAACTTACTTAAGTATGCTTCATTTCAGCTCAATCGGAGAGGGCTACCTCAACATCAACCTCAACAGTCTTTAATTTAGTCGCCACACCCACGGGAAGAGTTGGGGTGGTGCAAGTCCTAAGCTGACACCACACTGCCCCTACTGGGCTTACTGGTCGAAAACTCAGTTGCAAGATTTGTCACACAAAAACTAATTCGGCAAGTAGAATAAAATCTTGTACTTAAAAACCAGAGTCGACCCTTCGTTTTCACCAAGAAATATGACGGTTAAAACTTGTTGCACACATAAAACTTGTCAAATACTAGTTTTAACCATTCTTTCGTTTACACTGAGTAGCTAACATAAGTATTTGACAAGAAAAAAACACATCGTTTACACTTATGTCTACGACATGTTATAAACTTGTCTGATAGATTAACTGCGTTCTCACTACAAAATCAGGCGTGTTTTAGACAAGTATTGGTGAGAACGTGGGCCGTAAAATACTAGTTCAAAACAAGTTTTACATTCTATTCATCTTTGTTGTATAAAGTTTAAAACTATTTACTTTTTAAAATAAACATATCCAAAACAAGTAGACAACTAGAAGTTCACAAATTTTAATGCATCTTTCATACAAGCTTTGTATACAAAATGTTTTGTTTTGTTTAAAATGTATACGAATGAGAACAAGAAAACTCTACACAAAACTTGTCAAATACATGTCTTATACTTTGGTGAAAACGGGGGGTGTGAAATATTGAATTATTTCATTCAGTCAAAGAAAAAACACGCATGGACGGAATATAAGTGTAACGGTTCAACTAACCTATTGTTAAATCATAAGAATTGGGGCTCTAACATTCAACTTTACATAATCTTATAATTTTAATATGAATAAAATCTAAGACGGTTATAATAGGACCAAAATAATAATAATATCAAAGAATCGCGAGTAATATCAGCTGCGCGTACACGTACAATACATTTAAATCCAAAAACAATGCAATAAGACTTCCAAAGTTGACGTCTTGTAACGCTTATCGGCACCGATATAGAGCGATGTCTAAGTTCAAATTTACACAAACAAGTAATTTTGAACTTTATTTCTGTAGCGATAAAGTTTAATACCACGGCTTGAAAACTCAATATTTGTGCCGATAACCATACTAGCCAGATATACTTAACCGATTTAGTATTTATACATAATTTATATGTCACTATAAGTGTTTATTGGTGCTTACTTGTGCACTAAAGATGTGAGCCTCCTCATTCCTGTTTTAGTAGTACCTTTGGTTTTCTTAGTCTGTTCTTTAACGCCTCTGTAAAAAAGAAGAAAATGTTAAGGATTACGTTTTATTGTTCCGTACATTATACACTAAGCGAGAACGTGCCTGATTTCTATCGAGTGTGTACCTTAAAACACACGAGGTAGGAATCGGTCTTTCTCCCGAGTGATACATGGTGCTTCTTCAAAATCACTCGTGTCAATTGAAAATGTAAAAACGAATTATGTGAAAATCGTACGCAATAAATACGCACGTACGATTTCCACATGGTTCTTTTCTAAATTATTGTTCCGAATAGTACGGAAGAGGCCAAATCATACGACTAGGGATTGCAATCCGGATATCCGGATATCCGAATTATCCGGATATCCGCTAATTTTCATATCCGGGTAATGGGAGCTTCATTATCCGGATAATATGAATAATACGGATAATGTACCTCCAGTTGATTTTTTCTAATTCAAGACAACACTACACCGCATCCAGCATTTTAGAAATGTCATATGTAATGCATACAATACCTTGTGTTGTTAAAAATATACATAAATGTAATAATTCCTGAAGCTATAAACAAGCAAGACCTACTCTAGCAGTAGCGCGCAATCGCATCACTAGCGTTGACATTGGTTGGTCAGTGATTCGACGACGCCGACACAGACCGATCTCCGAGCACGCAGCGCAGCTACCCCACACACACTAAGAGTACCTATTAAAATAGGAAGTTGATTTACGTTCGTTACGTTACGGAGGAAGGAATTGTATTTATGTTAAAAATAAGTTCGATGGAAAGAGATGTTTATTCAATTTGATTGATATACAACATAAATGTGTGTGTACACTTGTAAGTTTGATCTCATGAAGCGTCCTTGGATGTATTCTTTTTTTAATATATATATATTAATGACTTGCCTAAATGTATATGTATGTATAAATCATGTATTTTATTTGCTGACGATATATCCTTGTTGACATCGTGTAAAAATTACATGAATTTAAATAATAATCTTCTTGACATCTTTAATTTAATAACTAATTGGATAACTAACCATAACCTAGAAATTAATTACGCAAAAACCAAAATAATGCAATTTAGACCTTACCAAAAATCACCCCTTGACATACACATGACATACATACAATAACATAGAATTAGAATGCGTTGACACATTTACATTGTTAGGTTTAGATATTGACATAAATATTAATTGGAAAAGCCATATAAAAAAAGATAAAATCAAGACTAGGTATCTAGTTTCTCCTATGCTCTGACGGAATTACGTAAGGCCACAGACCTCAAAACAAGTAAATCTGCGTACTATGCAAATGCCTTTGCATGGCTACTTTACGGGATTATACTTTGGGAGGCCAGTGTAGACGCAAAAGACCTGTTCACTAGTCAAAAAAAGTGCATTCGTATCCTAGTAAATATCCAATAAAAGAATACCAGAATCATGTAAACCACACTTCCGTGAGCTTAAAATCATGACATTAACTTCAATTTATATTCTGGAAACTTGTAAATTTGTAAGAAAAAACCCTCATTTCTTTAAAAAAATAAACGAACAACCGCGTCGCTATCAAAGTCGGTACATACATAATATTGTGACACCTGCATCAAAATTAAAAATACACCAAACTAGTCCACACTCAATGGCGGTTAAAATATAGGTATAATAAAATTTCAGACCAGTTAAAAATCCAAGAAAATAACAAAATATTTGAAATAAGATTAGAAGAGATGCTTTTGAAAAAATGCTACTACGAGCTAAATGAATTTTGCGGTGATACTTTTGGTGACTTTGAATTGAAATATAACTTATTATAATACCTTTACCTTTCATTTGATCGATACTCTTATTTTTAATCTCTTTGTTGTTCAGTTTCTATACGAATTCTATTGTTATTTTATTACAACTTTAATTTTTTTATGTATATTTTTCAATTATCCGAATTATCCGAAATATCCGAATATCCGAATAGTACGGCTCACTACTATCCGAATTATCCGGATACGAAAATTTAACGGATAATGCAACCCCTACATACGACAGATTCGGAGTAAAAACTTTTTGTCGGTTGACCTACTATAAAAATAACCATAGCTACCGGCTGCTATTTCAGAAAAAAAAAATAACGTTAGAAATGGATTTCCATACACTTTTCTCCCCCGCTAAACATGCATGAGATATAAAATTCCATAGAGTTTTCCGTCCCGCTTTTGAGTACGCTTATAAACTTTCTAGGTTATGTTTGGAACAGGAATAATCCACTTTCTGAGTAGGTGTAGCATAAATCTAAATTCTCTTCTTTTCTACTATAACAGGTTGTAATGAACCTTAAGCCGGGTACAGACCGGTGTTACGGAGCGTAATGTACCATTCGCAGCTAACATGATACGTTACGCTGTGTTATAAGATCCATCTCTTTACTCGTTGCGAGCGCCTGAAACAGCGAGCGTTCGTGCAGTCAGTATAAAGATGTCAGTACCGGCTGCACGAACGTTCGCTGTGTAACACGTTACAGTACGCCCCATGACACCGCGTCGGTCAGTATCCAACTTAAGAGCTACTTACTAGATACTTTTGTCGTACGTGATCTAATTAGGTACTCTATGCTTCATTATAATGATTAAACTAATTCTAATATACGAATTTGGAAATAGACTGCTAAAAAACAAACTAATACATTACCTATAAATATAATTGCGAAATTGTGAATACTACTCAACGGATTGGGCAGAAATTTTGTAAAGATGTAGTCTGGATTTGGAAAAGCACATAGGATAGTTTTTATCCCCAGTTCTCATGGGATATAAATAACCATTGAACGTTTCCAAAGAACTAAGGCGTGCGAAGACGCTGGTAGAAACTAGTGTTAAATATAGGCAATAAAGTCACCCGATTGCCATACTTCGATTTCAGATAGAGTATTCTTGCAGTACTTATTAGTTTCCGCATCTTTTCAGTGCCCAATTCCTAAGAAGAAAGATACAATACAATACAGAAAGATTTGCGATGAAATTGTGACTGATATTATTAAAAGAATAATAGACATGCATGTCATGCATTATATATTTATTTGTGCAAGTACATTTAATTTTATCATTGATTTTTTTCCATATTGGTTATCGGAAAATCTTGGACGAAGAGCTTTGAATGCTGTTTATACTATGACACACATAAGCACACAAATCCATTGTACTGTCATAAGATCCTATCCATTCAAACTTGTCTGATTCAATACGCTCTTGAGCGAAGAGACCGGCTATTATTGCTTTGTCTTTAAGTTTTTTTGTATTTGATTTAGTGTGCAATAAAATATTTTATATTCTATGACAATACATCAATATACTTCACACTCCATACATCAATATCATCATAGTAGCCCCTTATGCCACTCATAGCTGGGTATAAGCCTAAGGTGCCCATTCCACTCATTCAATATCTTTGTCCAATATATGATCAAAGTTCTTGGATAAAGGTCCATTCCACTCATCCAATATCTTTGTCCAAGATTCCTAAGTAATTTGCGTAGTTGATTTCAAATGAAATTACATCACATCACACTAATATTAAAAATAGGAAAGTTTGGATGGATGATGGATGGTTGTTACTTCTTTACGCCAAAACTTCTCAAAAGATCGGGCTAAAAGTTTGCATAGGTGTAGCTCCATATGCAGAAAAAAACCATAGGCTACAATTTATCCTATAAAATTTCAGTTTCCATAGGAAATAATTAACCTGTATACGTTTTCATAAAAACAACGCGTGCGAAGCAGCGGGCAGAAAATAGTATCCAAATCTTTGATCAAATATCGGTGTTGCTAGTAAATTGGATGAAGTCATCGAAGTTCTTTGATTAAATGTACATTGGACAAAGACATTGGATGAGTGGAATGGGCACCTAAAAGATACCATATAATACCATACCATACATTGTAAGTACTTACAAATAGCGTGTAAGATCCTCAATATCGACGAGCATGGAGTCCTGGCCCATATGGAGTTCATCTCGCGCCATCAGCATCTTGACCAACGTGTCGTTCAGGTTCTCGATCTGAGAGTGCAGCTCGTTCACAATCACCTGTAATCCAAAGTTATATTGTCTTGAAAGTTCCGAGTGATTTGTTAGAGCAGTGTATCAAAGAAGAATACCAGAAAAATGATAGACCGACAGATGTACTTTGGTTATGGATATATAGGTTGGTGTATAGGTTTCTTTAATTCAAAATTCCCAAAATATGGTTTAGCCCGCAGTGAAAAAATTCTACCTCTATGGTTTAGCCTCGAAGAAAAAATTGCATTACTTGTGTATTAAGAGCCTATACCTACAACCTCAAGTTTTTGTGAAAAGGATAGACATAGGATTTTGCGTTCATATGAGCGGGACAGGGCATGCCAAAACAACGCAACGCAAGCCCAAAAATCTAGTTTTAGCTTCATCATCATCAGCCTACATCAGTCCACTGCTGGACATAGGCCTCCACTAATGAGCGTCATAGCGCCCTGTCTTCAGCTTGCCGCATCCAGCATCTGCCAGCAGTCTTTCGCAAATCGTCATCCCACCTGGTCGGAGGGCGTCCTACACTACGTTTGCCGAGTCGCGGTCTCCACTCAAGAACACGTTTACCCCAGCAGTTATCGGTTCTTCTCAAGATATGGCCAGCCCACTGCCACTTCAGCTTGCTAATCCTTTGAGTTTTAGCTTATTATCTATTAATTAAGACTTTATTTGAAAAAACCAAAACATGAAATTTTCTTTATACTTAGTTCTATTACCATGCTTATTCCCAAGATCTTAACTTCTGTATTTATTAAGAAATTAAGGTTTTAGTAAGAATTTAGAGGTAACTCTGCGATTTTTCCTACAGAGAAAATTTTATGGAATCATGTTTTCGGAACATATGATCGATAGAGTAAGTCCTGAACTTTACCATATATGTATAAACTTCAAAGTTAAACTTTGAAGTATTTAGTAGTTTGGAAGATATGGATCTGACGGAGTTAATTTCAGGCTCGTAAATAATTCACAAATAAATTTTGAAAAACTTGTCTTGTCTAAGAATCATGTAAGGTCTATAAGAAATAAAACACTTTGAATTTTTCAATAGTCAGAGTTCATCAAACTGTGGCAATAAAATATTCGAACTAACTCTTAAATAAATTAAAAATCCCCAACGTAAATTATCAAAACGACTTCAATGAAGCAGTTTTTATTAAACCGTCCCTTTTCTACCAACAAACAAAGATACCTCGCGCCACCTTTTTAAACCTCGTTCAACCTAGATTCGCGAAAACGTCACAAAAACGAATACTCACACAATAGTCATTATTTAGAGCTCAAATCCATTGTTAAACTTTGCATGAGTCAACCCAACCAAGACCGAGGCACGGAAAAAATATAGTTGGTACTACGCGCAAGGTCATTGTATTGTTACTTAAATAATAATTTGATTGTTTTGAAAAAACTAAACCTACTTCAAATACTTTGTATTTACACTGGTTTTTTTTTTTAATTTTTCCGGGACAAATACTTATCTCTCGGGGATAAAACTTTTAAGGGGCTTCTTCGGGGTCATTCTCCATACAATAGCGAAAGTATTTTTCATGTCCATACTTGATGGAGAAATTAAAAAACACATACATCAATAAAAAAAGACATACAGCCTTCTGTTGTTCGTCGATAAAAAATGGAAGTGTAGGAGTGTCTATACCTACGTAAATGTCCAAATTATTATAGGACTCCGTCAGATTATCTGGTCAATTCAGATGTATGAGTCAGGTCAGTAGACACTCATACTATTTTCAACGCTTATTGGTAGTATTTTGATTACGTATAAATAAAACGTGAGGTGCAAGTCGGACTCGCTCACCGATGGTTCCGAAAGACCTTGTTACGTGTCAAATATCATGATTTTAGGTCAACGGGAAGTACCCAATAGGTTTTTGGTCGATGGAGAGAATATATTTTTTATTTAATACAAATTGTTTCAAAATTGTTTACAAATTGGTTGTGTGCAAGTGATTTCTCAATAAATTGGGCATTAGCTTAACGGCTGTAATTTTTGAAGACGTTGACTTAGGTATAAGTTTGATTTAGATCACAACTCCAAGAGGTTACGAATTTGTGTATTTGATGTTAGTTTCAACTCGATACCTCCACGCGTTTCTCAGAAAAGAGCGTTGACAGAAAGACAGACGGACAAGAAAGTAATTCTATATGGATTCCTTTTTTCATTTTGTGTTACCGAACCCTAAAAACAGAAGAAAACGAACCAATAAGCGGCGAAATTAGTTTGAGTAATACCCGCATGAATGCACCTAAATCAGCTAGTAGAACGAAAATAGAATCAGTTAGTAGGTCAGTGTATGTAAATCTATATAAAGTACCTAACCTACCTACCTAGATGAAGAAGAATATATCACAAACAATATTGATCTGTGATTTCAAACAACTGTAGAGAACAAAAAGTCACTTCAAGGTCTAAAACAGAAATAAAGAAAAACTGTTGGTATCAAGCGAGTTCTGTATTGCCATGCTTAATTTTTTTCACAAACTCGTTACGAATTTGTTGTTTAATGTTATACCTAGTTGTTTATTTTTATAGTCCGTCATTATGTGGATACATATTTTGTAAATAGCTACTCAATTGAATAGGTCAATATCCTGATATGATAATTAAAAAGGTCTAAGCTTGCGTTCTCCCACGCTACACCATTGTCTTTTGTATGTATATGAACTTACTTATAATATTAAACGAACGAGTTCAGTGCTACCGCACTGAGATCGCAAATAAATATAAATAATAAATAATGCTGGACAATTCACACAGCATTATCTAGCCGAGCCCCAAGCTAAGCAGAGCTTGTGTTATGGGTACTAGATAACTGATATACATATTACAACACATTACATAGATAGATATTTTTTATTATACATAGAAAACGACCAGAACACCCGAAACAAATACTTGCAGAATATGGTTAATGGCGGGAATCGAACCCGTAACCTCTTGCGTTGCAGGCAGACCTTCGCCCACCGTGCCACAGAGGTCGTCAAATGGGAGTGTATTGTTTCATTATTCCTGCCGTACCAGCCCTACTTCGAGAAGTCCTTTTGAGTAGGACTTTTAGTGCTTGTGCAGCTACATTTAGATACCTATTTGAGTGGACCAATAAAATAAGTTTTTTTACCTGTAACTGTGCAATATTCATATCGGTAAGAAGCTGCCGCGATACGCGCCGTCTGTCGGCCGCTAACGGCGCGTTCGCCTTGTCCATACTCCGGCGCAGCATTTCTGTGACAGGCGAGACGGCTCGGCTGCGTCTTTCTCTCTGAAATAACACACGCATTATAATGTCTTGTGAATATATTAGACAGCAAGAAGGGTCTTTAAGGATTCAGTTCAGTGATGGGATCCACTCCTGTCGAGTGGTTTTTTGACCCTTGTCAATGGAACTTTTTGCGGATTTATAATATCGCGGAATTGAAAACTGACAAAAAAAAACCCACGCACGCTAGCGCCGATCGCGGAAAACGGAGTAAATTAACTAACACTTAATTTCAGGATAATGCGGCGCGGGGTGGCTCGATTCTCGTCGTCATTCAATTGAGAATTAAAAATCAATACTAGGTTTTTTATTACAGTGCGTAAGCCCTCGAACTCTGGGTAATCTTTAAGAAATTAAATATAAATTTGGAAACCAGTTTGTTTCCCCTGTAGATGAAGGCATCGGTATATGTATATGTTTCCCCTGTAGCTGGAGCCAACGGCGCTAGAGCCGTGAGAGGTCCTAAAGATTTTCGGTGAACCGACTAAGGATTTTGTGGCTAAGCTGGTTAGAGCACACCCGTACTGAGGGTGGGGCCGCAGGTTCGAGTGCTGCCGAAATCGAAAATTTGTGGGAACTTAATTTCTGTTTAATTTCTTCAAAATCTATTGTTTTCATAGTTTGCGCGACTAACGCCCGAATACTCAAACGCAACTCATATTTAAGCACGTCTCAAGTCGTGATTTTTTGACAGTTTTCAATGAAAATGTGTCATAAATTCGTCACATGAGACGCGCTTAAATCTGAGATGCGTTTGAGTATTTGGGGGTAACTGTTATATTTTGTCGGTCTGACATGTGAACACAAACTTGTGATGCTAAAAAGCAATGAATTTCGTTATTTTGTTTGTTTAAACTTCTACATACCTCCATTTGAATGCGAGCCATTTCCTTTGCCTGGGCTAGTGCCATCCTCGCTTCAGTTTGTAAAGTGGCCTGAAGTGCAAAGAAGTCTGATTCTTTCACCTCAATTTGGTTTAAGGAATGTGAAGATCGAGACTTTGTTTTTAAAGATAGTGAAGTTGGACGAAGTTTTGTACCTGAAAACATAATGCACAAAGAATAACACGATCACTGCTAGCGTCGGCGGTGCGATCCGCAGGAGCGCGCCGTCGTCGCGACACGGACCCGTAGATCCCACTCTGTGTTTTCAGCCATGAAAGTGTTAATACCATCAAATATACTGAAATTTTAATCAAATACACAACAAACTAACTATTGTGTTTTATTGACCGAGAAATTGCATGATAGAAACTTCAAACAAAAGTTCAAGGTGCAAGGGCACATAGATAAGGAAACATTATCACCACTAAATACTAAAATCAACATATTTGTGAGGATAATATTTTCACATCTCAGCACATAATCCAACAATGACCTGATGTAGGTACTTACCGCTTTGAACTGTGCTTATTTTGTCATGTTTTGTAATATTGACGGACAGTGGTCGAGTCTGATAAGGATGGTTGTAATTATAACTGTTCTTGCTGAACAGACTTGTTCGTGAATTACTTTTAGAATTGCTTATATTTTTGTCTAATTCAGACTGTGATTCATTGTCCGATGCTGTCTCGTTCATGAAACATATCTGTAAATTCATCCCTACACCACCACAACACAATATTTAATGCAGATGATGACATTAGTTCACAATGAAATGAAAATTAGCACATTACAGAATTGATAGAACACCTTTCACCAATGAACAACTTAACAAAACCATTACTGTTAGAGGTACCGGGAAATGATAACTCCAACGATAAACACTAAACACAAAAACTTCCAACATAAAAAGCTATATATAAAAAATATAACTTATTTCATTATGATAAATAGCTTATTTAATTCTACTAAAGCCCCAATCACCGCAACTTTAATGGACATAATGTTTAAAAATGCCTACCATTTTGAAGTCTGGAGTGCAGACTGGGCTTCTTCCCGGGGCGGTCTGTGTAGCCCAGGCTATAGTACTCCTCGGCATCAGCCCCCATTGCCAGCCTCTTTCGGATCTCCTCTCTGTCATTGCGTTTCTATCAAAACAATAGACAGTGTGATAAATATATTTAAAAATATACCTATAATATCCCATTTTACTTAATTGGTAGATATGTAAAGTTTAGAATTTTGAATAGTAATTGCTGCATAAACATACGTTTTTATCATAGCCTGAATAGTCAGTAAGGGTCACAATCCTAGTAAATTTCTCAAGAATGTTGGGATTGTTATCTATCAACACAGGCCATTCAATTTCTGTGTGGGCACTGTCTGCTGTACTAACAGCTCTTGGACTTAAGGCAGTATCATCGCAATACACCACAGGTGGTTCTTCAGTGTCTATTTTAGTGAATTTGAACTTGAGCAGGTGCAATCCACGTTTAGCTTCTGGCTTTGGTGTTCTCAGAATAACATCTTGATTATCAACTGAGGATTTGCTAAACTTCCTTTTAAAATTGCTAACTATACTCCCGAACATCTTAGAAACTAATCAGTCTTTAGAAATTTGGCAAAATATGGCACGGTTTTGTTTTAAACGCAAAATAAAATCACGAAAATGCCATGCCAGCAAAAGCAAGCAAACAGCTGTTGTTGTCGTCCTGTCATTCCTGTCAAAATGACATTTGGGACAAGGTCAAGGAATGCCGAATGCCCCATTTCTTTTTAGTCTGTGGACAACAGTTTAAAATATCGATTTCTAGATTTTTTGTACGAGTTTGTATTACGTACCTACTCGATTGTTTGAATCTTCAAGTTTTTTTAATACGTATATATTCTAATATTCGTATCAAGTAGGTTTTAATTATGATTTGATCCTGTCCCTGCGAAGGTTCCTCTATCTTTAAATACTTAGCTAGGTATTAGGTAGGTACTTCGAATTCGAAGTCTACCTTATAACTTACCAGACAGCAAACGTTGTCTACCGATTCATGGTTATCGTAAGTAATTGTGTATAAATCCAAAAGAAACCTTGTATCTTTTTTATAATGTCTTTGTTCAACGTTAAAGTAAGGTAACGACGTCATAATCACTTAAGTTTATTATTCACTAGCACGTAAACGTAGTTAAGTATTTTCACAAAACAAAACACAGCACCCAAACTTAAAAGGTAGTGTTCGCTAATGAAGTAGCTTGGAGAGTGTCCGTGATGGTAGCGTACACATAACCGAATTCACGTTTGTTGTTATGCCTAATATATAGAGTGTATATAGAGTATAACTAGTGCAAAAGTAAAATAAATAGCGCCTCCTTGGTTTAAGAAATAATGACCATTGTTTGTGGGTACGCCAGCATAACGTTATGCTAGCGTACACACGACCGTTCTCAAAAACGGCTTATACTATAGCAACAAAATTTATACACAATTTAGCGTATAAATAGCGTTTCAGCTATGCAAAATTTCATAATGATTGCTCTCATAGGAACAGAGATATGGAACAAGACTATAAAATAACACCTGAGCTGGCGTTATGCTAGCGTACCCATTAAAAACCGATGTAGTTCCTATAGAAAACGAGGTTCTCTTAATGTAAATGTTATATGTATAAATAGAGTGTGAAATCCTCTTTCTCCCAGTAGTCATACTTTATGCAAATTCGTAATCAAACACTATAAAAAGTTGATGTAACAGGAAGAGCGAAAACTGTAGGTAAATAACTCTAAAATGAGCGCGAGTGACGGAGCACTGCTGCCCCGACCATGACGACGCATTATCTCTATCTCTTTCACTTCCATGGATAATTCACATGCATCTTTCTCTATCTTTCATTGTGACCAATACCTACATTGCTTACTGCTCAGAGTCCAAACAAGATCTAGGAATAACGATATGCAATTCCATTCGTACAACTAATCAAAGAATCTCATCCGAAAATATAGGTATGTAGGTAAGTAGATGTAGTTAAAAATAAAAATCGAAGATTATGGGATATTGCTCTCCGTTGCAATGTAGTTCCGCCGTGATCTGCTAGATGGCGCTAAACGTGACAAGAAACGTGAAAGATAGAGAAAGATGCATGTGAATTATCCATGGAAGTGAAAGAGATAGAGATAATGCGTCGTCATGGTCGGGGCAGCAGTGCTCCGTCACTCGCGCTCATTTTAGAGTTATTTACCTACAGTTTTCGCTCTTCCTGTTACATCAACTTTTTATAGTGTTTGATTACGAATTTGCATAAAGTATGACTACTGGGAGAAAGAGGATTTCACACTCTATTTATACATATAACATTTACATTAAGAGAACCTCGTTTTCTATAGGAACTACATCGGTTTTTAATGGGTACGCTAGCATAACGCCAGCTCAGGTGTTATTTTATAGTCTTGTTCCATATCTCTGTTCCTATGAGAGCAATCATTATGAAATTTTGCATAGCTGAAACGCTATTTATACGCTAAATTGTGTATAAATTTTGTTGCTATAGTATAAGCCGTTTTTGAGAACGGTCGTGTGTACGCTAGCATAACGTTATGCTGGCGTACCCACAAACAATGGTCATTATTTCTTAAACCAAGGAGGCGCTATTTATTTTACTTTTGCACTAGTTATACTCTATATACACTCTATATATTAGGCATAACAACAAACGTGAATTCGGTTATGTGTACGCTACCATCACGGACACGCTTGGAGACTGCCTGTCTGTGTTGCGATGCGAGGCTGCCTACGTTGCTGAATCACCGCTTACTTAGAAAGCCGAATCAAACGCAACCCACTCACACTGGCTCAGGTAGGTGGTAATGTGTTTGATGATACTTTGTATTATTACTATTACAATAACAGTTAGGTAGGTACCTACTAGAGATGTAACGAATATTCGCATCCGCATTCGCATTCGCGAATATTCGCAGGATTTTCAATATTCGCATTCGCATCCGCATTCGCCAAAATCTATGCGAATATTTGGCGAATGTTGATGGGGCAAAAACTTACCTAATATATTTAAAAAACTGTTCTCTTACATGCGGAATTATAAAAAAAACTCTGCACATCTCGTAAATAGGGATGATGACAGTAACAAAAAGCATCATTATTATGTATTTACTAAATTAAATCAGAGCCATACATGACAAAACGCGTATTATAATTTTTATTTTGATCAAGATCAATTATTATTTTGATTAATAATATCTACAAAATACAAAAATCCGCCATGACACGTTGAACAACAATTAGAGAACACAGACCCATGACGTCATGTGGTCACAAAGTAAAATGGAAGACACAGAATAACCACAGAAATAGGTAATTGTAAACGTATGACTTTCTTCAATCAATAGCTAGCTTCTTTGTTTCTTGACAATATTGTTAATACTTGTTTTATTATTTGATTGTATTTCTTATTTGTAAAGACATACTAATGAATATAATAAGGTAATTCTGTATCATAAAAATTTGTGCATCGACGTCATAGACAGTCGCCACGAGTATTGTAGCGTTTTAGAGCGAAATTTAAATTACATTTTTAAAAACTCAATTTTACCTTCAAAATCCATGTTTTTTGTAGAAATATGTTTTATTTTCTATTCAGTAGATGTTTAAAAATATCAAGGAGTAGTCTCAAAATCAATCATCATGCCTCTTATTGCTAATTCTTTAATAAGAACTTTGTAAGAAACTTTGACAAAACTTAACTGAAAAATTTTTTCGCCATTGAATGACAATGTATTGATTATTCTAACCCAGGGGTTAAGGTAACCTTTTAATGGCGGGAACCACTTGACAAATTTATGGTTTGTTTTTGGCGTGCACAGACCTTGATCGGAGGGCCTAGGACAAGACCGTCTTTTATTTTTTATTATTATGTTATACTGGTTAATAATTAAATATGAATATTTTAAATATTAAAAAAACAAGTTAATTGCTAGTTACACCCAACCCAAACCTCATAAGCTAGAAATCTTAAATTTTAAGGATAGGAGTTTTGGAAATTACACCCCCAAAAGAAAAGAGGATTGAAGTTTTTTACGTGTTTCTTTTAACTCTAAGAAGTTGCCAAATTTGCTTGAAATTTACCAAAAATACAAAGGCGTTGAACACGTATTTCAGAATTTTCTAAAATATTAATGAAATGGTTAGGTATATGAAAGTTTAAGATTTATAGTTGGGCTCCGACTTAAAAGGGCTGTAACTTTCTAACGCATAACGCTATTGTACTGAAATTTTCTGAGTATATAAAAAATAATAGATTGAAAAACAACTATCAGAAATTTTCAAGAAAACTCTTAATATGATAGTATGCGTTTTTCAATCCATTCTTTTTTATATACTCAGAAATTTTCAGTACAATAGCGTATTGTATTATATCGATAGCGTTATGCTTATGTAACTTTTAAACCAGTACCCCTATTTATAATTTTACATTTTGCATGTTCCGCATCCACTAAGTGAAATAAGTCTAAACGTGGTCTAAATTTTACTCATTGTTTTCATGGAGGCACTCATTTTTCCCAAAATAACATATAAAAGACAAACAAATCCAACTCCAACCGACAAATGTGTGGATAAAAATATTATCAAACAAACAACGCGATTGGTAGACGAAGATAGCAATTATCAAACGATTCATCTTCTTAAATTTTTGCTCTGCATCTGTTTTGATACAATTTTGCCAATATCAGTTTCAAATTCTGTGGTTATCAAGATTGTGAATTGTCGAAGTCATGAATGAATGAAATAAACATTATTACTCGTACGTAATTGGTAGTTGAAGATAGCTTATAGCAAACGTTGGTAATTGGACAACGCGCGCGCCAATAAACAGTACGTGAAGTTGGCGGCAAGTTCAAAATACCAACATTCGCATTCGCATTCGCATTCGCGAATGTGAGCATCGAATACTCGCATTCGCATTCGCATTCGCGAATGTCGAAAATTTGACATTCGTTACATCCCTAGTACCTACACATGAACGCGGCAGCAAACGTGGTAGAGTCGAATTTACCGTTAGATATTGATTCTATAGGTAGCATACAAGTAGGTAGGTACCTACCTATGCAAATTGGCGCGAATGCTTAAACTATGATTACATTTTGAAAGCTCGATAAGTAGGTAACGTATTCCATGACTTATTTCTTTTTATTATTTTATTATTATTTATCTTTTTATTTATATTATTTCTGATTCTGATTATGATGCTAGGTGCGTCTAGAATGCGACTAGTTATATATTTTTTCCTACAACATGGTCACATTAGCTACCTATCAAATTGTTGCCGTGCCCTCGTTTGAAACATTTTATCTTTA
Source organism: Eupithecia vulgata (assembly GCA_946478455.1). Classification (NCBI taxonomy): domain Eukaryota; kingdom Metazoa; phylum Arthropoda; class Insecta; order Lepidoptera; family Geometridae; genus Eupithecia; species Eupithecia vulgata. The sequence goes on along the minus strand of OX297862.1, from coordinate 6,845,957 downwards.
TGATCCCCTGTACAACATGACTGTTTGCAATAAAAATATTGAGTTGGTACTAGGTACCTAATTAGTATGGTAGAGCAACCATAGTGCTGAAATAGTCAGTTATGTTTTGTAATACTCACCCGTCTCTCTGCTTCTTTTGCAGCCCTTATATGATTTTCAATAGCGTCTATGTCTAATTTTGGTAGAGCAGTCTCTATGTTATAGACATCAAAACTTTCTGAAAATACAAAATGTTTTATAAATTTTATTGTACAGCATTTGAAAAATGCGCGTTGTCTAAGTAAAAACTGTAATATGAGCTTGAAGGTAATATAAGTAAAGAATAAACAGGGCTTTTTTAAAAAGACATTAATATGCATAACATTCAGTCCGTGATTCAGTCTTGAAAGAATAACTGTAAAATTTTGCGAATATTTATCTCCGAGGTGGCAATAATAGGTGGCCCCAATATCGAAATAATATGTTGTTATGTTATGCAAATACCCTAAAACCCTTAAGTACGTAAATTTCTAAGTAGGTCAGATAAGCTATTCACTGAAGACGGTGCTTAACTATATTACTATTATGAACTCTGCTTACCTAGATCTAAATCCTTTCCGCTATCATTTTTAAGGACGGATGAGTTACTATGAGCAGAATGATAGCATTTTTTAGATGACGCCACATCTTTTTGTTGATCTTCTATCTGTCTCGGCTCACTAGAAGATTTCATTTTTTTAACGTTACAGGGGCAAATCTTTACGAGATATATAACAAACTATAATTGACCAAACATTATTCTTTGAATTGTTTAAAATTAATAACAAAAAGCACTCCACTCCACACACTACAAAAATACCATCATAAAGACGTTTGACCAGGAAAAACAGCTATTAATTTAATGTCATATCACTGCAATACTCACATTTGTGATTTTACAGGAAGATTCCTTATTGTTGCATGAGCAATTTGTGGATCATTTCTATAATTTCTGCTTGAATCCGCATTTACTGTTGCATTTACGAAGCTATAGCTGTTAGATGGACTTCTAATTTCATTAGAATTTCCATCAGTAACAACTGGAGCTGCTTCCTTTTTGCACTCGGCCCATAACTTATCACGCTGTCTCATTTCGTCCAGTTTAGGAATTATTTTTCGTAGCTCGGTACTTAGTTGCTTGATAGTATTTTCGACGTTCTGACTAAGCTTATCAGGTTCATAAGTACTTACGTCGATTTCATCTTTACCATCTGATAGAAATGCGTCATCTATTTTTGAGTTAATATCTAAGTGAAGAAATGTAGGCCTACTTAAATGCATTTCTGTACGTGCATTCTTCTCGTTTTCTTTAGTAACGGCAATATCCTCTTCGTTAGTAATACCTTTGTGAGTTTCAATTTCTATTTCCTCTACAATTTCGTCTATTGTATCACTTTCTACTAACTTTTTTATGACATGGTTAACTACATCGCTGATATTATTGATGGTATTTTCAATGGGCTTTGCTAATGTATCTTTTATATCTTTACGCAATTCTTCTAAATCGTCTTGAATGTTTATGTTATAGTTTAGTAACTGCTTAATTTCGTCCTCGACTTCCTTATTGAAATCTCCGATAATATCTTTTGTGTGAAAATTATTTTCGATATCAGCATCTGAACAGTTTAACTCATAACTAAATAAATCAACTTCATTATTGTTGTTTTGTTTAGTTAGATTTTGTATCAGATCAGGCATGTCATTTTGATTACTGCTATCTAATTTTGTAGGATATAAATCGTCTTTTGTCTTTTCTTCATTTATATCATTGTTGTTATTGTTTTGGCATTCTAGTGTAGGATTTGTTTGGTTTTCATCAGGCTCATACGTCAGTTCTGTTAATTCTACATCAGCGTCGTCGTCGGTCATGTCATTTTCTGATTGATAAAAATTCTCAATGGTGGAAGAATAATCCTGTAAAAAGAAATAGGACATGTTAACCCTTTCTAAAGATGTGTTAGTTAATAAATAAATAATGTAGATGAAGTCTTCTTTTTCCGGTTCTTATCCCACGTTAGGTGGGGTCGGCACAAGATTTATTATTCTTCCACTCTCCTCTATCAGCCGACATCTCCGTACATTACACTTTCTTTCTGACCATCCATCCATCTTTTCTTTAGTTTACTCTCTTTTTATATCACTTAATACCTCCTTATAACACTCTTTTCGTCACATAACATGACGTTCTTCCCTACGCATAACATGCCCGGACCACGTTAACCTATTACTCTCTTACCTCATCTTTTCCGTCACTGGCACCATTTTCAAACTTCCTTTGCTGAAATACTCGGATAATGTAGTTAAGGAGTTAAGGTAAAAGTCTACCTGTAAAGTGTGCGCTAAATGTTGGAATCCAGGGTAGTTCGGATTGACAATCCCCCTCGGAACTAGATGTACCCCGCGTTCAGACATTTCATCTGTGTCGGAGTGGTCGAACACTCGGTCGTCCTCAAGCGGAGTGTCGTCGGAGTATACATCAGACTCACCTGAAATAACGTATTTTTGATCCCTTGAAATAAATTCCGAAATAAAATGAATTTTATTCTGATACACACCCCGAAGAGGTACACATCCCCAACAAAAAAGAGATAAGTAAGTAATTTTTTTACAAAAATATAAAATTGTCACCTCTTATTAAGTACATCTTATTTAATTATCATTCTAGACCAAAATTGTAGACTAAACCTTGAATATTTCTATATCTAGGTGGGTATAATAGGTTCCTACTATCTAAGTAGGTATACATGCAGCGGTAGACGCTGCATGTATACCTACTTAGATAGTCTACTTGGAACTGTTTTGATTTTGTTTGTACCAAACGATTTATCAAAATAAATTACAAAAATGCTAAATAATATAAACAAATTACTAATAGAAAAAACTAGAACTAAATTTCGATTTGAAATTGTCTAGCTAACTACAGAATGTAGCAAACAAAAAAGAGGTCATGCAACTCACGCATGACTCTGATACATTTTGGAAAAAACGGAGAGCTACAGACTTAGGGTCTCGACTCCAAGGGGAGCAAATGCGTTGGCTCTATCTATAGACATATTTACGCTATTTATCTCGAAATCATTCGTGAAATTTACTGCCGCACGAGCCTTACGGATTTCTGCGGAGGATGGGAAGCCGCAAGTGTGTCGCATGTAGCATCCCACACAATAGGTCTCCCCGACTCCCAAGGGACTAGTGTAATAGGTATTCTATATTATACCACAGTTCAAAATAAAGACTCCATAAACTCTAGCTAGGTACTTAAGAACATGGAATAACTCGTACGTAAAACGAAGATATAGTTTTACGAGTAAGATATTCATAGAAATTGAAATTGGTCCATTTTTTATCGTGAAGTATGTTGTACGAACTAAAATAAGTATATGATTTATATGATATAATTCAAGATCTCCACTTCATTTCATGTAGATAGGTATTCAATGGAGAATCTGTACCGTTTATATTGACATTGTAGAAAACTTTGTCAGAAGGATCATGTATTTAATACTTAATTAATAATAAATAAATAATGCTGGATAATTCACACAGCATTATCTAGCACCATGCTATGCAGAGCTTGTGTTGTGTTTTGTGTACTAGAAAACTAATACAAAATATAATACAATACATAGATAGATATTTTTTTATTATCCATAGAAAACGACCAGAACCTCACCTCACCTCAACAGCCTATTACCATTATTATTATGGACCATTGTCCACTGCTGGACGCAGGCCTCCCCTGATTTTTTATCTCATATGGGGGTAATGCCTGTAATCCCTCACTGGGCATACGGGTTGGGGATCGCAGTTCGATGGTTGATCTATTCTGCAAGAGGCGCTACTGCCCGCCCCCCGATGTATGTTCCTTAGTCGCCCCCTACGACACCCACGGGAATCTAAAGGGTCGGCAACGCGCGTGTGCTGTTTCTGATGTTGCAGGCGTCCATAGGATGCGGTAACCGCTTTCCATCAGGTGGGCCGCACGCCTGTTTGCCACCTTGGTGGTATAAAAAAAGTTGAGAGGTGTCAAGGGACACCCGGATGGAACGAAGTTTCTTTCTATAAGAGAGAGAGAGAGAGAGACAGACAGAGAAACATGCGCACGCTGCACGGCTTACAATAGCTTAGTGTCGTTACAACTTTTCGTGAGATTTTTTTCCGTCCAGCCCCCTTTCACAACGCGGAACTTAGTTCCAAAAAATCTACTCACCCTTAGCACGCTTTTGATACTCAAGGCCCCGGTCTTCCTCCAGGTTGTTCACTGTAAATCGAATATTGAAAGAGTTTTTCCGGGCATTGATTCTAAACTGTCGATTGCACACACTAAACTCGTTCACGTTAGAATCCAAACAATCGACTCCTGTATAACTAAACGACTCTGTAGCTTCCACTGAACCGTAGATGTTGTTGGAATTTAACTGAGAATAATTGATTTCGTTCTCAGAACTGTGCTCTACATTCGCTGACCAGTTTATGTTGAAACTTTCACTTGTTTCACCGGGTTTGATGACGTTCCCGTTTTCAATGGCCTGTTTTATCCTCATTATTACCTGAAACAAAAGATCAAACAATTCTGAAACTGCAGGAATTATAAAAAAAACTGACACCAATTGTGTACGCATTTTTTTAAAATGTTTTATTACAGATAAAAAATATTACACCCACGTTATTTTTATCATTAAGGAAAAAGCTGCTGTTTCGGGTGATAAAAACGTCGCCCTTTTTTGTGACGTCAACGTTCATTTTGTATATTCAAGCGCTTCTGTTCCTTTAATGGAAATATAATTAGAAACAAATTAATGATGAAAACCATGTTTGCTGTTTGTGTGTTTTGCCTAATAAATAATTTTCTATCTTTTTCCTTTAAAAAGATATGCCGCTAAAAATCATGATACGTGAACGGTGACGTCATGTTTAGAAAATAAGCGATTGAATCTTAACATATCTTCTTTTCAACAGTTAAATTTCACAATAAATTTTCATTGAGAATTCATTGAGATCCGTTCAGCCGTTTAGGCGTGACCAGGTTACAAACAGACAGACTGAGTTACTTTCTATTTTATAATATACTAGCGACCCGCCCCGGCTTCGCACGGGTACTATATTATGCATGTATTATACATATAAACCTTCCTTTTGAATCACTCTATGCATGTATTATACATATAAACCTTCCTCTTGAATCACTCTATCTATAAAACAAGATTCGCCAAGTGCGAGTGTAACTCGCGCGCCGAGGGTTTCAAACATTTGCCAATTATTTGGACAATCAATTTTCTGTCATATTTTAAAAAGTATGAAACTTACAGAAATTTCAAAAAGTGTTTTGGAATGGTCAAAACGATACCTTTCATTTGATACCCCACATGGGTAGGTACCCCTTTTTTTAAAAAAAACCCATTTTTTGACCATTTTTCAAAAACTATTATTATTACAGACTTCTCTATATTTTTCCTGTAAAATATAGATTGATATCTACAAACGCCTAATACATTGTACATGGATCGGTCTGCAATCTTCGGAGATAGGGGGGGGGGAAAGGTAAATTTTTCGACTATTTTTGAAATATTTCAAAAAGTATGAAACTTACAGAAATTTCAAAAAGTGTTTTAAAATGGTCAAAACGATACCTTTCATTTGATACCCCACATAGGCAGGTACCCCTCCTTTTGAAAAAAAATTCCCCCCCTTTTTGACCATTTTTCAAAAACTATTATTATTACAGACTTCTCTATATTTTTCCTGTAAAATATAGATTGATATCTACAAACGCCTAATACATTGTACATGGATCGGTCTGCAATCTTCGGAGCTAGGGGGGGGGGGAATGGTCAATTTTTCGTCTTTTTTTGAAATATTTCAAAAAGTATGAAACTCACAGAAATTTCAAAAAGTGTTTTGAAATGGTCAAAACGATACCTTTCATTTGATACCCCACATAGGAAGGTACCCCCCCTTTTGAAAAAAAATTCCCCCCCTTTTTGACCATTTTTCAAAAACTATTATTATTACAGACTTCTCTATATTTTTCCTGTAAAATATAGATCGATATCTACAAACGCCTAATACATTGTACGTGGATCGGTCTGCAATCTTCGGAGATAGGGGGGGGGGAAAGGTCAATTTTTCGACTATTTTTGAAATATTTCAAAAAGTATGAAACTTACAGAAATTTCAAAAAGTGTTTAGAAATGGTCAAAACGATACCTTTCATTTGATACCCCACATAGGCAGGTACCCCTCCTTTTGAAAAAAATTTCCCCCCCTTTTTGACCATTTTTCAAAAACTATTATTATTACAGACTTCTCTATATTTTTCCTGTAAAATATAGATCGATGTCTACAAACGCCTAATACATTGTACATGGATCGGTCTGCAATCTTCGGAGCTAGGGGGGGGGGGGAATGGTCAATTTTTCGTCTTTTTTTGAAATATTTCAAAAAGTATGAAACTTACAGAAATTTCAAAAAGTGTTTTGAAATGGTCAAAACAATACCTTTCATTTGATATCCCACTTGGGTAGGTACCCCTACTTTTGAAAAAAAAATCCCCTCCTTTTTGACCATTTTTCAAAAACTATTATTATTACCGACTTCTCTATATTTTTCCTGTAAAATATAGATCGATGTCTACAAACGCCTAGTACATTGTACATGGATCGGTCTGCAATCTTCGGAGCTAGGGGGGGGGGAATGGTCAATTTTTCGTCTTTTTTTGAAATATTTCAAAAACTATGAAACTTACAGAAATTTCAAAAAGTGTTTTGATATGGTCAGAACGATACCTTTCATTTGATACCCCACATAGGTAGGTACCCCCCCTTTTGAAAAAAAATTCTCCCCCTTTTTGACCATTTTTCAAAAACTATTATTATTACAGACTTCTCTATATTTTTCCTGTAAAATATAGATCAATATCTACAAACGCCTAATACATTGTACGTGGATCGGTGTGCAATCTTCGGAGATAGGGGGGGGGGTATGGTCAATTTTTCGACTTTTTTTGAAATATTTCAAAAAGTATGAAATTTACAGAAATTTCAAAAAGTGTTTTGAAATGTACAAAACAATACCTTTCATTTGATACCCCATTTGCCTTCCTAGGTCTCTTTTGAAATTTCAACATCAAAATTTGTACTGAAAATATTCATTTTCATTTTTCATTTATTTATATATTTTTTTCTTAAAATCAGTAATGGCGCACGAAATATATCATTATGTCAAATTTCAAGTTAATAGCTGCAGTAGTTACTGAGATATTCAAGAAAGAGCGGGGACGGACAAAGCGAGACCATAAGGGTTTCAAAACCGATCTTTGAAACCCTAAAAAACCGCATCAAAATCCGTTGCGTAGTTTTAAAGATTTAAGCATACAGAGGGATATAGGGAGTTGTTCCGGTCAGATCCCCCTTGTTCTGATCCACCTTTCATGATTATTATTAACAATTTCCAGACTGATCCGGGACAGAGAAAGCGACTTTGTTTTATACTATGTAGTGAAGTAGTGGATTACCAATACTTATTGAACCTGCGACATTTATGATACCTACCTATCTATTACTAAAATCCTCCTAGCCGAATTTTCGGTGGCGGTTAGTCTCAACATAGAAAAGCCGTTGTGCGGGAAATATTATAATATTATAGTGTAAGCCCACACATATACATTTGCTATTCTTTCTATCTTTTAGTCTGACGGGAGTGACGTGGTAGATAACTAATATACATTTAATTGGACGTTAGCAGTAGCTAAATTAAAATAAAACAGGTAACTTCAAGACAAGGTCGATATACCGAAAGCATAGATGGTAAAGAAAATCGGTAGATAAGCTTGCTCATAAAGTTGTCGTGTCAAGGAGAGTTACGACGTATATCGATGGGACAGGTCACGAAGGTAAAGTTTCAAGCTTCTAATCACTCACAATGCCTACGAACCGTTTGTCGAGAGTGATTGACAATTACCAGCGAACAAATAGCAGACTACGGCTTGCAATTAATTCGCTAATCGAGTTTTTGTGTCCCATTCAATTAGGGATTTATGTAGCTTTGATTATAGTTTAATTTAACCTTTTTGGGCAGTGATTAGATACCCTGAAACAAGCACGAGCAAACTATGATAAGTAGCAAGTCATTTCAAAGTTCTTCTAAGTTTTGTAAGTTCCGCACGTACCTAATATCGACATAAAACGGTTAACAGTATTATACTATACATAATCATTTGATTTTACGGCCTAAATCCATAGAATGGATTCCGCAATAGGCCGGATATTGTAGTCGGGCTGTGTCGCGCTTCCGGCTGCCAGGCGGGGTTATTTTATACCCCACCGCACCCACATTATTATGTATGTTTTTATGTTAGTAGGTCTTACCTACCTACCTATTCGAAAACCACCTATAAAACTTACTGAAAATAAATATGCAGAGAATGTCTCCTTTATTTCATTTTTTTATTTCATTTTATATCCACCGTAGGTGTTATTATACACTTGATGTTGTTAATTCTAACTCTTTATAAAAGGTAAAGGAAACACCATAAGGGATTTTACAATTCAAGATACAGAATGACAGTGATTTCTGTTATTTATAGTAACTACGCTAAACTTAATCCACATTTTATTGTAAGCCTATGTTTTCATTAGGATTGTTTTGCTTTTATGGCGTCATACAGACGTGACACCGCTTTTGTGTGCGTAACTGCTTAGCCTAACGTGTTTACAAATTATTTTTTTATTTTTAGAGAACCCTTCTAGTGTATAGTACATAAAACCTTACTTAGGATTTAAGACACTATTAACAAAAAAAATGTTATGTTCCTGTCAATAAATTATATCTATCAAAAAACTAGCTAAGTGTTCATTAGATGAGTTGGCAGTACTATATAGTTATTCTCTGGCAATGATGGTGATCCTAGAGTACCTAATATTGTTTTTGTTAACAAGCTATCTAAACAAGGCGTAAAAAAAAATTCAAGTGGTCTTCAAACTTCTTTAATTATTCAATTTAATTTATTTCCACCGTACACAGGTACACTTGATGTCGTAGTAAGATTTTCTTTTTCAAAATCTACTTTTACCCTCTCCTGAATCCCCTGACGAATGGTCCATACTAGTTGTTTTTCCGCGAGTATGCACATAAATTCTGAACGTATAGCGAACGGCGCTCGATGGCGGAAATAGTTAGGTGTGATAAAATCACAAATGCCTAAATTAGTAGGCATAGGCATGTCTTTCGACAAAAAATTACTTTGTTTTCTGGTTAGTAGGTAGTAGATCCTAAGCCTAATCACACTAATATGTATAACGCGTACAAATGCGAAAGTTTAGATGGATGGATGGATAGATGGATGTTTGTTGCACAATCACGCCAGAACGGCTAAACGGATGTAGATGAAATTTGGCACAGAGATAGATTATAGTCTGGAATATCACATAGGTTATATTTTATCTCGGAATTCCCACGGGAACGGAAACTGCGCGAGTGAAACAGTGAGTTGCTGCTAGTTAAGAACTATTTCTAGAGAAGCCTTGTGTCTAGTTTGACACGAGGCTTTTCAAGATATATCTAATAGTACTCAATTATGATCGTTTGGAGGTCAACGACGTAATTTGTACGAATCTGTTAATAATGAAGGCACTTACGCACACAAACACTACGACATGTTTAAGTGGTTGGCCCCTCAGATGTAAAGAATTAGATATTACGTGTTACTATATTAAATAGACTAAGACCATGACGCGACTCAGTAACGGCAGTCTATTAAGCAAGCCTTATTGGATAATGTAAAGGCGGCAAAGCCCCATGTAGAAAATACGGCGACATCGTCTGACCTCGACGCTATGGTAATGAATTTAAAAATAACGATAGCTTTAGACGACTCGAGCTTTTAGACGAGCGCGTTCTATAAACAACAATAATTTTGATTGTTTTGAAAATACGAAGAACAGGCTTTTTTAAGTTTTGATGGATAAAATACTAATCAAGAATATAAGTACAGATTCTGCTATTGTATACAATAGCTATAGAATTATTATTATCGGTCAATAATTGACGGAGAAATCGGGGAAAATACATAGAAAATACATACAGCCGAACATAGAACCTCCTCTTTTTATCGAAGTCGATTCAAAAACTTAGCGTGTAGAAGGTACAGTAACTATTTCAGAATAAAAGTGTGCCTTTGTGCCTCATTGCCTTAATTAGTCGCATAGGTTATTTATATTGTAAGAGAAAACCATTGTGAAAAGTAAAGCTACGAAGCGTGCTCTATATTTGTTCTAGCTAGATGTAGGTACCCATTTAATAGGTTACCTTTACTTAGATTTACGTTTTATGATCTGAAAAAATATGTACCTGTTCAGATCAAAAAACGTAAATATGAGAGAGCAGAGCCTTTAACGAAAATGTTCGAGGTCACAGTTACAATTTTTTATGAGCTCAACACATTTGAGTCTAAATTTATACTTATTTACAAAGCAAATTTATAATTTAATCAGGAAGTAAACTAAAACAATGCTGGAAAATCTTTGATCAAGACCCGAAGGCCGAAGCAAACACTTAAACCAACATTGAATAGTGAAGCTGTGGGTACTTAATCTAGTTACAGCCTCCCACTCGCCCTGCCCAACAGAAACTTTTCAAACACTCAAGCAATGTGGGTCATTCCACTTACAAGCTGCCTCACTCGCCACTTTTAATTAAATAAAATCTACCAAGATGGGTTGCTAGTGAATTATGAACCTCTCTTTATTTGCTGTATTTCAGCTAGAGTCTTTCACCTGGGTCGGAATTTCGGTCAACGAATTAGCTTTGCCATTCAACGTAGGAATGCTGCCAGCATTCTGGGCACTCTGCCTTCTGGTGACGGCTTAGATTTTTAGAAAATAGATGTAAGTGTAAATATGAATTGTAATTATTCTGTTGTTTCCTATGTTGTTTCCATTTAATTATTCAGCTAGAGTCTTTCACCTGGGTCGGAATTTCGGTCAACGAATTAGCTTTTTTAATAAATGTTTAATACGTCTTCTAAGATTAATTTTAGATTAGGATGGTAACTTTGATTCCGTTTATGGACATGGCCATGAACTGTTTGATTGAACCATTTTCAAATCGTTAACGAGCAACAGTTGGTAATTAATTTGTTAACGTAAATAATTAATTACTTTTAGTTGATATAATATGTGATATGTAGGTTAGGTAGCTATCTATTTGCTGCTTGGCCACATTCAATTAAAACTTCAGCACGAGAACTCAGTAGATAGGAGCAGAATTTAATTTAACCAGTCCGGGGCTACGCTGCCATTTAAATGGTTCTTGGAAGTTCTTACAGTTGTAAATGCAATCTTATTTTGGGTAACGATTCTTGATATTGGCTCTTTTTGTTCGAAATGAATCCATTAGTGGTAATTAGGTGCCTATTCGGATTTGTAATCTTTTTAATGTAGGTAGGTGCCTATTGACTCGTCATGACGACCACGACCGTTCTGCCAAGAACGTTACAAATGAGAAGAAGAAGGTAACCTATTTAGTTATTTTATTCCATGTTGTGAGGAAGAATGACTGTAAAGAAAATTACAATCGGATTAGAAAGGGAGATAAATTCTCTGTCTATTCCCCGAGAATAAATAATTTATTCAGATAAGAAAAGGATCTTTTCTAAAATTACACAACTGGAACATTTTTTATTTTTTTTTAAATATGGAATGATTATTTACAATCAAATAATAGAATTAAATTAAAACTAGTAGGTATTTACATTAAAACCATTGTAGACTGATGCAAACAATCTACACGTACCTCAACTGATCCATACCAGTCGGTAGCGTGCCCAAGACACTGGCCGCATTGCCCCGCGCTGTATGGCAATGCTGATGCACTGTGCCAGATACTCTCGGGTCACGCGTCGCTTCGACCAAACGCAAAGATATTTTTTAATTTTTCTTTGTTAATAATGACAGTACTTAATACGTTTTAACTGCAGGTTTAACCTGCAGATGCAATTATCATTGCATTAATAAAGCTACTGCTTAGTATTTTCCGCTTGCCTAAACTGTAAGCCAAATAAAAACCAGCTCCTTTTCTTTCTTCGTCGTAATGAACACAAAATGCCTCTTGTGTGTCTAATAATCTCATTGTACCTAAATAAAGCCATTCTGTTTTACAGTTGTTAATTTGCGAGCTATAACGATCTTTGTTTAGAATAATTTAGTAAGTACAATGGTGACATGTACCTACGGGGCTCGAGGTTTACAGGAAATTTTGTAAGTAAACTTCAGAAACAAAATATACCGCAAGTATTTCCTCGCAGAGTTGATTGAAATAAACTTAAAATTATTGAAACATTCTTGATCAAAAATGTGTTATGTGCTAGCATGAGTATAATCAATTAATGGAAAGAAATAAAAGAATCGATCCAAAGAACAAGGTCTCTTGATTATAGCTCAACTGTCTGCTAAATAGGTTCTTAGAAATCGCTCTGACCACTTTAAACTGAACCACAAATGATTGGATTCTTTATCAAAATATGCATCACGATTTCAGCATTTTATTTAGTACTAGCAGTGCCTCGCGGTTTTACCCGCGTGTTTGCCGTTCCCGTGGGAATTCCGGGATAAAAAGCCTATATGCTATTCCAGACTATAATCTATCTCTGTGCCAAATTTCATCCAGATCCGTGCAGCCATTCTGTCGTGATTGAGTAACAAAAATTCATCCAAACTTTCACATTTGTTATACGAGTAATTGTGGGATGGAAGATCGGATTATGAGGTTGAGGCCATAGAGAGTGCACCAGTGTTTTCACATACACTTGTGCACTATAACATGGCTCGTCTCCGTTAATCTCGAAAGCCGTGGCTAAAAATCGTCTAGGCGGACAGGATATAATCATCACTAGTAATAATGACGACCTTTGTGGCGCGGTAGGCGAAGGTCTGCCTGCGACGCAGGAGGTTACGGGTTCGATTCCCGCCTCCGAACAAATGTGTGTACGATCTGCAGACATTTATTCTGAGTGTTCTGGTCATTTTCTATGTATAATAACAATATCTATCTATGTATTGTGTTATATTATGTATTTCAGTTATCTAGTACCCACAAGCTCTGCTTAGCTTGGGGCTAGGTAATGCTGTGTGAAATGTCCAGCATTATTATTTATTTATTTTAATAAAAATTGAATAGAATCACAAATTGGCTTTTTTTGTACGAAATGTCAGACAGAAGTTAGTTGACATGGGCTACCACTGGGGTTACAAATCTAACAACGGTCAATCAAAAAGAGGAAATTGATATAAAGTGCTATCACCGGACCAAATCGGTTGATAACAATCAAAAAAGGGAATTTATTTCGGGGCAACCTTTCACGAAAGGTACGCATACCTGCCCGAAACGTTTTGGCGGGCTTTTCGCGCGGAAAAATAAATTATGTGTGAATTCCTGTCTTATTATAGTCGTTCAACATGAACTATCCGCATTTTATTTGATTGTATTTACGTGATGAAAATTAGACAACTGTATAATTTGGGTAGTACCTTGAAAATTCCTTGCTAATTTGTGACATACATGATATCCCTTATTCTCTCATATCTGGAACTTGTTTTATTCTTTTTATTTTTATTCTTATTTGTTGACATTAACTACCTCTATTATAAGATTTTTCAATTGTGTTCATTGTCTTTGTATGTAGTAGGTAGGTAGTTTAGTACTATACTTATAAATCTGTGGTAGGTAGTTTATTCCCAAGACGGAACGTTGATTTCTAGAAATCTTGGACCTAAAGTGTTAATTAGATCCTTGAAAAGAGCTTACAACCGTCATTTTGACCAGCGGCAGTAACTGTGGTCTTATTTAAACACCCACCAAAATATCTAGAAGCCTGATTCCAAAACGTCATAAGCTTTGTGTATAAGAGCCAAAAAATCACAAGGTTTAGTAACAGCGCAATTGTTATAGCCTCTGTATATTTAAGAAGGCAATTTTCCTTTTACAGAAACATTTGCCATTCTGTACTCGGCATAAAAACAAGCAACGCGGCAGTTTATTGACTTTACGATCTACAAGTCTCACGAAACACGTCCAGTATGTAATGAATATTTCTTTTATCGATCAAGCACAACGCTATTTTTGCCCGACTACCAACGGAGGGGTTATGAGGTAGGCACGTGCCCTATGCATAGGCTTAGAATGTTAGTGAAAAAATTCTATGTCTTTGGCCCTATGTGTACATGTAGCCGATTTCTAAGTTCTTGTCATAGGCTTAGACGTAGTAAAAAAATTCTATGTCTATGGTTCTTGCATACCGCTGAAGCTTCTAGCCTGATTCTAACAAATGAGGTTTCGTATTGACAAAAAATACGTAGCAATGAAGGTTCGTATCACTCCGTAGCGTGTAGGTCGGGCTATGAATAGCAGCTATTTCATTTCCTTCAGCATCACATAGTGCGTAGGTAAAAGCCACTCTGTATCGCGTAACTATACAGGTTGGCTTTTAAAAAAGAAAATGTGTGGCTTTTAAAAAGAAAGTTTGTTTTTTACTGAGTTTTTCAGTAATGTATACAAAATCTGTAAACAAAATGAAATAGCTACGGGCCGTAGCCAGGTCTACGGAGTGCTACGCAGCTACGATGCTACATACATTATACAGAATGGCAATCTGTCCAGCAGTGGACTGGTATAGGCTGATGATGAATGAAAAAAGAATACAAAATCTACATGAAATAGATGTTTTCTTATGGATAAATTTTATTTAAGTAAATACAGGTTTTTTATACTAGCTAGCAAGTACACGAGTGGCAGTAATTTTTCAACTAAAATTATTAGTATGAATTAGCCATTTCCGTTCATTTTCAATAGGTAATGCATTCCTTTTCAAATGTCATTAATTATCAAATTTATCAGCAACAAAATCAGTTGGATTAAAAGGGTGTATTTTTTATACAGTCTTTTCTATTCTCTGCTAAAGTAAAAGACTGAAAAAACTAAAAGCAGTTTTGTTTTCACATAATTAGAGGTCATGACATAGACGAATTTTCTCTAATTCATAAAGTTTTGGATTTAGACAAATAAAAACACCACCTGTATGATGTATATAGCATCGTAGCTGCGTAGCACTCCGTAGACCTGGCTACGGCCCGTAGCTATTTCATTTTGTTTATTATTGCTCCCGAGCCGCTCTACCCGTATCTAATACCAACCGATGGGAACCTCTGGAACCCTAAGAAAGGTATGTGAAATACGAATATCTCACGAATATTATATTATTAGAACCCGACCTGTCATTTGATGTTGTCTCCGTTTACCATTACGTTCCTACAATAATAAAAGGTTGAAGCAGATTTTACGAAACCAAAATCACAAGTTGCCGTTATTACAAAAAAAGCAAAAAAGAACGAGTATATTTTTAAGACAAGCATCGCTGATAAAATACTACAAAATTATGTCTCTAATAAGCCACAAAATTCTTCAAATTAGCAATTCTTATGAGTATAGGTACTTCGTATAAACTTGACAGTTATTAGTTATTACGCTGAAGGGCCGCTGGGACCTTCAAAACGGCGCGTTCACAAAAATAAGGACGAAACTTTGTCTTAGGAAACGTTTGCTTCTTTTGTATGTGCGTCGAATAAGTGGAGTCACATGGTGCGAGCTATCGATTCACACTGTCTGAGGTCGTGGCGGGCAACCGCATCAAATATTTATACTGGAGTGTTCTGAACTCACGCAGGCTGCAGAAGGCTCAGGGTACACCCAGACCGCCATCAATCGCCCGCGGGGGCCCCGCCGAAGGGATCCAAGATAAATAAAATTACCTAACCGTATATTTTGAAGCTAGCGCCCCATACGTCACGGGAGCGGAGTTTATTGCAGCGCAGCCTCCAAATTGTTTCTTGAATTGGAATAAATACGTTTTGACGCGACTCTTGTTTACTTTTTGACAAGGCACTTGGAGGGAAAATTGAAACGTTATTATGCGACTCAGAAATCGGAGCGATGGAGAAGATTGGAATAGAAGTCTAGAATAGAAGTCAAGAATATTGGCTTGAGAGATCAAATAAATGTACCTACTCCACAAACACATTGTGCTACGTAAATTTGTGATCAATTCCTGCCTAAAACAAAAGCACCTCCCACGCGCTCTCAATATTTCCGTTTTCTCATAACTTCGGGAAGTTGTCTAACTTACCCAATTTTCTTACATTTCTAACGAGTTTTTGTTAAAAGTACCGTCGTACGCAGGACGCGTGGCGTGACCCGCCGCGCCCTCTGCCGTCTACGTGCTAATGGCCTACAAAATGATGGATAGCCAAAGCAACGCACGACACAAACTCATTCCGACACCAAAAAACCCTTTTACATCAACACTGCCACAGTGAAAAGGAGAGCGATAAAGAGTTCACGTTGCTTAGTAAGTGCTAACAGCGTTTTCCATGTTTATAATTCCGGTGTGTGCTGCGCCAAAGTATATTTTTTTATGATTATAGAAAAATGGCTACTATAATAACTTTATTAATTCTTGCTTCTTCCTAAAAATTAGCAAGCTGAAGTGGCAGTGGGCCACTTTGGTCCACTGTCATATCTCGCTAAGAACCGACAACCGTTGGAGTAAACGTATTCTTGAGTGGAGACCATGACTCGGTAAACGTAGTGTAAAATGCCTTCTGTCAAGGTGGGATGACGACCTGCGAAAGACTAGGCAGATGCTGGATGTGTCAAGCTGAAGAAAGGGCAGCCTGGCGCACATTATGTCTAACATTAGCTGATGATGATCATGAATACTTCCTTTATTTATCAACTGAATAAATTATTCCTTATAATTATTCAAAAATATGTCGAAGCCGTACAATGAAGGGGGTAGAGGTTAATCAAGGATAGAGTAAAAGATCCCTAAAATTTTAAATTACACTTCTATCATCATATTGTCCATATGTAAAATATATTTTAGTATATTACGGTGATTAGATTTTTATCAATCTAGAGCAGAGTCATATACATTATCCACCTTTTAATTGGATTAGTTGCATTTCGTTCATTATTCTTTTATACTCGACGTACGAAATGCGACAAAAGGTTTAGGTACATTTTTAGACACGTACTGCGACTTACTAGGTCCAAAATGACAGCGCACAAAGTGCAACGAATCCTTTTCATTACAACCCTTTCTTCTATTCCATATTGTAGTTTTATTACCCCAGAATATTAAAAACCCACATATTGATAACCTTTTATCGGAGGGCCACTACTTTCTATACAAAGTTAAATCTTGTGAAAATATTGTGCCGTGACCTCCATTGTGCAATGTGCATTCGAATATGAACTTTAACTTGTAACATTTTGTTGCATTTTATATTGATGAAAGACAGCTCTCGGACCACTCGTTGAAACTTGTGGAATGTCATTTTGTCACTGTAAAGAAAATCTAATGATGAACGAGTTTAAGCCCAAATTTGTATGCATATCTTTGTGCCGGGTAGTTGTTGTGCGCCAATACGGCGGCGTTTATCATGATTTTGATGTGAAGGCAGACAGGAGTAATCAATCTATGTATATGCATAATAATTAAATATAAGGTACACACCTAGGTAAAGCTGCTTTTTTTTTGAACCACAAAAAAGGACCATCGTCCTACTTTCTGTTTTATTTATAAAGCTGTTTTAGGAACAGCTGGTACCTTTAAATATTATGAAACAAACGGCGCGGCGTTAGGTAAGTTAGGTAGGTTTGTTCAGCGTTGGTAGGTTAGGTGCTTACCTACATACACTACGTTGACAGTCTCATTTTACCTCAAAGTCCGAATAGATTCACCACATGCTAAATTTACTCCCTTTGCTTATGATATTTTTTTTGTATAATTTTAGTTAAGGTTAAGAAATTTATGTTTTTAATTATAAGTGTATCTGTGATTATGTGGCATTTCGGCTAGCCTTGATATAATTCCGATTTAGTCTCGAAAGTCGCGACGGCTAGACTTTATTCCCCGCCCGATAGACGCCAGACTCTCTAAATAATAGCGTGATAAGAGATACCAAGAATAGCTTTTCGAACAACGCTTCTTAATAAAGAATGGTTTTTTCATGTATTCTCCTACTCTTTGACTTTTATATAGAAATCGTTTTGCGTCTCGGAGACCCCACGTAGAACCTACGTGGGGCCTTCGAGGCGCAGGCTTTTGAACTTTTCTGATGCCGCTGATAAATATTTTATATCGATTTATTTGCTTTCTGCTTCAATACCTTTCAGTAAATTAGCTGAATCAATAAATTTCAGATTTAGTTGAGCTACTTTTATTTTTTGGTACTATGGATTGAAAACGTTCGTTCAATTTAGAAAATTCTTATGAAATTGGATCGTTTATTATTAGTTAGTTTTCGGTCTGTTATTGAACGAAATATTGCTCAGTTAATCGTAGAGGATCTGCGATTAAAAATACCACCCGACTTTAATGTTAAACTTAAAGAATGTTCTCTTAGATTTGAAAATAAAGACAGTTATTACTAACAAAACATTTCGCTAATTGTGGAGTGGGAGCTCAATTACCATTCCGAAGACAGAAAGTACGCAAGCCGATTACGGCGTATTTAAATAACCTATAGCAATGCCGAGAATTGCCCTTTGTTTGGCATCGGCACGCAAGAACAGACTAGCACCTTGCTCAGACTTTACTCAACCTTCGATGAAACAGCAAAGGAATATGAACCCACATCCATACTAAAGTCGGCTCTATATAGAATCTACAATATTTTTGTCAACAAAGATTTCTATGAAGTTTTCAACTTAAGAAAATTTTACACCTAACACAATTACAATTAAGTATTTATTTCAGATGGATAAATTGTTCTGCAAACTGTGAAAATAAGGCAGTGCTGGTATTTTTTTAAAACCTTGACTAGTGATAGAAAAGATGGGAATGAAACGTATGCGAAGCCGCGGGTGGACGCCAGTACCTGTATTATAAATGAATAGATCAAGTACCATGTACATACATAACATGAATAATTTGTAAAAAACGGCTTTTATCTCGTGGGGGGGGGGGGGGGTAGTAATCCCTGCAAGAGGTGCAGTTGACTTGCCCCCGGTGTATGACCCCTAGTCTCCTCTTACGACACCCATGGGAAGAATCAGGGTGGTGCAAATTCGAAGCCGATACCACACGGCAATTTTGCCAACCACAATCTCGGAAACTTTCATTAACACAAGTAAGTTGGTAATTCCAGCACACATTCAGATGGACTAAATTGTTCCTTTGGGAACCACTATCGCGAACCGCCAAGTCTGGAAATAATATTGTTTTCTAAAATGCTGCTCAATACATTCACTGCTCCACTTCGGGTCACGCTGTGGAAGATTCGAAGAAGCGCAGACGATGCGCCATGTGATGAAAGTGAAATAAAATTGTTACTGTCACTATATTCCGTAATCTTGGTAATCTTAAAAACATAGGCGTATTTCACACGCACGATTCAAGTGAACTTTAACGTTTAAAGTGGCCGACTGTAACCGAGAATAGCCGATTCAGCGTAACCACTCAAGTGTTCAATGTCGTTCACGGAAAGTTTTCGATTCAAAAATGAAGTAAGAACACTTAAGCACCAACGTAATATTGAAACCTCTAAAATGTTATTAGATATAAATGTCTGCTCCAATAAACGCTAAGCTTCAATCATCCGAATATAAAATATTCAGTGAGCATTGAGAACAGACTTAGAATATAGAACCTAAATAGGTGCTTACTAAGCAGTAACGAATAGGTACTAGGGATCAAAAAAGATTAGTTTAAGTCTAAACCATAATTGGATTGGGGATCTCTCCAAATCGTTTCTCAAGGCGAGCAAAACCACCATTTTGGTGGCGTCTGCATGTAGGTAACATGAGCTTTATGGCATTATACCTTGAGATCTATTATGGCATTTACCATCAGCTCTATGTATGAAATGTGGCTTTTTGAGATGAGCGTGGACGGCTGAATCCGAAACTATGAGAGTTAGAAAATAGTCGAGAAAGAAGTTTTATGAAAGTTAGATTTTATCATCATGTTACCTCTGTGGCGCGGTGGACGACGGTCTGCCTGCGACGCAGGAGGTTCGATTCCCGCCTCGGGACAAATGTGTGTACGATCTGCAGACATTTGTTCAGGGTGTTCTGGTCGTTTTCTTTGTATAATAAAAAATATCTATCTATGGATATTGTGTTGTATTATGTATATCAGTTATCTAGTACTCATAACGCAAGGTCTGCTTATCTTGGGGCTAGATGATGCTATGTGAATTGTCCAGCATTAATTACATTACACTTGTGCAGGAAATCGAACCGATTTTACAAAAAAAAATATTGTTGTTTAAATATTGCTTGCTGTATTTTTGCACCAACCGCTTCGGTTACCGATATGAATCAATCTTTGCAAAGAAATACATTATTAAAAATGAAAGGAAATGGCTATTTTTTTATAACTTTAGTTCGAATACCCCCTGCTAAATATAACCACCATTTAATTCTTATCCCAATTAATTATTGATAGCGATAACTAGCTTCTTCTCGCAGGAATACATTAGTGGGCCACTTTTTGGGTCATTATAATGCACGACAATTTATTGTACGGCCGAATAATGTACGTCACCCTAATAATAGCCGTGTCATGGCTTCCAATTTTAATAGGTTTTGATAGGTTTTTACACGGATTATCAAGGTGTACATTATTCGGCCGTACAATAAATT
This sequence comes from Eupithecia vulgata, assembly GCA_946478455.1. Lineage (NCBI taxonomy): Eukaryota > Metazoa > Arthropoda > Insecta > Lepidoptera > Geometridae > Eupithecia > Eupithecia vulgata. Next base: position 6,825,239 of record OX297862.1, on the reverse strand, counting down.
GTCGTGCATTATAGTGACCCAAAAAGTGGCCCACTAATGTATTCCAAGTCTAGGACTACATTTATGCCTCAGCTCGATATGAAAACTAGTTTTGACGAAAGAGGTAACATACATCTGACCATCTATCTATATATTATTCGTCGGGTATTACTTTCTACCTATTGAATTTTCACTAATGAAAATAACGAAGGTTAAATATGTAGATTTCTTAGAACATCTTTGGTACACCTGCCTTTTTTAAATTCACATATTTACTATCCAAAGGTTGCCAGGAAAAGATTGCTTCTAAGCAATAAGGTCAGCCATTGTACTTATCTTATGTAATGCTGTTTTCTGGTGTACAAAAAAGAATTTATGTATTGTATTGTAAAACCTATTCGTTACCTCGCGTTACGTCATACCGCTCTCCCGATCATATAATCTCACTGAAAACTCTACTGTGTATAGAACGCAACTATAAAACTGCATTTCACTAAACCCGAACGTTCCATGCCAGAGGCAGATTATGTGGTGAATTTAATTAATATTTTATAATAGAATTTGTCCGACTCTGTACAAACATGATAGAGTTGATAATTGCTTGGTTGCTATCGTTGCAGTCGAGTGTATTGCCCATTATGATTGCATGTAATGATTTGGTTGGGTAGATGCTGAAGGTTCCTTCTGTTTTTGAAAAACAGAGTCATATTATGATCAATACTGACGGCCGATGCAGCCGGCGAAGGTCCGCTTTCGACGCAAGAGGTTGCGGTTTCGATTCCCGCCTTGAGACCAATGTTTGTACGATCTGCAAATATTTTTTCCGGATGTTCTGTGTTTTCTATGTATAAGAAATAAAGCAAACACTGTCTCTGTAATGTATTCTATTAGGTATATCAATCATCTTGTTCCCATAACATAAGCCCTGCTTAACTTGGGGTTAGATGATGCTGTGTTTATTTTCCAGTTATTTTTATTTAATATAATTCACAAACCGTATAATATTTTTATATAAGAGCCATAAATACTTATTTAAATGGTTATGAACCACTTTAATAATTATATGAGCTAAAGATCTATGACAAATAATAATGAATGCTCAAAAGCACCTAAACACGATCAGTAAGATTTTAAATTATTTTCAAAACGTGTTAACAGATAAACTGAGATTAAAACCATTTTAAGATAGATAGATAGATAGAGAATACTTTATTCATCACCAATTAAGAAAAAATAATAGATTATTTAAGTAGCCTAAGTAGGTGTAGGTATATTTACTAACATTTTTATTCTTACACACAAAGAACAGCCGCGTTAAGTAAAGTTCAGAGCGCAATCACGGTGAGCTAATAAAGAGGCGGCCAGTAAATGAACCGTTCGTGACATAAATAGCACTTACGACCACCAACTGGACCCTTCCACTACTCAACTAATAGGTTACACACTCAGCTGTGGGTGGCTATAGAATACTGGCGAACGGTCAGCAGTCTGTATAACCTAGGAAAGTAATCAAATGCCTAGATCCATTTGCAGGAGAATAAAACCTTGATTGCGTAATTTTTTTTTTTTTGTGTGGTTATTTAATAAGTTTTCATACTTAACTAGCTACTTAGTAGCTTCGCACTCGTTATTTAAGGTTATTTTTATCCCATGGGAACTGATTTATGGGATAAAAAGTAGCCTATTTTACTCTCCCTTTTAACTAACTCTAAGCCAAAATCAAGTTGATTAGTTGCTTAGTTAGGGTGTGAAAGAAGGACAAACAAACACACTTTCAGATTTATAATATTAGTATGTAGTTTGACGGTACTACTACTAAGGACCATAGAATACGATAACTAAAATCTATAACTGTTCTATAAGTTGTCTGAAATAAATGATGCATTATTTTTGTTTTAACAAGATAATGCAAATAGTAATACCTATTTGCATTATTTTTTGTAATTTGATTAAACCCTAACTATGCTTATATCAATAATTTCATTTCTATGTATATAAACTATGCCAACATCAATGGAGAAAAAAATAAGGATATTTTATAAGTTCTCGTTGTCCCCACAACGGGAAACCGTCAATGGGGACAACGGTAATTAAATTTATGACTTCCCGCTGTCTCCATCACGAGAAACGTCCATGGGGACAATGAGAAGGAAATTTTATGGCTTCCCGTTGTCCCCACAATGGGGATAGCGTCAGTGGGGGCAACGGGAATACATTTTAACAACTAGGAAGATTTTGGATAAACTATTGGTTGTTACTTTCCCTATCGCATTTTCCCGATAAATAGGTACTTAAATCTATCTAGTTGGCAAATGAGAGCAAATAATAAACACTACATGGAAAACAATTCGGACAGACCTATACATATACAGCCTGTATAACAAACATTTTTGTAAGCCAAGTCTTGATTCTGTGCCAAAAAACTAGTACCTATATGGCCTATTTATACCAAAATAGGACGTTGCTATTATAGGAAAAAAAAACATTCAATAGATGCGTCATGGGTATGTATGTTCCTAGAGAATATGACTATAATATTGTGCCCACGCTGGAGCGGACCCTTCAACAAGAACAACAAAACTCGTTTGAATAACCACAAAGAGGGTTAAACTATTGTCGAACAAGCACAAAAACACCTATAAAATATTGAAGCCTTGCCAAAAACTTAGGTCTTCTCTCCACCCATGTCCGTAATGCGTCCTACTTCGCTGAAAAGTTTATGAAAATCCAAGCTTTCGGAGACAGACGTGATCTAAAAGCAAAATTCGTATTCAGCACGTGTCCTGAATGCAGTATAACTGGGCATGCACCCAAACAATGGGCTTGGTAGAACCATCCCTGCGGCTTTTTCATTTCACAAATGCACACAGACAGACATCCGGGTTGATTGTCACTGCACGACTCCGCACAATGCTTTCACATTTTCATTTCCTCTTTTCAGAGACTACAGAAAACATAAAGGACAACGTTCTATAATCTCATTCCATTGATTGGTAACAAGTAGAATAGGCATGAAGCCGTAGTAGTAAAATATTAACTAACAATGCCAACGTACCTTTATAGGCCGCCATCCTGTTGTTTGACGCCACCACTGAATAATAAATGAGGAACCAAGGTTATAACTGCAACCTTCTGGTAGCCGGTGCACTGGTTAAGGGCCAGAAGGCTTTACGTCACTCGTTAACGAGGTTATAGAGGAACTGATGCGCGAGTGACGTGCTTCCCGCCCGCCTACCGCTGCAGAGTGATCGCGTGGCTCGGGCGGCGTGGCGGTCGCAGGCACCCCGCCCGCCCTCCCCGGCTGCAGGCTAAGGCGGCATAGTAAACATCACCAGATAGGTAGAATCCTTATTTTTAGAATAGAATATGATGTTAAGTTCAACTTATGTTTCCAGGAAATCTATTTAGGTCTTAAAGGTCATGTTTTTAAACAAATGCAAACCAAGTACATTTTTATAGTATTATTTTTATCGACGTCTTCGTCATCTTCTCTAACATTATAGTTCAACATAATATGCATATTTTTCTAGCGCATTAGACCTTTTAGACTGCTCTGTAACTCTTGAATAAGTTAAAAGGTATATATTTATTTATTTATGTAAGATATTATATATATCTATATAAGATAAGTATGTATGTATTTATATTTATATATATACATTAGGTATATAATGTTGAGTAAATATATGTATAATAATGTCTAAGTAGTACTATCCGATGCACACAAATCTTACCCCATGTATATCCGATGATCCTATCAATACCAGGTTGTCTGGCAGAGATCGCTCTTGAGCGATAAGACCGCCAATTGTCACTTATGATATAATTGTTTTACGTGTAAATTGTTTTTTTTAGCTTTAAGTGTGCAATAAAGAATTTTCTATCTATCTATCTATCTATCTAATTTACTGCGTAGAACCTACAAAGCAGGTTCAGCTTTCTTTCATTTCTCAGTCAGTAGGTAACTGTGAGGTACAAGTAGGTACAAAGTACCTCCATAACAAGTTTTACCGCTCTACATAAACGGATGTCGTACCTTCATTGCATTCAGAGGTTCCAGTGCGCAGGTCTGGTAAAGTAAGCACTGAATTTTAATGCCTATGCGAGTTCATAATCTTATGTTGCACTTTGTTACGGAGCTTTCAACGTTTTCGAGAAACATTTGTTTATAGCTTTCCAATAAAAACTATTTCAAAGAGTTTACTGATTTCTTTTCCATACTTATAAACGATATAAGTAAGCATCCTTTAGGTAAATAATTTATTGTTTGGGCCACCAAAAAATTTACACTATAATAGAAGGTATATAAGTATTTATTACGCTGGAGAAACGTTTAGTAATATCATGTCTGTTACTCGTAGGTATCCGGAAAAGATCATAAAATTGATTTTACGTCAATGTTTTGTAAATGTAATAAAATTTTATGTGACCCACAAAACGACTGAATTCCTTCGCGCGGTCGTTACATTCCAGCAAACTTCATTCACAGATAGTTCACAAACCCCTTTAGGAATTGGCCCTCTAGCGGCAAAGTAAAAGAAGCCTGAAAGGTTGAACCTCCACAACAAACAGGCACAATAACGCCATCTATTAGGAAGCTAACGAAGCCTATCATGAAGATGTTTTCCAGTAATTCCAGTTGGGCAAGCGGTGGTTTCAACTTTAGTTTCACTTAATAACGCCATCTACTGGGTGGCAAACGAAACAGGGTTTGCTTTCTGCTTAGAATAGCAGAAGGTTGTCAGTTTCACGGAGCTTTGTTTCAGTTTGGTTCTTCAAATGCTCACTTTTTTGACTTGCGATAGATGGCGTTGATGATTTGGATTGTTTAGCTCAACCACAGACAAGTTTATATCAAGCTCAACGTCCGTAGGTATCGAAGTTATACAATTCTCAACAAACTAGTTTGGTTTTTGAATGAGCTTATGTTTGTACTTTTATATGTATATTAAACAAATAATACAAAATAATATTGCTAGTTCATTGTGGATATTTAAATGGTATGTTTTATTGAAAATTATGATTAAATTGAGTTTCAAATTTAAATTACAACAAGTTTATCAGGTACCTATGTTCTCAACATTTTATAAATTCTTCTTAAAAGGCCTTTAGGAAAAATCTCTGGTAGGATGTCACAGAGCTAAGTTCTAAGTAGAAGGTGTAAGTGACGTCATACTAGAGCCGCCTATACATTTAGAAAGATCTAAAGCCCTTAAGTCATTTTTATTCAATTTCTTCTTTGTTTTATCTTGCGTTGACTACCATCTAATAAATAAATAAATTTCAATACAGGGGAAGGTACTTACTAGCATGCTTATTCGAGATCATAAGTTGCCTAAGTACCTATGTTGTTTCAGGTCGAGAACTAAGTACTTCGGTACTAAGATTCACCCCAAGAACACTGTAATATAAGCTGGGGCTTTAATTATAATATATGTAAGCTTGGGATAGAATTAAATTAATACTAGTATTTACAATAGAAACAATTGAGCTATCTGCAAACTGTTGCAAACAATCTACAGGTAGCTCATCTGATCCATATGAATACCAGTCGGAAGCGTGCCCAAGACACTGGCTGCATTGCCCCGCTGTATGGCGTTGGCGATGCTGATGCAATGTGAATTATAGAATATTAAGTTATAAAGATATTCTAATATCTATCTAATTATGCATTAATATATTTTCAGTCAAGTGTGTATCACTACATAATATAAAACAAAGTCGCTTCCCGCTGTCTGTCTGTCTGTCCTTAAGTATGCTTAAATCTTTAAAACTACGCAACGGATTTTGATGCAGTTTTTTTAAATAGATATACCTAGTGATTCAAGAGGAAGGTTTATATGTATAATACATGCATAATAAGTACTCGTGCGAAGCCGAGGCGGGTCGCTAGTAAGAAAATATAACAGGCACATGACTAATATAGAAGTAGGTTCATTTACAGGCGCGAAAGGCTATTCCCCGCAGCGCCTTGGGATTTATATATTCCTATCTTGTCCCAATCAGTTTCATTTATCGCTTGATTGCAGGCCCTTTTCGCAAAAGGGTTACCAACTTCAACACAAAATAAATATATATTTTCTGCCACAAAAAAGTCTGTTGACTACCGTTCTTTTTAAGATTTTCATGTAAAGCTTAGCACCTGAGTCCTTAGCTTCTTTACGAAAATTATTTTCGTTTTTGCAATTTTGACAGGTCAGCGGTAGTACGTGAACCAAACCTTCTATTCTAGCCATAGAAATCTAAATAAGAATACCTTATTATTTAGATTTCAATGGTTCTAGCTAATCTAAAGGTGTTTTTCGCGTCATTAAATATTTAGTTTTAAATATAGGTAAAGATTCGTTTTCTTTATTTTAATTTTTTTATTGATTTCGTATTTGTAGATTCTCCAATTTAGCATATACATAGATAAGTATTTAGGTACCTCGTTTTGCATAAATCTATTTATGGTTCATGTACATATGGGTGTGATTTTTACTTTATTTGTATTTTATAATTATGGCTTTTGCAGAAAGGGCTTTGAAGATTTTGGGTCTAACATTAGCCAGCACTTTGTTTTACATAGTTTCAAAATCGCGGCGTATAAATAAATTTGTCTATTTTGATACAAAACACAAAACAAGTTTCTGAGATATTGACATAGGAAGAAATATATTAGAGTAAAATAAAAGTAACGTTCATCTCGATTTTCTAAGGAATCTGACGCTTTAGTTAGATAACATTAAGGTAGAAATACACCATAAGTCTGGTGTAAGTACGTATAGCAGCTATACGTACTTACACCAGCTATACTATAGCTAATTAATTAGGTACCTGATGTACTTAAAGTAGCAGTGTTTAGTGAAGAAACTACATTTTGTACGGCTTCAAGAAAAATTACAAGTTACGCATGCATAGAGTTACCTACTCGGTGAAATCCAATATCCTCGCTTCCCTACAAGAAACATGCAATATGAATACAGTGTCTGTATAAACATATGTTTCGATAATGTTTTCCTATATATGTTGAATATGTGCTATATGTAAATGTTGGGATATCCCATTTGTTATAAAAGCTTTCATTTCCGATTCATCTTACAGATTTGTAAATCGATAAATCATAAAAAATGTAATCGATAAAATTAACCTTATTTCTTGTATGCCTAGTGCCTATTATAAAGAATATAATAACAAGAGCCCCGAGTATCGAGGACCATTGAGATGTGGTCGTGGCATCTAATTTTCTATAGGTTATGGTACAGATGAAGTCTCGATATCGTCAAATGGACTCGGGGGTCAAAAGTAAAAGTGAGCGAAAGCTTTTGATAATTTACTTGTAACCAATTAAATTTTATAGAATTTATACGAATCTAATGATTTTTCTGAAGCCTGAAACAGCGAACAAATGGGAGTTTATTGTAATTTCTCGCTCCTTTGGAGCTAATAGGCACTCATACTGCTCAAAAAGGCTTTTCTAAGAAATAAATGGCAATAAAAGGCATTTTTGTTCAGATGTTAAAGTTATGAAATTGCGTAGGTGATGTATTTATATCATAACTAGGCTTAACATTCTGTAGGCTTCTTCCTACGTCAAGTTAAGTTAACTCGTATTACACTGATATGTTTATTTATAGTAGTCATAGTAGACATATATTAAAGAACATATACATAGGTAGACATTGAATTTTCAGGGTGCAACATGTGCACTAAGCCGAAAGCGGGTAATTCTGGAACTTGAGGGTGTTAACTGCCTCAAGTTTTCCCGCAGGATTTTTTGAATTTTTTAGAGTTAATTTAACCTAGATTAATAATGTTAATACTAAGGCATTAATTAAAATAGATGACCTTACTATTGCTGCTATTGGGCAACTGATTCAAGAAACTTACGCCAAGTTCTCCTCAAAAATTGATTATTTGGATAAAAAAATAAGCATTCTTCAACCACAACTTGAAGAATTCAAAAGAAAACAGCAGATGCAAGAGGAACACTTAGATCATCTCGAGAAAGAAGTGGGGATCCGTAACTTGGTGTTTTTCGGTAAGCCGGAGCAAAATGAAACCTTTATAGAACTAGAATACACAATATTTTGAATAACGACCTACGCATACATACCAACTCTGGTGAAATCCAACATGTACGACGCATCGGGAAAAAAGGAGAGAAACCTAGACCCATAAACGTGGGCTCTACCACCTATGGCATGAAAGTTAAGATCCTTAAAAATGAACCCAAAGCCTTCCAAACTGGCTTATACATCAAGGAAGATTATCCGCCAAAAATCCTGCTAGAACGAAAACAGTTACAAGAGCAGCTGAAAAGTGAAATCGATAAAGGAAATACGATTATTAAGTACAACAACTGATTGTTTAAGGACCACGCTCTCCACTCAGAAAAGCATCTGACAAAGAAACCAACTCTAAGAAGAGGATTCCACGTATTGAAAATGGGTCGAGTAAAAGTAACAAGGACTGTAGCAGAGCAACAAACATGAATAAAATATGTAAAAATGGAATCATATCTCAATCCCTTACAGATAGAACAGAAGAAGACAATTCATCGCAATTAGCGCCATCCCCTCCACGAATCGAAAAACAAATAACACAACAACAAACAAAACAAGCATCCCAATATGGCTGGTCACCGCGGGAGAGCTAGACCAAAACGCTTCAGCTCCCAAAAATTAATTAGAAATAAGAAAGAGGGAAAAACATTATTATCTACTAAGCACTTAAATACAACACGTAGAACCAGACGAAAAAATTCGATCATAAAAAAGTGCGACATACGATCAAAATACTAGTGGATATCATAATATATCAAAATACTGGAGGAGGCCTGTATCCGAAACTACCAAAATAACCATTAAAATAAAATCCATAAAAAATTTACCATTTAAATTATTGCATGCTTTTATTTCCTTTATCACATCTTGATATTCCTAATGATTTGTTATACATTTAAAATAACAATATTTATACTTAGGCATGATTTTGGTTGTATATTGGTTATGGAAAAAAAGGTTTTTTTAGATGCATGAAAACGATATGCGGTCACGTCACAACACAGCACACCATAATATATATTATTATTAAATAACTCATTTATTTCAGATCGACCACAATCCATATTACATGTAATATAATAATATATAAATAAATATAATAGTGTGCTCTAGCTTTAAATTTATAGTAGTTGAAAACAAACTTGTAAGGAAAACCCATTAGTTCCTTACCTTTAACATCTCCATTTGTTCCATTCGTTTAACCATAAATGATGAGCGTATTGTTTGAAGGTCAGCCGTCTTTGTCTGAACGTCAAAATCAGCGAGGAAAGGGATTGTTTACTCAAGAAACAACGCTTATCCAAACTGCGGGGAAGCGGAAAGTTACAGCCCTTTGAACGAGGCCAAAGTGAACAATAAATTATAAATATTACCCTAAAGGTATCTACGCGTCTTTGAGGATGTATGAAAGAAATGGAAATATATTTTTACGAATGGGACTTGTTAGCTCAAGACACGTTTGCAGATTACAGGAATTCGGTCGAGTTCGATTTATTTCAATTAATCGAACAACTTGATGGAATCCAACAACAGTAAGGCAGTTTAAGTGACCGGTGGCCTGAAATAGGCAAGAATAGGATCGAATGAAGGTAAGTCGACCAGTAGATCAAGGCTCACTCGCGGCTGTAGTGTCAAGATGATGATGATCTTAGATTTTCATATTTCTATCCATCCAAGGTTGCCTCTAAGAAATCGCTTCTAAGCGATAAGGCTTTAGGTTGTACTTTTTTCTTTTGTTCTATTTTATGTTGTATATAAAGAGTTTTGTAATGTATGTTTATGATAAACAAATCTTAACTAATCTTTAATTTGGACCAGTTGGGCTACCTCTAGTAAAACTAAATATTTTTTTAATTTTCCTCTTCACAGTAGGTTTTTTAGGACTAGTTAAGTTACGCCTTCCGACTGGTGTTGATATGGATCAGTTGTAGATTGTTTGCAACAGTCTGCTGTTAGCTCAATTGTAAATAATAGTTCAATTTTTTTTTATAATTTATTTTAATTTTCTACAAAAAATGAATAAAATGACCCCGAAGGCAGTGGTCTATGTTAAACCAGTATTGTGAGAGGCTAGATATTGCTTTAGGTTCTAAAAAAACTGTTTACAACTGTCTGCAGTTCGAACTGTTGCAATTGTAAATACTAATAATATTGTCAAATAGGTTGTCTATTAGATAAGTTTTACTTGCGTTGCCTAATTAAGTACTAAAATCCCCGATTTGTAAGACATCGTTTAGTAAAATAATTTCAGTCGTGGAAAACAGTCGAGTCATTCTATTCGTTACATTGGGGCCCACGACCGCTGTAAAACCAGGGTTCCCCCTCGTCCGAAATCGATAATTTTCGGTGCAATGGCTTCATTACCGTAGGCTTAGGGTGAGTGGAGGCTTTGTAACAAACTAACCAAGGTACAGTAAATTTTCTACAAAGCGTTCTTCCAAAGCGTTATAGATAGACAGATAATACTTTATTGTACCACGCAAACACAGAAAACAATAGGTACAGAATTAAATGCTATGAGTAAACGAATTTACATATTGATGATGCTATGAGTAAACGAATATACACATTTACATAACCTGGGTATCCGCGGCAAACAACTTGACTTAATGGAGAGTTATTTGTCTAATCGAAGCCAACGTGTTAAAATAGGAAATTTTGTATCTAGAGACACACTGGTAACTTACGGCATCCCTCAGGGAAGCATTTTAGGTCCTACGTTATTTCTGACCTATATTAATTCCATTTGTCAAACTGAATTAAAATCTGGACAACTAATCGCATTTGCTGATGACACGGCGCTTTTGTTCCAAGATGCAAGCTGGGAGTTGGTATACAAAAAGGCCCAGGAAGGCTTTAACCTTATAGCTAAACTGCTCTACCAAAATATACTCACTCTTAATGCAGTTAAAACGAAATATATAGCGTTCTATCTAAAACCATCTACGAAACCAGATTTAACAATTCCTTTTCACCAACTCAGAGCTCATAGTGCGAACTGCCTACGAACAAACACGCTAAACTGCACTGATTGCGCTTCCCTTGAAAGTTGTGTTAATATTAAGTATCTTGGGGTTACGATAGATGCAATGATGACCTTCGAGCCACATATTAAGTTGCTGACATCAAGAATTAGAAAGTTAATAGCAGTTTTCAAAAATATTAAACATCCGGCAAACGAGTCCCATATATTTACAATTTATTATGCGCTTTGCCAATCTCTACTAACTTATTGTGTTACAACATGGGGCGGGGCAGCTAAAACCCATCTACTACAACTAGAGAGAGCGCAAAGGGCCGTACTGAAGGTAGCTTTCTCAAAACCTTACAGATACCCGACGGTCGAACTATATGCGGACTGCAAGATGCTAACTGTAAGACAGCTGTGTATACAACAAATACTTCTTAGACAACATCTTAAATACCCCACCCTCAAAGCGATATCTACCAGTAAAAGACGACAAGATCTAGTATACAAAAAGGTAAAATGTAAAACTACTTTCGCACAAAAGCACTTCGCTTTCTTAGCCCCATTCCTTTATAACACTATCAGTAAAAAAATATCCCTAAAAGAATTAAGTTACGCTGAATGTAGAGCTAAGACTAAAACCTATTTACTAACACTAGACTATTATAAAACAGAGAATATGATGAGAACTGTGAAATAAAACTTAATACCGTATAAAGTGACATAAAACATGAGAGCATACATACACACGCATACACACACCCTTACACACAGACACATACTCAATACATATACTGAAGGCTTAAATTTTAATATAATGAAGCACTTTTATGTTTACATCAAAGTTTTTATATCAATAGTTTACCTTCATATAGTAGAGCATTTCAATCACAACACAAAATATTATTAAGATTGTATTACTATTTGGCTGAATGTACCTAGTTTTTATTTTTAGCTTTAGTTTTAGTTTTAATTTTTTATTCTGTATTACTATTTCTAGTTTGCTTCTTATTTTCTGCTTTTACATATAAATTGTTGTTCCTACTTATCTGTACTTATACGAAGCCTAACAGTTGCCTGAACGATATTAACCGAGAGGTAGAGATCCCTCGCGTCTATGTCACAAGTTTAATAAACTTAGTTAGAGCGAGGAGTTGAACCATATGGTGGAATCGGTCTAAAAAACTACTATTGTACCAATATTTCAATATTTTATGTACCAAGTAAGACCGTCAGAAATAAACGTTTTATTATTATTATTATTATTATTATTATTATTATTATTATTATAATTACAAAGACGGCTTTATAGCTATGAGCGATCTCTTCCATGCCTGGAAGAGATCGCTCATATCGTATATATTTCTCAACCTTGGGTTGGACTGGACATTTAAGAACAACAAAGACGGTGGCACTTAAATATAGCGTTATTTTATGTAGTACATAGTACAATTTACTCTACCAGGTAAAGTAAATAATTGTGGTTTACAATTACACGATTATTGTAAGCGTTGTCAATTTTCATCAATTCATGTCTCAGTCGGCTTATTCCTATCATCCACTAGATGGGGATTTTCGGACTTTCTGTTCAAAAATCCTCTGCCGGCACAAAATGACACGCAGGGGATTTGAGGACAAGAGTTCCAGAAAAAGGATTTGTAAGCAACTAGTCCGAAACGCGATTTGTGTACCTAAACTAAATCGTTTTTTATTCAATAAGCGGTTCGTCAAGAATTCAATATGCAGTTCGTCCTCTATCTGCCTAATCTGTACAGCTAACACTTTTTTTAGTAAGTACTATTTGGTACGTTACTCTACCCAATGAATCTTATAAATTTACTCGTGGAGTACCTGCTTTGTAACAGACAGCTGTCAAGTGAAGATGTAAGTAGTTTTACAACGACCCACCGAACAAAAGATGACGTGCGCGAAATGAAAAATGTGTTTTTCATGATCAAATAAACAACGGTCTGGTATTCCGAGAGTGACACGTGCCAGTTGAATTCAGTTATAAGTCTCCAAGTGTATACATCTCAGGGGTGTAAGGGGGACTCCAAGATCTCGTCTTCCAAGCCAAAGAAATCTGCACGTGGTTTACCCTGCTTGATAACGAACTAGGCTCTGGTGAAAATATCAATCTTCATAATTTGATAACTCAAATAATTTACAATTATTTTCTATTACTTGACACTTGCAGAATTGTGTCTAACCAGGCATAATCATCAATATACCTTAAAACGATAATTGATTCGGAGTTAGTTTTAACATGGCTTACAATGTGCGCAAAATAACCTGCTACGTATAACTTCATCATCATCAGCCTATACTAGTCCACTGCTGGACATAGGCCTTCCCTAATGAGCGCCATAGCATGTATGTTACTTGGCAACGCAAAAATCGTTTACACCAGATTTTTTCAAACTTGCGGCACTAACGTCACGCTCTATTTTAACATACAAATCCGGCTACACAATCAGGGCAAAGAGAAACAAGCAAAACACAGTATGGCATTATTTATGTAATGCACCAGACAGCCCAACAATGTCAGCTCATTTGGATCTGTCATTCTGCTGGGTCTCGACTCTGCTATAAATAGAGAACAATGCGACAAACGAATTCGCACCTTCAGATTATAGAGTTGTGAAATGAAAACGGAATGCAGAGTCAGGGCCCTGAAGCGAAGCTTGTGAAAACTTATATTTCTCCTCTGTCTTAAATAGGTCAAGGCTTTGTCATGTTCATGCAGTAGGTACATGTCCTACAAGAACATTATCTGTTACGTATAAGTTCACAGAGCTTTAGCCGGTGAGTTCCGGATAACCGCACGATCTTTTGATAATAATCAGGGTCGAATTTAAAAACTTACAAATACTCGTATATATGAATCGATAAAGGATGTTCTTTATATATCCAATTCAAGATCGACTTGTTCTCAGCTAAGTGTTTGTACATTAATATTTTTTGACGACTTCTCTGGCGCGGTGGGCAAAATTCCGCCTGCGACGTAGGAGGTTAGGGGTTCGATTCCCGTCTTGGGACAAATATTTGTACGATCTGCAGGTATTTTTTCCGGGTGTTCTGGTCGTTTTCTATGTATAATAAAAAAAACTATCTATAAAATGTACTTATTGTATTATGTATAATCAGTTTTCTAGTACCCATAACACAAGCTCTGCTTAGCTTGGGGTTAGATAGTGCTATGTGAATTTTCCGGCATTATTTATTATTATTATTGAGTTCAGCAAGATCATGCGATGCTGGCAGTCCGCATCAACCGGATTTTCGACCGTAATGCCGGATGTTGCGTACACTGTAACCGGGTTTTGTCTAATTGTATTGTAATTGTACTGACCGCCACCGTAGGCCGCGACCGTCTGTGAGACCCATTACCGTAGCCGCGTGCCGGCATTGCCGTGTCCCTACTGTGCGGTGCGGATAAGAGGACGCACTAGTATGGGAAACACTCTATAGAATTGACGAATTCTTTAATGAAAATGATTTTACAGTGTAATCTTTATACTTAATTACAATAATTATTAATTTATTTTTGGAATTTTATGATAAAAAAAATATTACGATGTGCAATATTGTTTATTGCTTTCAATTGTTTGTTTATATTATTCTAGATCATAAACTAGTTATTAATATAATATGTATTTGTACTATTATGACCTTACAAGCGTTATTAATAAAGAATCTGAAACAAAACATACAAATAATACTAAAATCCATTTTATGCGGCAGATGCTGGCGGGTGACCGCGCATCCTAAGTCGGCAACACACCCCGGCGGCGGCGGATTGGTGCGACGTGTATGAAATTAATATTGTAGACAGCTGACAGTGTTTTGTTGGTCAACTTGTGATCAGGCCCGCTTACTAAAGTTTGTAGACCACTCTAAGGTTGCCTGGAAGAGTCGCTATAAGCGATAAGGCCGCCCATTGTACATTATCTGTAATTGTTTTTGTGTTCTGTGATATATATATATATTTAATTTTTTGGTGTGCAATAAAGTAGATTTGTATTGTATTGTATTTTTGTAGATTTCATTACGTAAATATTTTTAATAAATATTTTTTTAATTTATTATGAAGTTATGGCTACAAACAAGTTTGTTAGCATCTCAGGCTCACGATGCGGTGCCTCTTGCTACTTGTAACGATAAATATTCATGAAAATGATTGAACTTGAGTGTAATTTGATTTCTTATCTTAAGAATTAGGTAACAAACTCCAGCTTAATTAAATCAGAGCCATTGACACGAAATCATTGGCCTGGCACAGACAATGTCAAAGTATTGAAACTCAACAAATTGGTAAAGAACTTTTAAAGTTTTCTAACAGATTTCAAAGTTTTCAATGTGCCGCGAGTAAATTTTCCAGACCACTGCGCATCGTTAATCAGAAAACAAGTACCGTTAAAGTGTCACGTTCCTTTCGACTATTAATTTACGCCATTGAATCAGTTTCATGGCCCTTTATTGTGAGACGAGAAGAAAAAGTAACCTCATTAACATTTTAAATGAGTACATAAATAACCGTTTGTAAGCCTGATAACAATACCTACTCACAGTTTTATACTTGAGGTTAAAAGGTCTAAGACACTTTGTGAATATTCGCGTGATTGTCGACATCAACAAAAATTATTCTATATTTTTTAAACCATTTATTCATTGTGATTAGCACGTAATATATCAGGTCGAACAACATTTAAACATCCATAATGCTTACTCGATGTTCGAAGCAAACATGTTTGTACCTACGTGTAGCCGCGACGTCGAGCATGTTAGTTGTGATTGATATTTTTGTGAAGAGGGTGTGAATGCGCAGCTGAAATGTCGGACTTTCGTTCATTATCTCGGAATTTTGTGGAACAATTTATAAACATGTGTTGAGAGGAAGAGTGCTTGTGGAAAACTACGTCAAAAGCTATTAAAGGCGATGCCCACCAAACACAACAAGGAATAGTCCATTGGTCGAAGAGTTTCAACGCACACTAAGCATCGTAGACTGCTACGGCATAGATACTCTACGCCGCGTAGAGGGTCTACGGCGTAGAGATTTGCAGAGCGATCCATCACTAACGTACAGTGGCGTTTGTAGATATATGTAGATCTATATTTTACAGGAAAAATATAGAGAAGTCTGTAAAAATAACACTTTTTGAAAGATGGTCAAAAGGGAAGGGGGGGGGTTGAAAGGGGTGGCTACCTATGCAAGTGGGGGAAGATATCAGTTTGTACATTTCAAAACAGTTCTTTAAATTTCTTTAGGTTTGATACTTTTAATATATTGAAAAAAGTAGAAAAAAATACCGTCCTAATATCTCCGAAGTTTACAGAGCGACCCATGTACAATGTATGTGGCGTTTGTAGATATAGATCTATATTGTACAGGAAAAATATAGCTAGTTTGTAAAAATTGGACATCGAAATATTTTTTTTAAAAGGGGCGGCTACTTATCCTTATGGGGTATCGCATGAAAGGTATCGGTTTGTTTGTACGTTACAAAAAAAATCAAATTTCTGTGGATTTCATAATTTTTGAAATATATAATGTAAAAGTCGAAAAAATTACCAGGAACCCCTTATTTCCCCAGTTTGTAGAGCGATCCATCTAAAATAAGTACCTACTTTTTTCGGTATTAATGAAACAGCCAAGTCTAAGTTCGGTAAGACGGATCCTGTTTTTATTAACATAACTCACCTTTCTGTTGAATATTTTTAATCCTTTATTTGACCTTATTTTAGCATAACTTTTTATATTGTTTCTTATGAAGCGGTACCGCTGTTGGATTACTAAATAAGCTAACTTTTTATTTCATTTAGGTACTGTTCACAAAATATCACGAACAAATCAGACAATATTTTTCCAATAATGCTGAAGATAAGGCACCTTTCACCTTTCATTCCTTGATACCAATATTTCATGAAAGGTTTTACGACTGATTTTATTCATACCTGTACTATAAAATCGTAAGTATCGTAGTAAAGTTTCATTCTCACAAGAAATGAAAAAGAACTTATGTGAAGACAAAATAAGGATTGATATATGAAAACCGTCAAGAGCATGAGAAATTCATTGCACAAAATATACGATAATATATAATATCTGAGCGTCTGGTCGAAGCGACGCGTGACCCTAGAGCTGGTGAGTATCTGGCACAGCGCATCAGCATTGCCATACAGCGGGGCAATGCAGCCAGCGTCTTGGGCACGCTTCCGACTGGTATTGATATGGATCACTTGAGCTACCTGTAGATTGTTTGCAACAGTTTGCAGATAGCTCAATTGTTTCTATTGTAAATAAATAAACTTGAATAGATAAACTTGAAATGTGAAGGTGAACTGACCGACCCCAAATCGCCACATACCCTATTCCCGAAAAAAGAGTAGCCCCTTCATCATCATCAGCTTATATTAGTCCACTGCTGGACATGTGCCTCCCCTAATGAGCGCCATAGCATATCCGTTGCCCGTTACCGGAATATAATCAATCCATGTCCTTCAAACTTCATTATCTACATAGCTCAGAGGATTAGCAAGCTGAAGTGGCAGTGAGCTGGCCATTTTTTGAGAAGAACCGACAATCGCAGGGGTAACGTGTTCTTGAGTGGAGACCGCGACTCGGCAAACGTATTGTAGGACGCCCTCCGACCAGGTGGGATGACGATTTGCGAAAGACTGCTGGCAGATGCTGGATGCGGCAAGCTGAATTACTAATTGCTGAAGCGCTCATTAGGGGAGGCCTATGTCCAGCAGTGGACTAGTATAGGCTGATGATGATGTACTTCAAACTTCGTTAAGACCGTTCAGCCGCTTACCTCCGAATACTCAAACGCAACTTACATTTAAGCTCGTCTTAAGTTACGGTTTTTTGTCATTTTTTTAATGAAAATGACATGTCAAAAAAGCGGGGGTATGTCGTGAAAACGTAACACACAGACAGAGCTATTTATTTTCAAAGTATATTATTCGTTTATATGCACCTAAGTATTGTATTTGTTAACTAAATTACATACAAATAATAGAATTTTTTTAAACTATTATTTACAATTGAAACAGTTGAGCTAACTGCAGACTGTTGTAAACTATCTACAGGTAGCTCAACTGATCCATAATAAAACCAGCCGGAAGCGTCCCCACTTTAATGTTACTTTTGTTAATTACATTCCTCCAGTTTTAATTCATGCGATTTGATTTTGAATTTAACACTCGTAGTCTTTGCTTTTGCCCCAGAGTAGGGGCCCGGTCCTTAAGGGATGGTTGGTGCTTGACTGTGGATCGATGGCTGTGGTAGGGGCCGCCATTCATCATGCTACCCGAAACGAACACCCTACCAGACATCCATTTAAACCACGCTGAAGCGATTTATGCATAGGAAAGTAGCCTGCTTGAATTTTTTTTTTTGCCGCCGCTGACACCATTACAGATTTTTAGGCCTAATGCGATACGTCTTTATTGTGTTAGGTATAGGTACAGGTAATTATAGAAACACTAATAAATAATAAATAATGCTGGACAATTCACACAACATGGGGCTAGATACCCCAAGCTAAGCAGAGCTTGTGTTATGGGTACTAGATAACTGATATACATAAAACAGTACAATACATAGATAGATATTTTTTTATTATACATAGAAAACGACCAGAACACCCGGAGCAAATACCTGCGGATCGTACAAATATTTGTCCCAAGGCGGGAATCGAGCCCGCAACCTCCTGCGTCGCAGGCGGACCTTCGCCCACCTCGCCACAGAGGTCGTCAACTAATGACTAATGTACTTGATGTAATTGACCGTAGCTTTCGTGTTTTTCTAAGCCTAACATATAACTATAATCGTCAAACTCGAATGATGATCTGTCTTTTCTATACTATTATAAATGCAAAAGTGTGTTTGTTTACTTGTTTGTTTGTCCTTTCTTCACGCCCTAACTAAACAACCAATCGACTTGATTTTTGGCATTGAGTTAGTTGAAAGGACGGAGAGTAACGTAGTATTTACTTTATATCCCATGGGATAAAAATTACCTTCAACGCGTGCGAAGCCACGGACAGCAGTTAGTAATAAATATATTAAAGTATAAATGGATGCGTTTGTCCTGCAGTGAACAGCAGTGTCTGAATAATCATCCTCATCAGCGGCCACCCACGGCTGGGCAATAGCCTGTTATGTTTATATACTGAATACTAGTGACCCGCTTGCGATTTCATTCACGTGGACTTCATAAATAAGTACCGTACGTAATATTGGCTTCCACGTAAAATATACCGCAAGTTTTAACCGATTTAATGATTTTAAAGTTATTATGAGAAATCCTATAATTCCTCTTTTATTCGATAACGACCCCATTTAAACTACCTCCATGCAAAATTTCAGCCTCGTAGCTCTTCTAGTTCCTGAGATTCCGTCATTATGGCAGTGAAACTTTGACTCCACACCACTGCTCCACAACAGCTTAGTAGCTGTTGTAGTTTCAGATATTTCTTGATATGTCATCTTGTTTTCTGAGACGAGGACACTCACGGTAGGGCTGGTCCACCAGTTTAAAGTCGCCCAGCGAGCTATGGAGAGAGCTATGCTCGGAGTTTCTCTGAAGGATAGGATTCGTAACGAATACATCCGACAGAGAACCAAGGTAATCGACATAGATCAAAGGATTAGCCTGATGAAGTGGCAGTGGGCTGGCCATATATCGAGAAGAACCGACAACCGCTGGGGTAAACGTGTTCTTGAGTGGAGACCGCGACTCGGCAAACGTAGTGTAGGACGCCCTCCGACCAGGTGGGATGACGATTTGCGAAAGACTGCTGGCAGATGCTGGATGCGGCAAGCTGAAGACAGGGCGCTATGGCGCTCATTAGGGGAGGCCTATGTCCAGCAGTGGACTGGTATAGTCTGATGATGATGAATTTATAGGTTTATTTTAAATATTTATAGGTTTTCATTTAAATATACGTTCCCTAACGATGAGTACCTTTTCAACTTAAAATTATGCAGACTATCAGACAATATCAACGAAAGCAATTATGACAGTACACGACAGCAAGAATGATTCCCTAAAACAGGGTTATTTAAATAATCAACCAAAATACAAACACAGCGTTATAGAGCCACGTTGGAGTTAAAGTGAAGAAATTATGCCTTCCCCCAAAGCCTTGAGTCAAGCCCTTTGCGTGACAGGGCGACGTTATTACATTTGGGGTTGATATCAGGCGAGTGCAGTGCCACCAACTTAATTGTTCAGGTACTAGCAAAGTAAAACAATGGAGCCCTAACGCGCGCAGGCATGTAGAGGATGATATTTAGCATTATGCTCGCCTATGTGCAACTCTAGTGCAATAAAGTACATTCCATTTTCTATCTAGAAAGACGAAGTCGAAAAAGACCTACAGGAAATTCATGCCGTCGTCGACTGGACTGAACCGACTAAGGAGCGAGACAACTGGCGTTCTCTGGCGTAGGAGGTAAAGATCCAATTCGGGAGAAGATCTGGTCATGTTGCTAGACGACAAAATCAGTTATCTACTTTTTTGATTATTTAGGTACCGACTCTCCGGTTTCCACTGATCGCTGCTAGTGATATTGTTAACTGAACAGATAAGTAGCTAACTCTGTAACCACGTAAGTACGCTAAGTTATGCCAAGTCCTTTCCACTAGCTGCATAAATTCCTCTGAAGATCATAGACACCTCACCCTAATTAATTCAAAGATGTAATTAGAGAACCAAATTAATTAGATGGGACATCAAAAATTCGGGAGAAATTAAAAGGGCGAGGACTTTTGAATTGCGAACATCCATGGTTTCTATACCAGGTTGACCATAACCGTAAATAATTACGTAATTTTTATTAAGGATAGAGACCAAATCTTTACTGTTTACCATCTGGGTACGCTTAAAAAATTATATTAAATCTTCGACAGAGCTACAAATATACTTATAACGCTGCAAGAAAAGATTCAGGGCTCAGGAGAATATCTTGTGTAATAAATTGATTATATCGTCGAAATGGGGTTATCTCCAGACGAATGGCACTTTGTCGGAAGCTCTAAGGTCGACAAACATTAGCTTGACTTTTTTATTTATTTTCTTAGGTTTTTGGATTCTGCGTTAAATAGATTTAGGCCCTTGTTTCGAACTTATAAAGTAAGTTTTTATAAATATCATAATGCCTAAACTTCTCTAGAATCAAAGTTATTCAAGATCCAGTTTAAGGGCTCGTCTTTGAATGTATTTAAATTTAACCTAAGAAGCAATGATATTCCTTTTTTCCACTCCTGCAACTTCTGTTTTTAAGTAGAGTAGGTACTTAGCTGGCTACTAATTATTGCCGGGCTTGTATTGTCTAGTCTAGGTTCTTACAAAAACGAATAGCTGTATTTTATTGGGACTGTATAGAGTGCCTGTAGATTCTTAGGCTTATTCTTGCTAACAAATTAAATTGATATGCGTCCAAAAATAATAAAACTTAAAACACTCCTTGTACCTCGATTAATATCCACAAGGATTAAAATATGACTAATTTGTCGATAGGTTGTGTACTTGCGGTGTAGATAATAGTAAACCATCTATGTATAAACCACTTGTAAAGAACAATTTAACAAGCTTGGCTTTTACACAAGATCAAAAAAGGGTACGAGTAGCTTACATAAACAAATACTAAATACATTTTTCACTCGTTAGGAATAGGTACGCCATCAAAACAATGTCTATCTAACAAAATAAAATGGAAAAATAAGTTGATATGCAAACTCAACTCAATTAAAAAGAGATTAAAAACTTACGTGTTATCGTCGACCGTCTGAAATTCTGTACAACGTGAGCGATCACCGAAAGGTTCAGGGCAGACTAGGGCGGCGCGGCGGCGGGCGCATTACGTAGACACTGCGCGTCGACTGACGGAGGGCCCCCCGCCCTACGCCACTTCCTACCCAGCCGAGTTTACGGAGCTACGAATTTTGGATATGTGAAATACTGTGCGTATACCTACAATACTCCTACGTGCCCACGCGCCACGCGGATTATAAATTGTCTACAACGAAGAAGTGTGGATTGCGGTTATATACAGTCGAAAAGCTCGTGAAAGCTTTTTTGACTGTCGTGTCGTAGCTCCTGTAACCTATTTTGATTTACTTAGTCCGTCAAACCCAAACTTAATAACTTAATTTTTTTAGGCTTACAAAATAAGCACATAAGCAAGATAAGCAAAAAACGCCTCTTTCCCTCTTCGATATCTCAGCAACTACCGCAGCTATAAACTTGATATTTAAAATTAGTAATTATACATTTCGTGCGCCATTTCAGAATAAAACAAAAATAAAACATTTTATATATGAGAATTTACAAATTTGTAATGTCGAAATTTTGTGGATTATCAAATGAACATGTATATTTCAATATAGTTTTTGAAATTCATTTACAAAATATACAAAACACCTAATTATTTCTATCAAATATTCCGACCTTAATCTACGAAGGTTGCAGGGCGATTCATCTGAAATATACCTACTATTTTAGGTAGGTATTCATTTAACCTACCTAAAGTTTTGCCTATTGTACATAGGTATTTGTATAATTAACAAACGGTCGAAACCCTCGCGAAACCTTCGCGCTCCTCGGCGCGCGAAGGTTTTCTTTTTTTTACTATTTCACTCGCACTTGACGGATCTTGTTTTATTTGATAAGTGAGTTCATCGAGTGTGGCCTTTTTTGTAGTTATCTACAATAATATTATAAAGAAGAAAGATTTGTATTTTTGTATGTACTAACGAATGAACTAAAAAACTACTGGACCGATATCAAAAATTATTTTGCCGTTAGAAAGCTAACTATAGATTATACCCGTGCGTAGCTGTGGCGGACGCGCTAGTGTTTGATAAAAATCGGTACAATACAATCATTCAATATTCCGATACTTCAAAGCAAAATCGTTAGATTTTTGTGCAATCTGCTTTCAGTTATATATAATGATATAATTACTACGCTACGAACTAAGGTAATATTTTTTATTTAAAAAAACTAGCTGCGGCCTGCGTCTTCGCTCTTTTCCCTGATAGAAAGTATCCTTAGGTTGGGGCCAGAAAATGCTGTGTGAATTTTCCAACATTATTTATTTAATTCATTATTTATTTTTATTTATCCTATGTATGTAAAAGTAGCCCGGTATAGAATCCACCTCGGTAACAGACAGAACGGCAGAATTACTTTCGCTTTTATAATATTAGAAATGGAATAAAAATATATGAATATATGAAATAAACTTCAAGCGAAACAAAGAGCTAAATTGTAAAGTATCTCCACGTACTTTCCACGTAGTCATAGTCTTCTCCACGTATTTTCCACGTAGTCATAGTCTTCTCCACGTATTTTCCACGTAGTCAGTCTTCTCCACGTATTTTCGTTGATCGCGGACTCTCACACCAATGAAGCGAGAACTGAAATAAGCTCAGTCAGATTAAAGCCTTCCCCGAAGTGATGATCGCAGCTTATCTCAAAGACTCGGCATTTTTATCGACGCGATTACTTATCTATTTCTGTCTACGTCTAAAACATAGAAAATATTTACTTTGGTGCCGGGGAGTAGGTAGGTAGTATTACAAAGTGGACTTTCTAATACTCCCCGGCTTGAAAGTTGCTTGAAATCATTATATGGAATATAAATTATTTACCATTTATTTTTCTTTGAAGTTTGGATAAATTTTAAATAATCATTATGTTGAAACACAGGTACGGTAGGTAGCCTAAAATAAAAATACCTTGGTAGGTAGGTAGGTTGGTACCTATCTAGGTAATTTTTACAGCGACAGTACTGCGATTACTTACTTCAAGTGTTCGCACTTAATAGGTATACCTATCTAGTTGTGAGTAGGGAATCCAAAATCCGTAAAAACGGAACCCCGCACCTACAGCTAAAAATTTCGCTCACGGAGTTTGCGGGTACAGATTACAGTAATCCCCATTTTTGCAGAATTTTCCATATGCAAGAAAATATAAAAATCGAAGAAACAGAAATGCAGGTACGTAGACATTATTCATATTTTAATCGCCCCGGCCTCATTAACAATCGTCTGAAGAACTTTTTTACCTTTCACTTATGAATTCGATTCCGTAAGTCTCAAACTATTAGGTACCTTTACATACTTTTGCCTATAGCCTATTCGTGCACACACAAAGTGCTTAAGCCGGCTGGTTATAAGACTTTGGACATCACATCCCGTATCTACCGGACGATAGAAGAATCTACTCCACGGATCTCTGTTTATGAGCTGTACAGCATAATTTGATACCGTACGGAACAGGTACGGCATACTTTATGATTCAAACCTCGCTACGCTACGTCGTCAAGATCTGGATTCTGGAGCACTATTAATGTGTTTCGGCCACCGGATGCACTATTTATTCCTACACATTATACATATTAAGGTCATGTGACTTAAAAAAAGTTTATTATTATTTTTTGTATTCACTATTGAGACAGAAACATATTTGCATATTTATTTTTGTATAGTTTGGTGATTTTACTGTGAAATTTAATGATTGAAAAGTAGGTACCTATTATAAGACTCAGTCGCAAAATTTATAAACGTGACGTCACCGTTCACCGTCATGAGGATACCTCTTATGAAGGAAAGGTATCCTCAGCTTTTTATTGTGTACGCGACTGTTTATTAGTTAGATTTAAGTGGAAAATATCAATGTGCAACCCGGAATTGCTAACATCACGTACACAATAATAAGCTATTATGATGTAGGAAGTTAAGTAACCTTGACATCACACTCATAGCCTAAATATTACATTGTACCTACTTCGTACATCTTGGGCATTAGAAAAAGGGGAAACCAATGTAAGTGTGTTCTTACACACTTACATTGGTATCTCCTTTTTTCTTCTTTCTCAAGAACGTGTAAGAACTGTGTCACACAAGAATCCAGACACAGCTAGGCTAGGATTCTTCCCTAATAATAAATACTACATTGTACTTCGTACAAAATAAATTAAATTATTTACTATGCACAACACACAAGCATGGTGGTTTTTATGATTTACCTATTTGTATCTAATATTATTTTGATTGAAGGAACAGAAGCACTTTTAGTTGACAAACTGAACTGTGACGTCACAGAAATAGGGCAGCGTTTTTATCAATACGAATTACATTACTTTAATAATCGATTTAAAAAAATTAAAATAGCTAGAATTCTTCCCTAATAATGAACACTACATTGTACTTCGTACAAAACAAAATTAAATTATTTATTATACAGAAGCAACAAGCATGGTGGTTTTTATCATTTATTTGTTATATTATTTTGGTTAAAGAAACAAACGCACTTTGAGTTGACAAACTGAACGGTGACGTCACAGACAAAGGGCAGCGTTTTTATCAACACGCACCCATTAATTATTAGGTAATAATCGACTACAAAATTCTACTCATATAGGTACGTACGTATTGCCTTAGTTGAAACCACCAAATTATTCAATTATTAATACCACCCAATAAAATGCTAAGTATTTCTGTGCAATTTTTTTATTAAAGTCATAAAATCAATGTTTTTAAAACAAACCAATGTGCTCATAAATAACAAAATTAAGTATGTACTCAATGTTGTACCATTAATCACTGCACTACACTGTTAGACGTCTATAGTAACATTTAGTAACGATGTTAGATTACTGTGGTCACTTGGACGATATAACACAAGTAGGCTGGTAGTAACCATCCTCTCCAAAGGCATTTCGCTGCGACAAGTGAAACTCGGTCAGCTCGACCACTCCGAAGTCATAATCAGCAAACTTCTCCAGTATTTCGGACCCGTCGAAAGTAACCCGCGCTGATTTACGAACGTCTCCACTGCTTTTACGCATTTTTGAGTTCAGCAACGTTACGTGTAGCTTTACATGGTCGCGGTTGTGATTTCGGTCCATGTACCCTGAAACAGTGCAATTTATACTCAATTTACATTACTGTCCATTTGATTTCCTTCAATAATATGGCTTACAATTATATATCTGAAACTTGAAGCCAAGTGAGTTTTAGTACCTAGGTTTTTTGTGTTGTGGTTTGTTTACAAACATTTCATGATATTCTACGTGCAAAATATCGGTTAATATTTTGATAAAAATACCGGTATAATTTATAGCGATCCCAAAGATGTACCAGGTCAAGGTCAGTCAAACCGGTATTTGAAAATACCAGTATTCCAAGCCCTGGTTCCAGATTCACATTTTCACTCAAAATCTTTATAAAATATGGTTTTATTTAAACGACGTCGTGCACCAAATTTACAGTTCAAATTCGGTTAAAGAGGGCCTTATTAAGCAAGCTTGCTCAGTCATAGAATACAATTATAATTGTTTGTCCCGAGGCGGGAAGCAAACTCGCAACCTAAAATTCACTCTATTGGCGAGTCTTTTTATATGCAACTACTAGCTTTCCGCCCGCGATTTTTTCGCGTGGAAAAAGGTAAAGAAGTGTGTTAAAAAGCCGTAAATGTGCGTTTGGGTGTTTTGTTTACATATTTATTCTTGTGTTCTTTGACAACCTCTGTGGCGCGGTGGGTGAAGGTCCGCCTGCGACGCATGAGGTTGCGGGTTCAATTCCCGCCTTGGGACAAATATTTTTACGATATGCAGGTATTTTTTCAGGGTGTTCTGGTCGTTTTCTAGATAATAAAAATATCTATCTATGTAGTGTATTGTATTATGTACATATATCAGTTATCTAGTACCCATAACACAAGCTCTGCTTAGCTTGGGGCTAGATAATGCTGTGTGAAATGTCCAGCATTATTTATTATTTATTTATTATGTAGATAAGTACAAACCTGCATTATAATAGTGATCCACCATCTGATCAGCTAGCGTTTGCAGAACTCCTCGATCTTTCTCATCTTCTTCGTAAACTGTTGAGTACAAGACGTCTATTTGTTTTGGTTCGTCGTTCATGTATGAAAGCCCTTTTATTCTGATTCGTAGTGGGGAATGTTCACGTAGTAACGGCCTGAAAAAATTTACCGAATCACAGAAAACAGCCAAAACCATGCAGAAAAACGTTTTGTTTATTTTGACTAAACTTTTGCATGTACGTACATATTTACAATTCTATACAATAAATAACAAATGTTACTTATGTTACAATATGACGTGCAAAGTGGCAAGCTTTCAATCAATCAATGAATTTATTTATTAAATGAAATACATGTTAAAAAAAGTTGTTATATTATAATAATGGAATGTCACATTGTATTCTGCCCTATTGGGCGTGAAATGTCTTAAAATTTACAATAAATAACTGTTCCAATTCTAAAATAAATAAAACATTAAATTCACAGACAAAGAAAAAAAAATAGTAATGATAATAAAAAGCTTTATGCTACTTTTCTTATTGCTTAAGACGGTACCCCGAGCCAAACTAGCGCCACCACCTATTTTATCTTATTATTTCGTTGAACAAAGGTTATTTCAAAACATTCAATGGGCAATTTGTGATACCTACCTAGCTTTTTTTAATGCATCTATCATAGTTTTATTTCGTATTGTTAAGGAGATGTAATAATTGAGTTTGGTGGCCACAAAGTGCAACATCGTATCTCCTCCTTAACAAAATAAAACTATGATAGAGGCATTAAAAAAGCTTATAATAGGTATAACAAACTGCCCATTGAAAATTTTGAATGGTAAATAAATGGTAAATGGTAATGCTGGACAATTCACACAGACAATTATCTAGCCCCAAGATAAGCAGAGCTTGTGTTATGGGTACTAGATAACTGATATACATAATACAATACAATACATAGATAGATATTTTTTATTATACATAGAAAACGACCAGAACACCCTGAACAAATGTCTGCAGATCGTACACACATTTGTCCCGAGGCAGGAATCGAACCCGCAACCTCCTGCGTCGCAGGCGGACCTTGGCCCACCGCGCCACAGAGGTCGTGAATATTATCTTTGTTCAACGAAATAATAAGATAAAATAGGTGGTGGCGCTAGTATCGTCTTAAAATATAACTTACAGGATGACTTTCTCTTTCGCTTCGGCAAGCAGCTTTGATGCAATCAGCCTCTCTTCATTGTCCATCAGGCACATAACTCCTAGCGTCAGGTGCAGTTTCTCCGGTTTCACAAAAATAGACTCCTCAATCCCTGCACGACAAGCCTCTTTGAGGACTTGATCCTGGAATAAAATTATATTCTTATACGGGGATAAAAAATCAAATCAAACAAGAGTTTACAAACAATTTTTTTTAGTTTTTGTCGATTGTTGTCGATAGTTACGGAGACTTCGCTTCTTACTTTTGCCATTTTGAGAGGTTTTTGAAGACGTAATGTCAATATTTAAAAGTGGATGATGGTTGTCTGACTCAAAAGATCAACCACACAAATCTGAATTGTGCTTAGGGTTGAGAAGCCTTACCTTAAATGATGCAAAATTCCTCATAATATCAAGCATGTTCATAGGTATTGAGATAAAATGAGTTGGTCTCTGCTTGCTCCTTGAAGATATAACTATTAAGTTTATTCTTCTTCTAGCTGCTTTCACGTTCTAAAAAAGATAAAAAAGTGCAAATCAAATTTCAGCCTAACAATATCTTTTGTTCTTTTAATATTTATTTGAAAAGGTTTTAATGTTCTTAGTGCGGTCGACGTAAGAGGCGACTACGCGACTTAGGGAAGCTACCAGAGAATTGGCAGAAACTTCGTACTGTTTTAATCAACACCTTCATCGAGATCACCAATCCATCTGCCAAGTTGACAACCGATGGGGCACGGCGGGCGAATTTCCGCCTGGATGCAGGAGGTTGCGGGTTCGATTCATATCTTGGGATAATTGTTTTTACGATCTGCAAATATTTGTTCCGGATGTTTTGGGTATTCTTTATCTAGATCTAGTGTTCATACGGGCTAAATGAAACGGTGTTGATTGCCTCGCATTGTTTTTGATTTATTTATTAAGTATAGTGATTCTGGCAAAAAACCCCTGGTTTTGGAATCATTTTCAACAGAGGATGTATGTGCGCCTTAGTTTTCACTAAGCACTACTTCGCGACACAAAACGACAGCTAATGACCGCGCGGTAACGAGTGAAGTAGTTTTGTATAACGCGTATGACCAAGAGCGCCTTATGGCCGGCAGAGGGGTACGCCTTGCGATGACATCTCCACTTATAAATGCTCTAAGATGTGCGCTGATAAGAATAAGGAATGTTTGTTTATTGGTTCAACAAAATGTTCTTCGTGAAAAACTTACAGCTGCTGTAGGACCAAGTATACAGATGTCTCCAGTTTCATTCTGTTTTGGAATTTTTATGTTGGTTTTGGTTTCTGTCTCAATGCGCATTTTAGTAGCACCTTTTTTTCCAATAATATAACCGACATAGTGCCTGGAAATGATATAGGATATGTGTGAAGTTGAACACTTTTAGGGTACCGTATGTACCTACAGACTTCACATTTACAAGTTACTTACTTAGACACATGAAAGGATGTTTCATATCTGGAGCTATCCACCATCGTGACCTCAAAATCATCTTCTTCTTCAGCTGACATCTCATCATTGTAGTTCATATCTGGAAGAACCAGCATCATCATCAACCTATATTAGTCCATTGGACATGGCCTCCCCTAATAAGTGACGTAGCGACGTGTGTTCATCTTGCCGAAACAAGTATCTGCCTGCAGACTTTTGCAGGTCGCCACTCCCCCTGGCCGGAGGGCGTGCTACACTACGTTTGCCGAGTTGCGGTCTCCACTCAAGAACACGTTTACCACAGCGGGTTGTCGGTTTTTCTCGAATACGGCTGGCCCACTGCAAAATCAGCTTGCTAATTCTGAGAGCTATCTTGATAACTTTGGTTCTTTGTCAGATGTTGTTACAAATCCTATCCTTCAGAGAAATTTCGATTCCCGTGTCTGGGCATTGAATGTGATATACTAAGTAAATCTCTCCATAGCTCACTGAGCTACTTTGAGACTTTCTAAGAGGAAAAATGCGGTTTCCAAACCTAACTGTGCGTACATACATGAACAAGGCAAAACAGATGTTTATGATAACCTACTCATTAAAATAATAACTGAGATAGTATATAAGTACCTATAAGTACCTTATACTAGATAAGATATTGAAAGTAAAAAAATAAAAGGTTTTTTGTACTTATACCTTATTTTTTCAAACGCTGTAAATAACGTAAACAAATCAATGTCACCTTTACAGTGACAAGACAGTGGAGCAAACCCTTTTATTTTTATATTTGTTCGTTATTTAATTATAGTTCTTTCCCTCGGCTTTGCCTGAGCAGGAAATTTTCTTAAAGAAATCTATAATTATACAACTAAACCCATTCATATCACATTGCGCGAGGCCTCCCGCCGCCGCCAAAACTACACGCTACCTGTGCGTCACGAGCTTTACATGCTGCGCTGCTGGTGTTCTTTTCGGCGAGTCATGGTGACCCTACACTATGCTTGGACCTAACCATAACAACAATTGACTGTGTGTGCCCTCAGAGTCAATATAGGTATTATATAATACCAGAGAGGAAGGGATAGCAGTGATTTCGATTTAAAAATTGTGAAAATCGATTGTTCTATTTTTTTAACATTTCGTGTTTTACAATGGATGTATTTAGCTATTAGTAAGAAGTTTTGCAACCATTTGCTGTAAACCCATGCATAAAAAAACTTCGATTCATTACTCGTTTACCTACCTACTCTACCTAGTTTAAGAGTTTATTGAAATTATTTAGATTGTAGTAATGAGTCTTTTCCAATAAAAAACGATAATTTGATTCCATTTTTAAGCATAATATGTGTACGAGCACGTACATTGTGCATTGCCCTAATTAATGCCAACCGCGCATTTACGCCAGTCATCAATTTTAGCAATACTTTTTATTGTATTCAGTTCGCGATCACCTGTCAATCGACTCACGCGTCTCACTATCTTTTCATTAGTAACTACAGTTTATCGTTAAATATATCAGTTAAAATTTATCTCCTAGTTTTTCTGATATATCCAGCTTAGTTACTATACGTGGTGTACGGACCGTACATCATCATTTTTTTTAAATTTTAAAAACTGGTATATCACCCTCGCGAGTGCGACAGTACTGTGATTCACTGCCACCAGTGAGGATTTCCGCTAACTAGTGGAGATATCAGTGTGAGCTAACAGCTCACTGGACCACAGCAGCGGGTATCATCCGATACCAAGGACGTAAGCCAGGCCGGCTTGCGACCAACTCCGCAACAACTGCAGGCGTCAACAGACACCGCAGGAAGGACACAGAAGCAGCAAGGCGTCAACAGACACCACAGGACGGACGTAGGAGTAGCAGCACCGCGTCACCGTTCATCCAGTCCAGAAGATATCAAGTAAGATCCTTCCATTTTATCTTCTTTTACTCTCATCACTTACGAGTACTAAGATGTCGAACATGGAAGAATTACTATCGGCTCAAGATCGTATCAGCTCCGCGATCGAGCAAATTTATTCGAATTTTAAGAAGGACAGTTCGGATAGGAAAACTTCAGACTATATCCAGCGAAGGCTAGACACTCTAGGTAGCTACTGGAACGAATATCAATCGAACCATAATAAGCTGTGCGGATTTGGTAATAAGTCTTATCCATACTTCACTACAAATCAATTTGAAAGCACTGGAGAAAGATACACCTACATCAGGACAGCTATACAAAGCTATGGAGCGAGGGAAGGGACCCCCTCCTCTCTTATCAAGCCAGCAACGCTAACGCTAGGGACTCCCTCGCAGGAATTCCCGTATCAGGCTCGGGGTAGCAATAGCAAGACCGATGAGATGCTGCGGAAACAAAGCAGTAATTTTAAGGCATTCGAGCATACTATTTCGAATATCGACTTAGATTCAATATCGGAGAAATGGGAATTTGATCACTTGTTGCGTACTATTCAATCACGTTGGTCTACCATCGACACCCTCCATTGGGAGCTGGATAGCGAATCGGCTAGCCAGACAAGCTCGGAGTACGAATCGCATTTTTTTCAAGCTGAGAGAAAATTTAATGAAATCGTAAAATCAATCAATAGGAAATTCTCCTCTGTCTCTCACCGTGAAAACACTACTCCAAAAATGGAAATTCCAACATTTTCTGGCAACTATCATCAATGGTCTAGTTTCAAAGATCTTTTTTCTGAAACCATACACGCCAATCCATCTTTGTCCCCGGCTCAAAAAATGCAATATCTAAAAACTAAAGTAAAGGGTGAAGCGGAAAGACTTATCCAGCATCTTTCCATCTCGGCTGATAATTATCAAATCAGCTGGGAGCTTCTAAATAATCGCTACAATAATAAGCGTCTTATTTTAAGTTCTCTCTTCGATCTTATGCTCAATATCCCAGCGGCGCAGCAATCGTCGCTAAATCATATCAAAAAGATCCATGACGTAACTCGCGAAAGCCTCAACGCTATCAGGAATTTGGGAATAGACGTTGAGTCATGGGATCCCCTTATCATTCATCTCATGTGTCAAAAGCTCGACACAGAGACCCTTAGCGAATATCTCTCTTCTGTGAAAAAACCTAAAGAGGTACCTAATCTAGAAGAATTTTTATCATTTTTGGAGAAGACATTCACAACAATGGAATCCTCACGAAGGAAGTCTGATCCAAAACTCGCTCAACAAAATCATAAAAATCAAAAATCCTTTCAAAACTCTAATACGAAGCCGTCATCGACCGGACGTATTGAGCAATCCGCGAATAGCAAAAATGTTTATGCCGCAAAATATTATAAGTGTGCAATTTGCAAAAAGAATAATCATTCCATTTTTATTTGTAATAAATTCCGTGAAATGTCACCATCGTCAAAATTTCGAACAGCCGAGAATCTAAAATTATGCAAAAATTGTCTTTATTTCCACAATGGAAACGAATGTATTTCAGAAAAACGCTGTCGCGAGTGCAATCTTGCACATAACACGCTTCTACATGACGCGATTACGCTAAACGCTAATGAGGTCGGGGCATCGACTTCTAGCATTGCGAAAGTCAGTGAACCTAAGCTGGCTCAAAAGCCAACTGCTAAGAGCTCACATGTGTCTCAAACTGAAATACCTGAAATCCTTTTAGCAACAGCAGTGGTAAAAGTTGAAGCGTCTAATGGTTCCTTTATTAAAATGCGCGCACTTTTAGATCAGGGTTCTCAGACATCTCTCATATCTGAGAAAGCTGCCCAACAGCTAGGGCTGCCTCGTCAAAAATGTCAGGGTGTGATTACAGGAATAGGCGCGAAGCAGTCTAACTGCAAAGGAGCTATTAATATCAAATGCGCTTCAGCTAGTAACAACTTTGAGTTTCACACGGATGTACTTATCATGAAAAATCTTATAAAAAATTTACCAAGCTTTTCTTTTGCCAAACCAACATGGTCTTATTTGGATCATATCACTCTAGCCGATCCTGAATTCAATAACAGCCGCCCCGTGGACATCTTGTTCGGAGCAGATATTTATTCATTGATCTTATTAGAAGGTATCTGTCGAGGCGAACAAAATCTCTCTCCTATTGCGCAAAACACGCGTTTAGGGTGGATTTTGAGTGGTAGCGCAAGGACTCTTCAATGTAATGTCATCCTTAACGATTTAGAGGACATCCAGAGATTCTGGGAAATCGAAGACATTGCCGAAGAGTCCAACCTGTCATTAGAAGATCAGGAGTGCGTACAGTACTTCAAAAGTACCACCACTCGACGAGAAGACGGTCGGTATGAAGTACGGCTACCTATGAAAAAAGATTTCGAAAATAAATTAGGATTTTCAAAAAATAAAGCAGTTGCTCAGTTCAAATCATTAGAAAGGAAATTTATCAAAAATCGTGAAATGGAAAATCATTATAAATCATTTATGAAAGACTATTTATCAATGGGCCATATGGCACCCGCTGTCAGTAGCACCAAACCCGGTTTTTATTTCACCCACCACGGAGTGGAACGAGCGGAATCTACAACTACTAAGTTTAGAGTGGTGTTTAATGGCTCAGCCAAAACGTCGTCAGGCTACAGCCTTAATGACGTCATGAAGCGTGGACCTAATCTTCAGCAAGATCTTCAATCGCTTATTATCAAATGGCGGCAATTCAAATTTGCCTTTACTGCTGACATTGAGATGATGTTTAGGCAAATTTGGATAAACAAAGAAGATCAAAAGCTACAAAAGCTCATTTATAGAGATTCCGAGCTAGCAAATATAAAAGAATGGGAGCTTTTAACGGTCACTTATGGTACCAAAGCCGCGCCCTTCTTAGCAATGATGACCCTTCGACAGTTGGCATCAGATGCTATATCTCACCAAAAATACAGCGCAGCTGCTGTAGTCCTCGAAAGCTCTTTCTACATGGACGATCTCGTTCATGGGGCTCATCAGTTAGAAAACGCAAAACAATTGCGCGGGGACCTCATTAATCTACTTAAAACCGCCGGATTCAATTTAAGAAAATGGAAGTCGAACGTTGCAGAACTGTCAGATGCAAACATGCTCAATAATCAAGACAGCTTCGACTTCAAGCAACCAGAATCTTCCAAAACTTTGGGACTTAGCTGGAATCACCAGCAAGACATATTTATGTTTAAGTCTAAAATTGAACCCACGACGGCCGAGAAGGAAACTAAACGATCACTCCTCTCGGATATATCTAAGCTATTTGATCCCCTAGGCTGGCTAGCGCCAATATCAACTAAGTTTAAAATAATTTTTCAGAAGGTATGGTTGTCCGCAATCAAATGGGATGACCCCCTGCCTGAAGAAATTTTATCTGAATGGATCATTATCAAAAACGATATTATTAACATCGATAAAATACAAATACCTAGGTGGATATCAACTAACAAAAATGACGCAATCGAATTGCACGGCTTTTGTGACGCATCGATTAAAGCCTACGCATGCGTTATTTATTGCAAAATAAAACGAGGTAATCAACCTATTATCACCTTATTGGTTGCTAAGACAAGGGTAGTTCCATGTGGGAAAAATATCTCTCTCGCCAGGTTGGAGTTGATGGCGGGTCATCTCCTCTCAAAGTTGGTACTTAAAGTGCAACAGTGCTTAAGTACCTACCAGCTTGAGATCTATGGATGGTCTGATTCCATGATTGTCCTAGGGTGGCTTAGCGGAGACCCAACCAGGTGGAAGACCTTTGTAGCCAATAGGGTCACAGATATAACAAAGATAATGCCATCAGCATGTTGGAGTTACGTCAAATCTGAAGAAAATCCAGCGGACTGTGCCAGCCGTGGATTAACAGCTTCACAACTAATAAAACATGACTTGTGGTGGCACGGGCCATCATGGCTATCAGACTTCGATGGACTGGATGGACAAGGCAAGCTGCCAGCATTTACCACTGACCTGGAAATGAAAAAAGTCCGACAAGTCAACGCTGTCACTGAACAAGATCTAGAAGACAATATAGTTTATCAACTGCTTATAAAACACAGCTCTATCAGTAAAGTTATCAGAATATTATCATGGGTGTTCAGATTAAAAGAAAGAAAAATTAGCAAGCAAAATTACCTTTCACTATCTGAACTTCATAGAGCTGAAATACTTATCATCAAACAAGTACAGAAAATTGAGTTTTCAAGTGAAATTAAATTCATCACTAAAAACTGCCAGGTACATTCTAAAAGTAAAATATTACATCTTAATCCATTTTTGGATGAAAACGGAATCCTACGAGTAGGAGGACGGCTAAGAAATTCCAATCTTCCAGCGGACATGAAGCATCCAATAATAGTACCTGGCAACACCCGCTTAGCCGAGCTTCTCATTGACCAAGCTCACAAAGCTTCATATCATGGCGGAGCCCGCCTGACATCAGCTTTCTTACGAAAGAAGTATTGGCTCATAGGAGGCAATAAAATCGTCAAAAAGCAGTTACGTGGATGCGTTCAATGCCGCCGCCACGATCCTATCAAGCACGAACAAATAATGGGAGACTATCCAGCAGCTCGTACCAGGCCCTCCCGACCTTTTCAGCACACAGGTGTTGACTATACTGGATTTGTCGATGTCAAATCAAGCAAGGGTCGCGGTATTAAATCAACCAAAGGCTATATCGCAGTTTTCGTGTGCATGGTTACCAAGGCTGTACACTTGGAACTAGTCTCCGACCTAAGCTCATCAGCTTTTCTAGCAGCCTTACGAAGAATGGCAGCGCGACGAGGCGCACCCAGTCACATATACAGTGACAATGGCACCAACTTCGTAGGCTCTAACAAAGTTCTCAACAGAGAATATTTAGATCTTCAAGCCACATTGGATCCAAGCTTTTATTCGGCTATCACCGATATGAAGATCCAATGGCACTTCAACGCTCCCGGTTGGCCTAGCGCGGGAGGTCTCTGGGAGGCAGCGGTAAAAAGCCTCAAATATCATCTAAAAAGAGTCATTGGTGAACAAAAGTTGACTTTCGAGGAATATTCATCGTTGCTTTCTCAATTAGAAGCATGCTTAAATTCGAGACCTCTCTGCCCTCTAACTGAGGACCCTGAAGATATGGAGTATTTATCACCAGCACACTTCTTAGCTAGCGGTCCCACACTTACTATTATTGAGACCGAGAGAGACTTGCGCACTAGATGGCAACTCACTCAAAAAATCTTTGAAGATGTCTGGAAGAAGTGGCAATCGGAATACCTAAGCCAACTGTCGACACGAAGCAAGTGGCGTCAACCACATGAAAACCTAAAAATCAATGACGTCGTCATCATTCACGACGCCAATCTGCCATCTGGGAAGTGGGCCCTTGGCAGAATAACAGCTCTACATCCAGGGAAAGATGATTACGTACGCGTAGTCACCCTGAAAACCAAAAATGGTGAGCTAAAGCGTCCTATCTCTAAAATTTCTAGGTTACCTATACAGGGTACCGATACAGCTCAACAGGACTTCACGTTTCAACAGAAACAAGATAGAGTTTGCTCAGCTACAATCACCAATCGAACAAAGAAATCGTACCTATCACACTTTATATTTATGTTGTTTATGCTATTTTTTACAATGATGGCAACTCCCGTCCACGGTAAATATCAAGTTACCAACTTAAATTCAAGTCAAGGATTTTACTTCGATCACATGAGTAATATTCGACTTGAACGAGATCAATGGAATTTAGTCATCTATTACGACATGCAGCCCTACTGGCAAAGCCATGACCTACTTATCAAGTACATAAACCATTTAGACGGAATTTGCAACGATCAAACAAAGAAAAAGATAGCACAATGCGACATAGTACTTCTTCAATTACATCATGGGCTCAATGAACTCGCGCACTACAACAACATTTTGCTCGGTAAGCATTTCCCACGGAGTGCGCGCACGCGACTACCGCGCGGCCTCATCAACGGGGTCGGGTTTCTAGCTAACAAATTGTTCGGCGTACTTGATCAGGATTTCGCAGAACAATACGAGCGTGACATTGAAACTATTAGAGATAATGAAAAACATTTAGCTATACTTTGGAAAAATCAGACTTCTATCGTCGAGGGGGAATTTAATCTTTTAAAGAGAGTAGAATCTTCTATTGATAAGCAAAGTAAAATTTTTAATCAGCATTTAAATAATCTTGAAATAACGTTTAATAAGCAGAGAGATGATTTACAAGTAGTATCAAGTTCCTGTGACTTCACATTATCATCAGCTATCGCACAAGGTATCTTAATCAGTCTACAGAATATACAAGAAACCGTCATCGATGCCTTAACGAATGTCTACACTGGAAGATTCAACTTTCACCTTGTTACCCCTGAGCAGCTACGCGACGAGATGAACACCATCACGGGACTGTTAAACAAGGACGTATCCTTGCCCTGGAATCTTCAATCAGATATAGCCAAAATGTATCATCTACTCTCCGTCAGTGCTAGAGCTTCGAATAAATTTATAATATTTGAAATCAAAATTCCTTTAGTCGCACGAGACAACTTCGAGCTTTATAAGCTTATACCTATCCCACAGCAATACGGAAGAAAAATGACGAGCCTTGTTCCGATATCAGAATATGTAGCCATAAATATGCAGAAGGACTCTTATGTACCACTCGCCGAAAGAGACGTGCATAGTTGTGTAGAGTTGGATAAGGACTCGCATCTATGTCCTTTACACCAACCTATTTATGAGATGAAATTAGACGAAAATCTCTGTGTCAAAAGCCTATCCGACCAGTGTCAATCATCATCATCACCATGCAAGAGTACCTGGACTGGATTGAACAACATAAACACCTACTTATATTCCTGCTGCGGTCAATGCTCTGTAAGAATCATATGTGAGCATCAGATTACAGCTGACCAACTTCATAGGTCAGGGATAATAAGCATCGATGAAGGGTGTATCATCAAGAGCGAAGCTGTCACGATCTTCGCTCACAAAACTTTAGCAAATACTCTACGAGAAGAAGCGGACGTGCTAAAGATTGATATCCCTCCAATCAACAGCATTTTCAATATATCAACTCCTCTGTCTACCGTCCTTAATCAATCTGATTACTTCAATCACCAAGAGTATTTCGAGGAGATAGACAGGCAGCTCAAACAGCTTAAAGAAAGCGCAGCTGATGGAGTTCTGACTAACAGAGTCAGTTATCACGACGTTCATCACTACGTCGCTATATATCTGGTGTTGTTCGCGGTCGTCGTCGGAGTCGCAGTCCTGCTGTGGCGCCGCTGGCGGGCGCGAGCGCAGCCCGGAGTGCCCGCCGCGGCGCCGCTCGCGCCGGTGTCGCTCCCTGTGCCTCAGCTCGCAGAGGCAGCACCGATTGAACTACGAGCTACAAGCTTCGAGCTTCCTACGAAATGCGTCAGTGAAAGTGCAGTGCATCAGTGCTGTGTTCGTAGCGAGCCTGAGTTAGAAAAGTCGTTTAGTGCGCGTGTGATCTCAGATAAATCTAACTCGCCTGTATTTTTCGATCAAAAGTTCAATCGTACCGCATGAACTATCAATCAAGACTACAAGACTGGACAATTAGTTATTATAAGCCACTATTATTTCATCATTTTGTAAACTAAATTGTACCATCAGCATCACCTTGTATCACGTCATCCACCTTTCATTTTATCCAGCATCCTCATTTTCTGGCCCGGGAATATGTACGAGCACGTACATTGTGCATTGCCCTAATTAATGCCAACCGCGCATTTACGCCAGTCATCAATTTTAGCAATACTTTTTATTGTATTCAGTTCGCGATCACCTGTCAATCGACTCACGCGTCTCACTATCTTTTCATTAGTAACTACAGTTTATCGTTAAATATATCAGTTAAAATTTATCTCCTAGTTTTTCTGATATATCCAGCTTAGTTACTATACGTGGTGTACGGACCGTACATCATTAACAGCCGACAGCCTAGCTTCAGCCTCGCGACGCAGCGGGCATGGCATGAATTTGGACAAAACCAAAATTGATCCACAGCCGATCGTCGTACACGGTCCCTCGTTCGGTTCTCGAAATCGTTTCGAAAACTAACTAAGTTAAGAAAATAATAAATAAACATGACATGAATATAAATATCGCCCAACGGAGAGAGCCGCAGAAGGTAATTTTTGAGTTTGGTGAGGTTAGCATTCTAAGACAACGGCGGACGAAGATAGCCGCAAAATTTTCGCGACTTTTTATGGCGATAGGTACATACACAATAAAGTAAAATATGCAATGGCGAGCGGAGCGAGCCACCGATATTTTCGTTACTTTTCGGTTGATTAACAAACATGTTATGAAGAGTATGAAAAAGGAAATAACAGCGAGATAAGCGAGCCCTGAACATTTGGAGAAATTGTGGCGGCTTGAAATATTGTTAACAAACAAATAAAAAATAAGAATCAGCGACTGGAGTGAGCCGCAACCTGTTTTAAAATTGGTGAGCATGCCACGCTTATTAGCAAGACAAGCAAGCTAAGACAATAAGTTTTTGTTTATATAAATAGTTCAAATAAAAGAGATACACAAAACAGAAAAAAAAATACAGATTACATTGTATGTATGTACCTACAGTGGGTGGCGGCCCTATCGCTTTGAACGATCTTTGCCAGGCAAGCTATGTACACCAGACTAATAATTCTAATAAAAAACAACGGCGAGAGAAGCAAGCCGCAATTTTGTTTAAATCTGTCTGTGCCTTGAGTTTTCAGTGTCGCTGCTTCGGGTTTGAGTTTGAAGTGACATCAGTGCGCTCCGAGGAGTGCCAACTAAAAAAGCTTCAGTTTTTTGATGTCATATATATATCTCCCTATCTATATACCTACCTATAAAATGAAGTCAAGGCAAAATAGCCAAGTATTTCTGAATATTGTAATAAAATGATTGTGTATTATTTAATCCCCTGAACAAATTTTCAAAGTATTTTTTTATATGTTGGACTGTAAGGATGGAGTTTGGACATATGCCATCTCATTTATATCATTTTATTTAGATACTTCTCTTTGTTGTAGGACGTGGGTGAATTTTGATCCTTCTTTTTTCTTCCTTGACTGACAAGTACAGTTTATGACGACGGACGAGCTGGCTCCCTGTTTCTATTTTTTTCTACCATAGTTTTAGTAGGTAGGTAGCG
Source organism: Eupithecia vulgata (assembly GCA_946478455.1). Taxonomy (NCBI): domain Eukaryota; kingdom Metazoa; phylum Arthropoda; class Insecta; order Lepidoptera; family Geometridae; genus Eupithecia; species Eupithecia vulgata. The sequence goes on along the minus strand of OX297862.1, from coordinate 6,784,643 downwards.
TGGGGGTATTTTTCTCTTTGGGCAGGTACTTACCATTATCGTAAAGGTTATGTTCTTGAAGTGACGATACTTCTGTAGACGGGTCGTTTACCCTGTAGCATCGCCCTTCAATCCAAACGAGTTCCGGCTTTAGAATATCGCCCATAGGAGACGAAGCTAAACAAGGTGTTTTGTGTTCTTTTTCTTGTTTTCAGACTTCAGTTCTTCTTAGAGGTATTCTGCGGTTCACTGAACTAAAGGCAAAACGAAAATACAATACAATATTATGATGATGATGATGATTCTTAGTTAATGGCAATATAAGTCTGGTTGGACTCTTTTCTGCCAGTGTCAAGTAATGGAAAATAATAGTAAAATATGAGTTAGCAAGTTATGAAGAATGTTGATATTTTCACCAGAGCCTAGTTCGTTATCTAGCAGGGTACACCACGTGCAGGTTAGGTTGGCTTGGGTTGGGAGACAAGATCTTGGAGTCTCCCTTGTACCCCATGTTCTTTGATCAAAATGTACATTGGGTTCATTGTTTGTTTACTTTTTAGCCTCTTTTTGTCATACTTCCTTGACTTGACACTGACAACAAAGAGATGTTGTAGGTGGCAGAATTGTTTCAAACCTGTGGACGGAAGAAATCATCACCCTCGTTGATCTTATGTCAAACCAAACGCAGAGCCTAGTTACCTACCTATTATACCTAACTTTAGCCTTTGCGTTTTAACTTATTATTATAGATAATTACGTCGATACTGCCTTAAATCATCATCATCATCATCATCCTGTAGTACTCCACCTTAACGGTTGGACATAAGCCTCCCCAATGAAAAAAGAGATCCCAAGGGCCTCCCCTAATGAGCGCCATAACGACCTGTCTTCAGCTTGCCGCATCCAGCATCTGCCAGCAGTCTTCCGCAAATCGTCATCCTACCTGATCGGAGGGATGACGATCTATACTACGTTTGCCGAGTCGCGGTGGAAGATATATAGTTATATGGCGATAATATATATGGCCAGCCCACTGCCACTTCATCTTGCTAATCCTTTGAGCTATGTCGATAACCTTTGTTCTCTGTCGGATGACGGATGTATTCGTTACGAATTCTAGGTACCTATCCTTCAGAGAAACTCCGAGCACAGCTCGGTGGCAACTTTAATTAAACCGGTGGACCAGCAATACTGTGAGTGTCCACGTGTCTCAGATCCCGTAGGTCATGTCATAGGTTGGACGCCCTGGTTGAAAACTTTCGTTTTCAAGCATTGCTGTATGGATGACGAGAACACTCGACGTAGTTTCCTAACGCTGCCCAACCTTGCTGAATCTTTCTCTTGACCTCCTTCTGTTTTTACACAACTGCAGAATCTGCCCAAGTGTAGGTACCTACCACTCGGCAATATTTTCGAAAATAAATAAATAATGCTGGACGATTCACACAGCATTATCTAGCACCAAGCTAAGCAGAGCTTGTGTTATGGGTAAGTACTAGATAGCTGATATACATAATACAATACCTACCTACATTACATACAATACAATTGATATTTTTTATTATACTTACATAGAAAACGATCAGCACACCTGGAACAAATACCTGCAGATCGTACAAATATTTGTCCCAAGGCGGGAATCGAACCCGCAACCTCCTGTGTCGTAGGCGGACCTTCGCCCACCGCACCACAGAGGTCGCCAAAGAGAAGGTGGCAATGAGAGGCATAGGGCGTAGTTTTGATTTTAACCCCTATAAGATAACCACATCACATTAAACTTTTCTGTGCAAAAAGGCTTACTTACTACAAAATATCAGATTATCTAGAATTCTAGAAGGTAAAAAAGCTTGGGACAGGTTTTGCTCCAACTCGAAAATTAACAACTAACAGGCTAAAGGTTTCTTCGTCGCTTCTTTAGTCTACATACCTACTGAAGCGACAGAAATCAAAAATATCACTTTATTTCCGTGTCAGTGTTTTATTTTGAGAATTTGATGTTTCCTAAGTGTACATTTTTGTATTTATGGAAATAAAGAATTTTTGATTTGATTTATACAAACTCTGAATGAAACTTCTAATATATTAATCTCTAGGTACTAAGTTTGAGCTTAGCAATCTGTGAAATATCCAGCTAACGTATGTCAGCTTCAATATCATCAGCCATAATAAATTCATAGATTCTCTTTATCAACTCAACAGACTGCACTTTTGTCCAACCCTCAGTCTTAGTGATCAATTTAGCTTGGCCATCTTTTATGAATTCCAAAGTAGACTGCTTTAAATAATTAGCAGAATGCAATTCTGCTAGTTGCAGTGTGTCAATGGCATTTTCAACAGTGAGTCGCTTGTGCAAAGCCTCCTCACAAAGACTCTTCAATCTTCCCAGTTGATAGTAGTCTGCAGCTGCCAGCAGTTTTTCAGGAATATCATCAACTTTTGGAGCTTTGTCAGTGTAAACAAATGTCAAAACTTCACGCAACACTTCAGTTTCCAGTGGGGTTTCAATGGTATTTGTTAAGCTTTCTGTGGTATTGTGTTCAAAGTGAGCCTTCAAAACTTCACTTCGAATGGCTAATACAGGCTTATGAACTCTGAACTCATCACCTTCCACAGACTTCATAGTCACATCAGAGTAGCTTCCATCATTCAGTAGATTCCCAAAATCATCACTAAGTTGAGGTGCTGGTATATTGTGGCGATCAACTCTAACATCGTTGGACACCATGAATTGGAATTTAAGACGTAGACTTCCATCACTTAGCAGGAATGTATCACGTCCTTCATAACTGGCTATGTCACGCTTGTACAATGTTGCCAAATACTGCCACTTGTTAGCTGGTATAGTTTGGTACTCTTTTATGATTATTGAGCGCTCTTCGAAACGTTTCAAGCAAATAGTCAATACGGATTTCAGAAACACAGAAGTAGGCGAAAGGTAGTAGATTTCGATCAGATCACTTTTCCTTCCTACAAATAGCATCTTCAATTGAAATTTAGACCCTGGGACATCGACTGCAGCATCTTTGAGGGTGCGGAACTCGCGAGCGGTTTTATTCTCTAGAATATTTATGAAGTTCGGAACAGTCCACATTATATTGTAAATCTCTGTTTGTCCTTCGGTACGGTTGGTGTAATTTATGCTGTATTGGTTAGAATTGTTATACATGTTTCGATATTTTATTTCAATCTATTAAGTTTTCGATTTAGGAAATGCACTTATTGTATGTAGACCAATTTGTGTGGTTCGCTGTAGGTAATTTTATTCCGAAATAATTGGTTATAGATGAGGGATGTCTGTGCCGAACAGCGGAACATTCAAGGCCTAATAATACGACTTTCCTTAACCTTTGTGAGCAAACCAACTGGAAGAAAATTACAATTCTCAATTACAAATCTCAAATAATCTCAATACAATTTGGAGAAGAGACGGCGCGGCGACGTCGTCGTCGACGACATCAACAATAACAAGTATTAACAACAAACAAAACAACTTCAACTAGAAAGAAAACAAACAACCCCTAATTGACAGTGACATTTACTGAGATTCTGTCACTTGCAGTTTTTTTATAAGGTGGAACCCAATGTACATTTTGATCAAAGAACATGGGGTACAAGGGAGACTCCAAGATCTTGTCTCCCAAGCCAACCTAACCTGCACGTGGTGTACCCTGCTAGATAACGAACTAGGCTCTGGTGAAAATATCAACATTCTTCTTAACTTGCTAACTCATATTTTACTATTATTTTCCATTACTTGACACTGGCAGAAAAGAGTCCAACCAGACTTATATTGCCATTAACTAAGAATCATCATCATCATCAAAGAACATGGATTGGATGACTTCATCCAATTTGCTAGCAAAACCGATAGGTAGGTATTTGATCGGATTTGGATACCTACTAGTTTCTGCCCGCGGCTTCGCACGCGTTGTTTTTATGAAAACGTTTACAGGTTAATTATTTCCCATGGAAACTGAAATTTTATGGGTTAAATAGTAGCTTATGGTTTATTTCAGCATATGGACCTACCTACCCCTATGCAAATTTTTAGCCCGATCTGTGGAGAAGTTTTGGCGTAAAGAAGTAACAATCATCCATCTATCCATCCAAACTTTCGCATTTTTAATATTAATGAGATGTGATGTAATTTCATTTGAAATCAACTACCTACGCAAATTACTTAGGAATCTTGCACAACTACGTTTTGGAAACTACGTCGAATCTTCTCGTCATCCATACCGCAATGCTTGAAAACGAAAGTTTTCAATCAGTGCGTCCTACCCGTCATGACCTACGGAGCTGAGACGTGGACACTCACGGTAGGACTGGTCCACCAGTTTAAAGTCGCCCTGTGTCGCCCAGCGAGCTATGGAGAGAGCTATGCTCGGAGTTTCTCTGAAGGATAGAATTCGTAACGAATACATTCGACAGAGAACCAAGGTAATCGACATAGATCAAAGGATTAGCCAGATGAAGTGGCAGTGGGCTGGCCATATATCGAGAAGAACCGACAACCGCTGGGGTAAACGTGTTCTTGAGTGGAGAACGTAGTGTAGGACGCCCTCCGACCAGGTGGGATGACGATTTGCGAAAGACTGCTGGCAGATGCTGGATGCGGCAAGCTGAAGACAGGGCGCTATGGCGCTCATTAAGGGAGGCCTATGTCCAGCTGTGGACTGGTATAGGCTGATGATGATGATGATGAAATAGTAATTATTAACAAATATTAAGAAACAAGGTCTATACTTAAACTTGAAAATTTCGCGTGTAGGTTTTTGAGAACGGTCGTGTGTACGCTAGCATAACGTTATGCTGGCGTACCCACAAACAACAATGGTCATTATTTCTTAAACCAAGGAGGCGCTATTTATTTTACTTTTGCACTGATTATACTCTATTTATACGTTATTTTAACCTTTCGTTAGTCGACAAAAAGGTCATTGACCTTTAGTCCCCAAGGTCACTGACCTCAAGGTCAATGACCTCAACATCAAGGTCAAAGGTAGGTCAGTAGCTCCTGGCTGATGTTTGACACTAGATTGGGCCTGTTGTACCTAATCTCAAAAAGGTTCTCTCTATCGATGTAGGGTAACTGGTTGAAATCTCCGATGAGAACAATTTCGCCCGTACTAGACAAACGAAAGGCCATGATGATGGCTCCAAAGTGTCAAAGGGCTGATGATGATAATGTCTAACGCACATAGTGATATTAAGCTATTGATGTCACTTAAAAGGTTCTGCGCCTCTGATTGCTGTTGTGTGTTAGTCTTACTACCCCAATTCATTTCTTTTACGAATTGCCGCAAAAATAAACGTTGTTGCGTCGTGATAGAGTTTAAATTAAATTACATTACGTTTAACATTTGAGGAGGTCCGGAACAAAAACCGATATTTCCACATAATGCCCGTTTTTTTTTTAATTTTTTTTCTGTTAGTCTTGGTACTTATTCAAACAATACATCATTCAGGTCACAGCAAATCCCGTTAAAAACGTAGTAAATAATACTCTAAAGATGGGCAGCCAGACCTAAACCCGACAAATACACGTATTATTTTAATAATTTCGTATAGTCGCAACTATTACCGATAAATCCTATACAAATTTTTGAAGATTTTTTCCTGTTCAGATCAAAACCCGATAAATGTATTTTTTCTTTTACACTGTCCTTTTTTTCAAATACAACACCCAACAGAACTATTAAACAAAAATAACTTTAAAGAGCTAAGTGCAGCAAAAAAACAAGACGTTAATAATTTAATGAAAAAGCAATCTGGTAATGAATGGAGTAGTCATGAGGAATTTAAGTGGTATAAAGATTTAGGAGAATAATAGATTTGAAAACGAAAGTTTTCAATCAGTGCGTCCTACCCGTCATGACCTACGGAGCTGAGACGTGGACACTCACGGTAGGGCTGGTCCACCAGTTTAAAGTTGCCCAGCCAGCTATGGAGAGCTCAGTGTTTCTCTGAAGGATAGGATTCGCAACGAATACGACAGAGAACCAAGGTTATCGACATAGCTCAAAGGATTAGCAACCTGAAGTGGCAGTGGGCTGGCCATATCTCGAGAAGAACCGACAACCGCTGGGGTAAACGTGTTCTTGAGTGGAGACCGCGACTCGGCAAACGTAGTTTAGGACGCCCTCCGACCAGGTGGGATGACGATTTGCGAAAGACTGCTGGCAGATGCTGGATGCGGCAAGCTGAAGACAGGGCGCTATGGCGCTCATTAGGGGAGGCCTATTTCCAGCAGTGGACTGATGTAGGCAGATGATGATGATGAAAGATTTAATAGAAAATGAAAACCATCATGAGCATGAAGATGATGCAGACATTTTGTGTGATTGCAATGAAGAAGAAGAAAGCAATGTTTTAGTATAAGAATATGTTAATTTTGAAGAATGAAACGACAAATATATGATTAGAAAAATAAGCATGTATTTTACTTGTCTATGATGTATCCATAATACAACAACTTAATATCGGTAAAAGTCACAAATTATGATTAAGTACCGGGACAAAAACCGATAAATACAATATAGCCGTTCAAATCCCGATAATTGCAGTATAGTTGGACCAATACCCGATAATTCCTTTTTTAAAACTTAAATTGTCGGGAAACTATCAGCACTATATTTTTTTTATCTTACCTATATAAAAGCCATTCCTACAAGCCAAATTTACGGTATATTAGTTTAGTTAACAGCATAACCAATTTTTCGTAAATCATTCTTTTGTATTTTCTGAAAAAACACGAAAAGTGATTTTATCGGTTTTTGTTCCGGACCTCCTCATTTACGATTTTCCTTTAGGAATTCCGCTAAGTTTTAGTTTTCAGCAAAAAAACATCACTGTTAGTCTTACCCCAATTAGTGGGGAAAGACTAACTATTTTTACTGGCTTTCAATTTATTCAAAATATCTATTCTGAATGCATTACCGGAAATAAACTCACTATTTCCTAAAACCTTATAGTTTTGTAGTTTCAATTACATGATTATCTCAGAGGCAAGTCAAATACCTTACCTTAGCCATAAAAACCGATCTTTCCGGTCTAGCAGGAAACTATGTTTGTCTTACCCCATCTTACCTTAAGATGTTTTGAATACATTGGGTGCTTACAACAATATGATCATTCGAACTGCGTATATCAAATTGCTTTTATGTTTTTCAGATTATTTTGACTACTCTTCACACTTATTTCAATTTGACGCTGACTGTACCATGTTTAAAATAATCATAGATTTGATAATAATATCTAACTTACCGTGTCTGGCTGCACGTAGCTGTAGGTAGTGAAATAAAAACACTGTCGGCAGGTAGGTACGCGATAAGTGATGTTGTTAGCGATTAGGAATATGTATTAAGACTATTTTTATCCACAATAGTCCATACTTAGCACCAACATTGCTTATTTGCATGTATTGCAAACAATTATGAACTTTATCTTCATATGAATACGAGTAGTTGTCGTGGGATTATATGCTATAAAAGTTTGAATGACGGATTCTTATTTATTTAACACAAGTTACACCCAAGACTGATAATTTGATAAGCGCAATACTTTCCTATCTCCTATGTTATTCGTCGAGCTAGTCTGCACGAACGAATTGTACGATTGTAGCTCCTGGTATTTTGTTTTTCTTTATTAAGTATTATTAGCTCGAATCGTTTCAAAAATAGTTTTTACACAATGACACGAGAATACCAAAGATCAGCCAGCACATCTTATTACAACACAAACTATCAATATTCGAACGTCCCAACGAAGGAGAGTGGTGAGTACCTACATTAAATACCGTCTCATTTTTAGAAAAAAAATATTGAGTGAGTTTAAATGAAAATACCAAAAGGATATATTTGTAAGAAAGAACCTACCTACCTGTGAAATGTATTATTTAAATGCCTACTTTAGGTAAAAAACAGTCATCTTTATATCTACCAGTATAGGTAAACAGTCCATCTATAAAGGTAAACAGTCTGCTTAGTTTGGGGCTAGATGAGGCTGTGAGTTGTCCTCCTTATAGTATACTACCTCGTACTTCTGTGGTGAGAACACTAACTGCGTAGTAAGTGGTCTGCCTTCATGATTGTCCAAACTTTTGTATGGGTTTATCCTAAGGTCTAACCCTTCTGCTCTCCTTTTATAACCAATTCTGTACATATATTAACTGCCCGCCAGCCTCTGCCATTATTAAATCGGTGATTTCTGAACTGCTTATCAGTTCTACTACGAATAGGTAAGCAGAGAAATACGAATTTTATTGGTAATTGTATCCACTGCTTAGAATGTACGAATCTAAAAAAAAATTTCTAAAAAAAAACTATGTCTATGGTTTAACCCACCCATCCATAAGTAGGCTATAGAAACTTTGGTACCTATACCTACCTATGACCGGGTATGGGTATACGTATCTATACCTCGTTCGTACCTGTTCCTTTAAGAGGCAGGTGTATGACGCCATTTTGTGAAAAGGAAAGGCATAGATGCAAAGATTCTAGTATACCGAACGTAGGATCCTAGGATCTTTGCATAGATGGTGTTAGACCACAGCTGGACACAGCAGAGCGGGGCGAGACGCGCGACTGCGACGACGACGGCGGCGGCGCGGCGTACGCGCTAAAATCAAGTTTTTGCTTATTATCTATTAGGTAATTATGGTAATTACACGTTCTGATATCCGTGGGTAATTATTAGGACATTTATTTAACGGAGAAAAAAGACCAATGGACGTCAATTTACAATATTCACACATCTCTGTATCAGTGCTGCCAGGCCCGTAATAGGTACTGATTTAGGTAGAATTTAGCAGTAGATCTACCTACCTACCGATTTTTCAGAAGTCTACACTGATTTTTTAGAATTCGAGAAATCTATTTTCTTTCTCTGAAAGTGAAGTGACAGGATAAGGCTTTACAACATTAAAACAAAATTAAAAATTACATTTCACTTGTTAAATAAAATAGTTAACCTACTTAAATAAATAATACTATTGTTAATTGTTGTGTTATTTCGATTTTGAGTATATTTTCGATGAATTTAACCTCTCTTTCTATGATAAACGGAGTCTCTGTGTTGAAAGTATCACGGAACACCATCGTAGTATAAAATGTATGTAGGTATGTAGTACGGTATAGGTATGTGTATAGGTACACTACCTACCTCAAACAGCCCTTGAATATTAAAAAATCTCAGCGAAATCCAAGCTGATGTGTGGCTTTGATCAATGTTTGCATGCATGAAGCTGGTTGGTACCTACCTAAGTATTAGCTAGATTTGTACGTACCTACGTATTACCTATCTTCATAGATAGAGATATCTTGCGCTGAATATGGGTGGACCATGACCGCCTGCTAATCAATATTTGGAACGAACGGAAAGAAGAGTTTATCTGACTTAACGAAGACCGGGGCGACCGACGACGCACGGTCTTGCTTCATCGAAGCAGGCGTGTCTAAAGGAACGGCGATAAGGGGGCAAATGTAATTTCTAACCGTAGTACCATATCTTTGTTATCCATGACTATATAAAAATTAGGTAAGGGCAGGGTTTTTTTGCCTCTTTCACTCACAGGAAAAACAATAGTAATGAAAGGAATAAACATAGGTTAAAAACTGACAAAAGGGTGACGCTCACTTGACCGAGACTGTAGGAAATTTCCCTCACGTCGTCGTTTCAGCAGAATTTACTCGACCACTACTGTATGGAAACAAGCCATGCACGGCACGTTTATGTGCACGTGCAATTGTATGCCCACAGTATTACATTGCATGGCACTCTCTTTTCCCTCACATTCTGTAATCCGATTGGACAGTTTTTCCCTTTACTTGAGCTATAGCTAAGACGTTCTTGCCAAACATAATTCTAGTTCAACGGGAATTAGGCAAGGAAAAGCTTTTACAGCTTTTAATTTCAGTGCGACGTTGCTATGTGTCATAAACTCATAATTTATGCGGCCTAGTAACGTTTAATTTTAACTTAGAATTTTGATGTACACAGCTCCAAGAAGGTACGTAATAGATATTTATTTTAGCAGTGAAAAGGATTTTTTTTTTCAAAAACTGCATCACTTTGTATCGAGTCTAGTAGTCTGATAGAACTTCTAATTCAGGGGTAGTGAGGGGGCAGTTACCGAGTTGCATCCATTGGCCCTCCCTCTGTGCCGCACCTGCGTCGAATAATCTGTGGAAAAACCCTAGGGGAGAGTTGTGGGTTGAGCGCAGCACATTAATATTGTAAAAGCTAACCTGGATCTCTGTTATAACATCATTGGGTTTACCTAGTTTGGTATTTTAACTTTGCGTCTAAAAGCACAGTTAATAAATCCATGTAAAGATTAACGGACATGGAAAACGGTACATAGCGCTATATCTTCTGATATAAAATAAGTGTTGTGCTTAAAAAATATTAAAAACAGATACCTACTTTAAAGATACAATAACCTACAACTCGTAATTTAAAAACACTAACCAAGATAAGATACTAAGCATCCTACGAGAGATAAGCGAGTTCAGTGCATAAAACGTTCTTGACCTTTCTTTAAAGAAAAATAATTGAAAAATACAATAGTTAAGTAGGTACTTAACTACCTACTTAGATTTAAAAAATATAGTTAATTTGTAACGCTTAGCACTTACCGTTTGAAGGTCTCTGTAAACATCATCCTTTAGATCACACACACTTCACTATAAATATTTTCTTTGTTTCAGATGGATCCAGAATGCATGGTTCTCGAAGAGTAATAATATTTTGTTTTTTGACAACTATTCTTCCAACAATACTCATAGTTTTACCGCTGTATCTAAGAAATATAAGCTATGCAGATGTTATGTACAAGATATCAGCCTCAGACGTAATACAAATTCACAAAGGACAGTCATCTGTGTTTTGTCAGAAGCATTCCTTGAGGATGAATTCCACTTTTAACGCATTTCAGATGAGTGGTGTACCAGAGTTATCTGGTCAGAAGAAGCATATCCAGTTGAAAAAGTCAATGTCGCTTCCAGATGATACTCTCGAGTATTGGGGATTCTATTTATTAAAAGGGGCAACTGTGGAATTAAAGGCATGCTCACGATATGCGGGATCCAAGATTCTAGTGGTAAAAGGAGAAAGAATTCTAGACACTTGTGGAATAATGGACGGTGACAAGTATAAAAAATCTCACCCATTATTGGAAAATCAAGGTAGTGTCTTAGTAACACTAGAGGATCCGAAAGGAAAGCAAACGTCGAAACATTTTAATAACATCGATAACAAAGACAGCTCCGAAAACATGGCGGAGGAAGTTGAGCAATTGAACAATAATGCTTCAGTATTATTAGATAATACAGAAGATAGAAGACATAAAAGAGATACAGGTAAACTTCACAATCCTAATACCGTATTAGATACCGGAGTACACCATGGCGGCAATGCAGTAGACAATATTAACGTAAAAGACAGTTCAGTATCTAGTTTTGAAAATAGTTTACATGAATGCTATCAGGACAATATGTTTGTAAATGATTATTTTCCGTATTCAATAGAGTGCAACAGTACAGACTATCTTAAGAAAACTACTACACTGAAAGTAGAACATGATGTCCTAGTTGATGGTTATTACTACTACATATTTTACAGTGACAATGATATTGTGAGTAACGACATTCATGCAATATTTGACATTTATAAGCCAACATTCCAGTACGAAAATAACTCCCATTCAAAAATGTGTGTAAATAAGACTGCTTGTGAATTCGATATAAATTTTTTAAGTGACGAATTAGTTATTGTAGAAGTTCCTACACAAGGTGGATTACAAAACGATGACGAAGTATCAGTTCTAATATCAGTTTGTCATCCCAGAGTGTCGGTATACGTCATCTTTCCAGTGGGTGTGCTGTTATTAGTGCTTCTATTTGCTTTTTTATGATATTTGTGTAGAATTGTGGTTGATTGTATATTAGTGAAAATGAACATTACCACGAATGTGATATTAATTTATTAAGTAGTATAAGATGATTAACTATTATTAAACATTATTGATGATTATCTCATTTTATCACTGTTACTAAACCCAATTCACAGCTTTTGATCAAATTTTATAATTATACATACATTGAGAAATATATACTAAGCATGAAAATGCACTAAAGGTAGACAAGTCAATTCTAATTAATGACGTAGGACCAGACCAGAGGTTAGCGAACTCGTACACGCGCTGCAAATACAAATATCTTAGCACTTATCAAATTAGAAATTTAAGGAATAAAAGCAAGTTACATGTACTTAAGTTCCTAGTAGTTAATGTTACAATAGGAACCTTAATTATCAGATACTTATGACAAAAGTCATTTAATTATTTCAAACAAAATTTATTCCAAAAATATAAATAAATCAAAATGAACATTAAAACCATGTAGAAAACAATTTTTTAAAAATTAGTGTAGAATGTAAAAGCAAAAATTTTAAGGGAATACAGGAATTTTTAGGACCTGTCAAAAGAAAATAATATAATATTGGAAAATTTTGATTTATTATTTCCACATAGTTGTGTCCATAGTGCGTTTCACAGGCTCAGTTGGTAGATTTTCTGCAAAACAAAATTTTATATAATTCAATACAATGATTTGGAGAAATTAAGGTTCCGATCGGGAGTGGAGTGCTACACTTTTCATGAATGGCAATAACAATACAAATAGGATATTTAATTATATTTATTTACCATATGCGAATTACAAAAACAGTTACCATATGTACAGCTGGAAAAGTTACACACAATACATTGTTTCCTTCTAGTAGTTTTGTGATTGAAATAGCCTCTCCAGTACCCGATGAGACCTCTATGCAGGCGGCAGAGAGGCCTGCGCGGAACGGGGGCCATCCGGCCAAGCCGGTCTTACTCCTAACTATGTATATTAAACTTATATTGATATTAAAGTATAATGTAAACATAAATTAAACTAAAACGAATATCGGTCCAAATGAAATGAGTTCCAATAAAAAAAAATCGGCACAGTGGTAATTAGGAGATTTCTCCTAAACACACCTTATAAATATCGCAATAGAACGCAGGACACAAAGTATAAACCGGGAAAACGCTGGCCTTAGATGAGGTTGGCCACATCACTGGGCATTTCCGAAATACTTGTATGGTAGAAGTCCTCAATATCTTTGAGTGCTCTCTTATCAGCTTCAGTAACAAAGTTAATAGCGATTCCTTTACGGCCGAAACGTCCACCTCGTCCAATTCTGAAACAAAAAAAATTGTATTTAATATTTTTATTTATGTACTGTAACCTCAACAGAATATAATGGACAATGGTCCACTGGTGTACGCAGGCCACCCCCTGATTTTTGAATCTCAAGAGGGGTAATGTCCATAATCCCCACGCTGGGCATGCAGGTTGGGGATCGCAGTTCGGTGGTACATCTATTCGTGGCGTGTCGTGTGGTGCGCACTGCGCAGGCTTAGAATATGCAACACCCCATCTATTGCACATTTTATTTAAATTACTTAACTTTAAGGCATTTTTTTAGGGCTTTGTTTTTTGATGATGGTTATTCCAATTGTAATGATCATAATCACTCAAGATAAAATTAAAACCACATGAATTATGTAATATGCATAAAAACGACTTCTATATTATAGTAAATAGAATAGTAAATCTGAGAATTAGAACAGAGTCAGCTAATTAGAAGACAATTGTCATCATCCGCAACCAGACATGAGTGAAGTCTGGCTGTGGAGTGAGGACCGGTATAGATCCCCAATGTCTAGCTAGTGCCACTCCTTGCTATTATCTAGCCTCATCCAAAGATGCTGTAGTTTTTAATTACCTATGAATGTAGTTTTCGCGGTTAGTAGGCAGATCATAGTTGATGACGCAAGAGACTTGCTGGACGTCGATTCCTCGAGCCAGCAGGTCAGTAGTGATGAGCACACGAGAGGATCCGGTACGGAACTGACGCATGATCACCTCACGCTCGCGTTGGTCCATATCGCCGTGCATGGCGGATACGGTGAAATCACGCTCATGCATGGATTCGGTCAGCCAGTCCACCTGTAAACAAAATATAATAGTCATCTTCCTATCTATTAAGAAATTATTTGTCAGTCACGTTTTCATGTTCTTAATGTTATGTGAGTGATGATGATGTTCTCCTAACTGAACATTTGGCCAAAGCTGCCAGTCCCAGCATAGACTAGCCAGATAGTATTCTGTACTAATATCAGTGTATGCAAACTCGGGTGCACTTTCATGTCATGAGGGTATATAAAGATAGTACATAAATAGATAAAACTATTAGGAAAGCATTATTGTTCTTGGAGCAAAGGATTGCCATCGCTATTCAGCGAGGTAATGCTGCAAGCATTATGGGCACCTTGCACCGGGGATGATCAGGGGTGGGTTATTTAATGACTAATCATCTAAGTTTTAGATGATTATTAAGTTTTAATTTATTATTACGTTAAATAAATGACATGTAATAATTAGGAAAGCATGGTAATAAACGTTTTTGAATCACATGAAGATCATTGTGTTTTTGAATTTGTAACTTATCAATAACATCCACTTTGCTAAGGCAAATTGAATTCACACATCTCAGAAAATCCAAGTATGACTCATAATGATGTGAGATATACATTGCAGCTTGGTAAAACCAACCATGCAAAACAGAATTTTGACTACAGCTCTACTATACATTTTAAATATAATTAATTCAAACAGCCAGGTATGTCCTACAGCTAGAGGCAACTGTCCTCCCAGGTCCAGAATCCTGAGATACTCTTGTGTATATATAATGTTTGGTATCAGTAGTTACCTTGCGACGAGTGTTGCAGAAGATGACTGCCTGAGCAATGGACAGGGTGTCATACAAGTCACACAGAGTCTCAAGCTTCCACTCTTCAAGTTCAATGGAAATGTAGAATTGTTTAATTCCTTCCAGGGTAAGCTGAAATTAAAACAAAAACACTTATGTTAACAGCTATGTTATGAGAAGGCTATGTAAATAAAAGTTTAAGACTGCTTAAGGAATGCACAATCAAAGAACTAAATAGATGACCATAACTTAAAAAATAACCCCACAGAAGTAGTAATGAATAATTGAAGTAACATAAATAACTTACTTCCTCCTTTTGCACAAGAATGCGCACAGGGTCTCTCATAAAGCATCTGGATACTTCCAGCACATCATCAGGCATTGTAGCAGAGAGCAAAATAACTTGGACATCAGCCGACAGCATCTTGAAAACATCGTGAATCTGGTCTTTGAATCTGAAAAAATTGCAACACTTCATTAAATGGTTGTCTTTGATTGAGCTAAGTTCTTGTGATTTGAAGTACTTATAGAAACATTGAATCACTATTACAATGTTTAAAATTTTCCTTACCCTCTAGACAACATCTCATCAGCCTCATCAAGTACAAACAGCTTGATGGTGTTAGCACGCAGAGCACGGCGGGTAATCATGTCATAGACACGACCAGGTGTTCCCACCACCACATTGGATCCACTTTCAAGCTGACGGATATCCTCACGCACATTGGTGCCACCAATGCAGGCATGGCACTTAGCATTCAGGTGATCACCCAGAGCAATTACCACCTAAAATTATTACCACACTGTTAATATCACAACAGAAGCATTAATCACACTCCACTAATGTTTACACCGCATACCTTCTGAATCTGTTGAGCAAGTTCTCTGGTGGGGGCCAGGATAAGAGCTTGGCATTCACGCACAGTGGTATCAATCTGCTGTAGAATGGAAATTGAGAAAGTGGCAGTCTTGCCAGTTCCCGACTGGGCTTGGGCGATTACGTCGCGTCCTTGAATGCACGGCATGATAGCGCGTTGTTGAATGGCCGATGGCTTTTCAAAACCATACGCATAAATTCCTCTCAGCAATTCCTCCTTCAAGTTCATGTCATCGAAGCTCTCCACGACTTGATGCCAATTGGTATCCAAGGCGCCCTCGGGCTCCATGCCCGGCGGTCCATCATAACTTGGCTGCTCTTTGGATGGCCCATTTTTGTCCTCCGGCCAATCCTCTGCTCTGAAATAGCCACAAAAAGTGAGTAAACGAGAAATTTGAATAATGCAGTGTGAATTGTCGAAAATTTGAAGCCAATGTCAGAATTTATTTTCCTACGATCTGAACACTGACAAATTCTGTGACTTATCAATAATTGTAATAAAACAAATTGGAGCATTGCGGCAGTTCACAAGTAGAAGATGCAAAAATTATGCCAAAAAAACACGTGCCGCAAGGATCTTGTAATAATGAACTCCTACCAGCGCCATGTTGGCAATCGGCTACAGTGAGATTGAAAGACTTTTTCGGGATTACTGTGAAATTAACAAGATGTAACCTGAACTAAGGGTATACAGATGTTTTCTCGTGATCTACAGCATTTTATCTTTCACAAAAACACAGTAAAATAAGCGTAAGAGCAGAACATACCTTCTTTCTGGTGAATAAGACATCTTCCAATCGCGGTAGCTGAACGGAAAAGAACTAGCAAGGTCAAGTTGAGTTACAAAATGCTTTTTTATTCGTCTTCTCTGCTATTGACTGGTGGCTGATTTTAAGTAAATAAACAGTCGATTTTTATTTTTTTTCAATTTTTATTAGCAGTTTTACTGGTTTGAACACTTTAGCAATGATTAAAATACGGTATTTCAATAAAATGGGAAATAAATTGACGGAAGTACGTCACAATGATATTGCGAGAATTTTTACATTTATGGTTCCATGACATGCTAAAGCCATTTCTTAGTGGTTCGGTTTTTTGTCGGACCTAAACCGTTCGTACCACTACTGAATGAACAATCTATGTAATGTTGATTTTGAAGTTGTTAGCTTAGTTAGAGCATTTATAACTCTAAGGTTGTTATAGAAGAGGGAGGTAATTACAGTAATAATAATTTAAAAGCACAAAACTGGACACTAGAACCTGAGTTATGCAAGCTTAAAAATCAATAGAGTTCATAAGGCACGAGGTATGTGTACTTAGGTAGGTAGGTACCTACCTTAATAATGTGTGTGCAGGTGCCTATTTCTTGTGTAGGTCACAAATTACAAAAAATCCTACACAAATGTGATTTTTGGTTTTCCAAAAAAACTACCAAAAAACCATGGGAAGTAGCTAAGCACCCTTCTTACTTAATTATAAAGACAAACCCAAAAATTTAGTTTAAGTGGGTAGTCACTTCAATAGGTACGCCATTTACGTAGTATGATAGGTAAAATTTTTGGGATGTACCTTAGATACAACGCTAACGTTCGATAGTCATATAGACAAATTATGCAAGCGCCAGGCCAGTGCGAATAATTATGCTTTATTAAAACTTAAGCCTATAGTTGATAGAAAGACTCTTAGATCAGTCTATTATGGATATTGTCACTACATGATATACTACGGAATAACAGTCTGGGGGAATGCTACACAAGTTAAAAGGGTTCATATATGTCAAAAACTATCGCTACGCATAATTTACGGGTTGTCAAGACTTACACCTGTCAGAGCATATAGAAGTATATCAAGAAATCTAACATAATGACTGTCATATCTATATTTATATACAATTATATGTTGTAAATACATTCAACAAAGAAATAATTGCCCATGAAGATGAATATACACAGTTACAACACCCGAATAAAAAAAAGTTAGTAGTTCCACAGAGTAGACTTGTAAAAACTGACAGACAAGGCACTTGTCATAAGATTAAACTGTATAACAAACTACTTCTAGAAATAACAAACCTTCCTCTCAATATAGTTAAAAATAAATTAAAATCTTTTTTCCAATCGCAACCCTTTTATCATGTTAGTGAATATATGAGTTGTTCATTTTCTGATATACATACCTAGTCAAAATTGTGTATAATATCTGTATTTATTTTTATTTATAATTTCATTCAATGTTTTTATGTTGTTACTACTTTAATTTTAACATTATATTACAGTACTAGGTTAAATTGTGTTATAACTTAAACTTCGTTATCTATGTAATGTTTGACTTTCCTATGTTATCTAGTGTAACGTTATTTAAGGTTAATAAATGAAATACAGAAACCTAGTACCTAGTACCTACCTATCTGTCTACCTTCAGAAAAACACTGTTCACCTATTCCATTTATAGAATTGGGTAGGTAGGTAGGCTACCTACTTTACCATTGATAGGTAGGTAGAGTTAGGTTATAGTAAATTTCATTTTTAAGTTTACTTGTTGTCGCCAAATCTGATTAAAATGTTTAAGGCGGCGGCGGCGGTGCAGTTAAAAAATATCTATATCTAGTAACAGAGTCGCTAACGCCAACCCTGGCTCCGTTCGGGCGGGCGCCGCTGCCGCCGGAAACAGAGCGTGTAGGTAAACATAAGCAGTTCGTAGGTATAAGCTCGGTTCGGGCTCGCGGGACGTTTATATTGGTTGAATGCTACATTCGAGTTACATTTCATGTTCGGTTCGAAGGTCTGTACGCAGCCTAAGCCGACACCACCGTACTGTGGATGGTCATCCTTATTCGTACCGTTTGTTCATTTAAATCTGCCAGGCTCTACTAAAACCAAAGACAATATTGTCTGTGAAATCAACTTCCGGCAGTTTCTTGATTGTCTATGCCTCTATGCTGCCATTTTGAAACGGCAGTGCTTTTTGTTCGTGTGGAGCGTTTGCTCGCTGTGAAGGAGAGATTGTGATATTTCAAGTGTAGTTTTATTTTTAGTTGAACTCTATCAAAATGAGCTGGCAAGATTATGTCGATAAACAGTTAATGGCATCCAGATGTGTGACAAAAGCTGCAATTGCCGGACACGATGGAAATGTCTGGGCCAAGTCAGACGGCTTCGAAGTAAGTTTCTCGCTAAGTTTGCTGTTATACGTGGACATGTGCTAAAATGTTATTCACTTGGTATGTACTTCTATGAAAAAACTGGTAAATAGTGTGTAGATACTGAAGATCTCTCGATGACTAATTCTTTTATTGCGGCAAGTTTGACAAGATGGCGACATGCGGTTGCCACCAATTCGTATTAGAATTTTATCTTGTCGCCATAGAAAACCTGGCCAGAACGACGGTATGCCATTTAGCCATAAAGTTCTGTACATTGCTAAGTATTATAGATACTCTACTCGTATTCTGCACTTTATTTGCCGAGCAGTAAACTACGAATTGCCGGCCGGTATTTCTGTGATTTTGTTGAAAGCCCCGTCCACACCAAGGAGGTTCAGGTATTGACATTGGTTGTATATTGCTACCGATCTTAAAATATATCGCAGTCATGACAACAATTTCCATCTGCTATTTCTATGACAAGATAAAAGTATGTTGATGAACTTGGGCCATTGTTCTGAACCATTCAATTTACCAGTAGGTAACCAACAGTTATTCTTTTCAAGTACTACTTGTAATAGTTGCGAGGTGGTATAATCTAGCTAGGTATAATCTTTTTCACCTTTAGCACTAGCTGACCTGACAGACAAGCTGTATAAAATCCTTTACAAGTATTTGATTTAGATTTTTCCAGTCAACTATTCCAATTTTCCCCTAATAAACCTAACATTCACTATAACAATATAAGGTTAAATCTGCCAGTTTCAGTCTAGCCATTCGCAAGTGATGCCCATTTCATTTATATTTTGTTAAAGGTTGGGATTTGAGTTACATTCAATTACACTTACTTACCTACCACAAAACAACAAACATCAATGTGTCTTTGAATTCTAGATGATAAAAGGAACCTACCTCAATAAATAAACATTTGTGGGGAGATCCAGAGTAGGTACCTATAAGAAGCTTGTTATCATTTTGTAGTTTTAAAATTATTGTGTACACACTAAATTATATTATGTTCTCCAGCAATATATAAATTGATAAGCAGTGATCTACAATCCAACATTTGTTTCATTAATAATAATAATAAATAATAATAATAATAATGCTGGACAATTCACACAGCATTATCTAGCCCCAAGCTAAGCAGAGCTTGTGTTATGGGTACTAGATAACTGATATACGTAATATTATACATTACATAGATAGATATTTTTTATTATACATAGATAACACCCAGACCAACGGAACAAATTTCTGCAGATCATACACAAATTTGTTCCGAGGCGGGGATCGAACCCGCAACCTCTTGCGTCGCAGGCAGACTCTCGCCCGCTGCGCCACTGAGGTCGTCATTGAACCTGCTTATGAGGAAACACCTTCAAAGTAAAACTAGCTAATGTACAAAGTATGTAAAATATCCTTAATTTTGTATTATACCCTGTGTGTGTATGTCTGTCTGTGCTGTTCTTGTTGTGTCAAATAAATGTATCTTTATCTTTAATGAAAATGTCTACCGTCTGCTTTTTTAACTGAATGTGTTTTTTCATTATAAAATCATAAGAGGTAGGTACTTCTAGTAATGTATGTAAGGGGTTAAAGGCATAATTCTGTCATTTTAATTATTGAAATACATAGTTGATACTGTTAACCAATGTTATCAATATAACCTAAAACCTAATCACCTTAAAAATTTCCTCACTATTTCTAGTATTTTAAAGATATAATAAAGGTTTTTGGTATAAATTGTTATCTAAATCGTTTCATAATTATAAATGAAAACAATAAAAATTACATACAATCAAATAAATTAAGTACAAAATCATACAACCATAGATAGAAAAATGATTAATAAAATTATATTTCCAGGAATTCGTCCATAGATTAGAAATTCTGATTGACAAGCCAACATTTAAGCCTTAATTTAAAGCAGGGTAATTTAAGGCAGACTGCCATCAGATGTGACAGACAAGAGTGTGGTAGTTTGTTGTACACTGCGGGACTCATAACATGAGTTAACTTTGAGATGACTTCGTGAGGGATCAAACGATGGACGTGAGCTTTCCTGCTTTCTGCGTTCCATACGAGTGGGTGTCGTTTTTCATGAAGTCGTCCAGGTTGGATAATCCCTAAGAGATGAAATGGAAAGTGAATATTATTATGTAAATTATAAAAAAATACTTGTTCCAGCATTTATAACTGACTTCGAAAAAATAAAGAGGGATACAGGTGATTTTTAGATTTCCGAAAATTTTTATTCCTGAAGGATTTGCAAACCTTAAACAACTAACTAAAAACTATGGGATTCAAAGTTGGTTTTTAGTTTTTTCAAAACAAACAAAATATTGAAATTAATGATCCCCCAAAAAGAATTGTCTATCTGTATCAGATTAAATATCTTATGCAAATAAGGTTTTTTTTTTTTAATCTTTGGAAGGATTTATAAATCTATGTACCTAGTTATAATTATTTTACAATTATGTTATGCAGTTTCATAACTGCAATGATAGTGTCAGTGACCTCTTCCTTATATAAATGTCAAATCATTTTATAAAAATCGAGAGTATTTAAAAAAAAAAGTTTTAAAACTCATTCATTTAAAAAAAGGCAATCAACTGGACATCGTTTTGTAGACTTCTGAAATTTTCATTTTCCCTGATGGCTAGATTTCAGTGCAAGCTGTTGACCTGACAGTAGTCAGCTGCTCGCTTGTGTACTCGCATATTAGTAGGTAGCTGGGCTAGCCTGTGCTGTCCTCATAGCTGCCTAGTCTAATGTGAGTTGTCGCAATGAATAATAAACGTGATTTGATATTAAAACTGTAATATGGTGTATGATATGACCACAATAAGAGGCTATGATTTAGATAATTCCAATAAAAACTTGAAAAAATGGAGAATATGAAAATATGGTTTGGATGGCAAAGAGATTTTCCAGGTCACCATGTCCCATTTTCATGGAGCTTTATCATGAAGACCCCGAAGAATATAAAATGGCGTGTAAAATGTCATGTGCGAGCTGCTATCACGCGAGCAGGCGAGTGAAAACAAAAAATGTTTATCTACTCGCATGCGAGCTGATTAGTAAGATATGTCCGTCCGTAAGGTGCGAGTTACTGCACTGCAGCTACTCTGCAGGCTGACTGCACGCTAGCTTGCAACGTGTAAACTAGCTTTAATGGCTAGTTTACACAGTGCGAGCTGCTGCCTAGCCAGAACACGGCTACTCGGCTTGTCTTCTCGTAGTATCTCGGCTCGCCTTTGCTGTCTACACGAAACCGTGAAGTAACTCGGATGCTAGTCTGTACTGTCCAACTCGCACATGCGAGTTACTCGTAAGTGACGTCCAAACAGTGGGAGTTACTGCAGTAGCTACTCGACAGGCTGACTCACGCCACTCGCACTGTGTAAAGTAGCCATAACAATGTTCATTTATTCAATATTTTAAAAATATTTAAAAACATGTATAGAGAGATAGAAAGAGATACCATATAGTATACCAAATCCTCAAATTCATATCAAGACCATGCTAGATCATTCACCCTATAAAGGTAATTTCAAAAGTGTATAACATTGTGTTTTTCTGTCTAATAAGGTCACTAATAATTTAAATCTTAAGATCCAATGTTTGTAAACATGGCCCACAAAAATGTACCTATTAGCTAGAAGCAAAATATGTATGTAGGTAGGTACCTCGCGTGGCAACATTGGTCCTCGTGACGTCTCAGTACCTACGCAAAATGTTAAAAATGATCTCCACCCCACGTGAACCCCAGCGGTGGTCGGTTCTTGGCGAGATATGGCCGACCAACAGCAACTTCAGCTTGCTAATTCTTAGAGCTATGTCGATAACTTGGTTCTTTATCGGACATATTCGTTACCAATCCTATCCTTCAGAGAAACTCTGAGCATACCTACCTAGCTCTTTCCATGGCTCGCTCAGGGACTTTGAACTGGTGGATCAACTATACCGTGTGTCAATCTTTAAGCTTCGTAAGTCACTCATGAGGGGGAAGCACTGATTAAAAACTTGTTGGTATGGATGACGAGAAGACTGTAGTTTCCCTAACGCTGTACAGCCTAACTGGATCCTCATAGCCTACTTCTCAATTTTTTTACCTACCTGCAGAATCTTCCCGAGGTAAGTGTATTCGGAAACTAATTTGAGAATGTACGACGAACGGTATTGGATCAGTATGCCCATTTATCATGGCCTTGGTTTTATCTAAATTCATGCCAAGATGGGCGCATCTCGAGACTGAAGCCAGGCCAGGCCATCCAGCATCTAGTTCAGCTCTAGCGTCACTGCCATTAAAACTATGTATGTCATCAGCGAATAGCCTGGTTTCTAAAAATACATCGAATTATTAGATCAGCAGATATTGAACACGTATTATTTCTATTGTCATGAAAACAAAAAAATAATATATAGCCAGTTAAAGTTCCGCGTGACGTCACTCCGTGCTAAAGTGCCGCACGGGGCGGCGGCGGCGGCGGCGTTCCGTCACGCGGAACATGACACGAGCTCCCCTTTGACGCGCGTTAGCTTTGTCTGATTGATAAAAGAAAAACACGTGTCTATTAACTTCTGATGGACTAAATAGTGTAATAGTAAATAGAATAATACTCCTTGTTTTTACCCTGGAAAAACTATTGCAGCTGTGAGATGTAATCACGGTTTGATAATGCCCTTGCCTTTCCAGTTCAGCAGCGTCCTAATCATATATTCCATCGCGCTGGTGGACAGTTTCGGGATATGACATCCCACCCCACTGTTTCACTATTATTTGTATATGCCTAGTTTTTTGAATATTTTTAAACACATTAATATGCAGATAGATTTCTATTATTTGATTACATACTTACTATTACTTTTTTGAAGTCACATGCGTATCTACCCTTTTGGTTGGGTTTAGATTGTTGTGCTGCCATGTACTTGGACACTAACGTAGCGGTTTCGTAAAGACATCTCAACACCTCGATATAACGACAGTCTACTTGGCATCGCTGAAGGATTCCAAAACAGCCCAGATTGCGATGGAGTCAAAGATCTGAACCCAAAGGCTAGAAAAGGGTTAATTATACTCTTCGGAATTCTGTATTATTTATCTCAGTGTGTATTCGTGGTCTATTAATGGTGCCATATCTTCCGCAAATTCCGTACATTATGCGTACAAAATACTTATATGTACACTTCAACTCAACGAATTTATTTCCATTTAAAACAAAATGTGTAGGTAGGTACATACATAGTGTTCGCAAAACTTTAAAACTCCTTAGTACCTAAACAATACTCTAAGACAATCAAGTCAATTTTAAAAACAATTCAAGGTAACACAAAACAATAGCAATAACAGCATATAAAGAATTCTAATGAAAAATAATTAAGAAAATCAATGAAAGCATAGGTACTAAAATGGTATTATTAAGACGATACCCCGAGCCAAACTAGCGCCGTCGCCACCTATTTTATCTTATTATTTCGTTGAACAACGGTAATTTCAAAATTTTCAATGGGCAGTTTGTGATACCTATTATAAGCTTATTTTTTAATTCCTCTATAATAGTTTTGTTTTATATAGTTAGGGGTTTAGGCAGAGATCGATGTTGCATTTTGTGGCCACCAAACTCAATTATCGCATCGCACGGGTATATTATATTCTATAGCGTATGTTCATCAGGGATAATGTAGGATTCTGTAATTTCGGTCCTATTCAATTAAAACAAACAAATCTTTCCTCTTTACAATATTAGTGTAGACTAGAAACCTGGGACCCCATTCTGCTAAACAATCGCTTGTTTATGACAATGCTATCGTCACAATCGCCCTATAGAATCCTATTTTTCTCACCTGAATAGACTTACCTTTGACTACAATCTCGCCGGATAGATCCAGTGATGTGGCCGAAGATGTATCACTGAGATGTATTCTTGAAGACACCATAGTACCTATTACATATTTACTCTCGTCTTGAAGAGACACTTAGATGAAATAAGAAAAAAACTGCTAGGTATCAGTTTTTTTTCTTCTTATATCTAAGGATCTCTTCAAGACGAAAGTAAATTTGTTTTAACTTGGTCATTTTTGAAGTCCATACTTTTAGTTTCTTTCATCTACGGGAATGCAAAAACGTCTATGGCGTGGTTCTGTTCCGATTCAGTGACGATGCCATTGCTTGCGTGGTGAAGTGGTGGTAGTGTATAAGTAGAGGATTTCCGTAATAGGTACATTGTTATAATATAGGTACCTATGTAACGATGTACTAATTTTATTATTCAGAAAGAAAATAACAATCAAATAACAAATTCAAATTAAAACTAGTATTTACAATAGAAACAATCAAGCTATCTGCAAACTGTGGCAAACAATCTACAGGTAGCTCAGCTTGTCCTATGTAACTAACTAAATTTTGGTTTACGCAGAGCGTACGCGAGCGAAGCTCCCAGTTGACATGATTATTTCCGAAATATCTCTCCGTACATTGGTCATAGAAAAACGTATGAAAATCTGTTGCGTGATTTAGGAGATAGCGAATAAACAGACAGACAGAAAACACCCATTGATGTTTCGCGTCATATTGAAAAAAAAAAATAGAAAACAAGTGTTGCCGAGTCTTGGTGATATTATGCTGAGGTCGCTCCATATTTTCTGTACCGGCATGCAATAGAAGACCACATCTCTCTATTGACTACTAGTTTCCGCCCGCGGCTTCGCACGCATTGTTTCTATTTAATTCATAGTTTAATCGTTATTTCTATCCCATGGCAACTGAAGTTTTGGTGAGAAGAAGTAACAAACTTCCATCCATCCATCTAAATACCCAAATTTGCGTATTTATAATTATTAAGTAAAATTAATATATATTATAAGATAACTTTGGTATATTCTAGGTCTAGTCCTAACCTGTAAGAAATTTCAAGCCGATTTCGCCAAATGTACAGTAGCTCTCATTGTCTGGGGCCCAATTCTGACGCTTTACTATGACAATGGTTGGCATAATCGCCCTAAGATGAATGAAACTCTGAACAGTGCGTGCGGGGTGCTATTGGCACGGAGAGGTTTTTAGAATGGTTTCTATCAACCTTGACACTTTGACGAACGTAGTTCGTAGTATATCAGTATCACCATCTGTAGTTTTTTTCATCTATGGTTAACTGCCAAAATGTGTCAGTCTATAAGGATACTATGTCATAGTGACTAAATAAAAAAAAGCGATTAGTTTAGCAATAAAAGGCCCCCCAGCTTCTCAGCAGTTACAAATATATTTTTTTACTTCGTTTTTTATGAATCAAATAAACCAAATGATTAGTAATAATAGGGAAGACAAAAACGCTTGCCCACCCCTGGTCTAGTCCATCCTTTGAAGAGCTCGCTCTTAGCCACAGCAGGCCCAGCCCACAGCTCGCATCCAATAATGTTCATATTTCGATTTAATAATTTTATCTCATGGCCACGCATAACCGATTTTAAATTGTGGTTACCTTACCATGTTTGTAGGTACCTAGTTTTAACCTCGCTGCATTTG
Source organism: Eupithecia vulgata (assembly GCA_946478455.1). Lineage (NCBI taxonomy): Eukaryota > Metazoa > Arthropoda > Insecta > Lepidoptera > Geometridae > Eupithecia > Eupithecia vulgata. The sequence continues at coordinate 6,758,312 of OX297862.1, read as the reverse complement.
CATATGCTTGTACTGAACCTATTACCACTTTAATTCGCATGACGAACATTACATATTCAGTCTTTTTTATTCATAAAATCATCATCCGGTGATGGTGATGACGATGGTCAGAATCAGCAGCGTAATTTTTACTAAACTCCTTTTCCTTTGCCCACAGATATCAAAAGATGAAGTTGCAAAGATAGTGGCTGGTTTCGAGAATGAATCACTGTTAACGAGCGGCGGCGTGACGATAGCGGGCACGCGGTACATCTACCTCAGTGGCACAGACCGCATCATACGCGCAAAACTCGGCAAGGTCGGCGTGCACTGCATGAAGACACAGCAAGGTAAACCCTGGTTTTCACTGGCCCTGTGACTAACCACTTAGTAGACAGCAACTTCAATCTTATCCGTATAACCTCAACGTTGGCAGGACCATGGGAAGATGGAGGGATTGTCAATCCTGTCTTCAAATTTACGTCACTTTCCCGATGTGTTCTCACTAAGAGACAGCTGCTGTCTCACATTAGCTGTGTACTTGAGGCCAATTATTCTGCGTATCACTTCATATTTTATCGCCCCTTTTATCTCCAACGCTCTGCCACGACCATTTTAAATGCCCTAGACGAAAAAAAAGAATTAATATGAAATAGTTTTTCAGTAAAAACATATCCAGGCGTCCACTGTCCTTCAACACTGACCGGCCGCCACTGTCGCGTTCGTATAGAGTGATTGACGGCCCAGTAGTAATGTCCTTAACAGTTTACAGTAACTACAATAAAAAAAAATTGAATTAGCTGACAGACAGTTAGCCGACTCAACAATTTTTTCATGGATCTAGTAACTGTCCTTTACTGTCCGGTAGCTACTGGGTCCATGAGAATCACGGTTAAATAATCTTACACCAACATAGATCGTTACGTCATACAAAGCAGGTAAAGTTATCTTATCTACCATAAATCGTCACGTCATCGCGATTCACAGCTCTTGTTTAAGAAATATTTGTTTCGATTGTAGTTGTGACGTTCTCCAGTCCTCGACTTATTTGCCATATTTTTCTATTCTTTTATATAGAAAATTTAAAGTAATATGTAGAAGGAGGAACTTACAAATAGATAAAGTTCGAGCTATGTGCAGTCCTAACAATCTATGGGGTGTACTATCACAAAATTCGTAAACTAACAAAAAATATTACAAATAAACACTGTTATTATAAGACAAAAGTACAAAGTGCATAGTACATAATTGATAATAGGTTGTCTTACGATATAGGATCGTGAAGATAAATAAATAAATATAAAAAGATATAGGAAACAAACAAACTTTGCCTAACAAGAAATATTTTTTTGTTTCATAGATAGTTTTTGGGTATCTGTCCAGCCAGAGGGGCGGAATTCTCTATCCCGAGATCAGATGTTGTTAGAATATGGTTAGATCTTCGATCCGTTTAGATTTTAGCTGGATATTAAATCGGGATATTTCAGGCAGATGTTGCCATCTTTGGCTCTTTCTTAACCAGAACTCAATCTAGGACGTTAATACCGGTAACGGTAATGAAACAAAATAGAGAGTCAAAGCTCGATATAGGTTATATTTGGCGATGGGTTTAGGATTTTTCGCAAATAAATTAGTACGTAAATCAAGCCTTTGGAGGTAGTGTGGGCGTGGCATTAAGCGAGAACTTACATTACATATGTTTAGTTTATAGACATAATAAAATAAATATTGCTGGACAATTAACACAGCATCATCTGGCCCAATCTAGGATGTTCTTATTCTTTGTGCAAGTCTTATGTCATGTATGGACATAATCTAATTAATAACTTTATGTTGTAAATCAGTACGTGGCTTAGTTGCAAGATACACCACGACGTCGCTTGTTTATATTATTTCAAGACAGTATGAAGCTGAACGATAATTTTTGTTTCAGCCGTCGTAATTTCTCTGTACGAAGAGCCCATCCAACCCCAGCAGGCGGCATCCGTAGTGGAGAAGTTAGGAGACTATTTAATTACCTGTGGTTATTAGAGGTGAGTTTCTATCGTTAACCAAACATGTGTAATTGTTTCAAATCTCGTTTCATCATTCACTTACACACATCATCGTTCACATTTTTTTTGTGACTTGATAATGTTCATGATGTCTTTGTTACGTCGATTACTATAATGTACCATAACTTGCTAGTGAATTTTATTACAAGAAAGTATTTCTAATACTGCTATTTGAAGCTATCTAAATTGCAAAACGCCCTCTGAGAACGTATTTCTTTTCTTTCAGATCGAAGAGCGCCGTGATCTAAGAATACTATAAGATTAATATTTTTTCCACAGGGAAATAAGTAACTGCATTTTGTATATTCTATGAAGTGATAAGGACCGTTCATTTGTTTTGATATTTGATAAATTATGGCATCGGCGTCGGTGTCTGTGACGTTTAGTAACTTGATACAAATGCGATTACTTTGCGGATTCTGGACCTTTTTTACGCTCACCGCTTCCACAAAGTAATTGTAACTGTAATGGTTTGAAATTGTATTTTAAAATTTGCTTTCATTGGCCAGCATCGTAAAGCATATTTTAGCTTTTCATGCGGGTCTTTAAGCGTTATGTATAGAGATTTTTTAGGTTTCTTTTCAAGCATCTTGTATCTAAAAATTATGTGGTCTAAAATTAAAGCGTTCACCTCGCGTTATCATGTAAACCCCGTCGGAGACTGACTGGACCACCTACGGTCAGCTTCTACCATTAACAGGTGCTTGATCAGACGGTATGATATCCACGTAATGAAATTACTGTAACAACATTATACACTATACAGCATATATATAAATTATGAAATAAGCATTTGTGTAAGGGCTTGTTACAAAATGAAAGACACTGTAACCCAAGTATTACAATTTTAATTGAAAATCTCTAGTCCCACTGGAACCATCGTGTGAGTTATATTCAATAGATCAGTGTTGGGCGGCGGGACACACGGCCGTCTTTGCAAATTTTCCGCTATGCTTATTTTAATTACGCTGCAATTGTAATCTTGTGTATTTAATAAATAAACATTTGCATTCTGTTCTATTCTACTCTTAGCTGCCGAAATAGAAGCGCTCAATTACCCTGTATCCTCAAACAAGGCTTGCAGTAAACGAAGGGTGCATATTGTTTATATTTGATATTACTACTCTAGCTTTGTACATTGTTTCTGATAAGCGATGGGAACTGTGTCTATCTAATAATAAATGATTTGTATTATAAACTTTCGTTTTTATCATCCTATCTATTTGAAATAAGGCAAGGAGGCAGGTAGGTATTGTAGATTAAACAAACACATGTATATTTCTAATGAACATAATTTATTTTCATTTTGACAATTCTACATAAGTAGTAAGAGTTTTAAGTACACTCGAATACAAGGATTGGTATCAAATGTTAAACTTGCAGCAATAGCCTATCAAGTGAATTTGGTTCTTTATGTTACACTACTAGGACCAATCATCATTATCGGCAAAGTAAAGTTTCATTAGGTACCTTAAAAAACCATGAAATGATGAAAAGGTATAACCATTCAATGGTTCATTATCTGCCTGCAAAATGATCAATAGTAATAAGTACCTACAAGATTAATAAATCTTAATTCGAGTTATTTAGTAAGTAAAGATACAAATTATACATTTTTTGAAGGTATGCACTCGTTCTATGGTTATCTACATTTCTACAACTAGGTATTTATAGAAAAGAAATAATTACATACTGTTAGTAAAATATACTTTTCAGCTTACAAAATAAATTATGCTTCGATTAAACAATTTAACAATATGTTATTAACGTTATTTATTACAACACTAGATTCATTTATGCGAATTGAAACCAGCTGCCGTTCAACGTTTCCTAAGTTTAGCTAACTCGAATTTTGCGCTTTAACAATCACCAAAGCAAGGAAATTATACATCTTATTCCGACTATTTAAAAAGGTTCTTGTTTCATACAAACGAACTACACCTAAAGTCCATACTCAATTAATACAAGATAAAAGAAGTATCAAATATTTTGTCGCTTGTAAAGTTGTGCGAGTCAAAACATTAACTTATTTTGATTGCTTAGCCATAGATTTCACAACTATCTTGCGTTTTGGTAAATAATTCGTAATTAATTTGATCAAAGGCCGTACCTACTGAAAGGTGTTTAACTCATGGGTGTTCTAACGAGTAATGGCGTGACTTTTTCCAAAGGCTTCTGAAAAATCCCTTGCGTTGTTTCTGGCCGGGATGATCCTCTCCTGTGGGCAAAATAAAATAATAAAATAAACATTCGTACAAAGTCCGCCTCCAATATTGAACTTAATAAAGTACATCGATGCTATCATATTGCATAACATCATGATCAAGGAAAGTGTTATCTGTACACCTCTGAATATCAAAGTTGGGAAATCAACACCCGACTGCCCGGTGAATATTCTCTATGTAGGCTAGTGAACTTACTGCAAGGGGAGGAAATACGAATGTCAAGTGTACGAGAGGCTGCCTCGCCGCGGTTGCCAAGGCAGGCGGTCGATACCGGCGGCGGGGCCCGAACGCGCAACCTGAGGGGAACATGCTCACGAAATGTACCGAACATGCCACCCTTCTAGGAGCTTCTAAAAATTCGAGAGGACACGACTTCGAATTCACAATCATCGACCACTTGAATGCAGAGCGAAGACTAGAGGGTTAGTATACATTTTTAAATTATTAAAATTATTTTTTGTCGTAAATATTTTACTTGTAATGCGGCTGATGGAGTTAGAGGGCATCGTTAGTAGGGCATCTTAAAATAACCTGGGAATGTAGGCAGTTTCCAGCGCGCGGCACAAATGCCATGCACGCTACTCAAAATAGACTGGAATCAAGCTACCGACATCCGACGCCGCAGTAGCGGAAAATTTTGTAGTAAACACAAAAATTCGGGTAGTAGAGTTGGCCATATTAATCGCCTACAACAAGCTAACGACTTGAAAAAAATCTATAATCTTGGAAGTTCATCAATCAACTTCAACAAGTTTGTTATCTTAGCTAGTTTTCTAACACACGAAGTACCTATGAGCTAGTTAAGTTTACTCTTGTCGCGCATCTTTAAATATTGTTTTATTTATAACCATGCAGTGGTGGAGGTCTACCGTGTTGTGTTGTGAAGGTTATGAATGAGCTAATGACAAAAATTTTGAAGTGTGATCTCGTACTGCATTTATATCTAATACATTTTATTCAGAAAGAAAATAACAATCAAATAACAAATTTAAATTAAAACTAGTATTTACAATAGAAACAATTAAGCTATCTGCAAACTATATCTTATATTATTTATATCTTTATCTTTAGAAAGAACGAATAAGACCCGCTTAGTTATCGATCTATGCTTGAGTAAAGGCAAAGCATGAGCAAGATTTCATAAAACGGGCCTAAGGCCTACCTAAAAATATGTATAATCGGAAATATGTATATTCGGAATGGACATTGTTCTTGTTTTGATTGAAATCTTAATTCAGTTCTGATTCCAAGATTGGCCAGAGAGCATGTTATTTGGAGAGCTATGTAGGTATTTTCATTATAGCCATACGTTATGTTAATAAGGTGTATCGCGTGATTTTACACCGGATTGTCAAACGCTGGGGCAGCTGGCGCTTACGGAATATTAACGAAGAGGGAATCGATCCGGTTTTCAATTGTACCAGCGGCGGTCGCACCGGATGTTCTAACTAAATGTACGCGCCAGATAGCTCCGGAAGTGTTGACTTTAGAATTGATTTGAGCGAGTAGGGTACCGCACCTACTAGATCGAGAATATTTATTTTGTGACTCGCTCTCAAACGATAAAATTCGTAGCTGTATAATAAATTTGTATACCAAATCCCTAATTCCCTCAGTAAATAAGTTTCTAGTAACGATGACAAATTCCGAACAGCTCATTATTAACATGATTCACAAGGGATATTAAACGGTTCGGCATAAAATGAGTCAGCCATACCGAAAATTTAAGATAGTGAGATGGTGGGTTTGAATCGGGTCAGGAAGGAGATAGGGGGTGGTTGGGGGTGGACGGGGTCGTCGACACTTGGCGAAGGGCAGCACAGCGGCGGCGCGAGACTCCCCCGGACCGAGTATTGATCGCAGCCTCCCGGGTACTGTACCGAGTTCTTCGTTACTAAAATGTTCGAGTAAGTATATATTTCATCCGATGTGGCTAATAAAGGTAGGAACGAATAAGTTCGATGTTAAAATCATTGAATAATTTGAATTCGCAGTCTGAATTCTACCTTTACGTAGACCTCTACGTAGTCTGGGTAGAGCAGATCCAGTAACAGTTAGACTTACGTGTTCAGGTCAAAAGTAAAAGCCTAGACTAGCCGACCTTTGTAATGTAATCTTATGGTATAAGAAAACAATGTTTCAAGTTTATTTTCAGTTCAAAATTCTGCCAGTGCATTGTAATTTGAGTTGGTGGCCACAGGTAGGTATACCTATAATACCTAGTGGCGCCGCCGCCGCCGCTGCGACGACGTCTTTTGTTTCCGCAATACCTATGCAACACGATATCTCGCAGTTTTAGTTACCTATACTATATATCCCTATCATAAAGCTTATCACAGACGAAGATGCTATAATATTTCATCTTAAGGTGGCCGCGAACCTCTGCGCTCCTTTACACGTACTTTCCGATTCATTTGGAAACTATATCGTTTATCGCAATTAAATTATGCACTCATACTCGGAAAAGAAATAGCTACGTTTCTATGGTTTGCTTCTCAAAATACATAATTATCATTACGTGAGAGCGAAAATTAATTTAAATCCATTTTCAAGCGATTTTATTACTTTCGCTCTCATTTAATGATGATTATAATATATATACCTATGTTGAAAAATTAAAACGATACGAACATAGCTATTTCTTATCCGAATATGTTTATGTATGCAAAATTTCACTAAAGTCGGGGACGGAACGTACGAAAGTAGGTACGTTTGTATGGGATCTTAGAGATTTGACCCCACCTTAAGGTAAAACATCGCCCACGAAACACGGTTACCTAATATAATATCAGTATCTTTATGATACTGAGCGGTAGGCCGACTTCATCTTGCAATGGAAATATTATGTTAACAAATACGTGTGACACCATTGCCGTTTTTCAGAGAATGAGACCATAATTTATATTATCGTATCTTAACAGTTAGTGATACCTTAAGATGCTATAATATTTTATCGTAAGGTATCTTAATATAAAATGTTAGCACCTTCACCGTGTGTGACGACCTTAACGCCAATGATTTGTACCTACCTAATATCCACACTTACACACACTCGCATACTAACGCCTACAGTCTGGCAAGACAGGTGGAATAGATCGACAACGTTTTTGCTTTTTCTCTCTTTTTATTGGACGCATATCTTTAAAATGCGTAAGATAGGCACTGTAATAATAGTTCACTGAAGATAGGTTTAAGCCCACACCAGACGGAGCTATTAAATTAATATAGAATACTATATATTACGGTATAGCAAGCTGACACAGACGGTGGCTATGCTATAATATATATTTTTGCTCTCATTACAGCTCTGCGACCGTTATGATGTCTTACTATACCAAAACATATCGTGCTACGAAAATAGATTTTGGTGGCCTTCAAGGGCAACTTCGTATCTCTGCCTAAACTAAATAGAATAAAACTATTACAGACTCTGTAATAGATTTATTCCCCTCTGTAATACAGAGGCATTAAAAACAGCTTATGATAGGTATCACAAACAGGACGATGGATTTTGAAAATTCCTTTGTTAAACGGAATAATAAGATAAATTTGGTGGCGGCGCTAGTTTGGGTGGGGTATGCGCCTTATATATTATAAAAATAATAGCCAAATATATATTATAGCTAGTTACGTCTGTTGTGGACTTTTTTGTTTTTATTTCAGGTGTGCTATCAATAGTCTGTGTCGGTAGGTACTCGGTACATCCGCAGGGGTCATCGAACGGTATTGCGATTAAACTGTTTGTTTGACCTCTTATCGTGAGTGATACGCTAATAACCTTATTTGCATTATTTATGATTCAAAATTAAAATACTTTATTGCGTTATTAAAACAAGCTCGATTAAGTGCGTTTTTAAATCAACAATTATTTTAAAACTAGTATGAATTTGGTCTTTGCCACAGTTTTGAAAGTTTTAAATTCTATAGTATAGGTAGGTAGTTCTTAGTTATTTAGTAACTCTAATGTACTAATTAGCAACGAAAGGGGAACTAATTCGCGTGGCAAAAAATGTTTACCGCTCTAGCAATATAAAATTAATTGGACCTTTTCAAAATTGCAGTTCTAGTCGCTAACCAAGAGTCTTTAGCAAAAACTAAAGATCTTGCTGGAGCTCCAAGCCATGCCTTGACGCTAACTCCATGAGTGCAGTGTGGAAAGCTCATTGGCAACAGCGAAGATTGTAGTATTCAACCGTAAGTGAAATAATAAAAACTCGTATCTTTTTTCCACATTGGTAGAGTAGAGATTGGTAGGATGCATGTATGGGCAGTAAGCAGTCCACTTTCTCGGAGTAACGGGCCTGTCAAACCGGGTAGGATCCGCTTGAGGCCGGACCGCAGCCGGTGGCACACTTTGACTCTACGAATTGGTGCTGAATAGCTTGTTTTGCGAATGAGCTCGGAAAAAGGCAATCGAAGTTTTTATTCGAACAAGGTTGAGGTAAACTAGAACTAAATGAATAACCTTTAGATATTTATGTATAATTGTAACCTATAAAATATAGGTTACCTTCTACTAGGCTGAGTCGGGGCGGATCTTTAGCTACGGTATGTACGTCGAATCTCAAAGGTTTTAATGCAGAAAGTCTGCTGGTACTTTCGCTGACTACCATAATAATTAATCTTAAATAAAACATAGTTAATTGTTATTTTCTGGAAGAACTGTTTAGTTTTTCCACTCAATAACAATACTCGTAATCATGCGTTGTTGAGTTTCATGCTCAAACTCTTGGGTATCGCAGTTTAGAATTCTGTTTTATGATAAAACTTATGCGATAAGATTTTTATGACAATTCAAGTGCGGAAGTTTGATGTTTACTTATGTAGTTGCTGTGTGGATAATCTTAGACGTGTGTTGGTAAAGGAGGTGCCAGACGACGCTGACGGTGCCGTACCTAACTTCCTATATTATTTGTTTAGGTAGATGCCTCTACCTTGAACTAATTGTTTAGTCAAGTAGTAGAGTCAAGGTAAATCTATATGTAAAACAAGTTTGCCTACACGCATATAACGCACTGTTTGTTCACAATCAATTTTGTAAGCTTTAGAATAAGATAGATGGTACACGTTCTTTTCTTCATGGTTCCAATTTAAAATACATATTTGTATTGTACTTAATTCTGTCTGCATCTTCGCATTCGTTGTTTCAGTGCAAACGTTTTAAAGTTTTTTTTATCCCATGTGAATTGATTAATGGGATAAAAAGTAGTCTTGATTGATTCTAGGCTTAGACATCTACTCGTACTATACCCTAAGACTATACCTATGCAAAAAAAAAGAAACAACCCGATCCATTCAGTTTTAATGTGATTATGTATTGAATAAAAGTCATATTCAGAGAGAGAGAGAGAGACTAAAAAGTTGTATTCAGACCGATCCATTCAGTAGTTTTAGCGTGATCAAAATAACAAACATCTATCCAATCCATACAAACATTTATAATTTTAGTGTTATAGTAGTTATAGCCAAAGTTCATTCGAGTCAGCCATTCAGTTTCAGTTCATTCAGCCAAGATCAAGTTCGTCAAAGGATGAACCTGGATCCGGGTTCATCATAATACCCAGCTGTGAGTGAAGGCAGGTTGTGGTTGTGGATGATGATGAAAGGTCTTGACTGGCACCACTGTAGGAGGCGCCGCATCGTCGTCGTCACTTTTGCTAATTAATTTGATACCTGACCATCAAATCGAGGCGGAACTAAGTTGTTCCATCGAATGGTATTTAACGAGGAAAGACTTTTACAATGTGGTGTCAACACGACCGTCAACAGTTCAGTCCAACATTGAGAAGCTTACAATTAACAACTCAGGCGGTATACTGTAGAGGCGAAAAGTAGAGATAAACTGATAAACGAGCGATCTCTAACTATAACTACCAAGATAACATGTAAAATTAAACGATTAGATAGGCAAGTGGTACCCATATTGAGTTGAATGATCTATTGAGTAACTAAATGCGAAAAAACTCGCCAAATGTGTTCGCGGATGCCATTACATGAATTATTAATTGTAGCCCATCTATTTATGTTACATACCCATTGCTGAGAAGTTCATTAACCTCAACACTAACATGGTTACTAATTGGTCGTCGAACAAGATAGCTTACCAATTAAAACGCTTTTAAACAACCTTCTACGACAGCTGAATTCAAATTGAGAATATTATTTCTTGTGGAATTTTTGAAACTGGAACTGATTTGTTTGACTCGGATTTAAGCTTCTCTAGTTGGTTAAATTCTGCTTTTCGATCTAGCCTAGACTAGTCCACCTATTACCGTTACGCCTATAAATAATTTATAAGGTTCCAGTGGATATTTTTTGTTACAACAGAAATATGCAGCAAGCTAATACCTAGCATTATTTTTAGTTCGCAAGTAGGAAAGTATTTATTTTGATCTTTTGCCTGTTTTTGCGTTATTCTAACAAGGGTGTGGGTAATAATTACAATGATAAGTCACAATTATTGTTACTAATTTAAATGCGGAAAATATGTCGAACTATGTAGGTACCTAACACGCAATTTATATGCATCTTATTGGACTCAGTACCTACTGGTACTGAGTCTATATAACATACATCATAATAATAAAATACCTACCAAACTAATTAACTACGCAACTTAACATTTGGATTTTAAAGTAGGGGTAAGTAGGTACTAAATAGTAAAAGAACGCCTGGAACCGACCAAAATCTGGAAATACGTTTCAAATCTTGTAAGTACCTATTCGTGTTCAGCTCTGGAAATGTTCCAAATTTTGCAAACGACGATGTTTTGAACGGGGCCGCTGAGCCGAGCGCTAGGAATAAACATGAAATTCAATATTTTTCCTATCTCGTTATAAAATGATGAAAGTTTATTGGACAGATTAAAATACGAACAGCTCTTATCAAATGCCCTTGGATAGCAGCAATGGCATTGGTTCAAATGAAACCGATTTGTTTTCTGATGACATCATTGTTTTATTCTCTTTCTGTGAAAAACACGCCCGTTATATTTAAATATTCCCAATTCAATTATGTTGATTGCTATAAATGAGTATTTTACGTAGAAAAAATGGCTGTTGCTAACAATTCCGTGTAAATAAAGAAAGATAAGTAGACAGACAAGCGGGCAAGTAAAAGTAAAGTGATGCTAACGCAGCAAACAAAGCCCGTGATTTCCAAATATGCAACAAAAGAGTAGAGGCTCTGCTGATAAAAGCGTGTCAGAACATAATTATGGAATACCAAAGCACTTGGCTCACCCGCCCGTCTAATGGACATAAAGAAGCAAACCAATTAACTAGTCGTTTACAGCAGAAAGGCTTACGGGTGACGTCATACCCCTGATGCGCTCTCACTAGAGTTGAGCTCAGCTGAGCTACTAAAAACTTGCAACCAGCCACTGATTACTAAGAAGATCGGCTACTTGTTTAAAATAACAATGTTTCGTTTTATACTTATTCGATGTATTTAAAATCGATTTCCTTTTGTCCCTGCAAAGATGTAGATGCAGTAAGTAATTATTACTGTCACCATTGAAGTCGATGGATTTTTTGGTACACACGCTTCTCTGCGGGAGGTGACTAATATTAGTGTGTATAATTAAGCAGTGGGTAGTCTCGGAGGTACCTATTGTGTAGAGAAAACAAGATAGGAATGGAGTAGGCAGAGACGGATGTTGGTACCATTATCTGAGTCCGTCCCTTTGATATGTCACATCTAATGACATGACAACATTGTGTTTCAACGCTATTATCATATCAGCTGGGTTGTGAATGCTTTGTTTGACTGATATAATTATAAATAAATATGGTGGTATGCTACGATTTATTTGAAAATTTAAGTCCCCTGGAAAAAGTATCGAGTTCGTTCTGAAAACAATTAGTTTTTCGCGTTAGTATCGTGTAGCATAGTAACTGCTTAATAGCGACTGTAACGGCTTTTTTACTGCAGAATAAACGTGATATCGATAGAAACGTGCGGATTCGCTTAGGACCCCGAATAAAGGAATGAATCCAATTTCCGCAAAAATGTTGGGGTGTCGCCCCTGGCCCTGCAGAGAGGGGTGCGGGCGCGTGAGTGGAAGTGCGGGGTAGCGAGAGGGTAGCCGCTATGGCTGCGCGCGCTCCTGCCCCCGGGGACGGCATTGACGGCATGTGCGTACCCTCCCGCCTCACACCCCGCAGGCTCGCACCCTCACCGCAGCTGGAGCCCCACTATTCATAAGCAAAGCCATTCAGGCGATTATATGCGATTATCTCCATAGCAACTTCGCGAATGCCAATTGAAAGGAACGGGATAGCTCTTAAGGCACATCGTAAAATGATGAAGTGTTTACTAACCGTTTGCGGAGCGAGCTGCTGGCGATGTGGCTTCCTTGTTTCGAGAATTTTCTTTCTCCTTCCCGTTGTTCCCTACGACAAAGAAAATATTTGTTGTAAATCACTCCATCCAGCGAACAGTCATCAAAGTCATAATGAGAGTTTTTCAATGGGTAATAATAAGATTGAAAATGTCAACAGAACGATCTTCCTTTAGTTACTCAATTCGAAATAATATATACCAATACTTAGGATTAGGAATACTTGTGATTCAAAACACTGGAATAGTTAATCGTTTCTCAAAAATTGGTTATCAAATGGATTTATCATTATCACCTTCTATTAACGCTGATAGTGAATCCAAAATGTTGCTCTGAAATTAGCACTCAATCGAATTCATAACTATCCAACACTTTTACCTATTCTAGGTAATCGCTGTGTTATCACTTATCAATCATCACAAACATAGTACTTTGTTAAAAAAAAAAAAATGCCGGACAATTTCACACAGCATTATGTTAGCCCCAACCCCAAGTAAAGCAGAGCTTGTGTTATGGGTGCTTTATAATATAACTGATATACATAATACAATACATAGGTAGATATTTTTTATTAAACATAGAAAACGACCAAAAAACCCGGATTAAATAACTACAGATCGTACAAAAATTTGTCCCAAGGCGGGAATCGAACCCGCAACCTCTTAAATACACATAAATTTTATTATGGTTCACAGGAAATTCGAACCTGATAAGACTCAATAATACCTATCTTTAAACACATTCATCAAATGAAGTTAACATTTTTAGTATCAAAATATATTATATTATTATTATTTTAAAAACAAATAAATAATGCTGGACAATTCACACAGCATTATCTAGCCCCAAACTAAGCAGAGCTTGTGTTATGGGTACTAGATAACTGATATACATAATACAATACATAGATAGATATTTTTCATTATATGTATATAGAAAACGACCAGAACACTCTAAACAAATGTCTGCAGATCGTACACACATTTGTTCGTAGTCATTTAGTTCGTCATTTTTAGTATCAAAATAATAAAAAATCAGAAATATTGCACTTAGCACTGTTAAGTTCGATCAACCACATGAATGTAGAGTTGAATTTAAAATTATACTGTCTTTAAGATAGCAAATTTTATTCATTTGATTCAGTTTTAATGTGAGTTTAGGCACCTACCTAAATGCGGCAGCCAGCCACCCTATCTCACATCCTGCTGTTAAACTTTTTAGCGCTCGATAAGCAAGTGTTGTGCTGCGAGCTGGCAGGAAACAGAGCCGGAAAGTGGTTATATCACGATTCCCAAAGAAGCCGGGTAGTGGCGCATTCCCTGAAGGATCCTTTTTGCCTCCTCACTGCCCGCCGCCGTCGCTGTCGCCGCCCGTTCGACCGGTTTTTTGCGATCGTTCACCCGAACTCGGCTCGCCTCGCGGATTTACATCGACGTATCTCTACATTGTTAGAAACCGCAAAAGACAACGTATCATCATCGTGTGCTCAAAATCTATCCATGTACCTTGGATATCCACCACAAGTGTAACACAATCCTAGTACTGAGCACTGTCTTTGTACTGAGCTAACATAACCAGTTTAACCGAATTACACCATAACAACCAAGTTTGCGGTAAACTGGTATTGTTATGACGGGAAAGTTATGAATACTGCTAGGTCTTATGCTTTAGGGTCCTTAAATTGTTGGTTATTTAAAGAGGTTCTGTGCTAACATTTAACCACTAGCTACATTTAAAAAGCACAAATTTAAAAAATATCATCAAAGCTTTATTCATCAAACATTAGAGACAAGATAGTGAACGCATTATAAAATGTTGCTCTTACATCCTGCATGATTTTTATTTAACACTTTGTTGTATGTATTTGTGGTATATGTTTGAATAAATAAAATTAAAATACTCATATGGTTGTCGTTGAGTCAATTTGCGTTGCGGTTTCTTTACAGTGAGAGACTCTACATTTTGATACCATTACCAGACTAGGTTAACTTTGTTTCTTCATCAAACGTTCTACATGAGTACTAGTATAATATTATTAAATCTATGACACAGGTATTAAATGATCTATGAAAACGAATTCGATTTTGAGGTTAAATGGTTATAAAATTAAATGTGTGTTGCATCGACAAGTAGTGGTCGTAAAGACGCTCGAGGCGACCTTGGCAGTGGCGTTGACTTGGTCCTCAAATCGCAACCAACCGTCGCGCCATAGGTTTACACATGGACCGTATATAGAAACCGTACGCAGATAATAATAATTCAATATGAAATCATCTGCGCGGACGCGTCGCCCCGTCGTCGTCGTCGGGCGTCAACTTTGCTTCGAGGAAAACGAACCTAACTATTTGTATTTTTAATAAAGCAATTCTTAAATGTAACTTTTTATGGCGTACATAGGTATATGAAGTTTATAATCGAAGAAAAGATTCTAACTTATGTCGTCTTGTAACGCTGAAAAACCTTTAAATTGTAAAACGGTAGAGCAGGAATCTATACATTTCAAAATCTTTGTAGTTTCCGGTTAGACTTGTTTATTAATGGCGGTACAGAATGAGATATTCCAAGACCTAATCAGGTAACACCAGACTAAGATAATGAGTAAAACACTATAACTCTAGAACCATGCATGCTAGCTGTCTAGACTTTAACGCCGCTGTTAACACAGCTCGAATGTACTACAACGCAATGTTCGCGGCTGCGTAATTGTAACATTAATAGGCAGTTTATTCTAAAGGGCTAGTGTTGCTAACAAGGAAGAATTGATATATTTAAAACTATTAAATAGGTTAATATTTACGCATTTAACAGGCAAATGCATCGAACATTGAAAATAGCTACAGGAATGCTTACCATTATAACATGTTTAGTTATGTATCCTGAAAACAATGTTATTATTTTATGCATGTGGTATTTTCAAAGTATGTATTTACCTAATATCATAAATAAATGATGGATTTATAATAGGTATAGTTACGAAGGAATGTTAGTTACTGATATAGCTTTCGTAACGAGTTTTAGAACTCATAATTATGTATACCTATTTCAATGAAATTTTAAATCCAAGCTAATATGATAATGCGAAATATTTTTTGTCTCTTCTTGTCTCTCCGTCTATCTGTTACCTTTTCACACCTAAATGAAATTTGGAGGGAGGTTGACGGAATCCCGGAAAATGGCATAAGCTACCTTTTATTCCGATAAAGGGAGAAAGGAAAATAAATAACGTTTACCTCCTAAAAGTGATTTGCAAGAAACATGGGGTTTATTTACTTTAAAAATGGTGCTGTTGCACATACATCCCAGGGATTTTAATGTAATGGGAGGAAGGAAAATAAATAACGTCGGTTTATTTACCTCTTAATTGTAATTTGCTCCTAAAGGTTTAAAGGAAAAATAAAAATTGTGGGTTAAGCGTAATTTTTATTTTTAACTTGGTTGTAGTTATAGTAGTTTTCGTGTCTGATCATCACCACCCATTACTGATATCCAAAGGGTACCTGCACATGTTCACACATGCATAATGTTTAACTGTTGTTGTATTACTAGGAAGCCCACGGCTTTGCTCGCGCTTCTCCGGGATAATAAGTAGTCAATGGCCGTCCCTGGGATACCGTCTACCTCCCTGCCAAATTTTATTGAGATGAGATCAGCTGGTTTACGTAAAAAAACAGACAGACAGACAGAGTTACTTTCGTAATTATAATATTAGTAAGGATAGATTTTTCACAGTTTAATTTTACTCTTCCTTCAGTCGTTACTGTTCAATAAACTCTTAACGAAAGCTATGTCACTATCGTTTTTAACTATATAAAAATTTAATGAAAATGAAATAAAAATAGTTTTTATTTCGAAGACTAATTGTTGATTGTTCGTGAAGGCAGCGTCGTCATTATTATTTGATAAGCGCGTTGAAGTCTTTTGTATGAAACAAACAGTCATCAAAGAAAGAGGTTTGTAATGAAATGACACGAGCTTTGATCAGTCACAAAGGTATGATCACGGTACATAGGCAAGTCAAGCGTGGCGCTAAGCCATATTGGATATCGTCGAGGCCGAACCGTACTCAAGCGTGATACTACAAGACTACATGTATATTATTATAAATAAATAAATAAATAAATAAAGCTGGACTGTTACTAAAGGATATTCTAAGGTCAAGCTTAGTAAAGGCACAAACAACATCTGTATAGGGTTGTATCTAGTAAAATCGCGTAAAAAATTGAACTCTGCCTGCAGTTTAGCATATCTACGGACTTTAGTTTGTTTTTTTTACACAAATCCTATTACTTCTATTAATTACATAACTCTTATAATAGCCTTACACTTTTCTTTACAATAGAAATACCTTCTTATTTTTTTCACCACTGTATTCAGTAATAACAACTCGCCCTCTATCACATACATAGGTACTTGATTTTCAGAATTCCAGACAATGTTTTCTATAGGTACCAGAATGTCCCACTATCATATATTTGATTTTCAGAATTCTAGAAAGCATTCTCTATGCCAGCATGTCCCTCTCTCATATGTATATTGATTTTCAGAATTCCAGACAACGTATTCTATACCAGAATGTCCCACTATCATATATTTGATTATCAGAATTCTAGAAAGCGTTCTCTATGCCAGCATGTCCCTCTCTCACATATTGATTTTTAGAATTCCAGAAAAAGTTGCAATGTTCCAATGTTCCTCTATATTTGATTTTTAGAATTCCAGAAAACGTTATTAATACCATCATATCCTGTACACCGATCTAATGGCATTGGTTAGGACTTGTGTGCGTGACCGTCCGTCTGCCATATGGTGTCAATGTTGTCGACAAAGTCATATCCATAAAGAGGTTTATGGAGCTTTTAGGTTCCTCAGCTGGAAAGGTCACGCTGCACAGCAATTTGAAAAGGGTTTATGGAATGATTGCTCGTTACAAATAGCTGGAAGATGAAAAGTTCTAACATGCGAGTGAACTCGGTCTTATCTATTTATATCTCAGGCACACTTTCGTGCCAAAATTGACCAAAAATAGCTCACGCTGAATAAATAATGATACGAATAGCATTTTATGCTACCGACTGAAATATTGCCACAAGTGTTGCCTAATTACCTACGAGTGTTTTTTTAAATAAAATAAAATAATAATAAAATAGGTAGGTAACTAATTAAGTAGTATATGTGTGACAAAAATCAATCGTTGAAATGAAGATTATATAAAAGTACAAACAAAGACCATAGTGGTAAGTTTCAGATCTATAAGTTATCGGTTATTTATAGCGATGAACTTTTGGCGTGAAAGTTTAAAAATTCGGCTAATTTTAGAAATTCGAATTGGTTTCATTAATGTTGATAGAAACTCGTGAACCCAATGACTTTTAACTACATTTTTACGAGACCGTTCCAATACGGATCAAAAACAGAATTTCTCTCAATTGGTGTCTTCAACCGTGTTGACGGATAGCAGATGTCGCCGAGCTCATTGGTTATAGGTATATAGTAAATATGTCGTCGTAATCACCGTAATTTTGACTAAGACAAATGACCATGGCTTCGAAAAAACATTTGAACAACAAGGAGCAGCTTTAGATAGATAAAATTAAAAATCTACAATATTTTAATTATGTACCTATTATTATTCCATTTTGAATCCTTAGACAGTTTAACCCGCTTTTGAATCTTTGTTCAATCAATCGATCAATCAAAAATTCTTTATTTCCATAAATACTAAAATGCGCACTTAGAATAGGTCAAATTCTTAAAATAACACACAGAAATAAAGTGTTATTTTTGATTTAATTTTGTTTGTACGTTAGGTACTAATGAGTACGTTTGAGCAGATATGTTTACGCTTATTAATTTCTTAGAGATATGTTGATTCATAAGTGCAGGGCGGAATGATAATATTCATTGAAATATTTAACAAGGCATTTGGAATGTAAGCCCTTAGTTAGAAAACACAAATACATGCCCATAAATAACAAAATAAGATATCGTTAAGTCTCGCTCTGTGAGCTCAGCAAAAATCCGTTTCGCATGCGTAGAGATTTCTGTCTGGTCTAAATATCGACTAGCTCTCTCGCAGTGGAAGCTATAGACGTCTTTTAGCTTAGGAAAGAAAATAACCAATTGGAATTAAATAAGAATTGGTTTTTGGTAGAGATAAAATAAAGATAAAATAGCATTAATATGCTAACGCGTTCTTGTAACACACTTACAAGTCAGAAAAGCGATAAAATTAAGAACGTTGCATCTTGTTCATTAAATTGTTAAAATTCTTTTGTAGAGATCTGTAAAGCTCTGTCTTCAATCTCAATATACCTATAAGCGAGATTTAACTACCAACGAGACATTTGAGTCCGATGGGTTTCCCTTAGATGCCTTACCAAAATATACTATCATTGGATTTTTTTGAAAAAACTATAAACCGATTTTAAATTCCTTAGTATTAATTTTTTAGGCTTTTCGGGACCCTGTTTTGTTTTTTATAAGACCACTTCGGGATAAATCACCATACAATAGCAAAAAAAATCAAATCGGACCATAACTCACAGAGAAATCGACGAACTGTATTGTCTATGCAAAAAAAAAAACATACAGCCGAAGGTAGAGCCTCCTCTTTTGTTTTTCATCCAGGGGTAAGCCATAGACACTTGAATATCTAGCTCTGAGAGAGATATCTAGCCAACACATAGACATAGAATTTTTTCAGCCAACATACAGAGACTGGACCTTCGTTATGTTGGTAACAAAGTACCTTCTAGTCTGGTGTGCGTGTGCAGTTCCGTATAGATATAAATACCCATTGATTGAAGCGAGCACGTGGGCCCAAGGTTGAGGCCGCAAAGGCGTCCAATTGAGATTCAACTAATACTTCACCTATGGAACCGACTGTTTACTAATGGAATTAACAAATCTTGAGTCATTCTTAACCTATGTTGCTCTGTCATAAGCCTGGGGTCTACACGGAATATGAAAATCGAAGTTTTGATTCTTTTTCTATTCTGATTCGTGCAAAATAAACTCTTAGGCTGGAAACAGTGCTCGACCGACGGTACGTCCTGATCGTACGTCCTGACGGTCAGCGCTGACCGTCGGTTGCGAAAATGCATTCAGTGCTACGCTGACGGCGGCGAACTGAGACACGCGTGTACAGTTCACAAGAAAAATGAATCCTTTTGCTGTAAATGCCCTAATTTGTGCACGCTATTTTTTGCGCAAACGACGGCATAGAAGGTGGCGAAGATATCATGTACACCCAATCAAAAAACTTGTAGAACGGTTACTTGAATCCCATATTGCAGCACGAAGCCGCACTTCAGTGATAAGGCGCTCTGTATCGATGTTCATTTTTGCTTTCGAGTGTACGTATGCGCGTACAGTCGGTAGCTCCGTCAGCGCAAAGAACCGACCGTACGCGCGTACCAACGCACGCGCGTACCGTCATCGTAGCTGTGTGCGAGTTCATAGACTTGCATAGATATAGCTACGCCGACCGACGGTCAGCGCTTACCGTCGGTCGAGCACTGTTTCCAGCCTTAAGGGCCTATATATATACTACCTCAAATCAACTCGGTCAGATCTCCATATCTTCCAAACTACTAAATATTTAACTTTGAAATGTATATATGGTATAAAGTTCAGGATTTACTCTATCGATCATATATTCATAAGTTTCGAAAACATGATTCCTTAATATTTTCTCGAAAGAAAGAAATCGCAAAGATACCTCATTTTTTTACTAAATCCTTTATTTCTTAATAAATACAGAAGATAAAATCATAGAACTAAGTATAAAGAACATTTCATATGTTTCGATTTTTCAAATAATACATATAATAATTAATAAATTAGAAGCTAAAATTTGATTTCTGGGCTTGCCTTGCTATGTCCTGGCCCGCTTCTATGAATGCTAAATCCTATGTCTATCCTTTTCACGAAAAAATGAGATTGTATTATATAGGCCCTTAACTGTTAAGTAACACGCTTATTGGCAGATCGGTATCGGTCGTGGCAAGTAAGTTACGCGTCAGTTAACCTTATGATTAGTGCTACCTTAACGTGGACTTTAACTGGCAGTTAGCCTACTCGTCACTTTACTTGAGTGTGGTGAAATAGACCCACAGTGTAATTAAAGATAAAGATACATTTATTTGACACAACAAGAACAGCACAGACAGACATACACACACAGGGTATAATACAAAATTAAGGATATTTTACATACTTTGTAGATAGATGATTTTAGTAAAAATAATTATTATGCTACCTGTGTAGATTTTATACATTTGGTAAAAGTATTTCATAAACTAGTAGATAATCAACTCTAACCTTGTTCAAAATACATTTTACAAGAAAGGTACGTACGTACATAACATTGAATTGTACCTATATATCTATCTACTACAAGCAAACAGAATAAGAGATGGGTGCAACATTCCAGGTTCTACCCATCGTGCATCGTGCACTTATCCTATTCGTGATTATCCGTGCTGCCCAAGCATGGGCCAAAAAGGGTCAAACTCAGCTATGTGTTGAACCGCACTGGTGCGGATCAACGCTGGTTTCCAGTTCGAATTAGCACTGGCCACGTGGTATTTATGCAACCAAGGGCAGTGCAGTTCCAAACCACACCAAGCAGCACTTCTGTCATCTGTCTACAGCACACTCTACAACTCTATGCATTAACTACAAGATTAAAATGATGTTATAAGATAAATTTCGAATTTCATCCGCGAGATTTTGGATGGAGATAACGTCTAATGAGCAAAACTTTCTCTTCTTGATTTATACCTACCTAGCTCAGTATTTTTAGTTTGCTCAGCCAAGAGAAACTGTCTGCCTAGTTCGAGACGGTAAAGCCGCTAACGAACAGATTTGTTGCAATGAACGAGACATCGAAACATTTATTTGTGTGTGTGTTCGCGTAGCATCGTTTGCGTAACATCGATCATGATGCTCAACGTTCGTTCGGACCTATTATCAAGCAATGGTCAGATGTTCGATGTTCGTACGTGCGCACGAGGCCTTGTTTTACGTCACAAGAACGACCGGATATGAAAATGAGTATTGTATTTGCAGCATAAAAGGATGTGGTAGAATTTACATGCACAGTGCGGTCTCGTCGAAGGAAGGTTTCCTCTTCATGGCATAGGGAGCGAAAATATTTTATGAGTCATGGTCAACGCTTTACCCAAAGGTCTCAAAAAAAGGTCTCAAAGGCTAAGACCTCTCTCCACGTGTCCAGTCCTAGCCCTACGGAACGTAGGATCCTTGGATCTTTGATTCCAACAATGAGTCCTTTAATTCAAGCATGGATATACCTAGTGTCAAGTTAGATCTCACGTGCCTGCAATTACACCGGAAAACAATCCTTCAAATCAAAACATAAAATAGGTGTTTGAAATTAGATGGGAAAGTAATACGCTTGTTCTGTTCCAATTTGTTTGTAATAAAATATTAAAACATACTTAATACTTATGCTTGGAGTTTCCACGTTACTTATACCACGTAGTTATCAAGATTTAAAGATTATTGCGATGTCAGTCGATGATTACGTAGCTATCGGTTTGATACCAGTATTATTTCAGATTGCTTATCAATATTGGTTATGAACGACGATATGAAAGCGGGTTGATGCAATGAATTATTAAGGTAATTTTAAATTGGAAAACTACGAAATATTGAGATTATAACTACCTTTATACTGACTACTTAACTTGAGGTTTGCACTTATGGTTTTTGTAGATAAAAATCGCATATTAAATAGTTTCGGTTAAAACAGGGTCACATTGACTTTTGATAAAGCTTTCACTAAATGTAGAGCTTTTTAATTTATTATCTGGCAGGATGCCAAACGGTTATTTTAAAACCGTTTTCATTCTTACGTAATGTTTACAATTTCGTAAATACACAGCATCCTGTAATCCGCTATTGAGAACTCTACCTACATGACTTCTGAATTACCTACAGATCGCATTTGAAATCGTTTACTCTTCTACGAATCAATGGCTCGTGAAATTTTGTTTTGTTCGTCGATTCTATTTTTAAAATCCTCAACCTATTGATAGGAATTCTTCGAATATTATTATATTCGAATTATAATAATTATTGTTTTGCAAGTTCCTATAAAAGAAAAGCTGCAATACGTGGTGGCTCTTTGATTATAGTTAAAAATAGTGTAAAATGTAAAGAACGGAAAGATATTGTAAACCTTACTATTGAGAGGACTATTGAACTTTCATGTGTGGAACTGGAGCGGCATATCATAGTGTGTGTGTACCGCCCCCCCGACGCAAATCAGGTAGCTTTTGAATGTACTATGGAAGAAGTTTTGTTGAAAGTATTTACATGTAGGAAAGATCTCATTGTTTGTGGCGACTTTAATATAGATATTTTAGCGAATCCTCTTGCCGATCGATTGCTTAATTTATTCAAATGCTTTAGTTTACAACATCTTTTCAAGGACCCTACTAGGGTAACCCCAACAACTGCTACTTGTTTAGATAATATTTTCTGCAATCAATCCCCAACCAACAAAGCAGTAATAAAGCATTTTAAATCAGACCATTATGGTCAGAGTGTCAATTTTAGTTACGATTATAACGATAAGAACAAAGTTGAGAAATATACCTACAGGCCTATCACAGAGAGCCGTATTAGGAATTTCCAAACTAAAATACAACTAGCAGTAACTAATGTATCTTGTTCTGATGACCCAAATGACTTATTTGCCGAACTTTTGAATATTGTAAACAAAGAACACAGTGAAGTCTTCAAACTTAAAACATGCATAGTTAGAGACAAGGTTGGGTTCACTGATTGGGCCACTCCCGGCATCTATAGAAGTAGGAATAGACTATATGATCTTTATGGTGCTAGAGAAGCTATGTTACATGATCCTGCGTTTCTTTTGTATGTAACCAACTACTCTAAAACATTTAAGAAAGTCTGCAATGCTGCGAAATGCCTGTTCTTGAGGAAAAAGCTAGTAAATTCATCTAATAAAATAAAAGCAACATGGACACTAATAAATAACGAAACTGGTAAATCAAAGCCACGGAATAGAGAAATTAGGTTAAAAATTAATAATTCAATACTCGTAAATGATAAAGATATAGCCAATGCTTTTGAAGCATTTTTTTCCAATATTCCTAAAGTTGTTACCGGGTCTCTAAACTCCTCACCTCCAATGGCCGTTAAATTATTAGAATCATCTGTTGAAAAATGTAAGGAGGTTTTTATCTTTAGCCATGTAAATGCTAATTATATAGTAAAAACATTTAAGTCGATTAACATCAAAAATACTGAGGATCTTTGGGGTATTTCATCCAAAGTACTGAGTTCAATTATTAAGGAAGTTGCTCCTTGTTTGGCCTACATTTTCAATAATTGTGTCGACGCAGGAGTTTTTCCTGATCTCATGAAATATAGTAAATTGGTACCTCTTTATAAATCTGGTAGTCACACTGATCCAGCCAACTACAGGCCAATTTCAATACTTCCCACAATGAGTAAAGTTTTTGAAAAGATTATCCTTACTCAGTTGTCCTCTCACTTTAACCTTAATAGACTACTTCATAAAAATCAATTTGGCTTCACCAAGAATAGATCGACAACCGATGCTGGTACAGCTCTATTAAAGCATATATTGGATGCCTGGGATAAGGCGAAAAACGCCATCGGTATATTTTGCGACCTTTCTAAGGCTTTTGATTGTGTAGATCATTGTACACTAATTGGAAAATTAAAACATTACGGTATTGATAACAAGGCACTGGACCTTATGCAATCTTATTTATCTGGTCGAGTTCAAAAAGTAGATATTGGTAAAGAAAGATCTCGGGGCTCAAAAATTGAATTGGGCGTTCCACAAGGATCAATATTAGGTCCCTTTTTATTTTTAGTTTATGTAAATGATCTCCCTTTTTTTGCAAAAGATCTCTGTGATATAGTGTTATTTGCTGATGATACTTCATTGATTTTTAAAGTTGACAGAAAAAAATGTAATTATGACGATGTAAATAACTCGCTTTCACAAATACTAGATTGGTTCACCTCCAACAACCTCTTACTAAATGCTAAAAAAACCAAATGCATAAAATTCATGTTACCAAATGTAAGAGAACTCCCAACTAAGATAATGCTAAAGGATGAGATCGTTGACTTTGTCGACTCAACGGTTTTCCTAGGGTTACATATTGATTCCTCTCTTCAATGGAGACCGCAAATTGATGCTCTCGCAGGCAAACTTAGTTCAGCAGCATATGCGGTTCGAACAATTAGATATATTACCGATGAAGATACAGCTAGGTTAGTTTATTTCAGTTACTTCCATAGTATCATGTCTTATGGTATTTTGCTTTGGGGACGGGCAGCCGACATTCAGACTATCTTTGTTCTCCAAAAAAGGGCTGTACGCGCAATTTATAAATTAAAGCCACGCCACTCTTTGAGGGAATTATTTAAAGACATAAATATTTTGACAGTAATATCGCAATACATATATGAAAATCTAATGTATACGCACAAAAACAAAGATAGCTTTTTAAAAAAATGTGATGTTCACAAAGTAAACACAAGAAACAAGAACAAACTGCACATCCCATCATATAGATTACGAAAGGTAGGGAAATCATTTATGGGAAATTGCGTACGTTTCTATAACAAGCTTCCATCTGAAGCAACTGAGCTCCCTATTCGTAAATTTAAACAGTACATAAAACGAAATCTAATAAAGAAAGCCTATTACTCCATAGATGATTACATCAATGATGTAAATGCTTGGCCAGATGTCGCTCAGTTCCACACCGACAATGGTATATAAGGGATATAATGTTAAGCTTAGTTAGTTTCATATAAATATTGAGTTATATACAAATTAGATTATATTTAGACTGAGATAAGTAATGTATTAATTTTAAGATTTATGAAACTTACTAGTGGTTTCTTTTTCGCTTCTTCCACTAGTGGACAAAAAATTGAAGCGAATAAAATCAATAACATCATATTTCTTATTTGATAATAATGACTATTTATAAACCTGTTTATAGTATAAAATTTGACTTGTCTAAGTGCTTATTTTGTAAGCTTAAAGAAATAAACGTTATTGATATTTGATATTTATTTGATTCGAACATTCCATGTTACGGTCCAATTTATTTATTAAACACTACTGTGATGATGATAATGTAAGATATAAGTGGCAAAGGTTGTGAGTGCCAAAGTAGGGCACGGTGCGCGCGCGCCGCTGCGATCTTGGCCTCAAAGCCCGTTGCCTTCTTCGGTAGCAGCCGGTTTCTCAGATCACGTTCCTTCTAGATATTTACTCTACTGTTGTGTTACTGCAATGAGAATGATTTACAATTTATCTTGTCTTTGGTTCAATGGCACATAATCGCGTTCCAATAAATCACAAATCATCTGAAGACAGCATTTCTGTGTGCTATTTACGGAGTAATAAGTAAGTCGAGTCATTATCTGTGCTTTCTTGTCATTATTAATCATAGAAATGGTATTGGCATGGTTCCGTGGAGGTGAGTCATGAGTCATGTCAGCAGTCATGCAGGGTGACTGCGCCGCTTGAATCACTGCATGCATTGTTGCCAACTCCTTCAGGTAGGTACTTACTGGCCAATTTCATAGAGGGGGCAAGGGCAATGCTGCGGAATGTGTCAAACAAAACAGTATTTAGGAGATCTGGGTTTTCAGGTAAACTGTTGGTTAGTTTTAATTTGGCCTTAATAGTCTCTTATACATGTTTTGTCGAAATGCACGTGCAAGCTTTTGGATTAAGGCGCTACCCCGACACAATATTTAATCATCGACGACCTCAGTGGCGCAGCGGGCGAGAGTCTGCCTGCGACGCAAGAGGTTGCGGGTTCGATCCCCGCCTCGGAACAAATTTGTGTACGATCTGCAGAAATTTGTTCCGTTGGTCTGGGTGTTTTCTATGTATAATAAAAAATATCTATCTATGTAATGTATAATATTACGTATATCAGTTATCTAGTACCCATAACACAAGCTCTGCTTACCTTGGGGCTAGATAATGCTGTATGAATTGTCCAGCATTATTATTATTATTATTATCTTATTACGTTGAAAAAAGGAAATGAAAAAAAATCGTAAGTCATTTTGTGATACCTATTTTATACTTTTTTAATCTATTATAGAGGAAAGTTATAGATTTACTTTGTATAGTTTAGGCAGAAATGCGAAAATAGATTTGGTGTCTTAAAAATGCAACTTGGTCTCACTACCTATACGTATAGTGAGACCAAGTTGCATTTTTTAAAAATGTTGCAAACAAAAATTATTATAAATGCCTTTGTAAGGCAATAAAAATAGCTTTTAATAGGTATCACAAACTGATGAAATTTTTGAAATTTCTTTTATTCAACGATATAATAAGATAAAATTGGTGGCGGCAGCGACGCAGTGTTAGTTTGAGTCGGGGTATCGCCTTAAGTAAAAAAAAATTAAGTTGACTTAAGTTGTAACTGTGATCGATAGAAAGTTTTCAGTGGTTCAAAAGGTTCATATTGAGCAAATATGACCCGTACACAAAATTACACATTATTGTGTTTTAACACGCATACCTTTATACGTTTCACCTACAATCTGAAAAGGCCTTTACGACCATATTGATGCTAAACTATTAACGATAACATTGTCATTGTATGCAATTCCATTGTACCGAACTTTTAGGTCCCTGTCATCGATTGTTCGAGCCTGAATGAATGGTACTCGAATGTCGGTTTTGGTTCGAATATCAACAATATCCTGGCACACACATTGTCAAATTTTTAGGACCGACTTCACCAAACATGTCTTCCACCTATAGGTTAGGTACTAATTAGATGAAAACAACCCCATCACTAGACCCTTCATTGTTATGGGTGCGCTACGAGGAATAAAAACTTAACATTTATTCCTACTGAATAAATCGCACCAAAACGGGTGCGCTATGTGGAAGTACTTTGGTGCGGTTCATCTGGGTGCGGTTCATCTGGGTGCGCTACGAGGAATGCCTCGTTTAAATCAGGTCATTTAATGAATCGAGTGCAATTTGACGTTAATCCAACATTTACCTATGAGACTGATTGTTTTATTTACGAGAGTCGCTTGTGTAAATTGGTAGTACCAAGTACCAACCTATTTGACAAAATGTCAAAAAACTAATTACTTACAGCAGGTTTTTCATCAGCTTGTTATAATTTGACAATAAATAAATAATGCAGGACAATTCACACATCATTATCTAGCCGCAAGGTAAGCAGAGCTTGTGTTATGGGTACTAGAAAACTGATATACCTACTATACATAATACAATACGATAGATATTTTTTATTATATATAAACGACTAGAACACCCTGAACAAATGTCTGCAGATCGTACACACACATGTCCCGAGGCGGGAATCGAACCCGCAACCTCCTGCGTCGCAGAGGTCGTCAAAAATAGTTTAAACATTTTGTTAACCTCTAGTGTGTTCGCTTGTGTGGAGAAACCAAGACTTGGTTCGTAAAACAAATAAGCAAAATTTAATCATCGTATTTCATAAGTTGTAGGTATATGTAAATGCTTTATTAGTGCTTTGTATAGGAGTGTAGCTCATTTTTGTATTTTTTTAAAACCAAGTCTTGGTTTCTTCACACACAAGAGGTTGAAACAAAGTTTATTGTCAAAAATAACAAGCAGTTGAAAAACCGGCTGAACCACAGATATCAGAAAGGCTGAACCTATATCAATGACGGCGCTTAAAGAGTCCAGTGAAATGAAAACATGTTAGTGGCTCAGAAGTTGGTAAAATAAATAATACCTACATAGGTATCTACTTGTAGATTCTGCCGGAAAATTATCAATACAAAAGTGAGTGGCACCGCCATGAAATCTACCTTAGTGTTCAACATAACATAAAATATGTACCGATCTATCAATAAATATGTTAGGTAGGTTTCTACCTACTTACTGAAGTTAGTCATAATAATAATAACGCAGTTATCGCGATGACTCATGTTTATTTAAGTTATTGTCTACAAATAGCTAATGAAGCGTAAGTATACAAGGGACAAGAGAAATCCACCCGGGAATAGTTAAATTAGTTACCTATAACAGGTAGGTAGGTAACACCCGGTTCTTAGAGAGACCTCCAAACCATTTATTAACGCACTACATAGCTAAAACCTCTATGATTAATTAAAATCTAATGTAACAATATCAACCTTAGTTACCCTCGGACCAGGTGGGATGAAGATTTGCGAAAGACTGCTGGCAGATGCTGGATGCGGCAAGCTGAAGACCAGGGCGCTATATAATATTAGGCTATATAGGTACTATTACGGACGAGAAAAATTCGTCCCTGCTATTACGATATATTGCACAAAAAACATGTCGCGTCTAACAAAGGCGTGGTTTTTAGTCATTCGATTACGCAGGAAATTTTGATGGCAAAAGGAAAAAAGAGGCATTATGGACTAGTTAATACCTAGCTTACGTTATTGCCAACCGGTTTATACATAAAATTATCGTATTACAAACATTAGGTACAGAAGACACATCCGATATTATTTCAAATGAAATGATAATAAAACGTTCATTTCGGCACGTTTTGCCGGCGGTGGCGGCGACGGCGGCGGGAGGGGCTTTCATGACTTCGATCGAAGCTAAAGCGTCGGTTAAGTACCAGTAGCGCCATCTCTTAGCCCGACGCGTAAACAGAGGCGTGTATTCAGGGGCTGTGTAAAAGGGGCTTATGGGTTTTTATTAGGTCGTATGGGTACAAGTTTAAATAATTCAATGTTATAAGAAAGTACCAAGTTATAACAGATTATTTTACATAAGTACCAGTAAACCAGAAGTAAATACAAATGTTGGTAGTCTGCTATCTGAATGAAATGTTATTTTTAGAGTAGGTACCTAAGTTTTGACAATTTGCTTTTAGCTGGACCTCAATGAGTCATACTCATACCCATACATTTTTATAAATAGGTAGGCAGGCAGATAAGCTTATCCTAATAACCTATTATATGACGAAAGACAAAAGCGAGTTAAGAATTTAAATGAGCACAACCCAACGGTCGATAGCGATGATGTCATGCCCCTCGTGTTGATAAATAACTAATAGGTAAACTCATTATACACAAGTCAATAAAAGATAGGCAATCGGTCACGTACCTGTTTTGATATTTAGTAGGAACACAAAAGTTTTGTAGGTTAACTTGAAGTTTTTGCATGTAATTTATGAGTCATCCTGGCTGACCGGGTAAATAATAAGAATAATGCCCCGAATAATCCACACAGAATCGTCTAGCCTTAAGCTAAGCAGAGCTTGTGTATGAATGTGTATCAATAGGGTACCTACCTAATATGCATGTGACTTCAAAAAAAGCTGATTATTTTTATGTGTATTCTCTATTGTTACAGAAATATATCTGCATATTTATTTTTTATGTTTTTATTGTGCTTTTTTTTTAAAAGTAGATAATTTAACAAGCAAATTTAAAGCAACATTTCTAAACGTGACGTCACCGTTCACCGTCTTTTCATGAAGCTTTTAGCGTTTTTTTTGAAGCAAAGAAATAAAATGACTTATCTGACACAAAACATAAACAACAAACATGATGTTTTTTTATCATTTATTGCTTTTTAATTGTATATTGCTTGAAGGAACAGAATCACTTTGAGTTGACAAACTGAACGGTGATGTGATGTCACAGGAAAAGGGCAGCGATTTTATTACCCGAAATTGAGCACAGTTTTATTTTCTTATTATCAAATAAGAAATAATGTTATTGATTTCTTGTATTATAGAATTTCGGGACTCTCTATCGGGAATCGAAACTGCATCCTCCTGTATCCGCCACCGTGGGGGACTGGCGGAGACCATGATCGATGCTTAAAACTTATATATAATTATTATATATACATATATGCTATTCTATATATAATTTTAGTACATGCCAATAATATATGGCCCTCAGTCTCCGGCAGCCTAACTATTTCGAGCTCTATCAGTGGTTTCAGTTCCGATGGGGCAGAGGGTGCGAAGAGTCCCCGGAATTTTCCCAGCTGCCAACATACAGGGTAGTTTGGCACCTCGGCTTTAACGGAATAAAGTTTAAGCACTGATTGGTGAGGTGTTGGAGGAGTTAAAAATTGCCAAATATCATGTACGTCTGTCGTAGGTCAGAAGATCTACCACTGAGCCGATCCCTGGTTGGTAGGCGAGGACTAAAATCTACCACCAAAATATTGTCGTCCTGAACCATTTCCAGCACATGAGCCAAGCGGGTAAACATGAAACTTGTTACATACATGTGATTTTTTAGTGAATTTATTATGAAATATCAATTAATGCTTTGTTCGATGTCTCAAGTCAACTTCTGCTCTCCTGGTACTCTGTGACCTTTTATTTTGCCCTTTGTATTAAAGGGTATTTATAACACACGGGGCGTTGAATATCTTGTCAACAAAAAGCTTACTGTTCAGAGCATCTCACCACGCATTTGTACACTGAAATAAAATGTACAGTATGCTTCGAAAGAAACTAATCAAAGTCTTATAGGAAGTAGTCACTGTTCTACTTCCTAGACTAGACCATCAGTTCCAAAGTTCATCCATGAGTTAAATAGGTACCTACCTACCTACTGATGAACTTTCTAGAGCAATATAACTTTTGCTCCACCAACGCCTTTTTGATACGTTCTAGTCTAGTGAGAGTGGACCTGGTTCGGACCCGTAGATCAGTCGCGTTACGGAATATACTCTAAGTATTATTACCGCAGAAGAAAAGTTTTTAGCACAGATGCGAGTCCCGTTTCAAAACCAGCAGCGACTCTAGTGAAAGCTGAATTCTAAAACTTTATCAAGTTCTTCTTTTCTTCTATTCAATAATTTTTTGAGTAAAGGTTGTCGCAGACCCACGAAAGTTCAAGCTTTCCACTAGTTTCAAACAAGTAGTCCGCGAGCCATGTCATCTGATGTGTCAATATTAAATACATCTAAATGTTACGAGTTAAAGTCCATATTCGAATGCACATTTTTGTGCTGCGCGGCAGTGGTGTTTTTCAGGAATCCTACAAGCTTTATCTAAGTAACGCTAAATAGCCTAGTTAAAGTAAAGGTGGGCAGAGCACTTGGCTAAAAAGGATAACGGAAGGTCAATCCATCACCGAATGGTGGCTGAGAGATGCAAACTACAGTATGGTTGCAATGAAACACTTGATAAGATTTGAAATACCAAGAGACAGACAAACCTCCCGATGCGCGATGGTTAGGGGACATAAAGACCATAGTTGGGAAACACTGGCCACGACTCGCAGGGGACCGAAAATACTAGCGCAATAAAAAAAGAGGATTTTGGCATAGAGCTAATGCTGCTGTCACATCAGAAGGATGTGTCACTGAACAGTTCTGCATCTTGAAGCCAATGACGAAGCTACGTGTGAGTTGACAAGCGACTTCAGTGCTTTCATGCACACGGGTGTGAGAAATTAGGAAAATGAGGCGTATTTGTCGCATTCTTTTATCTTGTTTGTATCTTATCTACTATCATTCTAATCTAAGTCTTCTACTAAAGGTATCTATATACAGCAGTAAGTGCAAATGGTCTGAAATGATGATCTGTCTCAATTATTGACTACGCATATACGAGCATAAACGTAGATACAAAGGCACTGTATATCCTTTTGCTTTTAAGAGTTAGGTAAATTCCCTTACAGAGAAATATTAATGTTAGTTAGTTCCTAAAGGTATTGAGATTTTTTAATCGTCACGGCGACGACGGCCGCAGCCTCATCGCTGCGCAATCGCATCGTTTTGAAATCGCTTGCAAATCGCCAGAGTGATAAGGCTGTTAGTACCTTTAATTTGCTCTAGGTTATATAAATAATCATTTATTGTAGTTGCACAATGATTGTAATTCACTGCTCTACGATGATTAAAATTACCAAATAGAAAAACATGATCAATCATTATGCGTTAACAATTTCGTAATCACTTTTTCCAAAAAACATGAATGTAAAGCTGACATTCAGTAAATTTTTATTGTGATCTCATTGTTTATTTCGTTTCTTTATAATTTCGATATGGCGTTTATTGCCATACCTACGGAAACTGCCGTTTACAATAATTAGATATCTACCTCACGTGGTAGAGTAGTGAGTGCTACTTATCACACGCGGAGATTAATTTAATTAATTAATTTAGATTTCTTTGTTTTTATTGTTGAGTTCCTTTTTTATGAAAATAATAAACTAATTATACCAATAGATAGCCAGAAAGTCTCCTTTAATTTAAAATCGGTGTCTGGTGCGTATCATTCATACAATTTAAATCAAAAGATAAATGAAAAGAAAAGTCGTGGAGTAAATGATTCGACGGGATGCTGATGCTGTTATTTCTCAAGTTGTTCTACTTGGATGCCGGTACTTATGCTTGTAATTTCATTAATATCTGTCCTTATATCGTATCTCTCTGAATGCGAAGTGTAGATGATGGTTATTAGCAATACCCTAAAACATTAACTCGCGTATCAAAGATTTGTGCATGACAACTATCTACTGAAGTGTGTTAAGTGAGTGCTGTTGACGAAACTTTTTCGTCTGTTAAAGTTGACGTAAGAAAATTCTATCAAAGACGTCAGTGAGAATGTTATCGTCCGATCACCTTTTAGAAGAGCACTATCCAGTTAGTTAAGTAAATGTTACTAACCTTTTCGTATAAGCAAGCTGGTAACCCTGCGCAGTGCCTCTCTTGGCGACTTCTGGAAGAACTTAGGCGTCAGATTTGGCGGCAGGGTAAGCGGCTTGCGAGCTGCTGAGCCCTCCCAGGGAACCTGCTGCTCGGCCGCCTTGCTTGCGGTTAGTCGGTCCAGGTGCTCGATGGAAGCTGGCCTGCGTAAGCACAGGTTAGGAATTAGGCGCTGGTTAGATGGTTAGCTGTCACAGGCATGTTATCACCTAGCAATAGGCATTGAATATTCTTTTGAACACATAACCATAATTGATGATTACTGATTTTTGGCTACATTGAAAAAAGTCGAACATTATAAAGCTGAATAATACTGAGCAGGTACCTACTACCTTAATTATTGTTCTTTCCATTTTTAAACCTGTGTTTTTCCGTGTTAGTTGATTTCCGAACCCGAATCGTCCTTAATGGAATGAACAATTACCTATTTAAGTACTTATTTAATTTACTGAATTTATCAATCAGTGCTGCAAATGGCCTTGATAGGAGCTAAAATAATGATGTCCATTACAAACGTTTTGTTTCACTAGGCACTCCAACTTCCAGTGCCAAAACGCAACGCTTTGTATACCTACAAGCTTAGGCGCAGTGCCCAAAATTATGTATGCACGGGTTCTTTGATTTTTTCCTTAGCTTAGCAAAAGAAAACTTCTTCGAATTGAGATAAAAATGATTGAAACTTATCGTACCTTTCGATAACGATTTTGAATCATAATTTTATTGTGGTAGCTTACCGATGCCGTTGTCGTGGGTACCACCCCCTCGGCGGTCCACCGAGCCTCAGCAGGTCAGCACCGGTGTTGACATTCGTCGCTCCCATTACCGAACCTCGTCCGTACCCGCCCAGAGTTGCACTGCCGCCTGTTGATAGAAAAATATTTCGATATTTGCATCAATAGCAGAGAAGCACTGTAATGGAATCATCATCTCATATGTGCCCTTTACATCCACGTAGGATGGTTAATGTAGCCTGGTGAATAATACAAAATGTATAACCCATATACTTATTAAATACATTAAATTTTACTTGTCTAAGTGCTTATTTTGTAAGCTTAAAGAAATAAACGTTATTGAATTTTGAGTTATGACTCAATTCGCATTTTCTTAGAATAGACCTTCGTTTGAAATGACTACTTGGCTGACGATGTATCACGAAGGTGAAGAGTGAATAGGTGTCTTCTAGCTAGTAGAAGATATCATTCACTCTAGTCTTGAAAGCAGGTAATGAGTGAGTTCCAAGTCTTAGCCAAAGCTAAAAAAGAACTGTGTCCAAGTAGAAGGAATATCCGCAAGATAAGGGTGGTAATGCACCATAAATGTGTAAGTAGATGCAAAATCTTGTTAAATATACTGACTTTCCTGTAAAGACCTTAGGTACCAAAAAATACTAGTCTAAAACGAAAGTAAAAGAATTGACAGAGAAACGCATATTAAAACTATTTTTGTGGAGGCCAATGATAGAGATGAGGTAGAGTCGTGTTAGATTCAATATTTTAACTAATTCTTATATATCTACGGCTGGCCAGCCCCGGAGTCCAATCTATTCGTACAATCATCACATTGTGTTTTTTTCTGCAGCATTGATTTGTTTTAAAGTTTAGGTATGCCAAGTCCGTGCAACATTCAAAATGTGTATAATATGTGAAGGTAACTCTTAAAAACTAAGTTTTTGCCTATAAGTAACTTGCATATCAGAACAGGACCTAATTTAAGTTTGTATTAAGTGATATGTATGTGGTTGGTAAACCTTTTCTATAGATACTAATCTTATAAAGAGGAAAGATTTGTTTGTTTGTTTGAATTAAATAGGCTCCGAAAATACTAAATCGATTTGAAAAATTATTTTACCATAAGAATCCTACATTATCCTTGATGAACATATATGTCATAGGCTATCCCGTGCGAAGCCGGGGCGGACCACTAGTCATAAATAAATAAATAAACTTTACATCGACGACCAAACAACGGTTTTTGATGTTGAATTCAGAGAGAGAGATTTGAGTCCTTCTTATGCGTCTTGATTGTATCTTTTTCATCGCTTTATTCCTTGGCGGTCCCGTGGAGTTCCTGGGCAGAGTCCGTGGCACGTCGCAGCTGTGGGCGAACACAAGTGTCTCGGACAGGCTGGCTAAGGTCTAATAGTCCCTCGTCCGCCAGACGCCTCCTTATTTAATGACTGTATGGAGTTCATAGTGTTATTTCTCGGCGGTCCCGTGGAGTTCCTGGGCGGAGTCCGTGAGACGTCGCAGCCGCGAGCGAACACTGGTGTCTTGGGCAGGCTGGCCGAGGTCTGCAGAGGGCCTCGTCCACCAGACGCCTTCTTACCTATTGACTGTATGGAGTTCATAGTGTTATTTCTCGGCGGTCCCGTGGAGTTCCTGGGCGGAGTCCGTGGGACGTCGCAGCCGCGAGCGAACACTGGTGTCTCGGGCAGGCTGGCCGAGGTCTGCAGAGGGCCTCGTCCACCAGACGCCTCGCGGTTCTGCCGCTGCAATGTTCGTCTACGGGCACCGCTTGCTCCAATGTCTGAAATAAGTAGGCATTTTTCAATAAATGACGGAGATCTTAAAACGTAGCTTCCTAATGCTTTATAGTATTTTATTAATCT
Organism: Eupithecia vulgata; assembly: GCA_946478455.1. Classification (NCBI taxonomy): domain Eukaryota; kingdom Metazoa; phylum Arthropoda; class Insecta; order Lepidoptera; family Geometridae; genus Eupithecia; species Eupithecia vulgata. Next base: position 6,722,359 of record OX297862.1, on the reverse strand, counting down.
ACGTATTGGACAGTGGGTTTTGGCCGAAAGGTGTCGTTTTCAGGAAGTTCATTGGACGCCTGTAAGATGACACTGCGCGAGCGTCATCGGAGCGTCGATGACTGTTAATTTTTAATGTTTTTATCTATGTTAGTCTCTTAGGTATTTATTATATGGGCCCCAATTAAGTTACTTTTTGTACACTTTCTTTGTTGCCTGAAATAAAGTATTATTATTATTTATAATAAAGGGAGACATAAAATAACACTTATTTCGTGGCCCGCGACGCACACCAGGGCGGTGACGCGCCCAGCGGGTTGCACTAGGAAATTATAAACAGCAGGTTTAATGACAAATTAATTTCCACGGACATTAAAAGACATCGTCGTTAATAGGTAGGCTACTCTACCTTGCGTTTGGTAGTGTACCACACCTCGCAGCACAATCTAGTTCTAGACACTTAGTAGTGTCTTCTTCTCGTTCTTCTTGTGTGTTCTTGACCCAAGTAAGGAGAGCTAGATGGTTCTAGACTCTCCTTACTTGGGTCAAGAAAATGCGGTGTGGATTGTCAAGCATTATTTATTTATTTACTCTACACTACCTAATGCTTGGTAGTGGTAGTGATTTGTAAGGGTAGTGATTTTCTGATGATGATGATCTGAAGGAAATATTCATTCAACGAACCTGTCGGCAGAGTCCTTCTGTCAGTGGAACCACTTTTGAAGTTGCTATTTCTTCTGTTTTTGTTGTAACTGGTTTCCATTGATCTCGTTTTCAGGCTGTTTGTAGTATCTCGGTGCGGTGGTACCGCTGGGGGTTCTGAAGGCCTGAAACAAGTGTTAATTTAATTTTGCAAAATGTTGTTGATTAAATATTTGTGTACGTGCTAGTGGGAGAGCCAGCTCTGTTATACATATGCAGACACATTGATGTCTTCAAGTGTGCATTATATAATTTTTGTATCTCTACAAAAACGGTCAGAGTAATGTTCCGCTTCCTTCTTACCCTCGTCACGCCACTCGCTACTTTTTAAGGAGGAAATGTTTCTTACCCGTGTACTGACCGGCGTTACGGGGAGTAATGTAATGTGGACACAGTTTTCGTGCGGTCAGGAAGAAGCTGTAACAGCGCTCGCAACAAGATGCATTTTAGCACACTGTGTAACGTATCATGCCAGCTGCGAATGTTACATTACGATCCGTACTAGCAGAAACAGGACTAGCTTAGTATGCTTCAAGAAATTTACCTTCGTCTAGAGTCCATTGTGGGAGTGTGGAGTGGCAAAGTGTCCGCTTTTTTGATGTGACGCTTGTCTGTGGACTGCTGCATTATTTCAGTGTACTCGTCTTCTACTTCTTGAACCGGCGATGGAGGCAGTGGAGGGAAAGTTGGCGACTCTGGTGTCTGCGGTAAGGGACCGAGCTCGTGAACCATAGTTGGCGATGGAGGCAGTGGCGGGTGACGGAACGGGTGCTCTACTATCTGGACGTTGAGAGGGAAATCCCCACCACTCGACACCGCAGAGTCCGATGAAGACGGCTGACGCATTAATCCCACTGGCGTATCTTTAGCACTAGTAGATTTATGCATGCTGTTTGACCTCCTCGAACGATCACGGCGATCTATCGACCTCTGGTTCTGTATCTCATTGTGACTCGAGGACTTCTGAATATCATGCCTCTTCTGTCGCTCCCTAGAACTATAACGGTAATTGTTGTCTATGATATCCTTAGATACTTCATCACAGTACTCGTCCTTATGAATATTCCAGTCTTTTGGCATGTATGGGGTAAAAAGTTTTTGGTCCCGACTTTGATTGAGAATCGCGGTGATGTTGTTTTCGATTTTACGTAGAGGAGAGGTTTCTCCACTGGAGCGTTCTCCGCTTTCCTGGTCCTCCTCCTCCTCCACGGTGGTGATGAGCGCCTGGCGGCTGGCACTACTCTCGCCGTCGGCGCCGAGGGTCGGCAGGGACACCACGCGCACCATGTTAGGCGGCACAGTCGCCAGCTCGTTCACCGTCTCGTTGCACTCGTTCGGAGTAGTCTCCTCTACCTTACCTTCCTTTATCAACGACTGAATATTATCGAACGTGGATGAATACTTTTTGAAATCCGAGAATCTGTTCTGTGGTGACAATTTATTATGCACTAAGTTTGTCTTAGAAGAATAATTGCTCTTTTCGTTCGGTAACTTTCTGGTCCTTGGGCTGTGCGCATAATATTCCCCACCGACGTACCGATCCTGGCTGTTATTGAGATCTAAGCTCAATCTTGATTTCGGTGACGTTATTTCCTTACTTAGCCTTGAATTTGGCGTGCAAAGATCTATGCTATATCTAGAATTGGGAGTGTTCAGTTCGCGGCTCAGTCTTGAGTTAAGATCGACGCTGTACCGAGACTGCGGAAGACTGAGATCGGAACTGGGGCGTGAGTTGTATGAACCCACTGAGCCGGAGCCACTAATTGATATGCTGGACCCGTCTATGGATTTGTCCGCGTCTAGGCTTCTATTTAGACTGTGACTGTTTACCAAGTTTGTGGCACTGGTCTGTTTGGTAGCGGTGTTTTTATTGAAAGCTGGTAGCTGTTTCCTGTTTTTACCCTTCCGTATGACATAAGTGCCGCAGTCTTGATTGCGTCGGTTGTCGGAATCGACGTCGGAGATCGGCGAGACCAGAGGCTCGCACTGTGAGATCGGCGGCGGTGGCGGCCAGTACTCCTCGCCCCAGTCGTCGTCCACCCGCTGCGGGATGGAACTGGTGCTTGAATGTGACTGGTCACCAGACTTTCTTCGTCTCCTGCCAATAACCTGAAATCACAAATATTTTTTGTAAACTCCTACAATAACGTCCTTAACCTATATAAGTAAAATCGTAGCCATATCGTAGCACGAAAAGCGTAGCACAGTATTTTCGTGGTAATAACCACGAAAATATACCTTAGACTTTAGATATACCTTAGTGCTTCCTGGAGTGAGTAGGGGATCATCACCATCGAGTGACACTTCCCAAGCGATGGAATTGCGTTTCGAAGGTGTGGTGAGCGCGGGTGGAGGCGGCGGCAGCGACTCCTCTAGCGAATCGTCTGAAAAGTGCTCTTCGTCTCCCTTATTTGAGCTTCTCCTCTTTGGGTTCCCCACTATGTCCTCCGATGATCCTCTACACACTTCTCTATGTCTCTCCATAGAACCAGCGAGAGTTCGCGGAGGCAGTTTGCCTGTAGGTGATAGAATTTCCCCGTCAGGTCTCGAGTCTCGACTTTTTCTTTCGGAGCTTTTGGTGTTGGAGGGCGAGACCATCTGGAATGTCGGGGAGTGGGCTTGTTTCAGCTGTAAGTTCGGTCCGGGGTATATGGTGACAGGGTGTTCGTTGTAGGGTTTGTCTTTGAATTCCGTGGAGAAGCCCATGAAGGGGAAGACCGGTGGGTTCTCAACGCTGGGTGACTTGGTGAGGTTGGAGGGGTGACGCGGGGGGAGCCAGGCGGGCTGTGCGTCGGGGGGCGGGGGACGCGCGCCGTGCTGCAGCGACGCGAACCGGTACGGAGGCACGGGCGGCTGCTGCAGCTGGAATCCGTTCGTCTCTTCCTTCTCCCACCCGTATGGTCGTTGATGCTTTGTTTTCGGCTGGAATGTAACAAATTGGCAAGTGTTTATTATAAGAGTACCTACCTATCTCTCTATTATTTGTTGTGTGCACATAGGTTACGTACGTTTCAAGGTAGATTTTTAAGTGTTATCTTGTTAATAATGATATATACATATGTATATAATATATATGTATAGGTATAATAATAATGAATAAAAATGTAATCATTTAAGTACCTATATTCAAGAGCTTAAGGCCAATACGAATTCGGCTAGATTCTGTATAGGTATAGTAGGTACTTAAAGTCGGAGTTTAAGACACTTACGAAAGTAGTTTGTGTGGCTGTTGTGATCCCGTTAACACTTATGATGGAGTCCAGTCTCTCTTCTGCCTCGCGCTGCTCAATTGATGTCATTCGCCTAGCATTAGCTGAAGACACCCTGAAACGAAGAACATTCAAATGTTATTTTCGGTTTTCTTATTTCATCTCAAAGCTATAACAATGATTTGATTGTCCAGCATTATTATTGTAAATCCTTCCTACTAATATTATAAACGCGAAAGTTTGTGAGAATGTATGTAAGTATGTTTGTTGCTTTTTCACGCAAAAACTACTGAATGGATTTTGATGAAACTTCACAATAATATAGCTTACATATCAGAGTAACACAATTCATAAAGATATTTGTATACTAGCTGTGGCAACGGGAACTACGTGGGTGAAGTCGCGGGCTGCAGCAAGTATTGCAATAATAATGCTGGACACCCACACAATTTCACACAGCATCATCTGGAGCTAGATGATACTGTATTTGTGGTACTAGAAAAAGTTGAGGAAAAAGTAGGCGTGAGTTTATTTGACAAATGTCGAAAGGTCAAATCGACTCGGAATGTACATACAAAAAATACCCTATATTATGACCTTTTGCGAACCATTTCCGAAAACAAGGCTGTTTTGTTAGACCTTGGTTTAGTTTAGAGTTAGACAAAGAGCAAACCCCATTTTCAGTAAGTTTTAGGAACTTTTCAGAGATGGCGTTACTGACGCAATGAGGCAATTCCGCCGTTCAGCACACACACACAAGCTACGTGGCGCTAGTTGGTAGGTACAACCTTGAATACTATAAATGTACCTAGTGCGTTTGCTTAGGCAAGATAAACCATTATTTATCACTTATAATGGAAATTAGAATGTTTTCATAAGGGGTCCGTAGATCCAATAAGTCCGTCGTGATGACAGAGGCCGCAGGGCACATGATTCAACACGCAGGACCTTTGCCATGCCTTCCGCAAGGCGAGTGAGGTGACGCTCTTTTTCATGCGCAGGTTGGGCCTTATTTGCATGTTCTAAATCTCACATCTACTGACAATGCTAGTCCTCTGATAAAGATAGTCCTCCTGTAAACGCCTTAATTGCTTAGGTTTTTGCTTTATAGTGCGTAGACAAACCTAACATAGGCTTTAAATGGTACTACTAACCAAGATATGTACCTAACGAATTTTTATGAATAAATTATATCTATCTAGCTCGCACTGGGGCTTGAATTACTCTTTTTTCTCAGGTGATAATGCCATAATTTCCACGCTGGGCACGCTGGGTTGGGGATGACGCTGCTGCTTAGCCCTGTCGGATATCCCATATTCACACAGACACACTTGCGACACCTTGGCGGGAAGTTTTTGGGTTGTGCAAATTTTAAAGCAATGCGCACATTAATCCAACGCCGCTCCCACGCAGCACAAAAATGTGCATTTAAATATGATTAAATTTACAGTGACAAAATGTTCCCTAGACCATCAAGTGAGTAGCTCTTAAGCTGTATGTCGTAAGATGCCGTCAATATGAAATGCATCTAAATGTTACGAGTTAAAGCCCATATTGAAATCATTTTTTCTATGTTGCGTGGTAGCAGGGCATCTCTGGTCTGCGACAACCATAAGCTGGCACCGCACCAAACTTCGTAAGCGGCTTCTTATTTCTTGAAAAGTATCATAAGATAATGGTACTAGGTACTTCGGCAAGAGAGTAGATATGATGAGATCGGCCTCAGGACTGACGGCGGGTCGGGGGGCTAGAGTTCCTCGCGCTTCTCCGTCAGACGGAAACCCAATGCAAACTTACTTGGGAAGTGAGTAGATATGATGCTCTAGGCCTCCTCGAAGACGGCGACGCCCGGCGACAGTGGGTCGGGAGGCGCAGGCTCCTCGCTCTCCTCCGTCGGACGGAAAGCCAACGCGAACTTACTTGGGCAAGAGAGTAGATATGATACGCTGGGCCTCCTCAGGCGGCGGCGGCGAGCGCGGCGAAGGCGGGTCGGGGGGCGAGGGCTCCTCGCGCTCCTCCGTTGGACGGAAACCCAACGCGAACTTCGCTCTGAAAATTCAATACCTATTTTAATACTTTAAAAATAGACAGGGACGCTAAAATATACCTGTTTTGAACGTGTTATTTTGTGAAATGTGTGTTATATAGGTACACACAGCTATAGTTTTTTGACTGTAGGTCAAACGTCAAAAAGTTTTATCTCCAAGTTCGCCTTACAGAGTAGGTAAGGATTGTACAATAATGTTTTCTCTAAAGCCATATGATATTGACCTCTGCTGTTTCCGGAACAATAGTCTTTTAATAATTTGGCGTGTTTTCAATAAATACAAACTTCTATATACCCAAATCAAACAAATAAAAAAGTTGGTTTTTATTGGCAGATATATCGATCTACCTTCATTCTTTGTCTTTTGCTACGAAGAATGAAGGTAGATCGATATATCTGCCAATAAAAACCAACTCCCAGTGACATTAGTTCTTCCGTGATCATGGCGCATGAAACTGTGTCGAAATATTGGAAAACTCAAAAATCGAATCAATGACTTTATCATAAAGTCTGTTTCTATTTTCCAATAATGTTGTGTGAATATTATTAAGTAAGTAGGTAAGTACACTTCAAAGACGAGCTTCCTTGGGCTGAACGAGCTCTGCCAGTGTGCAGACAGGAAATTGCAAATGTTCGCAACTTTATGGTTTGGCGGAACTTTCTATTTCCCCGGTAACTTGAAGTTTTATGGGGCTCATTTATAATTTGTTACAAAATATAACTTATTTTGTACGTGCCAGGCATAGTGATCCAATTATTGGACATTTAATAATTAAATCTCTTCAATTCGTATCCATCTCATTGGCAGTTCAGCTAAAAAATTAAATAAATACCCAAAAATTTACGATTTCGGCGGGACTCGAACCCGCGCCCCTCCCTCAGTACGGGTGTGCTCTAACCATTTAAGCCACGAAATCGATACTCGCCTAGTCGAAAATCTTTGGGACCTCCTCTACTCTAGCACTGCCGGTAGTTCAGCTACCATGAGTCTGCGAGTAATTTTTAGAATTACCCAAAGCCTCATTTGTTGGACACAATATCCCCCAGTGTCTTCGCCGGGACCAGCACTATGTAAGGCCTAGATGACATACGGTTTAACCAGATTTGCTTACCAGTGGATTAGATTTGCACTGGAATCACACTAAAATTATTCATGTATCACGGCGTCATGAATTGAAGTGGCGGCACTACCCTGCTCGACATCAAACATCATAGTGTTTTATTTCCTTTCAATAACTAAAACAAGTTTTTTTATCTACCTTAATAAAATGTTAGTTTTCGAGTTAGTACAAAAAGTCGTCCCAAGTTTTTTATCCCCTATTGATAATCTGATAATTTGTAGTAAGGCCAGGCCATGTTTGATAATTTGTTTGAGTGAGTTACAAAAGTTATCAATGAATAAATATTCATTGATAACTTTTGTAACTCACTTGGAGTTTTGTTGTTGTAGCGTATACATTGAAAGCCTTTGAAAGATACATTAATCTTGGTCATTAACGTTGGAGGCCGAACCCCTAACACATTGACTGCCACAGTTGCATAAATTTACCGTTCTCAAGCAGCTCGTTCACTCCTGTGAAGGTTGTCTGTGAAAGGGTAATCGTCCTCGTACCTTCTCCCGTTCATGCTCATGTATCCATCGTCCTCGGAGGTGTGTCCCGCCAGCGGCGAGTCGTCGTCGGTGGCGGGGGTCGCGGGGGTCGCGGGTGTCGGAGGCGCGGCGCGGGCCTCCAGCGACCGCGGCTCGCCTTCGTCGTACTCGCTTAGCACCTGGTCCAGAAGCTCGAGGGAGCGTTGAACATCGTCGCACCCACTGGAAGTTGGAGAGGCATCGGTCAGGTGGTTGAACGGAAACTTTCTAGTAGGTATATTTTCCTGTAGGTACCTTTAGTATCAGTACCTACCAGTTTATTTTATATTATTTTCAGCAAGCAAAGAGGAAATCTCGTTGCTTCCAGCAGTTTTTAATTATAATTTGTAGTTTTAAAATTTGAATATTTTATTGCTATCATGCGGTACAAAACAATATGGCCTTTAAGTGTAATTAATTTAAGCACTGCCTAGGTTGGGGGGATGGTGCTATGTGAAATGTTTGGCATTATAATTAATTAATATCTCATTTCAAGTCTTTAGTCAGTGTTCATAGAAAATTATAAAATTATAAGACCAATCAACCTGCAGCCGATCACAAAAACGATGCCTCCTCTCCTTTAAGTAGTCGAGCGAACCCAATTTGCAACCGTGCAATTTCCGCACCGGTTTTCTAGTTGGATTGTCATAGTAAATAAGATAGCATAACTCGCGAGCGCTGGCGACCTCACCCGCCGCAGCCTATTCTCCGAGATAATGGTAAATTGGAGTCATTTCCTTCCGTCATTCCTATAAGTGCCAGTCCGTCCGCCTCGAAGACACTTCCTTTAGCGTCACCATTACGATCGAATTAGGGACGATAGATATTGTAACGTCTTATATCACTCAACGTTGACATAATTCTATTAGCTGATTTTATCTCCGTTGTTGGAAAAACGTGTAGGTTTTATCTGGGATTTACTGATTTAGCCTATCACATGCCCTCCTTCTAACCTTTGACAAATGGTGGAGGAAAACGTAAAAATGTATAAAGTTATCTTGACATTTACCCTGTAAGTGGGTGTCGTCGGTGCGTAGGGAAAATGTAATAGGTGTCCCCCCGACGGAAAATATGAAAGGAATTTTGGCAAGTTGCTAAGCAAATATTTTCGAATAAGCTTTTTGTGCAAAGGAATATTTCGATGTTCATTGAAAAGGACTGTTGATGTATGGTAGCTAGAACGTAGCTAGGTATTTTAAGGTAAAGTGTGCGGTGTCCTCTATGCTAGTGGTTGTGGGAGGCACAAAGGCCTCTTTTCAAAGAGGGCGCTTTTGCAACAACCCTCGATAAGCCCTCGAAGCGGCGGAGCGCTGCTCTTTACATTTGCTCAATAAACTGAAATGTTAACTACTAAATAATTCAAGTCTTTTAAAGCACCGAGCACGATATTTATCAGTTTAAAAAACATCTGGTGGAAAGAATCCACTTTTATGAAGGTACTTGTCTACTGTCTGTCTTTATAGTCTTTGAAAGTTATGAAAATCGTTGCAATCTTAGTAGGAGATGCAATAATTGAGTTTGGTGGTCACAAAGTGCAACATCGTATCTTCTCCTAAACTATACAAAATAAAACTATGATAGAGGCATTAAATAAAGCTCATTGAAAATTTTGAAATTACCTTTGTTCAACCAAATAATAAGATATAATAGGTGGTGGCGCTAGTTTGGGTCGGGGTACCGTCTTAAATGCCCAACTGCTGTTTCAATAAATATAAAAAGCAAGCATACTAGGTACTTTCTCAACGTAAATCCAATATTGGAGGGTCCTGACCCGATATCACGATGAACCTTGTCTCTTCAGCGATCTCTGTCCCATCGAGTGGGTTCATTAGTGTTCACCTCACTAATGATGCCAGCTCCTAAGGACACCACACCAACATCCAAGATTTCCTTTCTAAAAAAATAAAACTCATTGATTCAGTTCCACTTGAACGGGATTCGACATTTTATGCGGGGATGGAGAGCCGCAGATAAAAACGCAATTTCTCCGCAAAATAAAGATCTTTCAGTAGATTGCTTTACAAAAAGGTTCAGAATAAATTAAATTTTGATCTGTCCATTCATACAAAATTCATCTGAAATTAATAGATGTTATTTAAATACAAATCCAATTGAATATTTATCAATAACAAACACAAATAAAATAATAGTTTATTGTGTTGTAGAATGTAGAAAAGTTCCTATGACTTGACTAGTCATTTACTTACAGTTCTACATACCTATTACAACCTAGGTTGTAATAGGTACCTTAATCCCTTCCTATCTGTACAATCTTATTTCGTTCGGAAATTGCAATTGACTGAAATTGAAATGTAACAAAATCAACGCTGGTAATGATATTTGATTGCCTAATCCGGTTGTGGTTTTATATCGAATCTTTACGCCTGTTGCCGCCGCTACCGGTGGTAATACAATAAAGCTTCAGTGTGAGGCGGGTGGTTGCGGATAGAAGCCTACTTGCGTATGCTTAGTCGACTTGGAACTTGTTTGTGTGTAGGTAGGCACTAGGCAGTCGTTCTTCGTCAGATTGTATTGTATCGCCAGTCTACCACAAAGCAGAGCACTCAGCATGAGTGGCGCGGCGGGCGCGTGCCTGCCTTTGTTTTATTTCACCCACACTCCTTCGCTTTGGAAACTTTTAAGGGGAACTTCAAATTGCGTTTCTCCTTTAAAACGGAGCTGGTTTGCGCTGATTAGTTGGACGTAGTTGGCTTGCTTGGACGTAATTTATATTTGGAATCGCTCGTACGGTTTTCGACATTCTTTTTGTTTTTCCTTTGTTTTCTACAACTCTCAGAGTTTTGGGACCTGTTTTATTTTCTTCAACCTTTTTTAATTGCAAACTATTTTTCTAAAGAAACTCAAGTTAACTTTAGTTAGACAAGCTATTTTAGAAAGAACAGTTTGTAGTTTATTTAGGTTTTCGTTCATAAAATAGAAGATACTCCAGCTTGGAGCACGCAGCGCTGCTGGCTCGCAGCCTACATCTTGATACTACGCGGGTACTTTTTATGCGGAAATGAGCGCAGCGAAGCGGAAGTGCAAAGCAACGCTTACCCCCCCACCCCGGTCGTCGACCCCGCTCCTTCTTTGTGTACTACAAGTCAATGCGCATATGCGTATCAAGCCGGATGATGCTGACATCCCTGCTGATTTCGTACTCACATATTGACTTTTTTATTTACCCGCGAAGTTCCTATTTGCGAGCGTATCTATCTGGTTTTCTAGGACTCTTTACTACTTCAAAGCAATAAAAAGCCATAACAGGTTTTCTTGAATGGCTTATCAAAAATTCATTTGAATTCCGGGAGTATTCTTTGCTAAATTTTGATGACACTTCCACCATATTGCGAAAAAAACGGAGACCGAGTCGGTTTTGTATAGATTTCAATTTACATGTTATAAAATACCTTATTAACAAAGAAAATAAAATCAGATAACAGAAACAAATTAGAACCTAGTATTTACTCGAAACAATAGAGCTAACTGCAGACTGTTGCAAACAATCTACAGATAACACAACTGATCCATATCAATAGTCGAAACTGCATTGCCACGCTGGAGCGCTGTATTGCAGTTGCTTGCGCCAGATACTCACCAGCTCATGAGATCTTCGGCCAAATCTGCCGCCACAATTATAATGGAATTAGTGAATAATGCTGGACAATCCACACAGCATCATCTAGCCCCGAGCTAAGGAGATCTAATGTTATGGGTACTTGATGACTGATATTCTTAATCGTAGTAAGAATAACTAGAAAGATAACAAAAGGCAGAAACTTTCGTAAGCTTCCTGTGTCAGATAATACATAATGTATGAATGTATACAATGTCAACCAGTAAATTATATTTAAGAACTGACCTGCAACCCAAAACATTATGAATAAAGTAACTGAACTGAACTAATAGGAAGATGTACCTCTTCGTAGATATACTATTGAATAAAAACTTGTTTGCAACCTGTAGGAAACTTTGTCGATTCTGATACAGAATACAAGAAGTTAATATTCTATTTCCCGCAGAATGTCTATGTAGCTTTTGCGTTTTTACAGGCAAAGCTGCTGCATCTAATAGCTTTGAGCTCTGCATTGTAGTATTTGTTAAAGGTAATGAGCAATTTTTCTTTTTTAAATCCTCTTGTAGTAGTACATTCGCATAAATAATTGGCCTAAGAGTTCTTGTCGATGTTAAAAATATTAGGTGCTTAGTGAGGAAAATAGGTAGAAATACTTATATAATAGGTAGGCGTATATTGCTTGAAAATTATAGGAAATTCCCCATCAAGGAAGAAAATTTAATAAAACTAATTTGGAGGTAAACTTTAACTTCTACAAGGATTCCGCGAGAAACTTTCAATAGTCGAGAACTTTCATTTATGCTGCTTTTTAAAGTTGCTTGGAACTTCACCAATTAAATAATTTAGAACTTGACTAGGGTTCCTGGAAAGTTAGCATCATAAACATCTACATAGTTATCCAAGGCTCTACCTTTTATGTTTTAGAGGTAGATCAGTAGAGCTATCTAACTAGTAGTAACACCAAATGTGTGGCCACAATGAGGTTTATTAGTGTTTATTTTCTGAAAGGCAACCTTGACCACAAACACTGAATTTATGGCGCGACAAGCACTTGCGGTTTGTCTGTTATTCATGATGTACCAGTAGATACGAAAGGTCACGATATTTTGCAATAATAAATACTGCCTACAATACTAACTACCAACTTGAATTGCAAGCCAAATGAATTCATGCTAGAATTTACTCAGGCAGGAACAAAAACTTCACAAAGAGAATCCCTGGTCCTCTACCCATTGCGATTACAAAGTAAACTTTTGAGAGTGTATGACATCTCAAACGCTAATGATGCAAGTTAGAAAAGTTACGCTCGTATCAGATGTTCCATCGAACTTGCCTCCATTAATTTTACGCGCTCAACTGCGCGCAAAAACAGAAACAAGTTCGTTACGAGAACGAAACAATCTGCTCTACCAGAAGGTAATCTCCTACGAACTACACCTCGGGGAATGTGAGATTACGAGATATGCGAAGGTAGCACAATAACGCTCAGAATTTCTTCAAATTCAACAAAAAAATCCTTAGAAAAAAGTCTAGTTATGAAACTTGAAGGTAAAATCCAGAGATGAAATCCACATGAAACTTGCCTTAAAATTACTTGGATCGCTTTCAAGTTTATTTCGAGAACTAAAACAGCAGTAAAACAGTTAATACAGTTCTGCAAAAGCTATTCCGTTTTCTACTACTATGGGACGTTGGTACTCATAAATAAATGTTATTGGACGGTCGGCTTTTAGCAAAGAGTCCTTGGCGCCACGTTGTGTCGTCGGAAGGAAGCTTTGAGGACATGCCAATAAGCGTGTCGAACTCTACAACACCTCGATCACCAGCCCCGGAAGCAATTCCGCTCTTCCGTACAAGCTATAAGGTTGACATTACAAATAAGCTTTTACTATTATCGTCAGCACAGACTTAAAGCAATTTTGCGAGTCAATATTGAACTTTTCAGCTCTGGGGTGTGTGTGTTCCGATGTAACAAAATCGAGTGTTCTCTCCTAATCTATCAAGTATATTTCCCCTTTTATTTTTCCTTCGTCACTTCTGGTTAAATAAGCTCTGCTCAGTAAATAAATATTCTATTTCTATTGAATGCAGCAGATACTTTTATTTGCTTTTGCAATAAAATAGAAACCTGCAAAGGCAAGTAAAACCTGTAGAATTCTCCTTGTCCCTAAGACACCAACTCATTTTCCTAGCTAGTATTTTGATAGTCTGGATGGGTAGGCTATCGGTAGACGAGCACTGATTGCGATTTGTAGTGTTAATTAACCAATTACCTGGTTCTCGTCTTAGACAGGCCTCTGTGGAATCCTCGTTAAGGTACCTATTACCTAACCTCTTAATATCTATGGATCTTCTTGGCCTCAAGCGTTTTATTAGGGTAGACGCAGCAAACTATACGAATTTGTTAATAAAATACTACGTAAGAAATACCTAAGTTCCAACTTTAAATATCCTCTAAGTTAGATACTCGTATGGTAGTAATGAACAAAGACCAAAAACCAAGTTTAATTTTCATCCAAAAACATCATGTGTGGACCTTTTAAAGCTAAGCAATAATAAGGGTCCGAGGGCGTGGGTCTCCGAATTTGTCCAGTTTCAATTTAAATCCGGGGTGCTCCAGCAATATATCATGGATCTTAGGTACCTAGTACCTATTTTTTCATGGTTCTGATTTACGGCACAATACAAATTAGATTAGATTTTAACGGCTTTATTACAGCTACAGCGTTATTAATGGTGATCGATGGCAATAAAAACAGCTTTCCTTTCTCGATTTAAAATGAAAAGTCTGTTATGTTTATGTAAAACCCACAGCAGTATTATAAGTTGAGGAAAAATTTTGTGCACGATGCGGCACGACGTCCCATAAGTGTAAAAAATAACGCATGCGTCTGCGTTTTTACGAGTATTAATGTTAGGTATCGATAATTTTGTTCGTCTTTGCAAGATGCTAGACAGTAGATAGTTCAGTTTCAAAATTTCTTTAACATAATATAAATATAAGATTACAGAGAACTAGTGTAGATTTACTCCTAGTGCTTGTAAACATAGTTTATGAGCTGTTTTTTTAAGCTATACTTGGCTTATCTAAAAACTTGTAAAGATTGCAATAATTGCATACGAACTAAATAATAACAACATACTTTTGGAAAAACAAAAATTCAGCGTTAGCTAAAGCTTAAAAAAGATAATAAAATTGTATATTTTAAATTTTCAATATAATAATACTATATGAAATATATATAATAATGGCTGATAGAGGGAAGCCGGGTTAAATTGTCTAAGGAGGGAAATGGTAGAAAAGTACTAGTTGTGCCGACCCCACCTAGCGTGGGAAAAGGACCGAAAGATGATGATGAATACTATATGAATAGACAGTACATAATGAATGCAGTAGTTACTAGTATCGATTAACTGCTCTGCGGCCAGACGTCGCGACGACGAAAAACTATGCTCCCAACTTTCTGCTCTCATTTGCCAACATGACTACGAATAGTAGGAATATTTTGAACTTACATGAACTGAGCTATTAAATGAACAGAATTGAAACAGTTAATATGACCCCAACACTGCTGTACGTGGTTTTGGTACAAATTTGTTTAAACAGTAAACATTGGAATTACTCTCAGCTGAGTAACACCAAATCTCAGGGCCACAAAGCGATTGTGGTGTTATTTGGGCCCGCAACTAAACGTTTGTTTGGTTCACCTGATCAGTGGTATAAAATGAACTAGCAGGACTCTCAAAGGATTAGGTAAGTTTTATTTGCGTAAGGTGTTGATTTTTTCTATGTCCTTCAAGTAATTTAGAGAGCAAACATGAAAACTACAATTTAAAACAAGATTCGCCAAGTGCGAGTGTAACTCGCGCGCCGAGGGTTTCAAACATTTGCCAATTATTTGGACAATCAATTTTCTGAAATATTTTAAAAAGTATGAAACTCACAGAAATTTCAAAAAGTGTTTTGAAATGGTCAAAACGATACCTTTCATTTGATACCCCACATGGGTAGGTACCCCTTTTTGAAAAAAAATCCTCTTTTTTGACCATTTTTCAAAAACTATTATTATTACAGACTTCTCTATATTTTTCCTGTAAAATATAGATTGATATCTACAAACGCCTAATACATTGTACATGGATCGGTCTGCAATCTTCGGAGCTAGGGGGGGGGGGGGGGAATGGTCAATTTTTCGTCTTTTTTTGAAATATTTCAAAAAGTATGAAACTCACAGAAATTTCAAAAAGTGTTTTGAAATGGTCAAAACAATACCTTTCATTTGATACCCCACATAGGTAGGTACCCCCCCTTTTGAAAAAAAATTCCCCCCCTTTTTGACCATTTTTCAAAAACTATTATTATTACAGACTTCTCTATATTTTTCCTGTAAAATATAGATCGATATCTACAAACGCCTAATACATTGTACGTGGATCGGTCTGCAATCTTCGGAGATAGGGGGGGGGGAAAAGTAAATTTTTCGACTATTTTGGAAATATTTCAAAAAGTATGAAACTTACAGAAATTTCAAAAAGTGTTTTGAAATGGTCAAAACAATACCTTTCATTTGATACCCCACATAGGCAGGTACCCCTCCTTTTGAAAAAAAATTCCCCGCCTTTTTGACCATTTTTCAAAAACTATTATTATTACAGACTTCTCTATACTTTTCCTGTAAAATATAGATTGATATCTACAAACGCCTAATACATTGTACATGGATCGGTCTGCAATCTTCGGAGCTAGGGGGGGGGGGGGAATGGTAAATTTTTCGTCTTTTTTTGAAATATTTCAAAAAGTATGAAACTCACAGAAATTTCAAAAAGTGTTTTGAAATGGTCAAAATGATACCTTTCATTTGATACCCCACATAGGTAGGTACCCTCCCTTTTGAAAAAAAATTCCCCCCCTTTCTGACCATTTTTCAAAAAATATTATTATTACAGACTTCTCTATATTTTTCCTGTAAAATATAGATCGATATCTACAAACGCCTAATACATTGTACGTGGATCGGTCTGCAATCTTCGGAGATAGGGGGGGGGGGAAAGGTCAATTTTTCGACTATTTTTGAAATATTTCAAAAAGTATGAAACTTACAGAAATTTCAAAAAATGTTTTGAAATGGTCAAAACGATACCTTTCATTTGATACCCCACATAGGCAGGTACCCCTCCCTTTGAAAAAAATTTCCCCCCCTTTTTGACCATTTTTCAAAAACTATTATTATTACTGACTTCTCTATATTTTTCCTGTAAAATATAGATCGATGTCTACAAACGCCTAATACATTGTACATGGATCGGTCTGCAATCTTCGGAGCTAGGGGGGGGGGAATGGTCAATTTTTCGTCTTTTTTTGAAATATTTCAAAAAGTATGAAACTGACAGAAATTTCAAAAAGTGTTTTGAAATGGTCAAAACGATACCTTTCATTTGATATCCCACTTGGGTAGGTACCCCTACTTTTGAAAAAAAAATCCCCTCCTTTTTGACCATTTTTCAAAAACTATTATTATTACCGACTTCTCTATATTTTTCCTGTAAAATATAGATCGATGTCTACAAACGCCTAGTTCATTGTACATGGATCGGTCTGCAATCTTCGGAGCTAGGGGGGGGAATGGTCAATTTTTCGTCTTTTTTTTAAATATTTCAAAAAGTATGAAACTTACAGAAATTTCAAAAAGTGTTTTGAAATGGTCAAAACGATACCTTTCATTTGATACCCCACATAGGTAGGTACACCCCCTTTTGAAAAAAAATTCCCCCCCTTTTTAACCATTTTTCAAAAACTATTATTATTACAGACTTCTCTATATTTTTCCTGTAAAATATAGATCGATATCTACAAACGCCTAATACATTGTACGTGGATCGGTCTGCAATCTTCGGAGATAGGGGGGGGGGTATGGTCAATTTTTCGACTTTTTTTGAAATATTTCAAAAAGTATGAAATTTACAGAAATTTCAAAAAGTGTTTTGAAATGTACAAAACGATACCTTTCATTTGATACCCCATTTGCCTTCCTAGGTCTCTTTCGAAATTTCAACATCAAAATTTGTACTGAAAATATTCATTTTCATTTTTCATTTATTTATATATTTTTTTCTTAAAATCAGTAATGGCGCACGAAATGTATCATTATTTCAAATTTCAAGTTAATAGCTGCAGTAGTTACTGAGATATTCAAGAAAGAGCGGGGACGGACAGAGCGAGACCATAAGGGTTTCAAAACCGATCTTTGAAACCCTAAAAAAGGTAAACACCAGGAATCACCTAAAACCGAAAAAAAAACTTTGTTGAACTAGCGTCACGTTTCGATGGCCAGAACATGTCCCGAATCTCAGCGGCCGGCCCGTGAGTATTTGTTGCTATTTCACTTCGAATGAAATAGAGCGCGTTATGAGTGAGAAAGCGCGATAACCATCAAATACAGCTGTCTGCTTTGTATGTGAAGCTTGCGTGCATGTGTGTGTAGTAGGTACTCTGCGTCGTCAGCACAGAATTGTTACTAGTTAGTACGGTAACGTATGACATTACGGCAATAAAACAATTTGATAAACATATAAATTATTGCATCTACCGACTATATAGGTACGTGTACTATTACAATACTAAAGTTAGTAGGTATCATTAATTTTGTAACGTGTTTCGTGTTTGAGGCTTTTTGGCGGGAACTCGCGGAGTAAAGTGTGCCATTTATTTAATTTTTCTTTAGAATTTTAGATACCTACCTAGGTACCTATTCGTATGACGTTTTTAGAGGTTCGAGGTCGGTTTCGGCTACTGCTGCTATTGACTTGCAATTTGAAATTTATAACAATAAATTTCGTGCGCCATTAGGTAGGTAGGTACTGATTTTAAAAAATTAAATTTAAAAAATAAACCAAAATTTTCTGTAGGTACAAATTACGATGTTGAAATTTTAAAATAACGACATGGAGTAAATTATGTGTAGTAATAGTGGGTCCATTTTTGCTGGTTATTTGCAAAGTCAAGTTGATTATAATACTAGAAAAACCTTTATTAAAAATTTAGTGAGCGCGTAGCAAGTAACAACAGAGAACTGTGACAGAGACTGTCTGTCAGTCGCCGCCGTCCATTCAATGTAGGTACTCTTTGGCGCCGACCAACCGGGCCGAGCCGACCCACAGTGTGTTATTTGACCTTAGCTTCGATTTATATTTAAATTTAGTGCATTTTGTATTAATAAATCGAACACCCGTGCGGATATTTTACATCGCTTTAGAAATACAGATTTTTTGATGAATTCTCATTATCATTCGTAAAAAATTAATTAATTTATATTTCCGAAAGAAACTTTTCCCTTAGTAAAATTTAGCAAGTTGAAAATATCTCAAAAACTGTTTTAGATAAGGTCACGGGAGTTTATTAGTGTTCGTGGTTTTGTTTGAATGATTTGTTGTATTCAAAATTTATATAAAACGAGGCTGTCCGCAAATGAGGTCAAATCACACACAGTGCGACCGACGACAGGTCGTTCTCGATCGGCTTGGCCCCTTCGGCGTCGCTCGCCTAATTTCGGGATTTCACCTCCTCCGCGTCTTACAGCCCCCCGCGTGTGAGCGAGCGGTTGCAGAATCTATAAGGAATTTCACCATTTTTTGATAATTTTTCGTACTTTTCGATTCATTTTGTATAAAGGATTGATTTCCTAAATATTATTGTTCATTTCTAATATTGAATATATTTACGATGTCGGTATCCAGTCAGATTTTCGAATAAAGTTGTTTATCATGCTAATAAAAGCGCTTGAAAACTACTCGATTTGGTGGTTAAAATATGGAAAATTAGTTTCGCTCTCATTTAATCATGATTATGTTTTTTGAAAAACCAAGCCGATACCGACATAGCTATTTATTATCCGATTATGTGTGCAAAATTTACCATCAGTAGGGCATGTAGTTTCCAAATGAATCGAAAAGTACGTTTGTATGGGAGCTTCGATGTTCGGGGGCACCTTAACTCTACATGGCATCTCTCCAAATCACGCTTATCAAAACAAACAATGCCCTGGTATTTAACACTTCTAACTAATCAGTGCCATCCGTGTGAAATGGCCATTTACACGAACCAATTACAAACATGGATCGAGTATTGAGTTAGAGAATAATCGTTAATAGAATCAGGGGTCCCTGGTTTCCTCAATTATCTGAACTTGCAGTAGGCATGCGCCAACTTGTACAATTGAACTTCCACAAGCATCGCAACAGTCAGAAGGCGAGCAAGAAGTTTGTGTAGAACATAGATTGTAACATGCGACCAGTTGTGTTAACAAGCTTTAGCCTGCAGGGTTCGAAAACTTAGAAAAGTCCCTCTTATTAAATTTAGATCCAGAGGAACCGGAAGTACAGAATATTTACCAGTAGGAAATCAAATCCATTGTCTGTTTCGGATTGAATACAAGATATAGTTAATATTCTTTTTATCGTAGGACTTAATTTAAATCTGTTAGTTCCTTGAGATTATGTGTTTGTGCTATTCGTTCACACACTTTCACTTACCTATGCACGCATTAATAGACGTCTACGGGATATTTCTCTAACTGCAATTCGAAGACTCCGGAAGAAGTAAGAATGCAGAGAAACAAAGCGAATAGCTCGCGCGGATAAGTAATACCCTCGAATTAATAAATCTTTGGCCCCTTCCTTGCTGTCGTTACCACGGTAGAAATTTTCTACGCTAACATGGCTATGAGACCATTGGATTCATGTCAGTTATTTTTGTTGTGTAGAAAATTCAGCTTTATCGGCTTTGTGTTGCGACTTCTATTGGAGTGCTGAGGTAGAGTGGTGAGAGGCCATGACGTTACTGTAGTATGTAGTCTGCAAGTATTGTTAGGAGGGTGGCGCAGAAGTGGTCTGGCAGCAGGCAAATGCCGAGCGACAATAAGCGGAGACGCACCGGATGCTCAGGCATTAAACCACTGATTTATTAGTCTGCAGTCGCCGATGCTAGTGTAACCGTTAATACCATAGACAATACGAGAGCCGTTAATGGCGTTGCAATTTACCAACTCTTTTCTATTGAGACCATAAAACAAATCCCACATGCCGTTGAAATGCAAAATTGTGTATTGCATTTGAATATGAATACAGCTTCAGTTGGTTTATGATGGGATATTCCCGGTAGTGGTTGAAATAGTTACAGACGATAGCCATGTTTCGTTTTTTAGGAAAAATGTGAAGTATCAAATGCGAGCGTGCGGATGTGCAGTGGATACGATCTCGAATATTTCAAATGCTGTTTCAGTTATTCTGGTTTTTTCTATCGTTCCACCTCTCTATTGAATTGGATATAATATATACCTATCTATGTATTGTAACCTTAAGTTTATAAAAAAAAGTGTTGGAGACTGGAACCGGTAGAACCCAGTATTTTGGTAAGGTCGATAATTTTTGAGAATCCTGAGTCAATCTCGTTCTTCCTAGCTAGTTATACCAAGAGATTGCTTTGTATTTTGTATTATTGTTTAAATTGGTGGACTCTTATGTCTATCAATTTAAGCAACGACACAAAATATTCGATTAAACCAAGGAAGGGTTGTGGGATGAAAGAGATGTCATTTTAAAAATCAATATAATCACGGTCGTTTACCTAGCCACCCTAACAAATTGTATAACCCCACTGCGGCGGGACTGCTCGAACCCAACTCAACGCTCTTTAAAAAGCGACGGATTTTGATCCCGTACTAGTGGGGTGTAGCTATCTGCAGTTAATTATCTACGAGGGGAAGACGGGAAGACGTCGCAAATGCCGATTTCTCCCCCGCTTACCTTAGGCGCCTTAGGCCCGAGATTTGGTATCTTCGGACCAATTCAGACGCTTAGCTTAATAATTAGATTTAATTAAATCCGACAGAAAATGAACGGCAATCGATACAGAATATAATTTAAATGTTACGACACCATTAAAGTGTTTCATAGCTTTAGGCGTAAATGTTTGTAATGAAATAAACAAGTTGTAACAAATCGATAACAAAGAGAGTAATTCTTGAGAAAATCCGGCGATAACTTGGAAATTGTGCCTGAAAACTTCAAAGGTTTAGGACACAATTAAATAATTCAATTAAAATCAAGGATGTTGGTGAAAGAGCATTTTAGGTAGTTAAGGAAAAGCTTCTTCGAGCGGAAAATTTGCTAATAAATCACAAAGGTCACCGTCTGCAAAGGTTTTAGATTTACCGGCTTTTGATTACCTGTTTCTTATGTGCTTTGGGCTCGTATTTTTTGCTAGAGCTACTCGTTTAGTCTCAATCATAATTTTACAGGTTATTCCCACCAACGCAACGCAAAATTAATAGGGTTCTGGGGCTATATTTCTATATAATGACTCCCAAGCAAAAACTACGTGTTTTAGGCATAGTTCTCACAAAAGCCCTAGCCTAATCAGTAATTTCCAACTGCTTAGCCGTATTCTAAAAACTCAGCTTCTTCCACCAAAAGCCGACACAAAAATCCCTAAACAGCTTCCACTTTGGCACTTAAAGTTTTTATGTGCGGGTTCTGGTCATTGAGACGGGCCACCCCACCCCGTGTAATTAGCCAAGCCACCATGCTCTGACTGACGTCGGACATGTACCCTCGGGGTGTTTGCTTCTGACCCCTCGAACCCCTCATGCTCATAACATGACATGCCTTACAAACTTGCCCAATTCGAATGCTAATTACTTTTTCATTGCTAACAGTTGCTTTTGCATCTAAATTAATCAAGCTGTTACTTCTTTAGTTCAATGGATATACCTACTAGCTGAAACCCTAAAAAAAGACCAGAACACCCTGAACAAGTGTCTGCAGATCGTACACACATTTGTCTCGAGGCTGGAATGCGTCGCAGGCAGATCTTCGCCCACCGCGCCACAGAGGTCGTCAGTTTCCGACTTCATATCCACATGGACTACATGAAATTACAATATTCTGCGGATGGTATTTCTAAAGCAATATATGCATAAATTTTTCATCGATTTTATTATTTGTTATATTATGTATAATTCAACTACAGAAAATAAAAATCCATTTTTTTTATTACAAAGGAAATATGCACTCGGTTTCGGGTGATAAAAACTCTGCCAACGTTTTAGCGCTTCAATAGAATATATGCATATCCTATTGAAGCGTAAGTAGGCACTTGTATTCTACTTTATGTTCTCATTTTACTCTTAAACAAATTGAACATTGATTTAATTTTTCCATATAATTATATATCCTTTTTACCCACAAACCACGACAAAAATAACTTAAATCTTGTTGTCGAGTTTCAAATATATTTGTAAAATATAATTATTAAAGAAAGGATCTCTAAACGACAAGTACCTAATGTAAATTGCGTATGCGGACGCGGCAACAGAATGAATTTTAGGTCTCGTTTAATCATGGGCGTTTTGTTTATAAAAATTCTACAAGGAGTTTGGCTCAGGCACGTACATACATACGTTGCTAAAGGATTCGTGCGAACAGAGTGATCCGTTTTTGCGTACTCAACCAAGCGTTAGCTCACATGTCACTGGCCGCATAGACAGTTGCGCTTCTAAAAATTTTTCTCGCAAACAAAGGTAGAGCGTGTTTACAACTCGTACAATAGTATCTAGTCTGGAGGAATGACGAGGCTTAGCTTAAGTGCCTGCTCGTTAGTGCGAGAGTTTAAATTACGCCACAACTTCATGAGCACTCTTACATGCGTAAGTTACTTAAATATTAATGCCAGACGAGGTGGAAAATGCTACAAATTAATTTACGACGGCGCATTTTTTGTGAAATGCGAAACGAGTTTCGCATGTAGGGAAATAAGCGTTACGGAAAAACTAAGTGAAAACCTTCGGTAGGTTTATATTTCAATCAA
This sequence comes from Eupithecia vulgata, assembly GCA_946478455.1. Taxonomy (NCBI): domain Eukaryota; kingdom Metazoa; phylum Arthropoda; class Insecta; order Lepidoptera; family Geometridae; genus Eupithecia; species Eupithecia vulgata. The sequence continues at coordinate 6,699,352 of OX297862.1, read as the reverse complement.
ACCAGCTAAGGCTTAAGTTTTGCTATAAACAGTAATTTATTTTGTAAACATAAGTTTACTAAATAACTAATACTAACGTAAGTTCGAATGTTTCATATAATTCTTTTCGCGCATGATCAGAATTATAAATGAAACTATTTCGAACTGAAAAGAGCAGTCGTACATTTAATTTGACAAGGTATCTAGGTACTATTACTCTTACACAAGATATCAACGTTAATCTATTTTATAAGATATATTTTTTAGTTATCTATTGCTTTTTTATTGGGTCACTATAATGCACGACATTTATTGCACGGTCGAATTATGTACACCTTGATAATCCGTGTCAAAACCTGTCATAACCTATTAAACTTGGAAGGCATGAAACGGATTATCAAGGTGTACATTATTGGGCCGTACAATAAATTGTCGTGCATTATAAGGGACCCTTTTTATTCTGTTACACGCTTCTGCCCGTGGATTCGCTCGAGGTTTTCAAGTAGCCTTCTATGTACGTTCCCGGAATACCTTCCCCAAAATTCATTTTAAATAAATAAATAAAATTATGATCAGCTGAGCCGTTTAAGAATAAAAAGGTAAGAAATAGACAGAATTACTTTAATTTTATAATATTAGTAGATTTTTTATTATTTACAGATTTATTTATTTCATGTTGACAACGCACAGATTGTGACGTAAAATACACAAGGTTCCGTCCCGGGCCATACAATCCATACCTATACATATATACAATGTATATCTACCTAAATGCTGAGGGAAACATTCGAGGGGTGTCTGCAAGACAGACCTTCACTTTCATCCTCTCGCTGCACCCGACCTTTCTCGAAACTTTTACGATCGATTCTCTCATGCTATGTCGATAGGACCTGTTTTGTTTCAAAACTTTCTTCAGCCATTTTGAATATTAATCGGCTTACGTAGAAGAGTAAGTGGCATCAATAGATAATTTAGGAATGTAAAGTTTAATGAAAAGGGAAATACTCGTGTTAACATTTTAGTTATAAAAATCAAGAATGATAATATTTAATGAACACTTAGTGTATGAGATTAGGAGCTGTGTTTATGTCGCCGCCGGATCGTTGATTCAGCCCGTTTGTAAAACGACTACCGGTTAAATATCATAGCTCATTGTTTAGTTAGAGGTTATTAAAATAAATATCTGCATAACATAAACGCGAAGTTTAACACGAACGTCAATAAATGGGTTGAGGCGTGGTTGAGGCGCTACATTGTCTTAAACTAGCGCCGCCACCTACTTTATTTTATTATTTCGTTGATCAAAGGAAATTTCAAAAAAGTTTTTGAAATTTCGTTTGTTCAACGAAATAATAAAATAAAGTAGTAAAACTACTACCTACTATTAATATTTACAGAAGATATTTAACCGGTAGTCGTTTTACAAACGGGCTGATTCAAGCTGACTTAACTTGATACAAGCAATCAGAACCTAACAGTTAGTAAGCCAACATCATTTAATTATTGGGTCCGACAGGTGTGGACAATGGAGAATGGATCGCACGAAAACATATGTCATACACATAATTTCATTCCGAGCTCAAATAATTGGCCGACCTGTATTTCAAGCTACGTATACCTATAGCCAGAAAAAAATTAACAACAAAACGGAGTTAATTTGAAAAGGACGTTTAGAAAATAAATTTTCATTCAAAACACGTTCATAGACAGGTGGTGCCGGCTTAGAATTCTGACCACCCCAACTCTTCCCGTGGGTGCCGTAAGAGCCGACTAATAGACATACACCGGGGTGCAGCAGCGCCTCTTGCAGAACAAATCTACCTCTGAACAGCGACCCCCAACCCGCATGCCCAGCGTTTGGATTATGGGCATTACCCCCATGAGATAATAGCTAATAAGGCGATTATCAGGGGAGGCCTGCGTCCAGCAGTGGACCACTAAAGGCTGTTAAGGTTAGGGGAGGTGATAACACGTCAAATAATTAAGGCAATTGCACTAAACTTTTCTATATTTGTACATAATTATATCACTACCAGTTTTGATTAAAAAGAAAGGGTTATTTCATTACATTACACACTACAGAGCGTGACGGGAGTGGTCAAACGTTTAAAATAATGAAGACATTTGTTGTGGTTTGAAAAGTGCCTAGTAAATTATGTATCATATTACAAAATAACATTACGTATGTTAAGATTAGTCTGTCGAGGCTTGCAGAGTTTGAGTGTCAACAGAAAAGAACATAATTTGGACTTAAATTTTCTGTAAAAAATACTAAATACTGAAAATAGTTTTGGAAGTAGCTTTACTTCGATAGCGCGATCTGATTTTTCAAGTGGCAACATCTTGTCAAAATTCGAGTCTCGAGTTGCTTATTTCTGTTGCCATGGAAACCTACAATAGGTTTGGATTGTTAAAATTATCATGTGATGTTGTTTTAGATAGGTATGTTTTACGGAGCACATATCGTTTCTTCGACATTTCGATCCATTATTGTCACTTAAAAATCAACCTATATACAATAGTATTATGTTGTTATTTTAAGCTTGGCGGGATATATACCAATCCCTCGGGAATATTAATATAATAATATTATAAATATTATGTGTATTAGGATTATTGTACATAACTCACGAAGCAATCTCCAACATACATTAAAAAAGTCAGTAAAAAGCACGTCCAACTTTTGCAAAAAAAAAAAAACTTCACTGCGATATTTTTTACTTACACCTAAATCCATTCTAAGATGTGAAAAGGACTTGAAAGAGTGAGAAATAGCACTGTACCTAGATAAAAGGTTGGTATGTTTCGACTTTTATATGCCTACGTAAGCAATCTATCACGTGAGCTTGCAGATTGTACAATTGGTTCCTACCTAATGTTTGCTTCGTAACGTTAAAGATCCTAAACAAATCGACTAACCCCTCCCAAAGCTTAAGTAGGTCGATAATTGAATAGCGGAACTTGTACTGCTCTTTTATTAAACTCTACCATAATTAACTTTCTGGATTCTTGAACTTTCCCTTTTTTTTCGTAAACTCACGAAAAGATTTTCATATTTAGATCCAGCTTATTAAGTAGGTACTTAAGGAAGACTTTTGATAACTGAGCAAGTTGAAAAGCTTTCGAAATTTCTCAGAATACAAATAAAACTTTCCAGATTTATGTGTGGTTTTATTTGACGTGAATACGTGTTTTCCTGTAGCGCAGATGGGTAGTCGGACAGACAGACGGCGCGGGGTAGGTAGGTACCTACTCAGATATTGATGGATTCCACCTATTGTGAGCGATATTTGCTTTGTAGACTACAACTACCTATATACATCAGAAGTGAATAAGGGGGTTGATTTAAAAGGTTTTTTGCTCAAGTTTTTAAAAGCTATGAATATATTACGGAATTTTTGTTGCACTAAAGTGTACTAACTATATTGGGTGGTCTTTTTTTTTAAACGGCGTAAAGGTTTTTGCTAAGGTTCAAAAGAAATCTGAAAATAAAGAAACCTGGCCTCTACTTTTACGTACAATGTTGGCCGAATAGTGTTTCATTTTTGTATTTGTGGGTTACTAAAAAAGCGAGCTAATTCACAATTGGGATTCTCCTTAAAAATGCGAAACTATATAAAATTCAATGAATGGAATTTATGTTGATAGGAACCTAAATACACAAGATTTTTTCAAATACCTACAAAAATATTTTTCTATGATACAACGGTATCACGACAGCACAATAGCGAGCATTCAAAGCAAATTGTCGCAATGGGTCCATCGCGCGTATTATTTACATTTATCGCGGATTGCCGTTGTGTTGACAGGGCACTTACCCTGCTAAGGAATTTTTTCTCGTGTATTCACTGGAGATCGGTTTTTCTTTTACAGATATTCACTGAGAAGTTTGTTAGGTCTTAAAAAATTTACTTATATTTGTGGAATTAGTATCATTTTATTTTCAGTGAAAATCTGAATGAGGTAACGCATGTTAATAATTGCTGTTGTATAGTTTACTTACAATACCTATCGTTTAATGTTACGAAAGTGGTAACTTTCGTAGAAAAAGACAAAGAATGAAGGTAGATCGATATATCTGCCAATAAAAACCAACTCGCAGTGACTTTAGTTCTTCCGTGATCATGGCGCATGAAACTGTGCCGAAATATTGGAAAACTCAAAAATCGAATCATGGTAAATATCCCGTTTTAAATGACTTTAATGTTAATAACCATGATAGTTTTAAAAGTTTTATCGTTTAATGTGTTTATTTTTATGTAATCAAATCACACTTTGTACTACCTATCACAAGATTGGCTTACTAATAGCGCTTCGTTACAAACCTCTTATATAGTTAGGTGCTATAAAACACAACAGGTACTGTAATGGACGATTTGTTCTGAAAACGCATATTATTACGCTTACGAATTAAGAAACTTATTTTGGTGCAAAAAATCCCGTGCATCAGGTTTCAATTGATTTATGATGAGGTGTAGAAGCATCATGCAAATGTCCGTAGACTCCGTAATTGCTTTCCGGGTTAGTCAGTGGAATTTACATTTCTCGCCATCTCCGTCTTGCGAAAATTATGCCGGGTATATTTTACCATTCAGTTATAGATTTATATTTATCCCACAAACAAAATTGCTTAAAATATTCAATGTTTCGTTTCCGACGGATCATTCATTTAGAAATCTAACCGTTTCAAAGTGGCTTCCGCTTAATAATATTAATTTATGTGTAACAGTGGGTACTCCAACTGAAACCTGCAATTATGCCGTAAATTATGCTCTTGGTGTTAGTCCCCACATAGCAGGATTACAGGAAAGCTTAAGCGGATTCAGCGTGCAACCTCCCTGCAACTGATCCGCCGCCGGCAAATGTTAATGGGGGGTAAACACTGAAAATAATTATGCAACGACGCCGCGCGTTTAGTCACTGCAATCTAACACGTAGTAAGCAAAATCCTTGTAGATTTTCAACAAACATGGAGTCTCGAGATCAAAACACGCCGAAAATAAGTGAGTGGAACACAATTACGTCGTGTATGTGAGGAGACAAACGTATGATTTTCCGTGAGTGCTCTAGGCCGAGGGTCATCGTGTAGAGAAGTCCTTTGATCGACCGCGGTAATGCGACTGCCCGACCACATTCGTGGAAACTTTTACGGGACACTGACGCACTTCTAAACCAGCAGGAAAAGTAAAGAACCCATAGGAATTGACTACTCAACAAGGATACAAAAATATTTTGACCTTTTGAATTTCTATGCAAGAGTCAGCCCCGTATTCCCTTTCAGTTTTGATTTTAAGGTAAAACTTGGTAGATTCTTACCTACACAAACAAACGACTTTCGTTATATTGATTTATATAATTTCATTATCATTTTGAAATTCTCTAAGCTGCGTAAAAGAAGATTGGTTCATATCTTATTTCTAAAACGTTCGAACAAATTTTACGTGTGCCAAGCATTCACATCTGACAACTGAAATAATAACCAAGCGTACCAAGAATGATCTCAGGTAAATATAAAATCAAATATTTTGCTCTCGTGGGAAAGTTTGCGTTGCCTATATTATTCTCGATTTCCCCAGCGTCGTAAGATGTGAAGCAAGAGTAACATACCTTATCCTTATTCCACAAGTATCTTAAGCCTTCATGCCGTATTATAATACAACCCTTCGTTAACTTACTCCAAAAGCACTCATTTTTATAGGCGTAGGTTTTCTTTATTTTACAGTAGCTATGTATGTTTTACCATCGGGAAATAACGTGTAAAATTTCGCTATTTGCTGGATCGTTTACAAGAATATTTCACCCGTGAAAACACAACACAGCAAGCAGAAAATACGCCCGAAACTGTGAGCAAAATCCAAATCTGAAAAGCTCTGACATTTCGAAAATCGGCGTAATTCTATATTGTGAACATATTGTTTTTGTATTAACCATAGACATAGAATTTTTTCACTGGTATTAACAAACACCGTTATTTATAAACTTTTTTTTATCATTTTCAAAACCCAAGCAGCGCTGTTTTAATGAGACTAAATAAAATATGAAGCTGGAAAATTGTCATCACGAGGCGAGAACGGTATGCGATTTACAAATAAAGTTCAGTCGAGTGGAAAGTTGCAGCTAACAATTTAAAGTTAGTCTAGACTGAGTGCGAGCTGAGGTGAGAAAATGCGGCGGGGAACAGGAATTGGGGGGAACTCAGAAAGGGGAGGATTGGACACCGGTACATGAGCCCCGGGCCGCACGCCGAAACGTTGGCAAAGTTGGACCGAAACCGGGGGTAAAGTAACTTAACGGAGTAGATCCAACTCCACTTTCCAATTAAATATTACTGGCCTTGAAAATGGACAATACAAACTTAACCTCATCGGTGGCACTACAAAAGTGCATGAAACTCAGGCTACTGTTTTATATGTCCAATAATATGAAGTTATACAAATGTTATTGTTATTTATTATAAATATATTTGTTATTAAAACTAATGTTTTAGATTTTTGTAAACACACCCGTACAGTGTTTCACTAGATGAGATGGTAACACTACCGTGATTTTCTTGAGGGTAGTTTGGGGTGAGTTCGTAATGAATATGCGGCACCGCACTAAGGATAGTATACTCCTGGGACTCGTCTGCAAACTTTACCATGAAGTGACAAGATGGATAGCGCAGATTTAATAGGATGCAACGATCTCTCTCTCTCTCTATTATATGTATGTACACCTAAGTTGGAAGCAACTGTCGAACTAAAAGCTGGTCAAGCAACGACTTTAGTTGGGCAAATTGATTTGATTATTTGAGAGCTTAAGTGGTTTACCGCCATTGAAAGACTTGTGGTAGATAAACTGTATAATTCCAAGTTTCTAATCCTTTCTTCGCAAATAGAAATGTGATTTCAAACTCCGATTAGAAGCTTGAAAGTAAGTACTTAAATCGCTTCGTTATCGTCCAATCTTCGCGCACATTGTGTTTCATTTTCATTCTAATTTAAAAAGTTCCAAGATACTACGAAGAATAGGAGGTAATATTGAAGGAATTATTGTGTCACAATTTAATTTCGGACCTGGTTTTTACTGGCGTTCTGTAGCACCTGAATAATACTGAGATCTTTATCAGAGGGTGAAAAGCGGCTGGGCGGCCCGCGGAGGTCGGCATTAAAAATATTAAAATAAGTAATTGCTCTATCAGCCTTGCACCTGACGCGGGAGGGCGCCGCCGCCGCGCCGCCCGCCCCACGTCGCGCCCTAAGCTCTTTGTGATAAGGGCAATCGCGCGTCTTTGCTCCTGTCTATGCATCTATCTATATATATCTATAGCGGGATGTAATCTTAAAGTATTGTTTGCTGAGATTTAGAAACAATTTAGCTCTGGTAAATGAAATAGATGACGCTATTAGAAGCCGACTTTAAAACCAAAATATTTTAGGACAAACTTAATAATTTTGAAACGCATTGTAAATAAAAGATGGGTTGTTTATTTTTGCTCTCTGTTCATTGAATTTGTTTTGCTTGGACGATTTGATTTGTAGACGAGGTTTTGAGAGCAATATTAAAGGAGACCGAAAGGCGTAATAATTTAGTCAGTGTATAAAGACATTTAGTATTACGTCAATAATGTTAAGTGCTAAATCGTGTCTGTCAGCGAATTCCGTAGATGGAGGCCGATTTTGTGAAATAAGCCATAACAATGTCCTTGACGGCGTGGACCATATAAATTGGTATATTAAGGAGATAAATGTAAGAGATTTATTAGAAATTGCCAAGATAATAGGATATTCGGTTATAAAGACAGCAACAACTTACGGCTATACGTGTGAATACCAATAGCTTCATTAAAACAAGCTTTTTCAGCGATCTTTGTAGTTTAGATTCTACAGAAGCAAACTTTCATAATAACTTGTACCTACGAGTAAGTATCGATCAATGGAACATACATATGTATATGATTTTTTTCATATTAATTTATATTTTTGTTAAATATTATGGCCTCCTATCGAAATAAAAAAATAAATAAAATAATAATGCTGGACAATTCACACATCATAACCTAGCCCCAAGTAAAGCAGAGCTTGTGTTATGGGTACTAGATAACTGATATACATAATACACAGATAGCTATTTTTATTATACATAGAAAACGACCAGAACACCCAGAACAAATATCTGCAGATCGTACCTACAAACATTTGTCCCAAAGCGGGAATCGAACCCGCAACCTCTGCGTCGCAGGCGGACCTTCGCACACCGCGCCACAGAGGTCGTCACCACACTAATCATCACAGAAAACACTACCTAATATAACACTGTTGGATGTTTAATGAAACCGCAAGTTCTAGGCCCGGAATAAAACTTTTATTTCTGATGACTTTTATTCCATTAATCAGTTCTAAAATATAAATTCAGTATCAAATAAAGAACGCAATAAAACAGACATAGACAAACAAAATACTAAGCTACCTGTAGATTGTTTGCAACAGTCTGCAGCTAGCTCAATTGTTACAATTGTTAATACTAGTTTTAATTTAATTCTATTATGTAAAGTTATGTTAGTTATCCCATGGGAGTTGGGGAGGCCTTTTGTGTGGGACGCTACATGTGTCGACACACTCGCGCCTTCCCATCTTCCTAGGACTTCCGTGAGGGCTGGTGCGGCGGCAGATTTAGCCGAAGATCTCAAGAGGCGCAAATATGCAGGTCTCGACAGAGCCTACACATTTGCTCCCCTAGGAGTCGAGACCCTAGGTTCGTGGGGTACCGAGGCTCTCCGGGTTTTCAAAAAATTATCTGAGCGTCTGGTCGAAGCGACGCGTGACCCGAGAGCTGGTGAGTATCTGGCACAGCGCATCAGCATTGCTATACAGCGGGGCAATGCAGCCAGTGTCTTAGGCACGCTTCCAACTGGTATTGATATGGATCAGTTGAGCTACCAGTAGATTGTTTGCAACAGTTTGCAGATAGCTTAATTGTTTCTATTGTAAATACTAGTTTTAATTTAAATTTGTTATTTGATTGTTATTTTCTTTCTGAATAATAAATAATGTAAAGTTAATTTTTTAAAACATTTTAGATAAAAACATCTTAACCTCCAAAACAGAATGTGTATTAAAAAACTTACTCGGCTCCATTTTTTCCACCCCTGTGCAGCATGCCCGCTCGTGCCATCTCACGACCACAACCTGAAAATAAACTTAATGTGAATAAAATTAGTACGAAGCTATGAGATAAGAAATAGCCAAAGATCAACCGCATAATATCGAACACACCAAGTCCAATAATGATTGGAAGACAAGTCGTAACTACTAGGGCGGGATCAAATCCCGCCTTGGGACAATTGTTTGTTGATCTGCAAATATCCCGATGTATAATAAAAAAGATCTATCTATGTAATGTACCTAGTATGTAGACATTATATGTTTTTCCATGTAAGTCACAAAAAACAGTGGTCCAAACAATTAACAAAAAAAGTTAAAATTTCCGTTTTTTGAAGGAGACTATTTAGAAAGTTCCTTTTTGCTTTTTATTATCAAGAGAGGCTTATGTCCAGCAGTGACATTACAGCCTATGCGTACAGACTTACTAGTAAGCACAGGCTGTAATCATATATCTATTAGAAAATTAGGGACCTTGCTTGCGCCTACATGGTTTGAGTTACAACAATACATTGCGTTAGCGTTTGTGCAAAGCTATTGACACACTTCCAATAATTTCAGTTTCAGGTCGCCTCTTCTGATGAAATACAGTTGTAACTGGTGACAATATAATTTAATAGCAAACCCAAACATCAACGTGGCTTACGTAACCTATTGCCTAACTTTTAGTACGAGTTTTTATTTTATGACCATCGTAAAATTAAAGGTTTCTCCAGAAAGGATTAGTGAATTAGGCCACAATCACAATTTTGCCAGCACAATACATTTATTAAGCCGCAACTCGTCCCAAACCACAGAATAAAATAACAGTGCGTACGTAAAACAACTTAGTTTGCGGATATTTCCATTGTGATGTGCGATCCCCGTAATAAACTCCATTACGGCACAAGGACGAGATAAATGACCAGCGGAATTGCTTTATGGATGTCCTTACTCTTAAGGACAATATTATAAGTGTTTTTGTTCATTTAAGTACAAAAGTTTCGTTGCTATTTTGTAGCATTTGTATACCTACTTACGAAGGCAGTTAGCAATAATATGGCCTGTTTTAAAAAAAATATAAACCGATTTCAAATTACGGTAATGCATCTCACGTCTCATGTCTCGAACTGTCACATGCTACGGTGGTTTTTTTAAGTTTTACGGGATAAATACTAATCCCGCCGATATAAAATTTATGTTCTATATAATAGAGAAAGAAGCATCAAAATCGGACTACTCTGTGTCTAAAGTTATGCGTGGTCTAACGTAAAAAAAATATACGCGCGTCGACTTGAGATCCTCTTTCGTTTTTTCATCGGTTGAAAAATGCTGATTTTAAAAATTCTTGCGATATGGTATATGGAAACATTCTCATCACGAACAATGATAAAAAATATCCCCGAGTTTTTAGTATTTATCGTCAAGCTTAAAAAACATCACAAACAATGAAAGATCAAGACTACCTACAAAAATGTTATTGATATTTTATTATGAAAAATATTTTCTTATAAAAAAGAATTTCCTTGTTTTATAAAGGTTGATTTTGAGGTGGTCTCATAAAAGTTTGAGGATCCTCGAGGAATTAAAACGTATCTAAAACATCAGCTAATGATAATTTTCAAAATATCTGATAACAAATGGTTTCCATGACAACGGGCGAAACTAAATCAGACTCGAATTTTAACTAGAAGTCGCTGCTTGATCGTTATCGAAGTGTTTTGGGAAAACTACTTCCAAGCCCACTTACATTATACAGGAATTTGAAGTTGGCGTACAGTTTTTTAAAATATGCTGGAAAAAAAAAATTATGCTGAAATAGAAACCCAGGAAGTAACAATTTGCAAATGAAAATTGACAAGGTTCACAGAGATAACCCGCGTGTAGAGCTTAGATACAGATGTACGGAGTTATCAGCACGGAACTTCAATCAGTATAAATAAATAATGTTAGTCACTCGCAATAAATTAAGATAAATCGGAACTCGTTGTCATGTCACCTCCCGAATAAACGGGTAATTTAACAATTTAATCAACGATCTCGGAAAGAACCTGATGGATGGCCATTCGAGATTATTCGAGTTTCGGCGTGTAGTTCCGTAAATTGTGACATCAACGCGATAGGTTGACAATGAGAGTGTTTATGAGGCGACGTAAGAGTCGATCCGTCTTAGTAAAAGCCAGGGAGAGTAAAGCACTCTTATCTCTACATAATCATTGGCTGGAGTTTTAGGAATCATCATCATCTTCATCATGAGCCTATAGTAGTCCGCTGTTAGTCATACCTCCACCTCAACCTCAACAGCCTTTAACGGTCCACTGCTGACGCAGGCCTCCCTCTGATAATCTATATTGGCTTTCATCTCATGGGGGGTAGTGCCCATAATCCTCACGCTGGGCAGGCGGGTTGGGGATCGCAGTTCTTTGGTAGATCTATTATGCTAGAGGCGCTGCTGCTCGCCTCCCTTATGTCCCTTAGTCGCCTCTTACGACACCCACGGGAAGAGTTGGGGTGGTGCAAATTCTAAACCGGCTCCACACGACTTGGTTGGACATAGACCTTCCCTGAGCGCCATAGTCTTCAGCTTGCCGCATCCAGCATCTGCCAGCTGTTTTTCGCAAATCTACATCCCACCTGGTCGGAGGCCGTTCTACCATACGCTTGCCGAGTCGCGGTCTCCACTCATGAACACGTTTACGCCAGCGGTTGTCTGTTTTTCTCGAGGTATGGCCCGCCCACTACCACTTCAGCTTGCTAATCCTTTGAGCTATGTCGATAACCTTGGTTCTCTGTCGGATGTATTCGTTACGGATTCTATCCTTCAGAGAAACTTCGAGCAGCTCTCTCCATAGCTTGAAAGAAATTTTACTAGAAGTACATCCTAGCGTAAGCTAGAATTTTTTTCGGCGTCATTATATTTCGTCATTTATTTTTATTACGGTTTGTATTGGTGCTGACTCATACTCGTAAAAATCAATCACTTGTCGGAATAAAACTTGTCCCTAGAATGCGCATAGATTCAAAATTCAAAGTGTTTTATTTTCTTTAGACCTTACAGGACTCCTTGGACACTTCACAAAAACTCAGTTTACATAAGTAAAACTAGGAAATAAAGTGATCACTTTGATTTTTTGTCCACTTCAATCTTTTTAAGGTAAAGTTAAGAAGCGAACAAGAAACCTTTACCTTGTTAGAATGTTAGTTTTCGAGTTAAACGAGAAATAGACGTTCATACACTAATTACTATACTAAGCCCAAAGATAGCTAGACTTCAGCGTGTCAGTGGAACATCAATACTGCACGGCTGTTAGCTCGGCTCTAACACAACAATAGCCTTTTGTTCAAACTTCAATAGCATTATTTGAGAGACTAGTGCTGTTGACGGGACTTCGGGACTGGCTCATTGTAAATTGAAGAACATGCATTACTATTCAGGCAGGCTAGGTTTTGTCTAGTTATCCGGAGGTTGTTGCTTAAAGTTAGTAGATTTAACTTAAGAAAAATAGAAAGGTAATATTCGAAAAAAGAAGCCAACTGAACATTTGTTTTTCTACATTTGTTCGGTTGTTAATACTCTTATGAATCTGCTGTTGCTATGTACAATTAAATTAAAACCTGCATGCCATACTCTTAATTATTTTGCACACCAATTATATCGGTAAAACATGTGGACTCAAAAATAATTTGTCATCTTTTTATACGTGTTTTGCAAATAAACGACTTTTACTTTACTTTTTGTGTAAGTACTTATTTCTCCGTCAATTATGTTGGTGGTTTCATCTTCTCTTTTGGTCTCTGGTGGAAAATGGTCTTGGGGTAGTTTCATATAAGGAATGAAAAATTTAAGAAAATTAAGTAAATTGATAGGAATACGAAGTAGATTTTAGTTTTAGTATAAATGCATTAAAAAATCAAAAGTAGTTACTGAAAACTATCATTTTGTGTATGTGTTTGTGTTGTGTATCATTTTGTTTATCTTGCGTTTGCAAAAGAAAACAAAACACTGCTTAGCACTTGTGGATTTCCGTCAACAGAAGAAACAAAACACTGTGTTATGGAGTTTTAATGATAAAAAGTTGTAAGTTGGTATAATTATATGAAAGTAGACGGAATGATATTGAGTTCTAACCATGGCTTGCGCATGAGAGCTATAAAATTAAGGTTCACTTCACTGGAGTAACATGACTTTCAGTTCCTACGACGTACATGCTGATTTAGATCCTGCTACTGAAACGTAAAACATTTGCTAAATGTACCCAAGCACAAACACTCTAAAACAATCGTAACATTATTTACTAAACGCTTCACGAGAATGCCACTAATTCGCAATGACACAACATCGTTTGTGGAATTCCTGGCCACGAATAAATAAAGACGCCGTACAATTACAATTATTAACTTTTAAGTGTATTACAAACAGTACTTATTGGAGCTTTCACTATATCATGTTACACCGTGATTTTGCTACGTCCCGCTTTGATTCTCAGTACGCTGTGTCACTATTATTTCATATAAGTAAAATTATTTCTAAATTTTTTTTGCCCACGCTAGTTTAGCGTGGACCTTTTCGTGACGTCACCTCTTCTAACTTCTAACGGAAGACCAGCACAGGCTAGGTCTCTTACGGGAGCGTAACCAAGATTATTAACAACTTTATGCATGTATAATTTACCTATCCTGTGTTAAGTCTTGTTTTTAACTGTTTGTATTGTCTTAAAAATAAAGGTATTTCTTTTAACTTCTTCTTCTTAAATCCATATCGTGAAGATTTGTTTCCTTTTATTATTTAGTGGATGATGAAGCTCTAAATAGAGATTAAATTTTCAATAGACACTGATGGAACACATTAAGAAACTTTATAATTAAAGATAGTTTATATAATCTTAATCAGTGCTCTCTCTCTCTCTCAACTAGATTTCTCAATCTCGCCTCTGCCTCAACACATCACATCATTTGCATTTGACCTGTCTTATAGATGCACGTGTGAGAGCACAAGTGACTTGTAGTTCAGAGGCCGAGTTCGGTTTCGAGACGAGATCGTGACGTCACATTTTTCTATAGAATTTGTCAGGAAAGTCCGCAAGATAGAGGCGCTTTACTTAGATCCCATAGAAAATATCTACACACTAATTCCAACATTGAGTCCCATCCAAAAATGAGACGACTCGGTGACGTTTGATACTAACATCAAATTTTTTCAATTTTCTATCCGATTGCATAGTGTACCTGTAATCTGTAATTTAGACGTGAAGGCCATTTATTGCCTTTTCTGTTGATAGGGGCATGTAACTAATTTTGTATAGATATAAGCTGTAGGCCTTCCTTAAAATTAAATAAATAAATAAAACCGAATTCCGAGCTCAGATATGTAATCTGTATGTTCTCATCTCTGTCTCTACCTGATAGAAATGGAACGCATCCGAAGTAGTTAATTTTGCTCAGCGCCGATAGGTGGCCAACAAATGTACGCGTCGCATTTTTGCTATTTCTAATAAAAACTCAGTTTCTTAAATTACAAACGCTCCTTATTTGATAAAACCCTACACTACGTAGTGAAAAGTGCTAGTTCATTCTCTTCTTTCTTCTGTGTGCCATTTTGCCTATAATTCGGCGCGACACGCAAACCGCACGTTACGATACAATTGTCGACGTAATGCGCTCTGCTGAAACCTAATTTCAGTAACATGATTTGTGATATCAGAACATAGCCGTGAGTAATATGCGATAATTATTGGGTTTGGGTTGTTTATTAGCTTTTACTGCAATATTTCTGGAATGGGTTCGGGCTGTGCATTTCAGGGATTCTACAGAATGCTTTAAATTCATTAAAATGACTACTGCCTACCAGGATCAGCCCATTTACAAACCAAGCGATTGATTTACGAGTCAATTAGAAATCAATAGATTAATGTCGAGAGGAACCGACAACCGCTGGGGTACACGTGTTCTTGAGTGGAAACCGCGGCTCGGCAAACGTAGTGTAGGACGCCCCCCGACCAGGTGGGATGATGATTTGCGAAAAACTGCTGGCAGATGCTGGATGCGGCAAGCTAAAGACGGGGCGCTATGGCACTCATTAAGGGTGGCCTATGTCAAGCAGTGGACTGATATATGCTGATGATGATAATAATTTCAATTACATAGGCTACACGTTTTCGAGTTTGCTAGTCCTATTTATGTCTTTGGTGCCTAGTGCCTACTAACAGCTTTGCCAGCAGGTGCTATCCGACTGAATTCGTATTATCTTTAGTTTGGTACATCATCTCTTCGACTCAGATAATTCGTGACTCACCTGGACATTCGATCGGGTGGCCGGTTGTGCCGTGTAGTTGTTTGGTTCATTCCAAATACCTGCAACAAATAACCAAAATTCTTAAATAAATGTTATGCAAACCCAAATAAATCATTATAAACGATTATTATATTATGCCCCACATGCCTGAAGCAAAAGAGCGTGGGAAAATTATCACACCCTTTTTAGCCTTAGGCTAAATATTTGCAAGGGAATTTATTAACAAAATGGTCTTTTGATTGTTGTTATTATAACTTTATAGTTCCTTTAGGCTATTTTTAGGGCCATATCCATTTCCTCTATCGCCGCGCCGTCACATTTCATGATGGTGGCTCTTTTTTCTGCTAGAATTATGAATAGGTAACTGTTTAACTTAACTAACTTTAACTGTTACCCAAGTATAATATAACAGTTAAATCTTACATAATATTATGTACTTAATGTAATATGTACCTATTCATAATCCTAGATACCTACTAATCAAGATTTTTTTCTTTTATTGCGTTAAATCCACCTGCGTGATGATGATCATGATGATGGATTTAGCTTTTAAAAGAAAAACGATTAAAATAATTTTCAGCTAGCAGGCAAAGGTGCTGTGGGTAATTGCCATAAAACAGCGGCCTCTGGCAACCGAATTTCTCAAAATTAAACTGGAATGCTCATAATGCAAGAAGCAGTTTGCAGCCGGCATTTGGCAGGTCGAGGCAGATAGATGTTTCAAGGATACTCTGTTAAATGATATTGCGGGAGTGCGCTCGGCCTCAACTTGCGCCCCGTTGACACGGATCCGTGATGACCCAAATGAAGGACCGACCCGTTTGTGGATCACTTCACCCGCGAACTCATAAAGCACAGTCAGATGGAACTGCCCTTGCTATTGGCCTGCAGACCTCGCAAACGCAGCGTAAGCACTCGCTAAACTCCGGTTTGGTACCTGAAAACTTCTGGTACGCGATATAAAAGGTCCGTTTATTTACGATCGCACAGAATTGCAGTTTTTCACGCAGCACCTGCGGCCATCCTAAAATGTTTAACGATCCACAAAATGTAATAGACACTCAAACTTTTCAAAGGACCGTGTTTACAGGTTTATAATGAAAAAGAACATTGTGTATCTTTTTATATGAATCAATATCGAGGTACAATCGTTCCTGGAAAGTCTATTACCCAATAAAATAAAATGGATTTGATATCCAGCTGTAGATACTTGTTGCCAGTTGGAATTGCATTGCAATAAAATTTCATTTTAAAATTGAATCCGTGTTCGCGTAGGAAATAAGGAATGGTCACGTTTGCTCTTTTCTCATCTCTATAGACATAACCGATACAGACTTATGAAGGAGAACGGAATGTAGATAATTTTGCAGGCAGTCGGAACAAAGGCATTTCCGGCACGCGACCTACATCCTGAAACCCCATTCGATAAAACTTACCGTCGAACATCCGCAACTACTGAAAAACTAATTTTAATATCGATGCTATAGGGGCGCTGCTCTTTTTTTCGAGCTTACAATATTGCTAAGTAAACTTTTCACATACGCGAACCGTACCGATGAAAACTGGACTGAGTTTATTTGGAAAGTATTAATTGAAAGGTTTGTATTTGTATAATATTTATTTCAGACGTACGAATCCAAATTGAATTCATTACGCTTCCGATGTGAAGCAACCCAGAAGTTTGTTTGATCAAAAATGTTGAATTTAATTCGTAGTCTGTTTCCGCTTGCAAATAAGGGATTTTGGGTCAAATTAGTCGTCTCTTGCAGCTGCTTCTATCAATCGCCTTGCGTGTGGCTTACACAAGGAACTCACTATGCTTGCCTTCAATTTACGAGCCAATAAAAAGAGTCAACCAACTCGCTATATATTTGCTTCAAAAGTGTATTTTTCTTTCATAGGCTTTTAAAAGTTGGCCAACAGTATATTCCGAGGTGAAATGCCCCAGTTAGCAACCGGCAATGGAGGGCATTAAAGTCGCCCATGTGTGATGATGTGTGTTAACTAGTTTGGTTCCTGTTGCTTGTTTTCAGCTGAACCGACTGAAAAATAAAATGAAAGAGGAAATCGGGTCACAACATGTTTCTGCATCTACCTAACTAAACTGAGCCTCAGGTTGCATGAAGAGTCTTTTGAATAGAGTCTTTTTAAGCATAAGTATAGCCGGTTATTAAAATTGTGTGGATATTATAGGCATTTAAAAGTTAGAAACAGTTCCTTATTACAGTTTTTATTTAATTTGACTTCCTATTATTTATTCTGACATTTTTGCATTGTGTTTCTGATCATATTTACTTGACAACACTATCGCTGTTACTTTACTTTTGACTGTTTTTGTCTAGAGACTGGTTGAAAACCCAAAATATGATTCTGTTGAAACAATCCTACTCAGCCAACTTAATTATTATCAAATCGATTTGTGGTCAGAGTAAAGTAGCCCACTTACCACCCGTACTCTAGGCTACACGAATATTGAGTACTTAAATTAAAATATGCATAATGTTGAATAATCATCTGCCAATTGCATATTGTTATTCGAAAATAAACTTCATATATAATTAAAACGCAATATGCCATTCTGAAATATTAATAGATACGGATCATTAAAGATTCAGTTACGAGATAGAGACACTTATATAGAATCCAGGTAGATTATTAACATTCAAGTCCGATTTAGAATAAACTATTGACTTCTGAGATCGGAATAGAGGCTAAGGCTAGAGTTCGGCGGTATCTTTCCATCGGAATGATCATACTTGGAACCAGGTAAGTTCAGCGCGGATATTGAGCCTTCGTTGTGAGATGTATGGCTTTGGAAATAGGGTTTAAAATAAGTACAGAAGTGCATGTGCCGATGCCAATAGGTAACAGTAGTAAGCCTGTACAGAGTAGTTATCAGGTTTCATCGCAATAACGGATCAAGAGTCTGTTTGTAGTTACAGCTACCTTGCAGCTTATGGGAGCTCTTTATTGCGATATGTGAACGTGAGTCTGGATGATATATTCGTCTGTCAAGAAAGAATATAATATGTGAATATTATATATTTAAATAATATGTGAAATTCGAAGACCTCTGTCTGACTGCGGCGCAGAATGTCGTTTCTGTTCCCGCGTAACCGCGAGAAATAATTATATGATCTGCAGATACTTTTTTGTATATTTTTGTAATCATACCCGTCGTAGCACAAGCTCTGCTTACATCATTGCTGAGATTATGCTATTGATTATCTAAAATTAAGTATTTATAAATTGTTAAAAAAATACATACTCAAGCATTAAAGCATAATGTGGACCGAATTCATAAATCAAGATTCTTAAATCTAATTTTAATCTGCATAAAGATTGTTAAAATAAAACATTGTAAAACTTTATGAAAATGATGATGCTTTTAACGTAGTAATTGAGTAGCTTCTTAAAAAAAATGAGATTTTTTATTCTAAGCAATTTTTCTTTTCTCATTAAATAGACACGAATTTTCTCTAACTTTCATTGTGTTTGATTTGGCCATCCAAAGATTCATCCTGTTAAAAATCATCGTACTGTTATCGTTTTATAATGTCAACTCTTCTTTTTATTGACGAAGAATTGTATAGTAATTACTTATAATGTCAGGTAGGTATTATAGCAGAACATGGTCGTGCATAGAGAAAATAATTTACAAACATGAAACTGTTAGTGGTTTGCATAAATAAACACCTAGGTATGGAATATTCGTCGGTGCCTCTATTCCAGAAAGCTAGAATTATTCTGTCTCTCAAAGTCGCAGTCACTGTGGTTTTGGTACAACAGTGTGCATATTTGATAAACAATCTTACATAACTATAACTATTGTGTCGACTTATGTAGGTATAGAATAGATATTCTAGTTTGAACTCTATGTACTCTGCAGATATTTGTTCCGGGAGTTCAATTCGTTTTTTATGAATAATATAAATATCCTATCAATGTAATGTATTGTATGTATTATGTATATCAGTTATTTAGTACCCATAACACTAACTCTGCTTAGTTTGGGGCTAGATAATGCTGTGTGAATTACACGTTCAGCCAGCTTTCAGCGTTAGTTATTTATTTATTATACGTTTCCAACATTTTCAACAAACTCATGTTATTTCTAACTTGAATCTTAAAATGAGTACTTTTCAAAAAGTACAAAAAGAAATAAGCAGACATATTTCTACATCAATAGAAAATACAAATAACCTGTTTTTTTGAAGTCACATGTATGAATTGTATATACCCTATTGTTGATATGCAAGCACGCTGTAAGTTGTAAAGTTTTTTTTTTTATGGCGTGATTTTATTTTGTTACTGATTCACAAATCCAGGCCTCCAGTATACGAAAAACAAAAGGGGATCGCACGAGCTTTTAAAATAATTATCTGTTTCATCAATATGCATATTTCGAGAGAATTTATTCGCATGCGATGCCCTATTTCGGTCCCGAGTAGAGTAACCACCACCAGTGTTTGTATCTCTGAGTAGCTTCGCGGTTTGCGGGCTGTATATTGTTGATAAATACAATGCACAATATAACATTCAGGCGTCGAGGAAGACCATCCAGCTTCCGCCGACGTTTCAAAAATAACTGACATACCCCCGAATACTCAAACGCATCTCAGATTTAAGCGCGTCTCAAGTGACGAATTTATAACATATTTTCATTCTGTCAAAAAATCACGACTTGAGACGTGCTTAAATCTGAGATGCATTTGAGTATTCGGGCGATAGAGACCTTTGAAAATCTTTGAATGTAATGAGTACCCGCGATATTTATGGCCTTATCAGGATTGCGTTTTTAGGGTTTCGGAACCCATAGCGACTAGCGCCACCTATCCGAGTGGTGTATCAAATGGTAATCTAATAATGGTAAAGGTATCGGTATGCACATTTCAAAACAGTTTGGGTTTTTGTAGGTTCAATGCTTTTTGAAATATTTTTATCCGGTACCTACCTATAATAGTGTAGCCTAATTATTCGTATAATTTTGGCAAATCTTCGAAACCCTCGGCGCGCGATTTATACTCGCACTTGATGTTTTTTTAAGGTTGCTGTTTTTTCATGGATTATTTCATGTTTTTTTCATTCCCCTGGATGTAATTATCATCATCAGCGTATATTAGTCCACGGCTGGACATCTATGGTTTTTTTCGATGAAGATGAAGATCTGATGAAGTTTTACTGACACTTTTCTAAACTTTTGGAAGATGTGTAAGCACGAAATTCTTTTGAAGGGCGTAGTCTTTCATCATGGAAATAAGGTCGTTTGTTTCAAAAGAGCTTGAAATAAGATAGTAAAAGTTTTTTATGGCTCGATTAAAATGGACAAGCGTGCGAGCAGGTCCTGCCACAGATTTGATACTTGCTACTTAAAAATAAGGGCTACATAAATTAGGAAAGTGTCAAAAATAGTACTATGCTGAATACCGATGCTGTGTACGATGTGTGCTGTATACTTTTGATTAAATATATATACATAATTGCAAAAACATTATGTCTGATATGACCATAGCTGTGGTCTATAACATTTATGTTTTCATAGATTCTCTTTTAGACTCTAAACTCTAAAACTCTCTTCTAGACTCTGAAAAAGAACCTATTTAAACATTATCTTTGAAGTTTCAGTAAAAAGTGTAGATATATTTAAGCTGATTTCGGACATTGTTTCAGGAGCGTATGTAAACCTGACATTGTTTCCCTACGCCTACGCAGCGTAGACATCAAACGTCGTTTATCAAAGAGTGTAGGGTACAGGGACGCGCCAGGTGGCCTCTTCAAATAGGGTGAGTCTTCAGGTTTTACATACAAACTTCGCTAGCAGCCTAAAATATACCCAATTTCCGCGACTGTAAACAAACGGATTGCATATTTATCGCTGCGACAGTTTTAGCGGCAGCTTTGTTTTAGACAGTTTAGACAAAGTTATGTTGACAACAGAAATTGGAGGGTTTGGAACATAAACAAGCTTACCAGCTACTTAAAACCGCTTATTTATTCAACCCAGTTTGAATATTAAAAGAACAATTTTTACTACAATACTTCAAAATTGGCGGTTTGGCAATTTTAGTGCCGAGCTGTTTTGGAATTATTTATGGAAATTAACGTGAACGTTCTTGTCCGCCGAAATGAAAATGGGATACGAGAGCATGAGTCTATGTACCCGATAAAACCGAAAGAGAAAAGCCATACAGTAAGCATTTTCAGGTCTTCAATTTAATTCCACTAGAAACGAAGAATAAATAATGTTGAAAATAAAGTCGTCAACTGAGATTAATTCCTGCTTTTCATTTTCTGTGCGGTACTTTTGCTCCTACCAATCAGCTTTTTCTTCCGATCTGAAAGAATTATCGAGTGACATAAATAAGTCGCCTTGAATAAATAAAACGGTTTCACTTCTCTGGGGAAAAAATGTATAAGTCGAGTAATTCGCTGTGAATAATGAATGAATGAAGAACTTTCCCCACAAAGTTATGGGGAAGCCCAACGGGATCCATTAGACTTACGGGAATATAAAAACGTCAATTAAAGACTTCCTAAAGTACTTATGTGACTTATAAGTATCGTGAAACTCAGAAGGATGTTTCCGAATGCTTGACAGCTGGAGAACAAAGGTGTTGCGTGGAACCTTTCGGAAGTTGTGCATACAAAGGAAACGATACAAACAAAAGCTCTAAGATATAGATCGTTTGTCTTCAAATATTTTAACGTGAAAGAAAGTCCATTTTACAGTGAAAGTAGTCTGCAAATAAATCGTATGTCGGAAGACAATGCGTGCATTGTTCTGTTTGTGTAAATTGGACTGTATAATTTACTTATGGCACTTTGAACTCTGCTACTGCAAAGAAATATTTTCATTTCAATGCAATAACCGAGTATAAAAATATCCAGAATTCCAGATAGATGGAGCTAAACCAAACTGGGACTATACAATACAATAAGTTTATTTCCAAAAAGCTTATAAATACACCTTTATGAACAAAGAGTTACTTAATTTAATATACTTCAGTGGTAATAAAATTAGGTAGGTACTTAAAAAATTAAAGATTAACAATGACCCCCGCACTAGGCTAGGCCTGTTTCGCGGGGTATCGAGTGCATAGTTTGTTTGCCATTATACAACAAAAAAGGGTAGTGCACTAACAAATGATTTAGGAAGTAAAAAAAAACCTAAAGTTACAAAGGAGGTATCAAAATCTTTTATTAAAATATAAAAAACAAAGATAATAATAAAACCTATACTAGACTACATAGACTATTTGTTGTTTGGACACGTAGTGAAAAAATTCTATGTCTATGGTTTGGACATAGATCTAGTATCGTATTATAGATTTGCTAAACTTTATGATTTAGGTACCTTCCTACCTGCCATTTTAAAATTAGGTAGAGAAGGAACATCAAGTTTTAAATGCCTACAATAGACAAACATAGAGGTGTCTCATGTAAGTGTTGTCAACAATATTGATTGCTCAACAAGAGACTGCAGTATGACCCAGATACAAACACGACTGACCTAGCATGAAAGGCTGTTAATGCTATTAGACAGATCTAGGCAACCTGACACCACTGAGAGCAGTGGTGTTTAGCTTCAAAGCCTTCACATATCACGCTGTCTTATCGTTTTGCATTAGGTTCAAAATTCAGAAATTAGTAACTTTTATTTTTTTAGGCTAAACCCGCATTGCAAAATCTCTCCGTGCGTATTTTTTTCTCGCGAATAATAATCCGCGTTCTGAATCTTAACCTACACGCACGGAGAATAAAATTCCACGCAGAAAAAAAACGCGTTTTAATCAAAACACGTCATATTTGGTTGATGAATATTTCCGCGCGGATTTTTATACGCAAGTGCGGATACAATTTCCATATTTTACAGAATCCTGCGGATAAAACCGCGCGTTGAGATTCTACAGTGAGGGGTAAACATTAGGCTTAAAGTAGCACTTGAACAAGTCCAATTTTAAACTATAAATATTAAAAAAAAACAAATAATAAACAAAGTAGGTATAATTCATTTTTTCTTCACTACTATTTAATTAATAAAGTCATTATTTGGGTAAAGGAAAACATACAGATTTCAGAAAAATAAATCGTTCTGTTTTAGAAGCCCATTAATCAAACACATTACAATACCAAATGAGCCAGCCTCCGTAGAGCGTAATTTATCATCTTTCTCGTTTAAAACGTAACATCGTATATCATAAAATAGGAATAAAATGAAAACATAAATAAAGACATGTCGTAACATAAAACAAAACGGCTACACGCAAAATAGGTGGACATCTAAACACAACATAAAAGCGGCTAGTAGTGTGGGGATCTCAGTTTAACGATTATTTTACTACTCCACATATAACACATGGTCCTAATTTGTGACACGGTTAGCTACTACTGCACTGCACTGCTACACTTTTATCTCAAATATTGTTTACAAGTGAAATTTTATGAAAGCAGTAAAATGCTCAGAGTTCTTTGGATTTATTGGTGAAAGTTCGATGAAAAGGTATTGTACTTTTTGTACGCGTCTAAAAAGATAATAGGAAGGTTTGAAGTTGTTGAATGTATTTTTTGTATTTTTGTTGATGTAAAATGAGTAAATCAATACAACTTGAGTAAAATCGCTATAAGTATATAGGTTTTGTATTTTAGTAAACGGTAAACCAGGTACTAGATTTTAGTTTTTCTAGTTTACTTAAGAATTTTATCGCCAACTAAAAGTTACAGTCAAAATTGTCAATGCAATATTCGAGGGTATTCTCCCTCAACATTTTGATGAGGGTTCCGCTTAAATAGTACTTATTTGCAGATGTTTACTGCCGACAATTTCAACCTTGGAATTTAAATGAGAAACATAAGGAATAGAATACTTTTCTCATTTTAATTTTATTCTAAGTTAGATAGTTCACCACCACACCAGTCGACTTAAATTTGGGAAACTTATATCAAATTATATAAATAAATAAGTTATATGCCTATGTCCAGCAGTGGACAACAAACAATATAGGCTGATGATAATGATGATATCAAATAAATGAATCGAAACCTTTTTTACCATCACCACACTTCTTTCATTTCAGTTCACCAGTCAACGAGTAACATCCGTGAAATCGCAGCGCTGATTATTGGTAAAATTTTACCCAAATCGTTACAACACAAAAAGTAACCGGAAACGCTTTACTGTTTTCTCAACCATCACATAATTTCTAACAATAGAACCACAAAGGTATTCGGTAAAAGGACCGCATTGTTTTGCGATGCAGCACACGATCGCGACCCACATACGATTTTCTCACATGATTAGTTTTAAGCGCGCCTCGGTATCAAATCAACATACACAAACAGAAGGGTTTGACTTTCGCAACTCAGGCGTGCCTGTAAAAACGCGGCCAAAGGGCTCCGTTACAGGCCCATATTGAGTGTACGGAACGGATTTGCATTACAGAGACGTGGTACATATATGCCTTTGTTCAATAGAATTAATGAACGTCGAACATAGTCATTAAATGCCGTTCGGAGATGTAAACTGCTCAGGAGTTTCAGCGTTGCCTAAATTTAGCAATTAAGAGGCACTGCACTCCACTTTACCTGCTTCGAGAAGCTGCGTAGTCAAGATTGTTACCACCTGCAAGTTGCAGGAGCACACAGGCTACAAAGTGTAAACAATTTACTCAATCTAGTTAAGGCGCATAGTAAGGTAAAAACAAGAAAATTAGGTGTTTTCGAACCCGTTTTCCGACGAAAATATTGATTGTGGAGCTCTGAAATTTATATATCCTGTAACACACATCCTGAAAAGTTCCTTGGAGGTTCCAAATATTTGCTGTTAATCATAGTGTAGTTGTTATACTGTTAGTTATAGTGTATGTGTAGCGGCTTCGAACCCACTTTTTATCGGCGTCTCAAATTCGATTAGTACCAAATTCAGTATAATGATTCACATAGTTTATACCTACCGCTTGGAGGTCCATTAGCTTCGAAAAGCAGTCAAATTAATGAAATCAAACGTAAAAACGTATTTGCACCTACAAAATCTGTGATTCAAACCTGACCAGTTACACGTCACCCAACCGCAGAGGATCCTATTATTTGGTTGATTAGGGCACTACATAGTATGCTGAACCGAAAACAAGCACTCTTTGCTGCTTATAGGCGCGCGGAAAGGTCCAAGGTCATTTGCCTTACTATTCGTCTAAATTGTCATTGGTTATGTGAGTGGTAATGTTAAATTTTGTAACCTTTAGGTAATGTAAGTAGTAATCTACTCTACATATTTAATTTGACAGACCATCCCACTTATATTACAGATGTGAAAGTTTATATAGATTGATAAAAAAATGCTGGGCAATTCACACAGCATTACCTAGCCTCAAGCTAAGCAGAGCTTGTGTTATGGGTACTAGATAACTGATATACATAATATAACATCAAACATAGATAGGTTATTTCTATTATATATAGAAAATGGGTGGATGTTTGTTACACAATCACGCCAGAACGGCTGAACGGATTAGGATGAAATTTAGCACAGAGATAGATTATGGTTTGGAAAAGCACGTATGTTACTTTTTATCCCGGTAAAATGTATAATTCCTATGGGATAGCATACAGAAACCATGATTATAAAGGGTTTTGTAAAAGTTCATGAAATAGATTTTAGCGTATATTTTGATTATTTTTGAATAATCAATTTTTTAAAATTAATTTTAATTGGGAAATGCTTTTCAGCGGCAAATGTGAAAATCATAGACAGAGGAAAAGAACATGCTTTTTAATCGCGGGGTAACACCGCAAGGCGTAGCTAGTCAGAAAATATTTATTTTCATAAAATACGAAGCGTAAAGTGTGAAACGCGATTCCATAGTTTAGCTGTTTAACTCAACATCGTTCAACTTGACGTGGCTATTAAAGTGCTACTCCATAAAAACTAATGGTGACTCATTTAGCGAGTCGTCCCTGGATTACTAAGCACTTTCAAAGTAATTGTTATTTTCATGACAAATTACGCTTTATTAGCTCACAAATTTTAGAACGGGTCTTATTTTAGAGCTATAAATCTCATTTTTCTTTCAAACGAGTTAACAGATCGGAATATGTTCACGGTATCTAATCTAATGCACGTACGTTTCTTCATCATCATCATCATCGGTCTATACTGGTCCACTGCTGGACATAGGCCTCCCCTAATGAGCGCCATAGCGCCCTGTCTTCAGCTTGCCGCATCCAGCATCTGCCAGCAGTCTTTCGCAAATCGTCATCCCACCTGGTCGGAGTCCGTCCTACACTACGTTTGCCGAGTCGCGGTCTCCACTCAAGAACACGTTTACCCCAACGGTTGTCGGTTCTTCTCGAGATAAGGCCAGCCCACTGCCACTTCAGCTTGCTAATCCTTTGAGCTATGTCGATAACCTTGGTTCTCTGTCGGATGTATTCGTTGCGAATCCTATCCTTCAGAGAAACTCCGAGCTTAGCTCTCTCCATAGCTCGCTGGGCGACTTTAAAAGTTTAAACTGGTGGACCAGCCCTACCGTGAGTGTCCACGTCTCAGCTCCGTAGGTCATGACATACGTTCCTTATGCACACATATTTGCACTCTCAGAAGTCAGATTTAGTTTCAAAATTTCTAACCTATAGTAAATTCACAGTTTTTCAAGTTCCATCGTGAGCAGTAACACAATCGCCGATAAAACCGTCCGAATCGAAAGGCCCTGACTCTGCCAGGATTGGCTCCTCTTTGGCAGTCATCCAGTTTCCTTCGCCGACTAGTATACGACCGACTAAAAATCTTTATGGTAATTTATTATTCCAGTCTTATATATTGCATGCAACAAATTTCACCACAAACTGAAGAAATAGGTAATTAACTAAATAAGAGCTTGTGATAAAACAAGTTTCTTTATTTTTGTTTTATTTAAACCAAACATAATTATTAGCAAAAAAATTACTAGCTTAATCCTGTTATAATGCCTAAATCAAAGGGAAAATATATACGATGGATAATCCACACAGCATCATCTAGCCCCAAGCTAAGCCGAGCTTGTGATATGGGTATAAACAGCTAAAAAATCCTACATCTTATTTTTAAAACATGAAATGATTATTGTAGTAAATAAAACCGGCGAAGTGCGAGTCTACCTAATATTATGAATGTTTGGATGTTTGTTACCGCTTCACGCCGAAACTACTAAACGGATCAAGCTGTTTTTTTTATAGATGTAGTTCTAGACCAGGATTAACTTAAAGGCTACTTTATCCCAGTAAAAAGCTTTCGAAGTCGCTGGCGAAAGCTACTAAAACATACTGTAAAATTAGCATTGCTAGTCAGCTTGTAACTTTCAAGAGGCAGACATTCTAAAGTTTTGCGTATTGCGAACTAAGCTTTTAGCATAAGTATCGCGGCGGGGGCAGAGCGAGGAGAAATATACATTGATATTTCCAGGGTCCTTGACGAGTAGCGACCACTCAGCTCAAGCCTCCTTCACACCAACGCTGAGGGAGATTCTAATCCCGCTTTGTCAAAGTCTCTACCGACAGGCAATGGTGCGAAGTGCTTAGAACCATACCGCACCGCCACCTAAATCTTAATAAAAACAGTCCTAAAAAACTTTCCAATTATCAGTCTGTCTATATTGGTCTGTATTGGTCTTAGTCAGCAATAGTCAGCAGACTGTAATGCCGTAAACAAAACGTAATGCTGTTTAGTGAGCCACAGTGATTGCAAGCTACAAATAGAAATCGAAAATGACGCGGCTGTCATGTCATATTCCGCTGTAAACCAAAGCTTGGCACCACTTAAACTGGCCGTAGTTGGACTGACGCGTCAATTTTTATTTGCCTCACGCTAATGGCATAAAAAAGCAATACCGCTTTACGTCCCTAATCGATGAACGGTTTACGATGGGCAAGACTGCTCGACACGGGTCGAATATACCTATACCTAAAGGTAAGAGGATCTGAAAGGTGAAATATTAAATATACTCAACTGTCACATGAAATAATCAGATCAAGAGTAAAAAACCTAATAAAAGCACCTAATGGTTTCATTTTAAAAATAATTTTACTAATATTTTTTTTCTTTATTCTGATTATAACTATTAGAAAGTTTATTTATGAGTTTTTTAAATTTATGTGCGAAATGAGGCGAAATATTTGTGGTTCTATGTTATTTGCATAATATTACCATTCAGTTATATCATCAAACGATGTATTATGCATCCATATTAAGTTAACAATCTAAAAGTTATTCAATTGATTTTTAAAGCTACCTACTAACTTTCAAATGAGTCGCACCTAACGACCTAAGAGGTGACACTTTATATTTGTCCTCGAAGAATGAATTATATCTGAATCACTAATCATATAGGTAGATTGCGCTTTTCATATATGTACCTGAATATTATTTTTAATACAAATATGCATTTTTAAAAATAAGCATGCAAGGAGAACCCATAATACTGACAAAGAGCGTAGGTACCAACTATTGAGAAGTGGTAAACAAACAAAAAGAAACACCAGGAACTACGTGAGAGTACTACTGAATGAAAACCGAGGAAAGTGGATGTGTATGCTAATTTGCAGTGCAATACTTCCATGCAAAGGAAATCCAAGTGCATAGTGACGTCAGCGGCCCGGACGCAGCTGTTAACCGTGGTAGCGCGGAGCCCTAGCCTGGGAAAGCGACGCCCTCGCTCGCTCTCACTACGCGAGTTGACATTGAGCGTCAATTATTGCGGTATTGAATTCTTTGTTGAGCAGAATAAAATAAAAATAAACAATTGACGGAGTAAATCGTGAGCAGTGTATTTTAATCGCGATTAGAACAGATTTTTATTACCTAATCAAAACAATATAGAGAAACGTCAGCACAGGGAATGGAGAAAACCTTACCAACACGGTTACAAGAACTATGAAAATAGTATTCCTTGGAAGCCTTTAAGCTTTGGCTATCCATAAAGAGCATTTGAATTTTACTTTCCGAGGATCAAAGATTTACTTCCTATATTTCTAAGCGTCGTAAATCAATCAACAAATCTACAGAACTTTTCCGATAGTTGCTGTGAAAAGCGACATTTCCACGAAAGAACCCTTTCAGATCGATAGATTTGATGGGGCACATAAATTTTACTATGTTTGTTTACCCCTCGGTATTCGGCACAGTCTGACCTGATTGTTGTGTTCAATTCAATTCGATATTATCATTTCAGTAGTTATTTTTATGTAAACATAGACCGCATCGCTATGAACGACTTTTGATCTATACAATAAGAGAGACAAAAGTTAAGAAGTATTCCATTTAAAAGGGTAATTTTATTGTTCGATTGGAATTTTCTTTCTTAATAAAGATTGTTCTAATAGAAAATGTACCTATTACTAAGTTTCGTAATTGTCTTAATGAGAATATAGTTCTTTAAACATATTTAAAAGGTAGAAGAAATAAAGCATCGGCATTTTTGCTGCATAGAAACAATCCGGTTTCAAAGGGATAATCCGCAATTTCAGCAAAATTTAAATCAAAATTTGTTCAAGCCTAAGTTAAAGGAAATTGAAAATGGGACAAAGCATCGATAGCATTTGTTCCACTCGGTGGAGGTTTCAATACAATCGAGAATGGTTTTATTTCATTCGAATCTAGGTAACCAGTAGCCCGCGGCTGCTACGTTAGACACCTTGTTTCAGGTCATTGGCAATTGAAAATATGGATACACTATCGATACCATTAGTTTTTTTTTGTTTTATTTGCTGACTGTATCATTTCCCTCACTAATATTCGTTAATTTATAAATAAATAATGCTGGACAATTCACACAGCATTACCTAGCCCCAAGCTAAGCAGAGCTTGTGTTATGGGTACTAGATAACTGATATGCATAATATAACACAATACATAGATAGATATTTTTTATTATACATAGAAAACGACCAGAACACCCTGAACAAATGTCTGCAGATCGTACACACATTTGTTTCGAGGCGGGAATCGAACCCTCCTGCGTCGCAGGTAGGCCTTCGTCCACCGCGCCACAGAGGTCGTCAAAATTATACCGTATAATCTTGTGAAATCGTTTCTTTATAGGTACCTACCCAAATAGTAAAAAGGGGACCCAATTATTTAATAAATCGGTGTTGTCAACTTGACCAGCTGAACTGTACCACAGTCAAGAAGCGTACCTAATTTTGTAAAGATCGACCATAGAATAAGACTAAGCGGTGAACACTCCATGGATTTAAGTAAGCCAATACAAGCCCCCGACGTCCGACAAGATGCTTGTGGAATTCAATTCTCTTTGTAAAGTGTACTGAGACGTAGGAAATGCGTTTTAGAGACCAGAATGCTTGTGGCGAGTGATATCTCTTCCCGTTCTAAGTTAGCGTTCAGCCTAGCTTACTAAAGCTTTGCCGCTTTAACTTTCTTCGACTTGGTTATAAAATAGATTTTGGGATGGAACCAATCGTAACATCCAGGTAGCCTTTCTACGTACCTACCTCCAACGGTTAGTGCAATGGGTACTTCAAGTACCAATTGCACTAACCGTTTGAAATTGCCCTAATACAGTTGTATGTAGAGGCGTACGTAATGGTTCATTGTTTTTGCTCTAAGTGCTCTGAGATTACACAAATTGATGCTTGTACTATGTTTGAAGTGAAAGGAAGTGTTCTGTTCCAGATAATGGCCTCTACTCGCTTGTTTTGTTTTTAACAATGCATCGGTATATTATGCCTCCGCATATTGGTGTTTACTTTCGGTACTGGGCAACGATATTGTTCCACTTTTATGATATGTGCAATACAAAAACAAACTGTTTTCTCACTGGAAACGTAAAAATATTTCAGTTGTAAACATTTTCTGTTTCTAAAATGGTTCGCAGTTATTCTCATAAATAAACATAAGAGAAATTCAAGGTCGTCGAATTTAGCTCTTCAGTAAACTACGCCATTTCACTGAATTGAAAATATGCAATGTGAATTTTTCACAGATGAATTTATAGATTCAAATGCGAAAAGTCTGCACCAAGATGCACAAGTGTTATTTGATGCGACAACAGCTTGCAATCGCTTTTCGGTTGATAGGATGTCAATCCACTTTAAGCTCAACATGCATCGAAAGACTCGAGACGGCTCGTCACCCACTGCTAGTGGTCGGAGTCGTCGAAAATCGCACCGCGTCCCAAACTTGGATCAGTCGTGTTACAAGTCCAACTCTTTTAGTAATAATTCGGCGAACACTGGAGTAGTTGTGGAACTAGTCTAGCGCTTCGGTCGAGTCTAGACGACGTCGGATCCCTATCGGCTGCCGTAAAATTATGTGACGTGGGCGGGCAACGTACCGTCCTACGATATCCGCTGAATTCAATCCTTATTCGGCAATTTATTGGTAACCTGTCACAGTAACCACAGGAGAGCGTGTTTGGAATAGCCAGGTCTATCAAAATCTTTGATGTTGGATTGTTCATTATAGATTAGGTTCTAGGTACAATTACCTTCTTTACCAATCAAATATCGTCTATAAATAGCAACCTAAGTCTTTATAAGTTTCATGTAAAATACAATTAATAATTCAACTAAGTATACAAAATAAAGGCACTTCTTTCTCATAATTGTTTTTTTTAAATCAAGAACAGGTTGTCCTTCTGCAGGCTTATGTATAGTAAATCGGGATGCAGTCGACCAGGATAGTCTGTAGCTAGACACCTACGTCCTACAGACACAACACTATCCTGCTCGGTCTGATATGTTCCATGGAAACGAGCCAAAGTAAGTTACTAGAAGATCTTGTGCGCAAAAGGGATTTTATTGCGCCAGGATTTTATTTACAACATTATCTAAAAATACAAATAAACATAGTTTTAGAGAGATTGCTTTTTGATTTTTGTTTAATAGAACGTTGGATGCACTTTATCAACATATTGCCCACGTTGAAGTAAAAAGGGGAAACTTGAAATCAAAATTTGGTTTTACCCGTTATTGTTAACTTAGGTACCTACTACAATTACCATTGATAAATTAATAATTAGTCTTTATATAATAGCGTATAGCAGACTGTACCCTATAGTCGATTATAAAAGTGCGTGAGCTCAAACGTCGAGTGTTGCCACAATAGAGGTCGCACACGATAACCCGCAAACTCCACAAAGTTATCTAGATCATACGGACAATGCATTCTTTACGAAACTCTTTAGTAATTTGAGTGGTGTTGGCAACTTTCTGCAGTGAGAGTGATGCTAAGTGGCGAAACTAGTACTGGCACAATGGAGGAAGGAATGGATGAGGATTCCAAACGTTACGCACCAAAAAGGAGCCTGCGGATGATGATTTGCGCACTCTCAAAATGATTTGTAATTCGAGCATATTTCCACCAGATCATGTTGCTTTTTGTATTCGAATAGTATTTATCTAGGTCGCCTGGTTGTTTTTTTCTTAATAATACATATCTATAATGAAATGTAAGCAAATATATGCGAAATGCGATTTTGCATATCTTTCCCGTTTGAAAGGAGTGCCAAATGCGATTTTGCATATTTTTACGTCGAAAATGACATGTTTTCGTCCTATTTGTTTTGTATTAAAAACAACAATATCAAACTTTTTGTTTGATAAGGAACATATCTTGCATTGTCTAATTACAGAAAAACACAATGTCGTAAATACAAAAAGATTTCAGTCAATATTTTTGGTATTACGGAACATTATAATTTACGAACTGAAGTTGCGAGCAGCTGTCGCCAGATCCTTAAGGTATATAAACCGATTACTAAATTTTATGTACCTACTAGGAAATAATAGGAAGCTACTCTAAATCGATGCCTTTCAATATCCAAATCAGCAGAAGAATATGCAAAGCGACAAACATTATGAGAAAGTATAAGGTTACAAATCATAAAGATTAGGTTCATAAGTAAATAGAGTTATCGATCCAATAGTTAATACCTAGTTTATTCATAGCACGCTCATTGCGTTTTCATCAAACGTCAATGATTGGTTTTCTAAGTCTTTCGTTTAGTCTACCAGCAGACATGCATAGAATACCAAGAACATGATGGGCCCGCAATTTTTTGTTTTGCTCATTGCAATACTGTTTGTTACTTTAGTAAGTACAATCTCTACATAAGAACAAATAATGCTCGTTCTTTTTTCATTCTATTATTATTTCATTGTAATTTTCCTTCAAATAATTCAACTACCTTCTATTAAAAAAATTGTGGCTTACTGTAAATATACCTATATTTTTATTGAACAGGCTCACGGTGCAACGAAACTTAAAAAAAGTAAGTAAAAATGATTAGTACCTTTAAGGATACTTTGTATTGTATGTACGAAATAAATAATGTAACAATTCATACTTTTATTTTATTTTGATTTTATAATTAAAATGCATTTCAGAGGACAAGAAACTAGCACTGCGTCAGGGTCTAGAAATAAGCTTAGAATCTAACGAAGCAACTCCATTCCCGGTACAACCTTATGAAGAACTTGGTTCTCAATACCCGATGCAGAATGGAGGAGACCAAAAGCTCGAGTATAACGTGAACAATGAGCAAAATGTTCAATACCAGAATCATGAGTACGATGGAACTAATCTTGCACAAATAGATAAAATGGAAAACGAATTTGACGACGATGACGAAGAAGGTTTCTTTTTGGATATGGAATCAGGGGAATATGATTCCAGAGAAAGTAAGAGTTTTGGTACCCATATTACTAATACAAATAAAAGTCACTCGCACGGGGAATGGACTCGCGCAACGAAGGTTTCGTTTAATTATCTGAAAAGTAATAATTAAAAGACCAAATATCATGAATAGTCTAGGTATTTTAGGACAACGGAAAGTATGTACCTTACAGGTTAGTCCATAGCGAGATACAAAGTATTATTTTTTATGTTATTACGGTTTTAAAATTTCTCGCTTTACTTGTAAGACCTTTCTTCTTGCCAAATTTCATGATCCTAGGTTAACGGGAAGTACCTATGATGTAACTTTTGACTGCGTCGACTTAGAAGTTTGATTTATGTCACGGTTCCAAAAGGTTACGGTTAATTATTTGAAGTTAATATGAAGTCGAAACCTCTACGCGTACCAGAGAAAGAGGATTGAAATACAGACGGACAAAAATGATCCTTTATGGGTTCCTTATTTCCTTTTAAGGTACGGAACCCTAAAATTTAAAAAAAAATCTTATATCCCTTCTCACCTAGTCGTAAAATCGAAGGGAGATGATTTTATAATAAATTTATTCTTCTTACTTATAACAGATGCTTCCTTTTGACTAGGTACACTTGCGTAACCATAAGGTAGCTTAAATTGTAAAGTTTTGTAACCAAGCATATTGTTTTCAGTGCTTATGCTTCAAGGCAAAGGAACAAGAGGCTTAGAAGCTGGTAATAATACAAAGTTAATTTTATTATAAGAACTGAATATAATATTTTTCATTTTTATAAAATGTTTTTCTCCAGGTGATATATTTACGGCTCAGGAAATGCTACCGATTGCAGTCAAGCTTATGGATAGAGGTAACACAATAGTCTTCATATAATTATCGTTCCATGCAAACGGTTAAGGTCTTTTATAGTACGTTAATACCTATATAAATTGTTTACTTTTAATTATTTTCTTTACAGCTAAAAGTGACGGGAAGGGTAAGGATTATAATAAGGGATGGGTAGGGTAAGGAGTACATAACTCAATAAAATATAAAAAATATATTAAATTAGCATTTTATAGAGTAATCATTTATAAAATTTATAAGTATTGAGTTGAGAATGTCCTGTTTTAGGAAAAGGCATTGTCACCTCAGAAACAAATCCGAAAAGCTTGGCCGACAATTTGTTCGAAAAATATTGTAAGTACCTACTCGTAGGTGAATAAATTTAGATTTTAACCTTTGTATTAGAGAAACTAGTTTTACTTGCGAAAAACCCAACACATAGACAAGAAATAGATACCTAGCTTATCATATAATATATGATTTAGATGATCTACGTGACCTTTCAGTTTGGAAAAATTGTGAAATACACTTATTAAACGGCGAGACTGTGGTTTCCCAAGCGGTCGACTGGTGCAATCTGGTCGAAACGACGGATGAAAATAAAGGTAAATAATGCGAAAAATAATAGCCGTTTAATAAGTGTATTTTTACATTAGAATTATTAACTTTATCTAGATTACACCTACATGCTAAAGGCAGAAGAGGCTGGCAGGAACTTGGAGGCTTGTGGTGTGACCCAGCCACCCAGACCTATGATGATGATGCTATTTTCAATAAAATTATAAGTAGAAAAATAACAATAGGAGGTAAAGATATAGTTCATTATATTTGTTTCAGTCTTCAAGATGAAAAGAATCGTGATTTTAAAAGGTTGTCTTTTTTATAAAATTCGAGTTAATTGGTTTGCTTTGATAAAATGCGTAGCTTTTTCATTCTTTGTATTTATCTAGTACTAATAACTCTAACACTCACAAAATGATTTTCCAATTTAATATCTTCAGATGAAGATATCAGCGGTCTGGACGCTCTACAAGCGCTGGCTCTCAGTGGGACTGGTAAATATCTTGAAATTAAATATGAATTTCCGCAATGCAGAAGTGTTAATTTCGATATTTTGTTTTTTTTTATAGTAAACAGCCTAAGGTCAAGGGCGAAATATATAGGCCCAAACACTAGTCTTAAAGAAAGTGGTGAGTTCAATATTTTATCGTGTTAAATCATATGGTGGGATGGAAGTAACTTCTGGGTTGGGGCCCAAGTTGGGCTCCAGTCTCTAATACTGGCCGCCAAACCCCAATATTGGACAAAGAAGGAGGAACACTAATTTTATCTGAAAGACACGTTTAAGTATGGTTCACCTATATGACCTCTGTTGAGTTATAAACCCAATAGATAAATTTTAGATTTAGGCGTTACATTGCATCCATTGCAAAATATAAAGACCAAAATTTTATTCAAAAAAATTTTAGTCAATCCTTATATTTTTATGAATTTTTTTTTCTAATATTTTTATAGTTATAATTTACCCAATAGGTAACTTTCTATATTTATCTCGTTTTTCACCTTTTGTTGTGGTCTTGTGCATCATAATAGGTATATTTTTCCTTCCCTCTCATCATCAACTAATTAAAGGTATGGTCTACTGGTGGACATACGGTTCCCCTAATGAGTGGAATAACGCCATGTCAGTGTGCATGATACAAATTATTTAATCCTTCCTCATGGATTATATAGAAGCTTACTTACTTACCACAATAACATCATATTTTGCGCATAGGTGGCATTAAATTACCGGATTCAAAAGCGATTGCACCACGACGAAAGAGCCGCTACAGACGTAAGTGCACAACACAATTTAATAAATTTTATGTAATGGCAACTCAGTACGTAACTTATTTGCATTATTTCAGTACTAACTAAGCCTTTTTACAACAAAATCCGAAGAGTTCCGACAAGACGGGGAAATTCTCATCCCGTAGGTAATATAAAATTCATATCTGTTACAACTTTACAAGTAAACCTGAATAAAGTTTTTCTTATAAGTTATAACTAATCTATAGGCAATTTCTGGCCAGTCATTTTGATTCTGATAATTTTAGATGGTAGGAAAGCAAGAATGGTGAAAAGAAGAAAATTAGCCGCAAAGCCGAAACGGAGAAGAATAGTAAAGAAAATTAAAAACCGCAAAGGTCGTGGAGGTAAGCTAATATTTATTATAAACAATATATCAATCAAAAATTAATATAAAAACTTCATTCTTTCCCATCCAGGACAACCTAAAAATACAAAACTGAATAAAATAGGTAGACAAGGACAAAAACCCAGAAAGAATCAGGGAAAAACCCCAAATAAAATTGATGGTAAGTTCTATTAGGTATATCTTGTTTTATGTGAATGTGTACAGGTAACGTTATATTTTACCTATGTCTTAATGTGCTTTGTTGTATGGAGGATCAAAAACAAAACGATTCTGCCGTTGGAAGTATGGATGTGAGCACCAGCTGGTACTCGAAACATGTAGACTATCGTTGGATTGTTCGGAAGAGGCTAAATCAAAGGACTGTAAGTAAAACCCTTGATATATCATCAGTAGAATCTCTTTAGCCATCAAATTTGATAGAAATAAGTCTAATAAAATTTTACGTCTGCAGATTTAGGAATCAAGCTTTTACCAAATGAGAAACGTGAAAATCTAGCCATGCTACGAACCTGGGGTAAGAAAAGTTGAATGAATGATTTTAATTATTGTTAGGTATGGGTACCTACTCCGATTAAAAAACCTGGCCTTAAATGACCAGGCGTCTTCACGATCGTGTTCGCGATGATGGCCAGAACCTGCAGTTCACATAGTGTTACTAATTTACCAAAAAGAATTATCTAATAGTTTACCTAAATTATCAAAGACCTAAAACTCTAGCTCAATTTAAAACTCGCCTTAAATACCACAATTTTAAACGAATTAATAAAAAAGTATTATCCTTATGCCATGTTTTATAAGTCAGAATTTGTATAAGTGTTTGCGTCCTTATTTTGCTCTGTAGTTTATATTTACCAGTGATTATTAATTTTTAATAAGAAAATAAATATCTTAAGCCGTTACAAAGCCCAAGTAAAATATTTAACGACGTTGTTCTCATCGAAGAAAAGCACAGAATTTTGAAACTATTTTTGTTTTTGTAATCTGTCATTCATCATTTATTTATTTATTTAACAGCAAAAAATAATTACAACTAATATTTACACTTAGGTACATCTTTTTTCATCATTTATTGATTCTTCGTTCGTTTTGGAATTGAAATTTAAACATTCGCTGCACAATATGCGTTGTTGAAGTTTGTATTTCAGTTTTAACACTTTCATGGCCCAAGACGCAGAAGTCGATTTCCGGGTTCGTGAATGCACGAAGTGATAATATCTTGCTGTTTTCTGTTATTGTTATCAGTTTTTGTTCATAAATGTCTTTGTTGACTTAAAATATCTTGGTTTTTAAATCGGTGTATTCTTATATTTATACCTATTATACCTACACATTTTTATATTTTGATTTCAGCTGGTGTGGACGTTATAGATGCTGAAGTTGAGAAAATATGTAAGTTGATAAAAGGGTGATTTCTTTTAGTTGCTGATACTATAAAACCCGTTTTAGTTTCCGTTTAGGTATTGTACTGCAACATTTGCAATGTAACTGTGGTTTGTTTTCTCTTAGGGATAAAGTTATACTTTAATATTAACAATATAATCTTAAACTTATTTCTGGAACTGAACCAGCCCTGTTATCCGCAAATTATTATAAAAAGGGGTGGTGTTATAGAACATTTTGGCATTGTATATCAATATAGAATATAGAAAGTCCTTGACTTACAAAGAAAATTACAATCAAATAATATAATTACATTAAAAGTAGAATTTACAATTAAAACAATTGAGCTAACTGTAAACGGTTGCAAACAATCTACAGGGAGCTCAACTGATCAATATCCATCCATAGATATATCAATATTATAAATTCGAAAGTAACTCTGTCTGTCTGTCACCTTTTTTACGCTTAAACGGCTGAGCGAATCTTAGTGAAATTCGGCAAGGAGGTTAAGGTACCCGGGGACGGACATAGTTATAAATAAATTATATACATACATAATAGTTGTTTTTTACAGTAGGTAGTTGTATAAGTAGATAGGTCGTTTCAAAAGCATCAGTGTACCATTGTAAAAACGGTCTGAATAAATGAATTAAAAAAAAAAATATAGGTATTATATCGATCGACATTAACTTCTATCAACTAGCAAACAAACGGCTACCGAAGATATGTTGTTATTGATTTATTGAATTATGCTTTTATTGTTATTTTTCAGTGGAAAACCGATATAGTCAACAAATTTACTCGAAATTGGGTAACATTCCGAGGTCTGAAAGTATCGCTGATTACTTCAACAACCTCATCCATTTCCAAAAACGAGGTAAAGTATTTATATAAGGAAAGTATTTCAACATTTTAATAAAATAAACTTTATTCCTTCTAATATTATAATGGTGAAAGTTAGCCCAAAGATATTAACATGTCGAAAACGATTTTAAAGACCAAAATAAAATGTTAAACATACATGTCATATTCATAATCTACTTTTTATCCGGGAATTCCCTGGACAGAAACTGTTAAGTAAATAAATAATATAAAAAAGCAAGCTAAGCAGTACTTGCGTTATGGTTACCTACTAGATAACCTGATAAACTTAATAGATTATACTACATACATACATAATATTATTTAAATGTATTATTTCATAATAATACAAATAAAATACCCAGAACACACTGTATCTGCAGATGTTTGTCGGGGGAATCGAACCCGCAACCTCCTGCGTCGCAGATGGGCCTTTGCCCGCTGTGCCACAGAGGTCATACCTATACAATAGATATACCTAGTGAATTTCTATCTTAACCTGTATTTAAATCCTGTTATAAACATAACAAAGACATTTACTATTCAACAACAAAAAAGAAAGTAGAAAAAGATTGTAGAATAGAACAGTCAAAGGTTAAAATCGTGCTGATTGCAAGCTTTGACCATTGTTTTGGTGGAAAAGAAACCAACAACCCGCCACCTGGTTGAACCTCATTCTATACAGGGGTGATCTAATAATATTCTTATATTCTTTATTGTACACACAAGATACATCTTATGTAAAAATTAACAACTAACTAATGGTTATGCACAAAGGCGAGCTTAACCCTAATAGAGTTTTTTACAGCAAATACCCTTGGGATTAAGAGACATATAAGAATAATATTACAATATTAAAACATATATTTTTTTAATAAATATTATATTAAATATTAATAAATATTATATTAAATATTAATAAATATTATATTAAATATTACTTTCAGAATATGAAAACAACGGCCCAGGACCCACAACTCCAATGTATTCAGACGAAGATTCAAATAATCCGGTTAGTCGATCTTCAAACTTTTAATCATCTCTCATAAAAGTCGAAAAATTTACAACTACCCCCTAATCTCCTAAATTTGCAAAGCGATCCATCTGAAAGGCACTTATTAAAGCTTTACTTGCACTTGACGGATCTTGTTTTTTATGCAACAGGACGCCCAAGAGGATTCTGGTGCACAATCTAACGGGTTAAGTGGTGAAGTAAGTGAAATGCTTAATAAGGCCTATGCATGACAGTAAAATTTACATAATGTTTTTTTTACCTATTAATATTGATGTACTAGATTCTATTGTTCAACGTTTTTTATTTTTATAATGCACAGAACGCCCAACCCAACGGTTTAAGTGGTGAAGTAAGTGAAAGTCATATTTAGGCCTAAGTTTTACAGTAAAATTTACTTATTTACATTAATGTATTTAACCTATTACTGATGAGCTAGATTCTATTATATCAATCTTTTTTATTTTCATAATGGACAGAACGACCAACCTAACGGCTTAAGTGGTGAAGTAAGTGAAATTCATATTTAGGCCAAAGTTTTACAATAAAATTTAATTATTTACTTTAATGTATTCTCCCAATTTATTAATGTGTTAAATTCTATTGTCTGACCTTTATTATTTTTATATTTTACAGAACGCCCAACCCAACGATTCAAGTGGTGAAGTAAGTGAAATTCATATTTAGGCCTAAGTTTTACAGTAAAATTTACATAGTACCTACCTTAATGTTTTTTAACCTTTAATTACTGACGTGCTAGATTTTTTTCTCCAGCCTTTTTTATTATGCACAGAACATCCAAACCCCCGGTTTAAGTGGTGAAGTAAGTGAAATCTATAATAATAACAATCCTCTCCTTCTCTTATCTAATTTATCGCGATCTGTGCGATTGGCTGCGGCCCCTCGTAATCCTTCTAACCAACTCTAAAGAGGACGGGTCTTGAAGAAGAGATGTATTCAAACATTATGCTTAACAGACGAAACGAAAAACAAAAGAGTATCGATAGATATGTTTAGGTCACACCCAAACTAGTGCCGAAGTTGCCCTTGGTGGCCACCAAAATCTATTTTCGATTCACTGCCTAAACAAAATAGAATAAAACTATTATAGAAAATAGGTATCACAAACTGTGCATGGGTTTTTGAAGTTTCCTTTGTTTTTGAATAATAAGTTAAAATACTTAGGTGGCGGCGCTAGTTTGGGTGGGGTAGCGCCACCATACACAAACCACCTTACCCCTCGTTTTTTATAGATAGATAGAGAATACTTTATTCATAACCGATTAAGAAAAAATAATATATTATTTAAATTTAACATATTAAATAGAACAGCAATTGATTTGGCGAGCTTATTGCTTTAAGCGATTTAATCACTGATATGCAGATGAATTATGAAAGTTTGAAGTCCATGTCATCCATTCTTAAAAAATTTATAAATTCAATTTTTAATAATCATGCAACAATATAGCCACTCAATTTAGAATACTCATAGAATATGTAAGGGAGGCATGTCCAGCAGTCGTCGCAGGACGCAGGACGTCGATCGGCTGATATGATTATAATGATAAATTATTTGTCATTACAACATAAAATACTTTGAAGTGAGTTTTGAGTTCTTCTTAAATAATCAAATTATTTATATTTCTCCAAAGGGTTCGGAAATGGACTTTGTTCAGTTAAATGCTGAAATGGTAACGGCTGAAGGTCATGAGGCCGTCAAAGAAGCAGCTGAACCTGGTGTCGTCGCAGAAGCAGATGAACCTGGTGCCGTCGCAGAAGCAGCTGAACCTGGTGTCGTCGCAGAAGCAGCTGAACCTGGTATTGCAGCAGAATCCAAAAATAAGGCAGAAGATGAAACAATAAATCCTGAACCGAAACAGGAAGAGGTAACGGTACTTATATTGTTTACTAAGATATTGCATTTCATATAGATCAAAGATAGGATCCATGTTCATATAGATATGGTGGGTATGGCTCTGAAAGCTGACGTGATCGTTTTTTGTTTTACTTTTTGGATGCCTACTTTCATAACGAAATATCGTTTTTACTTCGCAACTGCGGGTGAAACGAACTAGGGTAGGCCAGTATTGACCCTTTTGTGACGTCAACGTGGTAAATTGTTAAAAAAACAAAAGACAATCTCCAGCTCTCAATAACTTACCATCTATAAAAAGGCCTTTGAAATCGAATTTTAAAAACAATAGAAACGCTGCACTTGTCACAAATTTATCCTCCGAATATTATTTCAGGTTGCTGCAACAGAACTTGCTGACACAGAAAATAGAAGAAAATTCCTAAGCGATCATAAACCTACTACTTCTTCACAAAAGTTGAAAAATATTTGAGAAATAAACT
Organism: Eupithecia vulgata; assembly: GCA_946478455.1. Taxonomy (NCBI): domain Eukaryota; kingdom Metazoa; phylum Arthropoda; class Insecta; order Lepidoptera; family Geometridae; genus Eupithecia; species Eupithecia vulgata. The sequence continues at coordinate 6,656,678 of OX297862.1, read as the reverse complement.
TTGTTGTCTAGTGTCATCCGTATTTTATTTACTGCTCAAGTGCTCATTCTCAGCCATTAAAATAACGCTAGGAAAACATAACATTTAAAGGGCGGGCGACTTGATATTTCCAGGCTATTGTAACCATTGCTAACTCGGACAAGGGCACGGAAGAATAAAGCTCTCGTTCCGGAACCCAATGACAGCTCTCTGTCCGACCACGCTGTCGTGTTTCATAACACTTTGAATAACGAGTGCCTCTTCAATTTACATTGGATAAAAAATTAAAAATGCAGAGTCCGATAACATTAACAGAATGGTAAATTTTCAGATATCGTTAGAAAAGATATGGACTGTACAATCTGTAAATAAATCAAAATTCTTCATAAATCGTTAGAAACTTTATTTCAAAAGCTAATGGTGTCAAATTATGTGTTGCCAAAACTAAAATAAACTAATTTGACAGGACTAAAATTAATCTCTTAGATCTAAGACTTAGATAATCTGTTCTCCGTCTCATAAATAACGTTCGAATTGAATAGGATGGCATCATTTTTAGTGCTTACATCGGTTCCTGCCGGATCGCCAGCCGGGGAGACTGTGTGATCGTTATCTATAACATTTGTTACTTAAAAAATACAACCTAAATTGTTTATGACCATTTTCCCCTGGATGGCCAAATTTTATGGGAATGGGATATTTTACAGTAATCGCACTGCTGGGCCAGATACCCAGCCGAAGGAAGCCAGACTCCACAGGTGAACGGAGACCCACCCCTTTAACCCCTCGTCAGTAAAGCGAGGGCGGATGAGATCCGCAGTAAAGGGTTCAGGCCTGAAACTGTCTCCACCACGACATCCTCGCCGGTGCGTGAGAAAACAAGCCAATTCAGTTCACCTTTGTAACATTTCAAGTATCTCGGTAGCAAAGCATAATGAATTTTTAAAACTTCTATCCATCCAAATATTGCCTGGAAGAAATAGCTTCTACGCGTTAATGCCACCCAATTTACTTTTACGTTGAATGTCTATGTTTCTTTTGATTTATTTTGCAATGTATCAAAAATAGTTTTATATTATATTGTATGAATTATCAATTCACGACAAGAAATTGGTTCATGGCGAAGAGTGAGGAAGCGATAGAGCCTCGTCTGAATTTCAAATGAATAGACATAATCCGTATCAAAGTAGAGGGAACAGCCACAGCCCGCTCTGAGTCGCGGATTATGAGTTTCGAAGGAAAATACATCTTGCGAAAAGGCGAGGGAAGCAAATTGTCTTGGGCGTCGCTTAAGTTATGTTCAATTAAATAGTAGGGCTCCCATGTTCTTGTCGCCTCCTAACTTGGTTAACGTCAAAGTAGCGCTCACACATGAAGTGCTACAAGATGTTTCCCTTGGTAAATTGACATAAATTGTTTATGATTCTTGTTTCAACATTTTTCTAGTTCTAAGAATGTAAGACTCTTAATATTATTCAGAGAATAGGTATGAGCACTAAAGTTATTCCATGAAACTATTTTATTTTTATAATTCGTTTGACACTCAAATACTAAAACTCTAATGCTTTACGGATTCAAATTTTTATGACTGCCAATTTTGTTTAAGAAGAAGTTGTAATCTATTTTGTTATAATTATTCAACATTTAAGAGCAATGCAAAAAATTGGAACGTATTTTTTTAATTATAATATTTATGTTCGTTACCATAGATGTAAGGGTTTAAAAATACACAATTTGCTTGATTTTTGCATTAGGCGCACTCTTAAAAAATTATGAGATAAAAGCAGTTTACAATTATAAGCTATTGAGGAGGTGGAGGATCAATATTTTGTATTATATAACACGATCACTGCTAGCGTCGGCGGTGCGACCCGCAGGGGCGCGCCGTCGGTATACGGAGTTGCAGATCGCAATCTGGGTTTTCAGCCATGAAAGTGCTAGTCTAGTTTAAAGACTTACTCAGGCTTTTAAATGATTTAAATTTTTGATTATAATATTCAATAGAATAAAATCATATTAGTTTTATTGTTTTATTTCCTACTTGCCTCTGCATGCGACATTACACGCGTTTTTCCGTGATAAAAAGTAAGACAGGTTAAGTTACCTACTGTGGTAACCTACTACTTTTAATACTTTTTATTAAAATATCGAATAATCTAGAATAATTTTCGTGCATACTATGTCGGCTCGATAAAAATCGAAATTTTCGTATGTTCCCATATTTTGGAGTCGACAGATTCGCATCTATCAACAGCAACTGTGTCTATGAAATAAGTAAGTATATACCTAATAGGTACTTTATTTGTACTTTATCCAGTCTCTCAGTTTAGTCGTAATTCCTCACCTGTCAACAAATATAGAACTTCATAGTCGTGTCAAACCAAATAAAAAATAAAACCGTGGACAGGGTATAAAAACCGGTAGCTATAATAGCTGTTACTGAAATATTTTATGCGGCTAACATATTTTATGTAAATCACAATGCAATGTTTTATTAAAAACTTGGTAACGGTTTAGCGTTTAACAACCATCACACTTAAAATAAATAATGCTGGACAATTCACACAGCATTATCTAACCCCAAGCTAAGCAGAGCTTGTGTTATGGGTACTAGATAACTGATACACATACATAATATAATACAATGCAAAGATAGATTTTTTTACTATACCTATATAGAAAACGACCGTAGGTACACACATTTGTCCCGAGGCGGAAATCGAACCCGCAACCTTCTGCGTCACTGGCAGACCTTCACCCACCGCGCCACATCGGTCGACTTGGGAATGCAAAGCATTGGTCTAAGATACAAACTGCACTTTCTCAGAAGAAACAACAAAAACAGAAAAATATAAATTTACAAGCATGAAAACTGTGGAGAGTCCCCTGCGGTAGTATGGTTAGTAAGCGGCGAAACTACAAACTGTTTTAAAACTCAATTATAACTTGATACTGCGAAATGAATTGTGGTAACCTCCAAGTTCTTGCAATATTTTGGAACATGACATTTCCATTTGACTGTTTTACCACAACTGGAGCAATAGATGAGTTTGTTCGGCACGACGAAGGCGTAGAGCTGCTATTGACAGGCGCGACAAGCTACACCAGGCTAAGATTTCACTAGACTAACTTTATTATAATTGAAACAGAACCAACGATGCCCTATTTATGATTTCAAATCACACTAATAATATAAATGCGAAAGTCACGCCAAAACCACTGAACGGATCGGGTTTAAATTTTGCATAGATGTAAGCCTGGAATCAAACATAGGCTACTTTTTACCCCATAAAACAGTTCCCGTGGGATAGATAACGTTTCCATATAAACAACGCGTGTAAAGCCGCGGGCAGAAACTTATGTATAAGTGACCAGCAAGCTTTGACATAGACTCATGGACGACGCTGGTAAACTCAATTCAGCGAATAACAATAAATTGGAAAGCGGGATTTTCAGCGCGTGTGCATATTTTATGCAATATTCCGTCATTACTCGGCGGCAGCGTTGCGGGCCAGCCGAATTGCAAGTTGAATTTTGCATTGTTTAATCTGTCAATTAGCAAGCATAACTTGTGTAATAAATACTATTGGACTTAATTTGAGCTCACTCCATATTAGCGCAGGGTGTGCTCAAAATAAGGACTTTAATTGTCAGGAAAGAGTTTAGTACTTCTGTATGTACAACACAAACAATACCTAAACTTACTACATATTAAATTTGTATCTCCTATATTTATGTAACAATAGAAATCGTTTTTGTTCTGAACAAAATAACACCGGAACAAACCGTTATTCCCAGAAGTGCCATAACAAAGCCATTGAGACTTCTTTCTTATACCCTATCTATAAGTTTTGCCAACTGCGCAAATTTTTATGAAATCTTTTTCATACCAAGCCCAGCATTTACCTAGTGCTGAGTCTATATTTTCAGAAAGTTTAAGCCACTGCAGTGGATTTATTTAAAGCATAAACCTTTTATTTCGTTCCGGTTCGGTGCCGCCAATTTTGTACACCGTAAATTGAAAGTGCCGGTAGGAGCTATGAAACTTAATCCAGGATAATTTATTACAATTTAGATTGGCCTGTCCCTACGTTTTAAATTCATAAGTTTTAAAACTTCCACCTAATTCTGAATACAAAATTTTAATTGGAGAGATAATTTAGCGAAGAATACTTCTTTAAACGGATCATATCGTTATTAACATATCTAAAACAAATAAAGGTAATAAACATAATATGTAGTTATTCTGTAACGTATAACAAATTTTTATGGTTGCTATGAAGTGAATCTTTTTACTAACAGCCCCCCTAGCACGGGGATTGATGTCTAGAGTAGTATAGAGAAAAATTACGTCACTTCGTCATCGAATGCATTGCTTAAACTTCAATAATGTATATATATGCGCAATGTATGGCGACGCGATGTCATTATTATCTATTCTACCCTAGAAAACAATCGCCATGCTAGGGGGACAGAAACAAGTTTTAAAATTTTAAAAAAACTAGATCTTTCAACCCTGTTGTAGCTAAAGTTTGTCTACTCAATTACATTTCGATGATGGTGGCAGCTTCGCCGGCGGCGCGTGCGGTGGCCGTAACTGGATTACAGGGGAGGCAGGGGACCGCTAACCATCGCACTGACTGCTGGCTAATCTGTGCTGTAGTGTTATAACTCGATCCAGATTCATCAGTCTTAACGATGTTTCTCCGACTAGGTCACTTCCCAGTTTGCTTAAACATGTCAAGTAATTTGGTTTGCCGACCCGACTTGATCGGTTGCCGTTTTAGATAGAATTGTATTAAATAACGTGGCTTGCAACCATCATTAACTTAAAATCGTTATTTTGTATCTCTTATGATACGTAAGTATTATATTCGATATTAAGATATGATTATTAAGATAATCATATTCATATATTTATTCGCCGTAAGAGCACAAGGCACACTTGGTGGTTTCGTCTATTTACATTTACTAATAAGGATATCTAGTATATAATTATGACAAACAAGAATATTTAAAATTTACTAACATATAGGTATCAATCAACTAAATCAAATTGGGTCTCTTAAGAACCGTAAAAAATGAAATCAATTTTGACTCGTGTAGAGTAGGTACATTTTGAAACGGTTTATATATATATTCTAGTCTCTCTAGTCTTAGTCTATTTCATTTTAACTATATTGTATTTTTTTTTTGTTTGTATTCTAATAGTAATTTATCCTTAATGTATTGTAATTATTAGTGTAATTGTTAGTTTAATATTTTCTGTGTATGTCTGACTTTTTATTATTGTTTTATGGACTATGTATGTTACTGTGTCTGAAATAAATGTGATTTTATTTATTTATTTATATATACTATAACTATACTTAAGCAGTAATGACTCTTTCCCGCACGCCATACTACCTAAGATCTAGATAAAATATTTAGAAAAAACACAATGCAGCAAGTATGTTTAAATTTTTATTGTGTATACTGAGATGTGTTGCATCAATCGTTTACTACGCCTCAATACCTTTAACATGCTAAACTATTGACGTCATCCGCAACAATGGAAAATCAGTTGAAGTTTCAACAAAGAAGCTAACCGCCAATCTGCGGTAAGTGCTCGGCATAACATAAGAAACTTATTGCAAAAAGTAACAAAAGCCGATCAAAGCGGTAGCAGGCAATATCAGCAGCAATCACCGTGGACATAGGCGCCGCGCCGCATAGAAAAGCAACCAGAAAAAGCGACAAACGGATGTTGTTTATTTACAAAAAGTTACACAAACGGATCGCAACGACGCGGAAACCCTGATAGAAAGAAAAACATTGAAATGCGATGCTTCTAAGTGAACATTTTTAAAGTGAAGTTATGAAAATATGCTTTTAAATTTTAAAAGGAGATGGCCGTATTGTCTTTCCCAAGAGTGCTCTGTAGGTAATACTTCTTTTTTGCTGTTTTCCTTGTTCCTACTAAGTATTATAAATACTTTTTTAACTTACGTGTGTACCAAATAGCAAACAACAATATAATTGGATATTCTGTTAACTAGAGCGGATGGTGAAAACGACATTTCAGGGAATTCGAGGGCTTCTTTTGATACGAGTCCTACAAAACCGTGGGCTTATACGTAAGGTACTATTGGGCTGTACAACACCACAGTGGGTTTTAAGAGGGTACACTTACGGTCCGTAATCTAATAAACACAACACGGTACACTGTTTTTTCGCTTCGTTGGGAAGTTTTACCGCATAAAGTACATACCTCAACATTTATCATTATCGAAATAAATAGTGCACCCAAACGAAAAAAGTCGTACTAAAGTAGTAAAATAAGTAGGTTACATACGGTGTGCAATTTACCAAATATTATATACGATTTTATTTTGCTTATCGGGAAAATAAATAAATAAATAATAATTATAAATACTATTTAACATAAATAAATAATGCTGGACAATTCACACAGCATTATCTAACCCCAAGCAAAGCAGAGTGCTTGTGTTATGGGTACTGATAACTGATATACATAATACAATAAATGACATAGATATGTAGAATTTTTTTAATATACACAGAAAACGACCAGAACACAAAATAAGCAAACATAACAAATTGAGGTTACACAGCTACTTCAAAAAGATGTTTAAGCAGTAAATTTCATCCGTTGCCTACTACATCAATAGTCCTTGTTCTCATAAAAGAGGAACAGTTAAAATGCAAAGTCTATTCAGCTAAACGTGGAAACTCCATTCATCCATTATGAATAGCGATCCTGCTATTTACCTGACCTGTTTCATCGAGGGACAATACCTGCACTTATTCTAGTGAGTGTGCGAGCATTGTCATGCACCGGCAACCGGACAAAGCAAATTTTTATAAACATCCGTGAGACTACAGTTTTTATTACATTGTTTATCGAGGGATGAAAATGACCGATTCAATTTCCTTCCGAGTTATACACAATGCTTTATACTACACCTATGAGGAAAATAAAAGAAAATTCGCGAGTAGGTACAGCCCGTTTTTGTAAATAGGTACTGAGAAGGCATAATATGAAATAAAGCACAGTGCCAAGTTTTCTTAAAAAATGCAAGTGGCCAGTAACATTTTGGTGGGCTTCGAGATAAAAACTTTATAGTTTGGAATCCGCCTGTTTCTAGCCTTGAATTTTGAATTATAAAAAATTAAGGATGGGAGAAAGTGCTTACTTTCTCCTTGCTGCAGCAGATGAGAATGTAAATCCCATATATTTTTGCTGCCTGCATATTTGTTCGCTTGGATTTACGTACTTTCTTCCCTATTTTCAAGTAAGAACTAATTAATATACTTTCCGAATAGGTGTAGTATAAATAATATTGCCTCTCTTTTGTTGGACATTTATTTTCATACTCAAAGCGAGTGTTTCAATTACTTTCATGAAAGCAGACGGGTCATTCTAGACTCCCGTTAAGGGACGCACCTTAGTAAAGTTACGCCACTTCTTAAATATTTAAATCTCGGGGGTGACTTTCCCCGCGCTCCCGTGAAATACAAAACAAGGAAAGTTTCCCCCTAAATCAGCAGAGTCAGTCTCGAGCCTCGCGACAAACACGGACTACAAACAAACTTTAATTTTGGCCGTGCTTCCTTTATTCTCGGTAAAGATATAAGTACTTAAAACCTGAAAATTACTTAGAGGATACATTTCAGCACGCGCACGTGATTTCATCAGCGTGGCCTACTTACCCACATAATATATTATTATTCTTGTCTTTATTATTGAGTAGAGGGATTTTTCAGAGTCCAATAAATTGCTAAGTATACAGGGTGGTTTTTTGAGAAGGGTGGTGATGGCCAAGTCCGAAACCACGAGAGTTAGGGAAAAGTCGTGAAAGGAGTCATGCCCTCGATTGATTAGAAAACAATAACTGCATATTTATTTATTTTCATAAATCTTTTACTTTGACGGAAATGGACCCGAATGATTTTTTTATTAAAACACCCTGTATTATTGAACCAATGGAGTCTGTTGCTGCTAAGGATCAATTTTTACAATAAATGTTTTACTAAAAATTAATGGAAATAGCCAATTTTTTCTATTTTATTTTTACACGGAAGAAAACTCACCTACGATGTTTAAGATATTTTAAACAACATGTTTGAAGCAATGGAGAATTGAAATATGCAGTTATTGTTTTCTTATAAATCGAGGGCATGACTCCTTTCAGGACTTTTCCCTAACTCTCGTGGTTTCGAACTTGGCCATCACCGCCTTTCTCAAAAAACCACCCTGTATAATAAAGAATTCGAAGCGCTAGTTGATTAACAATCAACTACCGCTTCTTTACGCAGTCTTCACCTAGGAGGCTTAGAATTTGTACCACCCCAACTCTTCCCGAGTTTGTCGTAGGAGGCGACTAAGGTACATTCACCGGGTGGCGGGCAGCAGCGCCTCTTTTAGATGGATCTAGCACCGAACTGCGATGCCAAACCCGCATGCCAAGCGTGGGGATTATGGGCATTACCCCCCATGAGAGTGAGAGAGAGATGGCATCTAGAGGCAGTCAAACAAATTCGCTAAGTCGAAACGTGAACCATTCCCATTTACTAGGTAGGTATAATTAGCATATAAGATTCAACACCCACAATGATCTACTCCTAGCGGAATCTTCGATCACGGCGGCCTGTCTCAACGGAGGCTAGTCAGGTGTACTTGAGCAATTATAGTGTCCAAGTGCGCGCCCATACAGAGGTGTACTCTCTATTCCCTCACCCATAAGAGAAAATTCTGAATATAATGCTTGGGTAGGCAATTAATAAATCCTTATTAGTTTTAATATACAGAGTCGCAAAAAGCGCTCGCGTTTACTGAAAAAACTTAACTGCCCATAAGTTTTTAAGGCAATAACGTCTGAAACCAGCAGGACAGAAAACGTAAACAATGTGCCAGAACGGACTGAATGCGCAGCCGTTAACTCAGTGTAACCTAGTTCGGCGCGGGTAACGAGGAAAATTAAACAACGTGGAATCGCCAGCCATTTTCTTCTTTAAAAAAACTACGATTAGCATTGTGATCAAATAGTAGGTACCCGTCATAAAAATCTGTTGAACTCATCTCATGCATTGATAAAAATAAAACAAAGTCCAAACAAATAAATACCTTGAACGGCTGGGTTTACTATCAGTTAAGTAGGTACCTGAAACAAGTGGAAGTACAAATTGGATTAATGTGTAAAATGAATGTATAAATTAATTAAAAATGATAAATACTAAGATGACTCAATCCAATCAATCAAACTTTTTATGAATCTCGAAAGAGCAACAGCAATCATTATGTGAAACCTAGACAATGGAAACTGAATAAATCATTCAATTGTCCCAAGTTGGTATTGTAATTGAATACCGCTGCCGATTGCGCAACCTACCGGCAAAGCGGAGTTGGCAGGCAATAGTTCCACTGTCCTGAGGGATCCTAATTAGCATTGTGGCAGCACGGGCTCTCGAGTTCCGGTGGGCCGCACCACGCACGCCACTATGCCCACTCAAACCTCACTTTTCCACCTCTTCGAGTGCTTTGAATAATAAAGTTATGTGCAATTCTTCAGCCTCTCCACAACGTCCTGAGCAGATCCATTGTCCCAGCCCCGTTCGAGTGTGCGTTAAGTTGTTTCATTATTAGGCACCCTTCTAACTTTCGTACCCTCAATTTTAGGATAACGATTCTGCTGACGATCAAGTCCTTGAATTTTCGGATAAGTAGCCTACTAAAGACCGTTTCGTAAGTGAAGCAGTGGAAAGCAAAGTTTATTATATTAATACTGCTGCCCTAAAACCAACGCACAAAGTTTTTATTGCCCAATTCAATTGGCAATCGAAGACTGGAAGGAAAATCAGAAGTTTTTCGATTGATTACATTATAGGAAAGTAACTTATCGAATACGCCCATTAATTTAGATCATATTTATCGAATTCCTTTTCATGAGGCTGTCATATAAACGTACTTCCCAGCCCATTAGCTTGACCGCGCCACTATCGTCGACAAATTACGGAAAGAAGGAGGAGGCAACATCGGCCCTCATCAATAACTGTCATCGGTCACCGAGTAGCCAAATAAAAATGTATGAACGGCCTTTGACGCATGACGTGGCTCTCCTCACATCTGATATTACATTGGGATGACCTAATTCGCCATAGGTATTCCTGGTATTTCCAAGGAGATTTACGCAAATTATAAAGCTTTTAATACCCAAGAAACTGAACCTTTAATCCCACGAATTATTGGTTTACAATCTGTCTGAATTATAGAGGAGCATAAGCTTTGTTGACGCTAACCAGAACAACCTTTAACTGTGTCAAGGATGATAAGGCAGAAAATATTTCCCAGGAAGGCTCTGTGAAAACGGCCTTCATAGCCGCGGACGCCCGCCCCGAGCGCCACCCGCCTAACCGGGGCGTCTATATACGAGCGTTACTTGTTTTAATAATAATATTATTATAACGCGACAATCCACGCAGGGTCATCAAGCCGTAAAGCCGTAGCGTGCAAATATTTGTCCCAAGGTGGGAATCGAATCCGCAATCTGCTGCGTCGCAGGTGGACCTTCACCCGCCGCACCACATAGGTCGTCACGTCACGTCATTTTGTAAGCAATCTTCACACCAAGACACATTAAACTTCGCATTATATTTTATGCATCAACGCAGGCATAAAACAAATGTATGAAATAAACGCATAATGTTGTTGGTTTTTGGGCATAAAAGTGGAATGTGGTATACATACAACCACTCCGCATATATAACGCAGGTGTTTTGTGGTCTCTTTATGGTGACGTAAGGGATTCGATTGAACCAGAAATGTCAATCTTAGCAAAGTAAATAAGCTAAGATAAGCTAAGATACTAAGCTGTGATATCAATTCAACCACAGGTAATTCAAGTCTGGGTTTTAAGTAGTACTTACCAACTTGTAAGTATGAAAATAACTACAGATATGTATTGAATGGCACACGGCCAACGCTTAGCGTCCAGACGATACACGCACATGGCCGCTTTTATCTAAACTTTTATGCCGGGTAGATAAATTACAATTACAAAACAGTATACCCCAGTACCTAATTTCGGTTAAAAGGCGTGTGTGAGGTATGCCATAGGTATCCTCAGTAAAAAGAACTAACTTGAGAATTAAGTTAACTATTTCCATTTCAAAGTTTGGACTGAAAACGACCTGTGAAAATTAGTACAGACCGTTCATCGTAAGATGTCTGCTATGGGAAGAATCCTTCCCAGGGCAGGGGGACATCTTACAGTGAACGGTCTGTCTGAAACATGTCATTAAGTTTATAAGATATGTGCTCCTTTAGTTTCCTGAATTGGATGTTTTCTGCATATTAGGTGGGCAACGAGAGCAGAAGCAGAATTGTTTAGCGGATTTTTGACCGCTTTCAAAGAAATTATTACCGTGAATGTTCCAATGGAAACTGTCAAAATCTGCATGGTGCCCTGCTGTAAAAAGAGTTAGTGAGATAGAACCTTGTCGTTTAATCATAATCAATTTGTGCCAGCATAATAATTTATCAATGAAGGTTTTATTCTAAAAATATCACCACAAAGACCCCAACACTTAGTAGGTACGTAAGCAAACACCAAAATAATTAAAAAGTTTTTGCATTAATTTAAATTTTAAGCTGCGGGAGGTATTGCAAAGAACGACATTTTGAAAACTTTTTGTTTTTAATTTGAGAATTCTTGAATTCTCAAATTTAAAAATATAAGAAACAAAAAGTTTTGTTTGTTGCGGCCGATTTTTAATATTTTGGGGTCACGCGACGCTTTTGTCATAACATGGTACACCGGTGCATGTCATGATGTAATATTTGGCAATGAATGTAACGAGCACGTGGCGAGGTAAGGGCCGGTCATTGACCTTAAAAGCGGTAGGTAGGTAGGTACCGTTAATCACTTTCACCCGGAGGAACGGTACCTAAGTTATTTGGATACAAGCGAGTTAAAATTTACGATTTCATTTGTTAATTCCCCTCACCAAATCATTTGAACATTCCAATTAGGTAAGGAAATATACAATACAGTACCACCTTAAAGATCTCCCTTCCATAATCATGTCTAATTTCATCTTTGCTCTCTATTTCATTATGTATCTTTAAATCAGTGAACTCACACCTTACGATCATTCAAAACACACAGAATATTCAGACATAATAAAGCATGTATTCAAAAGTGTCAAAGAGCCTCGTGGATAAGACGTGGTATCCACAGGTCCTGATTGTCTTCATCATAAAAACAGATCACGTCACGGCCTCCCCTCGAAACCTCCCGAGGAAACGAAATTTAGGCATCCGGCGTAAACGTCTTCGGTGGATTTTATGAAATCCGCCTGTCTTAGAAGCGAACTGAGCACGTGAGCTTTACTGAAACGAAACGGTTTCAGGAAACACATACTTTTAAAGATTAAAACAGTTGCTGAAACCAACCATTGATTTAATAGGTTCTTTGAAAAAAGAAACCAAAATAAGAAGAAAGCAAAAGTGAATAGGTTATCTTTAGACCTTTGTGATACATCGTCGGCCCATCGTCAGTTTTCATCAGGTGAGATTTTGGGTCAAACGAAGGTCTATTGATTGTAAAATAACCCACATTTATTATGCGTCGACCGATGTGGCACTGTGGGCACACAAATATTCGTTCCGAGTGTTCTAGGTATATTCTATGTGTAATAAAAAATATTTATCTAATAATATAATGAATTATGTGTAGCAGTCTCTAACCGCTGGGGTAAACGTGTTCTTGAGTGTAGACCGCGACTCGGCAAACGTAGTGTAGGACGCCCTCCGACCAGGTGGGATGACTGCTGGTTGCGGCAAGCTGAAGACAAGTCGCTATGGCGCTCACTAGGGGAGGCCTATGTCCAGCAGTGGACTGATATAGGCTGATGGTGATGATGATTATGAGTCATCTAGTACCCCATAACTCCGCTTAGCTTGGGGCTAGGTTAGATAACGCTGTGTACATTGTCCAGCATAACTTATTTCTTTTTTAAAAATCGGTTTATCGCTCTCGTCAATTATGATTTATTGGCATGACTGGCCTATTTCACTCTGACCCACTTTGCTAATCCATTAATGGATTAGGTACTGCCCTCGAACCTGAAATTCACGCAGCTTTCGCTTTCCAAAAAGCAAGGTTCAAATACGGGAATATATCATGGAGTTAGTAAAGCTATAAAGCATGCACAATGTGGATGCGACATATATCCCCAGCAATATCTAGTTGACAACTCGAACCAAGCGGGGGAACTTCAATTTATTCCTCTTGTAAGCAAGCGACAGCGTAAGCTGATGTCCTTTACGCCTGTTGGGCCGCGAGACGGTACCAATACTGAGATCTTAAGTTTTGCATAGTAATACGGCGATCTAATAATTTCTTCTTAGTTTTTAGAGCAATTTAATTTTTTGTGAAAAGGACAGACATAGGATTTTGCGTTCATAGGAGCGAGACAGTGCAAAGCAACGCAAGCCCAAAAACCAAGTTTTATCTTGTTACCTATCTATTAATATACATCATCATCATCATCAGCCTATACCAGTCCACTGCTGGACACAGGCCTCCCCTAATGAGCGCCATAGCGCCCTGTCTTCAGCTTGCCGCATCCAGCAGTCTTTCGCAAATCGTCATCCCACCTGGTCGGAGGGCGTCCTACACTACGTTTTCCGAGTCGCGGTCTCCACTCAAGAACACGTTTACCCCAGCGGTTGTCGGTTCTTCTTGAAATATGGCCAGCCCACTGCTTACTTGCTAATCCTATGAGCTATGTCGATAACCTTGGTTCTCTGTCGGATGTATTCGTTGCGATTCCTATCCTTCAGAGAAACTCCGAGCATAGCTCTCTCCATAGCTCGCTGGGCGACTTTAAACTGGTGGACCAGCCCTACCGTGAGTGACCACGTCTCAGCTCCGTAGGTCATGCATGACGGGTAAGACGCACTGATTGAGAACTTTCGTTTTCAAGCATTGCGGTATGGATGACGAGAAGACTTAACGTAATATACATATAAACATAACAGAATAATAAATAAAATGTTTTTTTTTTCTATTTTATTACTATGCTTATATTCAAGATCTTAACTTCAGTACTTATTTTTTGAGAAATTAAGGTTTTAGTAAAAACTTCGAGGCAACTTTGCAATTTTTTTATTGTAGAATTTTTTTATGGAATCGTGTTTTCGAAACATACATATGTTGATAGAATAAGTCCTGAAACTGCACCGTGTATAAATTTCAAAATTAAATACTTGGCCGTTTGGAAGATATTTACTTAGGTCTGACGAAGTTGATTTGAGGTCTTCACCGTCTCACGGCTATTGCCAGCGTAGACGTTGAGCCGTTGCTCCTGCGCATGATTTTCCCCAGTCGTACCGGTCGGCCCTCCCATCAAAGTATATGAGTGAGGGATTAGATAGTGCACCTGTGTTTGCGCACACACTTGGACACTATAAAACGCCCTGCGCATTGCACCTGGCTAGTCTAGCTGCCTTATTTTTATTTTTAAGCTTACGCGATCTGAACACGTAATACTTAACGGGTACCGCGTTTATTTACCTAAACAATGGTAAATAAATTTATTATTATTTACTTACTTACAAACACGATTATACTATTTTTCAAACGATTTGTATCATTTTGGCAGGAATATTAGTCCTTTCTAAACAACTTTAACAAAGTCAGCGTTGGTAAATTATTGCGCACTCAATATCTTTTTCCGTTTTGGTATTTTGCAAACATAAATACTAGCCTTTGCGTTTTTTGCAGAAATGGAAGCTATTCTAGGACTTTCCATGATTGTGAACTTTGATGGAAGAGATGAGGGAAAGGAGATGCATGAAATTATTTTATACATTACAGTTGCCTTGACCCATAGCTAAAGAGCACTATCGAATTGCGAAGACAGTTATATGGTCACCGAAGACAAAGCATGAGATTTAAAAGATCTCACGATCGATCTAAATCCGAAGATACAAAACCTTGTACCAAAAAATCTAGATGTGATGATAAGCTCCATTGTTTAGGTACAATGACCCTGCTAATTACCACTTGTGTTGACTCTACCATTTTCATTGAAAAAGCAAATGTATTAATTATTCTAAATTAAGTGGCATGTTATGTTGTAATGAGATAGGTAGTTTGTAGTCAGCGAACGCTTTTCGAGTAAGCTTGTTTCACGTAAGTGGTTTACTGGTGATAAATTACATTTTGGCGACGGTGTTCATGAGAGTTTACAAACTTAAACTTGTCTGGATTAAGTGAAACAAACACTATAATTAGTGGAGTTAAGCCTCTTTTAGCGCAACGTTTAATTTACATACAATAACTAAGTCGGTTAAGAAAGGTAGATGTTATGAGTTTTTGTAAATTTTAACACTATAATTAGTTGGGTTAAGCAACTTTTAGCACAACATTTAAATTACATTCATTAACTAAGATAGTTAAGGAATATGTCATGGATTTTTGAGAATTTGTATTGGTATTCAGAAATGTTATACCTTAATAATGTTGGAATTGGCAGCAATCCGATTTTATGTCCATGTCGTTTATTGGGTCCAATAAACTTGAAAACCTTGCCGTTATGTTATTGCTACCAGGTAGGTTAGATCCTATTCGCATATATAGGTATACTTGCAATGCAATAAACATTAAATGGTAAAAAAATTACACATTTTCCTTAAGAATTTTCCGAGTGGAACTTAAGACTTTGAAATTAGGACCGGCTATTTTCCTTGAAGGCAGTACACTAATGGCCGGCGGCGCCATTTTGAGAAGCCCTCGAGAGGAGCCCCCAGCCCTCACTACCACCGCAGGGGAAGTAATGCATTTTCCTTTATCACCGCGCGGACAGTTCGCACTTCTCGACAAGGGAGACCGGTTTTACGATTATTGTGCTCACGTAGTTGCTACATGAGATCAGCAATAAAAAAACACTGGATCCGATCTCGGATACCGTAAATGGCTGTGACGTTTCTTGAGGCCATCCCTGATAGCCGCCATTGCGGAAGTTTAGCGCAAGATTCCACAGTTATTACATTTTTGTTATTTTCATTTCTTGGTCCACTTTTTAGCTGAGATATAAGCTTATCTTATAATGCACAAGACTTGAACGACTTGCACGAATGATGGTAGGGTTAGTGTTTTAACCATTCAATTAATAGTTTCTCAGTTTCAACACCCGTCACAAGCGTGCCATTTGAAGCAATGTGACGCAAGTTACTGCGAACTAAAAATGTCAGAATCGTGTTGTTAGTTCGCCTTGGGATTAGAATTGTGAGTGCAAGTACAGCTCAGACTGTAGGGCACATAAGCAGGCCGGAAAGAGCCGCGCCATGCGTGAAAATTATGCACCACATGTTGAATAACATCGGTAATTAATCGCATCGGGCGAAAGCGCAAGTGTTCTCATGCAAGTTGGGCGTAAAAACTGACTTATTAGATAATAAATTATACGAGTGCAACGTATGGAATATGTTATTACAACAGCGGGCTAGTGAGGGTGACGGCAGGCCATAATTAAAACGGCCACAGGCATGCCTTCGAAACATGTGCAAATGGTGCAAGCATGGGAGACACTCTGTCTACGATAAATAATTATTACAGAACAAAAGCAAGGTAATATTCTTTCTAAAATGCCTGCTTAGCTTCACAAACAAGTAGCATGCAAAGTATTACAGGTATATCTTTACCAAGATACTCTTGACCTCTACTGCGCCTACTCAAACGCAAGTTACAATCTTCCGCGGCCATGAAGTCAACAACACGACCTCTCAGTCCGTAACCAATCTACCTATTTACTTTCGATTTTAATAAATCGATATAACTAGATACTTCACACATCTGAAAGTTTGTTGACCCCGCCGACAAACTAACAAACGGTATTTGTCAACAAAGATAAAACTGTCCCGTCCCTGATGGTGTGCGCCCAATCCTAAGGCAAACAACCATTTCTGTCCATGTTTAGAACCGCGCCGCCGCCGACACGATACGTTTCACACTCATCAACGTTTCCTGGGAATATTTTTATCTTTTACTATTTTTGAAGGAACTCTTTTAATGTTCTTTGTAGATGAAAGTGTGATTCGATGTAGTTTAGGGACAAAATATGGGGCGATCGTGCAGGAGAAAGTGCGAGAGCGCAGTCGTGACCAGATCCGAGACGTGCCAACACATTTAACCAGGCTATCCGTTATCCGCGAAATCCTTATCTATCATAATCAAAATCGTATTCAGCGATTTTTTAATTGACACCGATACGTAACAATCCTTTTAAAATTAATGAGATGAAATAATTATTGTACTGGTTTGGTTGGTTGGTTAATATTTAGAAGAGCGGGTTGGCAATGTTGGCATGACAATAGTTATCGTTATTGATGTAAATGATATTGATATCATTACATAGTAATATGCACATATTACTATATAATGATATCAGCTCGATATTTAAATATTACCTACTGTCAGCTTAAATTTACTAGTGCTATGTATTCTTAGTATATTCTCAGAAACTATAACACTTATGAGTTCTGAAAGTGCACGCTATGAGCAGAACTACGTAATTCCATGAAATCGATATCAAATATTGGTCGAGGTGCCAAAGCTTCGCAAATGTTAAAGCCCTAGATATGATTCATTCAAAATGCTAGGTCACGAGAGTATTTCACTAGAAATCTGAAACTCGCTTTAAGTCTCCGGGCGAATGGAAACGCTTTCCATCGTGTTCTAGTCGGATATACCTTAATATTAACTTAATGGCAGTAGATTATTTCTGTTATTTATCCAAATATCGATCTCAGAATACTTGACATCCGCAAAGGAAAGAATATAAATAGCACTGGATAAGCATCCGGCATAGAAAGCAATAAACAATCGAAGCCCTTCGTAGCGACGAGATAATTACAGCAGTAGTGTCGACTTTTTTGTTATCGAGTTATGGAAAGGATACTGCGGACTATTGGCTCACAAAAAACTACCATGATACCATCCCATGGGAAGTAAAGAGTAGCCAGCAACTCAGCTGCCGGTTCTTTTAATTGAAGCAGTTACGAAGCGATTTATTTATCGACAAGAAAGTGGCAGGTGGCAATACATCGACAAACATTGACAAACTTGCAAGTAAATTAAACAGCATGACAAACGTAATGACTTCCTACTATTACGTAGAATTCAGTCATTTATAGTTTACTTATCGCAATTGAAGATTTCATTGACTTGACTATAGACTTTCCCGTTCAATATTCATGACATGGCGTTATTATGCGCGTAATTAGATTTAGCCAGTTAGCTTTCGAGTTTCGCTTGTAATTTGAGTTGGTTTATGTATTTGGCAGCACTGGTTACGGCCTGTTGTGTTCGGGCGTCGAACTGAACGTGACCTCTCGACACCACAACGGTTCCTTCATATTCTGCGGCCAATCGCGGCGCAGAATGTTGAAGTATTTAAGGACCTCTTCATAATTCTAGTAAATTTGCTGCTGGTAATTATCTCGGTGAAGAGCTATTACCGGACTACAAGAAGCTCAATAGGTAAGGCTTCAAGAAGCTCAATAGGTAAGGCTCGCGCAAGTTACTACTCACTTGAGTACCGGAAACTAGTTTAGTAAGTACCTCGTAAAATGAGCGAGTGCCTTGATTAACCTCAAGCCCTCTATCCAGATAAGCCTACCCGTTAAGATCGGACACAGAGAAGAAACCAGCCCTAGGCCGTGGGTAAAATTTAGGAAAACCATAGGCTTGTTTCTGCCTCGAATGTAGAAAAATAAACTAATTAATCATTCAGGTGTACGTCAAACCTTTATCAATATCTGGATCCATCCCTAATCCAATAATGGCATGAAATAATAACGAGGATCCGATTGAATCGCTTGACTTAGCGAAAGTTTGAAACCTACTAAAAGATAAGTTCCATGCTACGGGACTAACGAAGACAGCTCTGAGTTTGATTTCTCGATAGTTTCGAGACGACGACGTCGATGCGTACCATTTGCGTACCCATGGGATCTGGTAGATACTGCGGCTCTGCCGTGCGGTGCAGACATGGAAATAAACAAATCCTAGCTACAAAAATGGACCAGCACTATGAGGATGTCTCGATCGATTCTATCGAGAAACTCCGGGCTCTTTTCATTATTCTGTAACTCTACAAGATGTTTCACTGCTTCCTGTTATCTTGTAAAATCTCGTCTTATCAAGTCTATAAAAAGAAACTAATCTCAAAGATTTTAGTAGACTTGGCAAAAGTAGAATTGCTCTTTCTTATACCTATACAATACTCAATCCAAATCCAGAGTCGAATTAAGGGGCTAATCCACCTTTTTTTTTAGTTTGCCTACCTTGGTATATTTTACCCCTAGGTATGGGTAATTCCTGCTCACACCTCCTCTTTCAACCTTGTATAAGCTCGGGTTAATCACTGCCGGCAGCGTGACAGTGCGCCATCGGCCGAAGATCAGCGGCAATTTGTCAATCATCACATGAAAGCCCTTCACAAAGGATTTCAATAAATGCCCCGTGTCATGTCGAGACTCACGGCTTTCGATTAGTTGACAGCTTCTATCGATTTACCGGAAGCGTTGACTGATCATCGGGCTTTGATCATTTGCTGCAGCTATAAAGTGAAATTTAGTTAGGGTTGAGTAAAGTCCGACTTGGTGTGGATTTCAGCCCCACTGCCAAAAGGTCAACGTCCGACAATCGCATACTGTGTGGCCAAGAAAATAAGCTAAATTGTGAATCAATCAATATTTGATTCAGATTTTCAGATGTTAGGAATTTTGGCAATGGGCCACGTACATTATCACCACAGATGCTACTATCCTGACTTCCTACTTCTAATGTTCATAGTTCTATACTTCTAAGGTTTTAAGGAAATCTTTCATATTAGATCAATGATGTCGCTGATTATAATCTAACATACGACAAAGTACGCTGAGCTGAAGTTGCCTTGTTTTTGTTAGACAATGAACGTAACAATAGCCAAAGTTTTAACACATTTCCCTCCGAAGAGAGACCAACAATGTCTCATTGCCTCACAATGTATTCACGACTTCGGTAACAAGCTACAAAAGCACGAAAGTATTTACGACAATGTAGTTTCCTTTCTTGTATCAGTCTGTGAGACTGTGATAGACAGTGCCCTGGGACGTCTTTTATGTAAGAATATAATCAGAAGATTGATTCCGCACCGAGACGAATGGCGAATGAAAGAAACCCGACAATAAATCAATAGGACTGGATCCTTACAACTTTTCCCGAATAATTCGGACAGGCAGTTATGTAATTGGATGGAGAAACACCATCATCATTAATAGATAATCAAGGCCTTCCTCAATGTTTTATTCATTCAAAATGTTAATTTACAACCAATCGGTATCTTAACTTCCATAAAAGCGTCCTTTCAAGAGAGATTGTTATATAACTTCGAAAGGAATGTGAAATATGTGAAACGTGATCCTAAATGTGAACCTTTCGGGTTCTGTGTTCAACAGTTTCCATTCGAACTTTGCTCCAAGACCATACGGAATCCATATTTCATGCCTGATTGGGTATTCGCTACCGATTGATGTGGCTACTTGACCTTGTCACACCTATACAATCAATGTCAATAGTTTCCGATTGCAACCTTGAATAAACAAATATTTGCTTGTACGAGCAAACAATGGCTGCCTGCCTACTGTCAACATGCCGATATTTCGCTAAAATTTTCAATGTATTGGTTGGTATAATAAATCACTTTCACTCATAAAATATCCTATAAGTACTGATATACCTATGTATAAGCCACACCATTATTTGTCAATTAGGTACCTATACATTAACCATTTTTGATATGGGGCTTGCGCTTGATAGATTCAGATTCAATTTATATTTCGTTTATCGATTTTTAAAGTGGAACTTTATTTCTTCAGGCTTAGAAAATACGCACTTAGAGAAACATTATACTTTAAACAGCTTTATAGTATAATTATTGTCAAAAAAGGCAGCAGCTAGTAATTGTACAAAACTATGCACAACATTAAATTTCTTACATGTTATTGTTACTGCGGGGACATTGAAATGTCACCCCAAACTTATTTACCTAACTATTTCGAAAAAAGATTAAAAGGTTATGTTATAATAAAGATTTTTGTACTTATTGAAAAAAACTCATACCCCATGTCAAAAATGGTCGTAGTCATTAGTAGTAATTGTTACCTCAATAAAGTATTTTCCCAATAGATAGATTATTCGCTGCCATTACATTTTACCAAATGGTACCTCGGTATTATGTAGATTTCTGAAATCGGTATTAATTAAAAGCGACCAAACAATGGCGGCTGAGATTAAACTTGCCATTCGCTAAAATTGTTTGACTCCTTTTGTTCTTCATTTAAATTTTTCCTAGATTTAAGATCAGACAGAATCGTACATGATAAAGAGAAAAAGTCCTTGGATAACTGTTTATTTTAATTATATGATTTCCCTTGTCGTACAAACAATATGTACAGTATACTTAGCATTAGTATTGATTATGTGTTTATGTAATCCTTGAAAATTAAATTTCCTAACTCTGGCAATACTGGAACAGCTCTGACACCCTGAATGTTTGCAAAGTCCTCGCCACCATCGCCCCAGCTCGATCAGAGCTCTATATCTATTTGCTCTCGATGCTCATTCCACTTTATCCCTCTGAATGAGAATGCAAGGACGTCCTTTCCATATCTCAATATCCCATTTTTATCATTGATTCCTCGCGTATTTTATCAAATTGCAGTCTTGGATTCGATAGATGGTGTTTCTAAAATATCTTCTTCATTACGACAGGTTTGATAGTGATGTACATAGCTAATAAACATAAAAATAACCTATTAATAGAGTTGTTACCGTTAATTGGCGTGTATGGAGCGTGATCACGATAGTGGCAGGCAACAACAGACACGAGACGCCACCACGAGCATGCATCCATTCACTTCTGTGGTAATCCCGTTAGTTCAATGATCCGAATAACAATTTATCATTAGTACGTGAAACTTTTAATATAAATCGATTATTACCAACACGAAAATTATTACTCATATCACGTAGTAAACAGAGAGCATGTTAATAGGCATGTGTGGTTTACAACAAATTTTTTCTTGCGTGACGGTAATGGCGGAAAAGTTAATTTGCTCGAATTGTTTCTCACGGTGCCAGCGAGTCGCGAGCATACCCAGACATTACTGCAATAGGTTGAAACGCACTGTACAGGTGAATAGTGTTAATACTGTAATGCGCTGTAACAGTGCAATAATATCCACTTTAGACATACTATTTAAATTATTTACGCGGATGTAGAAACGGGACGGCAACAGATGATATCATATTTGCAAACTGATTATGACGATATCCACGTGATAATGTTAACATTCAGGAAAGCGCTAATTAGTGGATGGGTTATATGCACTCGGCAAATAGCGATGACGTTATATGAAATGGCATGTAATTTGTATAACAAATCCATATATAAGAGTTGCTGATTAATGCCACAACAGACGGAGCTATAATATATATTAATATCATCATCATCATCAGCCTACATCAGTCCACTGCTGGACATAGGCCTCCCCCAATGAGCGCCATAGCGCCCTGTCTTCAGCTTGCCGCATCCAGCATCTGCCAGCAGTCTTTCGCAAATCGTCATCCCACCTGGTCGGAGGGCGTCCTACACTACGTTTGCCGAGTCGCGGTCTCCACTCAAGAACACGTTTACCCCAGCGGTTGTCGGTTCTTCTCGAGATATGGCCAGCCCACTGCCACTTCAGCTTGCTAATCCTTTGAGCTATGTCGATAACCTTGATTCTCTGTCGGATGTATTCGTTGCGAATCCTATCCTTCAGAGAAACACCGAGCATAGCTCTCTCCATAGCTCGCTGGGCGACTTAAAACTGGTGGACCAGCCCCACTGTGAGTGTCCACGTCTCAGCTCCGTAGGTCATGACGGGTGTGACGCACTGATTGAAAACTTTCGTTTTCAAGTATGGATGACGAGAAGGTTTTCCAAACGCTGCCCAACATAGCTGGATCCTCCTCTTGGCATCCTTCTCGAAATTGTTTTTACCCAACTGCAGAATCTGCCCATAGTAAGTGTATTCGGAAAAAAATTCGAGAAGGTGGCCATGTACGACGATCGATATCGACGATCGACGATATATTAATATAGTAAGCTATAATATTACTGTATAGAAAGCTGCCACAGGCGGTAGCTATGCTTTATCATATATTTTTGCACTCATTAGCTCTGCGGCCGTCATCTCTTACTCTACCAAAATATATCGCGCCATATCTGTCGACATATTTTGATGATATAGTAAACATATTATGTTACAGCTACGTCTGTGGTCACTCGCCGATTACTCTAGAAAATATACCGTAATATACCTTGCTTTGATTTATATTAAATTAAAATATGTTATAACTCCGTCTGTTCTGGGTTTTAATGTAAAAGGGTTTGTTAAAACGTAATAGAGACTTCGACACCCACGCCGCATGAGTCAATGAACATCTGGTGTTGTGCAAGCATCGACATAGCCTGAGTGAATTAGATATTGGCAAAGACACTAATCACGATTGTAAAGAACATTTTAATATTTCTATAGCGATTTCTATTCATAATATCTACTGTGTTTCTTATAAGGGGGAAGCTATAGTTACGGTGTTCGTGTCATTTTAATTTAATACACGTGTCAATCAAATTTGAACAGTAGCACAGAAATGCCAAGTCCTTATGGAATACAAATGACGGTAATGCTGTGTCCATATATTTGAGCTGAGAATGAAGATAATTCCACCACGAATTTAGATGCTGGTGTTTTGTTGTTAAGTGACTAATGTTATGATTAATATTAATCGTATTAGTTGCCAATATGTAAATTCGAAAATTAAAATTCAATTGTTTTTGTAAGAATTTAATCATTCATATTCATTTGTTTTTCGGTAAATACAAAGCTTTTTGAAGATATTCCTAACAAGCGAACGTTTGTTGCGATTGACACCGAGCATAAAATATGGTACCACGCAGCTGAGCCGCTCACCAAATCGATACTAGATACGCAACGAGCTCTATATCGTCGTGACCGGATTTAATAATCAACACAACTCCTTTCCTTACTTCTACAAAAAAACACTATGGCAGGTGACGTCATCGAAAAAACACAGGGTTTTGGATCAGACTGTAAAAACTGCAATTACTACACGAGTAAGATCAGAACAAGGCGCTATGGTGCTCATATAGGGAGGCTTGTGTCCAGCCGTGAACTAGTATAGGCTGATGATGATGGTGATGAAGGTCAGAACTTGTGGTTACTGATTTAGGACAGATTAAGGAACTACATGTAAGTAGGAATTGCAATATATGACAGCATTCGAAGTCAAAGTACCAGAACCTTAAAATAAATTGCGCCAACTGAGTATGTGAAACTGCATTTATTAGATCGATTTGCGTGCTTCAGGTGTGAGTCAGTCAAGAATTACGTTAGGACATAAATCTTTCATCAAACGAAAATAAATTACGAGTTATTCAACAATAACATAACTATTTGATTCTTCGCTTTCATTGGGCCATATAACAAAAACAAATGTTTGTTGATTGTTATATGTAATTACTAGGTAATTGTAGGAAACTAGTCTAGCGATCATCATCACTCAGGTAGGTCAGAGTAGTAGGACAAAGCGTTCATCATAGATTTAATAATGTCCAAAAAAATTTTTGATTGCGGCAGGAAAAATATTTTGGGACAATGTTAAATTTTCGTAGAAAATTTCCCCAGTGCGAGTAACGCACTATAAAGCAAAAAAAACTAAGATTGACTTTATATAAAATAAGTATAACTTCAGGATCTATTTACCTACAGGTATCGCCGTAAACTAAAACAGAAACCGAGCTTTAATCGTAATTCTTTCGCTTCCGCAAAATAAGCAGAATGATATCGCATAAATAAGCAATCTAAGACACCAAGATACAATTGCTGAGGATATCACGGAATAATGAAATTGCGACCGGTCATTTACGTACTGTTGAAGTGGGTGTGTGAAAGCATGATACAGATTCAAATCAATTTGTGGGTGCAAGGTCAGTGGCTTTGTCGCTGGTTAACAAGGCGCCCGGCTGTGAGCCTGTGACGTGATCTGGGTACCACTGACGCCCCAATACTTACTAACAGGGACGAATTGCTTTTAGGTCAAACGCACACACTTATTTCTCATCGCTTTCAACGCCGCTTCATCATAGTTTCGTAACTCTTTGATAACCTTTTAACATGCATGCATAATTTCACGATTTGTCCCAAAATGACTATGAATTGACTCTATTAACATTTATACCGGAGTCGTCTGCTCAATAGATCACATTTACACAACGAAGGAGGAAGTAATAAAACAATATGTTTAAATCGCATGTCTCGTTGAAGTTTCTCTTGTATTCAGAACTAACAAAAAGTAATATTTCAGAGTTCTCGGTAATAAGTACCTGTGCTTCGAAATAGTCTTGTTCTTTAGAGAAATCTTACCCGAAACATCACCAGTCACGCGATTGCAAAATAAACGATTTTGTTACTTCATACGACTGACACGGCAAAAACATCTTGTTATGAAGTGAAGACATAATCAAACGTTAAAATCAGGGTTACGAGTGAGTGAGTGCCTGCTATTCCTAACACTTTTAATGAGGTGCTTCTATAATCCTGACTAATAACAAATGTATTTAATAACAAAGTCTACAAGTCAGCCATTGTCTCTAGGAAACGATGTCCAATCATGCATCGTTCGTATCCCAAAACAATATAATTTAATTTCATCTTTCTAACGGATCGTTTAAAAGAAATATAATTTCATCAATCATGAACTTAACAATACGCCTACTTTTAATAGCATTTCATGTGAAAGGTACAGTGATCTATGCCGTGTATACAGTGACTTTGATCACGAAACAGAGCGGTCACTTAGCAAGATCCAACTGATGGGCCGTGACGGCCTGAGGCCATTTTCATAATAAATAGTTATGAGAAGCCGCAATCCGTTATCCGTCACGCTTTGTATCACTATTTGGACATTACAATACAAGCCGTCGACAAAAATTTCGGTTTTAAAAATAGTATGGCCAATGGCTATTATAATAGCGTAATAAATAGCATAGTAAAAGGTTCGAAATAAATGCCATATATACTTTTTTAAGCCTAGAAAATATAGTAGGTAGGTAGATACCTAATATTTTCTAACGAGCTCTTATCTATCTAAAGCAGGGATTGATTTCCAAGCAAAGCTTAAATGAAGACATGTCCTACGAAATTGTCTGCCACGTAATGTTCCGTTATCCAATGTCAAACTCTATGACGATTTTAAATTTGATAGAGATTTTTAAACCACATAAATACCAGCCTAAGAAATCCATCATAGCCATTACGTGTGTGAGAAAGTTGAAAGAAACCGAGTAGTTACCTAGGTTCATAATTGGCATAATACAATGGTACTATGACGCCCGTAATGTGGTTAATTTTGTGAATAATTTAGGCGTGTGCGGTTCGACCTTGAATTTTCTCGCTCGGCTGCACCCGACGGTTCCGCTTGGTCTCGGTCCACATACATTGATGCAGATGTGTTAATTTATATTCAACTTACACGATATTACCATTAGGTAGCTTTGCCACCTCCCATTATTTCGTGCAGTATTAGGCAAGCGAGAGCGTAATGCAGTAAGAGCACTGCCGTATTACGATCGATCCAAATATGTGGTTATGTCATCGCGGGGAAATCCTATGGCGATAAATCTTCACTCCCATACCGTATTGTCTGAACGAAACGGTACTATGTATGACTGAGGTAGGAAACGTTGCTTTGTGAGCTCCGCTTCAATAGCTATAGATATTTCCTTTGTTAACGCGAGCAAATGATACAATTATTATAAAACAACCATTAAAAAGTGCAATAAGCTGGCTTGCAGAGTTAATTTACCAAGACAAAGAAAGTGATAGTTTTTACTACCCAACATGCATGATGTTTGGTAGGTACTTTCACAAGAGACATTAGAGACGCGAGTAATCGGATACTGTCTCTGTTTCAGTTATCAGCAATCAATTTTATTCATTGAGCCAGAGAAATCAAGAGAGCGTGTCTCTGCTAGGTTTCTTTCTACGATAGTCAGATGAAAACTATTTTTAGACCCCATGGTAGCAGGTATTACTGATCTGATGATTTCGTGCTGTGCCAGTATAACATTACCTACATTTGTCTATTATTTAAGATTTATTTGACTGTTATTTGAGGGATTAGCAAGCTGAAGTTTCAGTGGGCTGGCCATATTTCGAGAAGAACGGACAACCGCTGGGGTAAATGTGTTCTTGAGTGGAGATCGCGACTCGGCAAACGTGGTGTAGGACGCCCTCCGACCAGGTGGGAACACGATTTGCAAAAGACTGCTGGCAGATGCTGGATGCGGCAAGCTGAAGATAGCGCTATGGCGCTCATTAGGGGAGGCCTATGTCGAGCAGTGGACTGATATAGGCTGATGATGATGATGATTTGAGGGATACATTGTCAGTGACATGTTTAGTAGTCTCGTCGGTTGATTGAAGTGATTCATTAATTAGTTTAATCAGGTTGACCTCGACCCGCTCGTTCTGAAACCAGCCTTATGAGATCAGGTCGCGTGAAAACTAATTAAACTTTAACTTGTCCAATCTACTGTCAGATAACCTCTAGCTAAACAAGTATCAAAATAGTAATGAACCAAAATACCTGCAGACTAAGGTAAGCACATTTAACAGAATGCCAGCGGAAGGGGCCGCTTTGAACCATAAATAATAAAAGGGCATCTTTTTATCCCAAAACTTTATGGGGATGAATGCCTCGCAAAACCCTTTCCTTCTTCAAAAGAGAACAAAAATAAATAAAGTTGAAAATATGGCGGGGAAAGATAATGTAAATAATAATAAACACTGGCGCTATACAGCACGTAATGTATCTCTATAATTCGCTTCTTTTATGTTATTATGTTACAGCTAGGTGGGTTATCCACGATAATTTGTCATTCCGATTTGTTCCAAAAGGGATAGCATCGGTGGGTAGCTGCGTACCTTTCTACCCACATAACTAAGTACATTACTTAATACCCTTGGAGGTTGTTTAGCGAATAGAATTAAACAGAATTGTTGTAAAAACTCATTGTTACCTATTATTTATTCAGAAAAGATATTGCTCACCACACTGAACAATTGAATTGTATCTATAGACAATAGACATCCAATAATGCTGAATATTCGGCAAAAAGTGCATCGAACGTCCAGGGAACTAGCTGTCTAGACTAGTGGGTAGGATATGGATAGGAAACGTGGTACGAAAGGGAAATGAACTCGTATTTTTCTAATGATGTAGACGACGACGTTAACATAAGTAGTAGCCATCTTTCAGGAAGGTGATGAGGTGTCGTGGACCAACTCCATAAATTCCACTTGATCGTATTCAACCTTTACGATACGCAGGTGTAGAGGGGTAGTTGCGGCCCGAAGGGAGAGGGAAAGGACGTTAGAAGTCTTTACATTCAACCCACATTAGCCGGGACCTGCCGGGACGTGTGACGGGGGCGTCAGAAATACACGTCATTGAAGCAGGGTAAGGGTCGGTGCAAACGTGCCACTCGCAACAAACACCGGTGACAGCCACTTATCGACAAGATATTTACACTACGAGAACAATAGAGACTTTTATATTATAACGTGAAGTGGTAGAGTAACATTATTAACTAGGTTCTGTCTTCTCGGCGGTGCGACCCACAGGCGAGCACCCCGCCGCCGTCGCCGTCCAGCGATCTTGCATTCAGACGCCTGTGCCCGGGGCCATGGAAGAGTTAAACCTGCTTAAGAACTAAACTGAATTTCTGATCTGTTTAGTATTTTTTCGCGTGAAATGGTATATATGTATATACTTCCAAATTTATCTTCCATCGAAAACCTTCTTACCACAAGTCTATTAATAAATTTAATGGCGGAATTACACACTCGTCGCGCCACCATGAGACAGGCCGACCACGAGTGTGTTTCTACACATCGAAAACCTTCTTACCACAAAAGTCTATTAATAAATTTAATGGCGGAATTACACACTCGTCGCGCCACCATGAGACAGGCCGACCACGAGTGTGTAGAAGCGCTCATGCGCGCGTAGACTCCCGTTCGGTCGACAAGACCAACGAAATGGTTTTATTCTCTTCGGACGAGACGTCTCGACGAGACATTATCTCGACGAATGTGTAATCCAGCCATTAAAATATACAAAAACTGCGCAGCACGAGTGCTAATGACGTAGGTAGCCGATTGTAGTAGGTACTCAAGAGGTACTCACACCGGCTGATGGCATCATTCGGAGTCTGAGTCATCTAAGGTGAAGTACTTTTCAGTACCGGCAGTCGCCATCTGGGTTTGTTTACAAACAGGCCCAACCAATCAAGTACTGTATATAGTTATTATTACTATTACTACTATTATATAGAGGTGACCTGTTCCATCACATCACCTTCGCCATCATCAGCCACTAATTACCTACTGCTGGAAATTATGCCATATCTCCATGCTCTTATTTGATATTAAACAGCAGCGAATGATATACGAGTAGAAGAAATAAGATGAAAAAGAAGAGTTGTGCAATGTTTTTTTTAATTAAATAGAATTTGCATCAAAAGGAGTGTTGAAAAAATTATGCAATGTTGTTTGATTGTGTTAGACCAGAATTTTGTTGAACGAAATTAGAATACATGAATCACGAACGATAAATAATTAGACGGAACAAGAAATACTACGCAATGTATATATAGTAGGTACCTGTGACATTATGTAATTTATTCTAATTTCCCCAGGGCCTAATGATATCCTTAAAAGCTATTTCGGTTTCTGACACCGTCGCGTGAAGGAGCAGAGGCAATTTCGGTTTAAATTCCTCCCCTTAAATATTAATTCGATTTAAAATCAATTTACGGAGCTCGAATGTGACATTCTGTCCAATGTTTTTCGTACGGAGTAGATATCTAGCTGGAGGATTAAGTAGGTACTCGTAGTATGGGACTCTCGTAAAGTACGGTTTACGTAACTTACCTAATCCCGTTTTACGTTTTCCTGAGCACGTATTAAAATATTAAACTTTAGGATCAATTGGAAACTATAAAGACAAGAAAGTACTTTATATAAGCAGCTTTTATGATACGTCCCTAAAATGCCTTAATTGATCTATTCACCATTTTTTTTAGTTCCATTATTTGTCTTTTTATTACGCAATGTAGGTAGAACGATAAACTTCAACACATAGTAACTTTTTCACCTTCGAATTAAGTCAGCTATTAATAAACGAAGGTTCTGCTTGAATAATTTCCGACATCAATTAGCAAAAAGAGCTTTACAAAAAGTAATGTTTATGGGCATGTAATGGAAAAGGCGATGTAGCCAGACGAGCTCATCGCGTCGCTATTGTACGACGACCAGCCTCATGAAATATGTACGCATCACTTCAAAGGGCCACCCCTCCTCACCTCCTACCTGCTCTATATGACGCTCTACATCAGGTTATTGATATAATTATATACACCGTTTTTTGGTTCATTTAAAGCGCGTTTTTAAGAAGTCCGCCTTAATACTTGAGACTTGGCGAACTGTAACGGTTCTGGTCTCGCATACATTCCCACGTAATTCGTTCCGAAACCTGTTTGTATTGTACGCTTCGCGAAGGGTTTGATTGACCTCACCTGACGGCTCTCAGTGGCCACTGTGAAACATTGAACATTCTCATGGGTTGAAGGATTTACACATTGATTTTTGGCCTCCTTTGATTTTGTAAGGCATTTGCATATCAAAGAGGGTGAGACGTAGCGTAGCGGATATATTTTCTTTCGGTACAGAATTGAAATGTGTTGTTCTTTGAAGAAATTTGCATGTATGAACATCAACTTCATCAACTGGCTTGATGAATCAATTTACCCTCTCTCACTTGCCAGAGTTGTGATCATCATGGTTAGAATTATTCATTGTATTGTATGGGTATATTTTAAGTTTCTTAAACCGATAAACAGATAAACAGATAAACATTTTATTAATAATTTGTCAAATTATACGTCACAATTTAAATTAATTATCATAATTATATAAGTAATATATATATATTATATTATTTTACATTGTAACTTATGTTATGTGCTTTTAAGTGATTTATCAATATCTGATAAGCAAATATAATATATATATAATATATAATTTGATAAAGTAAGTATAAGTGTAAATATTAGTTGTAATTATTTTTTGCTGTTAAATAAATAAACAATTTCAAAAAAAATTCAATTTAAAAAAAATAAAAAAATTGATAAATAATTAATAATTGTTATATTATTTTAGTGACCGCTTAGATTTTTAGAAAATAGATGTAAGTAAATGTAAATATTAGTTGTAATTATAATTTAATTGTTTTGAAAATACTAAAACCTGAAACAAAACTTCCAAAATACTTACAAAAGTCTTTAATTTAACACTGTTTTTAAGTTTTTCGGGACAGTCCTTTTGGAATAATACCTTAGGCATTTTTTATGCGACCACTTCGAAATAATTCCCTATGCAATAGCGAAAGAATTTTCAAAAAAGGTTCATATTTGACGGTAAAATCGACGAACATACATAAAAAAATATATGTACATACAGCCGACCAAACATCTGTAGAACATCCTCCTTTTTCGAAATCAGTATTATAAACATAATTATTAGTTAATTTTCCCTTATCTCAATCGTTTTGACTATAAGTAGGTACATTAGCTTAGAAATCAATGTCCATCCATAGAAACAGAAGGGGCATTAGTTTACTCCATTTCCGAATAAGAATTACAACCTCATACCATTTTTGGATTACAATATGATCATTTAGTTAACCCACGCGCTTACAATACGTTTCACTTATACTTGCCTTGTGTGGGCAGCTTGCGAAATCTTTCTTCGTTACTATTATTAGTTCCTTACTCAATGACTTTCACTACTTCCTTGTCAATTTTAATCTTCTTTCTTCTCAGACTCCTCGTAGACTCCTGCTGCTCCTCCTTTAATTTTACACTTTCCTACTATTACACTAACTACATACTTAATAATATTAAACCAAAACAATTTAATAATCGTATATAAAAAACAGATAAATAACCGACAGCGATAAAACAATGGAATGTTTCAAGCACTCAAGCATCTCACAAGTATACAAAAGAAAAGAAACAACTTAAAAGTTCAAGAGCTCTCTCGAAAACTTACGCGCACAGGATTTGATCCAGAGGTGGAGCGAACGATGCTTGTCTCCGCGGCCTGCAGTCGCCACGGTGCACAATATTCCCAAGGTAAACAAAGATTACGTAAACTGAATCCCACGCACGCACGTCACCCAATCGATTTTCA
Organism: Eupithecia vulgata; assembly: GCA_946478455.1. Taxonomy (NCBI): domain Eukaryota; kingdom Metazoa; phylum Arthropoda; class Insecta; order Lepidoptera; family Geometridae; genus Eupithecia; species Eupithecia vulgata. Next base: position 6,624,265 of record OX297862.1, on the reverse strand, counting down.
AACTTTCGAATAGGTACGCCCACTTACATTTTAGAAACAACAACGAGTCCTGTCCCAGCCTCCACTTCACAAGAACCGGCCAGTCTTCGTGCCCTTGAAATCGTACAGGTTATGTTATCGATAAAGCACAACACGCGCACTGACAGCTTGGACAACAATCACAGGTCAAGTTTGGAACCGGTTTCCGGGAAAAGTTCAATTAAAGTTCAAACTAATATAGAGTTCATGAATAAAGAATGATTCCAAGTCGCGTGTGTGGCATTTGGATAAACATGAGACGTGTTTATGTGATGAGGGGTCCGTTTGTCGTGTGGAGTCTCGGGGGCGATACTCGTGGGCCGCGGCCAGGCGCTGACTGAGTGAGCCGCGAGGGCGCCGCGAGTCGAGTGCCGCGGCAACGGAGCCCCGCGCGCCTCGCCGCTACCCGCGCGCCTCGCCGCTACCCGCGCGCGGCACTGCGCGCGCCTATCCAACACCGCATCCCAAATATTTACCAATATGTTCTAACTGTTATTATTGTAATACCTGAAGCAAATTACACAACCCTTCTAACCACATCGAGATCAAATTACATTTTAACCGGTATAAGCCGAAACAATGGTTTCCAGCCTGTGAACATTGTTCAGTCAAACATAGACCACCGTTTACTGTGGTTCACGAAAGTCATTGAATATCAATTGATCTGCAACTGACCCCCAAACATAAATCTTTCCAACATCTGCAATCAATGTATCGAATCTGTAATAAACGATGCTGAGAAACCACCCCTTACATAATTGCACTAATCATTCCAGTCATTATACTGTGCCAGACCAGCCTTACTTATTACGTGAGTGTGTGTGTGTATTTACATGTTTCAGGAAGGCGGACTAAATAGAGGCAGTCGAGATTTAGGGATTTGTGTTAACTGAGCGCTCCTGATTTTACGTCCTGATACTAACCGAAATTGGGGGAGATTGGGAAGGGCTGGAACGAGTTTACCCACATGCAAGATAATAATGAATCTTTATTGACAGTAGGTATACCAATACTAGGGGTTAGCTAAGCCAGAAACAATAGTTAGTTACAGCATTAAGTTAACTTGCCTCAAATTTGTAGTCATTGAGCAATGTAATAATGTACTTACCTGCCATCGCAATGGTGATTCCAACTTCAAATTGTAGAAAATGTATGAATAAATGAAAAGTGTTAACGTTTAAAAATGAATGACTGCGAAAATTATTTTCGCTTATCAGCTCTACCTCAGGCCGTACATTATAATGGATGATAAATATTATTTGTTGCGGATCCTTCAATACGTCAAGGAAGCTGAGCGGAGTCAGTCGCCTGTCAGGGGCAGGTGATTGAGTCTTTATCGCTGGTGCCGGAACCCAGGGGTGCAACAGAGATCGCTGTCATCTCACCATTCATTTATCAAAAGGAGTTTTCAAGTTTTCCGAGGAACTCTGATATCGAACTTTTAGTGCGAACTCGAAATTTCTCTTTTATTTTCTCGAGTACTTTATCATCGGAAACATAAATCATAACGATTCAAATCTTAACCATATTTTTGAATCTTGAAGAGTCAAAGTTCAAAAATATGTGGTGAAATCAGCTCTACAATAAGCAAGCGTAGAGACGCTTTGCTTATTGTAGAGCTGTTTTCAAGTTATCGCAGATGCTAACAAAAACACCGCTAATGAAGTGTCTCGCTTAAAAACGTCGTCGAAACCATTCTGTTTGAATGTTAACAAAATAAATTCGCCGTTATAACTTCGCAAATAAAATTTTATGTGGGTATTTTCAAACCCCGAAGCACTCATTAAGATGATAAGTGTTCCGTTTTAATATTAGACACGGAACACTTAAAAACGTGAAAGTTAAGTAGTGTCATTTTGTAAGAATTACTGAATTCTAAGCATTGGTTATGTATGAACCTATTTATGTTGAGAAAGATTATGAGGGAACAATGGGGAATATTTTGAGTCGCTCTTATTCAAGAGAAGCGCCATAAAATTCTGAGTTGGCGGCGTTTAGTTTTTATTGGCCGGCGGGATAATGGCAGGCTTTGACCAGGTAGGGAAGGGGTGGTGGGGAAGTGAGAGGGAGGCAGGTAGCTGTTATGGCAAAAGTTGGCGGTGTCAGTATAGCCCACTAACCCCGGGGCTCGGAACTCTGAGACTTCCAAGAAAACCGCCGGCCGGCGCGGCGGCCACTCTCTGGCAAGCGTAAAACTCGATAAACGTTAAAATTATATCTAACAACTTATTGGTAATGGTCTAAATTGCGACAGACGGCGAGAACGGTACTTGTAGTTCTTGCTCTCTCTTGTCTTTTGTAGGGTACATCATTAACAATAAAAAAAGTCAATAAAGTCAGAATTGGTATCAAGAATATCAGAAAAGCAACATTAAGGGTTTCTTTTTATTATATTTCCATTTCCTCTAGCTGTTAACAAAACCATACAAAAATAAATATTATTCTTGGAAAACATCAAATTCTAAAAATTGCTGCAAACGTTCACAAAACAACATCGGCGGACAGAACCCCATAACTAACGAGAGAGCTCATCTGCGCGCTATTTCCTGTTCAGACGCGGTTCAGACATCGCTTGCCCCTAAATGCTTATCTACAAGTAGCTACGAAGCCCGTCTGCGATTTCCATTTCAAATCGATCATATTAAACAGGATGGAACATCGTACGGACCGTCCAATTAGTATCTAGGTAGCAATTAATCACAAATACTGCAAAGTAATCCCTTTCACCCTAAGCTAGACGTTGCAAAACAAAGCCGCGGAGATAAAACCCAGACTGTTTACATTCGCTGTAGGGAATAAGTTGTTGTAACTGTTGTTGCATTGTAAGCGTACGGTGCTCATTCATCTTAAACCTTTTCAGATGCACGGTTTAATTCTCGCCAGACGAATGCAGCGGGCTCCAGCCGCCGAGCGTCGCGCGCTCACCGGGAGACATAAAAACGTTCATTTGCATTGGTGCTCTCGCCGCTCTCCCACTATTTATCCAATGTTACACAGCCGCATAATAAGAGAACACGAGGCTTTGACAACTGGTGCAAACCCATTAAAAATCTGTGTAAAAATATTCATAAGAGCTCTAGGGACGGCTAATTAGCCAACTGCTATCAAGCCGGTGGTTGCGGTGCGTGTTTTTTCACACTTGACGAGCTTTACAGACAAATTGGCTGAACAAGTATTCGTTTAGAAAAATATGTAGGTACCTACCTATTGAAGTCATACCCGCCAGCTATGAATTGGACCGTAAATTGCACAAAATTTCTATGTGGGATATGGTGAATAAAATAAAGCTTGTTCAGTTAGCGGTGTGGCGGGCTTAGCTCTTACACTTTTTACTACCTACCATTTTTGCATAATTATGATGTCCACGTCTAATTACAAATGCATAAATATATTTTTACACAAATAATTTCAGTGGGTAAACAGAGAAAAAAGTTTCCAAAATCTACAAAAAAAAAACATGTTCTGATACATTAAAACTCATACGTCTGTTACAGACCGGAAAGCCCCTTCAAAACAAACTTGAAAACAGGATTTTCTGACATACAGTGTCCAGCATAAAACCAACGTTACTTGATTGCAATGCCGTCATTCACTTGTACGCTTTATTGTAAGGACTGTACAGCGCTATTCCCCAAAACCGTGACTTTAGCCCGAGGTACCTACGCCCCAACCCAACAGCCAGTAAGAACTTATCTTCATTGCAGCTTTCATTTCCGTGTCCAAGTAATCGCCAATTTTCAGACGGTTAGGCACCCTTCGTGGAACAAAAAACAAGTGATAAGGGGTCCTATGGGCATTACTACACGGGAACCTACTTTATATATAAATAATATAGGATTAAAAGGAGAAAGAAAAGATTAAAACCATAGGTAACCTACAATACGGAATTTGCCAACTTGTACTTTCCTCCATGAAATTGCACTTACGACCGAAACGTATCGACACTATTCCATTTGAAATGGGCACACGTGTCGTCGTTTTCAAGGCACAGGTACTTACCTTGCATGTGGCCGTGTATTTGCTCTGGGCAATCGTCTCCAGAGCCAGTTGTGATTTAGTAGCCATTTTTCATGTGTATTGCACGTGCCAGTACACCCTAGACTAGTACTTATATTTGGATATAAATCAGAATGGCGTTGAAATTAAAATCTATTTAGTTTATTCAGTTTCGAAGCAAGCGTGAAGAAAGTGTGATACTGTCGTCTTAGACAAGCCTGTCTCCGTGTCCATCTGTGAGCCTTGGCCGAAATTCGGTAGTAAAACATAGTCGTGTAGTAAAATATGTCCTTCCTATGTGCGCATATACAAATACAAATATTTATTCAAGTAAACTTACATTAATATACATTGCATGGGTTTGGGAATCACTTTTAAGTATAGAGATACCTATGTTAGAGGGTACCGCTCTTCCGTAATATACAGTTATGATAATATCATTATTGAAGTTAGACGACCTCTGTGGCGCGGTGGGCTAAGGTCCGCCTGCGACGCAGAAAGTTGCGGGTTCGATTCCCGCCTTGGGATAAATATTTGTACGATCTGCAGGTATTTGTTCCGGGTGATCTGGTCGTTTTCTATGTATATTAAAAATATCTGTTTACGTAATGTATAGTATTATGTACTCGTATTATCGTATATCAGTTATCTAGTACCCATAACACTTGCTCTGCTTAGCTTGGGGCTAGGTAATGCTGTGTGAATAGTCCAGCCTTATTTATTTATTTATAATGTCACGACGCAAACCGGGACCGAGTAGAAATTTTTGGGGCTACTTGTTCAATTCTTCGCTTATTAAGTTGTTTGGAGTCAACAGAGATCTAAGTATGAAGTTTTCTGACTGATAGTAGAGTCTGAGGACTGGATCTGTTTCTTGTTCATTGTGATAGAAATGGGGTAGAGGGTAAAATTTTAAAGTTACTTAAAACTTTTCTTATCTAAATTGATATTTTCTATATAAAATCAAGTGAACGGAAAGCTAAAAATAGGACACTCGAAGTAAAAACTAAAAATATTAGGTACCTATTGAAATATAAAGCTGGTATATTTTATAAAGTTGGATTTCGTTTACTGTGATTGTGGCTTCATAACTAACCTGACTGACTGACCAGACTCCCCCTCCAGCTCGGTCGCCAGCACAGCACCGCAATCAATTGAGCCGTTTATGCTCAATGCAAAATAAAACCACGAATGAAATATCAATAACACAATACTCCTAGATGCAGTCAACGTAGCCGAACTGATGATACATAGTCAAGAGACATAGAGATACATAGAGGAAATAACAAAAAACACGAGAGTTAACATATTTAAGATTATTTATCGCGTACCTTTTGCTTTATTTTCTCCAATATTTCAACCGCGTTATAGCGATCGTGGTCACGAGGCGACATAATCTTAAAAATAAATAATAATATAAATAAATAATAATAATAATTCAAATGTGTTATCAAATAGCGAAAGTTTAAAAAGTTTTACACGAGAGTTAAGTTTACAAAATAGAACAGTTTAATTCCACTTTTGCTCCAACTCGAAAACTAACATTCCAACAAAGTAAAATTCCAAAAAAGTAGTTTTTCTTCGCTTCTTTACGTTACCTTAAAAAGATTGAAGTGAACAAAAAATCTAAGTGATAGCTTTATTTCATAGTTCTACTGATGTAATTTTTTGTGACGTGTCCAAGTGTCATGGAAGGTCTAAGGAAATAAAGCACTTTAATGTTATATGTTTTACTTACAGAAACGTTTTCACTTAGTAGACAACTAACAGTTTGTGGCTATGGTCGGAACAGGTACTTACCTACAAAGAGGTAGCTAACAATCACATAAATAAAAGACATCCTCCTTCGATGTCCGAAATTCTAAAACGGATCCATCTGAATAATGAACAAGCTTGAAAGGGATTTGGGGAAATTCCACACAAAAATCGTTTTTGAGGGAAATTAAAAAAGAGCCTGTTCTGGACCGAGCCCAGACCGGTTAAGGGTCGGACGAGTCCCGAAGGACCAATTATATCAATTAAATACTTATCATTCTGCTTCTATTTTATTTTTACCGCAAAAGCCTGCTCCGAAAAAGAATAAAGTACAATATGAGAGAACACGTTTTGTACCTTATTAGCTAATGGGACTAATTTGAAGACATTATAGCACCAATTTTCGCGATTGTTGGTTACCCCGCCTTTTCAGAGAAATAAATGTTCCTAAGTAATAAGGTATCGCCTACAGGGAGTCGCCTAAAGTATTTAATTACATAAATATTCTCCTTCCGAACTCATTTAAACAATGTAGAGCCGTTTAGCTGGTCATTATAGAACGAGTTTACCGTTTTATTGTTACATTTGTTACGATTTACCCATAGACATAGAATTTTTTCACTGGATTTACCCAAGCTTCCATAGTGGTTTGTGGCTGATTGCTATAATACCTTCTGTTTTATAAATTATACTCACAGTAGTGACGCGGTGCGTGTAGGTCCGCCTGCGACGCAGGAAGTTGCGGGTTCGATTCCCGCCTTGGGACAAATTTTTGTACGATCTGTGCATATTGTTCCTTGTTCTGATCGTTTTCTATGGATAGTAAAAATATCTATCTACGTATTGTATTGTATAATGTATATCAGTCATCTAGTACCCTAACACAAGCTCTGCTTAACTTGGGGCTAGATAATGTTGTGTGAATTGTTCACCATTATTTATTTATTTATTCTTTTAGTTTTTAAATAACAAACTCTCAAGTGTGACTTGAGAGTTTGTTATATACCAGAGAACTTTATCAAAATATTTCAGCACTGTTATTGTAATTTGACTAATTAGATATAAAAGCTAAGAGCAGACCGGACTGCATCTAATGGGCGACCCGACGGCGACTCGTCGAAGCAAACTCGACTCGACCCGCCTAAACTGATTTGAGACCAGTGGGGTGCATCGCATAGTCTAATTAAACTAGACGCTGATGCCCGAGAACGAAAATGCTTCTCTGAACCATTTCCGGGGAGGTACCTGGCTGCCTTCTCGAATGTTATTTGAATAATCCAACTAGAACCTTAAGGTTCAAACTAAGTTTAAACAATGATAAATAAAATATCATAATAATAATGCTGTTGTCCAGCATTATTACTATTATTTTTTATTTATTCACACAACATTATCTAGTCCCAAACTAAGCAGAGCTGTGTTATGGGTACTAGGTAACTGAAACGTACAAACATTTTTCCCAAGGCGGGAATCGAACCCGCAACTTCCTGTGTCGAAGGTGGAACTTTGCCCACCGCGCCACAACAGAGATCGTCTGATATTGACATTTTATATGTATAAAAAACACGGTTGAGTCCATCGATGCATATTACTTTTTAAATGCATTTATCTAATGCATCTTAGATACATTTAGGAAAGAAAGATGAAGAAGAAAATTATTTATTTTTACCCAAAAATACACACGGACTTACATACCAGGTACTATTACTAGGGTTAAAACTATACAAAAAAATATAAAATAAAACAATAACAAAATAATATAAGAATGGGGAAATAAGGGCGAAGGGGTAAAGGCGTCATTTAGAAATCTTATTACGAAATTAGACCCTAATGTCACATGCCTGCCAAGTTATTTATTCCTAAAACAAGATAGAAAGAAAAATTCAGACGGAGATCAAGGGTAGAAGACTATTCATTAGTCTGTTTCAACCTTTCTTTTAATCTACGTTCTATTTACCCAAGCCCGAGACATCGTTATCTAATTTTCTCCCGACAAAATGGTAAGTTACGGAGCAAAAAATAGACAAGTGAATGTGGTAGGGTAAACAAAAAGGTTCTATTAGTGTATTTTTGTTTTAGCTTACATAAATAATTAATAGAACACTGGATTTTTACTGAAGTTTTTTAAGTGGTTCCTGGACAGTGATTTTCAACAGAAGCAGTATTGATTTCTGTAAACTACAAACTATGTCTCGAGAAAGGAATCCTATTTAAAGATTTCATATTGCTTGCATCATAATACATTTTCCAGAACTGTATTCAGTTCAATCGTCTCAAAGGCTTTTGTATGCAGCGGATATGTAGAGCCGAGGGGCATTGAAAGAATCACTGAGTGTTTCTAACCTGTAACAGAATTCTAGACGGTCCCATCCAGTCGCAAGTGGTTGCTTTGAGCTGAAAGTCGAGAATCAGACCCGACGCTCGTTACGTTACCCACTGAATACTTCGTAAATGAGACTCCTTCGTTCGTCCTCCGTGAAATCACACCCATTCACTGACCAAAATAAACCGGTCGTTATTTCTTATGCCATCTTGCAACATGAAAAATGGTATGAAAAAACTAGGAAAACTATGTTTTATTCAGACAGAAAATCGCAGTCTTTGTATAAAACTTGAATAATGAACTTTGCACGGCCACTGGCTGACGACCAAATAGCACGTTATCGGTAAATACCTTGAGTACACGTTCCTGAATAATTACCTTGTACTTTTTCCTTGGTCAAAATTTCTGTTAATATAGGTTATTTTCCCTGTTTATTTGACTGTGAAATTCTGGTCTCTTTTGAATATTACTAGAGAGATCTCTTAAAGGTTGCTACTAATGATTCCTGACTATTCATACGTGGAACTGGACGAGATTACACGAGAAATTGCAGGACCCGAACAATGGTCCGCATTCGCATATTCAGCAAGACGAGGCGAATTGGAGGAGCGCCGGGAGCCTCTCTGTCCGAAAAGAAAAATGTGGGGCGGAGGGAACGCGGGGTCGACGACCTCGAAGGGCGGCAGCCATACGTCTACTCTACACAGCCTTCAGCGCCTCCAACAGAGACTTACATTATTTACCACGATCCACGAAACTAACGATGTGTGCTCGCCGTTACAAGCAATACTGATAAAATAAACTGCCCTTAAGGAATTACATTAATATGAACTTAAGTATTTATATCTACCGACACAGGGTGTAATGGTTCCCCATAACGTAAACAACGTGGGTGACGGGAACTTAATTTTAAAGGACCGGAAATAGAAGGGCACACTTCGATACGAGTTAACCATAAATCTATCCCTTGCAGCCTATGTCATTTATTATTCAGAACGGCTGACCGCTTGACTCGTGAAAAATGATGAAAAGAAACTAAGACTGTAAGTATGTGATTTAATATAAGGTGTTAGAAGTATAGCAATTTAAACAAGATTCGCCAAGTGCGAGTGTAACTCGCGCGCCGAGGGTTTCAAACATTTGCCAATTATTTGGTCAATCAATTTTCTGAAATATTTTAAAAAGTATGAAACTTACAGAAATTTCAAAAATTGTTTTGAAATGGTCAAAACAATACCTTTCATTTGATACCCCACATGGGTAGGTACCCCTTTTTTTAAAAAAAATCCCCTTTTTTGACCATTTTTCAAAAACTATTATTATTACAGACTTCTCTATATTTTTCCTGTAAAATATAGATTGATATCTACAAACGCCTAATACATTGTACATGGATCGGTCATCAATCTTCGGAGCTAGGGGGGGGGGAATGGTCAATTTTCCGTCTTTTTTTTAAATATTTCAAAAAGTATGAAACTTACAGAAATTTCAAAAAGTGTTTTGAAATGGTCAAAACGATACCTTTCATTTGATACCCCACATAGGCAGGTACCCCCCCTTTTGAAAAAAAATTCCCCCCCTTTTTGACCATTTTTCAAAAATTATTATTATTACAGACTTCTCTATATTTTTCCTGTAAAATATAGATCGATATCTACAAACGCCTAATACATTGTACGTGGATCGGTCTGCAATCTTCGGAGATAGGGGGGGGGGAAAGGTAAATTTTTCGACTATTTTTGAAATATTTCAAAAAGTATGAAACTTACAGAAATTTCAAAAAGTGTTTTGAAATGCTCAAAACGATACCTTTCATTTGATACCCCACATAGGCAGGTACCCCTCCTTTTGAAAAAAAATTCCCCCCCTTTTTGACCATTTTTCAAAAACTATTATTATTACAGACTTCTCTATATTTTTCCTGTAAAATATAGATTGATATCTACAAACGCCTAATACATTGTACATGGATCGGTCTGCAATCTTCGGAGCTAGGGGGGGGGGAATGGTCATTTTTTCGTCTTTTTTTGAAATATTTCAAAAAGTATGACACTCACAGAAATTTCAAAAAGTGTTTTAAAATGGTCAAAACGATACCTTTCATTTGATACCCCACATAGGTAGGTACCCCCTCTTTTGAAAAAAAATTCCCCCCCTTTTTGACCATTTTTCAAAAACTATTATTATTACAGACTTCTCTATATTTTTCCTGTAAAATATAGATCGATATCTACAAACGCCTAATACATTGTACGTGGATCGGTCTGCAATCTTCGGAGATAGGGGGGGGGGAAAGGTCAATTTTTCGACTATTTTTGAAATATTTCAAAAAGTATGAAACTTACAGAAATTTCAAAAAGTGTTTTGAAATGGTCAAAACGATACCTTTCATTTGATACCCCACATAGGCAGGTACCCCTCCTTTTGAAAAAAATTTCCTCCCCTTTTTGACCATTTTTCAAAAACTATTATTATTACCGACTTCTCTATATTTTTCCTGTAAAATATAGATTGATGTCTACAAACGCCTAGTACATTGTACATGGATCGGTCTGCAATCTTCGGAGCTAGGGGGGGGGGAATGGTCAATTTTTCGTCTTTTTTTGAAATATTTCAAAAAGTATGAAATTTACAGAAATTTCAAAAAGTGTTTTGAAATGGTCAAAACGATACCTTTCATTTGATACCCCACATAGGTAGGTACCCCCCCCTTTTGAAAAAAAATTCTCCCCCTTTTTAACCATTTTTCAAAAACTATTATTATTACAGACTTCTCTATATTTTTCCTGTAAAATATAGATCGATATCTACAAACGCCTAATACATTGTACGTGGATCGGTGTGCAATCTTCGGAGATAGGGGGGGGGGTATGGTCAATTTTTCGACTTTTTTTGAAATATTTCAAAAAGTATGAAATTTACAGAAATTTCAAAAAGTGTTTTGATATGGTCAAAACGATACCTTTTATTTGATACCCCACATAGGTAGGTACCCCCCCTTTTGAAAAAAAATTCTCCCCCTTTTTGACCATTTTTCAAAAACTATTATTATTACAGACTTCTCTATATTTTTCCTGTAAAATATAGATCGATATCTACAAACGCCTAATACATTGTACGTGGATCGGTGTGCAATCTTCGGAGATAGGGGGGGGGGTATGGTCAATTTTTCGACTTTTTTTGAAATATTTCAAAAAGTATGAAATTTACAGAAATTTCAAAAAGTGTTTTGAAATGTACAAAACAATACCTTTCATTTGATACCCCATTTGCCTTCCTAGGTATCTTTTGAAATTTCAACATCAAAATTTGTACTGAAAATATTCATTTTCATTTTTCATTTATTTATATATTTTTTTCTTAAAATCAGTAATGGCGCACGAAATGTATCATTATTTCAAATTTCAAGTTAATAGCTGCAGTAGTTACTGAGATATTCAAGAAAGAGCGGGGACGGACAAAGCGAGACCATAAGGGTTTCAAAACCGATCTTTGAAACCCTAAAAACATGGGGGAAATAATTAAGAAATAAAAGAAGGACTGAGATGTTGTATGAATATTGCTAAGAAGGTTTTCTTAATAAGTATCTAAGTACCTACCTAGTGTGCATAAAACAATTCGTAATGCAGCAAAGTGCATTAAAAAGACTGCTCTCATATTCGCGCCTTTTTGTGCTATGAGTCTTGTTCATTTTATTTTTTCGACTCAACACTGCAATGCAACTGAAATTCTTATTGCACCACTGCTTTTACAACTAGTGTTCCAAATCACGCCGTCATTTCCATATAATGGCAACGTTTTTCATCATACATCGGCCTTATTTTCTTTCGTCTCCCCCTTTACATAGAGGTGATTTTGAGATTAACTTTGAGAGGAGAAAAATATCCTTCCTGTTTAATTTTTCACCCTGGAAGAGTTTACCTACAGCCCTTTTTAAAGGTAACATACCTTCTAAATAGCTTTGTAATAAATTAATGTTCTTAGAATTGTTTGATGCGGCAAAAATGATGTACTTACCTATCTAGGTGCTTACCTAAAGAAATGATTGATTTCAATTTGTTGCCTTATGGTATTGAGCAACTTGTGTATTTTTCGAAGAGGATTCTGCAAATAAAATAAATAATTTTATTCTAAGTTAGCAACTTGCGTAGGTAGGTACAAATTATTCTAATCAAATTACGCGGTTCAAGGCGAACGTATATTATTATGTACTATCTCTACAGTGTCCTTACATTGAAGTATTGGACATTCAATGACCCACATCCAAGGAACCTATGATGCTTTACATATGTATATGTTTCAAGTTTATTTTATTATTTTTATTTATTTTCACTCCCATCATAAGTGTCTTTATTGAAAAAAAAAACCTTCTAAAGCAAATTACAAAAAGGAAAACCCTACCAGAAATTTTACACCTACCTACAACTCAGTTACCCTCAAAGCTATTAGCCTGCTTACAGTTCTTATCTTATTATAATTTTTATTCGTATGAAAGATCAAAAGGATATTATCAAAGAATATTACAATCAAATACTTATAAGTAAAATAATTTATTGATTTTTTATGAAGTTAGTAGGTACTATATTACTATAAGTACTATGTTCTGTTCTCCAGAACTTATCTATCTAAATACATCTTTACATAATATGTGGTGTCTGTGCCTAGAATTTTCCTTTCCAAATATGACCCTCATTAGGCCCAATAACGGTCCAATGCTGCTCTACCAAATATTTTTCTTGTGGTTCAAGCATACACCTGTTCCGAAATAGTTTTGTCGAAAAATATTTCGAGCTAGATTCTAGACTAATGACGTGCCCGCGGCTACGGGCGCGATACGATTTGGCTACATTACTGTTCATAGCTCGTCTGCCGCTTCGCAAAATGGGATTACATTTTTATGACATACGCGTAAATAATGTTTCGTTTTATGACAAATCGACCTGGCTTTAATACATTCATACCTGTAACGTAGGAGCCTATATGACATACAATTTACATACCTATTTGTACCTATCTAGCTATTTATATGACAGCGCGCACATACATAATAATACAAAACTGAGGTGTTCAAAGTAGTCTGAACTCGGAAAAACAAATTTAATGAAATCGTTCTTGTTTTATGCTTGTTTTACAAATATTGTCACTGACCGTGAGAATATCTGAAACCGGATTTCTATTGTGTCAAGTCACAACAGAATGTTAAAAATAAAATTATTTAAAAATATATTATTATGTACTATTCTGATTTTATTTATTAGAAACTAGTGGTCCGCCCCGGCTTCGCACGGGTACCTATTCGAATTTTTCTCACCTTTTAAACCTTCCCTAGACCTCCACGAATAATTCAAGACCAAGATAAGATAAATCCGTTCAGCCGTTCTCGAGTTTTAGCGAGACTAACGAACAGCAATTGATTTTTATATATATAGATATTGTACATGTGTACAGTTGTGACTTGACACAATAGAAATCCGATTTCAGAAATTCTCACAAATTTCAAAACAGTAAGAGCTAATCTGAGAACGGGTGTACAATATTTGTACTCAAATATTGTTTTGAGAAAAACATAGTTAAGAGCATGTGGGAAACCTTCCCGTGTATCGTAATCTCAAGAGACCATACGTTCTCCCGCTTAAGTAGCTGCTCATCCGTTTAATAAACTTACTATTTCATTATACCAAACACCATTGCACGTATCTTATAAATAAACAATAACCCTCAGACATATTTTGACAGGTTTCCATGCCTTACCTAAGGAAATTCATTGCTAAGTTAACGCTAACCGAAATTCCCGAGGGCGTTCGCAACCGCCACACGCAGCCACGAACGAGATGGCTGATTATAGGTGAGATGTTGTTTAGAGATATATCTATCCGTTTTATATCCATAATAACAAAGTAAAAAAAAGCATCTTTCAAAGAAACTGAGCAAAATCGATGTTTGCTCTCATGTGGACAAAGAATTGGTAAGTCAGGGTGCAAACGTGGACACTGTCAGATACAAAAGCTGCCGATGAATATTTGATTTCCATAAAAGCAGTATGCAATCATCCAGGGAACTAAAATTGTCTACGTTTGCGCAGCGCTTATTAGGATATTAAGTACACATATTTTTGAAAAGTGTCTCAAGTTATAGAATAGAACCTATACCAAATTCTTTCAAAATGTTATATCAAATTCTTTCAAAAGGTTCTATATCAAAGGTTCTTGCTAACGAACCCCAGAAATAAAAAAAAATGTATTCAATCATTAGTGCCCTTTAAATGCATGCACTTGAAAATGTAAATTAAAATTTACATAACTTAACGAAAACTCTAGACTGTATATTATACTGTGGTCATGACGGCAGTTGAATGTGAGTTGTGACGTGTCCAAGAGTCCTGTAAGGTCTAAAGAAAATAAAGCACTTTGATGTTTGATGCGAGACCTGAACAAATGCGCAGTTGTTGCTGATAACAGTTGATACTTTTTAGTTTGCCTACCCGTATGTCATAACGAAACAACATTGCGCCTACTATTACATTTAAAAAGATTTGAAAACTTATTAACAAAAATGAAACAATAAATTATAAAATAAATATTTTGTTATTTTAAGAACTAAAACGAACATTTTCCGTCTGCTTTTTTTGCATAAGTTATCTCAATATATTATAACATAACATTACATACATATTTTTAGAAATTTCAGCACAACGAAGAAGATTCTAGCAGCGTTCGACCTTTATAAGGATAAAATCGTTCGTCCGGCTTCAAAAAGGTTTTAGCCATTGGTAAACTCCTCGGTTGTTGACGAAAATTCTTACCATTCGATTTATTTTTTATGTACACTTCACAAAAAGAAGAACTTATAAAATAATTTTTCTAGGTCTGGATTTAATATCGGCAGGGTCAACAAAAATCGTAATGAATAAAAAAACCATTCCAAATTAAAAAGGTAATCAATCAATTTGAATTTCGATCAACTTCAAACTTTGCTATAATTACTAGTGTTCGAAGTCAATCGGCATTTGACCCAAATCTGCATCTGAATGAGTCTGGCTCAAGTGCTCCAAGTTTAGTACAATCGCTGCTCGATCTTAATAATTTCATCTCACTGTTGAAGTAAGCAGCTGCAGCCGTCAGTGCTGGATTAAGGTTTTGTAATGAGTGAAAGACAAATATATTTCCAAGTTATTTATCTTTCCTTTCTACATAATCTATATATCTCTCAAATGAGATATAAGAAAAAAAAACATTTTTGTAATAGGTGCGACATCGATAGGCTAATCCTAAATTACAAGTCACAATACTAAAGAGGAAATACCGAGAATCGAGAATCATTTTCTATGAACGTTCATGCAGATTCCATAAAGGCGTTTATACCATGGAGGCCTGCGTCCAGCAACGGAATGGAATGTGATGTATGTGGCAGGGTACCTACCTACCTAAAGTAAAACGAGCCTCCATGCAGATTCTCCCATCAGCATCTTTATGTCTATCTCTTCTTCTTTCCTTGATACATCTCTGGTGACAGTGGCAGGATTTGAAAGGTGATTTGATTGATAAAGTTTCAGGCACTTCACTACGTTGACGTCGTAGAACCATTCCCATTGTTGTGCAAGGGGACGTTTCCTGATCGATTTTATAGAATAGGTTATGGATTTACAATTTCATAAGTTATAGGTGGTATTATAGTGTTCAAGATAATAGTTTATGGGTATAGTTTCGGTTATGGTTATTATAAAAGTCCACATAAATCATCAATCATCTACACGCTGTAAATGTTTTACAAACATTAATTTCCTAGTTTCTATAGGTTGGTAGGTACACGCTGAAGATATTTTATAAATTCGTTTCATAAAACGAAAGAACTCATAACAAATGAAACCCCATAACTTTCAGTCATCCAAAAACATATTTCCAACCTGTTCCCTTCCCAATCCCAACCCGAAATAGAAGCACGTCGAAAGGCAAAACTTGCTCAACGTAGGCATCAAAACAAGTTATTTTTACGGCAGATTTCACAATCAATAAAAAGTTGATGCTCTGATACGACGCAATCTTGAATAGCCAATAATGCATCTCGATCCCCAATCTATCTCATCCGACTCATAAAAGTTTCCGAGGGAGTTTTCTACTTTATCAGAGTTTCTTAGAATAGATGCGACTTGGTCTACTTTCAGAACTTTCTGTGATTTGCAGGTCCGGTTGTTATAAACTACGAGTGAATCATTGTATCATCAGAGGACTGAATAAAAATTACTTCTAAAATATATTTAAAAAATACAAATATATAATATATAATTTTCTTTTTCTCTTCTTTTATTCTTAGGTGGTACCGATTGATAAATTCGTAGACAGGCTCTATCGTTAGGTTTAAAACCATGCTGAAACACTAACTAGAATTTTCAACTATTTAATTCAATAAAAGTTGGAAAGCTTTCTCATTAGAGCCTTCACCCATCTCGTTAACCTTATTACCGACTAGCGGGTGATGCGAGTCCTGCATGAACATTCTAGCCTGCGCCAGAATATAACCTACTTTATGTATGAAGGAACACCAACCTACGTTAAAAACTTGATTACGGCGGTGAAAAAGGCTGAATATTTTTTACGATATGGGCTTGAAAGGCTGCTTGGACCAGATAATTTTCAACTTTTTTCGGGGAAAATTTTCTGCGAATTTTTTCCGTTACCTACCTGATTCTCCTTGTTTTCACATTTTTTTCGAAACAGTAATAGCGTTTAGCAATCGATCAACAGTGAGTTACGAGATGGTTGCGTGTCTTCTAATTCTGTGTCGGATGGCCATCCATCACGGTTGAGACAGAGCTGCAAAAACACTGAGCTCGACTTAGTACCAACCACTCTATTGCTGGACTATCGCGTTTGAATTGGATGGAATATTTATTACCATTTCGGACACTTATGAAACCTTTGTTTTCCTATATTATTTTTTAAGGAGCGCACGTCATAAAGAGTATTCATCGCAAAATCCTTGCTTCCTGCTTAAAATGTTTCAGGTTTATTTAAGTACTTAAGCCAGTGATTTCAGTCACTTTACCTTTTGTGACTGAATGAGAAAACACCGAGGGGGAAACATCAAAATATGACATGCAAAACGGCTACGACTGCCTGCGTAAGCAACTTACAGGATTACGTATTCGAGGATAAAGCCACCCTTCACTTCATTAAGTAAAAACTGCAGGGTATGTATGTGGGCCTCGATTTTATTAGCCTGTGACGCCAGTGTGGCAAACTCGGTGATAATTTACTGGCGCACCCCTTGGGATCATCCGGATAAACGGGCCCGATAAATCTGAACGAAACATTTTTATTGTTTGCTATATTATACAGGGTGTATGAAGATCGCCCCCCGAAACAAAACACAGATGGGCACCTGTAACTGCACCTGATCAGGTTCTGTTTGGATCCTAGAGCTGTGTTGTCTGAATTATAAAATAGTATAATTATAATTCTCAGTTTACGTAACATCTGTTACGTACTGAGAATAGAGTATACTTGATCTTAGTTCTGTTATATGTATAGATAATTTTGAAACGTAAATTCAAATACCTACCTTACTTACATACTATACATCATTATTTGTCACAGTATACATCAACCCAACAACTCAATGACAACATCACGCGTCACTAAAATTCTTCCGTCACGACGCTTCTCAAAAATTTTAGGAAAATATTATTCTATACATATTAAAGTACCCTTTGTTGTCGAATCATGTGGTTCCTTTGTGTAGGTAGGTATTTGAATTTGATATAAATTATCTGACGTGTACAAGAGTCCTGTAAGATCGATCTACCTACCAATATTATATGAGGTAAAGTTTGTTTGTGACTTTGTAGGGGATAATCTCTGGCTGGACCTACTGAACCGATTTCAAAAATTCTTTCACTTTAGAAAGCTTACTTTTTCGGAAGTGACATAGGCTATGTTTTATCCCGGAATTCTTATGGGAATGGGAACTACGTGGGTAAAACCGCGAGGAGCCTGCTAGTATGATATGAAGCACTTTGATGTTTGGTTATATTGCCAAATACCAAGAAAGAATGAATACTTTATTGCACTTCAAAAATAAACCTTATATCTAAAGTACCAAGGTATACGCGTGTGTTAAGACAACACTTTCAAAACACCACCAACTATCCACAATGATAATAGCTACTCGTACCACCAAAGAAAGCTGTTCGGGAATTCCTATTACACCCGGTAGATATAATATTTATTGGGCTAAATATCTATAATAAATAAATCGACAGCATTCACGCTGCCATTTATGGCATGTGCTGTGGGTTATCGAACATTGATCACATATTTATGTGGCTATCTGATAAGTATATCGAATAGCTATACCAATAGCGAAGATATCAACAGAAAGCTGTTTCTAACGTGCATGTTACAAAAAATAACGAGATTGACACGATAACGTTAGCTAACCATACAGATAAACAGATAAACTTTGACATCACCTTATTTTACTATTGCGCCTGCTACTATTATTACTTTTTAATTGACTGTCTAAATTAACAATACCTATATTTTCGATAGGTATTGTTAATTTACATAAAATATCGATTATATTAGACAATATATTTTTTAAGCTACAGTAACATTTACATGCTTGTCTTAGTAGAACATAATTGAAACAAAAAACTATTAATCTACATTGTGTTCAAGCAAATAAACTATCTTTATCTTTCCCAATTTTTTTTAATTAAAAGTAAATAGTTATCAATAAAAAAAAAATATCTGCCAAACTGTACAACTGTTAGTCGGCAGTAGCTCTCGTGGACACAAAAAACTTAAATAGTAAATGTACTTAACTAATTACTAATGACGTATTCTAGCTAAATTGATACTTAGATCCTTAGGTAACATTAACATATTATATCCACACAAATATTACAAATGCAAGATAAATAATAAAATAATTATAAAATAACTTTATAACACAACACCTGTTTGTTACACTTTCGCGTCTAAACGGCTGGACGGAACTCAATGAAATTTTGCCAGAAGGTGGTTTACATTATTACCAACTATTATGGACACAGTGATATGTAATACTTCTTTAAACTTGTCTTCAATGAGTTTTTACTTCTTACAGTGTTAAAGAGGTTGACATCGATTAAAATACTACTTATATGCTGTTGTTTTGAATTATATGCTGTTGTGAAGAATTTGTACCTACGCAATGATTTATGGATTACTTTTGAGATTATCTGGGTATTTCACTAATCACTGCTATCGTCTTTGGTTACACAACAATGTATATAAGGTACTTATATAACACCTCGATATCTAGAACTTAATACTTCGATGTCTAGGTTCATTAAAGCACAATTAATCACAGTTAAGATTATTATGTCAGCAACATCCGGAAGTTGCTGGAGACGAGATTGTCTTCCGGAGTTGGAGTTGGCAACTGCAGACCGTTGTAAGCTGTCCAAACTCGCAGGACGTCCTCGTGTTCTACTTAGAGCAAACAAAGGCAGATCTGCTAAGTGCAGGACCAATATAGCTGGGGCAGTAGCTCTATTTATTATGCACTTTGATATTCTTAGTTAGAAGCTCAAAACACAACTCAAAGGCAATATAAATTTAAACATCCCTTGTTCTGAGAGTGGTCTCTAATGTTGCCTGAAAGCTGAAATAAGGTACTCCATCGTATTTAACTATACATTTAATAAAACAAATTATAATTAAGATAGTTGCACATAAAATACCTTACATGTTACATGTGCAAAAGTTTCGTTTTGTACTTTTAGTAGGTAGGTAACCTACTAAAAGTACAAAACGAAACTTTTGCACCTATAGTATAAATAAATTCCAAATCCCTGAAGCGAACAAGACAGGATTTATTGTTTTGCATAAAACACTGTGTTGTTAGAAAGCTTTTCTTTCAAGAACCCTTGCACTCGTTTCGGGAATAACAAGTGTAAAGCCCCAAACATACATGGAGAAAGCACGAAGCAACTCATTATGGTGCAGTTTTAGGGCTCCTGGAGTTTTAGGCGCGAATAATTGCAATTTTTTTATACCCCCAAGCTGTCAAGACTTCTTACCTACTGTTCGTTAAGCTGGTTTATGTTTGCATTGTTTTGGTTTGTTATGACAACAGATTTTGTGATTGCTTGGTAATACAGACTGAAATTACATAACGCGGCCCGCCCCGGCTTCTCACGGATACTATACTATGCATGTATTATACTTATAAACCTTCCTCTTGAATCATTCATTTCACGGTTGTCTGGTAGAGATCGCTCTCGAACGATAAGACCGCCAATTGTTACATATTTGTTTTTTTACTTCTTTTATTTTTGTTTGTTATGTATAATATATTATGTGTGCAATAAAGCATTTTTCTATATATCTATTCTATCTATTATATAAAACCGCATCAAAATCCGTTGCGTAGTTTTAAAGAAGCATATACATAAGACACAGACAGACAGCGGGAAGCGACTATGTATATCAGTTATCTAGTACCCATAACACAAGCTCTGCTTAACTTGGGGCTAGATAATGCTGTGTGAATTGTCCAGCATTATTTATTTATTTTATTATTTATATACTTTTACTTTACTAACAGTGGATATCGCAACTCTGGTGAAGAAGTTGATACGAAATTATAATTTCTATAATACTTCGCAAAGTTGTGTTCTTGGTATGTTCAAAAGAAGAGCACAGGATGTCGCGCAGCAAATATCCATCTCCGACGTAATTGGAAAGCTCGTGACAATAAAAGACTGGGGTGACGCGAGACGATTTGGCGCACTGATGTGCCTACATTCACGTAATGATGTCAGGAACACGCCCTCTTTAATTCAAGCCAATTTGAATCGTTCACATATGGATACATTCCTTTAGGACCGCTTATAAGGCAAAACCAATCTTCAAAACGACCTCTGTGGCGCGGTGGGCGAAGGTCCACCTGCGGCGCAGGACGTTGCGGGTTTCCCGCCTTTGGACAAATATTTGTACGATCTGCAGGTATTTGTTGCGGGTGTTTTGGTCGTTTTCTATGTATAGTAAAAAAATATCTATCTATGTAATATATTGTATTATCAAGTATCTAGTACCCATAACTCTGCTTAGCTTGGGGCTAGTCAATGCTGTGTAAATTGTCGAGCATTATTGATTAAAAAAATCATAAGTAGGTACCTACATGGAGGATCACAAGTTATCTGACAGAATTTTTTCAATAAAGGTATCCTTCGTAAATCATTCTGAATAAATTTCGAATATATATTAAACGCTGACACGACATAACAAAGATAATCTGGAACGAGTTTCTCTAGGCAAATAAGTTTTTTCGTGAAATGTTATTTCATCACATTTCTATTATTTGTTACGCAGCGTCTACGGTACAGCGGGGCTACGCAATACGAAAATAAATGTTTTAATGTAAGTTGGAAATAAAACATGAAAATCCATTTCGTATTCTGCAAGATCATGAGGAAAGAGGATCATGGTAAACCAATGTTGGGAAAATATAACGCACCGTTTGATGAAACTTAGTAGCGTGTGTTCTTCCGCGTCACTGAGTCAACGAACTCGCTCATATTTCGCTCACTTCAGACTCAACAACAACTATGGAGGACTTTTTATCAGATATGCTAGTTTTCCGTTTGGAATATGCGTGCATTATATTAATATTATAAATGCGAAAATGTGTTTGTTTGTTTATCCTTCCTTCACGCCCTAACTAAGCGAACTACCTGTAAATCGCGGTGTCCCTCAGGGTTCGATCTTGGGTCCTATTTTGTTTATTTTGTACAGTGCTAATGTGGTAAACTGTTTGCGTCCGCGTGCGACATAAAAATATGTTTATTTCTTTCTACTTGTTATTATTTTTTATTTTATTTTTATTACACTTGATGTTGGCAAAATGTAAGTAACCTATTATTATAAGCTTTAGTTTTAAATACTTTAAACTTTTAATATTTTTCTATTTGTTTTTTTTATGTTTCTTGTATTGTACATAGCGTAGGCATGTTCGTGACGTCATCTGTACAGGTTCTAACGGAAGACCAGCGCTGGCTAGGTCTCTTACGGGAGCTTAGCCAGCATTATGCTGAGTTAGGACCTTTTTATAACAACTTTATACATGTATCTATTTTATAAGTGTGTCATAATTTCATTGTTTTATTGTATTGTATAGTTGTTGTAAATAAATGTATTTCTTCTTCTTCTTCTTCTTCTAACAATCGACTTGATTTTTGACATAGAGTAAGTTGAAAGGATGGAGGATACTTTTTATCCCATAAATTATTTTATAACACATTTGCTCGTAAAGGGTCTCTTATTTCACCAATTTCAATACCGTAATGTATCTCATTACGTACTAGTCCGGTAATATAATGTAAACCGCACGGTTTTCCCGCGCGCGCTTCAGCGTTTAGTTGGGCTTGAAGGAAGCACAAACAAACAAACACACTTTCGCATTTATAATATTGGTATGGATGGAATATACTTTTAAATTTTACATCTGCTTAACTTGCGGCTAGATAATGCTGTGTGAATTGTCCAGCATTATTATTATTTATTATTAATATTCACATGCTATAAAAATTGTGTTAACGGCGATGTGTAAACCAGAAACCCGCAAACAAATCATGATGTTGCCTTTTCCCTCGTGATAGGCCATGTAGATCATCTCTGTCCCTTCTCCTTAAATTTCCTGCTCACTCTTCCAGCCGCTACGGTGGCTCCTTCACTATTGAATCGGTTAGGATGTGGAATTCTCTGTCACACGATATTCGTGCTAGCCCCTCACTCTTCATTTTCAAGCGCAAAGTCAAAGAACATTTTCTATCATCATAACTCTGCTATATTATGTATTTATTAAGTTTATATGCGTATGTATTTATAGTATTTGTTATTTTATTATCAACATAGATAGTATTTTATAAGTATATATATTTTAATGTATTATATGTAGTAGTTTATGTATTGGTTAAAATGTCCTCTATTTACCCACTTTTATAACTTGGTCTCTCTCTCTCCCAATAAGGTTTGCTGGAAGAGAACTCTTTTTAGGGTTAAGCTCGCCTTTGCCATATTTTTAAAATTTAATGTTTTATGTATGTATTTTGTTTTTTTTTCTTGTGCAATAAAGAATAAATAAATAAAGATGTTGCGTTGTGATGCTTGTGTGGCCGCTTCAGTTTAAGTTTCAGTTTAGTTTCAAATTAGATAGTCTGCATCTGCAGGTAGCTAAATAAATAATGCTGGACAAACCACGCAGCATCATCTAGCCCCAAGCTAACAGCTTCTGGTATGGGTACAGATGTCTGATATACTTATTAAGATACACATAATATATAATTTTTATTGTTCCGTACCCAAAGGGTAAAACGGAACCCTATTACTAAGACTCCGCTGTCCGTCCGTATGTCTGTCTGTCGTCTGTCACGGTCAGGCTGAATCTCATGAACCTTGATAGTTAGACAGTTGAACTTTCACAGATGATGTATTTCTCTTGCCGCTATAACAACAAATACTAAAAAACAGAGTAAAATAACTATTTAAGGAGGCTCCCAGACAACAAACATGTTTTTTTTAGGGTTTCAAAGATCGGTTTTGAAACCCTTATGGTCTCGCTCTGTCCGTCCCCGCTCTTTCTTGAATATCTCAGTAACTACTGCAGCTATTAACTTGAAATTTGAAATAATGATACATTTCGTGCGCCATTACTGATTTTAAGAAAAAAATATATAAATAAATGAAAAATGAAAATGAATATTTTCAGTACAAATTTTGATGTTGAAATTTCAAAAGAGACCTAGGAAGGCAAATGGGGTATCAAATGAAAGGTATCGTTTTGACCATTTCAAAACACTTTTTGAAATTTCTGTAAGTTTCATACTTTTTGAAATATTTCAAAAAAAGACGAAAAATTGACCATTCCCCCCCCCCTAGCTCCGAAGATTGCAGACCGATCCATGTACAATGTCCTAGGCGTTTGTAGACATCGATCTATATTTTACAGGAAAAATATAGAGAAGTCGGTAATAATAATAATTTTTGAAAAATGGTCAAAAAGGAGGGGATTTTTTTTTCAAAAGTAGGGGTACCTACCCAAATGGGATATCAAATGAAAGGTATCGTTTTGACCATTTCAAAACACTTTTTGAAATTTCTGTAAGTTTCATACTTTTTGAAATATTTCAAAAAAAGACGAAAAATTGACCATTCCCCCCCCCCTAGCTCCGAAGATTGCAGACCGATCCATGTACAATGTATTAGGCGTTTGTAGACATCGATCTATATTTTACAGGAAAAATATAGAGAAGTCTGTAATAATAATATTTTTTGAAAAATGGTCAAAAAGGGGGGGAATTTTTTTTCAAAAGGGGGGTACCTGCCTATGTGGGGTATCAAATGAAAGGTATCGTTTTGACCATATCAAAACACTTTTTGAAATTTCTGTAAATTTCATACTTTTTGAAATATTTCAAAAATAGTCGAAAAATTGACCTTTCCCCCCCCCCCTATCTCCGAAGATTGCAGAGCGATCCACGTACAATGTATTAGGCGTTTGTAGATATCGATCTATATTTTACAGGAAAAATATAGAGAAGTCTGTAATAATAATATTTTTTGAAAAATGGTCAAAAAGGGGGGGAATTTTTTTTCAGAAGGGGGGGTACCTACCTATGTGGGGTATCAAATAAAAGGTATCGTTTTGACCATTTTAAAACACTTTTTGAAATTTCTGTGAGTTTCATACTTTTTGAAATATTTCAAAAAAAGACGAAAAATTGACCATTCCCCCCCCCTAGCTCCGAAGATTGCAGACTGATCCACGTACAATGTATTAGGCGTTTGTAGATATCGATCTATATTTTACAGGAAAAATATAGAGAAGTCTGTAATAATAATAGTTTTTGAAAAATGGTCAAAAAGGGGGGGAATTTTTTTTCAAAAGGAGGGGTACCTGCCTATGTGGGGTATCAAATGAAAGGTATCGTTTTGACCATTTTAAAACACTTTTTGAAATTTCTGTAAGTTTCATACTTTTTGAAATATTTCAAAAAAAGACGAAAAATTGACCATTCCCCCCCCCCTAGCTCCGAAGATTGCAGACCGATCCATGTACAATGTATAAAGCGTTTGTAGATATCAATCTATATTTTACAGGAAAAATATAGAGAAGTCTGTAATAATAATAGTTTTTGAAAAATGGTCAAAAAGGGGGGGAACTTTTTTCAAAAGGAGGGGTACCTGCCTATGTGGGGTATCAAATGAAAGGTATCGTTTTGACCATTTCAAAACACTTTTTGAAATTTCTGTAAGTTTCATACTTTTTGAAATATTGCAAAAAAAGACGAAAAATTTACCTTTCCCCCCCCCCCTATCTCCGAAGATTGCAGACCGATCCACGTACAATGTATTAGGCGTTTGTAGATATCGATCTATATTTTACAGGAAAAATATAGAGAAGTCTGTAATAATAATAGTTTTTGAAAAATGGTCAAAAAAGGGGATTTTTTTTTCAAAAAGGGGTACCTAACCATGTGGGGTATCAAATGAAAGGTATCGTTTTGACCATTTCAAAACACTTTTTGAAATTTCTGTAAGTTTCATACTTTTTAAAATATTTCAGAAAATTGATTGTCCAAATAATTGGCAAATGTTTGAAACCCTCGGCGCGCGAGTTACACTCGCACTTGGCGAATCTTGTTTATAGATAACGGGACCCTTCATGCGCGAGTACGACTTGCAATCCGAAAGCTCAATTGTTTCAATTGTATATAGCGACTAGTACTAATCTGTTTCTACTATTTGATTGCTATTTTCTATGACTCAACTCGCCTCACCTCAACAGCCTGTAATGGTCCACAGCTGGACGCAGGCCTCCCCCAGATAATCTGCTTATTGGCTTATATCGCATGGGGTATTTTCCATTTTCTATGACTATGTCTTTTTATTATTTATTTCCTGGTAAATACATGTTCTTAAACAAAACTAGGTTAAACAGTAATAGTAGGTGCTTTACCAAAGCAGCTAAATTTCAGACAATGTACCAAGAGGAGCCTTATCTCCGACAGACAGCGCGGAATGAGGCGACGAGGCAGCTTTTGATAACCTTAGTTGTACTCGTCGGCAAACACAATATATCACCCCAAATACTGCCAATGATTTATGACTATGTACATAACTAAAGCCTTATTAGGGTTTCGAGATCGGTTTCGAAACCCTTATGGTGTCGCTCTGTCCGTCCCCGTTCTTTCTTGAATAGGTCAGTAGTGGTCAGCTATTAACTTGGAATTTGAAATACTAATAAGTACCTACATTTCGCGCACCATTCGTCATTACTGATTTAAAGAAAAAAAATAAAGAAATGATAATGAACATTTTCAGTAAAAATTGTGA
Source organism: Eupithecia vulgata (assembly GCA_946478455.1). Lineage (NCBI taxonomy): Eukaryota > Metazoa > Arthropoda > Insecta > Lepidoptera > Geometridae > Eupithecia > Eupithecia vulgata. Next base: position 6,597,793 of record OX297862.1, on the reverse strand, counting down.
TGTTGGAATTTCAAAAATGACCTAGACCTAGCAAATGATGATATCATATGAAAGGTATCGGTTTGTCTTTGTACATTTCAAATCATTAATCTTTTTGCAACAATGCTGATTAATACACACAGCATTATCCAGCCTAAAGCTAACCAGAGCTTGTGTTATGTGTACCTTTTAGATGCCTGATATATGTAACACAATGCGAAACATATAAACATAAACAAAAAAAGATATAAACACAAACTTATAGGACCAGATTCAAAACTTAAACTTCACTCATCGAGCCCCTATGTAATGTCAATTAAATTATTTAATAAACTACCGGATGTGTTGAAAAATGAGAATAACGACAAAATCTTTATAAAACAATTAAAGCTTTTATTAATCACAAAAACATACTACACAGTTGACGAATATTTAAACGAAAAATAAGAAAAATACAAACTACTAATATACCTAACTAACTTAATAACAATGACGTCCTCCTCTCTCTCCGTAATATATTGTGTGCCCAGCAGGGTCTATAGTGAAACTAAATACCTACGTAGATTTTAAGCACCATTGTACACCTATAGAATGCATTATATGATTGAGTATTGAGTATTGAAACACATGTATGATGAAGAAAAAGTAGAAAGTCAAAATGTGGTTCCACTTCCACTCCCGATTTTCCCTGAAAATGCACACGGGTGGCGGGCGATCAACTTTTCTATTGCATAATGCAGGTACCCTACCAACCAACCGTACTGGCCCGTCTGCTGCAAATGGATTCTTAAGTGTTTGGTATTATAAAACGTCTTTGCTTGCATAATATGCATAAATTGTAGTTTTATGCAACAGTCAAACCTGATTATGGAATCAGTGACTGAAAAAGAACATTCTACCGGGTTTCGGATATTTAGCATTTCATAACATGAATCGAAATTCCTATCTTTTTTTGTTAATTCCTTTGTATGTTTTAATAACCGTTCATTCCGTGGTTTCAAGTTACAAAGTATTAACGTACACCAAAACCGGCTTCGGGGTCGATGATCTACCGTTTATACAGGGTGCCAAAACTGCCAAGTATTTTGACATTGTGTACGTAGCCAAAAGGGGATGATTGTGGACCTCTAGGAGATAAAATTGTTAGTATTTTTTTAAAGTTTCTACGACCGAGTTTCATGGTTTTTGATATGTTGGATTTCTCTTAGTCCGGAATAGGATAAGAAGTATTAATAATATTGGAAAATTGACGAAAAAATAAGTACCAGTGCGAAGCCGGGGCGGACCGCTAGTAAATAATGTTTTAAATCATTTATTCTCAAAAAACAAATATTACATGTCACTTACTTGAGAACAGGGTTTTTACAAAGAATTACGGTTACTTACATGGGTGGTCGTCAGTCAATGGTAATCCATCTTTATTTATATTTAATTTTGTATACATAGGTATATAAAATCTGTGCAAAATAGGAACCTCTGTTGATATTACAAGCTGAGTAAAATTCTATAGTGTAGTGTTCTCAAGTGGCACCTACCTACGCGAGAAACCGGCACAAATAACACCAATATCTAATAATAGGTACAATAGTTTTAGCATATTATGATGTAGCAGTAGGTAAGTCCTTATTTCGACATCGCGATGCGCGACCGCTTGCCATGAGCGGAGGCCGCGGTCTGCGTGCGTAAAAATGTAGCGGGGGTATGCGGTTGGCGCGGGGAAAAATTTTGACTCCGCCCGAATCCTCAAGGCTGTTGGCCTATACACCCACCTTAAAGTAAATACCTAATAAAATGCTGGACAATTCACACAGCATCATCTAGCCCCAAGCTAATTAGAGTTTGTGTTAAGTAATAATTGATAAGTAATTACTTAGAAAGATTTTTATCATACACTAGCTGCGCCGCGCGGCTTCGCCCGTATGGAAATGTACCTATATGAGAAAAGGTAAACAAAATGCATTTCGAAGATTGAGAATATGATGCTTTATGGTGTTTTTATATGAAAATATCTATGTAAATACATATGAAACAGGGATTTTTTTGACACAAATTTCAAAAATACTTAGCCCTACTAGGTATAGTTTTGTAAAAAAATTAAATACTTACATGATATAGGTATTATTTACTACGATTTTTGATAGAAACTTTACCACCCTTTTGAACGCCCTCAGCGGGGATTTTTTTAAAGTTAGCCGTGTTACCTATCCTAGACATTAAACTAAATAAACTTTCGTATTTTTAATACAGGGTGTCCAGGCGAGGTAGGGTAGTATTATCTGGTAATAATTTAAAAAAGGTGCGGGGGGGTGGGTGTAGTGACGCGTGCAATATTGGCAAATTATTAGCAATGGGTGCGTAGTCGGAAGCGCACCGCGCTTTCTGCGTGCGCGTATATTAGTACCTACCAAAACTTGAATTCCATCGTTACTGCTCAACGTTATATCGAGCAGAATATCGAACCCGCGCTGCTCCATCCGAGAACAGCATTATAAGATGGATAGAAAAGCCATTTGCGTACAGTTCGAGACGAAGAAACCATTCAAGAAGTGACACAATCAGTGCGTCAAAATCCGTCACTTTCATTATGGAAACGACCGTAACAACTTCAACCTAAATAATTGAGTTTACACGTGATTTCGAAGAAGGAATTGCATCTCAAAGCTTACAAAATCCAATTAGTGCAAGAGTTGAATGAAACAGACTTCATAAAACGAGTTGAATTTGCTAAAGAGATGGTGCGTCGATTTAGGAATTTTAAAAACATCCTTTTAGTGACGAGGCCGTTTGCCTTTCATTTAAATCGCCACGTCAACAATCAGAACTGTCGCTATTGGTCTTCACAGAGTCCTCACATGAAACAAAGACCACTCCACAGACCTCAAGTCATCGTATGGGCCGCAATATCCTCTGAAGGCATTATTGGCCCGTATGTTTTGAAGATTCGAGAACGAGCAGTAACAGTCAAGATTGGAGAAGTGTTTGCAGCGTGTGGGAACACATTTAGATAAAATAATCTTTGCAGAATAGTTTTCTATTTAATAATCTTCAATAAAAATATTAACTATTAGGTACAGAAAAGATTCGTAGGTACTTTTTTTATTTTGGGTTTCTGACCCGCCTGGAAACCCTTTATTAGTAGGATAGGATAGAAAACACCCAGGAGATCTGGGACAACTATCTGCAGTTCGTCCAAATATTTGTTCCAAGGCAGCAATTGAGTCCGCTACGTCACAGAAGTTGTAAATTTTAAATTTATAAAAAATGTAATTGATTTTGGAAAGCACTACAAACAAAAGCAAAAATCTATTTACTGAGGTGGGGTAGGCGTCATAACTATAAAAACCTAAAAGTTACGTTTCTTCGAGCCGATTTTCTTTTCGAATAATACCGAATTCCCTAATAAGTAAGTAAATATATAACCCTCATGTCCAGTACCGGATTGACGTCATCTCCGCATCCTACGATTACTGCGTAAATATCGGATTCGCATTCGATCTGGAACAAATCAGCCCGTATCGTATCGTAAACGTCATATATTTCATATCCAATGATAAATCGCCCTTCTGACCTGCTTACAAATGTAGCTAATACATTTCTTTGAATGTGTACGACAAAAAGTAAACATGGCATGGCATGGCGGTTTGAGGTAATATGCGGAAAATTATCCTTCACCATTCCGTAGTATAGGAATCATTGTATGGTAGACTTATCGGCACGTATTTTGAGGCCTGATCTTGACTTGAGCACAAATTGAATTTTATCCCACTTACAAACAAAGATTCGCTACTAAGCTCACGTTTGAGTATGGTACAGGCAGATCATTATACAAGCCGGTAATTCAAATATGTAAGTATTATAGTAAAGACATGAGTCGACTCGGTAAAGAAAGCCGACTCTAGATTTTAAAAGTCCGTTTGAAATGTTATTTTTTTCGCGAGCTTCCTGCGAGTGACCCGATTAGGGAGGTGTTTATTGAGTTACTCGTCTGCTGGCCTCTAGTTTGCCGAGCAGATTGCAGTGGAGATGAAATTCCGGCAAATTCAGAAACTTAATCCCTCAGTTTAATCAAGGCTAACTAACATACAGACTCTAGTAGAAGTTAAGATTGATTGAGCGATATTCAAATCCAAAATCCAGCATGCATTTCAAGGCAAAGACATTGATCGAATGCCTATTGTAACACAGCACAACTCAACTCACTATTCAAACTACTTTCAAACTCTATTGCGGATGTAAGCGGGTTAACTACGAACTTTATTTGTGTTGGAAGAACACCAACGTTTCATCCATTAACGATCCGAGGGACTTCTTGAGTGCTCGGATGCGTAACGCGCGCGTCTAGAACCGCACTCACCCTGAAGAAGTCTCTCGTTAAGGGATGAAACGTTGGTGTTCTTCCAACACAAATAATATTCGTAGTTAACCCGCTTCCCTCCGTAATGAATTCGTCAAACCACGATAGTTTTTACTTTCAAACTACTCGAAAGTTTTCATAAACTACAACAAATAAACAGAATTCTTAGGCACTTGTCTGAGCACTTTCCTGCGAAATAAAGCGGATATTAAAATATCTCGTAATGAACAATAACTTTGACGTCTGAAGTGCTTAACGTTGGCAGTTATCCAGACCTCAGTAAGATTCATTGTTTAACACCTAACTTTAATAGAAAGATCATAAAGGACTTAACTGACAAAGAACGCAATTTATTATCTGTCTGAACTTTGTCATCTTTTTACTAATCACAGTAAATAACTTATTGCTTAACAATCCACTTATCCATCGTCTAGCCCCGAATTAAGCAGAGCTTGTGTTACGGCAAAGATTAACTATATAGTAAGTACTACGTGACGGTTACTAACTAGATATATCATCATCATCATCAAACATATATATTTAAATATATTAGTTAGTGCCCACTATCATCATCATCTTCCGGTCTTATCCCACGCTAGGTGGGGTCGGTACAACTAGTACTTTTCTTCTACTTTCCTCTATCAGCCGTCATCTCTGTACTTACTTCTTAACCATATTATTAGTGCCCACTATATTAGTATATTATTATATTAGTCCATAGCTGGACATAGGCCTCCCCTAATGATCGCCATAGCCATAGCGCCCTGTGTTCAGCTTGTCCTACAGTCTTTCGCACATCGTCATCCCAACTGGCCGGAGGGCGCCCTACACTACGTTTGCCGAGTCGCGGTCTCCACTGAAGAACACTTTGCCCCAGCGGTTTTCGGTTCTTCGCGAAGACTATATTATTCCAGTTCACTGCTACTTCAGCTTGCTAAATTATTCACTAGATAAGTGATAGAGGTACTTAATACATTAGTTATATTACATAAAAATACATAGGTATTTAATTGTAAATAGAAAACACCTATGTGGAAAAGAACCAATGCGGTTTTACCTGAGCTTATTTGTAATTTCATTGCCTTGAACACCCATTACCTACCTAAGCATACATTATACTATGTACTTGTGTTGTTGCTGTTACATAACATGGGTAACTAATGTATCTATCTGGTCTAATGTATCAAAGCGCTAATCACTTTGTAGCTGGGACAATCTATTTTTACCATCTATCCTAATTTGTGAAGTCACAGCCCATTAGCGCTATTTTCGTAGGAGTTGATTGAGGAGGCCTTCCTATCCTGATGACACGCCTGCTGTCGCAGCTATTTGCGTCCGGGCCGTGTCCAAGCATTATCCCTTTGACCCTTTCCCTTAAATATATGACATGGCTCGCAGTAACGTTTCGCACACTCATCAGCTCGCAAATAAACAAAATAGACTCCTTTTTCCGTACCCTTAATTAGATTAGAGGGGAATCCCGGTCACAGTTCTGAATTCAAAGTCTAATTGGAAATGATTTAGGTTGCCTTTGATTGAAACCTTCAATAAACAATCGATTGAACGGATAAATTAAGAAAAAAGCTTTGGTAATGCTATAGGAATTTTAGCTACTGAGCTTGATCGAAACCCGGATCTCTAAGGACGTTTCCATACCTCACCTCAACGGGCTTTAAGAGTCCACAGCTGGACGCAGGCCTCCCCTTGATAATCGCCTTATTGATTTTATCTCATGGGGTGTAATGCCTATAATTCCACGCTGTGCATTCGGGTTGGGATCGCAGTTCGGTGTTAACTCTATTTTGCAAGAGGCGCTGCTGCCCGCCCCCAGGTGTATGTCCCTTAGTCGCCTCTTACGACACCCACGGGAAGAGTTGGGGTTGTGTAATTCCTAAGCCGACACCACACGGCTACGGACGTATGAAATCCTTCTTTAATTAAAAGTACTTAGTAAGCATAGAAATTATTATATCTGTGGTAGTAGATATAGTACTTCTAACTTACCTACACAGTCGGTAGGTACACATGCAGAAGAGCACGAAATTTCAACGGCAAGTTATAGGACAGATATCAATTTCCGGCGTTACCTCGATTTCAATCCATTTACTGCACGCATCAGCCAAGATTGATGGGCTGGAGTAGGTAACTCACCTATACTTGCTACTAGATTCTTACTTATGTTTACTTACGTAACTGACGCTCAGTTACTCGTGTGAAGACAGGAAATTACGAACCGTTATGATGTGTGATACCTAATGATAATCAATTCACATTAGTTTGTAACTTTTCTTACTCCACAAATGTGGCATAATAATGGTTAGACCAAGATAATTTTAGCAAAAAAAACAACCATCTTGTTTTTTTCTATGAAAATGTAACCATTGTCACATGAGATGATGAGATTCTATCACTACCAACCCCATGAGTCCAAATTTAGGGCAATCTGGGGGAGGCAAGATCAGCTGTGGACATAATGCTGATGAGAATGTCCAAACCTGTTTCGGCCATTAAAAATTATAGTGGAATAAATAAACTCACAAATACTGACGTACCTACATGAATGTTGATTCGTATACGCTTCTACAACAAAACTCCAAGGGAGTTGCAAAAATTATCAGTAAATAAATTCAAAGAAATTGTCATACATATCCTTTGTAAAAAGGTTTACTATCAAATATCAGATTAGGTATTTAGAGGATAAAAAAGCTTGTAGTTAGTATTGCTCTAACTCAAAACTAACATTGTAAAAACGTAAAGGTTTCTTGTTCGTCTCTTTACTTTATCCTAAAGCCCACAACAGACGTTGGCATAATCATGTGGATTAAACCCACTATAATTCAACAAAGATGAATGAAGAGAAGAATAAAAACAGTAAATCCGCTATTCGTTGCCTACCGACACCTAAAAATCAGCAGATCCAAGTTGAACTAAAAGAGCAAACCGGAGAGACAATCAAATTTTCGTGAAAATCGCATGGCCCAATTAAATTCCAGAGCTGCACCGGGTAGCGAATGGAATAACGAACGGAAACGAACTGCTCTGATTGTTTACACGTTCACTAAAATCCAACTGTGTTCGCAATCTGTAATTCTGAAAAAGTTGTAAAAAACTTGAGGAAATTGTACATGAAAAATCAGCTTTTACACATATCCAACCCATACCTACTGTACTTACCATACCTACCGTACCTATTTTGTGTGGTGTGGTGGGAAGATGCAATCATAGGTGCAGCGTAGAGTCGTATTCGAGTAGGCTTTTTCGACAGCAATTAATTAGAGCAAAAGTCAAAACAAAATATTTGGTCCTTTGTGAAAGAGAACCCTTTCAACAGACCAAAAAAATTAACTTTTAATAACGTCCCTTGAGGTTCCAAGACACTGATTAAAATGCATGGACAACAATAGACATTGTTCCTGAATCCTGATCAGACGTTTCTTTGTATATTAAACGACAACGAGGATTGGGAGGGACTTTCAATTTGTATTATTCTTCGCTTTGTTCTTCCTTCATAGTCAATGGGTAATACGGACTTAGGTTATAAATAAAAGAGACCTCGCAATATTTTACTTACCTACAATACAATTAATTAAATGAGTAAAAAAACGTAGTCTACGCACACATGCTACGTCGTAGGAGAAGCTTACAGCGTAGCAGAGCATGTGACTATTATTTTCCTCTGTGTTGTTCTGGTAATGCAGATCAATGATTGTAACTTTTGTGGGTTGCGTTGTGAATAAAAGAGTTTAGTATTTTAACTTAGTCTATTCATCACACAGGACACGAGTACATTATATTACATTTACCGATAGTCTATAATCCTCTTAATTAGGATAGGTGTGTTCTGAGGGCGCTTTACGAAGTGACTGCTAGTTGCAGATTAGCAATCCGCGTTTGGCACAAGTACTATTTAATAAGCTGTATCACTACATAACCTTTAGTCAGAAAGAAAATAACAATCAAATAACAAATTTAAATTAAAACTAGTATTTACAATAGAAACAATTAAGCTATCTGCAAACTGTTGCAAACAATCTACTGGTAGCTCAACTGATCCATATCAATACCAGTTGGAAGCGTGCCTGAGACACTGGCTGCATTGCCCCGCTGTATAGCAATGCTGATGCGCTGTGCCAGATACTCACCAGCTCTCGGGTCACGCGTCACCTTTAGTTAGATAGACATGGTAAAATAAATTTACTTACCAACCAGCTACATATTTGAATAAGCTTAGATAAATATTATCAACTGCTACGTCGTAGCATAAGCCTACGACGTAGCAAGGTCTGTAATTTACTTTAATTATGTGAATTATGTAGATTCTTTTTATATTTCAATCTATTTAGACTATTTTAAAATGTTTAATGTGAAATAAGCCAAGCTCCGTAAAAGACTTTGATTATAAGTAATGTGCCTTCGACACTTCCAACAGTGGTTTACCATACAACCTACCGTAATTTACAAAACTAATACAGCAGCTTCAGGTGGTTCGACGCGGGTTGGCGAAAGATAATTTTTTTCTGTGTTTTTTTTTCAGTTGTAATCAGCTTTCCACGAGCAATTAAACTATCGGAAAAAAAATTCACCACAAATTGTAAACCATTTTCTATGAACTCATGATAAAACCAACTTTGATTTATTGAATTGGATTTTTTTTTAATTTTTAGACTTTTTTCACCATTGTCTCTTATATTACAAAATGCTCCAAAAATAAAGTGAATCGAAGTTGGTTTTATCATGCGTTCATAGAAAATGGTTAATGATTTGCAGTAAATTACTTTTCCAATAGTTTTATTGTTAATAGAGTTGAAAAAAAATTAAAACACAAAAAAATATCTCTTGAAAAACCCGCGTTGAAGCACCATAATGAGCTGTATAGTTAGGAAAAAAATACTCAACAATAGTTGTTACCGGCTGGTTATATCGCGAAAAATCAAAGTCAGCTAGTTAGTGGACAAGGTGTCCCAGGATAGTTTGCGTTAGTGCTGCAGTCGAGCACCGTCTGAGGACCTTGCTAATTGCCCCAGCGTCTGACACTTGCGTAGCGACTTCACGGTAAGCAGTTTTGCATTGTTGTTCTGGGCTGTGGATACGTCTTTTCAGAAAGGGTTGTGTGGTTTAGTTAGATCCTAATAAGGATACCAAGAACATGGTATCAGAGAAAAATACGTAGCTTTAGCCAGCCTCTATTATTGCTTTTTGTTTAATTGATATGAGAAGGTAGATGATTTTGTCCTGTCGATGTCGGTCAAATAAATGGGACTTTACGTAGATAGATTATGATGCTAAGGTAATTTATGGAAGTAAATGAAGTAAGTTCCTTAATCTGTAGCTAGACGAGTAATGTAAAATTGTAGACTGCAGTGTACATAAATGTCTCTCAGGTTCTCAAATCTGTGTATCTAGACGAATAATGTAAAATTGTAGTCTGTAGTACATAAATCTCTCTCCTAACTCTCTCTGTCTGTTTGTTTAGCTACAACAAAACTATCTTAGCCAACGACACCCTTGAGCTCGAATCGCTATTTACTTGTCTTATAAGTAAAATAAGTTACATATTTGTAAGAACTAAGTGAGAACTTAGGTGTGCGACTGTAGGTATTAGACTATGGTAATTAACGTTACCAAGTCGTTTGGCGAACTTGTAATGGATACTACGTATATTATGAACAGCCTCTGAGGAGATATTTAGCTTTATGGCATGGCTTCAACACAAAAGCCAAACCAACTTTACAATTGGATTTGTAGATGGATGAGTAGGTACTTATATATCCCCCTTTTCCTACAAGTCTGAAATCAATATACTCGTTTTAAGGCTATTTTCAGAATTAAATGAAATATTCATTCGACTCCGAAATAGAAGCAGATGGCAAGGAACTTGCAGCTAAATCTACAGAATTGAAAACTACATCTCGTAATTGGACAGCAGAAAAGCTGACTTGAAGAACCTTTGGCGCTATTCTGGTGGCGCGTTTGAACTGTTTATGCTCTACTGTTTTTAAACAATAATAATAAATGCTGGACCATCCACACAGCAGCATCTAGCCCCACTGTAAGCAGAGGTTGTGGGTATTCGATAACTGTTGTAAGTTACCTAAGGTTACTTTAGACGTCGTTTAATGTAGCACTATTTTTTTTCCTGAGGGTAATGCGCACGCATATCGCACTGCCACGGGGAGACAGCACGATTAGGAATGTGGGACTCGAAAAACCGAACGTTTCCGCGTCTGCCCCTTGTGGTGGGAACATGGGCGATTTTCTCTTCCACGAACCCACCGCGGCAGTCCGATATCAGGTCCCTCACTAGGGTATGGAGCACCCCCTTCGCGACGCGCCAGAAACACGTGACGAGCCGCGACCTCCTCGAGGACCTTACCCGCCAAATGAGCGCCGATCGAACCCGTGTCCGCACCCCCTAGGTCCCTCCGCGACGAGTCAGTCGAGTGGCCCTGCCGCCTGCTATCGCATAAGATAGGGAGAGCATATCGCAGAAGATAGGGAGAGCGGCCCACGTTATTCAGAAGGCGGTATAAAAAACTGTGAAACTCGTAACCTACCAAACTTTTAATTTTTTTTCGCTAAAGTGTGAAAAGTAAAATAAGTACCTAGGTGCTGTATATATATCAGGTAAGGGTTCGGGAGGCCAATAAAACACAGATTTGTTCAGTGACACACGTCCACTCGATAAGTCGCACCTTATGCGAATGCATACCCCCTATTACCTGAGAGCTGGTGAGTATCTGGCACAGCTCATCAGCATTGCCATACAGCGGGGCAATGCAGCCAGCGTCTTGGGCACGCTACCGATGGAATTGATATGTATGGATCAGTTGAGCTACCTGTAGATTGTTTGCACACGTCTGCAGTTAGCTCAATTGTTTCTATTGTAAATACTAGTTTTAGTTTAGTTCTATCATTTGATTGTAATTTTCTTTCGTACCTATTAAAGATTTTGATAAAATTAAAACAGTTTAAAAAAACAATTTAATAAACAAGATCCGCCAAGTGCGAGTGTAACTCGCGCGCCGAGGGTTTCAAACATTTGCCAATTATTTGGACAATCAATATTCTGAAATATTTTAAAAAGTATGAAACTTACAAAAATTTCAAAAAGTGTTTTAAAAAGGCCAAAACGATACCTTTCATTTGATATGCCACATGGGTAGGTACCCCCTTTTGAAAAAAAAAATCCCCCTTTTTGACCATTTTTCAAAAACTATTATTATTACTGACTTCTCTATATTTTTCCTGTAAAATATAGATCCATATCTACAAACGCCTAATACATTGTACATGAATCGGTCCGCAATCTTCGGAGATAGGGGGGGGGGAAAGGGCAATTTTTCGACTTTTTTTGAAATATTTCAAAAAGTATGAAACTTACAGAAATTTCAAAAAGTGTTTTGAAATAGTCAAAACGATACCTTTCATTTGATACCCCACATGGGGAGGTACCCCCCCTTTTGAAAAAAAAATTCCCCCCTTTTTTGACCATTTTTCAAAAACTATTATTATTACAGACTTCTCTATATTTTTCCTGTAAAATATAGATTGATGTCTACAAACGCCTAATACATTGTACATGGATCGGTCTGCAATCTTCGGAGCTAGGGGGGGGGAATGGTCAATTTTTCGACTATTTTTGAAATATTTCAAAAAGTATGAAACTTACAGAAATTTCAAAAAGTGTTTTGAAATGGTCAAAACGATACCTTTCATTTGATACCCAACATGGGGAGGTACCCCCCCTTTTGAAAAAAATTTCCCCCCCTTTTTGACCATTTTTCAAAAACTATTATTATTACAGACTTCTCTATATTTTTCCTGTAAAATATAGATTGATATCTACAAACGCCTAATACATTGTACATGGATCGGTCTGCAATCTTCGGAGATAGGGGGGGGGGGAAAGGGCAATTTTTCGACTTTTTTTGAAATATTTCAAAAAGTATGAAACTTACAGAAATTTCAAAAAGTGTTTTGAAATGGTCAAAACGATACCTTTCATTTGATACCCCACATGGGGAGGTACCCCCCCTTTTGAAAAAAAATTCCCCCCTTTTTTGACCATTTTTCAAAAACTATTATTATTACAGACTTCTCTATATTTTTCCTGTAAAATATAGATTGATGTCTACAAACGCCTAATACATTGTACATGGATCGGTCTGCAATCTTCGGAGATAGGGGGGGGGGAAAGGGCAATTTTTCGACTTTTTTTGAAATATTTCAAAAAGTATGAAACTTACAGAAATTTCAAAAAGTGTTTTGAAATGGTCAAAACAATACCTTTCATTTGATACCCCACATGGGGAGGTACCCCCCCTTTTGAAAAAAAATTCCCCCCTTTTTTGACCATTTTTCAAAAACTATTATTATTACAGACTTCTCTATATTTTTCCTGTAAAATATAGATTGATGTCTACAAACGCCTTATACATTATACATGGATCGGTCTGCAATCTTCGGAGCTAGGGGGGGGGGAATGGTCAATTTGTCGACTTTTTTTGAAATATTTCAAAAAGTATGAAACTTACAGAAATTTCAAAAAGTGTTTTGAAATGTACAAAACGATACCTTTCATTTGATACCCCATTTGCTTTCCTAAGTCTCTTTTGAAATTTCAACATCAAAATTTGTATTGAAATTATTCATTTTCATTTTTCATTTATTTATATATTTTTTTCTTGAAATCAGTAATGGCGCACGAAATGTATCATTATTTTAAATTTCAAGTTAATAGCTGCAGTAGTTACTGAGATATTCAAGAAAGAGCGGGGACGGACAGAGCGAGACCATAAGGGTTTCAAAACCGATGTTTGAAACCCTAAAAACAGGTGCTTAATCCATTCTTAATATTATAAATTCGACACTTGCTCTGTCTGTCTTCTATGCATGCTAATGGTTCGTTTGCTAAAGTTACGTTGTCATGTTGAAACGGGAACGCATCTTAAATAAATTTGGCAGGGAGATGAAAGATAATCCCACGGACAGACATAAACTACTTTTTATCTCGGTAGGTGCGTGCATGCGAAGCCAGGAGCTGGTCTACTTTAAATTAAGTATACGTCACAGAGGCCCTGGAACAAATATCTGGAGAACGTACAAACATTTGTGCTGAGGCAGGAAAGGAAAATAGAACCCGCAACCTCATGATGGATCTACCTCCGGCGGATCTTCGCCCGCGTTATTTTTGCCATTTCCTGTCAGTTTGACATTTGCTGAATTTCGGTGCCTCACAATTTGGCAATTATAATATACTAGCTTTCCGCTCGCGGCTTCGCTCGCGTATAAGATACGATTTTAATTGCTCTTTAATGTAATCCCACTAATCAGAAGCCAAGGTACGAATCGCAAACTTTAATAAAGCCATTTACCTAATTTTCATAAATATTTTGAAATATCCTGAAACGTGTTCAATAGTTTTGTATTTTTTGGTATTCTCTGGGCCTTACGAGGTTAAGTTTCAAGCAAATCGGGCCACTGGTTACGAAAAACATCAAAAAAAAAACTGCATCATACATTTTACCTTTCCTAAAAGTTTTTGAATATTCCTGCAACACGTATTTTAATTTATTGTGTTTTTTATATACAAAGAAAATTTTAGGTCAGTAGCTTTAAAAATTCAAAAGTTACAACCATTTCAATTCGGAGCGAAACTACGAACCTCAAACTTTAATAACGTGATTAAACCCATTTTAAAGAATTTTTTTGAAAAATCCTGATACACTTGTTCAAAAGTTGTGTATTTTTAATATTCTCTGTAATTTTCAAGAAAATCGAGCCATTGGTTACAAAGTTACATAAAAAAATCTCAATAACTTCAAGTCCCATTTTACCCTTATTTAAGGGTTTTTGTGAAAATTCCTGAAACACGTATATTAATTTATTGTGTTTTTTATATACAAAGAAATATTCAGGTCAGTATACCTATAAAAATTTAAAAGTTACAGCCATTTCAATTCGGAGCCAAACTACAAACCTCAAACTTTAATAACCCGATTTAACCCACTTTCAGGAAATATTTGAAAAATCCTGAAACACGTGTACAATAATTTGAAATTTTTAGTATTCTCTGTAAGTTTCAAGCAAATCGGGCCACTGGTTAGAGTTACAAAAAACACCAAAAAACCTTTATCCTCCCTTTAACCCACTTAGGAGTGAAATTTCCTAAAATCCTTTCTTATCGGGAGCTTGTGTAATTAAGAGGTACCTACCCTCTTAATTTCAGCTTTCTAGCTTCAGCGGTTTGGGCTGGGCGTTCTCCCCAGAAAATCGCTTGTTCCTTTGTATATTAAGATTTTGGTGCACAGAACTACTGGGAAAAGCGAAAAATACTGTAGGTAGGTACTACACGAATCAAAAAGTAGGAAGGTACTTAAACTATAAAAAAAGTAGGTCTAAGAATAAGGTAGATTAGGTAGGTAGGTAGGTATTTACCTAACTAAATACGTACCTACCTACCTAATCTACGTCTCCTCTACTTGTGTAGGAAAACGAAAACGTAGTTACATAATATGTACCTACGTTTTCGTAAGTACATATTATATATATAATTATTTAATTATATATAAAAGATATGTACTACATAATATCTACTTTCGAGCGACGCGAAACTTTGAAATCATCTTCACCGACGCTATTTCACGCTCGATCTCTCTCAACTCAATCATACCCGCATACAGGGTCGCTGCCCGCTTAATACAGATAAAAATATTTGTTATTATGGCTTCTACCCGCGGTTTCGGTCACGTGTACGCAGGGTAGGTAGGGGAAGATGGGTAGGATTCGTACAGCGGGAGGCTTCGTACAGAGGTCATATCTCGACTATCCAACATGCTTAAGCGTTCAAAGTTGTATACGGGACTGCATGCCGCTCATATTATGTATAGGCAAGGCAACCCTCCAAAAATTATGGTAGACCTCTGGTAGACATGGTAGTGCGCTGGCAGACTTTGACAGAAAGAGTTAATATGTGTTTTGGCCATCGTAGTGAAAAAATTCTATGTCTATGGTTTTGGCTACTCACTCTGAGGCTACTCAAAAGTAATTTTTGGTTTTCCTTGGAAGCATCGGTCTTCAATAAGTTTTAATAGAATGAAAAAAAAATCTTAAGTCTAGTTTGTAAATACATGCTTAAGATTGTTATAATTAACAATAGTAGTATAATGATTCCATAACGGTTATTTTTATAATATGATTTTTTGTGACAGGTTTGATTGGGGACCTTCGTACACTTAAATTGTATGTAATTTTATACTGTACGAATGCACTGGATGATGGAACTGATGAACCCCATGGAACTGACAAAAATTAAAATCATAAATAAAGAATATAGCTAATTATTATAACCAGGTCAGTAAGATATGCCTAAAAAGTGAGTAAAACAGGTGAAATAGCTGAGAAAATAATAAATTCCTAGAAGATACAAATGGTGTACGAATGCACCCCACGTGTGGGGGTGCATTCGTACAATTCCCACTTTTTGGGAAAATCGTTTCGCAAAGTTTCTTAGTATCAAATCAGAAATACGCTGTTATTATAGTCAGATAAGTGGACGATGAAGTAGCATTAGATTTATATTAAATTAGCTGTTAGTTTTTATTTGACAAGGCTCAGAACAAAAAGCGTACGAAGCCTCCCCACCTATGACGACAACATTGTCATGCCTCACAATTTACTCCATAAATAACCTAAATTACGCGGTTTACGATTTGCAATAAAAAAAATAGTACCAGGTAATAATCCATCTACGGTACCAGGTATCTCAATAGGTGGCATAGTCAACTGGAAATAAGGTATATCAATGTAAAATATAAGGAAAACTGAATTTTCAACGTAGTGAAAAAATTCTATGTCTATGGAATTTTCCAATTCGGTCCGTTTTGACGTTAGGTTGTTTTCCTTTCATTTGAAATTAATTGACACCTGAATTGAATTAATTAACCAGTTGACGCCACCTATCGAGATACTAGTTATTGCTCTGTAGTTCTTCTGAGTTGCTCTGAGAGATACCTATTTGGAACAATTTTTTGTTTCTTTTTAAAAATGCAAATCGAAACCCCACGTTATGCCTCATATTTTTCTGTATCTGTGGTGTAATAAGTTCTTCCCGGTTTTATTATCTGTGTCATTCGAAAAAAAAAAACAAATGTGACAGATCGCAGCTGGCGCATTCGATGTTTGTGGGTTTTTGAGTCATAAAAACAATTAACGTGATAAATTTACTAAGAAATAAGTGTCTTATAAATAGTTTGAACAGAATTACCTGATCAACCAATCATATCCTGGTTTTCCAACATGACCAAGGTATCTTAATCATAACAATACTCACCAATATAAACATCGATATTTCATGGAATGTATAAATTTTTCTGAAGAATTCCTGACTAAATCATTTTATTTTATGGATCTAACTAATGATTTATTAAAATATACGACGGAACAACCACTTAAATGATTCTGCGCCACTTCGTAATTCCAAAATGGCTTACCCCCGGTCATTTCCCGTAACCTACAGTAAATGTATAAATTATACAGGGCTATGTAAGTCGGAACGTCGTCACATCAATAGCTAGATACTAAATATAATTCAGATTACACAAAGAAATACATAGTGTCTGTCTATGTAAATTTCTGAAGCGGTTATGTAAGGGCTTAATGTATTTTAATTGTTGTCCATGTTTTTTAAATACCCATCACTTGTGTACAGAACTTATTTACTTGTATTGTTTCCTTTCAGATTCACTGGTTGCTTTCTGATTGCTTGATAAATAAATGAAAGAGGTTTGTTCCATATTTTCTTTAGCTGATTTATAACCTTAATTTTGATCAATTTGTTACAATATTCTCCAAAACTAAAGAAGAATTACAAATGTTAATTTCATTATGAGAGAAAAATTTGTATAGCTAAGTAGCTATTCTTATGTTATGATTATGACCCACCTATCTAAGCTGCACTTCCCGCAGCGCCGGAGCCATCAGGATGCTAGGTAAAATAACTAAGAAGTACTCCAACATAGAGCACCCCGTAAAGAGTTGATCAGATTCAATTTGAGTGATGGATACCTCATAGAGTACCTCCAACTCCACATGTTCTTATGCATGGTGCCCCAAGTTTGTATTTAATAAGCCAAAGGCGCGAAGGGAGTACATGATATTTGACACCCTACCATGCACTGTTGAAGACCAATTTGAAACACTACAGTGAATTTAAATTTACATAATAAATAAAACTAAATCAACTTGTTTATTTTTTGATAAAGTCGTTGACCTGACTGAGATTCTGTTAATCTGCCAAATGCTATATCTCCCTAGCCTTGACAGTATCAAAAGCTGACATCACTCTGCAATTCACTGCTGCACATCACATACCCCACCCACTAAAAACAATAAAATCAATAAACTATGTTCTTTTGACGACCTCTGTAGTGCGGTGGGCGAAGGTTTGCCTGCGACGCAGTAGGTTGCAGGTTCGATTCCCGCCTCGGGACAAATGTTTGTATGATCTGCAGACATTTGTTCAGGGTGTTCTGGTTATTTTCTATATGTGTACTAAAAAATATCTATGTATAGTATTATATTATGTATATCAGTTATCTAGTACCCATAACACAAGCTCTGCTTAGCTTGGGGCTAGGTAATGCTGTGTGACTTGTCCAGCATTATTTATTTATTATTTATATTTATTTTAAAGGGACAATGTATCCTGGAAACTATAACCTAGAATGGCACAAATACAAAGATGGAGAGCCTATGGAAGAGGCACCTAAAGTAGGTTGTGCTGCCAGAGCGTGGCAATGGAGAGAAACAGGTGTCAACCCTCCTAATCAACCCCCTAACAAGACAGTATTGGAAAATATTGCTGAGGATGTTCTAGTGCAGAAACCTCTACAAATTACTGTAAGTAGAAGATATGTTTGATCTGTTAATATACAAGTTACAGCTGGCAGCTTCTATGCGTTGTTTAAGAGGCCTGTGGATAATGATTTCCCCATACAAACTTACTACCAAAATGATTTGTAATTCGAGCGTATTTCCATCATATCATGTTCTTTTTCGTATTCAAATAGAATTTATCTAGGTCCCTGGTTATTTTTTTCTTAACACACCTATAATGAAATGTAAGCAAAATTATGCTAAATGCAATTTTGCATAACATTACGTCGAAAATGGCTTGTTTTCGTCCTATTGATTTTGTATTAAAAACAACAATACCATACATTTTGTTTGATAAATAACGTAGCTTATACTGTCTAGTTACAGAATAACAAAACCATGTCGAAAATACAAAAAGTTTTCAGTCATCATTTTTGGCATTACGGAACACAATAATTTACGAATTTAAGTTGCGAGCAGCTGTCGCCGAAGCGTTAATGTTATTTCTATCCCATGGGAACTGATTTGTACGATAAAAGTAGCTTATGCGTTATTCCAGGCTTAGAATGGCCTGTTTGCAATTTCAGACTGATCCGTTCAGTAGTTTTGGCGTGAAGAGGTAATAGACATCATAACTTCTGCACGATATGTTCAGTAGTTTTGGCGTGAAGAGGTAATAGACATCATAACTTCTGCACGATATTATGTTAAGTAGTTTTGGTCTGAAGAGGTAAAATAATCTAAACATACAAACTTTTGCATTTAAAATATTAGTGTGAAATTAAAAGCTTACATCTTGTCAGTGCAATCATGCATCTCCTCTACTTTTCTATTTCCATTGCGGTTTCTTTTACTTAAATATACAACATGACAGCAACTTTCTCCTTGATCTGACTCATAGTTATTTATTTATTAAATTTTCATTACTTTTAATGTAATGAAAATTTAAATCCTGTCCCAAGTAAATGCAGCCTGTGGTGATGGGCAGTTTTAAATGCTTGCAAATTGTACTGGCCGCAACTCCAGACCGTCTGCATACCACTACATCTGCACTTAAAGAAAAATTAAAATTGTCTACGATTCCTAGATAAACTGCACGCACAGCATATCAAACACTGATTACCCCTACAAGAGTGACAAGTCACAAGTAAAGCAATATTTTACAGCTACATAATTACTCACAATATGTAATAAAATAACCCATCTTGAAATTTCAGTCATGTGACTTGCCTGGTTTTCCAAGGTCTACATTTCTTATGGTATTCAGTCCTGATGGGTAAGATTTATTTTTAACTATGACATTTATTTAACTAGGATCTGTCTTTAATCATGCCTCTTTTCCAGGACCAAGCTAGCATCAACACATGGAAATCATAATATCTATGTATCGGAATTAGCAAGTGGCAAACATGTCAGAATATTAAGGGGGCATCCGCGGACTCCATGGTGTATTGCCTTTCATCCTTCGCACCCTCAGCTAATTGGGTCAGGCTGTCTTGGAGGCCAAGTTCGAGTCTGGGATATAGCTAGTGTAAGTATGCATGCAGTCAGAATAACTTCTATCATTATTTACTATGCAGGCTAGATTTTCATAAGGTTCACTATAATTATATCTCGTTTTCACATTTTACAGGGTGGCAGTGAAGTTTGGAATGTATATAATGAAACAGTGATAGCATCCATAGCTTTTCATCCGAGAGAACAATTGCTAGTAATCGCCACCTACAACGAACTTTACTTCTGGGATTGGAGCCACCCAGCACCTTTTACTAAAGTTTCAACTAGAAATATCAATGAGAAAGTTAGGTGTGTATACTTACTTATAAATAAATTAAGAAGGTATACATCCCTCATATTCTTATTGTTATTTTATTTAATAGACATTTTCATCAATATAAGCAGCATTGTGATCTAAACATAGGCTTTAGCGTGTAGAACTAACGCACCTCGTATTTACTAAAACTGGTGACGCTATAGAAAGACATTATCAAGATGCAAACATGAAATTCTCTGACCACACATTACATAATATAACTTTAAATACAGATCATTTTCTTTTAGATAGTTTCCTTGTATAGCGTTCGCAATTTTAATTCATAGGAGGTAGCGTTAGTTTCGCTCACTATAATTAACGAACATGATGCTCCTTATATTGATGAAATTCCAAATGAAAAAGTCTACATTTTATAATACTTTCAGATATGTTGCGTTCGATTCATTGGGATACAAGCTTATAACTGGCATTTCACTGTGGGCTTGTCCCGGAAACGCAAACACTCCTCTAACGACGTCTCAAAACGGGAGTCCTAGCAACAGTAGCCGTGGCAATGGTAGCCCCGGTAATGGACACCCCGGTAATGGTGGTCCCGGGAACAGCAATAACCCGGGAGATGGCCAGCCCCGGTCGACCCACATCGGGCCAGACCGGCCGCAGTCGCCGGACACACCGCCTCTCCCTCCGCAAGACTTGATCGTGAACTCCTACCAGAACCTGGTGCAGCGATATGACAGCCTGGTGCGGAATTATCAGCGTCTGTTCATGGTACGCCACCGGCTGATCAATACACCGCCCCTGGCCAATACTGTACGTAATTTAATTTTTGTTTTCGGTTAGTGAGACGGAAGGTTAACGTGTTTGAATTTAAAAAGCTATACTAAAGCGCCATTTTAAAATGGTGTCTTTGAGGCCATTGCTAATTTGAAAATTATGAATTCAACTTTAACAAATATTGTGTATTTGCAGCCACTGGCATTTTATGAACACACTGAATTTGAATTAAATATTTATTAGCAATTAACGACCTATATTTCATTGATTTTCCCTTAAATTTCCTCCCATCTAATACCTCCGTATAAAACATTTGTCAATTGTAATTTGAACCTTATAATACTCTGTTTTCAGACCGATCGCGGTACAGATCCAATGGAGACTTACCCGCTCAACATCTCGGGCCGGCACATGCGGCGCTTAGTGCGTCGACTAAGGCGCTCCTCTGCGGCTGACTCTGGTAATTTGACAACCTCGGTAAAATGCTTGTACTTTTGATTGTCCTTGTTTTGGTGATAACTTGAATGTAAATCTAAATGTATGTACATTAATCATATATTAAGAGTAAAAGCCACCGTTTCATCTTTCATTGATTCAATGGTCAATGGACGTTTCTGATTACCAGAGCCCTAAGTTTGGTTTCTGTATAGAATAATTGTTACATTCCATTTTCGTATAGGTTTTGGTACAGCGCATCTAACGTGTGGGCATGGAACTAACCAAATCCCATACAAATTATAACATCTCGATACTATCAAGGAACCAAAATCAGGCCTCTTTTTTTCTAGCATAACGAAGATGAAGTAGACAAGTAAAAGATCTTTTACTTGTTAATACACCTGAGCTATATAGATACCACTATACTTTTTATACTATAATATTATTAAGAGGTAAAGTTAGTGAGGTTGTGGGGTGGGGGGTAGTAAGCTTTGGATCTTCTGAACCGATTTTGAAAATTGTACATCCGTGCGAAGCCAGGGCGGGCCGCGTGTTTTAAAAAACTAAACCGACGTCAAATTCCTAAATACTGATAAAATACAGCGCGCTGACGGACGGACAGACAGACAGGAGGCTTAGTAATAGGATTTATGATGGGACCCTTTGAGTACAAACCCCTAACAAAATCATTAGTCCAGGATCGACCGATCCTTAATTTTATATGATAAATACTCTTCCCTCGGCAATATAATTTTTATGGGACCAATTCGGGATTGTCTTCTGTAGAATAGCGACTTTGTCACAATCGGTTCTCAACTGACGGATATATCGACGATATAAAAAAACATACGCCGAACATAGAACCTCCTCCTTGAAGTCTGTAAAAAGAGGCGCATTCATATTCTAGTTCGCAACATGTTCCTGTTGAAATGTCCCTGTAAAAGCTCCTTGTTCATTTAGAGGCTGGTACATCGCAGCAACAGGACCCGTCAGTAAATAATACGGCCGCGCCGATGCCTGGCCCCAGCTTTATATCAATGGATACTTCCCCCTCAGATTCTGCGACAACGAGGTTAGTTTCGCTCAAAATTGAACTGCCGACAATGGCAACCGTATACACTGGAGCTCTACATATAATATCAAATCACTTATTTATTTCAGTAATGCTCCGGGAATAGCGGCGGTGGGGTTCAGGGTTCCTATGCGGCACATCGGCATCACATCTGCATTCCAACCACTAGGTGACGAGCGCAACACACTTCAAACACCAGCTTCATCCACTACCCGTAGCGACCTAGAGGCGTCCTATTCTAGGATGAGCAGCTTGTTCTTGCAACGGCTTGAAGACTTCGAACACACACATCGACTCCAGGAAGAAAATCGACCGCCGATAAGCGAAGAAATAGCTCAGATGGAACGTGCCGAAAGAAACAGCGATACCACGGAAAGTACACCACCCGCTGCAATCCTGGAGAGTCTTCGTAATGTCCTCGAGAGAGCTCCCCCGCTGAGCCTGCTGACCGGCAGCCCCGCTCCCATCTCCCCGCCCCCCCTGCCCACGGAGCCTCCCCCCACCAACCCGCCCCTGCCCCCTGGTCCCGCGCCACCCGCATCCAGTACTTCAAACACACGCAACACATGGAACTATACAAGTAATCTCGATGAACAGTTGGACCCAACAGAGGAGGCTCAAACTATAAACGAGAGCCTCGACCTGATCCGAGATATCCTCCGAGACTCCGGCACCCGGCTACTGAACCTCATCACCAACATGTCGATGAACATCCTCTCAAACTCTGAGCGCGAAGAGGGCGCGCGCGTGCCTGTGCACGTGTTCACCGGCAACCTACGCCGCGACTTCATGGCCTCGTCTGGCTCCGACTCCGACACCGAATACCCTGAAGTCAACATAACCCGAACCCCTAATGCAACCTTTCGCGGGTGGGACAACGAACACATCGAAGTGAACAGTATATCCGGCACCAATGCTGTCAATAGACCCCGTAGAAGCAGCACCGGGCCTCGGATCTCCGATTGTATCACGTTCGAAACTGAACCGGAGAGTGAAACCCCATCGCGCCATGGCGGGATCAATGTATCGAATCGCATGACGTTCGAACTGGACGATGCGAGTGAGGTCCCGTCCCGCGAAGGTGGGATAAACGTATCTTTATCGGATGAAAGGTTCCGCGTTCGGTCACAAGGTAGTTGGGCAGTCAATAGTAGCCCGCAGCCCTCGCAGGAGGATTCCCCGCCCTCTGCGACTAGTGCTCCTGCAGCTGCGACCGATCCCCGGCCGGGTCCGTCCGGCGAGGTGGCCCCTCAGCCCGCGCCCCGCGGCGCTGCCAGGGACGAGCCGCAGCCCGGCCCCTCCAGCGCGCCGGATGCCCCGGACCCTAACCAGCCCTCCACAAGTAGAGGCAACGCTCGATCCCGAAACTCCGATATCTCAACCCTGGCCTTCAGAAGAGTTAAAATGGGTGTGTACACGCTACAGAAACACACCCTGACGCTAGCCAACATGTGGCTGCGCGGTGACCGTACCACTTTGAGGGAACTACGCACTCTGTGGGAAGACTTGCGACGTCGGATCATGGCGCTTCCTTCGTTTTATAACAGATCGCTGCTGGAGAGGTGCATGCTTCTATCAGAGCTGACGGTGATGCCGGAACTCCCTGCGCGCCCGCGGCCCGCCGCGCCTGTGAGCCCGTCCTCGAGACGGAGCCTACGAGTCAGAATTCAGAATAGAGCACGAAGCGAAGAAACATTTAGGATGCGTTATGAACGAGGTAGAAATCCTAATGAGGCAGAAAATAGAGCTGCACGTAGTAGCGCTCGTGCTTCTAATTCGAAATCTAAATCAAATACCCCTAGCACTTCTGATTCAAATACCCCTAGTACTTCTAATACAACTACGGCCGGTACATTAAGTTCAAATACCCCTAGCACATGTAACATAACTACTTCCGGTACATTAAATTCAAATGACCATAGCATAAATAACACAACTACTACCGGTACATTAAGCTTAAATACCCCTAGCACTTGTAATACAACTACTGTAGATGCATTAAATTCAGATAGCCCTTCCACGTCCAACTCTAATAACCTTAGTACATCTCGCAACGCTGCTGCTGGGCCTAGTACATCGACGGAAAATACAAATGACAACAGAAGCTCAAGAGCGGCTCGAGCTCAGAGAATTCAGCGAAAGCGAGTGCGATTACAACAAGGATACAGATGGCGAGGAGATGACGAATCCCGTAGACGCGATATATTCCTCCCATTCAGACTTTCGCAATTCCGATCCAGATCTCGCACTAACTTGATACGAACCTTGGAGCAGAACGCAACCAGGCATGTGATACGCACACGTGCGATGAAGATACTCTCTGTCATGTTCAATATGATGATGATGTGTTTAGAAGAGAAGGGACTCAATCAGGTTATTATAAACATGCTAAAGACGTTAAAAAAAGCGCTTGCACTATCGTGCTTCATGATGATGTCCAATAGAAACATGCTCCGGGACAGACCGAGAGACGCGCCGGCGGATCAAAACGTGGAGTCTGCGGACGTCGTGCGCATACAAAACGTGGATCACTCCGAGCCCATCAATGTGGACGACAATGTCGACGATTCGCTCTCGCTCAGGGTCATCCGCTACGACGCGAACGCGGATGAACCGCAACCTCCGGTCAGAACGCCGACTGCGGTCACATCCGGCACGCAAACGGAGAACAGCTATCCCATGGAACCGCTACCAACTCCAGAGATGTCTTCAACTACTGATCCTGGGATGGAATGGAGTCATCGTTTAGCTGTTCAAATCTCTGCAGCGAACAGAAACACCTCATTGACAGCAAACACGAGAAGAGATATGTATCTGGAAACTAGACGACAGAAAGCTTTGCACAGAACTAATCCGATAGCTCATCCGTTTGTCAGGCGACGATTTCCCCCGGTTAGGTCGCATAGGATACCGGCTTTGCGTACCTTGCCGCCGGAGCTCCTATATAACAGACTAACGCCGCGAAGTCCATCTGCGGACCCAGTGGCAGGACCATCCAACGCATTTCCAAGAAGCCGGATTGAAAATCCGCCGATAGGCCGCGATGCTCGGGAGAATTTTATTAGGTTAGCGCATATTCGGTTGAGGACTGCAGCGAGAAATAGATTTAGGCGATTGCAGACGATTCGTCTATATACGCCTTCATCGGTTCGAGAGATGTTCGCGTTGCAAGACTTCCAGGGGGAGAATCGGGCCGAGGAGGCGTCTTCGCCGGACGAGCCTGAGGGGCCGTTATTGTCGGGGAGCGCGCAATTCAACGCCATGATGGCCAGCGAGGGCCTGCTGCAGGTCAACGACCTGCCGCCTGCGGCTGAGGCCAGCGCCAACCCGCGCCATCCGCGGATACACGAGTACTTACAGCCCATTATACTAGCACAGGTGAGTTTCTGATACTTTTAAACAAGGTATGTGAGTGTACTTGAATACCTTAGTGGCTCAGCGGGTGAAGGTCCGCCTGCGCCACTGGGTTGGCCACACACTAATTTGAAATAATAATACATTTAGTGCACCATAACTGATTAAAAGAAAACTACAACTTTTTGAAATATTTTGAAAGAAGACGAAAATTACCGACGCGCGAGTTACACTTGCAATTGACGAATCTTGTTTGTTTATAAAAAAGTTGGGAAACAAATGTGACCATGGTCAATTAAATAAATAAAAAATGTATCAATATTGACACACAATTTAGAAAAATGTCTCAATTAGGTACGCTGTCAACGCTGTACATACTGCTGATAAACTACAAAAAAATACGCATTTTTTATTTAATCAATAACTGCCATAAAAAGTCGTAGTTTTGTTTCAAGCTATTAGAATAAGTTAGGTGCTAAACTAGATTGTAACAAGAGTGAAGATGGCGCTGCGAACAATAAAACTAGAGCCGTTAAACGTCCTAGATTCATTTATATTTCGCTATTTCGACATCAATTCGCCACCGACCGACCCCAAAAACACGAAAATAAAAAAAAACAATGTAATTGCAAATATGTAACATTTCAGGAAACGAAACGTAACTTACGACTCCAGGGCCCTGGCAACACTGGTAATTTAGCGCCAGTCATTTCGTTTGTCATTCTAATCATCACTAGGTACCTACTCCGTTATTTCGGGATCTCAGCCCTGAGATTGGTTTCTCTATAATATGAAAACGTTCCATTGTATGTGGGATTTGCGTAGGAAAGTTTCCATATTTTTCAATTTCGAAACTGGCTTACGAAATTCGGAAGCTCAATTTCGAAATTTCGAAATTCGGACAGAAAATATAATTTTTATTCTCGAGACCTGCGAGTCTCTAATTCTATACAGAGGGCCAATTCTGAGTATCACGTGATATTTATCGAGTGATACGCAGTATCACGGGATAAAATATCAAGTGATAAGTTTGTATTAATTCTTCGATAATATATCGAGTTCCGCCAAAAACGGCATTCTCGTGCACTCTTCGATATTTCTAGCATAGACAATTTGATTTCATTATGTCATGTCATTACATATTTGAATGTCAAAGTTCCACACTTCACGAATGTCAATGTCTGGTTATTGTTTCGTCAGTAATTCCAACTTTATCTGAATCTAGAAATTTTAGCAATACCATCAAAATTTGAAACCGTATTTATGTTCTTTAATTTCATATTTTTTTATTTGAATATAGCATAATCTGAATTAGTTTTGTTTGTTAAAGATGTATTTTGGTTATAATAGCTGACTAACGACATCTCTGCTGTGTAGGGATAGCTGTGCGCAGCGGGCAAAAGTAATTTAGTCAGCAGGCAACACCGTTTACAATATTTACAATAATTTTGTTGGGGCACACCAAAGGAAATGGAAAAAATAGAATTTATACCACCCCTGAAATTATACTCAAAGTAAATAATAATGATGCAAAAAGCTATTTTATTTAATAAGTACCTATTCAATAAAAACTAGAGGAATTTATAATGCATATTGCACTATTAATCTTCGACTTGAGTTGAGAAACAAGCACCACCGCGTAATTGTTTCAAACATCAAACAAAACAAGCAGAACTAAACTAAAGACAGTGTGCGACAGAGAGATAATGAATGATGTTCTTCTTTCACTCTTCGATAATGCGAACGAGTGCCTAGGACCACTCGTTGCATATCGAGCAACTTATCGAAGAAAAGCCCTCGATAAATATCGAATCGCAGATGTAAACGGCATTACAAGAATAAAACATTTTATTAGTTAAAATTTATAGTGAAATGATAACAATTTTCAAATTTTAAGGACAGGTGTTTTTTGGGTATATTAATAGTTTGAGATTATGATATTTGTTGGTCATGGACAAAATCTGACGGGATGAAGCTTTCTTCAGCTGAAAATGATGGTTGCGGATCATCTCTTGAAAAGTTTTCGTTATTTTGTTGGTAATTTTACTTTTATTTTGTATGGAATCTTCAATGTAACCTTCAGCCACCTTGCTGAATTTTCACCCACCGTGCCTTTTTATAGTTAGCCCCATACTTCTGATGGTATTTTTTCCAATTACTTGTTTGTAGCCCTTGTCATTCACCAACACAAATATAACTGATCTAGTCAAACGCTTGCTCTCAAATGCGATGAGAAGCGACCGACAGACGCGAAGCGAAGGCTCCCCGCTGCCACATTCACCCGTCGCCGCCGCCTCGCGCCGCGTCACCATTGTCGCTAACCGAGCGTAGTAAACCAATCAGAGCTCGCATTTCACTCTTTCATAGCACAGCACACGCGTTCCGCGAAATTCGAAACTTCGAATTTGCGGCCACCAATTTCGAAATTGAAAAATGGTCAAAAAAGGCTACGAATTTCGAAATTACGAAACTTCGAAATTTCGAAATGCACCCCCTAGTAGGAACTAAGCCCGCGCGGTAGAGGCGCTGCACCAATTCCTATATTAAAATGGTACGTCCATACTATCGTGTAGGTAACCAAACGAAAAAACAACCAAAGAACTATTCAATAACTTCGTTCTACATCATTAGTTTTTTAACAGAATGCGATGATAGTGGACGACGAGGAGGGCACAGGGGGAGGGGGACCGCCCCCCGTTGGCGTCAACCTGGCTGGCAACCGGCGGCTTGGGGGCATGGCCAGCTTTTTAGACGCAGGCCTTATATCCGAGACACTGTCGGCGCCGAGCCATCGCGTCCAGGCTTGGGACTTTACCTCTGCGGCAGTGCCGGATATAGCCGATAGTGAGTATTCAAATCAACGCGACTTCGAACTTAAAACAATAATAGTTCTTAACACTGCAGAAATTTTTGTTTTTGCTGAGAGGAAGTGAGTAAGTAAATCGATTTTTCCCCCATATGTGTTCGAAGTAACGCAATGGTTATGGATGGCCGGCGTGTTAGACCAAGGCACCATATCCCAGCCACTGAAGGCGGCGAACGATCGCGTCCGGTTTGGGACTTTACCTCCGGGGCAGCGCCGGATATAGCAGACGCACTCGGTGGGGGTAGACAACGAGTTGCGCACGAAACGCGTCTCTACTGCTGTGGAATTACGCAAAAACCATATGACATTTGAAAGCCCTTTGAATGGCCTTCATAATGTGCAATTGGAAGCCGAAGGCGAAGGAAGTAAAGGCGGCAATTCTGTAGAATACAGATAAAAAGACAAAATTGATAAAAGCATTCGAAAAGACCTAAGAAACTAATTTATTTTACATTAAATTCTTAGGTCATTTCGTTTCTTTCCATGTGGCCCTGTACCAGAAAAGGTCTCTAAGATGACCAATGCGCCGCTTTGAATCCGGTAGATCTTCAACCACTTCTCTTTATAATTCTATGGTAGGTATAAAGCTAGGTGACAGGGACAAAGTGTTTTAAATCTGCTCTCAATTTTACTCAAACTTATATTCCGATGACTCGTCACACCAAAACTTCGATCAAGCATACACATGCTCTGACGACATGCCACACATTGCCGGTTTAGTATTCATTGCGCAATAGCTAGCTATCATGTATAACCAATGTCCAGGAGACTGGCATAACAACAGAAGCCATCAAAGTTGGAGAACGAGCCCTACTTCCACACATCACAAATCTTTTTAATAGTATCCTACTATCTGGTCAATTGCCCAAAGATTTTATATAGACAAGTCTGATATCGGAAATTGCCCTGATAGAATCTTGTTCCTCACCTTTCCGGCGAGCAATCAGATAATATTAACAGATAATTAGCATTGTTCAGTTTGTGACAACACATCTAAAATATATTTCAGGTACAAAAAACGTAGTGGTTCAACGATGCCGCATCCACAACGATGCCAGCATTGATATATCCAAAGACGGCAGATTACTGGTCGCTCTTCTGCCAGCACCGCGATTACGGAATATCAACAACTGGCTTGGTGAGTACCACGTAGGTGAGTATCGCGTTTTCTTTCATATTATAGTATGTATAAGGTTTTGGTCACTGAGGTGCAAAAAGATGGTAGTAACTAAGTCGCCGAATTTCTGCCATGGCCACTATGATAGTGAGCCAGAGCGCTGGGTTAATGGTAGCGCAAATGCAGGTGCACTCCGTATTCCCTCCCTCATAATTGGGGGGACGGCTGGGGCGATCAGAGATAGTCCAGGCGGCGGACCAACGTCGTAACGTGCTTTGAGACGGGCCCCGTTTGTCCTTATTTTAAAGACAGAACTGCTTACACCCCCGTTCTAATGTAAGGCCGCCCACTTCCTAACTGTTTTGAGATCTCTTTATCAACGGTTGATCGTGCTATAGCTAGACCTATGAGGCAGTTTCACTAACTGACAGGATCTGTCTTAATATCCGCTATGTCCCGCAGGTGTATTCTCGCTAGAGTGGCCAAGGCTAGGCCAATGCCTTCACACCGCTGTGTTGGAACAGAGCGCGGTATCTGTGGCACTGTCTCCTACCGCCAGGTATTTGGCAGTTGGACTTGGCTCACGGCGATTTACCTCTTCTTCGCATTCGCGGACGAATGTCATCGCGTTGCTGTACAAATTGGACCATTTAGGTAAGGAATAGTGTAATTTATAATTTGACAAGCTGATGCCCGCGGATTCGCGCGCGTTTCCGATATAAAATGTAGCCTATGTCCGTCTCCGGAATAGCATCTATCTACATCCCAAATTTCAAGATCCTTTCAGCCATTTAGGCGTTACAGACAAGACAGAGTTAAATTCGAATTAACAATATAAGTATTGATGTTTTGTACAAATACTAAAACCAACTGAGTTGTGTATACAATTTTACGGGGCATAATGATCCCTACGTAAAGAACAACACCACCTGACCCTTTCGGAACTCTTAAAGTAGGTCCACAATACTGATTAAATTTCATTAAAAAAAATACAACAATAAATAGCATTCCTGCAGATATTTTTCTTTATGCAAGTCTGACTCGCGCACCGACTGTTCCGTAAAATTAAAAGTTTGTTGTGTGTTCTTGTTTCTTTCCAAATAACATGATTCTAGTACTTCGGAAAGTGCCTAACAGATTTTGGTCACTAGCGAGATAAAAAAAAAACTTATTTTTCGAAAAACTTCCGATTTTCGGATATTTTCCTTTTTGTGCTAGGTATAAGTCCTTCCTTCTTGCCAAATTTCATGACTAGGTCAGTGGGAAGTACCCTATAGGTTTTTTGTGCATGTGATGATATTTCAAAATATTTAAACGACTGTAACTTTTGATTGCGTTGACTTAGCAGTTTGGAAGAGGTAATGAACCTAAGTATATTATGATGTGAATTTCAACTCGATACTTCCACGCGTTTCTGAGAAAAGAAGGTTGATAGACGGACAACAAAGTGATTGTAAGTTCCTTTTGAGGTACGGAAACCTAAAAATCAGCTTTATTTGAAGTCACATGCATAAACCCTACTGTGGTTTCCTCTAAAATGTGACAGTGGCAGAAACTTTAAGAAACTTGTACCCAGCAGTGGATAAAATGCAGCTGTAAATAATGATCATGATAGTGATGAATTCAGATATAAATACACCATCTGAATAAAAACTAAATTGTTTCAGAAAGCACAAGCCGTACTGGACTATCGCCAATGAAGGAACTAGAGCAGTACTGGGAACATGGCTTCACCAGCCTCAACTGCCTTAGGTGGGCCCCACAACCAGGCCAAGGTCTTGTGTACGCGAACAATACTGGACAACTCATTATTATGAGCTAGATCTAGCAATATTCACAAGTCGATATGCAGATCCCCAGTTGATTGCGTCACTGTGTATCTTGGTATCTTTAAAAATTCAAATTCCGTTCTAAATGTTCGGAACGTTCTGGTATATAGTACGGAATGTTCTGGTACATAAGAAGATCCAATAGAATAATCGTACGCTTAATTCTTATTCAGAATAAGTGTTTTCTATTGGACAGTTTAATCACACAAATATTACAGTATGGCCATTAGCACGGACGAATGGATCCAAAAATGTACTATGCACATAAATGGCGGAACATTCCGCCACTTGGCAACGCAGTACATGCGTAGAAAGGTCCCCTGGGGATGGATGGAATTATTGAGTACAGTTACACTGCCAAGAAACCGCTTTTCAATGCACATGTTATACAATGTGTCAATTTTATTCAGCTAATATCTATTTAGGGAATAAGTAGAAGGTCTAGATGATTAACTGAACTATATTTAGGGAAAATATTATAATATTGATCTTTTGTAAAGCAATACAAATTAGGCATGTTTGGTATTAGGTAAACTGAGAGACAAAATTGAGTTTCGTTCCAGGGGGCTTATTTTAATTCTCCAAATATGTAATTGCGTTTTTCGTATCGGCATATTGGGTAGGTACTCTAATACAGAATTTAGTTACCAATTTGCGCAAAAACGAGATGAAATACGCAATTGCGTATTTTGGAGAATTGAAAAGGCCTCCAGATAGGTATATTCGATTACTTAGTTATGATTAAGATGCTGTTTTACTGATAATCTTGACCATGTATTTTAATGTTTTTACAGTTTTAGGGAAATTACATATACAGGGTTATGAGTAATTTAGAATTGACATTGCGTGAACTGCAGGTTCTGACCCTCATTACGAACACGTTTGTGAAGACGCCAGGTCTTAATTTTTTTATAACCTCATCTGGGACAAAAAGATAAAAAAATCTGACAACCAGTAAAGTACTTACTACAGACCGAACTCCCACTCCCAAAGCCACTGTTAGTTCTGGGCAGAGCCGTTTTTAAGTTAAGTTTCAAATAAAACTTCTGTAAAGAATGATTATTGAAAGAGGTCGAAAGGAGAAAAAGGGTACTTACCCAACCCACTACAAATACCAAATTAAAGAATTACACGCCGTCGTCTTTTTAAACGTGTTTGTGATGATGGGCAGAACCTGCAGTTCAGAATTACCAATAACCCTGTTTAAGACATAAAAACAATTTGCAATTCCACATTTTGATCTAAATTTTCCAATAAACTACCTTAACCTCGCACATACGGCAGTCTTTCTATAGGTTGCTGCCTTCGTGGTATGCGCTACCCAGGGCAAAATTCTATCTGGATAGGACTACCGAATGCCAACTCGGCTTTCGCTACCGCTCTGGGAATCTATCTAATAATGTTCCTAATGCTCTGGTCGCTGTTAGCGAGGCGGCTCGATAAAAGCCACCTGCGCCCACCTACCTCCGCAGTCCCCTTGGCTCACGCTACGGAATCGGTAGGGTTGATCCACAGAGTTCTTGACAAAATTCGAATATTATACATACGTTAGTTACCTACCTAACTCTCGTACAATCTAATTGCCTGACAACACTTATGTCAAAAATGCCCTATGGTAGGTATAATTTTAAACTTCTTTCAGTTATTTGAAAGTCTATCAAAAACAAACCCGTGCGTAGTAATCTCTGCGATGTCTGAGCGAATCGAAACGCATCGTTTATTTGTTCAGCTTTTACCTAGAAACCACCGCCTCCGGGGAGAAAACTGTAGGTATATAACCTAAAGAGCACAAGTGAAGGAGCTCTGCCCCGGGTAGCGATAACTGCGTAGTTCTGAACATGCTTTTATTAGGTATCATTAGGTAATGTTCTAAGACTTGCAAAAATAGTACGTCTTGCCCCATATTTAATCCAACCTACTTATGTTTAAGATTTTTATGATTGATCTCCATTAAATTGAATCATGGATTTTGTACGGGAAATGTGCATATGCTTAATTAATTGTTAGATATGTAGACTTGTTTTGCGTTACCGCATTTCGATATTAACCTAGAATATGAATTCTTAATATTAAATTTTTAATAACATCTTAACTAATCTAATAAAACTTTATCATTCATGTAGGTTCCTAATTGCCGAAGTATTTATCTGACTTAAATTATATTCAATCAACTTATTAACTCTTATTTTTTAAATAAAAGATACAATTAACGTGAGCTTGATTTAATAAAGCAATACATAATTTAAATAGCTAGGTACAGTTAAGAATGTAGCATAAATAAATATTATTTATTTTACTTAAATGTTCATTGCCACGACATGCGACGCATGTCGAGCCATGGAGAGCGCCGCCGCGCCCTTGTGGTTCGCACCGCCACGCCAGGGGTGGGCAGTGAAAGCGTTAATTGATTAAATATATAAGCTAAGATAATTTTATTACTATTGACTGACTTCTTTTGTAACCTTTTTGCCTTTATTTTGCTCTTATGGTGTACTTACGGGGGTCAGTTTCTTTGAGTAAAGTTTTCCCCTAGGCCCTTATTGTCTGTATTATTGTATGAAGCCCTTGTTAGGGACAGTGTTTCTCTAAGCCCCATATCTGTAAACCTCCAATTGTGGGCAACCAAAAACTATTTGATGAAAAATTTAGTGGCATAATTAAAATATTATTACACAAGTAAAATAGTTTAACCTCTTTAATTGATGGTTCCTTATTATATAAGAAGTCAGTTCACTGGATAGTTATTTTTTTCTTTAGTTCTTCCATTTTGTTTGAAAAACGTTATTTGGCGGAAACATATTTTAATTAATGGCAAAAAAGGAAGTAAACAGCCATATTTTTTCTATCTTAGATGTATTGTATTTATATTAGTTGTAAGGTTAATATGGTTTTATCCTTTCTCCTATGTTGAAATGTATTCATGTCACATTTAAGTCTTTACAGACCGATTGATTTAACAGGGTACAAAAATGGTTAAATAAACCTTACAATCCTGACGCGAAGAAATTATCCCTCTAACAAATTATTCTATAGATACTTGCGAAAACTTAAATTTTACCGACTGTTTTCCTGTTATGATATATTAGTGGTTTGTAAGCAGTATGTACCAAAGTAAACTCCATTGATGGTTATGCGTGGATTTACACTTGTCTTGTCGTCAAATTATAGGTGATTGTTCAAGCCTATTTATCCAAGTTATTTACTAATTGTACCTGTTCATAGTATGAACTTTTGTTTAGCTGCCTTTTTATGGTATTTTGGCAATAACATTTTATGTACCTATGTTGTAGTTTCTATATAAAATTGTTTTGCAATGTTCCTATCAATCAATCTTACAGATCGTTAACGTAGCCTGTCTGTACAGGTTGTCACGTTACATGTGTACTAAGCCGAAAAGCCGTAATTCTGGACCCCGAAGGGATCAACTTGTGATTTTACTTTCAAATTTCGAATATTCTTTTACTTTTTTGAAAGTTAAGTTTTTTTTTACTATTCGTGTTACTACCTACTTCACTACACACACACTTGCAATATTTAACGGTTTATAATTCACATGTCTCGGTGGCACCCTGTATAGCTAATAAAGAACCCATAAAGGGTCAGGCCAGATGAAATGGCGGCAAAGATGATTATGAGAAGTGTTGAAGATTGTGTTCTTAGAAAATATATTCAGATGATTACATTTTAACAGACTTTATTCACAAAAGGTTTCGTACATTAATTGGTCAAAGTTAAAACTAACGGACGGACATAGCTGCTAATTTTTCCAATATTTTTCAAAGAACACAAACCTAATTGTACTACACAACTAACTCTCCGACATAGTCTGGTGTGGCGAGTTTGCGACATTTCAGTGCATGAATATTGTAGCCTGATATGCGCTGATTTTTTGTTAAGATGTCGGCAGGTCGGCGACTTTAGTGTAGGTACTTTTTTTCAAAACATAATGTTACTATTTTGTAAGTAAGTACTTGTCGCTTTGCCTCTACTGCATCTCTGTTTGCAATGACCCTACTTCTGTGAAAGATTGTGTTATGCTTGAGTCCAATAAAGATCATGAATGAAAAGATATATTTTCCTTGTATTTTTCTAACTGGGGATTTGACAATTTTAACTGAGAAATAAAACATAATATTGATATAAATATTGAATTTATTCCGTTTCTATAGAATGTTTCTGCATTACTTAGGACACTGAATTAAATTATTATTTAAACACTGAAATAGGATTGTAGGTACAGCAATTTAGGATGATAACTTAGATGTAATGCAAAGTTACCGATTCTAATTTAAAAAATCCAGAGTTATATTCAGGCACATTAATTATTCATCAACAGTAAGTTTGTATAAAAGTATGAATTATGTCAATTTAACAGCAGTTCTTGGGGGTATGTTTCCAGATTAGTTAATATTATTTTGCATGTTCAATTCAAATCAAAATACTGATATTAAACAATATAAAATATAATTTCCATCACATTCAACAATTTATATTTCTGGTAAGTATTGATTATGAACACAAATATTAAAACTTTTAACTTATAAAATTGTCATAAATATATACAAATCTCTTTAAATCTTGGAACCTGTAATTATATACTTATCAATGGGGTGTGATAAACAGTAGGGAACTCATAAATTATGATAATGTGATTTATGTATTTGGAACGCGACCCCAAAGCAGTCACTAAACACGTCATAAAACTAAGGTTTCAACAACTTAAAAAAGGTAGTCAAACCATAAGTAACACTAAATTCCTAGAAATCTTAAGAAAATGTTAATTTGCTCGTAGCACGATACCTTCCCTGGGCCAGACAAATCAGACGCGCTGCTAACTTCTATGTTCAAACACCCTTTGGTGACATAAAAGCAATTAAATATAATAGCATCTATGAAACTAACTTCTTTGTGGAGGAAGTGTGTAATTTAATGAAATGCAGTAACTGTTAGTGTTCGGATGGCTTGAGTTCTTTGATTTGCTTTATGAGGTAAGCTTTCTCGTCATTGAACTGTTCGTCTTCGGAACGGTCCGTGTGGAACTTGGTGAGAAAGTCGACCAGCTTGTCCTGGTTCCTGAGCAAGATGTCCAGAATTGGTTTTGGTTTGTTGGGGTTGGCTACGAATACCTGGAAGCAAAATATACCATACCATCTACAATAGTGTGTTATGTCGCATACGTTGCGTAGACTTGGGACTGCACTTAGTAGTGTGTTTGTACCTTTAACCTTTGATCTGTGTGAACACTGCGACAAAGCGCACCCCCCGTCTGTGTGACGGGTATGAATTAGACGGGTGTAGTAATGATAAGGATCCTTAGCATACACATATAACGAAGTAAGTCAGGATCCTGCACCAACACAGATCAAAGGTTAAGGGCCTGTACCTACTACCTCAAATCAACTCCATTAGATCTAAATATCTTCCAAACTACTACTTAAATATTTACTTTGAAATTTATACATGGTAGTTCAGGACTTACTCTATCGATAATATGTTTCGAAAACACGATACCATAAATTTTTCTCTATAGAAAAAAATCGCAAAGTTACCTCTAAAACCTTAATTTCTCCATAAATCCAGAAGTTACGATCTTGAGAATAAGCATGATAATACAATAAAGTAGTAGTGAAGTAAGATATAAAGAACTTTTTATGTTACGGTTTTTTTTTAAATAAAGTCATAATTACTGGATAATAAGCTAAAACTTGAACGATTTTTGGGCTTGCGTTGCTAAGCTCTGTCTCGCTCTTATGAACGCAAAATCCTATAAAATAAATAATGATGGACAATTCACACAGCATTATCTAGCCCCAAGCTAAGCAGAGCTTGTGTTATGGGTACTAGATAACTGATACACATACATAATATAATACATAGATAGATATTTTTTATTATACATAGAAAACGACCAGAACACCCTGAACAATGAATTTTTTTGTAACTCTACTTCCTTTTCTGTGTCGTAATCATAACTTAGTATATAAAAGTAGGTATCATTTATGCAACATTTGTATTAAGTACCTATATATTCCTAAATACCTACTATAATCTTTTTCATAGTCGTCCTAAAACCTTGTTTGTATTATTTCAGTAACTTTTTGTGGAAATTTGTAATTAGCCTTTAGTACCCATTTGTTTACCTAATATTTAAGTTAGCTGTTAATTTCCTGAATATTGTTAAAATAAAAAAATAAAAAAAAAATAAAAAAAAAAACAAATACCTGCAGATCGTAGGTACACACATTTGTCCCGAGGCGGGAATCGAACCCGCAACCTCCTGCGTCGCAGGCAGACCTTCGCCCACCGCGCCACAGAGGTCGTCAAATATGTCTATCCTATTCACAAAAAAATTAGGTTGTATAAGCCCTTAAGGCATACACTGCCCAGCCTGGGAGAGGCTGCACGCTGCTGTATGTAAATGCTATTACAAAAGGTAGGAACAGACAGAGTTCAATTCATTGCCCAGGACACACATCGGAAGAATACGCGCCATTTTGTGAAAGACGGGGCTTCGTTGTCTATAGGAGCAAGCAGAGCATTTTTGGAACGGCGGCGTAAGCGCAAAAATCAAAGCGTACAATTCTCTTTGTTTACAAGAAAATTACATAACTTATGAAGAAACTGGTTCTAGGAACCAAATAATTAGTAAAAACCTACGAATAAAAAAAAGTCATTTCTCTAGACTGCAGGACTGCTGGGTGGTTCCTAAGATCTCGACCAAATTATGTGCAAAACAGTGCACTTTCAAGCAATCAAAGAAAAAATCAAGATTTGTGGATCAAGCTTTTTACGATGGGGATCCCGTGAATACTAAGATCTAGGTCTAGTTTGACAACCAAACCCATTAGGTTCGCCTCTTAAGGCTGGGCTGAGTGAGACGCCTAGCCGATTCAAAGGAGTTTCCAAGAAAAGCTGCGGCAGGCAAGTAACACTAACACAAGCTCTGCTTAGCTTGGGGCTAGATAATGCTGTGTGAATTGTCCAGTATTATTTATTTATTTATCATCGTAACGTAATCACGTGATGTCACAACTTAACATAACTCAACGCAAACGAAATTGATTCTTGAATGACCTTACCTTAAAAACGTGGAAAGCCTCGAACTGAATATTGCGCGATTTTTCCTTCAACATATTCATCATAAGTTTCAAATTATCAGGGTTGGTGATGTAGCGCGTCATTATCGAAAAGTTGTGACGGTCAAGCAGCAGTTCGCCGAGCAACTTTAGACTCTGTCGCCGGGTCACATAGTTCTCAGAGTTCAACAGCCTCTGATAGTGACCAAACACCTTGTCGTAGTTGGCTTCAAGAAACTCGGAGCACAACATTTTATGTCTTGTTAGCAATTCCTGCAATAAAAAACAGTAGGTACTCAATCATATCCTAAGATTTCATCTACATTTGTTTGTTTTGAATTAAAGCATGCCCATTTTAAAACAGATAATGATGTACTTTTATGTCTGTGGCATTTTGATGACTTCGGAACACATGGATCGATTTTGATTTCGCTTTATGGGACTTGAGCCATAGTGTACCTACCTACGTAGCCACGTTTGATAAAAATCGGTACAGCCTTCGCAAAGTTATAATAATTCAGAGGTATAATAGTCGTCGATGGTCTTTTATTTTAACATATTTCTGACAATGTAAAAATTATTATACAGACTTACTTATTAAACATAACTATTGAAGACTTTGAATTTTTGAGAAATTAGCTTCATTATTATATTCAAACCCACGAACAGTTTGAAAATAATGTACTAAGTATACTATTTAGCATTATAATACAAATTTATACATTAAACCTAAACTAAACTAGCGTAAAAATGCTGCTGTCCCTCTTTTGTTCAATCAAAAAAAAGAGATGGCAACAATTTTAGGCTAGTTTGATTTAGGTTTTGTTTGTGTCAATGGAATTACTACCAATGTTCGCTTAAACTCACCTTAAATGTAGAAAAGGCATCTGAGGCAATATCAAAAGTAGAAACTTCTACATAACGGAAGAAATTGTAAAAGTCATCCGAATACAACATGATTTTAGCCAAGGCTTCGTATCTGGCGCACTCCCGCAGCATCGTTCCGCAGTTCGATGCTATCTCCTGTTGCTCATAACTGCAACATACAAATGCCATAAAGTTAATATATGCATAGTTAATGCCTGTTCAGATCTTCGCGGAATTCGCTAACCAGAGCGCCAGCCGTAGCGAATGCAGTAATAATACTGGTCACAGCGCGAAACCGTGCGAAATTACCGCTGCCGCTCTGGGAAAATACCGCTTAGGCCTGAACATAACAGCCTATAGGTAAGTATCCAAATGGCATTACAAGTACCTTTTTTGCGTCAGAGTAAAATTAAAAATAATAAAAGCTTAGTGTTAGATCGACGGACAAAAAAAAATTGTAAGCAGTAGTACACATTAAGACAGAATAACATGTCATAGTTTATGTATTGTATGGATAAACTTGTTAATGCGTCATATGCGACGAATATGACGATTCAATATGACGCATTCACATGCGCACTACTTTTAACATTGTTTGTTTTCTGTTTTATTAATTTACTAGCGGTCCGGCCTGACTTCGTACGTGTATATTCTATCGCCTATGTTCATCATGGATGATGTAGGATTCTAATGGTGAATTTTAATCGGTCCAGTAGTTTCAGAGCCTACTCAATTCAAACAAATAAATAGTTTCTCTTTATAACATTATTAGTGTACTTAACAGTACCTACTTAAATATTGATACAATGAAACCCTACTATTCCCTGAAAGTGGGCGAGAACAGTAGATTCGCATCTACTGTTCTCGCCAAAACTGGAACAGACAGATTGCAGACCAAATGAATATTAAGACCAAACTAAGAAAAAAAAAATACTATTCCATTTAAGAGTAAGGCACACTGACAGTTATTATTCTAAGATTTTAATAACATTATGGACCCCTATCTCCACCATGTAAGGCACACTTACATACAATATTATAAAATAGAAAGTAGGTAACTCTGTTTATCAGTTAACTTGTTATAGCTGAACGGATTTGATGTGAAATTTGCCGGGTAGGTATATGTTATCCCGGGGACAGACAAAGGCTACTTGAAAAGCGCGTGTGA
Source organism: Eupithecia vulgata (assembly GCA_946478455.1). Classification (NCBI taxonomy): domain Eukaryota; kingdom Metazoa; phylum Arthropoda; class Insecta; order Lepidoptera; family Geometridae; genus Eupithecia; species Eupithecia vulgata. Next base: position 6,557,250 of record OX297862.1, on the reverse strand, counting down.
AGCAGCAGGCAGCAGCTAGTTTTTAATAAAATTAAAAACATCTTCGATTGGATCGAACCCACATACATTTTTTATCTTAGTATAAATGTGCCCCTTGAAAAATATACTGACTGCACCTATTATTGATAGGAAATTAAGGACCGAAAATGATAATGAATAGATAGATGTGCATCAATTTAGATAAATGGACAAATCTAAGGGTGTGCTTAGATCTTGGTTAATCTTAATTCTATAAAAAGCATCACATGCCTTTGAAAGACGTTGATTTGTTTCATAAAAACTAAACTTATAATAGATAAATAGAAACTTGAAAACATTTACCCATACCCAGACATCAAGGTAAACAATATCTCTGGTTTTGTGCAAATGTACTCGACTGTCGGAGACCGAGTGCCGATCTGACGTCGAAGCACATTGTTGAACACCTGAGCCACATCCTTCTTACCCTCGAAATCTATGCGGTTTAAATTCTATAAAACATCACAATATGTTATAATTATAAATAAGATTAGATCTGTTCAGTTTAAAAAAATAAGATATTTTGTTGTATCAATAGGTAGGAGAAGAAATAAATTTAAAAATATTGGTCAAGCAGTGCCAGACTACTTTAAAAACTTTTACCCTTGAGCGAAGCTTATCGTAAAGTTTGTAATTGAATGGGTTGAAGTGATTAAAGTAGAAGAAAATTAAAAATGTGACTGTGAAATGAAATGTTATTCTATAAAAGCTATAGCATCAGTAGCAGTGGCTTTGAAAGAAATTTTAGAAACAAGCAAAATCTTGATTTTAGAAGCAAGCTTGAAAGAAAAATAGAATAACAAATCTTGAATTGCAGAATCTTACACTTTATTTAAGTAAAATGTTTTCTAGGTGCTAAATAAAATAATTATTTTTGGAAATAACTTACTTGTATCAACAACAACAATAAGTTAGTGTTATATAATTCCTGGGCTAGCTGGGCTACTATGATATCTGTTTGTGGCTCTGCATCAGAAGTTCCATACAACATGTTCTTTATCAGTACCTGTCAAAACACAGTTCAACTTTCAATGGCCAATGAACTTTTGACACAGAAATGTATTATTTTAGCAGAAATTTAATATCCTGACAACTTACCAGATTTTTGCTAACATCTTCTTGAGCTTTCTCAGCTTTCTTATCACCTCTTTCTAGAGCGGTCACTGCGTCTTTCAACGATCTCACGAGCTCCGCCGGACTCTTCTGAGACTTACCAAAAAGAGGCATAGTATTTCGATAATCGCGACAAATGACCAAAGTAATGCTGTCTTCATAAGATTGCACCTGCAATAAGCGAAGTGACGCGTAACATCAAACCGCTAGATCGTAATATTTCATGCACTTGCACTCTAAATTCACGAGAATGCATTAGAAATGAAATATGACAAATTAAAAAATCGTTTGCCAACCTGGGCATAAGGCACTGAACTTTATGAATAATATATTTCTAAGTTATATTACACGTATTGTACATAAATCCACGAATTGTGGCCAATTTTAACTCACTTTCAGATTACAAATTACAATTTTCCCTACGAGACAAGACACCACACGAAACGAACAGCTGTGATGTCAAATTCAATTCAATCAATCAAGCAAGAATGCTAACGTCAAATAGGGTTGTACTTGATATAAAAAAAACAGTCAAAAACCATAGTTTGACGTTTTATACAATCGTGAAACTGACCGTCTGGGTTTGCCTTTTTTTGTGACATTGACATTCTTACAAAAAGGCATTAAAATTCCGAAAACACTGCGAAATAGTTGCAATTAAATAACTAAATCCAACCAACACATTCCGTGCGGTGAGCGAACAAATTTATGAAACGTGTCCTGCCTGCCTGTCCGCTCATTTCTCGGTGACAATAGGTTATTTGCTTATTATTTCGTGAAACCTTCATAAATAAATAGAAATGGCAGAAGCCACCCCTGAAAAATTGTCTAAGAAGTGAGTATCTGTGTGAAAATAAATAGGTACTTACCATGAACGTTTTGAGAGCCCTAGCCCTGACTAGCCTTTCGCTGAAAAGTAATTTGGTCATCAAACGGTGTTCTAATCTGTCTTCAGCAGTTAGCAAAGGGTGGGTTTATTATCTTTATGCAATCCTATTTGGCACCATACTGAAATTTTATAATTGTTTTATATTTCAGCGAGTTGAAGCGGCGACTAAAAGCTGAACAAAAGTTAAAAGAGAAATCCGAAAAGGCCGCTCAGCAGCCAACCCTCAATGCGGAGAAAAAGTCTGCTAAGCCTGAAGAAGAAATAAGTCCAAATGAATATTACAAGTTGCGGTCGGCGGCTGTGGCTGCCCTCAAAGAGGGACCTAAAGACCAGCACCCATATCCGCACAAGTTCACAGTCACGATTTCATTAGAAGAATTCATTGAGAAGTACAAAAAGTTAGGCGATGGAGAAGTATTAGAAAATGTTACCCTCTCGCTGGCTGGTAGAGTTCATTCTATTCGGGAATCAGGACCCAAATTAATATTCTATGATTTAAGAGCTGAAGGTGTCAAGATCCAGGTAATTACCTATTTTTAATTTGATTTGGCATAACAATAGCCGTTTCCCCTCAAATTCAATTCACTATGTAAGTTATAGTATTAAGTGTAGTATTTCAGTGTTAGTTTGTGTTAATATTTCCTTGTACGAACTCTGACATATTTACAGGTGATGGCAAATGCAAAACTGTATGAATCCGAAGATAAGTTTGCACCTGACACTGATAAGCTACGGAGAGGTGACATTATTGGCTGTACTGGCCACCCTGGAAAGACCAAGAAAGGAGAACTGTCTATTGTGCCTAAAAATATGAAACTACTTTCACCCTGTCTGCATATGTTACCTCATTTGCATTTCGGTCTCAAAGACAAGGAAACCAGATTCAGAAAGAGATATTTGGACCTTATCTTAAATGAGAGGGTATGAGTTACATATTATGTTTTATAACTGTAAAATCACAGGTCACTAATCACAAAAATATTTTAAATGTGAAACTTTGCATGTTTGTTACTTCTTCATGTCAAAATTAGGAAATATTGCATAAAGATATTTCTGGGCCTGGAATAAAACAGGTTAAAATTTATCTGATAAATCACAATTATGAGGCTTTCTATTTTTAAATGAGTTTTCAAAATTGGTTCAGTAGATCCAGAGATTACCCCCTACAACCTCACAAACTCAAAATTCAGAAACTTTATAAAATTTGGATAGATAAAGTACACACAAATCTCATGAGAACCATGTTTCTACAAGAAAACATGCAGTATATACAGTCGATTTGATTGTCATTATATAATTGCTGTTAGTTTGTTGTTGTGTTAATGTTATATTGGTATTTTTTAACTGTTTTCTTAATTGTTGTTACCTTTTCATTAAACATGGGTGGAGTGATACAGCCATGACAAAAAAAAAAGTTATTTTTCATGCAATTAAGTTAATTAATTTCCCTTCAATTAATTTATTTTATAATTATTATTATTCGTTGTAATTATGAAAACACTGAAAATTCACATTCGATGATATGTTCACAGAGCTCATAAAGATTTGCCTGACCTGTTCATCAATTTAGCTGTTGCTAATTTTTTTTATGTTAACCAGTTTGATTAGTATACTTGCTAATAACCACCTGTGATAATAATCTGTTTAAATATTAGCAATGATTGTAATCCATAACATACAGAATAATAACGAGGAACATTTTTAACCTTTAAGGTGAGACAAACATTCTACACCAGGGCCAAGATCATTGCCTATGTAAGAAGGTTCTTGGACAACATGGGCTTCCTAGAGATTGAAACTCCAATGATGAACATGATTCCTGGAGGGGCTACCGCCAAACCGTTCATCACACATCACAATGACTTAAACATGGACCTATACATGAGAATAGCTCCAGAATTGTATCACAAAATGCTGGTTGTTGGAGGTTTGGACAGAGTGTATGAGATTGGAAGGCAGTTCCGTAACGAGGGTATTGATTTGACTCACAACCCTGAGTTCACAACATGCGAGTTCTACATGGCATATGCTGACTATCATGATCTTATGTCTATCACAGAGACAATGCTTTCCGGAATGGTCAAAAGTATTCATGGATCTTACAAAGTAAGCTAAATTATTAGGTAGAATGCGTCACGAAAGAAGCCCCGCGACAATTAGTGGAACTATTTTTTTTCTTCTCTGTATTCATTCGTTCACACTGCCGACAGCACTGTGGCCTAGACGCAGCGACTTCTTTCGTGAAAAGCACTAGATTTTACACAACTATTTTAATGTGATATGGAGTGGATACATAAAAAAATCGCTAAACTTTTATAATTTTTGTCAATGCTTTTTACTTTTTTAATGTTCATTTAAGACGATACCCCGAGCCAAATTAGCGCTGCCACCTATTTTTTCTTATCATTTCGTTGAACAATAGTAATTTCAAAATGTCCAATGGGCAGTTTGTGATACCTAAGTGCTGAGTGAGCACTAAATTTTGATAAACACTACCTAGTGAAATATTCGCCACGAATACTAATAATGTAAAACTTTGAAAACCCACTTGACTATAAAGTTTCCATGAACCAGTATCCAACTGGCAGAAAAGTGTCAAATATGTTGCCAATATTAAAAAAGTCAAGACCTGCCTATGTTTTGTGTGCCACCATTCTCCAATAAGCATTGTACATGAAAATATTTTTTAGGTAAAATACCGCCCCGATGGCGCTGACGGCGAAGAAGTGGAGATTGACTTTACTCCTCCATTTGCAAGAGTGCCTATGATCACAACACTGGAAAAAGTATTAAATGTGAAACTACCTCCAGCTGACAAGCTGGACACTGCTGAAGCAAATACTATGCTTAGTGACCTCTGTCTGAAGCATGAGGTATCTTTAGCTACTTCTTTTACTTTCTTTTTCTTTCTAGTCAATGTAAGGCCATCACAGACACCTGAATTTGCCTATCATAAATGAATGAATGAACACTAATTAACTTAAAAAAAATCCTATACCAAAATAAAAAATAAACAGGCAAAACGCGACCTTATCGCTGAGAGCGATTTTTCTCAGGCAACTTTGCAATGAAAGTGCATGTTTATTTGACTTAATTATTTGGTACAAGCTGTTCCCCGCGGTTTCACCCGCGTTAAATTCGAATTTTACATGTTTAAGGAGATTATTCCCGTAAATCTCCCATGGGAAAATTGATGTTTTACCCTACTTTTTACCAGGACAAAAAGTAGCCTATGTTCTCCATCCTTTCAACTAACTCTATGCCAAAAATCAAGTCGCTTGGTTCATTAATTAGCGCGTGAAGGAAAGACAAACAACAACACTTTCGCATTTATTATATTATTAAGGATTGTTAGTTGGAGAATCCACTGACTCCTGAAACACAGTTATCAAATAGTTCAGGTGTAAATGTAAATATTTAAGTAATATTTTTTTATGCCCTAATTTATTTATTTTACAGGTAGAGTGTGGTGCACCCAGAACAAGTGCTAGACTCCTAGACAAGTTGGTTGGCGAGTTCTTGGAAGAGAAGTGTATCAACCCCACATTTATTTTAGACCACCCACAGGTCATGAGCCCTCTCTCCAAATATCATAGGGAAAGTCCTGGATTGACAGAAAGGTAAGCTTTTATTTAATGCAAGTATTTTCGTCCCTAAAGCCTACACAAGCAAAATTTTTTGTGAAAAAGACAGACATAGGATTTCGCGTTCATAGGAGCGAGACAGGGCATAGTAACGCAAGCCCAATATCAAGTTTTAGCTTTATCTATTAATCAGGACTTTATTTGAAAAAAACCGAAACATAGTGTCTGTTTATTAAAATTTTCTTAATTTTTTTATGGTAAGTATCGTGTTTTCGAAACATATGATCGATAGAGTAAGTCCTGAACTGTACCATGTATAAATTTCAAAGTTAAATATTTAGTAGTTTCGAAGTAATTTCGATCTGACGGAATTGATTTGAGGTATTTGTAGCCTTAAGTATTTTGAAAACACTGACTTTTTTACTATACCTACTCCTATCTCTACCCTAGACTGAGTTTCTTCATAGACAAGATCTTTCATTAGCCTTGCAGAAGCTTCTCTCTTAAATAGTAATTTAATTCGTTTTTACCATATAAGTAGGGACTAAGAAGGTGACAAATTTTTCAAGTCTATAGAGGATTAGATTTTATAGGTACTCTTACTTTTAACTATAACACTGCATGCTTTTCCATCAGAAATGTACTAGATTGCTATGTTTCCGACCGGATCGAGCCACTATCGCATCATTTTTGTCAGATATGCATATGACGCGATAATGGAACGATCCTATTGGTCGGCTGGAAACAGCAACGTAGACAGCTCTAGTGGAAAAGCAGCCGTATTATGTTTTAATTCCCAGGTTCGAACTATTCGTTATGAAAAAAGAGATATGCAACGCGTACACGGAGTTGAATGACCCGGCAACACAGCGCGAGCGGTTCGAGGAGCAAGCAAAGAACCGCGCAGCGGGAGACGATGAGACGCCGCCTACTGATGAGGCCTTCTGCACGGCTCTAGAGTACGGCCTGCCGCCGACCGCTGGGTGGGGGCTAGGCGTCGACAGACTCACCATGTTCCTCACAGACTCTAATAATATTAAAGTAAGTGATGTGGTGCTATATTGCACTTGTGTTTAAGTTACTTATTTTCAATCGCTTTTGCCCGCGGTTTCGCACGAGTTTTTAGACCCTTGACCTAGACAAAAAGAAGCCCATGTCCTTTACCAGAATACACAGTGAATTTGTTTTTTTTTAAGCCGCTGTCCCACCGCGCACCAGTTACTTATTTTCAATCGCTTTTGCCCGCGGTTTTGCACGAGTTTTTAGACCCTTGACCTAGACAAAAAGAAGCCCATGTCCTTTACCAGAATACACAGTGAATTTGTTTTTTTTAAGCCGCTGTCCCACCGCGCACCAGTTACTTATTTTCAATCGCTTTTGCCCGCGGTTTTGCACGAGTTTTTAGACCCTTGACCTAGACAAAAAGAAGCCCATGTCCTTTACCAGAATACACAGTGAATTTGTTTTTTTTTAAGCCGCTGTCCCACCTCGCACCATTTTAGCTGAGCGGGTTTGTTTATTTGACGTTGTTCTACGTTTCCACTGAAGCATGCACTATTTATGTAAATTAACCCACGACTGCGTGCAACTGTAGCGAAGCACAGTTTTGACGACCCAATTCCCGCAGCAAAGCTACGCACGCGTGTATAGCGTTGACAGCGTTGAGCTGCGTGGGTATCGTATTCAAGCAAGCCACGCGTTTAGCAATAGCGTCATTAATCTCGTATTCGTGCGCAGCGTGTTCGTGGGTTACAGTGGACGTAATATATCACATACATTTTCTTGAAAAGCGAAGCTAGACAGACGTGCGTGCGCAGCCTCCTCGTCATGCGCAGCGGTGGGGCACCGGCTTTGAGTATGAGTGGTTTGTTTACAAACATTGTACATCGAGTTTGGCTAGTGTATTTAGTAAGGTTCAGAATGATTTAAATTGCAATGATTTTGTATTTGCCAATAACTGCTTTTAGATTCATTACAATTTAGATAAACTGTCTTGAAGCAAATGTAAACTTGAGTTTATCACTGAACTTGTTCTACTTTTATCTTGCACAATGTTTGAAAAATAAATATATATACTTACATGTTAAGTATCTCAAGTTAATGAGATAACTGTAAACTGCAAATATGATAATAAGTTCATTCATACTTTCTGATAAAAGGAACTAGAAAACCTATGACTAATTTGACGGTGCGCCCCTGCGGGTCGTACAGCCGCGCCGACGACGCTAGCAGTGATCGTGTTATACTAGACTAGACTAGATTATACTAGACTAGGCTATGATCTATACTAATATTTTAAAGCGGAAAGATTTGTTTGTTTGAATTGAATAGGCTCCGAAACTATTGAACCGATTTGAAAAATTCTTTTACCAAAATAATCCTACATAATCCGTGATTTATTTATTTACTTTATGAACATAGGCTATAGAATATACCGTGCGACGCCGGGGCGGACCACTAGTAGGTACCTACTTAATTTGTAACATGGTCTAATCTAACTTGACATATAGGTGACTATATTTTTAAGCTTGATGAATGTGGAAGAAAAACTCCAACTTTGCTTTTGGGAGAGAGCCTATCAATTCCTATTTCCCTCTATGCTCTATGGCCAGTGACCTTTTTGGCACCTGGGGCCTCATTGCCTTACTGTTGTCCATTTCAAAATGATGGTCTGATGCAAATGCATCAGAGATTGTCTATATGCAACAAAACATGTGTACTAAGCCGAAAAGGGGATGTTAAATATATCAAGAGTGCATGTAACTAAAAGAAAACAAATAGTAAAAAATACTGAAAAAATTGTTAATAAAAAATTATGCATTACTAAGAAGAAAAAAAGTTGATTCGAGGTCCAGAATCGTCCCATTTCAGCTTAGTTAGCATAATATGTGGCATTCTATAATGACATAATGCAATTTAAACAACTGTTTTTATGAAAATTTAATAATGTCCCAAAACCACTAAGTGGTTTCGTAGCTCAGTTGGTTAGAACACACCCGTACTGGGTGAGGCGCGGTTTCGAATCCTGCCGAAATCGAAAGTTTTTGGGACATTAATAAAAATTTCGTGGAAAATTTGCCTAGTGCGTGCGAGTAACGCACTATAAAGCAAAAAGCTAAACTATCTTTACATTACAGGAGGTTCTTCTTTTCCCTGCAATGAAACCTGATGAGCCCAATAAGCACAATGCAGAAGATGAAAATGCCCCTGGTGGAACCCCAATTCAAAATGGAGCATAAACCACTTAATACTGAATGATTTTTAGTTTCTTTGTGTGCACTAAACATGTTTTTACAGAATAAATTATTATCTGAAAATTGTAATGTATCTTTAACCCCTAGACTTTTTTCCGCCCAAACAAAGGGGATCAGGGTTTATACCAGTCTACTGTAAATAAACTAAATTAAATAAACCAAGGCCTGGTCGTGACCAGCAGCGCGGCGCGGCGACCACTTTCAATGTGAAACAATTTTAAACTACAATCTACTTTTATAAATAAAAGACCCAGTATCACTTGAAAAGCTAGAACGCGGCGCTGCGAGCCGCCGCGCGTCTTGTTAACGCTACTGCCCGCAGCGCCGCGAGCAGGCTGCCGCGCACTGCCACGAGCACAGCTTTTCTTTTATTCCTTTGTTTCTTCTTCTTCAAAATAAGTGCTATAATAATAATCAATTCCATCATTATTTTCACGCCAAACATACAAGTTTCCTTGCCGAATGAAAAACTAAACTGGTCAAGAAGAGACTAGGGGTGTGGTGTCGGGAGGACGCCGCCGGTGGGTGGCGACGCAAGCAAGCCTGCCGCGGCCAGCTCTGACGGCCTGGTCGCGTCGCTGCCAGCCTCTGCCATTCCGGTGTGAACCAGCCCTAAGAACCTCTAGATGTGGTTCACCCTATCCTGTTTTATAAAAACTTTTATTGTACCTTTTTACAAACATACATTTGGATTTGGGAGCCTCCATTTAAGCAAACATTTACTTGCATTAGGGGATTCCGCTCTTGACTTTAAACAGCCCTGTTTTATAAAAATAAAAAAACGAATGGTTTTGTAATATGTTTACTGTTTAAATTAATAATGTAAATTTGATAATGATAGTGCCAGCAGCTAATATTTCGTCTAGTAACATGGTTTTGTGTTATGTCTGTTTAGCCAACAGATCAATCCTCTTCAGTCTCAGCAGGTACTGTAGAATTATAATGTTCTCCTAGTTGGTACATGTGCCTGTGATATGTTACCAACAACGGTGGTCCTCCGAACTCCCCTCCCTGCTCAATAATGTCGGGACCAGCAGCCTGTATAATACTGATTGGAACCTTCAGTGAATTTGATAATGCTCTGATTTCTAACTGTCCTCCCCAAACTTTAGTGTCCCTTATTTTATCACAATATTCTGTAAACTCTGTATCTGAGAGGGTGTCCAGTGTTTTAGGATTACACATGAACGGAATAAAGTCAACCTTGTTTTCTCTAATGTGTGTGCTCACAGTGCACCTTAGATCAGTAACAGTGACCTGTCGGTTCCTCTTAACTGCAAGCTGGTGGGCAACAGCTTTGTACAAGCAATCACCATCTGATGGTACTGGGAATATTGACAAATTCCTTTCTTTTAACTTGGTGTTGATTGCTTCAATTTCTTTGTTTCTTGGTCCATGTAAGTTTTCTTTTTCCTGTACTTTTATTTGTGCCTCTCTTTCTCTATCTTGTAGCAGTTTCTTGTCTCTTCTTTTCTGAGCCTTAGAATATTTAGGTTTAGCACTATCTTCTGCATCTTCCTCAAAATTGACTTCATGATCACCACTTGGATTCTCAGGTGGAATGAAATTGTCTAGTTCTTGTTGGTGTTTCATTTGTAAATCTGCTTCTAGTCGAACAATTTCAGCTGCAAGATCTTTTTTCTTTGTTTTGTCATTTTTAGCAGCTTTTTTTAGTGCCTGAACTTTTGCCTGCAGTTCCTTTTTTTCTTTTCTATGTCTGTTTTCTAGAGTTTCAAGTGTAACTTGAACTGATTCATGAGAATTTAGTTCGCTGTCCATAACTTTAATATTAGGTACCTACTACCTATTTTCGAAAGTACAAATAATTTATTTTAGAATTTTTATTTTTAGGTTATTTTTAGGTTTCGTGTTTTAGTTTGGAGCTATTTCACCGCCGCCTGCCGGCCAAACGGGCCAAAAGTCATTCACTTCCAATGAGTACTGAGTACATTGCTGGCTGAGTACTTATACAAATACAACTTAGAGGTTAAATTAAAGAGATATGGCATACCTACGAAAAAACGTGTATACCTAAACTTGCCCAGAAACAAAAATGGCTCTTTTCCGTATCCGTAAGGTTGGCCAATTGAATATCGATACCTTTATTTATCGATACAAGTATTTTTGTGACAATATTTTATTTAGAGCAGTTTTGAAATGTCGTCTAATTGTTTTCACCACGACAATATGAAACTGAATTATAGGTACTGTATAATTATAATCGTTTTTTATAGAATATCAAAACACGATTTTGTGGATATATTAAATTACAGCAAGTATTAAATAAATAATTGGTCAATTTATTTAAACAAAAAACAAATATAAAATTTGTTTTCTGAGTCACGCATTTTATACACGTGCGAGACCTCAAAAGACTTCAATCTTGAAGTCTAGGTAGCTAAAACCAGTTTTTTTAAGAAATAATGAGGTAATTAAATAAAATAAGAAGCTTCATTCTGCGAAACGATCTGATTTTTATACAACAGGGATTTGCATGATAACATTGTTTTTTATAACGCATGTTACATACAATATCAATCCTTTGTGAATTACTCAAAAGAGAATGCCAAAGCACCATAGAAAAAAACTGATATAAAATAAATGTGTCTCAAAAACAGGAATTAAATAATTAACAGCAGTTTGAATCGTGATTCTTACAGGAAAACAAAATTTTGTTTATAATATATTTATGACTAACTGTACCCGCGACTTTGTTTGCTATTGCTATGCCAGCAGGCTATTCACTTGACCGCAGTTTTTCTCATAATTTGGACCTGTTACATTTCAATAAATTATAAGGAGGTAGGTAGATACATAACATACTAATTACTAATTTCAGCTCTTAATTTTGTTGAACCATTATGTTAGTGTTTGTCAAAACTAGCCAACGTCTGAGATTAGAAAATAAACCTTGACTTCTACGACATAAGACTTATTTTACTTTAGCAGCAGCAGAACGTATTTACGATCTATACTCACCATCACTACGACGAGTCAATTCCGGTACTTGACCATAGATGGCAGTATTCTCAGTGCTCGTAAATAGAAACTTAATTTCGCCATTTGATTGACATTCTCGTGATAGGTCGCAGATCTACTGCCACTCGACTAAAGCTGCACCCGGTAGCACAATGAACTACTTTATCGATATCGATAGATATTTTGATACAGATTGTCGTCGACGACAGAACCCGAGTATAAGGATTATTTAGATCTAATTACACACTTAATTGGTTAGTTTATCTTAGTTTGTATCTAATTAGATCATAGAAACACTTTTTGTAGAAATTTGTTAAGTTAGTAGGTATTACGTAAGTTGAAAGTGTACTTTTTTGTTTATGGGTATTTTGTAGTAAAAACAGTACAAAAAGAAAGGTTTAGGCTTAGTTTTACTGTTTGAATTATGTAAATAATATAATTAGTTTTAGAGTTATTTAACTTTTTGTGTAAGGAAAAATGTCTCTTGTTGAGTTTTGTAAGGTTTTAGTTTCAGGAATTTTTTTATCTTAATATTTAAAGAAACAGACGATTTTCTGGGGACAACGCCCAGCCCAAACCGCTGAAGCTAGAAAGTTGAAATTTGGAGGATAGGTACCTCTTAATCCCGCTAAGCTCCCGATAAGAAGGGATTTTAGGAAATTTCACCCATAAGGGGTTAAAATATTTTTTTTTGGTGTTTATAAATTATGCAAATATGACATTCGACCCACTTTCACAGGTTCTAAACTTTTCCGATTATACTTTTCTATGATGGATCTGACAGTTCCTTTAATTTTAGGCACAGTTGATTAATAAAATAGTCACTGGATTTAGAGTGACATTTTGTTCGTATATCCTTTCTGCTGCAGGACGTGCGGAGCGGCCCGCCAGGCACTTCTCTGGTACGGTACCGCGTCTGGCAGAGCATTTCGCGGCGCGCGTGCGGGGATGATATGACGCATTCTTTCGCAGATTTCTTGATTATTTTGTACTAATACCTATAGACATCTTCTACAAATTAACATGTAAATATACTGCAGTTGTATTATACTAAGCGTATGTAAGTATAATATTTACATGAGGTGCATGTAAAGTCGACGAAAGGAAAAATTGTGGTGAAAGTTTGTAAAAAGAGGTATATTTAAAAAATTTGCCGCTTTCGATCTACGGAATGTGTTTTAACTTGGACCTTGATAGACCATTGTTACTTTAGAACTACGGACAAAGAAACTTGCAAAGAAAAATTTTAAACAAAGAGGTCTCAAATCTTTATCGTAAGCATTCGACGCGCGAAAAAAAGGGTAAAATGGTGAGGGCTCTTGCTATCAAACAATCTAATATTATTTGTTTAGTCAACATAATGAAAGAGACAGAGGGCTCTCAAAAGGGTTTCTTACACTGCACATATCGGCAACCAGTAGGTATTTCTTGGTTAAATCTGATCTGATCGTCTGCAAGCAACCTTACAGCGGTAGGTTCATTATTTTTTTCAAAATGTCAAAGTCAACGAAAACTTCGCAAAAAATTGCTACCTGCCGATTTTGCTGAGCGAGCCGAGCGAGGCTTTTTTTTCGAAATTTTGCATATTTTTACTGTGAATAAGTAGATAATTTCAGCCAATATTGTTCTGTGATTTCAGCGCAGTAAACTGAATATCGTTTGGAAATCATGAATCCGTGCTCTGTAGCTGCTCCTCAACAAGATTTCGAGGGTGATGGAAGGTGGAATAGTATCGTAAGTATGAAGAAAATTTACCCTTATCGATTTACTCTTCTGCTGTGCAGTGCAACGCACTATTTAAATTAATAACAGTGATTATTAATAATTCATTAATTACACTGCAAAAGCCTCTACTCATATCTACTCGATTATTTACTCAAAACTTTGACAACATAACAAAGTAGGTGAACCATTTGAAATGATCTGCTTTCGCATTAGGTAGGTACCCCTTCTTACCCGTCTTTTTAATTTGCAGCATAACAGATTCTTGTCAGATGCAAAAGGAAAAGATGCAGATGTTATATTCATTGGGGACTCCATATTGCAAGCCTTAGAGCATACTGAGGTGTGGAATCAGTGGTTCGCACCTTTGCACTGCCTTAACTTTAGTATTCATAATGATCAAACCCAAAATGTATTATGGCGCATAAAAAATGGGGAGTTAGATCATGTTGAAGCCAAGGTAACTCAACACATAATGTACCTACACTTAATACTCCATCCATAATTCCTTTAAACGTTATTATTGATCTCAGCATGACCTGAGAGCTGGTGAGAATCTGATGCAGCTCATCAGCATTGCCATAAATAGGGGCAATGCAGCCAGCATCTTAGGAATGCTTCCGACTGATATTGATATGGTTGGTATCAGTTCAGCTGCCTGTAGATTATTTGCAAGATGCAGTTACTGTAAATACTTGTTCAAATTTGTTTCTCTTATTTGACTATATGTTTCATAATAATTTATGATGAAATATTATTAATATATTTTTACAGGTATTTGTTGTTCATGTGGGGACAAACAACGTTCAGCACACAGCAGAACAAATCTCGGAGGGAATTTTAGAAATTGTATCACTTATAAAAGAAAAACATCCAAGTGGTTACATAGTTTTACCAGTAAGAATCATCATTTTTTCATAGCATAGTCAAAACTTGTTTGCTGTTTACTTAAGATTTGAAATCATTTCAGAGTCTTCTTCCTAGAGGCCAATATCCAAATGCTCTAAGAGACAAAAATTCCAAAATCAACCAATTGCTGCGGGAGAAAGTTGCTAGCATGAACAAAGTTGAAATGGTCAGCATAGAAAAGGGTTTTATACAAAATGATGGAACTATCAGTCATCATGATATGCATGACTATCTAATTCCCACAAATGCAGCATGTCGGAAAGCATTTGAACCCATTTATGATCTCCTACAGCAAATTCTGTGTGAAGGAGAAGCAGAAAAAGACTTGACACCATCTGAATAATTTTTTTTTGTCAGTTTTATTTTCAATTGCAGCTTTTTACTGTGCAGCAAGCTCATTGTGATGGATACCGTACTTAATAAGCTTTTTTATTATGCAAGTATAATGTAAGTTTAAGTCCACCTGTACTTTATAAAATGTGAACTTTACATTCCAAAATTAGTGTAATCATATTGGCTGTGTTTACACTTCCTAATCTATGATGTTTGAGATTTTTATTTTGTTTTCTACTATTTAGAACCTGTTAAATGGAATTATTGTATGTCATGACTTTTTTGTGTGAAGCAAAAATGCTAGGATTTGAGCAATGTTACTTATTTAGTTTATAGATGCTAGATGTTGTAATTTATCTAATATTCAATTTTTTTTGTACATCACAACAATTGACACCAACCAAAGATCTTGGAGGTCCTAATGGACATGCTTACCAAAGTTAAAGAAAAAGGAATTGTCTGAATAGAATCCTAACTAATATTATAAATGCGAAAGTGTGTTTGTTTGTGTCCTTCCTTCACGCTCTAACTAAGCAACTAATCGATTTTGACAGAGATACCTAGTTGAAAAGATGGATACTTTTTATCATTTCCTACAGGACAGAAATAATCTAATACAACGCGTGCGACGCCGCGGGCAACTAGTATTCTATAAATGAATATGTGGATAATACAAAGATTTATTTTGGAGTATCTGTTTGTATTAATATCACTCGATTATTATTTTTATAAAAAGATTTTTGTAGATAACATAGGTATGTCTTAAGTATAATAATAATTTACTTGCTTGTAGTTCGTTAGTGGCGTAAATTGTATGTACTATAAGGTACTCAAGTTGCCAAAACAATTGCTTGAATCTCAATGTTATAAACTATTTATTTGCATGAAGCTTGAAAGTAAACAGTGCAATTATTTATATAAAAAAATGTTTTACTGTCATGATAATTATCTAAGCACCCTCTAAAGTTAGTTAACTTTATCTAAATAAAAAATTGCCAATCGCATGGTAAACATAAATAGATATATTTCAACTAAGTGTTAAAACCTTTCATAAACCAAATATTCTTTTGTACTCAGTTCAGTAAGACCAATCTTAGAACTTATTTAGAAACCTATGATAGTACAGACGGACAGGAAGCAATGCATTGCCTCTATGTAAGGATTTGTCAAACATATTAAAATTACATTTCTGGAGTTTAGATAAATATGAATTTGTTGATACAGCTGGTAGAAATATTTGGCTGGCAGTTTTTGGAACTTCGATGCTTCTTGCCTGTAATAAAAAATTTTTTTTTAGTACAAACTTATGATTAATAATTTTTCATAGTATTGTCAGATGACACCTACAAAAAGATAATATAATAAACAGGTGGTTCGTCAGAACGTGTGCCATATGGTAACTGGGAGTAGATGGACCCAAGTGCAATAGTTGGCATCTTTTTTAACTCTGAAATGCTGCTTGACTGTTTTTAAGAATTTTATATGATTTTTCATTATTTTTATCAAAATTTAAACTATTTAGTCTTTGTAACTATTTTGTACAAAATAACCAATATTGCTTTAATTATATAGTGTTTATCAGTATCACTTTGTATTCAAATCAATATTAGTGATCCAGGTCCAGGTAAGTAAAAATACGGGGATTTAATTAAAAACAAAATAGGCATGTCCCTGATCTTATAATTCCAACGGTATGCTAAACTACTTGACCAAACAAGAGTTTATTCTAGAAATCTGCAATTTTGATTACCCTGACAATTACCTAATTTTGTCTCCTTATGTATTGTAAGGTAAGTATGTATAGTTCAGTAGAACCTATGCCAAAGAATAAGTGGGGGTAGGAAAAACCAAGTGCAATAATATGGTTGGTCTCTTTGAAGCCCCATATGGCACAGGACTGCCGAACATGTATAACAAATAATGTAGGACAATTCACCCAGCGTCATCCAGCTCCAAGCTAAAAAGAGCTATGTTACTAGATAGCTGACATACTTAATATTACAATAATATTTTATCTTCTTTTAACATGTCATCAATAACAGTTGTTACAACAACACCTGGAACAAATATTTCTTTTCAAATAAGTCTACCTTCTGTAATTGGCTATTAGCTCTGCAAGCCACTTCAAATGCAACATTTCTCATGTTATCAGAGTCTTCTTCTCTTAGCACATTCTCTTGGCTGACTTTATGTTTCATCAGAACATCCATAGGTATGGACACCATTTTGTGATGGTTTGATATGAAGACAGATCTATAAAAAAAAATTAATATCTTCAGAAGCAGTGGTTATTAGGTAGATTGTTACATAGAAAGGTAGAGGCAAGGTAAGGTACCTAAGTATATTTGATAACCCCTGTGCTTTGCCTAAATGTGAAGCTGCATGATCTGCATGCACATTTTCAACTCCGGCCACTTTCAGAAGCAAGTAATATATTTGGGAGTTTGACTCTTCAGCATATTTCTCTACTTCTTCCAAGGACAAGAAGTGCTTTGTTTTGAGCAAGCTGCTCCTAGAGGTTACAAGCTTTTCAAGATGTCTTTTAGGTAGAGAATAGCAGCAGCAGACCTGAAATACGATTTAAATTTTGAATGATTACACAGCTTTCTAACATTAGAAATTTATTATTTGAAATACAATGAATGGCAACAACATTCTTAGTTAGAACTTAGAGAGAAAAATAATCATACCTTAAATAACTCCCGTGCAATGGGATTAGCCGGAATATCCTTCAAAGTTTGGTCATTCTTATAAATGCTTTTTATGGTATCGAGCCAGAATTGTAATCTGAATGCAGCTGTATGCGCATCCGTAGTCTGGTCTTGCACACGAGCGACTTCGACGTTAAAGGCCCGCACAACCAGAGCCGGAGACCGTATGGTTCTGGTCATAAGCAGAGTTGCCAAGTAATTTTCGTAGTCATGCCGTCTATCTGTAAAATAATTACGAAGTACCAGAAATTGTCGGACTTGAATACTTAATTGCAACTATAGCTAGTGTATGAAAGTGAATTGTGAGAGCATTAATTACAGAATAGAGAACTATTAAAGAAGGCTGAAGTTACCTCACAATGTTTGCACAATAGTTGACTGTTTTTGGATCCACTGTAGGCTGTTTGGATTGGTATCTTATATTTGACCGTGAATACAGCTTTCTTGGAAATAGAAGGTTCCTCACAGGGACAAAAAAAGTAAGTTTTTTCATTTTTTGTGACTAGAACCAAAATGCTTTTATTTCAATTCACCATCCATCATCTCATCTCATTTTCGTTTCGTTTCGAGAGTTCGATCGAGTAAAGAAAAGAGTTCGATTCGAGGTTACTGTTTTGTTTGTTGTGACTTTGACAACATTGCGATTGACATATTGCATATGAGTGGTCTTCAACTTCAACATTCGACTATAAGTTGCTCTACTATGTCAAATGCAAGCAGGAAATGAACTAGAGTTCTTTTTCCGGTTTCTACGTAAAGGAAAAGCTTTTTCTTTCTCGAGTCATGTGTTGTTGCTCCGAGAAGTTTGCAGGCTTCTCAAGATCTGTTCGTTGGCCAAGTTAGCCTGTTTGCTGTTCTGGTCATCATGGGAGATAGCTTCGGGAGGCTCAAGAAGCTCCCGGGGAAGGGGTCTTGCACCATTTTCCTTAACACTTATAGATACCATTGCACCGGATCTGGCTTTAATATTCAACGAATCTATCGATCGATCTAATGAAATGTAGTAAAGTGGTCCCACTGTGTAAATCGGGTAGTAGATCTGACCCCACAAACTTTAGACCATTAACATTCAGTACTGCCTACATTCAGCAAAGTTTTTGAAAAACTTATTTTACATCAAATGCTCAGGTATTTCAGTGGCATTTTAGTGGACAATGACCTGCTACACCGTAAACAATTCGGGTTTACTCGCGGAAGGTCAACTACTGATGCTAGTGTAGAGTTAGTAGGTACACAATAAAACATTAATCAGGAAACTACATCACTATGGAATAATGGACTCCTCTTTGGATAAAAAGAAAGAGAATATGCTTTGGATCTTCTTACGTCTTACTTGAGTGATAGGATACAGAGAGTTGAGATTAATGGGAAACAGTCTGCGGATGCGTTAGCATCCCTAGTACCTACATCTGTGGTCTGCGGTGTCTGTAGTTACAATGGGTGTACCGTATCCTTGACCTTTTCATGCGTTAGCATCCCTAGTACATCTGTGACCTTTTCTATTTTTAGTATATACCAACGACCTGCCTCATCTTGTAAAGAATAATCACGAGATTGTATACTTCTTTAATATTTTAAATGAAATGACAGAGCACAAATTTTGACGATGTGAATAATGCAATCTCAAAAGTAGTCCATTGGTTTAGTGTCAATAATCGAAACCAAAACATTTCTACCTCATGTTAAACAAGTTAAGGCTGATGAAACGAAACGAAAAAGTAATTTGCCGCAAATCGCAAACCATCTTCTATAACTCATAATAAAACCAACTACGATTCAACAATTATGGTGAAAAACCGAAATTAAATTAAATTGAAATTGTAACAAATCTACATTTTCCCAAATGCTCCAAAATACTAGTGAATCGAATTTGGTTTGTACCTATTATGAGTTTAACTTAGTCCATACGTTGGATGGACCCCTTATTAAATTTATTCATCATTATTAATTGCTGTTATAACGGAAACTGAACACACTCTGTAAAATTTACAACTATTTATAACGGTTCAATCGAGAGATACCTACAGCCGCCGGCAAGATAGCGGATGCTTAGTAATAGTGTCCCATTTTCACCCTTCGGGAACGGAACCTTACATCTGGTCATAATACAAATTACCTCCGAGCGCTGAGCGGTTCGCAAGTTCGCAACGAGAGTGGTACCCCGAATGTAGTGAACCATCGCTATAAATGTAATTATTCGTATGTACTTACCTTCTTACTTTATCGGTCTGTAGCATGTCTGTAAAGTATAAAGGCAGGCAGGTAGATAGGTAGTTAGGTACCGTACTAACTCCTACAAAAGAACGAACTGTTGACTAAAAAAGTATTTTAATTCTTGCTAAAGAAGAGAGCAGATGTCTCGAGCTGTACAGCAATGGAAGGTGCGACCCTCGGCCCTAGCTCGCAACACGCACAACCCAATAAGGGACATTATTGAAGACTTGAATCTAAAGCCGAATCCAAATAAAATATTCAACCCCCTCTCAGTGGGTAAGTTAAAAGACAAACCAGATTTACAAATTTTACGATAGGCGATCTTCTTTTTTTTAATTTAGATGTTCGTTGAACTCAATCAGTTAAACGAGTTTAGGTGACTGACTATTGCCACGTTTAGTTTATCTCTAAAATATCAAAAAAAAAATCTTAAAAAGAAATCATAACTTTGACCACGGATTTTTTGTAGGTGATCCTACAAGCTTTGGAAACCTCAAGCCTCCAGAACAGCTTTTAGACGCTGTCCGTGAAAGCGTTGGCATGAAGGAAAGTCGCAGCTATAGCCCATGCATCGGAAACTATCAAGCACGGAAGGCTATCCTGGAATACACCAAAATCCAGGGTCATGTTACTCCAGAGGATGTCATCATCAGCAATGGATGCGCGCATGCCATCGAACTCGTGGTATCGACGCTCGCAGAAGCAGGTCAAAACATTATCGTTCCCAGGCCTGGCTATGGCATTCACAAAACCCTGGGAGAAGGGTTGGGAATTGAAATAAAGTACTATGATTTGTTGGTAAGCTTTCAACCAATGTAATATTACCATAAATTAAAGGTAGGTGTTAAGTTAGTATAAAGGGAAAGTATCGAAAAAAGCGTATAAAAATCTCGATTAATCGTCGTTTTCTATGTTCCGGGTCTCGTGCTAAAACTGCCTAATTGTCTGATTATCGTTTGGTGAACACAGACCTAAATAGTACCTACCTAATTAATTATGTAGTAATTTAAATAAAAAAAAAAAAAATGCTGGACAATTCACACAGCATTATCTAGCCCCAAAGTAAGCAGAGCTTGTGTTATGGGTACTAGATAACTGATATACGTAATATTATACATTACATAGATAGATATTTTTTATTATACATAGAAAACACCCAGACCAACGGAACAAATTTCTGCAGATCGTACACAAATTTGTTCCGAGGCGGGGATCGAACCCGCAACCTCTTGCGTCGCAGGCAGACTCTCGCCCGCTGCGCCACTGAGGTCGTTAAATGTCAATGAACATGTTAATAGAAGTAAATGCTCTTAAAATTTTCCTTTGCGTTTTTCACCATCATTAATCCAATCAATAATCAATAATCCACCAGACAAAATGATTGAAGCTTAATTAACCATGGAGTTTTCCATTCAATTAATAATATTTTGTATCTAGGTACTTGGGTATTAATAAATTACCTTACCAAGCCAATTTAAATAAATTGACACGTAAACGTTGTTTGAAAAGTTTCGAAGCTGGCAAAGGGTGCAAAATAGAAAACAATAATAGAAACTTATGTTAAGCAGTATACATATACCAACGGGCTGGTCATGCAAAGGGTAGTAAATATAGGTAGCCTATACAGACTACAGAGATTCATCCAAGTACCTATCGCCTAGAAAAATAAGTGATTTAGCCGTTTATGATTGTTGATAAGCTTCTTCTTTTTCTAGCCAAAAGACAAATGGAAGGTGGATTTGAAATCTTTAGAGAAACAAATAGACAAAAACTCAGTGGCAATCGTTGTAAACAATCCATCGAACCCTTGTGGTTCGGTATATAGCGAGCAGCATCTCGGTGAGATACTAGACGTGGCATCCCGGAACCACCTTCCGGTCATCGCTGATGAAATCTACGAGCACTTTGTCTTCTCGAATGAAGAATTTGTACCGATAGCGTCGCTGTCGAGTGATGTACCAGTATTCACTTGCAGTGGTTTGAGTAAGAGGTAAATAGATAGATTTTACCTGACTATAAATCACATTATATACAAATAAGACGCACGAGATATTAATACATTATAATAGACTAAAGGAAATTAATCTTTGCCAGAATTGCAAATTGCGATAATAGAAACAAACTAGAACTGGTATTTACAATTTAGCTAACTAAAAATTGAGGTAGGTAAAGTAAATTTGTGATTTTCGAAAATTGGAAATAGCAATTCAATGTCTACATTTTTATAGGTAAGTAAAGTAGGTAGAACTTATAAAATAAGTACCTACGTATGACTAGCTTCTAATCTTGAATATTCCACTCAGAAACTAAGGACATATAATCCAAGAGCTTCATACTAGCGCCGTAACCTACATTTAAATTTAGGCAGAGATGCGAAGGTTTCTCTTGGTGGCCATCAAACTCCGTTTTCGCATCTCTGCCTAAACTACACAACAGAAACCTATTACAGGGGTAGGTATTTGAAAAAACTTACCTAATAAAGGTCTCACAAACTATTAAACCGAATTTTAAATTTCTTTTTGTTGAAATGTACGAAATGCAAGCAGATGAACGCTTGTGTGAAGCACGGGTACTTATGTAGGTTATTCGTGATAAACTACTAACTGAAATGTATTTTTTTAAAGGTTCCTAGTTCCGGGCTGGCGTCTAGGCTGGGTGATTGTCCAGGACCGAAGCGGACACCTGGGAAAGGACGTTCTAAAGGGGATGTACAACATGACCAGTCGAATCCTCGGAGCCAACACATTGATGCAGCTAGCTTTACCGAAGATACTAGCATGCGCTGCTCACAGCTATTTGATGTTGTTTATTGAGGTAAGAAAGAAGCGAATAAAACCTCTTAGATATGATGGGCTGGCATGGGACCTACGCTTTGCTAGCACAGTATTTCAATACCTAGGTACTTCCTTTAAGCCTAAGTACTTTCTATAATCAATGGGAAGTGTATATTATTATCAGTGGTAGGTAGGTACGTGTTTATTATGTGTGAGCGAGCTGTTAAGGTGGTTGGCGCGAGATTTTTTTGTTGTGGTTTGTAATTTTTTTTCTGCGTACCACAATGAATCAAACTAGCTAAAAATGAATTTGCCGCAAATCGTAAACGATTCACTTATATCTTTGGAGCATTTGGAAAAATACGAAATTTTGTGCTAAAAATCTAAATTTTCCCATACTTACGCCTCAAATAAAAAATGAATCGAAGTTGATTTTATCATGTGAGTTCATAAAAAATGGTTTACAATTTGCCGCAAATTACTTTTTCGCTAGTTATTGCTTGTGGATCGCAGAAGCAATTAAAAACACAAAAAAAATTGCGCCATCTTGCGACGAACATCCATAATATAGTGCGTAGTTCGTCACGCAGCTGTCTCAGAATAGAGATGCGTGGAAGGATAATGCCTTTCCCACACCTAATTTTCTTGTTTTTGGGTTAGTATGCGCCTTAATGTTACTGAACTTAATATTTTAAGTATGCCTATCTATTTCGTTTCTCCATGGCATCGGGTCACTATAATGCACGACAATTTATTGTACGGCCGAATAATGTACACCTTGATAATCCGTGTTCCGGCTTCCAATTTCAATAGAATTTGACACGGATTATCAAGGTGTACATTATTCCGCCGTACAATAAATTGTCGTGCATTATGGTGACCCATGGCATCATTGTCCCCAAATAGGTAATTGTCTCTGGTAACACAAGTACAATTTCCAGAACCAAGCTAAAACCGCCTGTAAAGAGCTACAGAAAGCACCTGGACTGCGTCCCATAATGCCGCAGGGATCCATGTACATGATGGTCGAGATCAAACTGACTCTCTTCTCCTACACGAACGAACTTCAATTCATAAAGGACTTGTGTGAGGAGCAGTCCGTGTTGTGTATACCAGGGAAGGTGAGTCTGTGTTAGAATAATGTTAACAATATGAATGTAATATCGAAGATAGATAATATTGTTGATACCAAATAATGAGACCTAGGTACCTTTCTACAATAAATAAATATTTGCACGACTCTCGCTCGACAACGGTGACATTGCTACTCAAAAACAGTGAGCAAAATTGGGTTTTGCTCACAATATGGAATACAGGATTAATAAACTTGAAAAAAGTAATTTTGAATTCAGAATTTTGCACTAAACGTCGATCGTGTAATAAGTACTCTATGGACGGAACCGAAAAAATAAAAAACTACGCGTATTGCACGTAAGGTCCACTTTCTTATGGCAGGCAGTCATTTTTTTGTGTAACTTGACATCTTAGCTTGTGAAGACCATTCTTCGAGGCGAACAGCGCCATCTTTAAATCACAGGTACATGGACTGCTACGGAACGTAGGATCCTAAGATCTTTGGGGTTTTCATTTTAGCTTATCGAAGGAAAGGTGATAACAGACCGTTCACTGTTTATATACGAAAGACCTCACAGAAGGAAAGAGCCATAGAGTAAAACGCGCTGATAATCTTAAGGATTACCTGTATGATTTTTTAATTAGTGTATTAACCACGGAAAAACCTTTTTATTCACACCGCCCAAAAATCTACTTTTAATATTAGCGAGATGATGATTTTTTTCGGAGCCGACTCCGACCACGTCGTTAAATATTTTGAGGTTTTCAGGCACAGGGAAATTTCCCACAAAATAATTGGTTGAATACAATAAAATAATAAGATAATTTGTTACTTACAATGATCTTTTAACGGTTGCCTTTTTCTATTGATAATTATTTAGCTCAGAGCAATCATGTATTTTAATCAGTAAATATTGTAATTTAAAGTGATTAAATATTGACGCGCGCGTTTAAGTCTTTTGTACTGCGATTCCTCTTTAGCACGCAATCTAAGCCGCGTAGCGTTACGAACATTATTAAGTATTATGTATAACCATGGACAAATTTTAATTTATCTATGGTATGGTATAATATAACTAAACTAGATTCTGCCCGCGGCTTCACAGGCATTTCGGGTTAGAAAATAGCTTTTTCTTAATTTATGTAAGGGCTTTATCGCTTAGCGATAACAGAAAATAGCTTTGAACCTATAGAACTACATCTATTCAAAATGTCTGCCCGATCAGGTCAGTAGTTTTCATGTGAAGAGGTAACAAACTACCAAACATGTAATTAAAAGTAAATATTCGCATTTATATAGCAGTGTGCTGTGAAATGTCTAAAATTTACCAAAGACTTTATCCTGAATCTATGTAGATAATTATGTTACCCTACTAGTCCATTTCCGTTTGGCCGTTTAGAATACCACCCCAACTCTTACCATGGGTGTCGTAAGAGACGACTAAAGGACATACACCGGGGGGCAGGCAGTAGCGCCCCATGGACCTAGGGCGTCTGGACACGGGGTCGTTCGGCGCTCATTTGGCGGGTAAGGTCCCCGAGGTGGTCGCGGTGCGTCACGTGTTTCCGGCGTGTCGTGAAGGGGGATGCTTCACACCCCCCAGTGAGGGGCCCGACATCGGGCTTATCGGGCAGCCGTGGTGGGTTCGTGGAAGAGAAATTCATCCCCATGTTCCCACCACAAGCGGCAGAGGCGCAAACACCCTGAGGTTTTTAGTGGGTTGGAGTCCCATCTCCCCGTAGAAGTGCGATATGCGTGCGCATTAACCTACATACAAAGCTGATAACGTCTTAAAAATTTATCTTTTCTTCAAAAACATTGAACCATTTAATATTTTTATTTTTAATTTAATGTTGAAAATTCAAATTGTGTCGCTTAAACGTAAATTCTTCACTTTCGATCAAAATTGTATGCAAGAAAGAAAAAATCATAAGTCGAAAACTACGAAAAATCGGGGAACATACATGTATTTTCGGGTTCCCCCGGGGGTGAGGCATTCAAATTTTTTTATGACGTCTCTGTTTGGTCCAAGCTGCATAAACAATTTTATGAGGAAATGGGGCATGCAATTCCGCTTTCAAGCAGAAATTATGTCAGTTTCCCTTGCTGGATGGCTTTTCGTCATTATCATCAGCCTATATTAGTCCACTGCTAAACATATGCCTCCCCTAATAATCTTTTCGTCAACTAAAATAATATATATCTCACTAATACAAAATACACGATAGTTTGGTTGTTCATTACCTTTTCACGTCAAAATACCAAACGCATCAGTCTGAAAGTTTGCATAAAGGTAGCTCTACGCAAGAATTAACATTTAGGCTTCTTCTTATCCCCAATAAACGCGTATACAGAAGCTAGTATTTACAGTTTTTTTGAGCATTTTTGTTGTATTTTCAGTGTTTCAACTACCCTGGCTTTATGAGGATAGTGCTGACGGTGCCTGAGGAAGTTCTTCTGGAGGCCTGCAGCAGGATCATTGGATTTACTAAGAAACACGCCAACGTATTAGATGAAGTGAATGGTAAAGCTGTTGGATCGAAGATGGCAACATTGACTGTGTAAATTATATCATAAACTACGAACTAGAACCTAGTGCTAGTTTTTTTTGTTACCCTGAAACGTATCACAGCTGGACAAATGGGAACAGTTGGGAGGATAGACTTGGGGGAGGCCCCCCAAATCTATCCTCTCGTCTCCTGCCCGTTCTAGGTACCTACCTATACCTATTGAAACGGATAATTAAAATGTATCATAGCTACTATTTTTAGTAATAAAGTACTACCTATTACACTCATCCAATGTGTCCAATATATATTGTCCAATGTACATATTTTAATCAGAGAAATTGGATGACTTCATCCAATTTCTAAGTCATCCAATTTTCTAGCAACCCCGATATTTGATCAAAGGATTTGGACACTAGTTTCTGGCCGCTGCTTCGCACGCATTTTTCCATGGAAACCGAAATTTTATAGATTAAAACGTAGGCTATGTTTTATTCCCGGCCAAAAACTACAGCAATGTAAAATTCCAGCCCAAGATCTGTCAAGAAGTTTTGGCGTGTAGAAGAAACAATCATCCATCAATATATCCAAACTTTCGCTTTTATATCACTAGTGTGATGTGATTTGAACTCGAACTCAACTAGGCAATTTTTTAGGAATGTTGTGTTGGAACAAGATATTTGACGAGTGGAATGGGCATCCGTCCAAGGAATTGGATCAAATATTGGACAAAGAACTGGGACAAAGATCTACAAGTCCAAATCTTATACAAGTCCCACACATCTACTATAATCAAAATTGTCATTTAAAACAGTTGAATCCCATTATTTCTTCATTCCTTCAGGTAGAGCAAGAAGTCTAGTTTTATTATTACAAGTTAAATAACTGTGCATGTAAGTTTAAGATTATGAGGTATATAGGTAGTTATATCACTTCTTTGCTGACTGTACTGTAGTGGTTTTAACGTAGGCAGTGACAAATTTACCCTAAAAATATTAAAATAATTTGAGCGGTGACGAATTTACACCAGATTTTTGTGATGACAAATTTACCCGGTGACAAATTCACCCTAACTCAATCATAGAAATAACATAAATTTTAAGCATAGAATTAATAAATATACAGATAAAATATATTGATGTACAGAACAACTCAAAAAAATATTAACATGTAAATAATTCCAGCGACGGGAAATCAATTTACACAATTATTATCGCCATTTTATCGAAACTCACTTCGATCGAGTTACCGTTTTTTGGCTTACGAGGGCAGAATTTATACTTACATACTGGGTACTATACCTAAAATTAGAACTATATAAAACAAGATCCGTCAAGTGCGAGTGTAACTCGCGCGCCGAGGGTTTCAAACATTTGTCAATTATTTGGACAATCAATTTTCCGTCTTTTTCCGAATGGCAATAATTAATTTTGATTATTTTTAAAAAACTATAATTATTTAAAAAAAATCTATATTTTTCCTGTAAAATATAGATCGATATCTACTAACGCCTATTACATTGTACATGGATCGGTCTGCTACCTTCGGAGATACGGGGGGAATGGTCAATTTTTCCACTTTTTTTTAAAAACTTTAAAAAGTATGAAAATTTTAAAAAATTAAAAGTGTTTTGAAATCGTCAAAATGATACCTTTCATTTGATATCCCATTTGCCCCCCTAGGTCTCTTTTCAAATTTCAACATCAAAATTTGTACTGAAAATATTCATTTTAATTTTTCATTTATTTGTGTATTTTTTTTTGAAGTCAGTAATAGCGCACGAAATGTATAATTATTTCAAATTTCAAGTTAATAGCTGCAGTAGTCACTGAGATATTCAAGAAAGAGCGGTGACGGACAGAGCGAGACCATAAGGGTTTCAAAACCGACCTTGAAACCCAAAAAAGAAATAAGAAAAGAACAGAGGTTTGAGTTAAGAAAATTAAAAAAAAACTTGTTTTATGGTTATAAAACAGTGAGAAAATACTGACCCAGGTTCACCAACTCTACCGTGCGTAGCACTTAATACACGTAGGTTATTTACTCCAGGTGAATTAAGTCTACCCGCTGCTTTATGGAAAGCTGTGATTTACCCCAGGTGCACTAAGTCTACCTTGCGTAGCACTTAATGCACCCAGGTGATTTACCCCAGGTGAATTAAGACTACCGGGCCCTATTACTAGTGTATACTTATTACTCAATGATCCCACCTCAGCATAATGTAGCAAGCCCAATGCTTTGTTGGTTTTCAGAAAGAGTACTACGAGTGTGGAGTGATTTACTTGGACGGTCTCTTAACACATAGCTATTTGTTTAGTGTAATGCTGCTTGAGCTCTAACAATCAAAAATACTATTAACATTTTGTTATTGTGAATGTTAATAATTATTAAATTATTCCATTAGACCGTAGCACGTAAATATTATTGTTTACCTTTTACGCGCAAGGCCTATTGCGTAGAATCTACTAAGGACTACGCAATGTGTATGTAGGTACCTACCTACATAAATCTGCATGCATTAGGCATTCTGCAAACAATATTGTTTTATAATAATATTCTTTATTTCAGACACAAGATCCATTTTACGATTACAAAACCAAATTACACAAAAGTATCATTACGAAACAAAGAAATATATATATATAAAAAAATATAAAAAAATGAAGGTAGGTACCTACTAGGTTACACCCACCGTCTATAGGTGTCTGATAACATCAGACGGTCAGACAGGCTTACAATGATTTCGCTTTTACACATGTCAACTCTGGACATGAATGAGGCAATTCTCTTTCTTTGGATGACATTGAAAGAGTCTTGAAGAAACAGTTAAAAGAGTTTTGAATGATGCCTAATTTAATAACTTTAAAACTACATAGTAGGTTCTCTAGGTACCAACTTTCTGTTTCGAGGTAGGTATCAGGTGGGCTGCCCAAACTTCGTAACGGTCACTTATTTTCAGGTAAAATTAGGTGCCTGCCTACTACGGTACAGTGTGAAGAACATTTATTGTGAGTAGATACTATTGTTCCTATTTTGAAAAAATGTCTTTTCAATGGCGACAAAACAATTGCATTAATAATGTTATTAAGCTTAGCTTAAGCCATATCAAATGGATTGTCTTAAAAACGTATTGTTCTGGCAATCAGTTTGTATGTACATCGTTAATAAACGGGGGACCTTTTGGTGAAACTGCAGTTGAAAATCTCTAGACTAAGGTGTTGATGTCAACGCTGTTTTAAAACTCAGGAAAAATGTTATCAACTAACATGTAGGTACCTCATTAAATAGAGCGTTTCGCTCTTTTGAGCACTATTTGCCAAAATACAAGTTTTAAAAACTTGGCTTGGCAACTAAGGCACAATATTTGTAGTGTACTTACTTATTTTTTTTTTTACTTTTCTTCTCTGATTAATCATCAACATCGATCACAAATTTTTATAAAATTGACCAATTCGATTATACCTGAATAAAAAAAATGTTCCATGTTATAGATACCTAACCTATAAAAGTTAAAATTTTAACAATAATTTATAACATGATAATTTAAATTTTGTATATGACAAAATATTAACCTATGATCCAAATTGCAGTGACCCGGACTCATGTTGAAGCTTTTAGAAGCTAAATTCTAGACCTTTATCATTAACATGATGGCAAATAAAAATCATGATTAAGAGTTAAAAAAATCTAATATTAATCTAATAATACTTATAGCAATTAGTTTTACTAACTTAGTGTCCTATGTAGGTAGTAGGTATGTAAAGAAACTTGCTCCAGCCTCCGTCATCTCATCTACATCTCAAACCAGTTCCGCCACTCGGAGGCTTGCTCTAAGTTCTGATACAAAACTCCGGTGTATCGAAATGTGGGCAATATTCTCGTTTCAAGTTTATGTGTTGACACAGCTTTCAATATTCCGCAAGTCTTGTGCCGATGTCGCGCCGGCCACGGGGAAGAGTATCATGGGACGTACGTGCTTCAGCTCTGGCTCGCAATACCCATAACCTGATCAGGGATGTTATAGAGAACTTGAAAGTGGAACCGAATCCTGAAAAGCAGCTGATAGCGCTCTCTATTGGTGAGTACAGTACATTCTAATAACTACTGCGATAGGACCATTTTTATTTCCAGCTCCTA
This sequence comes from Eupithecia vulgata, assembly GCA_946478455.1. Classification (NCBI taxonomy): domain Eukaryota; kingdom Metazoa; phylum Arthropoda; class Insecta; order Lepidoptera; family Geometridae; genus Eupithecia; species Eupithecia vulgata. Next base: position 6,527,031 of record OX297862.1, on the reverse strand, counting down.
ATTGTTCTTTTTTTTTAATTATTTGCGTTTTAGTGAACGACGCCACTATAGAAAGTGTTAGATAGAAAAGTCGTCAGAAGTAGTCTGGCAGACTATTCTGTGTTTGACAATATAAAAAAAAAAAATTGGACGATTTCCAAAATTAGCACTACATTTAGTGAACGACGCCACTATAGAAAGTGTTAGACAGTAAAGTGCCAAACTATTCTGTGTTTTAAAATATTAAAAAAAACATTGGACAACTTCCAAAATTAGCTATTTATAATTATAGAAGCTGACGCAGAATCCCAGAACACGTGTTGGTAGGTAGGTACGCTTGATGCTTACTTCTATTATGTAGTATCAATATAGTGTAGGCACCCAGTAAAAGTTTTATAAACAGAATACCGATTCAGTCCTCAATCGTCAATGCATCGAAAAACTACCAATGTATAACTGACTTGGTGCAGGTAACAAGAAGGAAATCTACAAACTTAATCACACCGCCAAATAGTGGTAAACTGGATAATAGGTACTAACGTACTAAGAATGTAGTCCGTATTAAGAACAATGATCCATGATCCTGTGGGTTTATTCCAAAGCGTTTCTTAAGAATGCGAGTATAAATTAAAAGTAGTTGGGGGAGTTTTCATCTTGACAAACAAACAATCTAAAGAACACAAACAAGTTCTTTTAGGTGAAGGTATTGCTTATAGCGGTCCAAACGAACAAGTTGAAAAAACAAGAAAACAAGATGATAATACAATAAGTAAAGATAATACAAGACTTAAGTAAGGTATCTGAAAATACACAATTTGCAAAAATAGGGAGATCGATGGGCTATTATTCGTTAAAATAAATTTTGTTTGCGCTGATTTTCTGCATATTCAATCAAGGCCAACAAACAGGATTTTGATTTCACAATGTTTTCACAGTAGGTAAAGCAAATATGTAAATCATCATAGATAGGTCATTTAAAAATTGGCAAAATCATAGGCATAGGTCAGGATAACCTTTAGATTTTGGGTCCATGTAAGCGTTGCTTGTGATTTTAGGTGACCCAACGATTTTTGGAAACCTCAATCCCCCGGAGCACGTTATACAAGCAGTTCGAGAAAGCATAGAGTTGACATCAAGTCGGAGTTATGGACCAGCCAAGGGTCATCAGGAGGCTAGAGAAGCCGTTGCAGAGTACAGTGCTCATCAAGGAGATGTGTCGCCAGATGATGTGATCCTCTGCAGTGGGTGCTCTCATGCCATAGAGCTGGTCATATCTGTCATCGCAGATTCGGGGCAGAACATCCTGGTGCCAAGACCAGGATTCATGATTTACAAAACATTGGCTGAAGGTCTTGGGATTGTTATTAAATATTATGATTTATTGGTGAGTGAATTTTCATGAGCATTACTCCTTTTTCCTTCTGAGATTACGTCTTAACTTAGGTTCTACGTCCTGTAAGATAATGGCCATATTGACCTATACCACAGATAATATAATACCCTATGCCCTATAATACCCCTATAATACCAATACCTGCAATCATCTGTTTTTCGATTGAAAGTTTTATAATGAAAAGGTTATTTCTATCTAATAGGAACTGATTTATGGGATAAAGAGTCTTCCGAGTCTAACCCTATCATCATCATCATCAGCCTATCTAGACCTAATCTACGTAAAAATTCAGAACGTTCCTTATCTAGTTTTGGAGTGAAGAGGTAACAAACATTACATCTATCTATCGATTCATCCAAACTTTCGCATTAATAATAAATAACTTAAGTACTTAATTATTAGAGTAATTATGATTACTTACTACAAAATCAAAGACTACCTTTATAAAAAGTAACGTAGGAGGAACCTACGATACTTTTTATCAGGATTATAGCTTTGAACAAAAAGTTCATAGGTAAAGTAATAATAGATTGCCATTTGAGGATAGATAAAGCACCAGCTAGGCTAGTGGTGTGGTGTGATAGATATAAAGGTATGCGACACGGACCAGTTTCTAGAAACATAACAAGTTTCCAGTTTATATGAATTGGATTTACATATCTCTTTGCTTTTATACCTACACCTCTCATTTTTAACTGCGTAGATCCTTGATTAAGGTACAGAAATGTGTTATATACCTATATACCGTACCGATTCATATGCTTTTAAGATGGCAGCCAATCCCTAAACTCGCATACAAAATAAAGTTCCGATCGACTGTCGTTTTAGTTTTTAAAAAAACATAATCATTATTACATGTGAGGGAAAGTAATAAAATCGCTAGAAAATGAGTTGTCGCTATCATCTAATCTAAAGGATGACTTCCGCTAGACCGGGTCTGAGCCGAGTTTCGGCCGACTTTTCGTTCGTTGTCCGTTGCTCGGCCGTTATATATATTAGTTGACCGTGCTGGGTCCGAGCTAAGTGTAAGTCGACTTCTCGTTCGTTGTCTGTTGCTCGGCCGTCATTCGGTTACCACTAGGTATAGCGTAAGTGTGTCCATATAAAATATATGTAATATTTGTTGACCGTGCTGGGTCCGAGCTGAGTGTAAGCCGACTTTCGTTCGTTGTCCGTTGCTCGGCCGTCACTCGGTATTGCGCGAGTGTTGGACACACTCACGCAATACCAAAATAATAAATAAAATATATTTTATATTAGTTGACCGTGCTACGGCCGACACACGGCTCGGACTCGGCACGGTCTAGTGTAAGTCATCCTTAATGACGATTATGTTTTTGAAAAACTAAAACTGTGCGAACATAGCTATGTCTTATCCGATTATGTACCTACGCAAAATTTCATTGAAATCGGGGATGTGGTTTACAAATGAATCTGAAGGGATTTGTATGGGGGCTTAGGTGATCGCACACACCTTAAATGTAGCTAATGAAAAAAATGTGTTTGTGTTTTCGCAGCCCGATCAGCAATGGAAAGTAGATTTGGAAGATTTAGAAAACCAAATAGATGATGACACAGCAGCTATAGTAGTCATCAACCCATCAAACCCTTGCGGCTCGGTCTACAACAGGGAGCACCTGCAAGAAATCATAGACGTAGCGGCAAACAATCATGTACCGATCATAGCTGATGAGATATACGAACATTTCGTATTCACCGGACACAAATCCATAGCCATGTCGTCTGTATCCAAAGATGTGCCGATTCTAACATGCAGTGGCCTGACGAAGAGGTTCCTAGTCCCAGGATGGAGGGTGGGATGGGTCATCATCCACGATAGAAACAATATTTTGGGTCAAGATATAAGACAAGCGTTCACAAACTTATCGAATAAACTGTTAGGTGCAAACACATTGATACAGAGGGCCTTGCCGTCTATATTGAGAGACACGCCACAGAGTTTCTTCGATGAAGTCGTTCTGTTTATCGAGGTTAGTGGAAGGTTCCATTGGATATTGCATTATAACTTCTCTAACCAGTCCAGCCGCCGCCCCGTTCCTATAGCGACCACTCACAGCCACTCGCGTCGTCATTATCTTCTAGATATTTCGTTACCTACCTAGATATTGTCAACTATAGACTTCCTAGACCTGTTAAGTGTGCTCTAAATGACGCTTTTTCGTGAAAAAGATAGCATAGAATTTCGCGTTCATAGGAGCGAGCAAAGCAAAGTCAGTGCAAAAATCAAGTTTTTGTTTATTATATTAATTATTCAAAAGATAAGCATTACTTAGAAAAAGTAAACAATTACTAAAAAAAAAGTCTGGCTATGTAATTCGTTAAAAAAATGTAGTGCTGTCGCTGATAATTTTGAATTTCAGAGCATTTCAACTAAAACCCTTTTTTATGCTTAATTCAGGGAAGAGAGAATTGTACTCGTGCCTGGCGAAATTCGTATTTTTATTATAAAATAAACCAGTTCATTTTCATTAATTCTATTCGATTCTACAGGTTTTTTCCCTACCTATCGTATTTTTTTAAACTGAACATTTATTTTCGATAACATCAATTTAAGTGTTTAAAAATACCCATTTAGCTTGATTTTTGCATAAGGCGCACTCGAAATACCTTTTTACGATGTTACACACGGATAATTTTTCTTTTGTAACTATTTGTACTTGAGCATCTTACATAAAGGATAAAAGTAACACTGTTTTCTCAGTAGTCGTCTACCTTGCATTGCTATGAATGATTTTTAAATATAGGTTTACTTATAGTAAGCCGGATTTATGATATCTATTTTAATCAACTTCTTCTTAAAAGGAGGAGGTTCTATGTTTGGCTCTATGTAAGCTTTTTTATGTAGGTATGTCTGTCGTTTCGTCATTTATGGTACCTACCGATTTGGAGAATTCTTTAACACTTATAAAATTATACTTCTTTTATAGTCAAAGAATCGCGAGTTGTTTGCATTTTTTATTATCGATTAGTAACTTTTCCTGCAAAATTTAAAAAGCCGTTTTAAATTCTTTGGTGATTCGAAGTCTGTTTTTAGTTCTCTGAAAATAATCAAATTATGTCTAAATAATATTCGTATTTGACAGAATCAAGCTAAATTGGCGTACGAGGAACTTCGACGGGCACCAGGCCTGCGCCCGATAATGCCCCAAGGAGCGATGTACATGATGATAGAAATCAAGATGTCGATGTTCCCGCAGTTTAAGACAGAAATTCAGTTTGTGGAGCGTCTCGTTGCTGAGCAGTCGGTATTTTGCCTGCCAGGGCAGGTATGTTTTACATTTTAATTACCTATATCTTCTAAGTTTATGACAAATAAAATAATCAAAAGTTTTGTTATTTGGCAAACAGCACTTTTTATGCGTATTGATAACGATAATAATAATGTATTTTGAAGCAACTGGTTTACATTGCAAATGGTCGTTTATTACCTATACCTACTAAGACTTCGACTCCACGCAATCTTTCAAAAACACGCTCAAAAAGTGGTTGATTGAGCAATCACCCTATGTGTTTGATGAATTAATAAAAGTATAAATTATTGATTTATATAATAATTAATTAATGATTTTATACAATAATTAATAAAATGACATAATTAATTGCAATTTAATGCTGAATTACTATTATTATAAAATCCGTTTTCGTGTAAAATACCCATTTTTGCTGTACCTATTTTTTTAGATCTTACTAGACATTCTAGATAGAACATATCTATCTAGAATGATATTGAATTTTTTTGTTAAAAATTTAGATAGGCTAAGATTATTTTCTTACTGCTCCGTCTAAAAAATCCATCCTGTATACCATAATTGACGACCTCTGTGGCGCGGTGGGCGAAGGTCTGCCTGCGACGCAAGAGGTTTGCGGGTTCGATTCCCGCCTCGGGACAAATGTATGTACGATCTGCAGACATTCAGTTCAGGGTGTTCTAGTCGTTTTCTATTTATAATAAAACATATCTATTTATGTATTGTATTATATAATGTATATTAGTTATCTAGTACCCATAACACAAGCTCTACTTAGCTTGATGATGCTGAGCAAATTGTCCAGCATTATTTATTTATTATTTATAAAAAAAAACATTAAAGGATGTCTAACTTGATCGGACTATTAATGCTTGTAAAACGCAGAAAATACAAAAAACAGCAGAAAAAAACCTGCGCGACCACCGGTGACAATCACCCATAATTTTATCTATGTATAGAGAAGGTCGGTTATTGTGCTTTATAGCAAATCTTTCGAGGAAAAATAGGAAGATGTTTTTGTTAAATTTTTCTCTTGCGATTTTACCGAAAAAGGTTCATTTAGACCGGTAATCTAACTTTTTATTTATTTCTTTATTTTCAGTGTTTCGCCTACCCGAACTTCATGAGGATCGTGCTTACAGTGCCCAACGAGATACTTCGCGAGGCCTGCCACAGGATCACAACCTTTTGCACTGAGCACATAGCCAACAAGGAGTTTCAAAACCTCAAAGAAATTATGAGCAATGATATCAACATTCCCAATGAACCTCAAGTGATAGATAATTTGGATAGAGTTGCTTAGAATAGAAACTCATACCTATTCAATAGGTACCGAGAGTTATCATTTGGTTGAAATATGTGATAGGATAACTTGAATAACTTCGAATCAAACTTCGATGAATATCGATGAAAATCGAAGTATGACAAATAAATCTCAATGTATTTTAATATGTCCTAGGTTAATGTGGAAAATGTCTTTGATTAGGGGAGCTCAGCTCAAAGCGGACACCCGTCGAAATATATGACAGAACGAATAAAATGTACAGAATTTTAGACCAATGTATATAGTTCATTGTATTTTCATAACATGCTTCTCAAATTCTTAAATGTATGTTATTATAAAAGCAAATTGATAATTTGGAAAAATTCTGGAAAAACCGCTCTGCCCAAGTGGTTGCCTAAAGCGGCCATGGTGGACGTTTTTCGTCTAAATAAATAGGACTTAGATACGATGACTATTTACTAATAAATCCCATATTTATAAATATAAAAATTATATTTTTCATTACCTATTCCAGTCGTGTGTTTGTGTGTGTGTGTGGTGTGTTTAAGGTGGTTCCTTGTTCCTTTTTTGTTTTTATTTTTTTCTGCGTTCCACAAGCAATAAATTTACGAAAAAGTAATTAGCTGGGAATAGTAAACCATTTTCTATGAACTCATGATAATAAAACCAACTTTGATTCACTAGTATTTTTGCAGCATTTGGAAAAATACGAAATTTTGTGCTACACAAAAACTAGATTTTCCCAAATGCTCTCAAAATACAAATAAAGTAATTGATTTAACTACTTAATTTTGTCTTGAAATTATTTTAAATATAAAATTATCAATTTCATAACAATCTCACATCAAAATTAACAGTATCATAATTATTATCGCCGCCCTCACCGAATAATCGACTATTAGAATTATTGTTAGCATTGATTTTATTTTTAATAAATTGTTGTAGAGGTCCCGATTACACTTTGTAAAATTTTAAAATAATAAAATCTTTCGACATAAAGTGACGATATATTTAAAATGCATCCACAGTATTGCATTGAAATAAAATAAATAAATAATGCTGGACAATTCACACAGCAATTTCAATTAATTTGGTTTTACATAACTCTTTGTCATAAGTTCGTTTCTTTGTCATAAATCGAATGAAACATGCTTAAGTCACGATTAATAGACAATTTGTCATTTGTCAATTTTGAATACAAGTTTATTTTGTTAAATATTTTATGTAAGTAGGTATTTTTGACACAAGCATGTGGCAACCAGAATGGCCATGAACTGAAGAAGTTTTCAGTGAATTAGAAGAACAGGGATACTAATTTTTTTATTCAATCCAACGTAAGTTGATCCCTCAGTTTTAAAATTTTCACCTGTCAACACTTTGCATGCTCATAGCTGCTTAATTTACCATAAACGTTAATTTTAAGTCGTTAGTAATTCTTTAAAAAAATTACTAATAACTTACAAAATAATTGTAGGCCATATTTCGCACTAATAAAATGGCTGCATTTAATATTTCAAATTATTATATAAAAATCTAGAAACAGCTGAAAAGCTTTTCAGGGTTAAAAAACCGCCAAGCATTATTGCTGCACTTGGTTTCACCACACTTACGAGTACCTACCAACAGTTTTCTTCTGATAAACGTTGTGCCGAACACCTGTAAATCAGGCCGATACCTACTTAACCTAAATTATTTTTTTAAAAAGGCAACCCGTATCGCTTAGGTTTGTTATCCGTTAGATCTACATTTGTAAAGAACAGAAAATTAAAAAGGAAATCTTAGAATTTCGCGCGAAAAGAATGCTTGACGTTTTGGATAGATTTCGTCAGTGTTTCTGGTAGATAAGCGGAATATTCTGGTAGAAATGAATAATAAGCGAGCGCTCACTAACCTATCAACCGGTCACAAGTAGTCACAACTAAGTAGGTAGGTACTTAATAATAATATTCAAATTAATAAAATATTTATAAAACATTTAAACTGACTTGTCTTTATTTAATTTCCTTTAAATCTACTTAAAACAAAAAAGTAATAAAATCTCAATCCCGCAAATCCCGCGGGAGCCGCGGGATTATTGACCTCAATCCCGCAGGCATGCGGGATCGCGATTTTAATGCGGGTTTGGATTCCCTAGTGTTAAAGTATGGGATTATTGCCTACACATTCCAGTGATTGCAGAGTGATTGGTTAGCTTTTGTTTGAGGAACCTCATACAGTGTTGAACATAACGGCGGAAGAGTATCCATGATGTAAGAAAAATCAAGATATGTGTTGGAAAATGTATTTACTTATATCATTGTGTAGGGTAGACTGGGTACTTTTGTGCCAGGGTACGGTTGTGACAGTCGTCGTATTGGCGATACTATAAGGAATACGGATGTAAGGGGAGAGAGGAGCGGCGTGCTTGTCTGTGTCTGACATGTTTCACAGTATTGTGTCAGCCAGAGCGCGCGCGCGCGTAGCGGCTTCTAAAGACCACATTACTATTTTCAGATAAAAAGTAATTTTTTTTTCGATTTGTTTTCGTGATAGTTGAGATAAGTGTTTTTTCTCGTAGACTTAAACATTAATGGTTAAATAGGAGTGGTTACTTTGAACGTAAATTATCCGGTACAGTCATGGCAATTGTTTTTTTGCGAATAAATGCAGTGGGACGGTTATTTTTTTCAGTACAGTTATGTTATGACTCAAGGATATTTTTTCTTGCTTTTAGATGCCCAGACAACATGCAACGAAGACGGTGGAGGGATAAAGGCTACAAAGCTTTTCAGTTTTATGTGATACAAATTTTACTTTGTTACAGTAGTACCACAATTATAATTTACACCGATCAATGTACCTGCGCAGAGGTCTTAATTTTGGTAGGCGCGAAAAAAATCCTAGCCAATTATAACGTTCTGCCTTTGCTATTGGGCGATGGCAACGCGCAAGACGGCGTCGGAAACTCGTCATTCGCGAGTCGTACTTTGAGTGGGACACATTATTATGAAAATACGTTGGTCCTCTTTTGCCTTTCCGTAAATATACATAATATGTATATAATTGATATAGGTAATCAATTGAGCGAGATTTCTTGAGCCTCTCTCTTTGTCTATTATTTCAACGGCGTTGGCATTCGTATTCAATTGGGTTGAAATGTTCTTTTCTGTGCAGACGAATTTTGCCGATGCGACTTTTTAAAATGGGTAACCTTTACCTACGAATTTTACCACTAAATGATTAAAGTATTAAATTTATTACGTGACATAAAGATGATTCTAAACCATTTACAAACAAGGTACAAATATTTTAATCTTAAGACGACATTAAGTTTATTTGCTATAAGTGATGTAAATGTTGCTTGGTTACCTATTTATTTTACCGCAAAATGATTGAATTACATTTATTACGTGCAATAAAATTGATTAAAGACTATTTATGTGTATTTTAGAGTCTGTCACTTCCGACCCCAGGCACTGTCACACACAACTGTCCTTGGGCTGGGGACGATTGTGACATTTGTTTTTCAAATGATTCCTATAAGTTAACCATCGTACTTATGGACAAAATCGTAGTATTTATACGTAGACAAATGTCCATTTCACTATAAGACATACCTTGCTTCCAGCTAACTTAAATAATAACGAAATTATGGGCGATCAAATGAAAATTGGCACTACCGTACCCAGTCTACCCTAGTAGGTACTAACGAATTAGGTACCTACTAATAAATATTATTTTAAATAATTTATGGCTATTTCATTAATCTTTTTTACTATTTTTCTGCATTTTCACTTCGTCATTTTTCGATTAGTTTTGGGTCTTCAACATTATTGCTCTGAAATGAGAAAAAAAGATTAAGGTTAAGTATTTCATTTCATTACATCGAATCTATTCCTGGTTCAAAACTTCTGAAGACACTAGGAATTATTAGGTATGAGACTTACCATTTTTTTTTATCGCAGAGTATTTTGTCACATGTATCTTTTGTTTTCCGACAGAAATAGTGCACGACCCCCTGTATCAAAATATAATAAAAAAAATTAGAAGGCTGCACTTTTGTTATATACTTACTTAAATTACGAGCTTGATTTCAATAATATTTTATTATTTGAAAACTTGTCTATTTTGGCTCGACAGCAAAAAGTTTTCAAACAAAAAAATGTCTAAGGACAAAAGTACGTTGAAACTTGAAACCACTATCGCATAAGTAACTTTACTTAAGAAAAACAGTTTATAGTAAAAGTGTATAGTAAATTATTATGGTGGCAACTTGCCACCATAATAATTTATTACTATAGACTAATCCTACTTTAGTGCCGTAAATAGAGCGATGTGAGTGGGACCAGTACCAGGGCGTAAAACCAAGGGGGCGCTGAAATGACTCTCAGAAATGATTTTGCAAAATATGTTAGGTGGAAATAGCAATTACCCATTGCTATGTCCACCTAACATATTTTGCGCACTAGCATAGCTTACCTTAATGATGCGCGACTGCGAATAATCTGACAAGTCGAATAATCTACAACTACTAATTTACTCATTCGACTTGAAGATCAGTAATTACTAATCTTCGAAGTCGAATGACAACTACTAATTAGTAATAATTACTAATGCCTCTACGAATTGATCATTCATGGCTTGTTCAACTTTGTTAGTCGATCAATGATTTTGAGTGATTAAATTATTCGCTCCTGCGGGAGATTGAACGGTAATTTTATCATTCTAAGGCGGTTGGTATGTAAGGTTTTGTAATTTTTATGGTGATTTTGTTCAATTTATGATATTTTTTTTTATTTGATTTTTAATTAAACATCATCATAATACTTGGTACATCCACTTTTATACACTGCTTATTTCTGCATTGTGTGGCGGCGACGACAAATAAACCTGGAGTCGAATAAAATGTACTCGACTCGACTGTCCACGTTGAATAACGAATTGAAACTGATTCGGGCATTCGAACAACTAGCGATTACTAACCAAATTAGTTACTAAACGAACGACTCGTGCAGACGAACGACTTGCGTGCGACTACTAGTAACCAAATTAGTTACTAAGTGACCGACTCGGTCAGTCGCAAAATTTGCGACTACCTACTAACCAAATTAGTTACTAAGTGACCGACTCGGTCAGTCGATAGACTTGCGACTACTAACCAAATTAGTTACTAATGTGGTCTAGTCATTCGAATGATTTGTGTAGTCGAATGATTCGAATGAAATCATTCACAGTCGCGCATCTTTAGCTTACCTATCAACAATATTTTTTGATGCGCATAGGCATAAAGTAAAATAAATTTGTGAACAGAACATTTTGCTATATCTCATAATTATTTAAAATTACCGCGGTGCACTCCGGGTGCCGTTGAAATTGCTTCCCTGGCATTATTGCTACCTATACCACCGCACAAAAGTTTTACTTCAAATTTTTGAGTCTCAGTTGAGTTTTCTATTTTTATGGAGTGTCACAGTAGGTAATGCAAATGTAATAGAATTGTGAAAAAGCGAACAGAACAGTGTAATGGCAAGAAGCGTGAAATTCTGATTCAAACAATCTTTTTAGAGCAAAAAGGTTGATGAACTATGGTAACTTCTGAAAGAAGCGCGGGCTGTGCCTACACCATAGGGTTCACGCATCTCTGAGAATCGCAATAAGTCAAAAAAATTCTCCGCTAGCTCTTTTCGCCTTCAAACATAAATCGAAATCTGTGTTAGTCTTGTAGATGTAGATGCAGAGAAGTACTCTTTTATCCGCATTTGGACTCCTTTTGGTCCATTATGGATATATAGATATGGAGTGACCTCGGCAAGTTGAGGATTTCTGTTCGTTGTGCTGTTATTCCCTCGCATTCCAGGATTACGTGAGCAGATTTGTCGTCGCTAAGGCACCCTATATAGAGAGGGCTATCCGTCGCTCCGATGGTGAATAGGTGTTTGTTTAGTACGCAGTGTCCTGTTAGTGTTCCCACCAGGATACGCAGGTCCAATCTGTTTAGGCGTTTTGATAGCTTCGGTGATGTTGATGGAAGCGCCGCCCTGGCTTGTTTGCATTCTAGCAGGCGTGTCCATCGTTCGGTTTGCAAATCTCTAGTTCTGTATTAGTTTTTCTCTGTCCTGTTTCTGTCGTATTAAAAATTTGGTGTGCGTTTGGTATGAGTAATTGTATTGTATTAATGTCCTATTTGGTACCAAGTAAATCGCCAAAATTAAATTTCTTAGCTCGCTTGTCTTGCGTCAGTAATTTTAAAATAGGTTGCATTGCGGGTTACTCCACTTACTGATACTTATTTTGTATTGGTTTCATAACAATCTTCGCAGCCGCCTCAAACGCTCCAAGCGTTCAGGGCTCGCTTTTATTTATTGTTTTATACTCTTACTAATTTGTTTATGACAGCCCGAAAAAAATAAGAAAACTCAGTGGTTCACTCCACTGGCCGTTACACCTTTTTTGTATTTTAAACATTTTTGCTAGTAAAAATAAGTACTACAGTGTCCGCTCAGCGTCGTCAGCTTTCTTGTCTCTGTTGCTAACCCGACCAAAATTATGAAAAAATAAAGAAGAGTACCTATAAAAAAATTGAATTATTTCTGACCACCCGAAAAAGCTACAAAATTTCGGTGGCTCTTTCTGCTCGCTGCTGATACGCCTTTAACTGTGTTGTTTGCCGAAAAAATTGCAAATCTCCGTTCGATGTCGTCTTCGAATAGTCTTTTTACTAATCTCACCAAACTTCAAAATTTACTACAACAACGGCTCGCTCTGCTGGCCGATATATAGGTATATATTCATAATGTTCATTTCTTTTGTCAGAGGTACCTATGACAAACTCAGCTACTTTTCACCAAACATACGAACAATCCGAAAATGTTCAAAAATATCGTGGCTCGCTCCGCTCGACGTAAATTATAATTTAGATGGTTAGAAGTTGTGGGTTTGGATTGTCAACCAATCCGTCATTCAATAATTTGAGTACTTAGCAAAAAAAAAAGATTTAAGTATGTGTGTTTTGTAGTACCTATGTTCTACATTAAATTGATTGAAAAGCCGGTTTTTTTAAATTTGAGAACTAAGGCCGCACTACAAAACAGTTCTATATTCATGTAAACCCTTTTGTTCCAGTCCCCGCAACCCGCGCTTTCCGTCGATTTTGGTGAGCTAGGATCCGACCGAACTAAAGTCCCGTAATACGGAAGATAGATTCCGTAATCTGTGATTTTACCCTACAGATTGCCGGCGCGCCCCGCGCCCCGACGACGACGGCGCGGCGGCGGCGCGGCGGCTCCGGCAAATCAAAGCTATGTAATGTATGTCTGTCTATGTATGTCGGTATAAAACCAATACTAGTGCACAGTGCACACCTGTTTTCTTCCTCTTACAACGCACGTTGAGGTTAGCGATAACCCTGCTGCGCGAGCGAGAGAAAATGAAAACCTATGCAAGTATGGTAATTGTAGACTTAAATAATGTTACCTAATAAATATTTTCTACTTAAAAAAGTTAGTACCAAGACAAACCTCACAAGTTTTTTATGGTACAAACTTTAAATGTTTAATGTGATTGTTATTGAATGAATAAAAATGAAAAAAAAAACAGACGCGCCCTCGAAAAAGCTCGTCTCACCCGCGCGCCCGCCGCCGCCGCCGCCCGCTCAGGCGCTCAGCTACGGCCTCCGGCGGCGGCGGCGGCGGCGCGGCACGGGCGACGGCCCAGGGTAAGAAAACTGTAGGCATTAACTGAAAACTGAGCGCAAGTGACGGAGCTCTGGCACAGATAAATAATACTATACTAGGTTCATTTCATGCACTTGCCCTAAAGCTACGTTTATGTAACGTAATTTCGTAAGAAGGTACCTGATAATTTTGGTCTGCGTATATGCCTACGTATACACCACTTCCGAATATCACCTGTAACAATGAAAATAAAAATATGTACAAACACGATAGGTTTTATCTAAATTTATATGTTTGAGCAACCTCTCCCCTCTTTATTGGCCTTTAGTGGCCTCTACTTTCTGTTCCCATTCCCATTAACCTATAATTTAATCCACTTAAATCAGCGTTGGTTGCTAGCCTGCTAGTCAACCAACTTATGCTAAATCAGAACCAAATTTGTTACTTAGCTTACACTTCGTTTTAAGACTCCATTGTTTCACTTTTTTTTAATTTATTTGTTTAAGTTCTATTTCTTACTTTAACATCTGTATTCTGTGTAAGTTTTGTAAGAAACAAATATACTTACTCCATATTCCATAAATAAAACTTACGCTCGTTAAACATAGAAAAGACAAAACCCACTGCTAAAAATAGCGGAAGTATTATAGTTAGTAGATTTTGAAAACAAGTGGTTTTTCTATGATTTTGGTTGAAAAAATTGCAATATATATTTCCATTACGATCAAGGAGTACTTATACCTATATGGATACGCAAAAAGGGCTAATTTCGAGTTTCTGAAAAAATTATGGACTAAAACGAATATTTTCCGACTGCTTTTTGCCTAAGCTATCTCATCTCATTACAATTATAATTAATTGTAATTATTTTTTGCTGTTAAATAAATGTTTTTGTACAATAGGGTTATTGTAGGTACTTTACAATATGGTTTATGGTACTTAACAATAGGGTTATTGCACTATACAATAGGGATATTGTAGAAGCCCACTCACACTCAAGGTAATTTCTAAGAAATCAAATAACGGAATGTTGCGGGTACAAGTCTCGTGGAATTAGTTCATTCATATCAATCTCAGAAAGACAAGCGCGCTTTTTGCGTTTTGGCGCGCGGAGCTCAGAATGGCAACATCTAAGCTCTGTAAGTTGGGACTCTGCCGCCGCCGGTGTTGCTTGGCGCTCTGAGTGTTAAGGTCGAGTATTCTGGTGTCCCGATGATGTCTCGCGGAAAGACGAAACTAGTTGACGTCTTGCTTTGATAGATTTCTTTTCATTTTGTAGTTGGTGTGGTTTTTTCTTCTACAACGCTGAGTACATTTTGTTAGAGCTTAACGGAGAAGGTTTTGCGAGGAATTGTTACTAAATATTTTTATCTTTATATTATGTAAGGCTGGACAATTCACACAGCATCTAACCCCAAGCTAAGCAGAGATTGAATTACAGTAAGTACTGAAATTCATTGTAGGTACCTACTACAAAAACAGATATTACATAAATAGATCGTACAAACATTTATCCGAGGTACCCGCACCTTCGTGGGTTGCAGGTGGACTTTCGTCCGCTGCGCCACAGAGGTCGTCAAATAGGAAAGAATAGAGAGGGAGAAGAGACCATTTAAACCAAGATATAAGCAGGACGCAAGGTTCCTGCCTTGCCTGTTTTAGGGGTTGTTATCAACACAAGTAAAACTTTACTATAAGCAGATATTTTATAAAAGGAAATGAAACTTACCAATGTCTTTAATAAGGATAATAAACAGCTCCCCGACGGCCGTTTTTTAGGTCCTAAGAATCAAAAAACAGGATACATTTGCCAAAATGTAGGTTTTAGTGCAAAAGTCTGCCCCCAGGGTTTGTATTATAGGTACCTTTAGTATTTAGTATAATACTGGCAGCGCCTCGCGGGTTCATCCGCGTAGTTTCCGTTCCCGTAGGAATCCCGGAATAAAAAGTAGCCTATGTGCTATTCCAGACTTTAATCTACCTCTGTGCCAAATTTCATCCAGATCCATGCAGCCGTTCTGGCGTGATTGAGTAACAAACATCCATCCATCTATCCATCCAAACTTTCACATCTATAACATTTTAGTGGGATTTTATTGTAACCTGTTCTTAGGCTGGTAGCATACCTCCGCGCGATACCGTATCAGCGGAGCCACAATAGTTTCACCATGACGTCGTCCGCTGCACCTACGAGAAGCGGAACAGACGAAACTGCATGTTCTAACACATAGATTTGACTATGATTAACTCTTTTTACGCGCGGTTCCGCAGATCTGCTCGGACGCCGCCGCCATGCCAGCTACATCTCCGCGCTCGATCCGGAATTTCTCTTCAATACCGTGTTTGTTTCACATGTATCTTGTGGCATTGAAGAAGATAAAGCTTAGAATTATAATTGAAACAAACGATGTTAATTCAAAAAACGATGTTAAGACAAAATTGTCTCTTATTCATTCTCGAACAGCTACCACCGCTTTTTCATAAAAACTAAAAAAGTTCTTCGTCTTTCTTTAATGCCCAACCTGTTATTTTTAAAATCAAGCACGTAACTCCTAACATGACTTATCGATAACTCTCACGGTTTCAGAGTTCCCTTCTGTGGCCCTGGAAAAAAACTCGCCCTTTATCTTTATTTGATATATCTTTATCCAAATTCATGCCAAGACTGATGCGTCGCGCGGCTAAAACTAGGCCGTCAGCTTCTGGTTCAGCTCATCTAGCGACTCAACCATTAAAACTATTCATCAGCGAATCGCAGGTGTGAGATGTAGTCGCTGTCAATGTTGATGCTCTTTTCTTTCCTGTCCAGCGTCTACATTATACATACATATCTTCCGAAACGCTCGTGAACACTTTCGGGGTATGACATCCTCCTGTCTCGCACCTCTGCGCAATTGGATAGGTTTGGGTTTAGTTAAACTGCTGGCCATGTACTTGGTCTCTAATGATAGCGGCTTCATAGATACATCTAAATACCTCGATATAACGATAGTCGTCATCGCGCAAGGATTCCAGAACAGCCCAGGTTTTATCAGAGTCAAAGGCCTTCTAATTGTCCACAAAAGCCGGCAGACACAGGGGCTGATTATACTCTTCGGACTTCTGTATAATCTGCCTCAACATGTGAATTGAATGAGGTCTATGGTGCCATACCCACCGCTAAACCCGGCCTGTTCCCAGTTCTGGTCGCTGGAACTCGTCGACTCTCCTGGCGAGACGATTTGTGACCACTCGTGAGAACAGCTATACAGCTCAGAAGCGAGGTGGGTCTGTAATTTTCAGGAGGATTTTGTCCTTTCTTAAAAAATGAGCACTACATAGCTCACGCTCCACGCCTTGGAGTTCTCCCACTGTAAAGGACGGCTTTGTAATTCTGTAATTCCTTTATAACAGGGGCGTCTCCAGCTTTCAAAAGCTCTGATGTTATGCCGTCGTCGTCACGTCTTAACTGTTCTATGGCAGTTGTTGTAGTGGAGAGTCAGGGTGGTTCTAGAATCGTGGTCGCCCGTTGAGAATGGGGAATGTGCAGCGTATAAACGGCCATAAAATTGCTCTATCTCGACGGAGAGATCCCGCTCCGACAATACGGTCCTCCCGTCTTGGGTTTCAAGCTTCGTTAGACGGCTCCTGCCAAAATGTTGAGTGAATAAGTACTTTGGACCCTCGGTTTCGCTCTATCGCCTCTTCAATGAGGCGTTTATTGGAACTCTGAAGATCATGCCGTCCCAAATTTGCTTGTTCAGGTCCGAGTTCTCAAACGAAGTCGCTTTGGTGGTTTCCCGTTTTGTCCACCCTAGTAGAGTGCAATGCATTAACTACGTAACTGTATTATTCAGTATTTTATTGCTTAACAAAAAATAATACAGAGTTTTGTATGTATTCCTATTCTTTCTTATATAACGAACTGCTATTTCGCTCGGGCCGTTTTTGGCGCTTTCTAGTTTTAGGTACAACAGTAGGCCGTACTCAACCGTATATATAGGTTCGCACTTCTCTGAATTCAACACTTTGCGTGACGTTCCGCTTCTCAAACGGCGACTAGTGTAGTATGTACTGACGCGCACTGGAAATCGTGTTGCGACACCGCTGATTTTTTTTTCGCGCGGAGGTTAAAACTCTATGGAGGAGGCACTTGTGACTAGTAACACATTTTCAGTTTTAAACCTATCACTGGCACACACTGTTTATTAGTGCAATAAAGAATTAAGAATTGATTTGATTTATTTATTTCAGCCGTGACAGTACGTTGCAACTACGTGCTAGCTTATGATACCTACTTCAAAGAGCTTATTATCTCTTAATATTACCAGTTCCTGCCCACGGCTTCGCACGCGTTGTTTCTATGGAAACGTTTTCTATCACATAGAAACTGTCTAATGGGTTAAAAAGTCTGTTATTTATTACAGTTTGGAGGGCTGTTTTTTGAATAGATGTTTCTTTCAACCGAAAGAAACATCTAATCAAAAAACAGCCCGATCCGTACAATGGTACCTGGTGTATGTACCTACCTAGTTTTTACGTAAAGGGAAGTAGCAAACACCCACATACATGCATTCCTCTATCCATCCATCCAAACTCTCGTATTTATATTAATAGTGTGACTGTAGGTAAGTTGATGATCGGTAGGCACTGTTTTAATCCTAGGGGCCAAGGCGATTTTGATTAGAGTTTTTTTTAGTGAGGGTTTTACCCTTGCTTTCATTATTTTTACTAGGTACCTGAACAATTTGGCGGTCCGCAAGTTGGACGGATTGGTTTGCATGGATTTGTTTTAGCTTTTGCACTGCATGGATTTGCTATTTTTCGTTCGCCGCAAGTTGGACGGATTGGTATGCATGGATTTGTTTTAGCTTTTGTACTGCATGGATTTGCTATTTTTGGTTCGCAAGGATTCGGGGGATGAGGAGGACATACAGACATTCTAATTAATTTTGTATTTTAGGCCGAATTTATCACCATTTCACAACACATTTTGATTGGACGTGATAATTTAGAGATATTATGATCCTTGATTTTAATATTATGTCATTGCACAGATGTACTAGGGATGCTAACGCATGTCATTGTTATTGTTTTGTCATGATTGAAAGAATTTCTATGTGACAGAAAGTGGATCAAAGAGAATACAATTACCTATATGTATATTTGTACAACTGTATATCTTTAGTCATTGGGATACAAACAAAGATCCTAGGGTCCTGTATACCTACCTACCTACCTGAGGTAGGTAGGTATACTAGAATCTTTGGACTGTAATACTCATAGGCTTAGAATGTGCGAAAAACGTACATAAGTATTATTTGAACGTATGTCTATGGTACTTAACCTCGCTCCATCTACCATCATCATCATCATCATAGCTCTCTCCATAGCTCGCTGAGCGACTTTAAACTGGTGGACGTTTATGTTTATGCCTTTCCAGTCCAGCGTCTTATTCACATCTTCCAACGCGCTTGTGAACACAGACAGTTGGTGCGGTTATTGACCATAACAGCTGTTAGGTTTTCAGTTTTATACAAAAAACGTATAGTTTCAATTAGGTACGTTTTTTGTATAAAACTTTAACTAGCTGTAACTTAGAAAACGGCTAGCGTAAAATATTATCATAGTTTCCACACAATTTTTGCTTTAAGCGGACGACATGAAAGGATGGGGGGGGGGGGGGGCGGGGGGATAGTCAATTTAGCGACTTTTTTCAAAATATTTCAAAAAGTGTAAAACCTACAGAAATTTTTATCTTCGTCATAACGATACCTTTCATTTGAGACCCCACTCAAAATGGCCATTATTCAAATATGGTCATTTTTACTTTTTACAGACTTCCCTATATTTTTCCTGTATAATATAATCTTTATCTACAAACGCCCTATACACTGTACATGGATCGGTCTGCAATCTTCGGGTAAATTAATTGGGTAAATTATTTGACTTTTTTTGATAATTTCAAAAAGTATAAAACCCACAGTTTCAAAAACTGTTTTGATATGTACAAAACAATACCTTTCATTTGATAACCCTTTGGAACCTTAGATCTCTTATGAAATTTAAAAAATATCTATAGTAATGGTGCACGAAATGTATCATTATTTCAAGATAAAATAGCTGCAGTAGTTAGTTAGGTACCTACTGAGATATTGAAGAAAGAGCGGGGACGGACAGAGCGAGACCAAAACCGATCTTGAAACCCTAAAAACAGTAGACTGAAAAAAAACGGTAGGTAGGTATTTACTACGCATTGAATTTCAAAATTATTTTGTTACTAGCTGCTGCCCGCGGCTTCGTACGCGTTTTATAAGGTTATTTCTAAGTCCCTATGGGTACAGATTTATGGGATAAAAAGTTTATTTGGTTTCGATTGGTAATTTAGCTAGGGCGTGACGGAAGGACAAAAAACAACTATTTTTTTCGCATTTGTAATTTTGTAATAGCTATCAGTGTAAATTAATAAAGATTTTTCGAATTAAAATTACCATTTTCCAACTGTTTTTTAAGCTCGTCTTTGCCATATTTTTCAAGTTTAATGTTTCATGTAGATATGTATTTTGGTATTTTTCTTGTGCCTGTCTAGAATAAATAAACAAAACTTCTAACAAAATTCTGGGCGAGCCTGACTATCTGAAATTTTTCATACCTTTAAAGGTGTGCTCTTGAACTGGAATAGAACTTACTTTTTAATCTATAAATTAATGTCAGTTTCCATAAAAGAACCTAACCTTTTAACGATTTCAACAGCGCGTCCAAAGCCGCGGGCAGAAACGGTAGGGTAAGGATAAATTTAACGAACTTATCCAATTTAATGTACCTACCTGGACAAAGATATTAGATAAGTGGAAATCTAAAATAATATTATTGAGATAGCTCAGGTAAGGTAATATTATTATGTTAGATTTTTTCTCATAAGATTAAATTTAAAAACCATATTCTTCACCTGGGGATCAGGCAGCACTGGCTTGCACTACTAGTAGTTTATGGTAGATTTTTCTGGTAGAAATGAAGAAGAAGCCTCCTTATTACATCTGTGCACTAACATGGTCATGTCACTGTCAGTCAGAAATACAATAATTAGGAAATTGTGTTTTTGTGAACTTTAGTTCCGATTTGCATTTTCCTGAAATTTATAAGGGCAATCGAATTGCATAAATTACCCGATAAACCGTGAACGTGAACATGTCCCAAGGAAAGCAAAATAAGAAATTTAAATGGGCTTTGGATTTCAACCAAAAGTAAGTACCCTTTGACGGATTAGGTACCTTACCCTAATAAGATGTTTCAAGTGTTCAAAACCCAATATTTTTACAGAAAATCTTCAAGCGATGTTCCTGCTCCACCCGGTTACAACCAGTTCATCAGCTCTAGTCATACTGAGACATCTAAAGATTCAGACTCAAACCTATTATTGATTAAAAAGTTATGGGATGTAGCCCTTGGGCCTCTGAAACAGGTGCCAATGAATCTTTTTATCATGTACATGGCTGGTAACTCTATATCAATCTTTCCTATAATGATGGTAGGAATGCTGATAGTCCGCCCTGTCAAGGCTTTGTTCACAACCCAAAGCACCTTCAAAATGGTTGATGGAACTCAAGCTGTCGGCCAGAAATTTGTCTACTTTATTGGGAATGTGGTGAATATACTTTTAGCTCTGTATAAGTGTCAAAGTATGGGATTATTGCCTACACATTCCAGTGATTGGTTAGCTTTTGAGGAACCTCAAACACGAGTTGAACATATTGGCGGAGGAATGTCTATGATGTAAGAAAAATTCCAAGATTTGTGTTGCAAAATTTATTTACTTATATCATTGTGTAGTCCTAATAAATACTATTATAAATAATAGGGCTATTTCATTAATCCTTTTTGCTACTGTTTTCCTGCATTTTGGCTTTTATGTAGGCATGACATTTTTCGATTAGTTTCCTTGGGTCTTCAACATCATCGATCTATAAAAAATGAGAAGAAAGGGTTAAGGTTAAAGTTTTCATTTGATTACATCGAAGCTATACCTGGTTCAAAACTTCTGAAGACATTAGGAATTAGTAGGTATGAGACTAACCAT
Source organism: Eupithecia vulgata (assembly GCA_946478455.1). Taxonomy (NCBI): domain Eukaryota; kingdom Metazoa; phylum Arthropoda; class Insecta; order Lepidoptera; family Geometridae; genus Eupithecia; species Eupithecia vulgata. Next base: position 6,505,397 of record OX297862.1, on the reverse strand, counting down.
TTATCTTTACCCTTCATTGCCTTTTCACATGTGTCTTTTGTTTTCTGACAAATAAACCGCATGGCCCACTGCATCAAAATATAATAAAAAAAATTAGAAGCCTGGAGATAGATCCTGCACTTTTGCTTTTATGTACGAAAACAATGGCTTGACTTTAGGAGAGTAGTAAAAAGTATGGAGGGCTGAGCCAAAACAGCCAAGTTTTCAAATAAAAATGTGTATGGGCAAAAGTGGATAGGTAGGTACCACTAGCACATAAATAACTTTACATAGGATAAACAGTCAGGGTAATTATGGTGGCTACCTTCAACTACTCTACCTAAATATTACAAGTGCATAGTTTAAAGATTATTTTCTCAATGAGCAGAATTGAACTACAGGATTTATCTGCCATAGGTAGGTGCTTTCAGAAAATTCAATAAAATAAAAATGGGCTAAGTGCGAGTCAGACTCGCGCATCGCGAAGGTTTCGTACATATCACCTTTTCAGGTCAACAGGAAGTATCTAGGAAGGGTTTTGACTCCTTGGAGCCCAATCGTTTGATTTGTAAGTTTTCTTAACAGCTCCAAGGGCAAGCAGATCTGAGTATTTAATATTATTTCAACCAGATACCTCCCTCTCGTTTATGAACATCGTCTGCCTAATTAAGGTACAGGAGTCTGTGTCTTTCAGATTTTATGGTAGATCTATTTACCTGCGTTGCGCTGGTCAATCTAGCGGGAATTATATAATTATTGAGAATACATAATTACCTACTAAATATTTTTGACTATCAACCTCCAAAAGTACCATCGATTCGAACTTTGTATCAACAGTTTATAAATTCCGGTGAAATAATTTTACCTACTTTGCCGCGTGTCTGTTACGACGGAGATTCTTATGTGGACCACATTTGAATTTCGTAATTCTAGATAATAAGAGCGTGCACGTATGAGGGACCATCTTGAGAACGCCCGCCCATGCGGAACGCACTGCCGAGGCTGGGCAGTGAATGCGTTAAGAAGCATTTTTTTCTGTACACCATGTAGCCTAGCGAGCTATGGAGAGAGCTATGCTCGGAGTTTCTCTGAAGGATAGGATTCGTAACGAATACATCCGACAGAGAACTAAGGTTATCGACATAGCCATAGCTCAAAGGATTAGCAAGCTGAAGTGGCAGTGGGCTGGCCATATCTCGAGAAGAACCGACAACCGCTGGGGTAAACGTGTTCTTGAGTGGAGACCGCGACTCGGCAAACGTAGTGTAGGACGCCCTCCGACCAGGTGGGATGACGATTTGCGAGACTGCTGGCAGATGCTGGATGCGGCAAGCTGAAGACAGGGCGCTATGGCGCTCATTAGGGGAGGCCTATGTCCAGCAGTGGACAAATATAGGCTGATGATGATGATGTAGCTATAGAATCTAAGTCGTCCTGAATTATGTTTAACTCAACGTTAAAATTCATGGACTCTATGAGCTTTGATCAGTTAATGAGATATTTATGACAATCTCCAAGCCACACGTCTGAGGGACCGCATAAAACGGATTGTAACTATTGACTGTGTACTTTTACAAAATAGAGACTGTACTAACAGAATATGGTAATTAACAGCGTATTGTGAATTAGGAAATTCCAATGTGGATCCTCAGTTGTAACATGTTATTAAAATGTTGTGCATGCCTGTTAGAAGCACACATTCTATACCTACTAAAAAAATATGATTGCTATGGTAAATGTTTCATTATGTGTATTGTTGGTATTGCCTTAGGTATAAATAAATAAATAAACAGACACGACGCAGCGCGCACTTTTTATGACACGAAGTGTAGGCCTCGCTGCGCAGCGAGACGCCACCCGTCGCCGCCGCGTGCACTTTTTATGACAGTGATTCAGAAGTGTAGGCCTCGCTGCGCAGCGAGACGCCGCCCGTCGCCGCTGCGTGAAGCAGCGCGCACTTTTTATGACAGTGATTCAGAAGTGTAGGCCTCGCTGCGCAGCGAGACGCCGCCCGTCGCCGCCGCGTGCACTTTTTATGACAGTGATTCAGAAGTGTACCTAGGCCTCGCTGGGCACGGGCAGTAAGACGCCGCGCCGCCGCCGCCGCGTGAAGCAGCGCGCACTTTTTATGACAGTGATTCAAGCGGGTTAAATTGACTAAGTTCAAAAGTAATAAGTACCTACCTATAACTTTATAAACTACACAAAACAAAATGCCACACGTTGTCGCGTCGCGTCTTGTTGAGAGCTGACTCGGGAATAATCGTGGGAATAATATTCTACTTAATTTAAGCATGGATTTTGAGAATCGTTATTGAATATTAGAATTAGAAGTTAGGGAGAACGGGTACCTACCTACTGCAAGCAAACAAACAACCTCAATGTTAGTTCCTTTCTACAAATTGTCCCAAAATATTATCCAAAAAGGGGGGTAATTCTACACACAACAATTAAACTCGTCCATAATTTTCATTAAAATTTAATTAGGTAGGTACTCATTTCTATTAAGCTAGCTAACTTAAATCTTAGTCTAACAAAGTACGTAGACTTATAGGACCGTCTGAGGCAGTGCTTTCAGGGCGTTCTTCCAATTTGCATTATTATTCCTGAAAATAATGAAAGTTTTGACAAAAAAAATACAAAACATATATTTCGATAGGTAGAATGACCCTTTTTTGGATAATACTAAGAGAACATGGGACGAGAACTTGATTCTGTTGAGTAGGTAGGTAACAGAAGACTGTGTGTAGTTTTAACTGAAGATTAAAATGAATGGTAGAGGCGTCCTATAAAAACGGATTCGCTATGTGAATCACAGCGTATTATACGCTGTGATTCACATAGCGAATATACAGGACCGTATTTTTGCGGATCCTTCGATACTGGAAACAATAGTTTACTGGATCCGGAATACTGTCGGGTGTGTAAACTTGTGTGAACTACAACACCGAAAAAAAAGGGATCCTGTAAAACGGATGCTGTGTGATTTGATTACGCCCTAAATTCTTTGTTATGTTGTTGATCCATACAGACCCATGTAATGAAGCAGCAACATTTGATAATCAGCAACATTAATGCACTTGCACTTAAGCTACGGTTATATAATGTAATATAATGTAAGTAGGTAGGTACCTGATAATTTTGGGCTACGTACACGCCTACGTATACACCACTTCCGAATATCACCTGTAACAATGAAATAATAATAGTAACAAAGAATTTAACAGACACACTCGATAGGTGCTACCTTAAATTATGATTGAGCAAGCTCTGACCCCCTTTATTTCCCTAAAGGGGGACAGACCTCTATTTCCTGTTCCCACTCTTCTCATCGATAAAACTTACGCTCGTCTTAACCATAGAAAAGACAAACCCCATTGCTAAAAATTACATTGGGCAATGGAAGACTTGTTAGATTTTAAAAACAAGTATGCCTCTACGGTTTTAGATAGTAAATTTGCATTTTGTTATTATTTTTATTTCACACGACAATTTTACATTTCACATCAATAACATGTCTACTACGGTGCAATGTCAGTTTAGACAGCAATTTTCAGTGTGAAGTTCGATTTTTGAACAGATTTAGATCGACTGTCGATTATAAAATGTAGTTCCTGTGGATACCAAATAGGTTTTAAAATACAGGTGGGTGGGTGTTTACGTTACGTATTAACGTAAACACCCACCCACCTATATGTATTACGTTATGATGGTCTCTTAAAGTTTGCCACAATAACCGGTTTGTACGTAAAAACGGAGCTTAGACGTGGACACTCACGGTAGGGCTGGTCCACCACTTTACCACTGTTTAAAGTCGCCCAGCGAGCTAAGGAGAGAGCTATGCTCGGAGTTTCTCTGAAGGATAGGATTCGCAACGAATACAATCGACAGAGAATCAAGGTTATCGACGTGGGCTGGCCATATTTCGAGAAGAACCGGCAACCGCTGGGGTAAACGTGTTCTTGAGTGTAGACCGCGACTCGGCAAACGTAGTGTAGGACACCCTCCGACTAGGTGGGATGACTATTTGCGAAAGACTGCTGGCAGATGCTGAATGCGGCAAGCTGAAGACTTGGTTGAAAAAATCAGATTCATTATTTATTACACACCAAATAAAACAAATACACAGCTGTGACACCGGTCAGGGAAAGACTAATACAGATTAAGTTGTATGTACAACTCCTTTGAGCTTGGAACCCGGTACCCCAGATGGACCACCACTCCCCCACCCCCTCCCTTACTCCGCTATTGACCCATAACACTTGTTATTTGTATGGGATAAATAAATAATGCTGGACAATTCACACAGCATTATCTAGCCCCAAGGTAAGCAGAGCTTGTGTTATGGGTACTAGATAACTGATATACGTAATATTATACATTACATAGATAGATATTTTTTATTATACATAGAAAACACCCAGACCAATGGAACAAATTTCTGCAGATCGTACACAAATTTGTTCCGAGGCGGGGATCGAACCCGCAACCTCTTGCGTCGCAGGCAGACTCTCGCCCGCTGCGCCACTGAGGCCGTCGTCGGGATAAATAAGTATTGGGTTATCTAGGTCACATACTCTAAATGGCACTAGTGCCAAGTACCTTCTGCAACATAGGAAGGCACTTAGAACTCTGCTACATGCTCTAGATTCTAGAGCAGAGTTCTGAGTTATAATTAGGAGAGAGATAGAGTATGTAGTAGAGTTGTAACAAAAAAAAATCTAAATAATTAACATAGATGCTCCTCTCCTCGGAAGCTCTTTGGAATCGAGACCCTAGATCCTAGGTACTGACCGACTTTTATTTGAGCCTATTATCGAAGTGACATTTGTCTCAAGAGCTTTTGAGTTACAGCTGTTACAGGCTTAGACAATTTAACCCGCTGTCAATGGACGAGGCTCGCCTGTTTTCCTAAAAACAAAATATTCTGCCATTTTTAGCGGGAGGGGAGGAATGGGGAAAATTTATGGTGATACCTACTATCAAACTTCATTACCTCATAACATAATCATAAGTTACTTAAATTTGAAAGTTTGTGAAATATTTTGTTTAAAAAATGAAATTAGAACAATTCTAATTTATTTATTTTTATTTGATAGATAGTCAAAATTAATGCCTATGCAAACTACAGCTTCCTGGTGGGCATTACTATGTATTTGTCTGAATGAAATCATAATCATTAATGGACTTACTCAAATCATTAGATTTGAAAAAATTGTTAGTATAAATTAGTCTCCAGAAATTACTTTTAACCTATGCCTAAACTACCAAAAATCTTGGGAAAATATATTCAGGTATCACTACTGCATGAAAGTCAAAAGTTCGTTGGGATTGATAAATATCGATGATTTCCGATGTCCATGTTTTTCACTTGGTAGCGAATTAAAACAATCATGACAAGTCCATTATGTATTTTTTAATATACATAGTATTAAAATATTATTACTTAGTAATGAATAGATTTACATTAAAACTAAAATAAAATAAATGCTAGTAATAAATTCTCTCTCATTGTTCATCAGACGCAATTTTCTGGTCTGCCTTAAAAAAACCTTTCTGGTTTCTTGTTCGCTTCTTTACGTTTAAAAAGATTGAAATGAACAAAAAATCTAAATGATCACTGTATAGTTTTACTTAATGTAATTAGATTTTTTGTGACATCGTTTCTTTGTAATTACACTATTATAATAATAAAACTAATGTTTAAACTCAAAAAAAAAAACAGATAATGACTGAATACAGATTTCAGGATGTTTCGAAATTATCCAAAACGAGCTTAAACGGTTTTTGAATACGGATTTAAGTATGCTCCTACTCCTATACCAGGATTTCAGCTGATATCGACCTTTTTTTATTCTAAAGTTCACGCGAATTAAATCGCAAGCGGATCAGCTGGTTATTAAATGATGTATGTAATGCCTGGCTAGACATCGCTTGATTCTGAACCGACATTATATCAAAAAAACAATTTTTTTTAAAGAATCAGTTTTGTGTGAATGTGCCTAATATATTTTTCAGGGTCGCTTTTTTGCAATATATGAGATTCTGGTATCTGTATATTTTTACATATATATATATATAGCTAGCTATCATAGCATAGATAGCATAGCTGTGGCTACTTAATTTTTTTTGATTAACGTAAATATCTGTATCGTGTATTTGAGAATAAATCATCACCATTCAAGTGATGAAGACCTTTTGTTATTTTGTATGCAGTTGTAAATTTGTTATTTAACTTTTTATAGTCGTCTAGGCCTAGTCTTATAAATTTTTCACATAAACGACTAAGCTTGATAACGCTTTCGTGCGTAAGAAATGAAATAGGTTCCCTAAAATTTTCGACTTCGGCGGGACTCGAACCTGCGCCCCACCCTTAGTACGGGTGTGCTCTAACCAACTAAGCCACGAAGTCTTCAGTCGGTTTAGTCGAAAATCTTTGAGATTGTTCATTTCTTAGTGATGCCCAGAGTGCGGGTAAGCACTATAACAAAAATGCTATCGTTCGTTTTTGTGATATTTGTAAAGCTTTTGTCATCACGTGGACCAAATTGAACCTTAAGGCAATTATCACATTTAATATTTTTAGAGAGGGCAAATACCAAATATCCAGATAAATATGTGCTCTACGACTTTTTCTTCAAAATGCGAAAGATAAAAAAACCTATGCCTAAGAAAATGTCAATCGGCCGGAACTAACTCAGTTATATCGATATCGATACAGAGTGAGTAAACCATCCCTTCAGGTAGTCTCGGTACATAAAAACTCAAAGCTTGTAGAAGTCAAAATTCTAATTTAGAAATTCGTGGGTGACCTTATGCGTTAAGCAATAAGGTCAAAAATACATTCCTGTGATAAGGAAATTTGGCATAAATTACCATAAGTATAAAACTATCTCCTGTCAAAAACGCCCACTAGTCTTGTGGGAGTACCCATAGAGCTTGCGAAAAAATGTTAAATACTCGTTTATTTGGACATAGTTATTCAAAATAAGACTTTACAGAATGGTGATATGATTGAAAATAAAATATAAATACGACGCGAAGCAATTCGATTTTTTTTCATATTACTTGACTATTTCGGAAAATGGATGCACTATGAAAATAATTTGCAACGATTCAAATTGGAGGAAATTATAATTATTTACACAAAAAAATACTCGCATGTGAAATGAACAACCATCTTTTAGTCTGTTCAAGGGGTTTGATTTTTTTATAAAGACGCTGACCGCACAGGTAGTCATTTTTATCAGAGCTCCTTACTCGGCCATAACGATACTGCGACTGATGAAATCGATTATAGAAGTAGTTTTTATAAACGACCTTGATTAAAAAATCATGGTCCTTGGCAGAGGGGTAAGATCCATCAAGGCTAGTCCTTTGGTTACTTTGTCAAAGGTTACAGGGCATCAACATTGCCTTCTTTTTATTGTAATATTTTCTTTGTTCATAGATACTAGATAGATATTAAGGATAGAATAAGTAATTAATAATTTGTAACAATTTATTGGTATGTAAGGTACATAGCAGAGGAAATTAAATACTTAATGAAAGAGAAAAAAAATATAGACATAATTTATGTGTAAATAAATGTATTAAATAATCACTCATGTGCGGACTCAGTAAGAATAACCATCATGCCATTTAAAGACTGCTTTGGGCCCTGATGAAATCCTGCTAATGAGATACAGCTATTTGTACAAGGCTGGCCAAGGTAATGCTACTACCTCATTTGACCATGATGAGCTCCCACACTCCCAACTGGATACATGCACTATTCTCTTCCTTCTAAATCTTTGATGATTTCGAAGGAAGGGAATAGTGCTTTCCTTCTAAACCTTTAGCACTGAAGCAACAACAACAGTACCAGAAAATAACACCTACAACCTAGGCCTCCGCTAATAAACACTTTATTGGCTCATAATAAAGGATAATGCTATATTCCCAATGCTGGGTATGCAGATTCAGGATGGCAAGGCACAGCTGAAGTGCTGCTTTATCTTCTAAAGCAGCGAGCTGACGTAGGTACCTAAGCTAAAAGCTTCATAAACACTGCGCCTTAGAAAGGATACCTAGTTGGCTTGGTATGGTGTCGCACGTAGAACCCAACCGAAGATGTTAGGTTGGTTTTCAAAAATAACGAGTAAAATGTGAATGTTTCTCTTACCAGCCCTTTGATCATGCTCCCGATAATAGCCAGCTTTTCAGCTAGCTAACAAAGAAGCACTAAATCAACAACAGATTTTCTTTGTTTATAATCAATCAGCTGATCGGATCAGCTGTGCTTCTGCGTGTTGAGTTCCCTCCAAAAGGCAAGTTGTAGTTTCTTCTCACGTAGTAGGTATCTTCGTTGGTTTTCTTAGCACACAATTAGAGACTAGATTTGAATCCTATTCCTTCTTGGAAATATGCATGCAAAAATACTTTAAAGATCAGATTCGTCTCAAAATATGGTCTCACTCAAAGAGAATGCATGCACTAACTTCCTTCGACTGCTCTTCGGTTCAAATCCAAAAACTTCTCTGTCAGTCAACCAACTTCAACTTCAAAAATTAGTTTGATGTTTGTTGGGCTGCCAACACCAAACGAAAAAATTGCCGTGAATTAAATTCTTGACAATAAATTGGGATCTGTAGTTTGGACAGATACCGATTTTATCTTCGTACCTACATGTAAATCTATTTTGCTATACCTATTTTTTAATTATTTTAAGTAAATGACTAAAGGCTTTCTCACGTAGGTACACTAACAAGATTAGCAAAGTGCAGTTTCTCTCCTATTCTACAAAACATTTAACATAACTGGGAATTTAATAGATCACGGAAGGGAGGGATATCATTTATGGAAAATTGCTTACGCTTCTATAACAAGCTTTCATCTGAAGCAACCAAGCTCCCTATTCGTAAATTAAAACAGTAGATAAGTAAGTAGGTACATAAAACGAAATCTTATCACGAAAACCTTTTACTACATAGATAATTACATTAATTACGTATACTAATGATGTAAATGATGATTGGCCAGCTGCGCCCAGTTCCGCTCCGACAGTAGTTAGAAAATAATGTTAAGCTTAGGTTAGTCTTCTATGGTAGGTAGGTACTTACCTAAATATTGACCTATAACTAAATCAAATTTATTTACACTTAGATAGGCAAGTAATTATAAAAATAATAATAATCGTTTAATTCAGGCAACACAAGACAAGTACTTACAAAGTAACTTAACTAGGGCCCATTATATGATAAATACCTTAGAGACTAACATACATACATATTAATAAAAACAAAGACTCGTGTCAATGGCACTAGGTCAATGACGTGCGCGCGGTGTCGCGTGTCAGTCTTCCACAGAACTTCCTGAACACGACACACGTCGGCCAAAAACAGCTATCCACAAAAGTTGAGAGACGATCCGTCGGCACTCTCACCATAAATGACGCTAAGTTCACATTACGGCGTGACTCTAACTTCTGGACTCTCAAAGAGAAGTCGGATTTCTGTCGCAGGTACTTCACCACATCCTCGATTGTCACAGTGTAGTAGAGGCGTGACGCATAGCGTTGCGTGGTGGGTACTTCAGCACGTACGCGGGCACGGGTGCCCCGATGCGGTCGGTGAGGCTGCTCCGCACTGATTGCGACAAGAAAGTTTCCTCTTCTTACGCTCTACAAGCACAAAACCATCCCTGTTGCATCGGTCCTTCGCAGGACCCGAAGGCACAGCGGTACGGCTTGGATCGTGGCCGCCGCTCTGCTTCTTCCACTTAATGCTGTTAATAAATATATAAAAAAATAAATTAATGATGTATTCGTTTAAAAATCATAAACCTTCAGACTTACTAGTGGTTAAACCTAAAATTGAAGTGGACAAAATCAATAACAGCTTATTTCTTATTTAATAATAGTTACTATTTTATAAACCTGTTTATAGGTAAAATTTGACTTGTCTAAGTGTTTATTTTGTGAGAGTAAAGAAATAAAAGCCATTGAATTTAATATAATTAAACATTTTATTGGAGTTTCGAGAACTGATCACAATCAGCAATGGATTTTTTTAGAACTAGATCTGGCACTGTGGACATATTATGTGGAAACATTTAAAAGACGAACAATAAGACAATGTCAAAGTAAAATTTGCTGTGAATGTCAATGTCATGGTAACGACGTTGACACATTGGAAAATAAAGTGAGTGAGATCAATCAAACCACCATTCGAAGAAGGTGGCCCTCATAGACGCGACTTTTTATCGCGCCGTAATAATATCGCAGGCGAGATAAAGCATGGAAAAGATTTCCATGCGCGGCGCTTATAGTTGTATGTAGGTAAGTACAGGTCTACGACTAAATAATTATTTATTCGTAGGTACAGGTACCAAGAGTAAGGTACCAGTAGGGAGGTAAATAGTTTGGCGAGTGCAGTTTCAGGAGGCCGGGTGTGGGTGTCATCCAGTGTTTCAAAATTCGTTTCCTAATGATAGTTAAAAGAACTATGGGAATATTTGTTAATGAATGAAGTCAGGGTATCTACCAGGGATTGGGCTGCATAGTTAGGGTCGGTGAGTGATAAGATTGGAGATAGATCAGTTTTTCTATTTCTCTAATAGCAAGCGGGATATTTAGCTTTTGGACTGGGGACTTCTGGGAGTTTGGAAGAATGGACGTACCAAGACAAAAGCAGACAGGGGCGTGGTCAGTTCTCGGGAATTTAATATTAATAATAATGTATTTATTTTCAAATAACATATAGATCCATATGTTAGTAGGTACAAAAAATCTTAGACTATGTTCGTTTTAATTTAATTTAATGAAGGTTACCTACTATTGAATTAATAAGGAGATGGAGTATTTGTACATGACTCCATTCAATTTGTCGGCTATTGCTGTCAGGATGGTGTTGTTACTCCCACGTACTCTACTCAGCAGTGAGGCTGCCTTTTTTCTTATACAGGCGGCAAAGAATGGCGGCGGTGAATGACTGGATCACTAATATTATCACTTAGGTAGATAGTAGGTACCTAACTACTAGGTTGGTAATTAGGATTATTCATTCAGAAAATAAAACGACATTGAAGGCTTTAATACGAAAATGTAATGTCTTAGGTAGGTAGGTCAAGGAAGTGGGTAAGTACCTAAAGTACAAACCTATTTATAATCTTAATACTTAAACTAAATTCTATTCTGACACATCATGCGACACAACTAAAACAAAAAACGTAGGTAATCCATAATACTCTAGGGTACACTCATTAGGTAGGTACACACACATCTAAAACTAAATTATCACAATTACTTACCTAGGTAGGTACCTAATTAGGTAGTATACCACCAGCTAGAAATTGAGTTACTCTAAAGTATGCCCAATTTCTGTTCACTAGGGCGGGTCTAGTATTTCAACTTATAACTCGCTGGCTCAGCAGACTATATACATATAATCTAATGAATATCAACACAACCTTATTTCTAGCACTTCTAGCTAAAGTCTGAATTCTGGTCTAGCTGCTACAACTTCACTCATTCATAACGTAAACGACACAAGTACCTAGTTGGTCCCTTGGTACATTAAATGATATGACGAGAGTTTTTCAGTTTCTCCGGTTCTCCCTGTGGAGCTTTTCCCCTTTAGTAGTGTTAAGTAGGTAGATACTTCTTCTCTATCTACTCAGTTTAGGGAAGGTACTTACTGCAGAAGAGATACATTGTTGGTAAACCGAAATGGAATATACCACCTACTTCTCACTGCTTCTAAAAATATATTGAATGGAATCTTCATGGAGCGCAATCATTAGCATTATAACACCACCCCCTAAGATCCCCAGCACTGCTAACAATAAATTAATACTTTTTCCGTGATTATTTTGATTTAATTCCGGAACTAAATCTGCAAGGGCAATGTAAAAGAACGTGCCAGCGGTAGCAGCATATATCCATTGCGATGCGGACTCATGGTCTTCTGCGAGCCAGATCCCACCTGCCATACCCATAAAGCTGAGCACCGACGACAAAATATTATAGTAGAGAGCTCGTTTGATGGTCATTCCTGACCGCAGTAAGACGGCGAAGTCTCCGAGCTCGTGGGGCAGCTCGTGGCAGAACACTGCTAGCGCCGTGGCGAAACCAGTGACCGGATCCCCGCTGAAAGCTGCGCCTATCGCCAACCCGTCTGTCAAGTTGTGTAAGCCATCACCGACGATCACCATCAACGCTGTCGATGTTATCGGTCTCTCAACAGGAGGAGGCGGGGACCCTGGCATCATCGCACCTAGTTCTATGGGATCTATCTGTTTTGCACTTTCAACTTTCATTTCTTCGACAGTTATACCTGCCTGGTCGTGTGAGTGACTGTGACTACCATTCAAGGTTTGCATGATGGCTTCGACGGTGTAGAATAAGAGGATTGTGATGAATGTGACGCTACATTTTAAAACGACCTCGGTCTCTTCTTGTTGTTCAGGGCCATGAGATTTTAACGCGTGGGGTAGCAGGTGAAGTAAAGCATCTCCGCATAATGTGCCCACCGCGATGGCCACCAAGAAATGTAGGACCTGGCTGAAGATTGCTGATTTCAAGAGTGGGACTATCGCCACTCCTAGGAGACCGGTGGCGCTGATCACTAGGATGCTCAAGCTTGCGTAGATCCACACTGAAATAGGAATAAATTATAAATCTCCAATGTCTCGGATCTATGGAACTGTTTACGTAGGTACTTGTTTAATGGAATGTTCTTCTACCTATCATGACTTTTACACTGACGAACGATTACCTAGCTTTTACATCTTAGGGGTACCATTGTGACCCGCTTATGAGATTTTTTCTTTGTCTTTAGGTGTATTCTCTGTTGGTAGTTCTAAATAAATAGATAAATAAATTACCTAAATATCTCTCAGTTTTTTCAGCTGGCGCTTCAGTCTTGAAGCAAGAGCGCTGATCCAGTTGGTAGACCAGGGCAGGGCACATCTCCAGGAATGTTTTCGGATTGATAGTGATCACGCCAGGCTCGCTCTCCATCCCGTAAAAGTCCAAAATTTGTTTCGGGGAAAGGCATGACTTTTGGAGCTTGGGTTCCTCCGCCCCTGTGAGTAGACAGAAAAGGGTAAAAATAAATCAAACACCTAGAGAAAGAAGAAGGAAACACATATTACAGATGTTCTGTAATCTTTGACCTGAAACTATATCTCTATGTAAACTCTATGTTGACCTGAAACTATATATGTCTGATAAACTATATACTAAATTCCAAGTGAGTGAGCGATCTCACTTTGCTTGGCAACAACACAGTGCGGGTAAGGGCCTATCTAACGATTTAAATCTTTGGTACAAACAGCTTTGCTATCGGTCGGTACTGACCGCACGAGGGCGAGTCCGGGGTGCCGTAGGGTATGCCGGAGAAGGGTCGCACGGGTGTAGAAACTAGGAACTTATATTTCATAATCTATAAATCTACTACCCCCGGAAATATCAATAATACTGTTACGATAAACACAATATCAAAGGACTAGCATTTGGCATCATTTCAAGAAAATATCCTTGGGTGATCAAGGGTCAGACGAAGTTACCTCGTTAACCGTCATCCTTAATAGGATAATCACGAGATAGGTGTACTGTAGAGACCAAGACGGGCAAGACGGAACATTATGTCGTTTGAGCTGGTTAGAGCCACAGTTTTTTAGATGTAAATTTAGGTGTCTACTAGCCAGCTTAATCAACGATAACTATAATACAATATACCTAGGCATAAATAATATATTCTGGCCAGTTCAAAGAGATTTTTTTTACATTGACTTAAAACACCTATTCATATTTAAATTGTAAAAAATAGCCATTTCCTTTCATTTTCAATAATGCATTTCTTTGCAAAGATAAAACCATAACGGCAACCAAATCAGTAAAGTAGTGCAAAAATATAGGATGTCATATTTTTATGTAAAATCTATTGATCCGATTTTCTGCAAAAGTAAAAGATTTATAAATCGATGCCTGTATGCATTTTTGGTTTTCATGGTTAATCGAGTTCATGAATCCTTTTGTGACTTTTCTCTTACTCTCGTGGTCTATATTGCCATCAACTAGATACCACCCTGTATACTTAGGTAGTATGTACGTAGTACCTAGGTTCTCACAAAGATATCTTTTCTAAGTTTTCTATAAAGACGTGACAAGGTTATTTTGTTAAGAACAATCGACACGTGAGCTAAACAAATATTTTTATGAAGAGACAATAGAATTAAACAAATAATTTTATCAATTTGTTTGTGCGTACGTACTTAACAATACAATTATTGACCTTAGAGGTAGGAAATTGTATTAGATTCAGGGTCACAGAGTTTCTCTTGGTACCTACCTACTTATAGTTTTTGTGTCCAACAACCAACTTACGTCGAGTTTTACTTTCAATTTGATAATGAATAGGTAGGTTCAGTTCGTCATCATCATCATCATCAGCTTGTGCTAGACATAGGCCTCCCCAAATGAGTGCCATAGCGCCCTGTCTTCAGCTTGCCGCATCCAGCATCTGATTGCAGTCTTTCGCAGGTCGTCATCCCACCTGGACGGAGAGCATTCTACACTACGTGGCCTAACAAAAGGTACCTGGTTGAAGAAAATCTAACTAGGTAGATCGGTATATGGTACAGATCTTAGATCATCATCATCATCAGCTTATAGTAGTCCACAGCTGGACATAGGCCTTCCCTAATGAGCGCCATAGCGCCCTGTCTTCAGCTTGCAGCATCCAGCATCTGCCAGCAGTCTTTGCAGATCGACATCGCACCTGTTCGGAGGGCGTTCTACACTACGTTTGCCGAGTCGCGGTCTCCACTCAAGAACAAGTTTACCACAGCGGTTGTCGGTTCTTCTCGAGATATGGCCAGCCCACTGCCACTTCAGCTTGCTAATCCTTTGAGCTATGTCGATAACCTTGGTTCTCTGTCGGATGTATTCGTTGCAAATCCTATCCTTCAGAGAAACTCCGAGCATAGCTCTCTCCATAGCTCGCTGGGCGACTTTAAACTGGTGGACTAGCCCTACCGTGAGTGTCCACGTCTTAGCTCCGTAGGTCATCATAAGTCATAACGGGTAGGACGCACTGATTGAAAACTTTCGTTATCAAACATTGCGGTATGGATGACGAGAAGACTCGACATAGTTTCCCGAACGCTGCCCAACCTAGCTGGATCCTTTTTTTGGCCTCCTTCTCGAAATTGTTTTTACCTAACTGCAGAATCTGCCAAGGTACTCGGTGTACTCGGAAATAATTTCGAGAAGATCTTAGATCAGCTACTCCTATATGGCTGCATCAGGTCGTGATGGTGCCGTTAATCTCATGAATAGTCAATAGTGGCTACTAGTTCTACTTATGGCAATGCTTTATAGGTACTACAGTAAACGTGGCTTTATCATCAATCAGCGATCTATACTTAATTAGTCGGTAGGTATGACTATGAATGTAACCTAGATGTATTGCGTGCAATGAATTTTTAATCTAACAACAGAGTTATTTTTTAAGAACATAAGAGCCTATATTACAACGTAATTTTTTTGTAGAAAGGATAAACATAGGATTTTGCGTTCATAAGACCGCTCTTATGAACGCAAAATCCTATACAACAGAGTTATTTTTTAAGAACATAAGAGCCTATATTACAACGTAATTTTTTTGTAGAAAGGATAAACATAGGATTTTGCGTTCATAAGACCGCTCTTATGAACGCAAAATCCTATGTCTTGACATGCCCTGTCCTGCGACAGATGCCAAAACAACGCAAAGCAAGCCCAAAAATCATGTTTTAGCTTATTATTTATTAATTTGGACTTTATTTGAAGAAAAAAAACCGAAACATGAAATGTTCTTTGTACTAACTTATATCACTTACTACGATTATTCTCAAGAACTTCTGTATTCATTAAGAAATTAAGGTTTAGAATTAATTTAATTATTAATTTTTAGGTAAGAATTTAGAGGTAACTTTGCGATTTCTGTCGAGAAAATTTTATGGAATCGTGTTTTCGAAACATAAACATATTATATGATCGATAGAGTAAGTCCTGAACTGTGTATACAACCATGTATAAATTTCAAAGTTAAATATTTAGTAATTAGAAAGATAATGGAGGTCTGACGGAGTTGATTTGAGATAGTATAGGCCCTTAAAAAGCCTACTGTGTTTGCCTACTGTTAGAACCCAACAGGGTAAAAAGCCTACTGTGTTTACCTACTGTTAGAACCCAACAGGGTAAAAAGACGATTACTTTTGAAGGGGCCCAGTTCTATGTATAACAGACTACCTGAAGACATTAAATGTACTGGAACGTTTGGCGTGTTTAAAACCAAATTGCAAAAATATATACCTGAAGATGTAACACTACTAGAATCAATATAGAAAGACGAAAAAAACATTATAATAAGATGTAAGTAACATGGTTGTTGTAAATGAGAAATAAAGATCTTTGAACTGAAAAAGTCAACTTGGTAATCAACGCCCTATTTTTATCGGAGCAAAGCCCTCAATTTGACACATCCATCATTCAGTCACGTTTTATAATACATCGTTTACGTTTTAGCCTTTCAGACATGTTGATGCTTCAAGCCGTGGCTTCAAGCACAAATGTAATAATACTATACTAGTCTTCAAGTTAAACCCCCGAAAATCAAACGCAGTTAGATTTAAACATGTCATAATGTCGCGATTTTTTGACAGATAGTATCAATGAAAATGAGTCAAAAAACCACGACTTGAGACGTGTTTAAATCTGAGCGTTTGAGTATTCTGGGGCAAGGTCCTGGATATGCAACTAAATAATAATTTGTCCTATTTGTCCTCCTAGCTGACTTTCGGCCATGGCGGCGCGGTAGTGGCCAGTCTCTGCCAAGAAGAGCTAAGTATGTGCTCGTGACATAATATGTATGTGTGACACATATGACCAAATAGAAAAAAAACTCATTCTAAAAACGTTACTGTTGTAGGTAAACAGGGGTCACTATAATGCACGACAATTTATTGCACGGCTGAATAATGTACACCTTGATAATCCTTGCCATGGCTTCCAATTTTAAAAGGTTTTGACACGGATTATCAAAGTGTACATTATTCGGCAGTACAATAAATTGTCGTGATAATTCACGACAATTTATTGTACTGCCGAATAATGTACACTTTGATAATCCGTGTCAAAACCTTACTCTAATTAGTGACCCGGTAAACAGTACTTCATCATCATCATCCACAGCCGGATTTTACCCACTGCTGGGTATAGGCCTCCCTCAGTTTGTGCCATCCACCACGGTCCTGTGCTAACCGCCTCCATTGCCGCCCCGTACTATGTCGTCCACCCACCTTGAAACTGGGCGTCCGGTGGCGAGGTGATGATAGGTGGAGCCACAGAGCAACTGATTGGTGGCCAATGATGGGAAAAAAGAGACAGTACTTACTCGGAGGCAAAGACCGCCGGTGCCTATGCTGGGGGTCGTGCAGCTGCCTGAATGTGCCGTTGATCCGATGAAGCGTGATATCATGAGGCGAGTTGAACATCCGCCCACCCACCGCGCCCAAACCCAAGTTCTCAAGCAAGTGCTCGAAACCCTGAAACATAACAATTCCTTTTTTACTATAATAGTAATAAATATTTTTTTTCAGACTACCAAGAACAGTTACACTAGCACTTTTTTGCACTTTTTTTGAGTGTACTAAAATTCCCCCAAAGTAAAATTGGTGTGAGTTGCAGAACGAAGAATACAGCTTTTTTACGATTCGTCAACTCATACAAGTTGGGACAAGTTAGATGGTGTGAGTTGACGAATGATTCCCAAGAACTAGACTATTCAACTGATCTTGGTAGTAGTAGGGACCATAATAATATATATACCACTAAAATCATACATAAAATATAAAAACGTTATTAAGAATAACATCTTTATTAAGAAAGAACATTAAAAACGAATAATATAATTAAATTAAAACTAGTTACCACCAAGGTTACCGACATAGCTCAAAGGATTAGCAAGCTGAAATGGCAGTGGGCTGGCCATATTTCGAGAAGAACCGACAACCGCTGGGGTAAACGTGTTCTTGAGTGGAGACCGCGACTCGGAAAACGTAGTGTAGGACGCCCTCCTACCAGGTGGGATGACGATTTGCGAAAGACTGCTGGCAGATGCTGGATGCGGCAAGCTGAAGACAGGGCGCTATGGCGCTCATTAGGGGAGGCCTATGTCCAGCAGTGGACTGGTATAGGCTGATGATGATGATGATGATGAAAACTAGTATTTACAATAGAACCAATTGAGCTAACTGCATACTGTTGCAAACAATCTACAGGTCAACTGATCCATATCAATACCATTCGGAAGCGTGCCCAAGACAGGGCTGCATTGCCCCTCTGTATATATCTGCAAGTTATTAAGTGTTATAATATTTTTATAAAAAAAATTGATTGCATTTTTTTTCATAATAAAGAATTTATTACGAATCTAACCTTATTTGTGTTGGAAGAACATCAACGTTAGACTCGTGCTCGGAGGGATGCGGTACGCGCCCTAGAACCGTACTCACCTTGAAGAAGGGGATGAAACAATGGTGTTCTTCCAACACAAAAAAGTTCGTAATCGGTAATGAATAACAATTCCTGTATTATTTCATCCTGGGTTCAAAGTCAAATCTATTATAGGAAGTAACAGCGGAAAATAAGGCTAGGTATTGTATTAATCAGATATTATCATTAACGTCAGGTATTATATATAGTACATAATATTAGGAAACAAATTAGTTGTAAACATCAGTAGGTAAGTAGGATATCTGATAGCTATAAGTCGGAAAGTCAAGTTGAAGGATTTTCAGTAACGATAGGCGTTGATAATAATTAAGGTCGTAATTAATTTTGTAAATAAAAAACCGTTATTCCTGAAAACAATAACTTTTTAGTTTAGATATTTCTAGACTTTTTTCTAGCTCGGCTTCTCATGGTTAGCAAAGCAGTTTAGTAGTATATACGTGGGTAGATATATGACAATAAAACCTTGGTTCTTACCAAATTTCATGATTCTAGATCAACGGGAAGTACCCTATTATAGGTTTTGTGTGCATGATATGAAAATTCAGGACATAAACGACAAAAAAAATTTTCGACTGCGTTGACATAGAAGTTTGAAATATGTTTAATAATATATTTATCACGGCCCCAAGAAGATACGAGTATATGATACTTGTATACTTGAGTATATTATTCATTTCCACTCATTCTCAAAGCTCATTGCTTGATATTTTAACGAGGATAAATCCTGTCATGATATCAAATGCAATAAAGTCTCTAGAGAGACGTATAAACTTAAGCATTGGAGTCAATCGAAACCATTTTGATCAACTGATTAGTTAAGTAAAATTGAGATACTAAAAGTATAGATATCGTTATAATTTGCTGTATGTATTTGCAAAGATTGATCCTTATCAGCTACAGACTCCATTGGTTCAATAATACAGGGTGTATTTAAAAAAAAAAACATTTGGGTCCATTTCATTCAAGACTCTTGAATGAAATGGACCCAAATGTTTTTTTTAATCAATCTCTTGAATCAAGAGTAAGTTTAAAAAAAAAAATATGCAGTTATTGTTTTCTTATAAATCGAGAGCATGACTCCTTTCACGACTTTTCCCTAACTCGTGGTTTCGGACTTGGCCATCACCGTCCTTCTCAAACAAAGTGATCCTTTATGGGTTTCTTTTTTCGTCAAAGGTTTTCTTTTTCGTTTTGATGTACGGAGCCCTTAAAAGATTCTAGTGGGTATGATTTTTTCCAATAATTTCAGCAATCATAGCGACATTTCACCCATTTTACAAAACGTTTATGAATTATAGGTAGGTACATCTAAACTTTTCTCATGAATTACTCCGTCCAAACAACAACCGTGAACAGTGTGAAAGAATAATGAATATCCGTAGTTTTTATCGTATTCAGCGAGACAAACGTGGCGGGTCAATGAAGTGAAAAAAAAGGTTACAGTTACTACGAAATATTAGGAAAAAAAACTAAAAATCTTTATTTTGTAAAATTACAGTTTACGTAGTAGGTATGTAATATGATAATACTTAATTTATTAGTAAATGAAGAACGTGTCCGTGATGGTAGCGTACACATAACCGAATTCACGTTTGTTGTTATGCCTAATATATAGCGTGTATATAGAGTATAATTAGTGTAAAAGTAAAATAAATAGCGCCTCCTTGGTTTAAGAAATAATGACCATTGTTTGTGGGTACGCCAGCATAACGTTATGCTAGCGTACACACGACCGTTCTCAAAAACGGCTTATACTATAGCAACAAAATTTATACACAATTTAGAGTATAAATAGCGTTTCAGCTATGCAAAATTTCATAATGATTGCTCTCATAGGAACAGAGATATGGAACAAGACTATAAAATAACACCTGAGCTGGCGTTATGCTAGCGTACCCATTAAAAACCGAAATAGTACCTATTTTAATCGTGAAGACGTAACAAACATCATCTATCTAAACTTTCGCATTTGTAATATCTATATATTAGTATAATTTAGGTAGGTAGGTAAGGTACCAATTTACCTATTGTAAAATATGGCTAGGTGGAGGAAGTACGTAGGTACCTAACGTACCTACTTTCTTCGTCCTTAGGCCGCCGTTTAAAAAGGCTAAATCTCTAATATCTTTTTTTTATTAATCCATTTATCCACTGCACAATGCGTTTTCCCGGGCATCTTTGAACTCTATTATATTATCATACAACCAGATAGAAGACATACCTACCTACTCGTATATGTATTATCAATTTATCATAATAATCTGTGGCAGCGAGCGGCCCTTCGCAGCGCTAACCCCCAGAAAGAGCGAAAACTGTAGGTAAATAACGCGAGTGACGGAGCACTGCTGCCCCGACCATGACGACGCATTATCTCTATCTCTTTCACTTCCATGGATAATTCACATGCATCTTTCTCTATCTTTCATTGTGACCAATACCTACATTGCTTACTGCTCAGAGTCCAAACAAGATCTAGGAATAACGAAACGCAATTCCATTCGTACAACTAATCAAAGAATCTCATCCGAAAATATAGGTATGTAAGTAGAAGTAGTTAAAAATAAAAATCGAAGATTATGGGATATTGCTCTTCGTTGCAATGTAGTTCCGCCGTGGTCTGCTAGATGGCGCATAAACGTGACTTCTGAACAAATAGGTAAATTAACAAAACCTTACAAAATGCTTTAAATAAAGCTAAATATAGATAAAAATACTCGTGACAGCTCATTTATAGTAACAAAACGACTAATTATTACTATCTACTACATTGTTCGGTGTATTGATTCAATAATAACTTATTTTTTGTTTGCGACAGTACCACAACAAAATTTGTTCCTAGAACTTTACATCAACTTTTTATAGTGTTTGATTACGAATTTCCATAAAGTATGACTACTGGGAGAAGGAGGATTTCACACATTATTTATAAATATAACATTTACATTAAGAGAACCTCGTTTTCTATAGGAACTAGGTATTTCGGTTTTTAATGGGTACGCTAGCATAACGCCAGCTCAGGTGTTATTTTATAGTCTTGTTCCATATCTCTGTTCCTATGAGAGCAATCATTATGAAATTTTGCATAGCTGAAACGCTATTTATACTCTAAATTGTGTATAAATTTTGTTGCTATAGTATAAGCCGTTTTTGAGAACGGTCGTGTGTACGCTAGCATAACGTTATGCTGGCGTACCCACAAACAATGGTCATTATTTCTTAAACCAAGGAGGCGCTATTTATTTTACTTTTACACTAATTATACTCTATATACACGCTATATATTAGGCATAACAACAAACGTGAATTCGGTTATGTGTACGCTACCATCACGGACACTGAAGAACGCAAAAGATTGAGACATGAAAGCGTATGCCGTAGCAATGCCGTAGAGTGCTACGCCAGCACGAAGAGGCTCCGGCCATCCTCCTGGGAAAAGACTTCAACGCGCTTCAAGACGTGCTACGCGAGACTGCTACGAAATTTGTTTATACAGATTTTATTACCTACTTTTACTCAAGGGATCATATTTTTTCTGCAAAATACCTTCCTAATTCAAATTTTATGTCCAGCCTTCCAACAGAAAACAAGATCCGGCAAGTGCAAGCGTAACTCGCGCGCCGAGGGCTTCGAACATTTTGTCAATTATACTAATAGGTATCGGTTAGAAACTTGTTTTTTCTGTTCCGTGGTTAGAAACTTTGCTATACTGACTGTACATTTTTTTATTTAATAGGTAGTTCAAAGAGTATGGACACTGTTGGTTACTTTAAAATTTAAAAAAAAACTGTTGTGAAATGTACTATTTTTAAAAAAGATTTTTCGACTTTTTCAAATTACTTCGAAAAATATGAAATCTTCAAAAATTTTAAAAAATGTTTTGAGACCTACAAAACAATACCTTTAATTTAATACCGAGATCGAGTCGATCGGACCAGCCCTGCTTTTGAAAAAAAATCCCCCCATTTTAGACCATTTTTCAAAAAGGGTTATTTTTTCAGACTTCTCTGTATTTTTATATATAGGTCAGTTCTGTTAGTTTATTTTTTTAAAATCAGTAATGGCGCACAGAATGTGTTATTATTTCAAATTTCAAGTTAATAGCTGCAGTAGTTACTGAGATATTCAAGAAAGAAGCATAACGGACAGAGCGAGACCATATGGATTTCGAAACCGATCTCAAAACCCTAAAAATGTATTCTCAAACTCAACCAACTGAAAATTCCTACATAAATGACCTAAAAAACCAAATTACCTGTTTGGCCTCTGCGATTGATTTAGTACCTAGGTTCAAGCGATAGATAATATGAATGATAATATATTTACTATAGCTAGGTACAAAAATATTTATTTATTTATTTTCTTCAAAGAACGAGTTTTAAACACTTAAATCATAAGTATTTTATATGTCCTCGCATATAAAAAAAAATTAAATAGACAAATAGACATAATAATAAATAGACCTTCCGATTGCTACTCGATACTGTACACATGGAGAAATAAACTTTTCTAATGTAATATATATAATCACCTAAACACAGTGTTTCACAAATCAAAATCACTCCCAAACAGGCCAGCGCAATAATGGAGATGAAAAATGCTTTGACACTGAAGCTGGTCGCCGCTGCCTTGCCACAAGACAGAACGTCTTGTTACCAAACAACTAGAGAACTTAGATACAATGAAGTCCACAAAGAGCAACAAAGAATAACTAACAGATAACAAAACCTTATACATACATATAGTACTTACCTACTCCATATAGGTAGTTAGTTACTACTGAGATCACAGTAGAAAGGATATTCTAATGTGAAAATTAGCATTGAAATATAAACATTGGATCAACGAAAAAGAATACCTTGTAATATTCTCACTGCCTAAAATTGTCTCGTGGGAGAAAGAAAGATAGACAATAAAAACACACTAACCTACCTAACCTACAATACAATGATGACTATTTAAGTTGGGCCATTCATTAGATAATCACTATCGATAAAAATCGATTTTATGTTGATGATTCGTCTCAATTACCATGATAAGAAAGGTTACTGCAGACCAATCGCCAAACTATCAGAATTTTATTGTCGCACAAGCATAACATAGACAAATAGTACATGCCATGCTCGTTGCTTGGAGAGATTGATAAAAGGGTAACCTTGACTTGTTTCGAGCTATGTAGTTTCTCCATCTGCCTTTTAGGTTTTCCAGATCCGTTTCGAAACACTTATGGTCTCGCTCTGTCCGTCCTCGCTCTTTCTTGAATATCTCACGTCAACCTCCTCAACAGCCTATAATAGTCCACTGCTGGACGCAGGCCTCCCCCTTATTTTTTTTAATGTAATGGACGTAATGCCCATAATCCCCACGCTGGGCATGCGGGTTGGGGATCGCAGTTCGGTGGTAGGTCTATTCAGCAAGAGGCGCTGCTGCCCGCCCCCCGGTGTATGTCCTTTAGTCGCCTCCTACGACTCCCACCCCACGGGAAGAGTTGGGATGGTGCAAATTCTAAGCTGGCACCACACCACACCGCCATATATCAAAGGACACACAACACAAAGGACAACATCAGTACAATATATTAAGGCCCTGATGACGCCTTCATAGCGAGATGTGTGAAAATGTCCGTAGCGTAAGAGGCTTTTTCAAATAGGGTCTCACCAACGAAGCTGTGCTGTGCTGTGAGATCCGTACTGGCTATAGACTGAAGCGGAGATATGCGCTGGCTCGAGTGGCGGAGCTGTGTGCGGCGAGCAAACTCAAAACTCAAACTCAATAACTTTATTTCTTTAGGCTTACAAAATAAGCACTTAGACAAGTCAAATTTAATACTATAAACACAGGTTTATAAATAGTCATTATTATCAAATAAGAAATATGATGTTATTGATTTTATTCGAATGTTTGTTGAGATGTTCATCTCAACAGCGCTGGCGAGGCATGGGTCACATCTCCGCTCATCTTTTCTCGTCTCCACTGCACGAGGTCAGCTTGCGAGGAAAAACTTATCCCACTTCGATCTTTCTTTGTTTCTTCGCATACAACGGATACAATCCGCTCGGTGGTCTCCAGTGAAGCTGGGCAGATACGAGTTATGTGAATAAAGACGTAATTTGGTTGTTGAAAACACACGTTATCTTCTCCGCTTATATTATCAACTCAGCTTGAACTTGAAGAAACTTGAGACTAAGGTGTTGTGAAAATTTTGGTTTCCATTCATATTTTCTTTAAGCTTATGTAACACGACAGAGCAGCCTGTCCTTTCGTATGGAGATTAATCAAAGGCCCCTATACCTAGTAGTTGATTAAGGACTGAAATTTATTGATAATGATGATGAATGATAATGGTATATCTGTAATTAACCTCACACTTCGGTGTAGAGTTTCGGGTCGAACATCTGTTAATGTGTTTACCTTTTCTGTACAGAACAATGCCTTCAAATTGTACCTAAGTCTACGCAGTTTTATAGAGTTTGTCGTTTTAAAAATAAATGGCACAAACGCGTGAAAATTTTACGATTCCCATTATAATAGTGATCAATGATCATCAATCGTCTAGAGTGATAATGATTATTTCTATACACAAACATAATTATGAGGCAAGATAATACTGTGTGAATTGTCCATATTTATTGATGTGATTTATCAATGCGTTCATAATATAAAGTATTTAATACAGAATGTGTGAATGGGAACATGTACTAAGCGGCGCGTTAAGGCGCATACCCCACCCAAACTAGCGCCACCACCTAATTTTAAAAAACCCATATACGTGATACCTATCATAAGCTTTTTTTAATGCCTCTGTAATAGTTTTATTCTATTTAGTTTAGGCAGAGATACGAAAATAGTATTTGGTGGCCACCAAGGGCAACTTCGTATCTCTGCTTAAAGTAAGTAGAATAAAACTATTACAGAGGTAATAAAAAAAAAGCTTATGGTGGTTATCACCTTATCACAAACTGGAAGATGGATTTTTGAAGATTCCTTTGTTAAACGGAATAATAACATAAAGTAGGTGGCGGCGCTAGTTTGGGTGGGGTATGCGCCTTAACGTTCTTATTACATCTTAACGCACTCACTGCCCATCTTACAATGCGACAGGCAGGCGCTCCCCGCCCAAAGCCCATGTAGGACTAATAGATAGACATGTGCGCTGAAGGTGTTAGTATTTTTCGTAAATGCGGTAAGGAAACCCTAGGTAGTTCGAGGTTTTGTTTCAGTATGAAATTAGAGAACTAAAAGTACCTAAGTAATATGTTTCGTGTTAGCGAAATATATTAGGTACTTATTGTTTGTTCATAGGTAATTAAGGAGATAAGATTTCTTTGGTAGAACCGTGTTTATTTCACTGTTTGTCATTCGTTACATTAGTACCGTTTGTGCACACTGGTTACAAACCATAGTGAAATCAGTCAGCAAATAACAAAAAAACAAGAACATTGACAAAGTGACTCTGAGACACGTTTATCATTGCCCCAAGGGACTCGAATCTGCTACTTCCGCAATTACAGTCTCCGCGGTCATTTGGTCCAACATATGTTCTGTCATTCTTCTTCTAGATTTATATTGTTATGAATTCAAAGGTGCTTGTTTGATAATAGTCTAATTTGCTCTGCAATCATTAATAGCTACTTCATCCAACCACGCAGGTGATAGTTACGAATAAAACAAACTATGAGTAGGTATGTATTCAATGTGAGAACAATAAGATGAATGTTAGAAGAACAAACGACGTACTAAATGTAGCAGGGCTGATAGGATCAATTATAACTTGTCAATTGTGGGATATTACTGATAGATAAGCAGGTGTTTTCGTGATAAGAAGGCATATTCTAGGTTCGATGAACTTCCGTTTACGAAATAGGGAAAGGTGTTTTAGAAAATCTTGGTTAGGTTTCTAGCTGCGCCGTGAATTATAACAGGTTGGAAAGTATGGCAGTTAGGTATACCTACTATCAATAAGTTGTTTACACTGGTAATACTGGGTACAGGTAGCGGCTCATTCATAATGTAGCGTATCCATATCATAATATTTTGATTTTTACTCTAAAAGAATGTCAAATACCTAAATACATTAATTACTTACTAACCTTTGTCGTTGCGATATTTCTGACAAAGCGTTGTTCAAGCTAATCATCACAAAACCGGCATTAACGTATGAAAACAATGGCACCTATAAAGTATTGAAGTATAGAGTCCTAACTAGGACTCTACATAGATACTTTATATTACCACATTTTGCGTAGAAAATTGTGAACTCAGATAGTGAGCATTAAATTGAGTAAGCACATACCTACTTACTTACATTGGTATTATACCTATTCACGTTGAGGTAATAAACTAGAATTTTACTAATATTAATATATATTATCTGATCTTACCTCGAATGTGATGACACCCCTGGCTCTATCGCCGTACTTGTCGAATATCTTGTGAATGAAGTATTGTTCAGCGGCGGGGAGTGTGTTGTTGTCGACAGCCTCCAGGGTCTGAATCTGGTCGAGGTTGGGCAGTAGGGCGCCGGCGTCGGCCGCAGCGCCGCACAGCGCCAGAGCTACGACGGTACAGCGTGTCCACATGGTCGCGACTGAGAGCGCGCCTCCGCTCGCGGGGACGGCACCGGTGCGCCCGCGCTGCTCGATCTGCTTCGATTACCTCGTTCGCGATAGTGACGCGACGCACTGAGCTCACGCATCAGCAGGGACGGGACGTATTAATTTGTTTATTTTTTTTAAACAACAAAAATTACCTAACACTTATCAATTATACAAGTTATAGCGAGCGGGCGTCTGACTGGAGCACTGACATGCGTCTGAGTCGCCGACTTTCACCTAGCGATCGTTGAAGCCTCCGAGGCCGGTTCTACACCCGTTACTGATAATGAGGTGTATTTGCAAAGTGGCGAGAAAACCTTCGTTCTAACAGTTTTTGTTGGATGAAACTGTCACTAACTTTCAAGGATAGTTTCTGATCGAAGGTCTCCTATTGTTTTGTGGCGTAACTAAACTCCAATGTGGAAGTGACACTGTAGCAGATTTATATAATTACATTGTAACGTGTAGTCTCGTAAATCGACGATTGCAAACTGATTAAACAAAACTTGGTCTACACTTATTTATATTTTATACAGTGGTATGTAACATTGTTGAAGCAAAAAGTTTATGGGATGTTTACATATCTACTTCAAAATATCAGTTGGACTTTTCTACCAATTTTATTTACTCTTTTATCGGATAAGTACATACAGTATATAAATACCGACGCAGATAGCACAAATCCTTCTAAAACTCACTCAAATTTGGTAATGTGTTTTTATAGTATAGTCGTATTGTCATTAGTATCAATTAGTAATTATAATATTTCATTGATTTACATTGCCTTAATAAGTCTAAATAACGTATCTAAGGTTTTTTTAATATTGTTTACCCCGCACTCTGTTTATCTCTAAGACTGTATCATGAAGTATCTAGCATAGAGATCTAGGACTCCGATAGACTTTAAGGTCTCTGTCTCGTTTTTGTTGCAAGGGCTTAACAAACGAAATAATACCCTGCCAGATTTCTACCAGTCTCTGCTTTTAAAATAATAACTTCTCAACCAAACCTACCAAAATAACTCATTATCATAAAATAATTCAATTTAAAATTCCTAATCTCTTCCTTGTACGTGGTAGAGCTGCAAAAATAGTACTGCAATTTTCATTGTTTTCGCGAACGCCAATCAGCGTTTTTGGCTCATTAGATAGAGTCGTTTTATAGTCAAAGCACGTGTACCTACCTCTGATTAATTATTCACGACTGGTAGTTATGGACCACGTGGTAACCGCTCGTAGATTGCATTTTGTTAGACCGAACAATATTACCGTTATCACAACGAAAAAAAAATGGAGTCGCAGTTTTTACGTAGTCCAATCAAAACCAATGCGGTCAGTGACCGAATATAATCCACAGCTTCAAAAATAGCTAAGGAAAAAGGTAGTCATCTTATTTCAGTAAATTTCCTCAATAAAATAAATAAGGCTGGACAATCCACACAGCATCATCTAGCCCCAACTAATCTATTTTGAGAACTTATTTTTTGGGAACTCATTTCTTAGAGATGATACCCAGAGAGCGGTTAAGCACTATAACAAAGAATCCGTAGAGTGTGTGTACTTGTGACTACATGACTGATAAACATAATACAATAAATTATATAATTTCAAAAAATACTTACTACATGCTAATTTACTACAAAAAGCAAAAAAAAAAAGGAAAATACAATGCAGATAAGATAGGGACGTACTTAGCGTTAATCACTTTTTCTAGAAGATACAGAACGAATGAGGTAAAATAGTGTTACCACAGGTATTGCTAAGGTGCCCATTCCACTCATCCAATTTCTTTGTCCAATGTACATTTGATCAAAGAACTTGGATGACTTCATCCAATTTACTAGCAACACCGATACTTGATCAAACATTTTTACAAGTTTCTGTCCGCGGCTTCGCACGCGTTGTTTTTATGAAAACGTATTAGTACATATTTCCATGGAAACGTGATGGAAACTGAAATTTTATGGGATATATGTTTATTTCAATCCTATGGTTTATTTTAGCTTATGAAGCGACACTTATGCAAATTTTTAGCCCGATCTGTTGAGAAGTTTTGGCGTAAAGAAGTAGGTAAGTACGTAACAATCTTCTGTCTATCCATGCAAACATTCGCGTTTTTAATATTAGTGTGATTTGATAAAATATCATTTGAAATCAACTACGCAAATTACTTAGGAATCTTGGACAAAGATATTGGATGAGTGGAATGGGCCTTCATCCAAGAACTTTGATCAAATATTGGACAAAGATATTGGATGAGTGGAATGGGCACCTAATGTAGACCCAGACATTAAATATGTACCTACTTACCCACATACTCACGTTCAAATATAAAGTTCATCAATGAAAACAGCAATTACGGAAAATATGACTCATTGGTAGATTTAAGTAGAAACCACTACAAAGTATAGCTGAATTTGTTTGTATGTTTACGATTTCGTGTTTATCAAGACTGTGCCCATCGCAAACATTTCCAACGGACGTAAATAAGATAGCTTAGGTTAAGTCAAAATTACCCACATTTGTGTATTGATTGAAATGTGTCGGTATAATTGCAGAAAAAAATTGATTATAAATTATGTAGGGCCTATTGTATAAAACACCACTGTAAAACTCGATCGGATTTCGACATATTTTTTTACAGTAGGGGGCTACCTATATAAAACACCACTGTAAAACTCGCTCGGACTTCGACATTTTTTTTTTACACTAGTCTATTTTTTTCATTCACTAATCAATGCATTTCTCAATCTGTTTTTGCTATAGCATTTTTAGATAAGTGTGCTATTAAATGCTTACTGTCTTTTGTGTGCCAAATGTACAAAGATCATAACCTACGTTCCACAAAGGAATAGTATTCCTTTTATAGAAAAAAAACCTGTTGCTAGGTCGCCTAGGAGATATCGCTCTCAGCTATAATACCGCCTATTGTACTGAGCATGTTTTAAATTTAGTTATAAAGTTTTATTTTTGTTATAATAAGACATAACAAAGTCCATTATATTTATAATGTATACATTGATTCATTCTGTTTTGCAATTATTTTCTAAAAGCTTAAAGAAAAAATGTACCTACAGTCACCTGAGTGACCGACTAATAAATAATTTGCCCACTTCATTGATATTCCATTTTTGTATAACACTGGTATTTCTAACTTTCAATGCAAAAATAGCAAAAAAAGTAACAAAGAATATTCCTGTCCTCCCATATTATAGGGGCAATTTTTTAAATTAACAAGTAAGGTTAAAATTCTACAAAAATCACTTATATACAGAAATAAACAAAAATAAAACTCAAAATACGTTTATTGCGTCGGAACTTTGTAGTGCTGAAAATGGCTAGAACTAGGTCTTGCAGACTCTGGATCAAAAATAGATTGAGAAAATTCTTTGATTTGTGACCTTGGCATCGAAAAGAATGGGTAAAAAAATGATTTTTTTGATTGAAAACCCGTAGATGAAGGGTTTCCCATTGTTTACGCCACATTCTGTGTAACTACTAAGTATAATAAAAAATGATAGATTCAAAAATGCGATAATTTGGCGAGTTTAAAAAAACTGACCTCGAATTCCTGAATAGTGAAAATTGATATACCTAGGTACAATTTCATCTGACCACTAAGGGATCATTCTATACAATCGCGAAGAAATTTTTAAATACGTACAAAGTAGAAAAAGAAATCGACGAACATACATAAAAAAATTCATACAGCCGACAAATAACCTCCGTTCCCGCTTTCCCCTGGTTCAAGTCCCGCCGAAATCTTAAATTTATGGGATATCATTTAATTTATTGTAGAACCTCGTCCTGAAGTCGCTAAAAAGTTACCCAATCACCAAACTCAACACTGACTGATATAGGTACACAACAGCCACAGCCAGTAACAAATAAACTTAAAAACTACTAGACCGATTTTAAAAATTCTTTTGCCGTTAGAAAGTTACATTATCGCTGAGTAACATAGACTATAGAATATACCCGTGCGAAGACCGCTAGTCTATAATCAAATAAATAAACTAAAAGGCAACCAAATCAGTTATTGAAATTACCTATGCATTTATTGTGTGTTAAAAATATGCCACCGTTTTCCTTAAAGTTTATATACCTTACGATATAGGTTACATTACAAGGCAAAATTATAATCACTGTTATCATTACCTATCGATAACTTTACAAGATATTACATAAACATGTTTTTTTATGGGACAGCATATCAATGTTGACAAAGCAATCACACCGTCTCCACAACTAAGCTACGTGCTACAAAGTTGACAAATAACATTTGTAACAAACTGAGGACATAAGTAAATACGAATTGTACATAATAAATATATAATAAATAAATAATCTAGGTACATGTCCCACAGAACCACGACCTCTGTGGAGCGGTGGACGAAGGTCCGCCTGCGACGCAGGAGGTTGCGGGTTCGATTCCCGCCTCGGGACAAATGTGTACGATCTGCAGATATTTGTTCTGGGTGTTCTGGTCGTTTTCTTTTTCAATAAAAAATATCTATCTATGTATTGTATTATATTATGTATATCAGTTATCTAGTACCCATAACACAAACTCTGCTTAGCTTGGGGCTAGATAATGCTGTGTGAATTGTCCAATAATTTTTATTATTATTATTTACATATCTACCTACAAGGATTTTTTTATGACCTATTGCCAACTAGTTTCTGCCCACGGCTTAGCTCGCGTTGTTAAAGGTTATTTTTATCCCATGGGAATTGATTTGTGGGATAATAAGTAGGTAGGTAGCCTATGTTTATGGTAATCAAGATTACGTACACGAGAATTGTGCGGCCGACAGTATATTTCCTACTTTCTAACAGAAATCTCAAATTGGGACGAAACAGGAACGCTTTCGGCATGACATTTGAGTTTCTCGACTCGTTCCGATGTACTGGGACCAATGTGGGACGAGTCAGGAATAACTCGTTTTATTGCCGGGCCTATAGCTGTATCCAAGCAAAATTTCAAGTAGGTAATTTCATTTATCTATATCCTAGGTCTAGACCTAGGACCGCATAATATAAAGATTCAGACAGGCGCTTTTTACACAACCGCACCCCGCCCAAAAAAAGGAGTAATGTTTTCAGGGTGTAACAGTGAACTTTAAATGTTTTTAAACTTACGCGATCTGAACACATAATTATAAATATTATTTAACGGGTATTTCTCGCGTTTATTTACAAAAAATAGGTAAATAAACGCGATAATACCCGTTAAATAGTACCTATTTATAATTACAGTGAACTTTGTTTCGCCAAAACTTTTATGCCTGATCAGATTTTGATGTAGGTATATATTTGGGGTATAGTTAGAATCCTTACATCCCAAGCGACACTGGCGACAATTTTTTTTGAACAATTATAATGTGTTTTGTCTTTATGTTTCTTGCTGTCCCGGCAAAACACGAGTGAAGTCGCGACCGGAGGTTAATGTTTATATAGTCGTTGTATAATAAATAAACATAAAAGATTGTTTATTATAAATAAACAACGTCAAATATTTCATATATTACACAGGTAAACTAAACATTACAAAAAATATGAAAAAATAATATTAAAAACTAGCGCCCCGCCCCGGCTTCGTACGGGTAGATTAATACATTATAACACCCACAAATAACATGGCTTTCTATTGGTAAAATAATTTTCAAAATCGGTTCAGTAGTTTCAGAGATTACCTCCTACAATATGTCAAACTATACTAATATTATACAGAGTTATTGGGAAATTTGTAACACTACGGGAACTTCAGGTTCTGCCCTTCATCACGAAAACTTTCGTAAAGAACCCAGGTCTTAATTCTTTAAAAAAACCTGTTATATAAAATGAAAAAATACCTTTGTCTGGAACCCTACGAGTTACTAGAGACCAATATTCCACTCCCATACCCCCTGTTAACTCAGGGTAGAGCTGTGTTTCAGCTTAGTTTCAAATAAAACCTCTCTAAGGAACGATTATTGAATCGAGGGGGTACCTATTACCAATACCAAGCATAAGAATTAACACTTGGAGTCTTCACAAACGTGTTTGCGATGATGGGCAGAACCTGCAGTTCACGTAGTGTTACTAAGTTACCAATAACCCTGTTTAGAGGTAAAGTGAGTAGTATAGATAAATATACATGTCACAATTTATACTTCAGCAGCCATTCACCAGATTTCCAAATTCCTTATCTAAAAAACTTTCACCGCGTAATTCTTGGTAATAAGGCACTTCTACGAAATACGTAGATCGTTGTGCCTACGAGATAGTAGACGTCTACGAAAATATGGCACGCCCCTCTACGTAGGTAGAAATCTACGGTTATTAGTTTGATATCCCTTATTTTATTGTTTAACGCATTGCCCCTCACCTCACCTCAACAGATAAAAATAGTCCACTGCTGGACGCAGGCCTCCCCCTGATTTTTTTATCACATGGGGGGTAATGCCCATAATCCCCACGCTGGGCATGCGGGTTGGGGATCGCAGTTCGATGGTAGATCTATTCTGCAAGAGGCGCTGCTGCCCGCCCGCGGTGTAGCCGTGTGGTGCCGGTTTAGAATTTGCAAAACCCCAACTCTTCCCGTGGGTGTCGTAAGAGGCGACTAAGGGACATACACTGGGGAACGCATTCCCCAAACTTCACAAATAATTAAATTTATATATTTATTTATAAACCCTCACTGACCTGAAGGGTCGCGAAGGTAGAGTTAGTTGAAGACGTCCATGTGTGTCGTAGCACTTAGTATTAAGGGTACATAATGTGTCCTTTTGGCCGAATTTCAACCACAGCGGCCAGTCTCAACGAAAACTAGCCAGGACACAGTGCACAAGTGCGTGTAAAAACACAGGTGCGCTCTCTAGAGAGGTAATTAGCGCGACGACCGATGTGGCGCGGTGGGCGAAGGTCTGCCTGCGACGTAAGAGGTTGCGGGTTCGATTCCCGCCTCGGGACAAATTTGTGTACGATCTGCAGACATTTGTTCAGGGTGTTCTGGTCGTTTTCTATAATGTATAATAAAAAATATCTATCTATGTATTGTGTTATATTATGTATATTATCAGTTCTCTAGTACCCATAACAAAAGCTCTGCTTAGCTTTTTAATGCTGTGTGAATTGTCCAGCATTATTTATTTATTATTTATATTATTATTTATTTCAATCATCTAGCCTTTGACACAAGCTCTGCTTAGCTCGGGGTTAGATGATGCTGTGTGGATTGTCCGGCATTATTTATTTGTTCATTATATCACACTTTCCTGCTTCCGTAGTACTTGACAAAATCCAAATCATACCAATTTCCACGGTTGGCAACAATGGATTGACAAAAAATACTTTAGCATTTATTCACGTAGGTATTACTTCGATCAACGTGACGAAGTCATGCTCTGCTGATTTCTGTAAAAACTACCTGATTGAATTCTGTAAAAATACCGAGAAAAAAAGTCAAAAGTTACCATTTAGTATGTAAGTTAACATTTAGTATAGTATTTTACGGATCACTCGCTGAATCAACACAAGCTGCGAATTTCAAAAGGTTATCATATTTAGTTTAAATACGACCGTAAACTACCTTTAAATTAAAGTATCTAGTAATTTAAAGGTAGTAAGCATAAGCAGTGTGTAAAAAGATGTATACATATTAACAATCAAACATAGGTATTCTATTTTTATTTCAGAATCTAGTAACGACTCGGATCAACCTTGTGATCTTTGAAATTAGTTTGTAGCAAATATATTTATTTCTAATTCTAATTCTAAGTGGGGGAACTGGGATCTGCACTGACATCTCGCATAGGAGTGTATTGTGCATTATCCCCCTGCCTAACCAGGCCCTAACCAGCCCAGCTCCTTGAAGTATCGGAGCAGGACTTTTGGAGATTGACAGCTTCGTTTCAGCTTTTCTATGGGTGTGGACAGGTTTGATGTCTCTATGAGACTTTTCAATCCCGTTTTCTGTCTGGCCTCCTCTGTGGCCGCGCAGTGTACCACAACGTGTTCCACAGTTTCTTCTTCCAGGAGGCAGCCACGACACAGGCTGCTGTCTGTGGCTCCTGTCTTAAAGAGATGGTGGTTAAGCTCGCAGTGGCCTGTGATTGCACCATTGTTCTTAAGTCCTCGCGGCTCATCTTGAGCATCGTGTTTGTTGTTTTCCTATCTTTGAGAGGAAATATTGTTTTAGTGTGTTTTGCAGTCTGTTCGACGTTCCCATAGGTTTTGGTATATTTATTTAGGTTTTGGTATATTTATTTACTACAAACTAATTTTTCTCAATTTGGGATGCTACGTGTTTAAATACCCTAGCACCTTCTCGTCTTGCACGGACATTAGTAAGGGCCGGCTCCGCAGCAACATCAGCGGAGCAACAAATGGCGAAAATACGCTAACCTTGACAGATGTTACCTATTCGAGCCGTTTGGGGTGGAAACCCTACTAGGTCCTTCTGGGGCAAACGCTATATAGGTACAAAGAGTTTACAAAACTACTAATAGAGTCCACAGGTGATCGGAATGCTGGTTTTCATTTCGGTCAACGAATTACATAGCATTACCATTCAACGTGGCAATGCTGCCAGCATTTTGGGCACTCTGCATTCTTAGATTTAAAAAAAAACGATGTAGGTACCTAAGAGTAAATATTATTTTTCAAAAATAAATAATTATTAAATAAATAAATAATTTTTATTCCAAATTCAAGCATAAAATGACAAAAAAAGTACTTTAAAGATCTCTGATGCGATCAGGTATTCTGGCTAAATAAACAGTGGGACGTAGGTTACGATGGCAGAAATACAACTGAACAAATAAATACTGTGTCAAAGATGTTTTATTTTACCAAATTAAATTATATCAAATACATTTGATACTTACATCACTATTATAAGTTATTGTTTATTTTACTTAGAATAAATGTATAGGAATCGCCGTCAAACTTTTATTTCACTTAAAAGAATATGCGTAAGCAAAGCAACGCGTAGAATTGCTTTCATGAAGCATCAGATCTACAAGGTTACATGATTTTTAACCGTCAAACTGCGTTAAAAAACTATAAGACAGTCCTTCACGTTAAAAATGCATCAGAATTCACAAAACTCATGAATTGGTCCCACTATCTTAAATCTAACATCGCACCAATCATAAGTCTTTCGAATCTTCGGGCAAGCACATAAACATTTTAGAACAGGTTATATTGAAGGAATCGCAAGCGTTTCGTAGCCACATCGGCTTATTCTCCCATACAATAAACACGCAATACACAGGGATGCCTGCTAAAATAAAAAGTATACCAATACCGACTTCTTTATAATGTGTGAGACAGGATGATATCACAAGGATGGTGCATATAACAAGGAATGTTATTGGTAGGATCAAGCTGACACGGATTGGTCGGTTTAGTTTGGGTCGAGTACGTCGCATCCAAAGAAGACCGGCCACGGAGGCGATTGTGAACAAAGCTTCAACGGAGGTAACGTAGACTATGAGAGATTGCACGCTGTTCGACATCAGCAGCAGTAGCGTTACGAGACACTGTAACAAGAGAAAATACATTTAGAAACGCCTTGTATATTTCACATAGCAAAGGTAACTTGCTTGTTTGCTAAGAGAATATTTTAAGTATTTCGTTGTATGGAAATTTTCAGATTCGTGATTTTATAAACACAGTTTGTTAAATTGTCATATCTGCAATGTTTTCATGACTATTTGCTCTAGTCAAATCACTATTTATTTTACTCTCGTACGCATTCAAGTAGCAATCTATATAACTGTTCGTAAACACTGCAATTATTTGCTTTCTCATTTGCAATATCAGTGTTGATCAAATAAGCGTATCTATCGTGGCATTGCAGTCAATCGTGAGCAAGTTAACAATTACCTACATATGCTAGCTTTCTAGATTAATCAGCTTTCAATGGCAACTCAGTGCACTAAGGTCGTACGACCCTGAGACACAGATGTAGGTACTCACTCACTTATCGCAGAAGTACAAAAATTTATTAATTGGCAAAGTAATATCTAAGAAGGTAATAATAGATTTTTGCTTTATAGTGCGTCACTCACACTGGGCAAATATTCCCACGAAAATTTAATAACAATTAAATTAAAAATTTAATAAAAAAATTATAACGATTTCGGCAGGATCTGAAATTATTAAATTTTCGTGGCAGACAGAGCCACGTCGACGCAGGGGAAAGCATTCGTAAAATACTACTTAAGTTGTGAGTGTACGCGACTCGGCAAACGTAGTGTAGGACGCCCTCCGACCAGGTGGGATGTCAATTTGCGAAAGACTGCTGGCAGATGCTGGAGGTCTATGTCCAGCAGTGGATTGGTATAGGCTGATGATGATGATGATGTGAGTGAGTATACTAACCATAAAAATAAGCGAAGGCAGCGGCGTCAACCTCTTGATATCAATCAGCGATATCGCCAAAGGTAGGTGTCCGTTCCTCGCGCCCACGAAGAAAAGCCTCGAAGAGGTGTAGATAGCTCCATTCAAAGATCCAAAGGTACAGAGGGCGACAAAAAGAGGCATGATCCAGGCGACTTTCCCAAGAATCTTGTCGCTGAACGTCACGGCGACGGCTCCTGATGCAATGATGTCGTCGTTGCTCAAGACGGCGAAGTAAGCGAAGTTTGTAAGTAGGTAGACTAAGGCGACCACTGGCATTGATATGCAGATAGCTCGTGGCAAGTTTCTGGAAGAGAAATGTTTTTAACTACACAACATTTGATTTGGTAAGAAAATAACGTATCTACCCGTAAATGTAAACAGCCGTGAACATTTTACATCAATATATTTCGTGGTTACATTTGCATCGCAATGATAGTGAATGTAATGCGATGGTCCAGAGACGGATGTTTTTATTATAGATTTTGTTTTATTATTTTTACCCCCGTGGAGAAATGCGTCTTCATCTGATGATGATACATTTCTCCACGGGGCTAATACAGGTTTATTCCCATTTGTCACGCTGATCTGTCCCCTTAAGGGGACAAATAGGAAAAAAAGGTTCTATCTGTCCCCCTGTTAGTCACAAGGGGACAGAAAGAACTTTTTAAATAAAAAATTAGGCTGATGATGATTCATCACATTAGCCTATATTAGTCCACGGCTGGACTTAGGCCTCAGCTAATGAGAGCCATAGCACCCACTAAATATGTATTTTAAAGTCACTAAATTTACCTAAACTAAGTATTATTATATCTGTGCCTAAACTAATATCACTAATTTAATAATACTATACCTAATATGTACATATAATCGAAATAAAATAAAATAGTCTATTAAGAAGATTTGAAAACCTCTGCGACGCGGAGGTTAGGTACGGGTTCGATTCCCGCTCTTATTTATTTTTATTTAATTTGTACTTCGCCAATAAACAATACTTTGATAATGAAAGCAATTCGATTCTGTCTCCATGTTTGATATGGTTCTTTCCATGGACACGCACAATAATGTTCTTTGGCGAAACTTAAAAAGGCTTGAAGATAGTTTTTTTATAAATATGCAGATTCATGTTAATTCAAGACACCAGTTGCATTCTCATATGTTGTTTTCTCAGAACGACATTGTGAGATGGCTCACTGCTGGTTCCTTATAAGTCAATGGAATGCATTCGTTGCAATTAAACAATCCTTATACGAATTAAAAAGGTAGGTGAATAGATAGATACCTTTATAGATCATTCTAATAATAAACAATGAGCGCCGTAAGATTTATGTATGCTATTATATATGCAAAATAAAATAAACATATTTATGTGTGTACGATCTGCAGACAGTCAAACGTACAACGTACAGTGCAAACGTAGTGTAGGACGCCCTCCGACCAGGTGGGATGACGATTTGCGAAAGACTGCTGGCAGATGCTGGATGCGGCAAGCTGAAGACAGGGCGCTATGGCGCTCATTAGGGGAGGCCTATGTCCAGCAGTGGACTGATGTAGGCTGATGATGATCTGCAGACATTTTGTTCAGGGTGCTCTGGTCGGTTTTCTGTGTATAATAAAAAATATCTATCTATGTATTGTATTATGTATATCAGTTATCTAGTACCCATAACACAAGCTCTACTATACAGCGGGGCAATGCAGCCAGTGTCTTAGGCACGCTTCCAACTGGTATTGATATGGATCAGTTGAGCTACCTGTAGATTGTTTGTAACAGTTTGCAGATAGCTTAATTGTTTATATTGTAAATACTAGTTTTAATTTAAATTTGTTATTTGATTGTTATTTTCTTTCTGAATAAAGCTCTGCTTAGCTTGGGGCTAGATGATGCTGTGTGGATTGTCCAGCATTATTTATATACCTACACCGCTGCTACCCGGACAGGTTGCTAATACTAAAACTACATAAACAGAACCAATCACTCACTTATAGGGATCCTTCAGTTCCTCAGTCACGAAGTTTAAGTAGTTCCATCCGGAATATGAGAATAGGCCGGTGTAAAATGAGATGGCCAACGCGCCGGGGTCAGTCTTGGTTCCTTGCATCATGTTTTGAAGGTTCTCGGTATGCCCGGAGAACAAATAGTAGAGACTGGCAGAGAATGTGATCAGAAGAGCTAGTATTTTGGCGGCGGTGAAGGAGTCTTGCACGCGTGTCACCCATTTTACGTTGAAACAGTTTATTGCTGTTAGGAAACCTGGAAAAAGAAATTAAGATAAATACACTACAATAAACACAACAATCTACAAATACAATAAACTACCCTATGGTAGTTTCCAGGGTAAAATATTGTTATTCTATATATTCCGTCAGTTAGATAATGATAAGATATGGCCTTTTTTTCTCGTTCAGACGCATAGTACCAGAAACGCAAATTACCTTATACGCGGATGGCCAGAAATGGATTTCGCAAATTACCAGATACGCAAATTACCAGATACGCATACGACCAGGTTTTGTTTCGCAAATTACCAGATACGCATACGACCAGATTTTGTTTCGCAAATTACCAGATACGCATAATGCCCAGATTTTGTTTCGCAAATTACCAGATACCTATTACCAGACCTGGGAATATAGGGGGCAAGCGCTTGACAGATACTAGAAGTTGACTAAATTTTTTTATCGACATTTATGGATATCGATATATTTGTTTTCGATTATTTCATCCAATTTTTTCCAGGTTGAATCGTTCCTTGCCAAAACCCCTTCTTTCCCGTGGTTCACCTATTTTGTCCACCTGGTGGACCACGGGTAAACATATTCTTCCGTGGTCCACCAGGTGAACTAAGGTGAACCATAGGAAATTATTATTTAACCGTGGTCCACCTTTGAGCACACAATCTTTTTGGTCTTTCGTTGACGTGCTTCACTGTAATTGAATCTTTTCAAGTGCACCTCTTTTTCAAGAACTTACAACGTATTGTTTCTTTATCGTTTGACAATTAATCTTTGAGTATTTCTTGACAATTAATCTTTGAGTATTTCCTGACCATCTAACAGAATTAGATGTGTTCTGTTTAATGAAATAGTGCTCCGTCCCTGATCGCTTGTGAGTAAAATTAAATCTTATTAAAATGGGAGATACGCAAGACGAAGAAAGCGATTTGCACTATATTACCAGAAAGGGGGGCACTGTATTGGTGCATGATGTATATTTTTTCTACAGAGTCAAAACCTTTAAAAAAACCTCAGCGGTTTTATGGAGATGTGCGGAGTACAAAAAAAAGAAATGTACCGGAAATATTATCGTTAAGGTAAGTCAACATTCACGGAAGTCCTGTTTCGTAAACCTCCACGCTCCTAGAACTTTTCAAATACAAATTAACATTTTTAAAATCTTTCAGGATGGAAAGGTGACAAGTAAAAAAAATCATTCATGTGCATTGATTTTTCCAAAATTGTGGTTGCAAATGAAATTGAATCTTTGAAAAACAAAGTCAAAAACACTGATTTGCCTTTAACACAACTTTATAAGGATAGTGTTGATATTTTAGAAAGTAAAGGATTGAACATGGTTACGCAAATACCGTCGTTTTCGAGCATACAACACAACTTATATACAATAAGAAATAAATCTTTAGGAGTTAAAAAAACTATTTATAGCGATTTTGAAGAAGTGGAAGTTCCCATCAAATTTGCACAATTGGTTTTGGCAAACTATTTTTATGAAGGATCGCGAATCATTGTCTTTTGTTCAAAAAGAGCTAGAGAGATCATTGCTGATGTTACTGAATATTTCGGTGATGCCACTTTTTCTTGTTGTCCGAAACCATTCCAACAATTGTACATATTACATGGAGATATCGGGAGTACTATAACGACTACAAAAGTTGTACCGCTGATATACGTATTGATGCCGAACAAAAAACAGGAATCATATTCGATTGTGTTCGATTTAATTAAATCACAGTTACCAAATTTCAATCCTAAAACAATGCATCTTGATTTCGAGAAAGCCGCAATAAATGCTATTTTATGCGCTTTTCCACATGTAACATTGCGCGGTTGTTTTTATCATTGGAAGAGGGCGATTTGGAAAAAGGCCAAAAAGTTAGGCTTAAAATCGAAAGGAGAAAAGCGGATCGCTGCACTACCTTTGATACCCCATGAAAGCATTAAAGAAGGATTGGAGTATGTTAAATCTGAAAGCAGTGATAGCAAAAAAATGTTACTCTTCTTAAAGTACGTTGAAAGTTTTTGGCTGTCTGATAAATTCAGTGAAATTTTGTGCGTATTTGGTGAAAGACACCGCACCAATAACACTGCAGAGTCTTATCATTCGAAATTGAATAAAGAAGTATATAAAAGAAATGCAACGGTAATAAATCTATTAAAAGGTTTAACAAAACTAGAAACATCAAGTTTCAAGACAACATCGAAGAGAAGAAAAATATATATAGATAACGACGATGATATTATGGGGATACAATTACAGTTACTAAATGGTGAAATTCCAATCAATTTCGCATTGGAGAAACTACGTTGATAGAGCAATTTTAGTTTTAAGTAATCATCATTTTAATTGAAGTAAATTATTTCAATAAATGAATTTAAAAAAAAAATGCCATTCGGTGTACTTTTCAATTTGTCGGGATCAATGTTGCATAGATTTAATCTAGCCAATGAAAAGAGGTGGACAATAGGCAATATATTTCAATAAAAATAATTTACGCGATTATCAGGTGGACCACGGAAGAATATGTTTACCCGTGGTCCACCAGGTGGACAAAATAGGTGAACCACGGGAAAGAAGGGGCCAAAACTGATAAGATTGCTAACAAAAAACAATACACATTTATTTATATTTATAAGAAAGTTCCTGACAGTAAGTGTTACACCTCCGACGGATAGACGTATCTGTCAGTTAAATGTAATGCTGTCTCCTTATTTGACCATATGACAGAAAAGGATCTCGTTAATTTTAACTGGCGGTTAGTGTTTATTTGGACACTATGAGACAGACCCTAATACTAAAGAAATTCTTTAAAACAAATCAGACAAGACAAGTCTATCTATATACAAACTCTCTACTAGCCTTTCTAATTTGCAAAAAAAAATATTTTCTTGGTGCCAAAAATATCGATATGCATAAATGTCGATAAAAACTTTCGTCAACCTCTAACATTTGTCAGGCGTTTGCCCCCTATATTCCTAGGTTTGCCTATTACGCAGGTCTTAAATACCGGTCTTAAATACCTTTTATACTATAAAAAAGTAAGCAGTAAAAGGGTAAAACACTTGTGGTGGCTAGTTGTTAAGAATTTGCTGGCATTTTTCTAGAATGTCCTATTTCGGTACGTAATATTCAAAATTTGATAGTTATTAAGATGCTAGTGCTAGACGAAATAAAAACAACATGTGATGTTAAGTATTACTACTTTATAGTCTATAAAAATTACAATCATAAAATATTTTTCGATATTCCACTTAAATTATGTATGCACACTCTGCTTGCGTAAATCTAAAAGAAAATATAAATGTGGCAGTTTTTTTAACTAAGCTTTTTACTTCTTCTTCTTCCCACTACTCAAGAG
Source organism: Eupithecia vulgata (assembly GCA_946478455.1). Lineage (NCBI taxonomy): Eukaryota > Metazoa > Arthropoda > Insecta > Lepidoptera > Geometridae > Eupithecia > Eupithecia vulgata. The sequence goes on along the minus strand of OX297862.1, from coordinate 6,462,301 downwards.
CTTTAAAATTATTAGTTTTCTAAGAAATGAATGGAATGAGCTGGAACGGAATTCAGGTAATTTACGTATAAAATTCTGGTCCTTCACGTATAAGGTAATTTGCGTATCAGGTATTTTGCGTAATTTTAGCATCCTGGCCATTTGCGTGATGGAATTCAGGTAATTTACGTAGAAGGTAAATTACGTAAAAAATTCTAGTCCTGGTAATTTGCGTTTCTGGTACTATGCGTCTGAACGTTTTTTCGTTCAGACGCATAGTACCAGAAACGCAAATTACCTTATACGCGGATGGCCAGAAATGGATTTCGCAAATTACCAGATACGCAAATTACCAGATACGCATACGACCAGGTTTTGTTTCGCAAATTACCAGATACGCATACGACCAGATTTTGTTTCGCAAATTACCAGATACGCATAATGCCCAGATTTTGTTTCGCAAATTACCAGATACCTATTACCAGACCTGGGAATATAGGGGGCAAGCGCTTGACAGATACTAGAAGTTGACTAAATTTTTTTATCGACATTTATGGATATCGATATATTTGTTTTCGATTATTTCATCCAATTTTTTCCAGGTTGAATCGTTCCTTGCCAAAACCCCTTCTTTCCCGTGGTTCACCTATTTTGTCCACCTGGTGGACCACGGGTAAACATATTCTTCCGTGGTCCACCAGGTGAACTAAGGTGAACCATAGGAAATTATTATTTAACCGTGGTCCACCTTTGAGCACACAATCTTTTTGGTCTTTCGTTGACGTGCTTCACTGTAATTGAATCTTTTCAAGTGCACCTCTTTTTCAAGAACTTACAACGTATTGTTTCTTTATCGTTTGACAATTAATCTTTGAGTATTTCTTGACAATTAATCTTTGAGTATTTCCTGACCATCTAACAGAATTAGATGTGTTCTGTTTAATGAAATAGTGCTCCGTCCCTGATCGCTTGTGAGTAAAATTAAATCTTATTAAAATGGGAGATACGCAAGACGAAGAAAGCGATTTGCACTATATTACCAGAAAGGGGGGCACTGTATTGGTGCATGATGTATATTTTTTCTACAGAGTCAAAACCTTTAAAAAAACCTCAGCGGTTTTATGGAGATGTGCGGAGTACAAAAAAAAGAAATGTACCGGAAATATTATCGTTAAGGTAAGTCAACATTCACGGAAGTCCTGTTTCGTAAACCTCCACGCTCCTAGAACTTTTCAAATACAAATTAACATTTTTAAAATCTTTCAGGATGGAAAGGTGACAAGTAAAAAAAATCATTCATGTGCATTGATTTTTCCAAAATTGTGGTTGCAAATGAAATTGAATCTTTGAAAAACAAAGTCAAAAACACTGATTTGCCTTTAACACAACTTTATAAGGATAGTGTTGATATTTTAGAAAGTAAAGGATTGAACATGGTTACGCAAATACCGTCGTTTTCGAGCATACAACACAACTTATATACAATAAGAAATAAATCTTTAGGAGTTAAAAAAACTATTTATAGCGATTTTGAAGAAGTGGAAGTTCCCATCAAATTTGCACAATTGGTTTTGGCAAACTATTTTTATGAAGGATCGCGAATCATTGTCTTTTGTTCAAAAAGAGCTAGAGAGATCATTGCTGATGTTACTGAATATTTCGGTGATGCCACTTTTTCTTGTTGTCCGAAACCATTCCAACAATTGTACATATTACATGGAGATATCGGGAGTACTATAACGACTACAAAAGTTGTACCGCTGATATACGTATTGATGCCGAACAAAAAACAGGAATCATATTCGATTGTGTTCGATTTAATTAAATCACAGTTACCAAATTTCAATCCTAAAACAATGCATCTTGATTTCGAGAAAGCCGCAATAAATGCTATTTTATGCGCTTTTCCACATGTAACATTGCGCGGTTGTTTTTATCATTGGAAGAGGGCGATTTGGAAAAAGGCCAAAAAGTTAGGCTTAAAATCGAAAGGAGAAAAGCGGATCGCTGCACTACCTTTGATACCCCATGAAAGCATTAAAGAAGGATTGGAGTATGTTAAATCTGAAAGCAGTGATAGCAAAAAAATGTTACTCTTCTTAAAGTACGTTGAAAGTTTTTGGCTGTCTGATAAATTCAGTGAAATTTTGTGCGTATTTGGTGAAAGACACCGCACCAATAACACTGCAGAGTCTTATCATTCGAAATTGAATAAAGAAGTATATAAAAGAAATGCAACGGTAATAAATCTATTAAAAGGTTTAACAAAACTAGAAACATCAAGTTTCAAGACAACATCGAAGAGAAGAAAAATATATATAGATAACGACGATGATATTATGGGGATACAATTACAGTTACTAAATGGTGAAATTCCAATCAATTTCGCATTGGAGAAACTACGTTGATAGAGCAATTTTAGTTTTAAGTAATCATCATTTTAATTGAAGTAAATTATTTCAATAAATGAATTTAAAAAAAAAATGCCATTCGGTGTACTTTTCAATTTGTCGGGATCAATGTTGCATAGATTTAATCTAGCCAATGAAAAGAGGTGGACAATAGGCAATATATTTCAATAAAAATAATTTACGCGATTATCAGGTGGACCACGGAAGAATATGTTTACCCGTGGTCCACCAGGTGGACAAAATAGGTGAACCACGGGAAAGAAGGGGCCAAAACTGATAAGATTGCTAACAAAAAACAATACACATTTATTTATATTTATAAGAAAGTTCCTGACAGTAAGTGTTACACCTCCGACGGATAGACGTATCTGTCAGTTAAATGTAATGCTGTCTCCTTATTTGACCATATGACAGAAAAGGATCTCGTTAATTTTAACTGGCGGTTAGTGTTTATTTGGACACTATGAGACAGACCCTAATACTAAAGAAATTCTTTAAAACAAATCAGACAAGACAAGTCTATCTATATACAAACTCTCTACTAGCCTTTCTAATTTGCAAAAAAAAATATTTTCTTGGTGCCAAAAATATCGATATGCATAAATGTCGATAAAAACTTTCGTCAACCTCTAACATTTGTCAGGCGTTTGCCCCCTATATTCCTAGGTTTGCCTATTACGCAGGTCTTAAATACCGGTCTTAAATACCTTTTATACTATAAAAAAGTAAGCAGTAAAAGGGTAAAACACTTGTGGTGGCTAGTTGTTAAGAATTTGCTGGCATTTTTCTAGAATGTCCTATTTCGGTACGTAATATTCAAAATTTGATAGTTATTAAGATGCTAGTGCTAGACGAAATAAAAACAACATGTGATGTTAAGTATTACTACTTTATAGTCTATAAAAATTACAATCATAAAATATTTTTCGATATTCCACTTAAATTATGTATGCACACTCTGCTTGCGTAAATCTAAAAGAAAATATAAATGTGGCAGTTTTTTTAACTAAGCTTTTTACTTCTTCTTCTTCCCACTACTCAAGAGCTTTAAAATTATTAGTTTTCTAAGAAATGAATGGAATGAGCTGGAACGGAATTCAGGTAATTTACGTATAAAATTCTGGTCCTTCACGTATAAGGTAATTTGCGTATCAGGTATTTTGCGTAATTTTAGCATCCTGGCCATTTGCGTGATGGAATTCAGGTAATTTACGTAGAAGGTAAATTACGTAAAAAATTCTAGTCCTGGTAATTTGCGTTTCTGGTACTATGCGTCTGAACGTTTTTTCTATGTTAATCAAACAAAAATGACAATAATAAAGCGCGTCGAAGTTTGGGAAAGGGGGCACGTGACGTCACACCGTGCTAAAAAGTGTCGGACGTCGTGACGTCATACGGAACTTTATTTATGTCTTCTTCTGATGTTGTCTAATGGACATTTTTTTTAAGAATTTAATTTAATTGGATCTTATCACCCCACCCAAAGAGATACGAAAATAGATTTTGGTGGCCACCAAGGGCAACTACGTATCTCTGTCTAAACTAAATAGAATAAAACCATTACAGAGGCATTAAAAAAAGTTTATATAATAGGTATCACAAACTGGACAATGGATTTTTGAAAATTCCTCTGTTAAACGGAATAATAACATAAAGTAGGTGGCGGCGCTCAATATTTAGAAATTGAATGTAACTAGGTACATTAACATTAACGTTTAGTAGGTAGCAAAATATATTAAATACTAGTGAGTATATTTTATATGTATATAGTTAGTATATATTTTGCTACTAGGTGAGTTTAGATATCAAAAAAAATTATGTACGTTCTCCCTAAAAAATGTACTATTTGCCAGTTTTCTCATGTCATTTGGAAGTATATTATAAAGCCGTTTGGCCACTGCGTAACAGTTCCTTTTACATAGTTCTTATCTAAATTGAAGCACTTTTTGTACAATATTTCTTTTGTATACAGACTTTCATGTACTCATTTATATTGATCTTACTTGTGTACATACATATGTTCTTTCTGGTAATTATCAGTTATGGCCATAAAAACACCTAATCAGAAAAGCGTGTGAAAGTTAATGAAGTTAAGATTGAATCTGAAATGAAACGATCGGTGTTCCGCTCGATAACTTACACAACAACAGATTGGAATCGAGAGCAGTATTAAAAGTTATGGTGATTGAACGGGAGTCATTAGCCAAAAGATGTCATAATTAATCACATACTCGTATATTAGAGTTAATTAATTATCATTTATATAATAATATATACGGGGCGGACCGATAGATAGATAGATAAAAATTTATTTGTTACTACAGACACACATTAAATATACATTACAATTTTAAACTTAGGAATATTTTTTTGGTTTACATAAAAAGAAAATTAGCGGTTAGCTAGTTTATACTAGCGGTCCGAACCGGTTTCGCACGGTTAGTTATTATTTCGTCAATTTTCCAATGTTTTTAATACTTCTTATCCTATTCCGGACTAAGAGAAATCCAACAAATCAAAAACCATGAAAATCGGTCCCGTCGTTCTTGAGTTATAAATGGTGTAACTAACACGACTTTGTTTTATCTATGTAGGTATATAACATAGATTTATTGGCTGTTTATCTCGTATCTTTTGCTATTAGGGGGTCTATTAATTACGTGCGTGAGGTGTTTAGGGGGGAGGGGATCGAAATCTCACCCAATCTCACGTGGGGGAAAGGGGGTTCTGGGAAATATCACGTTTTTTTATTCTTCGAATTTTAGCAGGACCTTTGTCCGTTTCGTGCTGGCTTGAGATTCGAAAATCGTTTACGATTTGAAGCAAATCACTTTATTTTATTCCTCGTAGAATCGTTCGTTTACAGTACATCGAAGTGTTTAAAAATACACATTGTGCTTGATTTTTATTACTATAATTTTTTATTATACCACTAGTACTCGAAAGTCCAAGTCTCAAAGTGTCCAGCATTATTGATATATTTTTGATAACTAAATTCAACTAGGTACCTACTTACAGGCGAAGCCAAAGATTATTAGATTGAATAACTGAAACTATCCTATTTATTTACATGTAAAACATAAATAAATCTCTATATAGAATACAAATTTAAAGAAATAAAAAAAGAATACAGATTATATTTTGGTAGCCTGAAAGAAATACCACCTTCTTACTAATAAACTATAAAAAATCTTAATTAATAAATGTTATTATAGTGTGAACGAATTCAGATAAATAAATTTAGAATAGTACTAATTAGTCAACTAAAACTGACATTTGTAAATGAGAGATTTATAATTTTAATCATGACCAAATTGTAACTTAACGCATTCACTGCCCGTCCCGGCGGCGGCGGTGCGATCCGCAGGGGCCGCCGCCTCACACAGAGCTCTGCGGATCAACAAGTGCGTCGTGGGCCATGAAAGTGTTAGATGTAAATTGCAGTGCCCAACAGGGTATGTACTAACTTAGGCTAAAATTAGATCTTAAGCTACCAACCCTACGTACAATATACGTACCTATATTAGCAATTAATAAATGAAATGGAATCGCATCGGTCTATCAATGCTCAGTTGATAGACCAAAAACAGAGACGAGAGAAATTCCTTTTTTCTTTTTACCAAACTGATTCAGATTTAAGTTGTTTGTGAATAAAGAATTATTTATATATTTATCTATGACGACCGATGTGGCGCGGTGGGCGAAGGTCTGCCTGCGACGCAGAACGTTGCGGGTTCGATTCCCGCCTCAGGACAAATGTGTGTACGATCTGCAGACATTTGTTCAGGGTGTTCTGGTCGTTTTCTATATATAATAAAAAATATCTATCTATGTTTTGTATTATATTATGTATATCAGTTATCTGTACCCATAACACAAGCTCTGCTTAGCTTGGGGCTAGATAATGCTGTGTGAATTGTCCAGCATTATTTATTTATTTATTATTTATTCTATATATTTACTTTGAAGTGCACCCACAAAATACTTATAATATCATCATCATCATCAGCCTTTACCAGTCCACTGCTGGACATAGGCCACCCCTAATGAGCGCCATATAGCGCCCTGTCTTCAGCTTGCGTATAATATAATATAATATAACAGAGGGAAATCAATAACACGTCTGTTCGCATTGTTAACCCTATTTGTGCGAGGCCAAGAGGGAGCAGAGAGGCAAGATAACTAACAAAGACATAGACAAAGCAAATACTGATTATACTCGTAGTGGAGGTATCAAGTAGGTCAGCAAACGGGCCTCGAGTGGTAAGTAATGCCCTTTCTACGCAGCACCGATCCAGTACTGATTATACGTGTAGCGTGATACGGGAAGCCATCATTATCCTGTCAGCCGCAATCAGTACCCGCTATGGTACAGTGCTGCAGAAAATTGCTGAGTAAATAAGCTGCCTGGGTCTCTTTCAACGTCATCATCATCATCAGCCTACATCAGTCCACTGCTGGACTTAGGCCTCCCCTAATGAGCGCCATAGCGCCCTGTCTTCAGCTTGCCGCATCCAGCATCTGCCAGCAGTCTTTCGCAAATCGTCATCCCACCTGGTCGGAGGGCGTCCTACACTACGTTTGCCGAGTCGCGGTCTCTTTCAACGTAGCTAAGATGTATGTCAAAATTATAGGATGGCTAAGCTTAGATAATTTCACGATGCGCTTTTAGAAATTAAGTGGTCTACTAGATTTTCAATTCACGTAAGTTCCGCGCGGGATCGCTTTTGGAGATTTATTCTGGCCAATGAAAAAAAACTAGGATATCAATATAAGGTACTTAATTGATATTGCATTACGGTCGTATATTTTATGTAATATAGGTTTAAAGAATATTTATTTCTCAAAAGAAATTACATTTCACTTATTCGAGAAAACATCTTAAATTTAGTACTTAATTAAAACTTCGGGAAGCCAAACAATTTATGATAAACAACCTACTTAAGTTTACAGTTAGCTAATCTTTTCATATAATACAAAACATTTACAAGTTATAATAACAATTACCTAATAATAAGTTAAATAATAGAAGCTTTAAAATGCTTAGAAAGTCCCCTAATTCTTAAAAGACTTTCTAAACATTTTAAAATAATATTTATTAATAATATATGTATATTATAATATTCCAAATTATAATCTATAGCTTTGCACCAGTTTAAATCTAAACCATCAATAGCGTGACAAATCAATAGGATAGATAGGTTAGCAAAGAGTAGGTTAGGTTATAAATCATGCGACCTCATTGGTCTAGCTTGCACTACCCACAGCCAAGCATAGCTATTACCTATACACTAGCCTAGCTCGACGTAGAATATTTGTAAACATAACGCTCATACTTAGGTAACCTTAAATTCACTATGTTGCCGCGTCTTTTTGTGATAACCATGCAATTTACGTTACTTGTAGATTTGAGATAGGTAGGTACTTCCTCCAAATAAATATTGCATACAATTTCACTAGGTATATCTGAAACTCGACACCAAGCAAATGATGCGTTTAAGTTATTTTAACGTAGTTTATTTACAAACATTCTACATCGAGTTTGGCTAGTGAATAGCATAGTTAGACAGAATGCACCATTAAAAAAATTAACAAAAAATGTCTAGCATTTCGATCGTATATTTCTAAACAATGAATTTACACCCAGTTCGATGACCTATATTAATGTGTTTTGGCATCAACAGAATGTTACCTACGCTACGCATAAAATAAAGGAAAGTAGGTAATATTGTAGCAGTAGCACCCAGTCAATGCATGTTTAAAGCGAGTACAGTTGTGAGAACAATTCCCGCCTCACACATTTTTTTATTTTTAGTTTCTGTTAGAACCATTATCATTTAAAGCGAGTACAGTCGTGAACAGAATTCCCTCCTCACACATTTTGGAACTAAGTTCCTTATCGCGCGTTGTGAAAGGGGGCTGGACGGAAAAAAATCCCACGAAAAGTTGTAACGACACTTTTTGCTATAGTAAGCTATTGTAAGCCGTGCGGCGTCTCATGTTTCTCTGTCTGTCTCTCTCTCTTATAGAAAGGAACTTCGTTTTATCCGGGTGTCCCTTGACACCTCTCAACTTTTTTTTATAATTTTTAATTTCTGTTAAAACCATCATGTTTAAAGTGAGTGCAGTCGTGAACAGAATTCCTTACACACTTAAAAAAAATTTAGCTCCAAGAACCCCAACATGTTTTAAGCGCGTACAGTCGTACGAGAAGAGTTTCTTCCTTACACAATTTTTTAGAATTTTTAGTTTCTGCTAAGAACTCTATCATAATGTTTAAACCGAGTACAGTCGTGAGAAGAAATCCCTCCTCACACATTTGTTTAAATTTTTAGTTACTGCTTGAACCGTATCTTTATAAAGTACTATAGGTATTAGAGAACACTATGCGCTCTATCTCGATTGTGTTAATATGATCGTGAATTACAGGCGAATTGACATGCGAATTTGAACCGATACAAAGAAAAAATCAAGTCTCGAAGCAGTATTCAAATGAAGACGACTGTACCGTAGTTTAAAGTATACTGTCCGACTCAAGCAACAAATAGAACACCAAGAAACCCTGTTTTAAAAATAAGGACATGGAATGTGCAGCAAAAAGAATATTGTGCGAGCTCTGGGAACTAAATAAATTATCGTTGTGAGCCTGTATTCGAGGATTTCTTTACGAAAATAACCGGTTGCCGGCGGGGGGTAATCACAATAGCCCTTTAAGTTGTTTAAATTTCGGCGTACGAAGAATTCAATGTTCTGTTTCTTGCAATAAAACCCTTCGCAGTTTATTGTTACATTACATAGATACTTCAGGTTGTCTGGCAGAGATCGCTCTTGAGCGATAAGGCCAAGGCCAAAGGCCTTTTCATAGTCTTACTGCAATATCTACTACCTACAGTAAATAAGTCGGTAAAATATGAGGTGTGGTTAAGGTGATATAAAAATACGCGTTAACAGGATTATCTCTCGGTGCCATATACAGTGTGGAAATTAAACTCAGGCCCTGGAGGGAAACTACTTAAAATCCTTAAGCTAGCTCATTTTACTTAAAGGAGACATTCCTTTATTTTTAAAAAGAAACAAATCTGCATTAAAATATTTTTTTAAACTCGCTTGCTTCGCCCGGGACTCGAACCAACTAAAATTTAAAAAAATAAACACTCTTTATTTTATTATACTAATCGGTAGTATTAATATTCAGGATAAAGTTTCTGTAACAAACATTTGGTCTTAAAAATAAAAATAATCGTTAAATCTAACATCAACTTTATTTTACTATCAATTTTGTAACACTTAAATTATTTAACTGATAAATTGTTCGAAATGAGCCCCGTCGTTCCGGCTACACAACATTAGTCGCCGTTGAAATTCATTTCTTGTAGCCTTCAGCAAAGTGTTGTGGTGTATGCCCCTGATAACATTTTCTACCGCAATCCTTAGCTCTTGAACGGTTTCATAGCAAGTTTCATAAACAACATTTTTTACATGACCCCATAAAAAGAAGTCCATGGGCGTCAGGTCTGGACTTCTTGCAGGCCATCTAATCGTGTTGTGTTGGAGAGATAACAGAACTGTTACGTGTCTTTTACTTGTTAAAAGTGAACAGTAACCAAATATTTTTTAGAGAAACTTTATCCTGAATATTAATACTACCGATTAGTATAATAAAATAAAGAGTGTTTATTTTTTTAAATTTTAGTTGGTTCGAGTCCCGGGCGAAGCAAGCGAGTTTAAAAAAATATTTTAATGCAGATTTGTTTCTTTTTAAAAATAAAGGAATGTCTCCTTTAAGTAAAATGAGCTAGCTTAAGGATTTTAAGTAGTTTCCCTCCAGGGCCTGAGTTTAATTTCCACACTGTATACGCCACCCAGTATCGTACAACACATGCATTATTTTATAAAACATGAACACATCTGTTATTACTTGACAGCGGGTTAAATTGTCTAAGGTTATTACTTATTAGATAAAATGACAGGACACATGACCTGCTGACGACTATTTAGAAATTGAACAGAATCGTTCGCTAATGGACATTTAAGGCGAAAAGTTTCCCAAAAACCACGATTTGTCGAGAAAACGCCTTCACCGCGATTGGCGTCCGCTCGTCCTTGTCCCGAAAAAGCGGAAAAATGTATAGGAAGCCATGCCGTTGCAGACGGTGGTATCTTAGATGGCATAACCACGCATAACATACCATATAAATTTAAAATGCTTTCCATGCTGCACCGTGCCAGTGCAGTTGAGCCAGTGGAAAAACAACTAGATACTTTTTACCTACTAAAAAAAGTAAGTTAAATAAATAAATTATGAATCCAAGCGAACTACAAACCTAGATTGTGTTGGAAGAACTTGTGGATACTTACAAGTAACAACAGCAGCGATGAGACTGACGGCTGCATTAGGCGGTTCGCAGGCTGGCCAGATCGGCTGCAGGATGTTTTGCGCGAAGGTGAGTGCTGTGATGGCATTTCCAGTTGGCACCAGGATGAACAGGGCCACCCAGAGGTAGAGGAACGAGGGTAGTGGACCGAACGCCTCTCCTAAGTAGGCGTAGTCGCCGCCGGATTTGGGTATCATTGTACCTGAAATAAACTTGCGTTATCACTACATGGATTTTAACTGTTGCAAACAATACTACTACTGGTAGCTCAACTGATCCATATGACACCAGGCGGCGTCTCTAAGACGCTGACTGCATTGCCCCGCTGCTGTATGCAATTAGCTCACTTGTAAAACTAGTTCTAATATGTTTATATTACTTTGATTGTAATGTTCATTAAATATTCTAATTGGTTATTTTAGCTTATCCGGAGAGGTTTTTCTCTGGCCGCGTTGGTGTCGGCTTAGATTTTGCAAAACCCTAACTATGTCGTCCCGCGGGTGTCGTAAGAGGCGAAAAACGCATATCCACCGGGAGACGGGCAGCAGCGTCTTCTGCAGAACAATTCTACCACCCGAACTGATGCGATTCCAACCCGCAATCCCAGCGTGGGGATTATTGGCACTGAGGTCCCATATGATGAAAGCCAATAAAACTTATCAGGGGAGGCGTTTGTCCATCTGTGGACTACGATGTGGTGAATTATGAATATTGTAACTTTACTACTTTATCGGTTGGTCTTGAACCTCATCTGTGCCGAACGAGGTCCATTGTGAACTTATTTATAATATGACAGAGGTCTTTGTTTAGCTGTGGAATACTTTGTCCAGCTGTGGACTATAATACTGTGGCTGTTAATGAACCTATGCAATGAATTTAGACGATCAGTTTCTTTGGTAACTTGAATACTTCATTGGTTGGTCCTGGACTTAAGGACTCCCACAATGGTCTTGGATTGGGCCCTCCACCATAGCAAAGGACCTCGCAAACGGGGGAAAGGAATGCAAACTGTTCCAGATAACAAAAGCTAACAACAAAGCTTTTGCAAGCAAGATACCAAAGCTTTTGTTATCTGGCTTTTGTAGGTACAACGTACTCTATTGAAAGTGAATATTATTCATGTTATCAAGCATAATAGCCACTTCAGTCACCGTAATGAGTTCGTTTATCTATTTTCGAAAACTCATAAACATGGTATTCGGTCTAATATTAGCAGAGTCGTAAATTCATTGAGTACCTGCTTCCTAAGTAGGTTACCTTACCGTACCTAACCTAGGTAATACTTCCTGATAGATAAGAAATGATAAAGAAATATTGAGGAAGCTTAGTAGGTACTAAAGAAAATTACTCATGAGGTAATGCGGTGTTTTTGCTGGCAAAGTTTTCAGAGCTAGAGCTTTTTAAGTAAAAGTAAACTTACATTTAAAGTACCTACTAGCATAATAAAGTAGAAAATTATTTTTTATATATATAAAAAAAACAAATACAGAACATGACATGACTAAAATTCCTATACTCCGATTCAAAAACTGAATAATTGAATACCTACGGGTTAACAATTTGGCCGATTAATGTACACTTTGATAATCCGTGTCAAAACCAGGTCAAAACCTAAAGCCATGACACCCAACAATTTGATTGTGAAAGCTTTTGATGTATCGATTGTTTTCGAATGATAATTTAATTTTTTTGCGTTGCACATGTGAGATTATGCGTGGTTGAAGTTTGCGTTTTGTTTTAGTGATAACTTTGCTGTTACAATTTTAAATTAAAAAATCTTTATTTATGAAATTAACTAACAGGAGTAATACAAATCCAGTGTACATTCATCCTAGACCATATTAAACATAAATGTTAAAACTTTAATAAGCGATATCCGCTTTTTCAAACATGAAAATTAACGAATAGTAAGCAAGTAAGTAACTTATCATACATATAATTTATTGCGCTAACGGCGCTAGAGCTGAGCCGTAAGAGGTCCCACCAAACTCAAAAGGTTTTCGACGCACGCAACCGACTAAGGATTTCGCGGGTAGTTGGTTAGATAGATCACACCCGTACTGAGGATAGGGCACAGGTTCGAGTCCTGGCGAAATCGAAATTTTTTGGCAATTTATTTGATTTCTTATAAGTTATTGATCCATTGAAAACACTTCATCATATTAACTAAGACTTCATGCAAGCTTCTTTAGTTGAGCATTAAATTTTAATAAAATAAATTATAGATGAAAGCCAACTTTATTATTTGAGACGCAATAAAGCAATAACCTACTAGTAAAACAATTTTATCAATCCAGTAAATTTCACTGTCGCGGTACTGCCATAACCTGATGCATATCTAATGGAAATAGGAACACCTACCTACTTAAGTTAGGAATGTAGTAAAAGTAGAACTAACTGCGAATAAATTAACGTTGATAACTTAACCATAAATAATTGCATTACAAGATAACAAATGACCCGATTCGCGCCAAAACACAATTATAGGTTAATACAGTAATATTGACTTCTGTATGTAGTTATTAATTATTGATAAGATTCGGCCTCTCGAATGGTCCATAGTCACCTTCATCACGCCTAAGTCCACGTCGTCCACTGCACTTGCCTCCCCAAAACAAAGTAATTTTGCCCAATTAACCTCGCTTGGAAGGCTGGATTGGTTAGCGCAGCGTTGGTGTTAAAATACACAGAAGCAAGCTGCTGCGGCGACATCCATGGGCCGAGTTAGGGGGGTCAATTCTTAAGCCATAACCACATTAACCACCACGGCTATTGTACAACTGTGTTTCATCACCATCATAAGGTCCTTTCTGGACATAGCCCTCCCATAATGAGCGCATAGCGTTTTGTTTTCTATTGTGTTTAATTTACAGAAATGAAGCATTTGATGTCTGATGTAAACTTACCAAGTTCTGCATAACAGAGCGCGCCAACCATCGACAGGATTCCCGAGAGTACCCACACGATGAGCGCCATGCCCTTCGAGCCCGCATATATTAGGGCGTAGCGTGGAGACACGAAGATCCCCGAGCCGACGATCACGCCCACGATAATCGCCACTCCATTCAGCAAGCTCAACTCTTTCTTCAACCGAACTCCTCCACTCGAATCCCCGTCGCTCGACCCCTCTTCAGACCCATTACCAACGTCCATCGCCTTCGGTGGCAAACCACTAACGTCCGATACTTTTGCCATTTTTAATGTCTTCACAGTCAGAAATAATTAAATTCTAGTCACAGCGTAGTAAACACTTTGTCTTGCTCCGTCACTAAATCAAAAGTCACACCGTAACTAAACACTTTCACTAGCAATCAGCGGTAGATCCTTTCTGCCGAAAAGCTGATGCACCCCATGCAAACATTACATCACTCTGCGTCGCAAGCTGCGGACTCCACCACGTGTTGCGGAATACACCATGAGTGCTCCATGGAACTGATAAAAACACGGCCAAGCGGTTTACCGGCACGCAGCTGATAACAGGAACTATTAATATATATTGGCCACTACCGTTTCTGTCATACTTGGACTACCGCCGCGGTAGGTTAATGTACACATTGCAGTCACAGGACCTTAAATCGCGAGTTTTTTGTATTTTTAACATAAAAGTTCAGATTTTCCTTTGCAAAAAAATAACGCAATTCTCTATACAAATGTCACTTATTTCCGTCGATGTGGGCGATGTTGAACTCGCGATCGTAAACCATATGGCGCGAGGACGCGGTGCACACGTTCGGTGGGGCCGGCGCCTAGTTTACTATTCAGTTCACTGCTTCGCGATTTAACCAGCAGGCGAACTGTCTACCACCACATGGGTGACTCAAAATACAAACGGCATGAGTATAAAATCGTGCCGAGCGACTGGCTGCCTTGACACACGCTAATAGAGTGGGAAATTGATCGAGGATGAACTCGTTTAAATTCACTGCCAAGTTCGAACAACTGGTTTTTACCCGACTACTCAAGAACTAGTGTTATTAACATCACTATCTTCGATGACGGGAAAACCACGTGGCCGGTTGCCCCAGATAATTTCGAGGTTTCCTATACTGATAAGGTTTTAAGATAAATGACGCAGAGTACTGTAACATGAATGATTGCTCCTCACGCCCAGCAGGATGTGAGTGGTTGAGTTATAGTGTCTTCATTGTGTAGATGTAGACGGACGGGTCAATGACAGTCATTGGACGAGTTTAAATTGCATTAGGGTCGCCAAAAACCAAGTTTTAAACCCTACCTTTAACTTTGCGTCACATTTTTATATGGATTTTGACTTGAGAGATGAGTTAGTTGGATTCATAGATCAGGATTTTTCACGGTCGTTCTCTTGTAATGATTTATCCAAAGATTTAAATCGTTGGATTTATCTTAGGTAATTTGATTATTTCGCACATTGTTACCTTACCGATCTTTTACCGATAATGAGAAGAATACCTATCACATCAAAGAATTTAAATCTTTGTATCAGATCACACTAATATTATACTGCGAAAGTTTGAATATTTGATTGTATGTTGGATGTTTGCTACCTCTTTACGACAAAACTACTGAACGGATCAGGCTGAAATTTTGCAGATTCAGTTCTAAATCTGGACTAACATAGTTACAGGATACTTTTATTTATCCCGGAAAAACAAACCCACGAGCAGAACCTTGTGCAGAATAACCGTAAAGCGTGTCGGTCAAATTTTCAAAACACCCAAGTGGCTTTGTCACATTCATGTTTTTGAATTTCACGGTTAGCTATTCTTAATATTGGCTATTGTAAGATAAATATTAACAAGAAAAATGAGTACCTACCTCTACCTACTTAACCATACCTAGTTATAAGCTACTATTATATTGAATAACGCAATTCTCGATACAAATGTCATGTCGCGATGTTATACCTAAGCTACTACACCTATAATAATATTATATTTATTATAATACTCCGATTTAGAATCCAAGAAATTTTATGTCAATAAAGAAATTAATTTAATTTATGAATTAAAGCTTAACGAAGCCTGATAAGATAACAATAACACAAGGTAACATAAACAGCAAGGTTATTACTAAAAATTTTAAATCAAACTTTAACAACGCATAATCTCACATGTGCAGGGAAAAATGTACTATACTTAAATTTGAATTTGAAAGCGAACGAGTGATCAATTAACACTTTCATGGCCCAAGCAAGACGCAGAAGCCTGCTCCGGCTCCGTCGTAGCGGGCAGTGAATGCGTTAAATGATGAAAGCCTTCAAAACCAAAAATTGTTTTAGACTTTGCTTCGATCGTGGCTTCGATGATACCAGTGTCGTAAGTCGTTATATATCCACCATTCCTTGGGTTTTGTAACCCAAAGATGTTACAAAAAATATCCAGGTTTTTGAATAGGACAAAGACGTGGAAAGTGTCTTGGAATATAGGTACTAATAATATGCCTAAGTACCTAGGTACTTTGTTTTCCATTTACTATTTTCTTAATTGATATTCATGAATTACATTTAATTTTAAACACGTGTAGATACTAAAATAAAATTGATATGGTTCCAAGTCGTGTCTTTTGACATGACAATATAATGATCCGGTTATAAAGGGAATTTATTGTACAAATATAGCTACTAGACATTTCCCTAGTATTGTAAGGTAATAAGAGAGAAAACGAAAATATGGCTACACGCTCCGTCTTACTTGCAAGCATGCCTGTACAAACCAGTTTGCGCTGGTAAGAGAAGCGTGTGGACGACAAGACGGTAGCTCGCACAAGCCCAGAAGCGCGACTTGTGTAATCTTTGCTGAAGATTGCACTGCGCAAATTTAGTTGAGCTTGATGAGCGTGTGGCAAGTCAGTCGAGCCGCGCTTCAGTCCGGCAGTGTTTCCGACGCGTCGCTTGTTTGATGTTGTTTTTTTATCAACAAGCAAAGAAAGCTGCTAATAAAAAAACACTGTTATAACAGCTCCATACTGACAATTTAGTCATTGCGCAGTCCAGTTTCTACAATCTTACCTGCCCGTGTGGTCAGTGATCGGTGTTTTTACACAGTCATAACTGCACAATCTGAACTGCGCAAGTAAGACGGAGCGTGTGGCCGGGCTATAATCACTATCAAAGCAAAATGGAATGAAAAAAATTCACAAACGTAACATACACATGTACCTACATAGAAATGAACTTGCCCACCTGCAACTACAAGTCAAGGTGGTATTAACCTACATTGTTCGAGAGAGCCTTGGTGCTTAAAATAAACAAACTATGGAAATTCAATTGTTAGTACCAACACACGTCACACAATCGACTAAGTTTTGCGAGATCACTTAGAAAATACCTTAACTTATAATAAAAAAATAATTAATTTTTAATTTTTTCTTAATTTTTTTTCTTTCTATCTATATTCACACTGGTATTGATCTGGATCGGTTGAGCTACCTGTAGATTGTTTGCATGGATTCATGGAAAAACAGGAAGATAAACGCTTCAAATACCCAATAGATTTGTATTTTTGTATGTTATTGGTATTTTGTATGTATTAATTACTTTGCCGTAAGAAAGCTACTTTATCAATAAGTAAATGCTACAGAATATAACCGAGCGAAGCTGGTGAGCATCTACTAATTATATATATTAGTTGAGGAGTATTCTAATAGCGCAAGTATAATTAAAAGAAAACTAATAATGTAAATGCGCAAGTATAGATAGATGTATGTTTGTTAGTACTGTGTTTAAGAGTGCGCCTAATGCAAAAATCAAGCAAATTGTGTATTTTTAAACCCTTACATCTATGGTAACGAACTTAAATATTCTAATAAAAAAATACGATAGGTAGGGGAAAAACCCATAGAGGTCGAGTAATCGAATAGAATTTTGAAAAATAAACTGGTTTCTTTACAAAAAATTATACAAAAATCGCTTTAAAAAAACTGTTTTAATTGAAATGCTCTAAAGTATCAGCGACAACACCATATTATTTTTTACGAATTACATAGCCAGACTAATGTTTTATTTAAGTAATCGTGTAGTTTTTCTATTTAATGCTTAAATTTTAAATCATTAATAGAAAAGAAGCAAAAACTTGATTTTTGCACTGACTTTGCTTTACTCTGTCCCGCTCCTATGAACGCGAAATCCTATGCCTATCCTTTTTACAATTTTTTGCATTAGGCCCGCTCTTAAGTACTGAACTGATCTGGCTAAAGTTCGAATTCTTTTTATACTTACCTTAAATCAGTTCCTCCTCCTTTACCTCAACAGCCTATAATGGTCCACTGCTGGACGCAGGCCTCCCACGATATTCGCCTTATTTGCTTTTATCTGACGGGAGGTGATGCCCATAATACCCAGGCTGGGCATCGCAGTTCAGTGGTAGATCTATCCTGCAAGAGGCGCTTCAGCCCGTCCCCCGGTGTATGTCCCTTAGTCGCCTCTTATGACACCTACGGGAAGAGTTGGGGTGGTGCAAATTCAGCCGGTACCACACGGTTAATCAGTTCCTATGAGATAGAAATAACCACAAAACGTTTTCAGAGAAATTACGGGTAGTAACTATCATTATGATAATACATTCGAAGAGCTATGCTCGGAGTTTCTCTGAAGAATAGGATTCGCAACGAATACATCCGACTGAGAACTAAGGTTATCGACTTAGCTCAAAGGATTAGCAAGCTGAAGTGGCAGTGGGCTGGCCATATCTCGAGAAGAACCGACAACCGCTGGGGTGAACGTGTTCTTGAGTGGAGACCGCGACTCGGCAAACGTGGTGTAGGACGCCCTCCGACCAGGTGGGATGACGGTTTGCGAAAGACTGCTGGCAGATGCTGGATGCGGCAAGCTGAAGACAGGGCGCTATGGCGGTCATTAGGGGAGGCCTATGTCCAGCAGTGGACCAGTATAGGCCGATGATGATGATTCAAAAGTAACTTGTTTGTCTGTTGACCTTTTCACAGCTATACGGCTGAACGGATCTCAATGAAATTTTCTCAGGGAGGTAGATGGTATCCGGGGCCGTCCCCGCCCCGGGATATCATATACCTCGCTGCCAAATTTGTTAAATGTCTGTACATTTTATCCCGGAAAAGCGCGTGCGAAGCCGCGAGAGTAGCTAGTCGTGTAAGTTTTCAAATAACATTCATTAACATTGACGATATCTGTGGCGCAGTGGGCGAAGATCCGCCTGCGACGCAGGAGGTTGCGGGTTTGATACCGGCCTCGGGACAAATGTTTGTAAGACCTGCAGATATTTGTGTAGGGTGTTCTGGTCGTTTGCTGTAGGTATGTAATAAAAAACATCTATGTATAGTATTATAATTAATCTGTATGTATATCAATTATCTAGTACCCATAATAAAAGCTCTGCTTAGCTTGGGGCGAGATTATAATGCTGTGTAAATTGTCCAGCATTGTCATTATTATTCGCATCTATTGTGATTGTCAGTTTCTTCCAACTGAACATAACATCATAAACTTAAGGCCGGTTCAGACCTACGCGATATTCGCTACCCAGAGCAGTTAGCGGTACTATATAGTATAGTATTATTTTATCTGTGGTAGCGGTAAATATCGCTTGGTTTCGCGCGATCCGCGGTATCCCGCCGAGCTAGGTATAGTAAACCGTATCATATAAGTAGGTATAAACAGGCCTTTAGCGCTACCCCAACTCAAACTCAATAACTTTATTTCTTTAGGCTTACAAAATAAGCACTTAGACAAGTCAAACTCACCCTAGCCTAGTACTGCCACATATTTATTCTTGTTTTTACGTTATCAAAAGGAGTTTTCATAAAACAAGGCAGTTTGTTTTACCTATCATAAGCTCTTTTTTTTAATGTACATACGTGTTAATTTTATTTTGATTACTTTAGAAGACACAAGATTACAGAGATACGAAGCTGCTCTTAGTGACCACAAACCTCTGTTTTCACTATTATGGCTTGTGTGATGTGAGTCAGGGGTGAGCCTTAACTAGGTAGGTACAGGAACTACTTTGTAAAATGTAGGTATATTAAATAACAATAAAACCGAAATAAAGAAAATCTTCACTAACCAAAAGAGTGCAATAAAATGCCGTATTAGTCATTGTCATTTACTTCATACTTGAACACTCTTGCAGAATCGTCGTCAGATGTTGTTAGTATCAGCTTTTTATTCTCATTATATGATAAATCTAGTATTGCCGACTCATGGCCGGTCAGCATTAATTTTCTTTCTCCGGTTCTATTCTCGTAGACTCGTAGCGAACCATCCAGGCAGCCGGTGACTAGATGATTTTTAATCCATATCATTTTAGTAACACCTGTTTCTTCATCAGCTTTTACACATTGGTGTCGAACCATCTGCCTTGCGGTGTCCCATATGCTGACTGCGCCGGTGAGGGTTCCTGTAAGAGAAGCAAGATTAATTAATATTTTGTTTGGTCAACAAACCTATAGACAATTAATGTGTTAAAGCGGTTTTAGAGAGGCTCATTATATTATAAAGATGTTTTTCGTGCGCGTTTCAAATGTATGCTTAAATGTTTGTCTGTGTGAATTGTCCAGCATTATAATATTAATTTGTATGATAAGGAATTCATTGGTAAAAACCCTTACAAGCGAAGTCTTATTGTGGTAAAAAACCAATGTGTTTTCATGCCTACTATTTTGAAAGGTCATCAGTCTCATCAGTCAGTATCAGTCATAAATAATGTTATTATTTATATCTTGTTGTTGACATTCTGTTATCAGATAATATGTGAATAATATTCTTAAGGTTTAATTATTGCAAGTAATTAAATAAGCATAGTTTTTTAAGCTAATATAAGCAGGTAACATAAGCAGATGGTTACCTAAGGCTAAATATCCTGAAGGCTCTGTGGAAAAGGCTACAGTTTCCAAATCGTTTTCTGCCTGCAGTTGTCCTACCACTTTACCATTGTTGGGAGTTATAAGCACCACTTTGCCTGAAAAAGATTGAAACATTGAGCTGTAATTAAAACGAGTCTCATAGTCCGTCTTAGAGTTATGTCAACAAATCTAAACTAAAGAGAAACTAATATTTGAAGTAGTTATAAAAAAAATTAACAATAATATATTGAAGGATCTCAAATTGACAAGTATTTCAAATTGTGTTAAAAAACCAACAACAAGAATGTTAATTTTAGGTTAAATAATGTCCTGCGGATTGTTCTTCACAAATTTTAAAACTGTGTTTAGTGGTGGAGTGGAGTGATTTTTTACTTTTCTGAACCTTTCTTGGCTCGCTGGGCAAAACCAAACATCAATTTTATTTTAAATTTCTTTCCAATTAGTAATAAAAAAAAATGAAGTTACCATTTAAGGAAATTGATGCAACCAAGTTATTGTCAGGTTGGACAGCTATATCTGTAACTCTCTCGCCCTGTACATTTGAAGGGACTTGACTCATGAGCGAGGATGTCTTTAAATCCCATATCTTTACTGTCCCATCTTCATAGCCAGCTGCTAGCCTTCTGCCGTCAGGGAAGAGCTGGAATAAAAAGTTTGTCTCTTTTAGTGATTTAATAACAAAATATTGTGTGAAAATAAGTTTGCATCATAGAAGGATGAGGCTGCACATTTGAAAATATTATCTCAAACAAGTCGCCCACAATGACAAACATTATTTTCTGTGAGATGTTTATTGCATAACATTTCCAAACCCAAGGTAACAAAATGAGACTCACCTTTCCACATTCAACTTTTACATTGGTTCCCTTTAAAATCTTGGTTTCTCCAGATGGTATTTTAAAGACATAGATATCTCCAGACTCTACTCCGAAGATGAGGACTCTTGCACCGAAATGCCAAAGACCCCAAGACAAGTCCTCTGTTTCATACTCAAAGGCTACAGTCCAAAGCTGATCTGAATTACTTGTGTTGACTTCCCACACTTTGATTAACCCAGCCATATCAGCCGTAGCCACATACACTCCATCAAAACTGAACCCAACAAATATTACAGAGTCCTTGTGGCCTGTGCAATCCATCACCACATTGCCTGTTTCTACAGACCAGACATACGCTTTATCATCTTCCCCCCCTGTGACAGCCAAGTTGCCAGTAGGATGAAGGTCACAGCAGAAAGTAGAACCGACATGCTTTTTGAAAACCATAGATGAATGATCCTCTGGAGGCTCCATGTCTGCGTCTTCCTCTGGCTCTTCTAGCATGTTTTCCAAGTCTTCTAGAGTAACTTCTTCCACTTCTTCGTAATACATTTCATCGTCCATGGCTTCGATATCGTCGCCGTTTATAGACGAAGGCGGAGTATCCTCTTTATTACCACACGTTTCTGGAAATGAGATAGACTTAGAATAGCATACAAGAACAAAACTCACCCAGCAAAGGTAAAAAGGCGCTGCTAACCAGCTGCGAACATTTAGGTTATTTTGTTTGTACTAACCTCTCATTTTTCAGATTTATGTTTGTAATGTAAAGTATGCGGACCGTGTATGGTTCTGGATTACCACACGGATCAAAGAAATTTATATCATTAGATCCTGAAATCCTCGTCCACAATTTGCTTGCAGTTCAAAATTACTTGGACTTGGGTGAACAACTCAACTTGTGTTACTTTAGTACTATACTTATAAATCTGTGACTTGTGTGAAGTTGTTTGTAGGCTGAGGTACGCGCAGGTAGGCGCTCAGCGCATTTGACGTAAGACGTCATGTCAAATGACGTGTCAATCCGGCCTGAAGCTGAAGTCAATAAGGCCGGCAATACAATAATATAATGCTGGACAATTCACACAGCATTATCTAGCCCCAAGGCAATACACGTCCGATTTTTGACTGACTGACTGTCGTCTCGGATGCATGGCACCTCATGGCACAAGCAATCAAGGTATGGCACACGGAACAGAAAAAAGTGGAAGTGCAGTGCACACGTAGCACCTTAGACAATTTAACCCAAGCGTAGCACGCGTGCCACACACTAGTTAGTAGACATACTTACTATGCGTAGTTAAGCCTGATCGCAGTCGTGTTCTTACATCTGCATCGCTTCGAGTTGCTGGTCTCACAACAAATTCATTTTTCCGAAGCTATGCCGTACGTATTGTTTTATTTTAGTGTAAAAATGACAGAAGCCGAAAAAATCACAAAAACAGAGGTGTTTCATACCATCATCGGTAGGAAGCATTTAAATAGTTTTGTCATAAAATCTCATTTTATTAAAATTTACAAATAATTTAAAAGAACGGTTAGTCAAAATCAAAACCTTATTTACCTATTCATTATTGATTAACATGATGTACCTACCTACCTAGTCAAGTCGGCTGTTGATTTGATCGATACTAGAAATAATATTTAATTGGTAAAACATACCTTATCAATAATTAATTACAATATCTAACCATTTATAAGAAGTAATAAAAAAGTTCCTCAAACTAAAACCTTACGAAACTCAGCAAGAGACATTTTTTCTAATACAAAAAGAAAACTAATTATCCTTTTTACATAATTCAAACGGTAAAACTAGTTTTAGCCTAAATCTTTCTTTTTGTACTGTTTTTACTACAAACTACCCATTAAAATTGTACATTTTCAACTTACCTACCTAACAAAACGAACTTCACAAATTTCTACAAAAAGTATTTCTACGCTCTAATTAGATACAAACTAAGATAAACTTACCAATAAGAGTGTACCTAGTTAGATCTAAATATCCTGATACTTATACCACTTTATTGCAAGTAACATTTCTTGCAATAAAGTGGTATAAGTATCAGGATTTTAGGAAGTTTGAAAACAAATGTTTTAATGGCAAAGATTTAAATTGTTAATGCGCCCCCTGCGTCACGATTTAAATATTTGTTTAGTGGTCAATTAAAAGAAATATTTAAAAAGTGTCAATTAAGTTTGTTAAATCAGTTAAATAAAACAATGTCAAAACGAGTTAAAATAATTATACAATAATTGGTAAATACAAAAATACTTACTTCGTTTTATCATATTCGCACGAAAAAAATAACGAGGGCCTAGATAAGATCGGTTTTACCACGTTTTACGATGGTTTTACGTATCAAACTTCACACAGATTACAAAAAAAACAACGTATTAGCAACGCGCCTCAACAAGAGTGACAAGGTTTAAGGCGGCGATAAGTGTCAATTGAGCGGATTTGGGTAGGTAATTAATAATTGTATAAACAATTTTTAACGGTAATTGTTTAACAATTTTTCGCCGTCATCTTTATTGTAAAAAAGCTTTGAAAAAATAAATAATAATCTATGGGATACAAGGCAGAGCACCTTTGTTTCGAAATTATCAGTCGTACAGTAGAATTATTTTATTTTAGAATAATTATTGTGCAAAGTAAATTACGTCATGTACGTAAATTAATAAATTAGATTGCATTATTATTAACGATAGATAATGCCTATATAAACACTATTTTTAAATGATTTTTATTTCTGTGTTTAGAGTTATTAGAATATGTCGTTAGATTATAAGAATTAGCCACCTAGCTAAATATTGCCGTGCCCTAGCAGCAGGGTACATGTTTGAAACACCTTATCTATAAAGATCCCATGTAAGTACAAAATGTTTGCAATAAAAATATTGAGTAACTATTGAGTATAAGTACCATCTGTTTTTAGGGTTCCGTACCTCAAGAGGAAAAAAGGAACCCTTATAGGTTCACTTTGTTCTCCGTCTGTCCGTCTGTCAAGTCAACCCTCTTTTATCAGAAACGCGTGGAGTTATCGAGTTGATATTCACATCATACATATATATTATTCACATCATAGAAATCTGCTCGAGCTTCCCCACAAAGGTCCAAGCATAAATACAATATTTGTATCACTCAAGTAAGTAATAACATGTATCTTAAGAGCACTTTCATCACAGCCTTAAAAAAATTCAATAATCTTCCCTAGAACATAAAACCTTAGATGAAAACATATTTAAAAATAAATTAAAAAGATGGTTAGAATCAAATGCTTTCTATTCGCTCAAAGAATTCTTTGACAACTGATGGTACCCTAGAAACTGTTATTGTAAATGTCTCCTTTTTTTTAAGTCCATAAAATTAATAAATTAATACCATCATGATACCTTAAAAACATAGCCCATAAAGGTAGACTTAGGTAAGTTACGTCATAATCGTTATCAAATCAGAAAATTATTGTGTACCTACTATTCGTCTGGGTTGATTTCTTTGCTGAAGAGTAGAAGTTTGTACGGAACCCTTGATGCGCGAGTCTAACTAGCACTTGAGGTTTTATTTATTTTCAGTTTTTACAACTTTTCTCGCAATCAATCACAAGATTTTTTACTGTCATTCATCTCCATTAAACAAAAGAATCCGACCAGGTGGGATGACGATTTGAGAAGACTGCTGGCAGATGCTGGATGCGGCAAGCTGAAGACAGGGCGCTATGGCGCTCATTAGGGGAGGCCTATGTCCAGCAGTGGACAAATATAGGCTGATGATGATGATGAAACAAAAGAATACCCAGGCAGGCCACCTTCGGGTTATTTTTTGAATTTAATGTCTGAACTGGAATAAAACATTTGCTACTTTAATCTATTAAATTTCAGTTTCAATATGAAAGAAATAACCTTTCAACGTTTTTATAATAACAACAAATGAAAATATCTTTGATCAATATCGGTAAATTGGACGAAGTCGTCCAATTTCTTTGATCAAATAAACATTGGACAAAGATGTTTGATGAGTGGGTGGAATAAGTACAAAGTCAACGTCAAAAATATGTCAAAGTAAAAAAAAAAAAACAAATTGTGAGGTTATGTTATGCTGTTATGTTGTGATGCTTGCTTTTAGAGTATCCAGTATTAAATAATGCCCGCTAAAATTATCTAATTCATTCTTCATTGACCTGACCTGACTTGCTTCCATTTGCATTTATTTAATATATTCAATAAAATGGCATCTTTTCACAAAGGTATTTATTTCACTAATTTTCTTTGAGTGAGACTCTTCTGTCCGCCGCCCCGCCGCGCCCTGAGTCGTAGTCTCGCTAGAGAGCATTTATGTTCCTTGGTCGTCATCCATGTGGACTGGCCCAAGCAGGTGTTTAAAAATTAAATATCTACTCTACCTACTTTCAGGTTTATTGCAGCCTCAGACGGTTTTAACACTTTCCAAACGATTCCGGGGTAAAATTAATATTCAAAGACCAAGAGCTCCACATTTCGAAAGACAACTTCTTATTGATCTGGCAAAGCCTTTTTACAATCCACCAAAGTGGACACTACCTCAGGTAGTGGTTTGTGAGAAAAACAAGACGAATGCAAAGAAAGAAATTGACAATCCGTTTGAGAGAATACTTGCAAGAGAATGTCTAAACTGGTTTAATACCTCAAAAATGGTTGTATTCATTCATCTGAACTCCATAAGCATGGAAGAAAAAACCCCAATATTTGCTAAACTGTCAAAAAACAAGATGCATTTACGTTCCTATGGGAAAAAAATTGTGAGCATGGCTACTAAAGGAACTCGATATGAAGCTGTGAACCATTTGTTTACCTCTCATCAAAATATAATATTTGGTCAGCCAGAAAATGCTGCACAAATGTTTAAAATACTCAAGAAGACACCACAGCTTGTTGTTATGGGTAAGATTTTTATTCTCTTCCAATGTAAACAAAGCATGTAGTAAAATCATGCTGCATTCATAATATTCTGGACATTAAAATTTACAGCTGGCATCATCCAGGACCAACTCATGTCTAAAAATGAGTTGTTAGAGTTCAGCAAATTACCGAACCTAGATGCTGCTAGAAGCCAACTCTGTGCAGTCCTAGACAGTGCGGGATCAAGCATCGTGAGCCAGTTGAACCAGTCCCAGCAGATACTAGTATCTCACCTCGACAAACATGCAGAGCTGCAGAACAAAGCTGCAGAGAACAAAGAAGTTGAAGTAGAGAACAAAGATAGTTGAAAGTAGTTTAAGTTAGGTGTTATTAGTAATATTATCTTATAATGTAGTTGGGTTCGTATCAACTTCCCTGTCTTACATAAAACTATGACAAAAAGTTATTAATTCTGTTTTCTTCTTAATGTAGTCTTAATATTAGTCATCTTGTTTTTTTATGATTCTATAAGGATTCAATTTTATCAGCTAGCTTAGTAACAAAGTGCTTATTTCGTTCACAAAAGAAATTCTACATACTGTGTAGAATACCAGTACATTTTAATTTTTAAATTAATGTTATGTTTTACCCACCCAGGTACCCTTATTTGACTCTTCTGTAGCTACACTACAATTCTGTTAAAGGGGTGATATTCGACTCCAATTTGTGAATATGATAGGCATAGGATTTCGCATTTATAGGAGCGGGACAGACAGAGCAGAGCAGCGTAAGCTCAAAAATCAAGATGACGGAGAAAAATTGCTATAATGAAAAAAACCCCAAATTGCCCATTTCACATCCATCGCCACCTTAAATCATCATCATCATCAGCATATATAGGTATTATTACACTTATATTATTTTATTATTATATTACTTGTATTATTCTTATATTACACGTTAAATGTTTGTAGACAATTTTGCCCATTGCTTTGTAGTTAGATATCATTAAGTAGCAACTATGTTGACTACCTATAGACATTTTGTGGTTGTAGTAGGTATTCTCTATTTTGTGACTGTTGATTTAAATATTACCTATTTTCACAAGGAACACCGCCAAAAATGTGAATAAGAAGTAGTTATATGTAGGTACTTTATTTAAAATAAAACTGCGTAATATGTTTTCGTGTGTTCGCACGATCAATGTCGATCAGGGAAGAAGTTGGTATTCTGTCATTAATAATTTTTAATAATATGTAAGTATGATGTATAACAGCGCAACAGTTACGTCGTGTTATATTATAATGTTCACTTATTTTTGTAAGCTTTTGAGATGAACATCACAGACGAGAGAAATTAAGTAATAGAGGAACACCTTGTTACAATTTAAGACCAACTTCTAATTATTTTGCATCAGTCTTTGTTCTTCTTCAACTTTAAAGGGATTTAGGCCTAGGGATTTGACCTATGTGCCGTAGGCCGAATAATTTTTGTTCTTTTATGAAGCGAAATAACGTCCGATGAAAGCGAAAAGTTCCGAAATAAAAACCACCTATTTGATTCATATAATATATTATATTAAAAAAATCTTTGGCAGGGTTTAAACATAAGGTAACTTACAATCTAAATCCAAAAGAGATCAAAATTATGCTGACTACTTATTTTGTGTATGAATACTTGAGCAACATTAGGATAAAAATAAAACTATGAAAAATCTTAGCTAAATGAATGTCACTAAGTTAACAAAAGTAGGTACGTGCTTAATTCAAGTAGTTCTACCTACTACACGTATAGGTTACTAATTATCCTCATATAATCAAAGAAAATAAATGTTTATAACGTAAAAAAAGCTAAGGCGTAGCTGTTATTCGGTTTGATGCGGATGCTAGAGCTGTGAGAGCCACAGCTGCCTCCACTTCGTCTCTGTCATGCCGAGATAAAGTGTTGATCGTGTACCGCTGCATCTTACTTTCCGTTCTCCGTTTCCTCTCATCCGCCCACCACGAGTAGTTACTCTCACTTGGCTGAAACCTTGCCGCACTCTCCAGCCATTTGCTTAGAAGCATCGGCCCTGAAATTTTCTTAGGATCCTTGGCATTGTTTATCTCAGAGTATGAGTTATTATTCTCACACGTGTCTTTTAATGATGAGTCCGAATCGTCCTGTTGGTAGTCCCTTTCTGGACTGTCTGTGAATGCCTCCTCCATATTTTCTTGCTCTGAAGAGTTTGGTTCTGGTTCGCTCCAAATGCTGTCCTCTGAACAGATGCTGAATTGCTCGACGTTGCCTTGAGCGCGGTCGTTGTATGTGCGAATCAGGTGGCCCCAGGTTTGTTGGCGTTCTGCGCTCACGTTCTTCAGCTTCCTCCGCCAGTTGGCAAACCAGTTGCATATCTGAAAGAAGAAATTTCTTATCTTTCAGTCTGACAGACTAGATACTATAAATTACCTATTGAGACAATAAGTTACTAATGTTTTTCATTGAAGACGGGTGTGTAAGATTAAGCTGTTCCAAACTCCTGTTTCACATCATGTCGGAAGATAGCCATTAGATTATGTATCAACAATAAACCGAACAAAACACTGTAGTCAAGAAAGCGGAGACAAAAATAGTGCCTATTTATGTACAAATAGCAATATCTGGCACCGTGCCAATTAGGTTGGTGGCAGGCAAAAACATGATACCTATCTCCTTGAATATTTGAAAAACAGTACGTTTAAAACATGTAACTTACTTGAATGTATGTAAGTCCAGTCTCGCGCGACAGATATTTCTTTTCGTCCCTGTTGGGGTATGGATTCTCTCTTCGACGTACTAGCCAGTCTTTGAGATACCGCTTTATTTCTGGTGTGAAAAGTCTCTTCTGTGGGCGTTGTCCTGCGACCATGCTCCTCCTGAAAACATGAACGACGTCATTACAAAACATGAATGACTTCATACACCTTTTTATTTTTTTAGACACCATCTGAATAGCGCTTATCTCGTTTGTGATGGTGCCCCAGATATCTTACTTGTAGGAAAACACAATTGTGCAGTAGCGTTGTATGACTTTTGATAAAGACTTCCTATTTTCCATACAGTGTGACGCACAAAGAAATAATTTCATAAAGACTGAAAGTAATGAGTCATTACAACAGTACTAACCGGGTGTAGCGCCTGTTCCTGACAGGTCTGGATGGTTTTCCATTGTCCTCCTTGGTAGCAGGGCTGTCCATGTTTTCAGCACTCGATTTCTGGATAAGTGTCATCTAAGCTAATTTGCGTTCAGTTAAAGTTAAAACGGGTGTGATTGTTTAGGGAACTCCTGTAGGGCCGAATGCACGTGCAAGGGCTCCACGGCTCGCGGGACGACTCGTGTCTCGCAGCGCTGTCGCTCCGGGGGATGCTTACCGATCTATTAAAAAAATAAGGACATGATGACATAAATAGATTGACTTTCGAAGACAACACTAATCCAACGAACAGTTAGATAGGTAACACATTGCTCGATATGCGGTTGTGCGTTGATGTAACCGAAACATGACGGTCACATTCCTTAGTTCACTTATAGATGTTAGTTGTTGCTGATCACGTCCAAGTGTTTAAATCTGTTAGCTGATTAATGTTACTTCTTTAGTTAGTCTACGGCTTTGCTGAGGTGCATCGTCCTTGTGTTTTGCATTCAGTAATTAACATGAAGAACAAAAAACATGTTAAGTATTACGTGTTCTGTTGAGGGTTAGTGGTCTTGTTTTCGAGTGAATTAGGACAAATAAATGCGTTAGTTTAGTTTTTTAAATAAAAAACAATCAGTTATTAGTTATTACAGTGGAACATGTTCATGTGGATTTATTTAATATATAAATTATTGTTATTGACATTAAATTACTTTTTCGTTCGTACCTGTGTGCGGGAAAGCTCGTACACTGCGTGAAAATGGCGTCGGAAGAGAGCTACAGCAGCGCCGCGGCGCGCGCGCATCGCTGCTGCAAAACTGTGTTATTTTCAGGATGTCTCCCGCGACGTCTTCAAATCATGGCGATAGGTTAGTACCTACTCTATACTACAAGCTACCTTGAGCCGTAAGTTTATATCACTTTGTTTTATCTTGTAAGATTTATTTGCGCTAATGTTCTTATATCCATTTTATATTGCAGTGTTTTATAATTGTGCTTAATTTGTCTATAGTGTCCAAGTCAGTTCGTTGCAGTTACCAAGTGTGTGCAGTGGAAGCAAGGAGAAAAAAAGTGAAAACATGCTGTCTATAAAAGAAAGAGGTTGCCGTTTTATAGAAAATCATTTTTGGACCTTCTGCTCCGTCTGAAGTGAAAATTAAAGGTGAGAAAAATCAGTTATTCAGCGTTTATTAATCTTAATTTTCTAGAGGTTTCTTGAAGGCATCTTGACGGACTACGAGCATTAAAACTTAAAAGCCTTTGGTTTTTAACCCATTCACTACCCACATTACACGAAGAGACGCAGTGGGTGTATTTCTGGTGGATCAGACAAAGTGCCACGGAGAAGATTTGGAACTACATAGGTACCTACATATGCAAATTTCAGCCTGATCCTTTTAGTAGGTAATTGTGGGGTAAAAAGTTAAAAATCATCTACCCATTCAACCTTTCACTTATTTATAGGTAACGAATTTCTGCCCGCAGCTTCGCACGCCTTGATGCTATGGAAATGTTTGAAGGCTATTTCTAATATAAATTAGACGGCCCATGTGTTATTTCAGGCTCAGAAAATATGAGGTGATAATAATTAGGTACATAACCTCTTAATAGGTATCTCTGATAGGAACTTGTTATGTTGTTTCAAATATACCTGATTAAATGTCTGGTGACAGGGGGCTATCGCGCTCATAAAGGGAGGCCTTTTTCAGCAGTGGACTAACATAGGCTGATGAAGATGCTGATGATAATGGGCTAGTAAGGGTTTCACGCTTGAATTTGTTTATTTAATTTTCTAGTAGTGTAGGTATTTTTAAGAATAAAATTTCCTGGTATTTGCCTTTATAAATTCCTGAATAAGAAGGCAATATAAAAAGTTTTCTGAGAATCTGATGCAACAAGCAAAAACGTGTCATCAGCAACCTAAAAAACCTATACGAATGCGAAGGTAAATGTACATAGTGACCGAGCGAGAGGTAGGTCGCGTTTTGACTTCAGCTCTTACTTCCGATACGTATTCAATAACTGTAAAATATAAATAAACAAATGCAAATCAACCGATCAGAGTTTACGATTTTCTCCGAACAGGTGTTATGCCCCAACCGCGAAATTTTGCAAAAGATACGCTGTCCTTGTCGAAGATTAGTGAAAGGGTATCTAGCGTCCCTTTCGGCCCGGTTTCACACGCAGCCAAGGGGCTTCGTCGTCCTGTCGTCACATGCGCCGTGGCTGCGACTTTACGCGCGCGGCTTGCTCTACCGAATCGCGTTGCTAGACCGCTGCTATTGGGCTCACTATTAAATCGCTACATTCCAGTTTTCCAGACCAAAAATGTTTACAGAAAAGTGATTCAGTCGTGTGAGATAGGCCGTGGCGGAGAGACCGCTACTCTTCGCTTTTCCGGCTCACATCGCGCGTTTTGCCCACGTGCGTCAGTTTACCGGTAAACGCGATTGATTTTTTCCGGAATGGGTGAAGAACCTCAGAACGATGGTAAAGTCGTGTTGAAGCGGAAAATAACGTTGCTCAATGGTGTCGGTATTATTATCGGAACTATTATAGGAAGTGGCATTTTTATTTCTCCGACTGGAGTATTCCTGTACACCGGGTAAGTGGGTGGACTCTTATTTCTTTTTATTTTCTTTTTTCTCTTTTTTCTAAATATGTAGGTACCTGAGAGTTTTGGTAGGCTCCTGGAAGTTTTTGTACTTAACTTTAAGTCCATATTAAATTAATTGGACTTGCTCTACATTTTTTTATTCATACATTTTGTTTGTTTGTATAACTTGAACCGTTGCTTCTACTACGACGAAATTGATTACTTATACAGTTACAATGTTATTGCTGAAGAACATACTTGGTGGTTATTAAAATGCTCCTGAATTACTTTACCTACGTTCTTATTTACTTAAGACGATACCCCGAGTATAATAAGATAAAATAGGTGGCGGCGGCGCCAGTTTGGTTCGGGGTATCTTCTTATGTAAGAACGGTTACATTTAATAATGTCGAAAATAGGCTTGTGCATCCTTAACACCGTATTGTATGAACCTATCCCAAAAAAACACTATCTTACAGTTCCCTCATTGGCCTTTGGCCTTCATAATGTGATAGGCAAAAATTACGTGAATAATTTCGTAACATCGATAGTAACAGTATTCGAGGTCATTGTAAGCGAGTGTTGCTTTCAGTTTCACCTTACAGACTCATGTATTACCCACTCATTACCAATTTGATATTCTGAGCAGAGAATTCGATACATAACCGATTATGGTCAAGCGTGCGTTTACCCTAAGATAGGTGACCATTCAGCAGATTCATGGACAACAGACATGACATGACAGACAGACAACGATGTTGAAATCTGAATCTGCCAATTCAGCATAGAGAGGTAAATTATGCAGAGTTTTTTAGGGTTCCGTTCCGTACCTAAAGGGTAAAACGGGATCCTATTACTAGTCTCCGTTCTTCCGTCTGTCTCTCCGTCTGTCAACAGGCTGATGAACCGTGATAGTTAGACAGTTGCATTTTTCATAGATGATGTATTTTTGTTGCCGCTATAACCACAAATACATTAAAACAGAATAAAATAAATATTTAAGGAGGCTCCCATACAACTAACTTGATTTTTTTGCCGTTTTTATAGATAATAAGTACGGAACTCATCGTGCGCGAGTCCGCCGCACTTAGCCGGTTTTTTAGATGTTTATTCATTACATAAACAAGTACAATGTCCCCATCACCAGAAACCCTTGTTAGTCCACAGGTGGACATAATGCCACCGCTAAAGGGACATTTGCCTCCCCATAATGAGCGCCATAGCGCCCTGTCTTCAGCTGTAGCTTGCTATAACGGGTATTTCCCCTTTATGATGAATAAAAAACAATGACCAATAAACGACTACTTCTGAAGGTCTTAAATACAGTGTTTATGACCTAGTTTACTAGTCTTAATTCCCCATCCTTGCTCGAAGTTCTAGACTTGTACCTAATGTAGACGCGAGGGGTCTCTACCTCGACAATCGATTACTTTTTTAGCCTTTTTTTGTAAAACAGCATAATGTTGGAGCTCTTTTTATAGTGAAATTTTTAAACAAAGCAAATTATACCTAATTTAATAAATAAATAATGCTGGACAATTCACACAGCATTATCTAGCCCCAAGCTTAGCAGAGCTTGTCTTATGGGTACTAGATAACTGATATACATAGTATAATACAATACATAGATAGATATTTTTATTAAACATAGAAAATGACCAGAACACCCTGAACATATGTCTGCAGATCGTACACATATTTGTTCCGAAGCGGGAATCGAACGTGCAACCTCCTGTGTCGCAGGCAGACCTTTGCCCACCGCGCCACAGAGGTCGTCTTTATTGTTATTGTGGATATTTGTGAATACGGGGGAAGGTAGAAGGCTAGGTACTCTAAAATACGACCAAAACTAGCGAGTTTACAAAAGGCATTAGCGAAAAAATCGATTATCCGGTTTACCGATTGGTGTAATTTTCAATTCGTCGATTGTTTGATAGCACGCTTTCTCGTGATTCTTTTAACCTAAGTACCTACCATTATTCTAGCTAGCTATTCATATTGGAATATCATAGGTACATGGTTATTGTAATGAAAAACTTTCGTTGTTCTTTACTGTAAGTACTGGAATCTATTTGTACTACTGTCAAAAAACATTCCGAGTCCGATAAAACTTTAAAAACTATCATGATTATTAACATTAAAGTCATTTACGGGATATTTAATTTACCATGATTCGTTAAAAATTACTTTATTTCTGAGTCTGATTTTTAAAGGTAGAGCTGATATTTTTTATAGAAAACAAATCTCAAACGGTAACCCAAACCAACAGGTATGAGTACCAATTTTTCAAAATCCTATATTATAAAGTCGAAAGTGACTCTGTCTGTCTGTCTGTTACCTTTTCACGCCTAAATGGCTCTACGGATCTCAATATTGGATTTGAGGCAGAGTTAAATGACATTTTTTGGATGGACATAGGCTCCTTGAAAAGCGCATGCAAAGCCGCGAGCAGCAACAAGTCGTAGCTACGTATACTCAAAACAAACTTAAGTACTTACTTAATTTTATTAAAAAAACTGACTGAATCCAATCATTTACAAGTAGGTACACTATTTGATTTAAAAAAAAAAAACTGACTTTGGAACCCATTATTTACAAAGAAAATTACAAAAAAAAGAATTACTTTAAAACGTATTTACTGTAAGTATTTACAATTGAGCTAACTGCAGACTGTTGCAAGCAATCTATGGAATGGACAAGGAATAAACTTCTAGGGAACCACCTCAAGATTATTCCCTATACAATCATCATCAGCCTATATTAGTCAAGTGCTGGACATAGGCCTCCCTAATGAGCGGCATAGCGCCCTAGCTCTTCAGCTTATTGCATCCAGCATCCGCCAGCAGTCTTTCTCAGATCGTCACCCACCTGATCGGAGCCTATACAATAGCGAACGAATTTTCGAAATCCATCCTTATATGACGGAGAAATCGACGAACTTACATAAAAAAACGTACATAGAACTCCTTTTTTCGAAGTCGGTTAACAATACCTGTAGGTACCATTAAAAACATTTAAAACGGGATATTTACCATGATTCGATTTTAAATGACTTTAATGTTAATAACCATCATAGTTTTAAAAGTATTACCTGTACCGGCAAAGGTAACTCGCACTATAGCAACATTTGTTAGGATAGGATCACCTGTTGCGCTACCTACAGGATTCAAGTAACGTATTAGTGATAAATACTGTGAGAATGGACTTGTTGCCATTCTTGAGATAGTTAAGCCAGTGAACGCACCTCGCTTGGCTGAGCAACAGGGCCAAGGTCTACCGGTGCCTGACTCAGGGAAAAACAGATTTTTTTCTTTTATGTCTTGAATAATTAAGAAAGTATCAGTTCCAACTGTTACCGGGAACCTATTTATCGAGATAATTTACCAATTTTTTCGGGCTTTTCGACAGGTTTATACTCTGTCGTGGTCACGCACGGGTTGACTCACCGCTGAAACGTCTTATAAAATAGGTAGGTAAATAAACACGATAAATAAACGGGTACCTGGTTAATTAGTATTAATAATTATGATCTGTCCAGATCGCGTAAGTTTAAAAATAGCGATTGTTTTTTTAATAGTAATGTAGGGTGCATTGTTGCCACAACTCATCAGTCTTTGAAACATCTATCCTTGCAAAAACATGCATTATTGAAAGGAAATGGCTGTTTTTAAAATTATATTTCGATTACTCCTCATTTTATGCATCAATGTGACAATTTAAAATAATCTTTTCGAACAGCTTGTGTGCTTGTCGCTAGCCTGGCAGGATTCCTGCCATATAGCTCTCTATTTTATTTTGGTTTATCCTCGATAAAACATGTAGGCCTAATGTCTTCAGTTAACATTAATAAAAAATCTTAACAAAAAGTACCCAGTTTTCAGGTTTTATATTCTCGTAAATTGATTCCATGATTTCTTTCACCATTTTTTCTACTCGAATTCGGTTTCGGATTTAACCACCCACTCCCATCTCAAAAAGCAACCCTGTTTATCTATATTATTGGTTATTACATTTAGACGCAACAATACTGGGTACAAAAACACAAGAATTAGGTGTAGGTACCTACTTAGTAATTACTTAGGTTCTGATGTTCTGAAACACAAAATTCAATAAATACTACATTAAAGTATTTCCATAAAATAGTCATTTTGCCGAAAGCTTTTGTAGTATCCTTATCGTTACTACGGAAAAGATAACCAACCACTTCAGAAATTGTAGACAGTATCAGTCCGTCATACCATTAGTGTAGGCACTTATATTAGCGAATGTTCTCACGCCTTATCTAGTGATCTGATAACATCCTTCCGCTGCGATTAGGTTAGATGAAATGGTTAGTCTTTGTTTTTGATCTATATGAGTAACCTAACGTCTTAGATAAGAGCACAGTTTATTTAATAATCAATTTTTAGGGTTCCGTATCTCTGTCGTCTGTCAGCCCTCTTTTTCTCAGAAACGCGTGGCGGTATCGTATTGAAATTCACATCATAAACTTAGGTTTGTATTGTAACCTCTTCGAGCCGCAATATAAATCAAACTTCTAAGTCAACGCAATCAAAAGTTACAGCCGTTTGTGCCCAATTATTTTGAATTTTCCAAGGGCACTCAAGACCTATAGGGACCTATATATCCCGACGATGAATCATGAAATTTGGCAAGAAGCAGTCTTATAGCACAAGTAAAGGAAAAAATCTAAAAACCATTTATAATGTGTTCTTTTTTGTAATTGTGACTAAATAACATTTTTTTTGTGAACTTTGCGTCTGAGTCGGTTTCGTGGCTAACGAGTACAAGTTTGTACAAAACCCTTGATGCGTGAGTCTACTTCTCGCTTGACGTTTTATTCGGAATTAGTTCTGAATCTAAACCGAATAAGAGATAAATCTCTTAAAATACATACGAGTATAATAGGAAGTCATAAAGGCTTTGGGAAAAATAACGATAAAGATGTAGTAAGAGAACGTCTACGTCACGCGTAAAATAAAAATCGGGTCTTTAGTATTTTCTAGTTTCTTTAATATTAGTATTTTCTAGCTTCTATAATAAGTAATTTTGCGAACATTGTAAGCCATTGGCTACGAAACGAACCCATGCTAGTTAACAAACTTTGAATCAAGTGCCGTTCTGGAGTCGTGAGATTTATTACTAAAATCAACATAATGTCGGTAGACTCTACTCATAACATCTACTAATTACTATCAATAAATAAATTGTAGTTAGATGGTAGTATTTCCGAAAAACCGGATTTATATAATTTTGGTCACGTTTCACCTTAAAGTTCTTTGACCGCCTAGCGCCTTTGCCACAAATACATACCTTCGTATTTTGGTCATTGAAATTAGTTAGTGGGTTCTGCAAGCGCGTTAGTAAACTAACAAGGTCTCAAGTCTCGCTCAGTTTGCATAGTTTAGAAAGAGGTGCCCTCTATTTAAATCCAGAAAAACGGCTGTTAGCCAGCGCTCTGATGGAGAGAAGAGAAGTACAAGCTAAAATTAACTTTATAGCGTTGTTTCTAGAATCGAAAATGTATTTTTTCCAGGTCCAGAAACAAAAAACAGAATGACTGATGTATTTTGGCCATTTGCTTCTTTTAAATAATTCATTGAATATAAGAACCTCGACCTCTGTGGCGCGGCGGGCGAAGGTCCGCCTGCGGCGCAGGAGGTTGCGGGTTCGATTCTTGCCTTGGTAAAAATATTTGTACGATCTGTAGATATTTGATCCGGGTGTTCTGGTCGTTTTCTATTTGTAATAATAAACGTTGACCTATGTATTGTATTATGTATATCAGTTATCGAGTACCCATAAGACAAGCTCTGCTTAACTTGGGGCAAGATAATGTTGTGTGAATTGTCCAGAATTATTTTATTTATTTATTAAAGAATTGCTTCATTTGTTTCAGATCGGTAGCCACTTCCCTCATAATATGGCTGCTATCTGGTCTTCTATCCACCCTGGGCGCGCTATGCTACGCCGAGCTTGGAACCTCCATTACCAGGTCCGGCGGTGACTACGCATACATCTACTCCGCGTTCGGACCCCTCCCTGGATTCCTGAGACTCTGGATAGCCTTGCTGATCATCAGACCGACCACGCAGGCCATAGTGGCGCTAACCTTCGGTCATTATGTCGTGAAGCCTTTCTTCCCGGAGTGCGATCCTCCTCAAAATGCTGTTAAGCTGCTGGCGGCTGTATGTTTATGTGAGTATTTTATTTCTATCTAGATGGCGTTGCTAAATTATAACATGTTTAATAAAAGCCATCAAAGCGTTATCATTATCAATCACTATCGTCAGTTCAAGGCCCAACCGCCACCAAAACGAGATAACTATTTTAAACAATCAATAGAACATACGAGTAGTTATTCACACATCTGGTCATCTCTCACCTGTAGTGGATATACCAATGTGCGGAAATGTAGGTATCTCATATTTGCATGGAGCGGTCGAAGCGGAGACGTGAGCTGTGCCTCACCGAGGTTGAGCTGAGTGGTCGCAAAGCGGAGTGAACTGTGTGCCAGCCCCAGTACACATCTCCGCTTCAGCCAGCACAGATCTCCGCTCAACTCTAGCCAGTACCCATCTCCGCACAGCTTCGGTAGATACACTAGTTGAAAACTTATCTTCTCGTCTCCGCTTCGAACTATATCCGCACCTCGCCTCACCTCAACAGCCTATAATAGTCCACTGCTGGACGCAGGCCTCCTCTTGATTTTTTATCTCATGGGGGGTAATGCCCATATCCCCAAGCTGGGTATGCGGTTTGGAGATCGCAGTTCGGTGGTAGATCTATTCTGCAAGAGGCGCTGCTGCCCGCCCCCCGGTGTATGTCCCTTAGTCGCTTCTTACGACACCCACGGGAAGAGTTGGGGTGGTGAAAATTCTAAGCCGGCACCACACGGCTATATCCGCACAACTCCGCTCAATTTGTTGGAGTCTGGGCCTTATAGTCTACGGCTGGACATAGGCCTCCCTTAATGACCGTCATAGCGCCTTGGGTAATGGGTAACGTTGAATTGGCACAGTCATTACTGCTATTAGTGTCAATTGTACCTACACAGAAACATTCTGGTAAATTCCACATCCAGAAGGTAAGTGACATCCTATCAACCTATTAACTCGACTAATAAATCGCACTGTACCGATCGAGTCAATTGATAGCCTGAATGAAATAGTGTAGACGCGCCGATGGAACACTTTCGATGTCTACTCAATAGTGTTGCTACACACAATGCGTTGTTTAGTCGGACAATGGTCAGCTTCCTATGTATATTGTGAAATGGGTTATCCGTGAGGAAGCATCTACCTCGTTTTTTATCGGAAGCCCACGTATATCTCAAAATGGCTTG
This sequence comes from Eupithecia vulgata, assembly GCA_946478455.1. Classification (NCBI taxonomy): domain Eukaryota; kingdom Metazoa; phylum Arthropoda; class Insecta; order Lepidoptera; family Geometridae; genus Eupithecia; species Eupithecia vulgata. The sequence goes on along the minus strand of OX297862.1, from coordinate 6,422,928 downwards.
ATGTGTGAAGTAAAATTTAAGACGGGTGTTTGTTTCAGGTCAAAAAATATAGTAACAAGTGGTTCCATCGTTACCGTCATATAACTTTATATATCCACAACCCGACTTCACCCACAGCCGAGGTGTCCATCTCGAGATGTGGCCAGCCCACTGCCACTTCAGCTTACTAATCCTTTGAGCTATGTCGATAACTTTGGTTCTCTGTCGGATGTATTCGTTGCGAATCCTATCCTTCAGAGAAACTCCGAGCATAGCTCTCTCCATAGCTCGCGCGGGCGACTTTTAACTGGTGGACTAGCCCCACCGTCAGTGAGTGTTCAAATTCCAAATTCTTTATTTGTAAACATGGATCACAGAGAAGAATAATAATAGGTAGTACCATACATGTTTTGCCTATATCTAGGGCATGCAAATATACGTATAGGTCGGTAGGAGAATTGACTTACTTATAGAGCAAATTATAGTACATATTCACGTCCACGTCTCAGCTCCGAAGGTCATGACGAGTAGGACGCACTGATTAAAAACTTTCGTTTTCAAGCATTGCGGTATAGATGACGAGAAGACTCGACGTAGTTTCCCAACGCTGCCCAACCTAGCTGGATCCTCTTCTTGGCCTCCTTCTCGAAATAGTTTTTACCCAACTGCAGAATCTACCCAAGGTAAGTGTATTTGGAAACAATTTCGAGAAGGTGGCCATGTACGGTACGACGTCCCGGATCAATGTGGCCATTGATCATGACCTTGGTTTTATCCAAGTTCATGCCAAGACCGATGCTTCGTGAGGCTGAAGCTAGGCCGTCCAGCATCCGGTTAAGCTCCTCCAGCGACTCCGCCAAGCCAATTAAGACTATGTCATCAGCGAATCGCAGATGTGAGATGTAATCGCCGGTTATGATGACCTTTCCAGTCCACACATCGTTGTGAACAGTTTCGTTGATATAACATCCCCCTGTCTCACACCTCTGCGCAGTTGGATGGGTTTAGACTGCTGGCCCTAGGCTGTACTTACCGACATACGACACCCCAACCGTAGAGGACGAAGGTAACCGTAGGTGTGTTTGATTTCTATAGAAGCGGGGAAACCCTTCGGGGGCGACTCTATAGGGTCCTGCGCTACCCTCATCCATGGTAAATAACATAACCTAGGATAAGATTAAACGTTTGCATCCTAATACTGGCAGTTTTAGGTTAATAGCATGGTACATTCTAGTTATTTCCCTGTTCTGTGGGTACAGTTCAATAAGTACTGCACTCTTGTTAGGTACCGTTAGTGCATGCATCTCGTATCAAAAGTAGCGCAATTGGTGTAATCTGCGCCATTGCGCTCTACATTTGAATAATTCTTGTTTCCTTTCCTTTCTCGAATTTGTTTACGAGTTTACTTCTTGCTATCTCGCGTTACCTTCCACTTACGCTTTGATCAGGAAGTAAAGTAGACTTCTCCAATTTCATAATACTTTTTACGTAGGTAGGTATGTTAGTTTGTACTTGCCTAAGTACTTCCAGAAACTATCTACTTACTGTCTACTCGAGACTAACTAATTCTACCATGGACCGTCGTCGCACATAACGCGAAGAGGCAGGTTCTTAAGGGGGCGATATATGACGCCATTTTGTGTAAGGATAGGCATAGGTTTTCGCGTTTAAAGGAGCGGGACAGAGCAGAGCGGCGTATAACCTCAAAAATCAATCGGACAATCAAGTTTTTCCTGATTATCTTTTAATTTAGACATTTGTTTGCGATTGTGTTATTCATGGTGATGAAAATAAAAAAATCTTGTGATTGATAGTTTAGGATAAAAAATTAAAAAACTAAGAAAACAGGTGGTACATTGCACAATTATTTTTGGTATTTAAAATAGTTTTTTTTCGATACGAAGGGGATCTGCCTTGTATCCCATCGATAATTAGGTATTTTTTCCAAAGCTTTATAGATCAATATTACAGAGAAAAAATGTTTTAATGGAACCCAAATTGCCCTTTTCACATATATCGCCGCCTTAAGAAGGTACTTTCTAACCTAACGATGAATATATCAATATTTACCTATTGTGTGCACTATATAATATTTAATAATATGTCCTGCGCCTGCGCACATGGCTCGCGTCCGTCAAGACAGGCCGCTATGATTGAAATTGGGCTAAGGAGGACATCATAGTATTATGTAGTAGGTATGTACTTATTTCTATCTAGTTCCGTACCTTCTTTTCTCATCATTTACTTAGGTAGGTAGGTACCTATTTCGCAATTTAAATATGACATGTATGGGTAATAGGTACCTGCTATCCAATTTATTTATTTAAATTGGATACCTACTTATAATTATTTTATTGAGAGGCAGGTGGTTTGCTTGCGTCGTGTTATTAAAATTACAAATCATCACTTACCACAAGTATGCTATAAAGCAAGTACCTACTACCTACCTAATAAAGCTGTAATGTGAACTGCGCGTCTGCACAGAAAACCGGGTGTAATTATTTTCCTAATTAAAACTGCTATAGTAAGATTAATCTGTCGGACAACCTAGTCGTACCAACTCGTACCTATTTACCATAAGCAAGTAGGTAGGTAGGTCCTTGTTTATTTCTACCTATACCACAGCATCAATTAAGCGTAGACCACATACAAACAACCACAATCGTACCTACACTCATATTATTTCATAGTAACCATTATTTTGACCATTGTGGTAATAAAAATATCGTTATTAGAGAAAACGTTTCCAAAGTCATATTCCAATAAATAAATAATGCTGAACAATTCACACAGTATTATCTAGCCCCAAGCTTAGCAGAGCTTGTGTTATGGGTGCTAGATAACTGATATACATAATATAATACAATACATATATAGATATTTTTTACCATACATAGAAAACGACCAGAACACCCTGAACAAATGTCTGCAGATCGTACACATATTTGTCCCGAGGCAGGAATCGAACCTGCAACCTCCTGCGTCTCAGGCAGACCTTCGCCCACCGCGCCACAGAGGTCGTCAACACATTTAGGAGAAATCCAGTGGAGTTAGTGTCGAACGAACTGGAGTGCGCGCGAGCATGTCCCTTGATCAGGATCGATAATCAAATCACTGAACTTGTCGAAGTTCGACGAGAACCGACTGTTCTTACCGAATGCTATCACCTACAGTAGATACAAAAAGAAGCTGTCAATCTCCAAAAGTCCTGCTCTGGTACTTCAAGGAGCTGGGCTGGTTAGGGCCGGGTTAGGCAGGGGATAATGCACAATACACTCCTATGCGAGATGTCAGTGCAAAACCAAGTTCCCCCACTTAGAATTAAAATTAGACTAGATTCAAAATCGGTGATTAGCGATCCTTCTTGAAGTCCGTGCTCTCTCTTCAGTTCTAAGAAACGTGAATGGATAGATATTGGCACTCGATTTTACTTCACTAATGGCATCTCCCGATTGCACTGGCTCGGGATCGTTATGAGGAAACTTCCACTTAACGTCATTACGGCTGACGAAGGAAACTACTTACGAAATTAGTTAGTGGATCCAATTTGAACACGCTGGATGAGAGATTGACAGGTCAGGTCAATGCAGTTACTGCGAATCTTAGAAACCTAGCTATGGATACAGATATAATATATTATTTATACTATATGTACTAGCTATGGGTGAACGTTTCATTAATTCTATTAAGTGAAATATTCTACAAGAAAGATTCGGTTTACACTTACGAACATCCAAAATGTCTTACAACAAAAGAGTGTTTGCGCAAATTAACAATGTACTTGCATAGGTATCTACTTTGTTTCAAAATTTGTACGCGGCGATAAAAAAAAAATTCTACTGTTTTGTGGGGCTAAACCTTCCTGCACTATCAAGTTTTCAGATAAAAAGGTACTAAAATTAAATGATCAGCAAATCCATGCTAGAGGTTTCTTTCTCATTTCCTTACTCAAGTATCTACACTACTTATCTCAGCCGAACATATCCACTACTTCACACAAACCTCATCTAAAGAATTGTTTACCATAATTGCAACGTTTGGCAGGTGGGTGACGGACGTAGTTCGAAGGTGGGTTTATTCTGCCTTCTGAAGGGATCACTGTTGCCCGCCCCCCGTATCCCTTTGTCACCTCTTAGCCTCTTACGACACCGCCGGGAAAAGTTGCGTTGGTGTAAATTCTAAGCCTTTTCATAAATGCTTAATAAATTTTGTAACAAACTTTAGGTAGCTACTGATTCTGATTCATCCCGTCAAAAGTTCTCTTGTAAGATGTCTGACAGTATTTCGTCTTCAGGTATACTGACTGCGGTGAACTGCATCAGCGTGCGATGGACGATGAGGATACAGGACGTGTTCACGTCCTCCAAGCTCTTCGCGCTGGTCGTCATCATCCTCTCGGGAATCGTCTACATTGGCATGGGTAAGTCAAATATAAAAAAAAATCAAGGTCTTTTGTTCGCGCAAACATGATGCTAACCTTTGGCACCGATAAAAATTATCATAATACTTTGTGGTCCCCAAATAATATAATGTCCTCTTAGCCGAATTGCGGCCACGGTCACGGCGACGTATTATAGTGTACAAATGTTTTCGCAAACACAGGTACACTCTGTAAAAACTCCGGGTTTATCTTGCAAGAAAAACCTCTTATAGAAATCTTGGTCAATCAACAATCAAGTCCCCAAATAGGGAGTTGATAGTCCCAAAACAAGGACCAACCAAGGGAATTAAATACTTTTGGGTCGTAAGAACAAAAATCACATTTACAATTCTAGTACGGTACATTCTGGTATGACTCTTTCTTTATGTAATGCACACTTTAATAATTGTTTATTAAAACTATGTACCTACTTACCTACGTAACCTACTGATAATATTTCGACGCAATAACTTAAAAACATAAAACTGCGCGTTAATATTACGGCTTATATTTTTCAAATAACTAGAGTACCTACTGATGATTGGTATGGTGTTCTACTAGGTTTATAATAGCTTGGCAATCGGCTCTAGAACGAGTAGAAAGTGTTGCCCGGCGGCGGCAGAAAAAGGTTATAGGCGCCAGGAGTCTATGAACCTAGAACACAATCGATATAGTTTTACTGAAGTATTATATATACAATATATGTAACTAACTTACCTATAATCAGTGAGGCGGCCCATTCACTATAACAACTAGAATAAGATAACTAATTATAATATACTAATCCTACACAACTTTTGCTAAATTATATTTTATATTTGTAATCACAGTCACAAAATAAAGCTCTGCTGGATGTCGCAAGCTAAAGACAGGGCACTATGGCGCTCATTAGGGGAGGCCTATGTCCAGTAGGCCAAGCGCGGGGATTGTTGTCTAGGGTAGAATAGACAATAATGACATCGCATCGTCATACATTGCGTACATTATTGAAGTTGAAGGAATTAGTATCAAACAATTTACGCATTCTATGACAAAGTGATACGTCACTTTGTCATCGAATGCGTAAATTTTTCTCTAAACAACAACCCCCCTGCTTGCATTAGACTAATATACATAGGTTGATGATCAACTAGTGATAGCAGTACCACAGATAAAATAACTTTTTTTTTGTTATTTATTTTTATTTTTAGACACCTTTATTTTCAAAAGGTAAAAGTAGACATAGAACACCGATAATATTGGAATATAATATATATTACTACGGGTTAGGTTCGTAAGGACTAGACTATAAAGTATATAAGCAGCAAAACCTAGGTATAATGTCGTATCCTTAGATAATATTTGTTTTTGTGTAGTAGATTATAAATAAAATTACTTTCATTTTATTTCAATAAAGTTACTTCGCAATGGTAGTTACTGTAAATGGCAGTACTTTCAAAGGAGAGCACTGCGTTTCACTGTTTCTGAAATGAATTAACTCTGTTATCTATCTTGCGAGTAACTTTCATAAATCAAATTATCAAAGGCGGACTGATAAAGTCAAACCGGAACGAAGGACAGTGTTTTCATTATAGGATGATACATTTATAGAATGGGGTTCGTTGTTCATATTCTCTTGTAGGTAAGTACTATAATAATAAACCTCGAGAGATAACCTTCGCCTTAGAGGCGCACACGCGAAAAATATTTGGATGTAGCTTTTTATCCGACGCGCTTAACTTGTATAATATATACTCGTATATACGTCGGAATGCAGAAATGCAGGAAGACAGTTAGGTACTGGCGAGCTCAAGAATTACTTCTGTAATTACCCGCATCCAAACCGAATTATTAGGTTGTAAATTATTTCTTCCAAAGCAATTATATACCTCCTTGTTTTTTTTCTAGAGTTCAACTCAATTGGCTTTAAACTCCTCAAAATATACCTTCAGAATTAACTGAAATTGATTTTTGTATATACATATATTCTAACTAACTTTTATTGTTTTTTGCGAAGACGAAAAAATTATGATTTAAGTACGTGTCAATCGCATTTTGAAATCACATATTAATAAATCTTTTATGTATTTTGCACAGTTGGTTATCTTTCGAGGGTTAATTTAATAAACAAAGCATGTATTCGACGATCACCATAGGTGCTTATAGCAAAACGGAACACTTATGCAAGTATGCGTATCATTAGAAGGTTAAGAAAGCTAGTCTGGTAGAAACGAAAGTCTACCTGTATCTTAGTTATGCATAATGATATCATCAAGATATGACCTGTTTCGTGAGATTGGTGCCTGTGATAGCTTTTAGAAAACCTGTGGTACAGGCCACCAGTCCCAGGTACAGTTAGCGATACGAGATTGAGAGGTTTATCCTCCTGCACTAGTTTGGACTCAATCAGGGAAATCTAGTAAAGAAGTGAACAAGAAATCTTTACCATGTTAGATTGTTCGTTTTGAAGTTAGTGGAGGAACACTCGTCCCAAGGTTTTTCGTCCTCTAGAATTTAGAGTCTAGCTAGATAATCTGATTTCTCTCTCTCTCTCTCTCTCTCTCTCTCTCTCAACAGCCTATATTGGTCCACTGCTGGGCGCAGGCATGATTTATTCTAGACAATTATCCTACTTTGTATGAAGATGACTCTACAATGTAGATTGTGTAATAAAAACAACGTAGAGTGGACTCTACATCATGTTTTAAAGCCAAGTTATAAAATAACAGAAATATCTCGGTAAAACTTGCAAACGTCACAATGATTTATGATATTAATATGTATATTAATAGTATGTCTACTAGAACGACGATATAATAATCTTAATAACGATCCTTTGTAGAGGTTATGAATGGAGGCGCCAGCAGCCGCCATTCTCAGTTTATTATACCGATCTACTTATGTATAACGATACCTATAGAATATCTAGAGAATACATTATTGTCCTATATTAACATAGAGTTATGAAAGTGATAGATCAGATTAATGAAGAAAGCGATGAGGTATGGCTTATTGTACAATCTGAAGTCTAATAAACTATTCGCGTTCTACCTTTGTACACCTTTAATTTATTTCAAATCTGCCTAATATTTATTACTAACAATAATTAGAGTAAAATTCCTGAACAATGACGTCGTAACCACCTACTAGTTAATTCAATTTTTTCTTAATAATTCATACAAATATTTTCTTTGTCCAAAACATTCGAGCAATAAGCCTTATGAAAAATGACATATTTTGCGACTATAATCCGCTAAGTATCGTAGTCTTATTAGTAAGGATTATTTTCCCCTTGCATTATGTCAGCGTAGGTATATTTATGTAGGCTAGGCAGACTAAATGTGTCATGTGAAAATGCCACCTGATTTAAAATTGTAGAGTCATCATCATTACCTGCAGTCATCAACCAATTTATTAAACTTAAACATTACCTTGATCGAAAATGTCATCCACTGCTTGGTAACTGGCTTCTTCATCCTTGTCAGCGTCCTATGTCCCGTGCCTCTCGCATCCTAGCGTGCCATAAAATGTAGAGTCAGGGTAGATAATATCAGACTGATTATTGTTACACCATGAATTCAGCATCGTATTCTTGTTCTTTTCCCGTGTTTGCGGTGTCGGCACTACATGTTTTCTTCCTCGATCAACTTCTATGAGATGGCATTATAGTAATAAGCCTTGCCGTGTGGTGCCGGCTTAGAATTTGCACCACCCCAACTCTTCCCGTGGGTCGTAAGAGGCGACTAATGGACATACACCGGGGGCGGGCAGCAGCGCCTCTTGCAGAATAGTTCTACCACCTTACTGCGATCCCCAACCCGCATGCCCAGCTTGGGGATTCTGGGCATTACCCCCATGAGATAAAAATCAGGGGAAGGCCTGCGTCCAGCTGTGGACCATTATAGACTGTTGAGGTAAGGAAGCCCTTTACTAACCCCAGTCAAGGTTGCAGCCGCTCTAAGAAGATTAGAATAATCATACCCAAACTTTTTTTTCCTTAAATTCCCGTACAACAAACGTAACTATCGATGTGATTGCTAACTTCGCATTATAAACCAATGTTTTATGTCGAGGTTTTGACAGCAGTTGACAGTGTTTGATTAATCAAACACTTCGCACACGGGGTTCCAGCACGATAGCGCTACACCTTATTCGGCGAGTGACACCTCTGCGAAATCAAAACTGATAAGTCTATTTTGTGTCGTCGTATGGCCACCCAGATCGTAGGATCACACCCCCATGGATATTATTCCGTAGGGGTATAATAAAGCAAAAGTATATGATAGCAACCTAACGAACACAGCAAAAGAAAAAAAAACTTCGAACGAGTGCAAATTTTTCCTCAACTTTTTTTGCCTGTGTGCTACACTTGGAATATTCTCGAAATGTTCTGTGAATGTGTACGCTTCGATGTAAAACATTTAGACTAAATAACTTTTAAAATAAAATCCGCATGTATCTTTGACTTGGACATAATTACATTGCTCACAAATTTTCATAACTTAATATATATTTTTTATTTTCTAATCTGATTTTTGCCACCGGACACCCTGTATACACTCCCGTATTATAACAGCATGTTTAATGTATAATACATTATTAAAATTTATCAAAATGTTCAGCATTTCAGCCAAAAATGTTTTATTGAAATTCTCTTTGCAGGACACACGGAAAACTTCGAGAATGCCTTCCAAGGTGAATACACCGCTGGCGGCATTGCCCTAGCCTTCTACTCCGGCCTCTTTGCATTCGGAGGGTGGAACTACCTCAACTTCGTAACCGAAGAACTGCAGGACCCTTATAAGTAAGTTATTGTTATTGAATAGTTCTGTTATTCAATACATCTACTATGATTCTTCTGAAATTGAACTGGGCAATTTATAAATTTCATGAGGTTCTATCTAACAGCAGACGACCTCAGTGGCGCAGCGGGCGAGAGTCTGCCTGCGCCGCAAGAGGTTGCGGGTTCGATCCCCGCCTCGGAACAAATTTGTATACGATCTGCAGAAATTTGTTCCGTTGGTCTGGGTGTTTTCTATATATAATAAAAAATATCTATCTATGTAATGTATAATATTAAGTATATCAGTTATCTAGTACCCATAACACAAGCTCTGCTTAACTTGGGGCTAGATAATGCTGTGTGAATTGTCCAGCATTATTTATTTTTATTTATTTATTTAGTTACGAGTACCTATTATAAAGTTTTTATTATATAGTGTGTATGCCCTCACACTGATGGTAATCTCTAAGAAATTTAAGGAACAAGTGCCGTCAATTTTTTTATTTAGGTACCTACTTAATTTCTTTAGCAGTTATTAGGTAGGTATAACCCACAAACAAAAAAAAAGTTTTAAACTAAGGGTTTCGAAGTCGGTTTTTTCTGTCAAAACAATCAAATTATTCCTTTGCTGGCACGGTACGAAACACAAAAAAGTAAAAAAAAATAGTTTTTCGAAATGAAAATAACACAACAGATTTGGTCTGTAGGTACCTAAGTGATGTGCAGTCGCTAGCGTAAGTACTACATGGTAAAGGTCGCACAAGTTTCATTCTGAGCTTAAGAGACCAATCATAGTGATAATAAAATAAATAAATAATAATAATTAGCTCCTCATGTCTTCGCCCTTAGTCGAATGTAATGCACCGATACTAAAAGGACAGTAAAACGAGTAAAATAATATAGAGTAGCTTTACTATCAAGGAGCACGATCTAAGAGTCAGTTTTCTCGCCCTACCCAATTTATAGGCATCGTTATCTCTAAGCACGGCCGTACGTCTACTTACTAACTGGCGCGGAGTGGCGCAGTGTCTTGAAGTGGATCTTGGTCTCCGAGACCAGAGATCGGCAGTTGTCCCGGTCCCTAGCCTTTTCGGTCCAGTCGACGAGGACACGAAGTTCTTTTAGATATTTACTATTATTACTATTTATTTATTTATTATATTTACTATTATAATAGTACTATTTTTCGCGCTTCCTGTCTCTGAATATAATGAACTTATCCAGTTTTCTTAGAGATATAAACCCAGATATATCTCAATTATTGATGCGAAACTAAGCCGCGGACAGAAATTAGTTTCTTAATATTTCTAAGAAAACTTAAGTTGCTGTTTCATTACAACTAATTTATAAATAGACTCACTTAGTACTACGAACATTAAAGTTTATTGTTCGTGAATTTCGTGACAGAGTGGCATTGAGGGACAATTTGGTTTTCAAATAAGGCTGCCCACTTCAAGAGATGGAATCTACACTCACGCAATAGAATTACAAATCCTTGGAAGTGGTTCCCATGAGAGTATTGCAAATACTCCTTGGCATTTACTTCGAAGTAGGCTACTAGGTTTTATTTGATCTGGGCTTTTAAAAGCGGGATTGAAAACCCTATTCACGAGACTAATAATGAAATGGATAAGCCATTTCATTAACTTTGCGTAATATTTACGTATTTTTATCCATTCATTGTTTTACTCTGGGGGAGATAATAAAGCGTCAAAGCTTTAAGTATAAAACGATGATTTATTATTTGCCGTCCATGTAGAATATTAATAAATTTTATGATTTACTAAATAATTACAAGTGGTCGCTGAATTCTGTATGATTCTAGAATACTAAGCATATGTGATATAGCGAGTTAACTACGAACCTTATTCGTGTTAGAAGAAGCTAAAGAATGAAACGTTGGTATTCTTCCAATAAAAAAAAGATTCAACTTTACATACATCGCTTACGTGCGCACGTAATGACTTATCAAACGACTATAGTATGCGTACGTCATAGTATTAGGGGAGGCCTATGTCCAGCAGTGGACTAATGATGATGTGGCGCATGCAGAAATCTACCGCCTACCATCCGGCATCCAACGGGATGGTCGAGCGTCTGCACAGGACAGATAGACAGACGCCTTGGCAAGTGACGGCGTGCCCGAAGATTTTTTCACAACGCCTGTATGCGTATCGTTTTCCCGCGGCTTCAGCGCGTGCGGTGAAGTCTGCATGCGCCACCAGTACAATAGTAAAATATACTGACATATAAGCAAGATTGTTACAAAACCTATGGGAAGTCATGAGGTCTTAGTTCTTCATTAGTAGGAAACATACGTCCGTCAACAGCTCAACATGCCTCCCTCAAACAAGGAGTTTAACCCCATGTATTAATCATGTAATTCGGAGATCAAAAGCACAGTTAAGGCGCTACTATGGGCCAATGACCTTGAGGATTCGGGCCGAGTCAAAAATTTTCCCCGCGCCAACCGCATACCCCTCTACAATTTTACGCACGCAGACCGGCGCGGTGGCCTGCTGCGCTCATGGCAAGTGGTCGCACATCGCGAAGTTGAAAATAAGAAGGACTTACCTTACATTTAATTTTACTTGTAGGGAACCTACGTCTGTCTTTGAATAAAAATGTACCCCTAACTTATCAGCACCGCTCTCTCCGTATTACATGAATAATACATAGGTGCAGTTCATTTAGGACTCGCTGGCCAACATTATGGGAGTGTGTAGGTGGTAGAATATACTTACAAGTGGCGTGGGTTTCCCTCTGTCAATGACGTACCTTCCATATTTATAAGTATTAAATTACAGCGTCTACAAGTTTTAGGTATGCTTATTCTTTGTCACACTATTTATAATGGCTATTGGAATATTTATTTTGCTGTCTGAGGGTGTTCGATTTAGGATGAATAAAACTAGGCTTCAAAGTAGTTAGCCTTAAACCATATTACACGAACGCTTGATAGAATCAACTTCTATTCAATGGTATTTCTGGAGAATCATTCTAATATTATGCGACGTATATAAAAATAAACAAATAAACACAATTGCGTGAAGGAAGGTTGTCTTTCCTTCATGCACGCCCTAACCTGTGCCCTAACTAAGCAACCAATGGTCTTCAGGTTTGAAACTGAGTTAGTTAAAAGGATGGAGAGTAATATAGGCTTTACTTTTATCACATTAATCAGTGCCCATGGGATAGAAATAACCTCAAACAACGCGTTCGAAGCCGCGGACAGCAGCTAGTTTGATTGGGAATAAATGATTTGGTTTTCACCCATTATCTCATCTATAGCCCTTGTAAGATCAAAAATTAAACAGCCTAAACATTGACCCACTTTAACTTTTGCTATGTTAGGGTCTCTTAAGAAAATATACCTACATTGTCTGAACTTCTGCTTATCCGAAGCAATGTGTAGTAGTAAAATGCTAGTTCAATGATGACTAATGGAAATGATTCACTATCATTTTGATGTTTTGGCGAAATGCCAGGTTTAATGAACTGACTTCTGATAAAATTGAAATTTGATTGAAGAATTACATGTGGATTAGGACTGGGTGCAATTTAAGCCATACACGCTACGGTCTACCGGAGAGGTTTCATGAGTAGGTTTGCACGTAAGAGGTTACCACTTACCGGACGTCGTCGGTAGCCTGTATTATTGGGACGTTCCGACTTCCGGTGTACCGGAGCGGTCTTCAGTTCTTTTTATAATAGGTACAGCTTAATGTAGCACATCTGTTTAAATATGCATTAGCTAACATACATAACATTGAGCTTAAATACACTTATATTACGTGTATATTATGTGTATTTGCTAACGCAATTAAAGGATATCACATATTATGTTCACAAGTCACGTTCTGCTATTTCAGGAATCTGCCTCGCGCCATTTGGATCGCAATGCCGATGGTGACCACTATCTATGTGCTCGCGAACTTGGCCTACTTCGCCGTGGTCTCCAAGCTGGAGATGAGTGCCAACCCCGCGGTGGCTGCGGTAAGTTGATGATATATTGAGTGCTTAAAACTCACGTTATATATAACTCATCACTACATAGTATAAAACAAAGTCGCTTCCCGCTGTCTTTCTGTCCATATGTATGCTTAGATCTTTAAAACTATGCAACGGATTTTGATGCGGTTTTTAATACATAGAGTGATTCAAGAGAAAGGTTTATATGTAGGTATGATACATGCATAATATAGAACCCGTGCGAAGCTGGGGCGGGTTGCTAGTAGAAGATATAATAATAACATTTATTACGACAAACAAAACGAAACAAAGAAAATGGAGGTAACTGGATGGTTGGAGTCAAATCGAGCTTAACCCCACCCCATCTTGGGCGATTGCCGCTCAGCTAGAAGCAAAGAAATAAACATAATGACAGTCCCCTGTCAATATATTTATGAAAACTTGTTGTACACTCATAAAAATATCAAAAGCTTCCCTAAAAATAGCGATATACATAATATTAATACTAGAAATAAACATAAATTCGCTGTGCCCACAACCAGGCTTCACAAGATAAATGTATCTTTCAAAGGGCAATGTATACGCTTCTACAACAAAACTCCTAGTGAGTTGCAAAATCTATCAATAAATAAATTCAAACAAATTGTAAAAACCTTTCTGTGCAAAAGGGCTTACTACAAAATATCAGATTATTTAGAAGATAAAAAAGCTTGGGACGGGTTCGCTCCAACTCGAAAAATAACAACTAACAGGCTAAAGGTTTCTTCGTCGCTTCTTTACTTTAGTCTACATACCGAAGCGACTGAAATCAAAAGATCACTTTATTTCCGTGTCAATGTTTTATTTTAAGAATTTGACTTTTTCTAAGTGTACATTTTTGTATTTATGGAAATAAAGAATTTTTGACTTTGACTTTGACTTTGCTAATAGCACTTTTCAGCTATCGATATCTTAGTTCTAAATGAAAACTATGCCCTGAAAACTGTTTAAGGTTATGTTACTGTTATGTTACTTACGTAGTTAACTGAATCCTCAAGTTATTAGTTTGTAATCAATTTAGTTTAGAAAATATCATTATATAATTTTAGGGTTCCGTCGTCGAAAAAAGAACTCTAAAGTTTCTTCATCTTTTTTACTACCAGCATACCTACGGTCTTGAAATTATAAATACATGTTCTGACTAGGGAGAAAAGGGGAATATTGTAAAATATATTTACTTCTCTACTCTGCGGTAAAAAAAAGAACTCGTTAAGGTTCCTTTCTCACTAAGTATATAATTATTCTGATACCTATCTTATCAAAGAAAGCTTTGGAAGCTTCTAAAACATAACTGTCGCAGAATATAAGCGAAAAAAGAGAAAAGAAAGAATATTTATAGTTGTAATGAGATATTTATTCTTCATTCAGACTACCGATGTGGCGCGGTGGGCGAAGGTCTGCCTGCGACGCAGAAGGTTGCGGGTTCGATTCTCGCCTCGGGACAAATGTGTGTACTATCTGCAGGCATTTGTTCAGGGTGTTCTGGTCATATATAATAAAAAATATATATATTTATCTCTATGAATTTTTATTATCTAGTACCCATAACACAAGCTCTGCTTAGCTAGGGGCTCGATAATGCTGTGTGAATTGTCCAGCATTATTTATTTATTATTATTTATTATCATTAACAAAGACAATTATAATCAAAGAATAGAAGCAACAAATCCATAACAATACCAGTCGGAAGCATCCCAAAGACTTCAGGGGTGAACGTATAAAGTGGCGATCACAATAGCCCTATCATGGCCGCAGTGACACACAAGCCACGCGAAGCGAATAAAAAAAATTGCAAAGACGCTCTAGCTATATTGCCTCGCTGTATTTATTTTAATTTTATTTATTTTACTTACTTCTTTATACGGCAATGCGCTGCGAGAATCAGCAGTCTTGCATAAGTTCTCATCGTATTTGTATGAAATAGTCTTATTTTACAAGGACTAGACCTAAATATAATGTCCTAATTGCACTCTACCAAGTAACTCCTTATCTTACCACCCGCTTTACTTAATTAATTATGTAAATGAACATAATCAATCATGCCATGATATAAATAGAACACTTTGAATCTTCTTCCAGTCTTAAGTAAGTTTATGTAGGTATATGTTTGCTTATCATTCAACTGCTGATTTACTTATGTTTTGGTTGTGAAGTAAGATAACCTTACTGCGTCCATCGCATCGGAATCGTTAACACTATTCTAAATAAATATAAAATACTAAAACCGCCTCGCGGTTTCACCTGCGTGGTTCCGTAGTTTCTCGTAGTTTGGGAATTTTGGGATAAAATATAACCTATGTGTTATTCCAGATTATAATCTATCTTTGTGCCAAATTCTATCCAGATCCGTTCAGCCGTTCTGGCGTGATTGAGCAACAAATCTCCACCCATCCATTCTCCATCCATCCATCTACACAAGTTCTGCTTGGCTCGGGGCTAGATAATGCTGTGTGTCCCGCATTATTATTTATTTATATTAATTTATTTATTTACCTATTATATGCTTGTTTTTAATGCCTCTGTAATAGATTTATTCTATTTAGTTTAGGCAGATAATCACAGTTGCCCTTGGTGGCCACCAAAATCTATTTTTGATTCTCTGCCACATATAATATTTATATCACATAATGATAAAAAACTTTATTCAGAAAGAAAATAACAATCAAATAACAAATTTAAATTAAAACTAGTATTTACAATAGAAACAATTAAGCTATTTGCAAACTGTTGCAAACAATCTACAGGTAGCTCAACTGATCATAAATAATTATATTATTATTATTATTAATAATTCATAATGATTGAATACAAGAATAAAATCTAATATCTCGTGTTCATTTGCACAAATAATGAATACTACTATAATTATAAACGCGAAAGTTTGTGAGGATGTATGTAAGTACCTATGTTTGTTGCTCTTTCACGAAAGAACTACTGATTGGATTTTGATGAAACTTCACAATAATATAGCTTACATATCAGAATAACACACAGGCTACAATTCATAAAGATATATTATATACTTGCTGCGGGAACGGGAACTACGCGAAGCCGCGGGTAGTTCCAGCTAGTATTACAGTAAAATTATAAGTTGTGTAATAAGACACAATATAAATAGGTATTCGGTATCCTAACTAATATTATAAATGCGAAAGTGTATTTGTTTGTCATTCTTTCACGCCCTTTCCTTAGCAACCAATCGACTTGATTTTTGGCATATAGTTAGTTTAACTAGTCTAGAGAATGAAAAGTAACATAGGCTACTTTTTGACCCTTAAACATCAAATTCCCATGAGAGATATACAGTTATACTTAATAGTATTTATAGTATTTATAATCACATTTTTTTCCACTTGTTTTTTATCATACAGAATGGAGGATGAAAGTGTCTTAAAAGGATGGAGAGTAACATAGGCTTCTTTTTGTCCTGGTAAAACATAAAATTCCCATCAGTTATAATCGTATTTTTATTCCCCTCTATTTCAGAAGAATCATAGTAGATGTATTGAATAACATGGCTATTCAATAACAATAACTTACTTATAAGGGTCCTGCAGTTCTTCGGTTACGAAGTTGAGGTAGTTCCATCCTCCGAATGCAAAGAGGCCGGAGTAGAAGGCTAGGGCAATGCCGCCAGCGCTGTATTCACCTTGGAAGGCATTCTCGAAGTTTTCCCTGTGTCCTGCAAAGAGAATTTCAATAAAACATTTTTGGCTGAAATGCTGCTGATAAATTTTAATAATGTACTCTACATTGTACATGCTGTAATAATACGGGAGTGTTTACAGGGTGTCCGGTGGCAAAAATCAGATTAGAAAATAAAAAATATATATTAATGTTACGAGCGTGGGGTTCGGGTTTAATAGAAAAAATGCACTAACGCGGGTGAAACCGCGGGGATCAGCTAGTTTATTATAAGTCTTTATCATTTTGACGTTGTCATGTTATTAGTAGGTATGGTTGTGATAAACTTATGATCTTCAACCACGATTCGGTTGGTACAGATAATGCCTGCTCGGCCTGCGTCCAGCTGTGGACCATTACAGGCTTGTTGAAGAGGAGGAGGTACAGATAATGGAATATATCCAAGTACTTCCCTTTTTAGGGTTCCGTATCTACAACGATGTCAACGGGACCGTAATATAGGCCTCCGCTGTCTGTCCGTCTGTCATCGGCCGGCTGATAGCGGGCTGCATCTCTTTTCTTTCTTTTCCATGCGGTCAGTACTTGGATGGGTGACCGCGTTGTTTTTTGCTTTTTCTTCAATCCATCAAAAAATCGTTTTTAGGAATTCTTTCACTCGAAGTTTTCTAAAATAAATGTATCTATTGCTATGTGCTATCCCGTCAGATTAAATTATTAGCATATTATGTCTCTCATCATCATCATCATCATCATCAGCCTTTTTCAGTCCACTGCTGGACATAGGCCTCCCCTAATGAGCGCCATAGCGCCCTGTCTTCAGCTTGCCGCATCCAGCATCTGCCAGCAGTCTTTCGCAAATCGTCATCCCACCTGGTCGGAGGGCGTCCTACACTACGTTATTATGTCTCTCAATGTTGAATAAATTTATCATGTTGTTATGTATAAGTGTTTTATTTTATTTGGTATTAGTATTATTGGTTTGTATCACGTTTGTATAAGTTTTAGCTTAGCATAAGTTCCGCCATCCTATGGTAATCTCCTTGCACATTGGCTGCCTGGAAGAAATCGCTTTAAGCGATAAGGCCGGAAATTCCATGCCTTTGTTTAATATAAGTTTTATAATAGACTTCAATGTTTTTTGTTTCATCATCATCATCAGCCTTATTTGTCCACGTTTGGACATAGGCCTCCTCTAATGAGCTATATTATTATTTTTTGTTTATGGCCTATCAAATATCTATCTATTATAACGTGCTGGTTTTTGTCATATTCCAGGTATTCGGAGACCGTCTGTTCGGCTCCTGGAGTTGGCTGATCCCAGTATTCGTGGCTCTATCCACATTCGGCGGAGTCAACGGAGTTCTGTTCACGTCGGCGAGATTGTTCGCGACGGGTGCGCAAGAGGGACACATGCCGGCTTTCTTCTCGCTCTTTCACATTAATAAACAGACTCCTATACCTTCATTACTTTTTACGGTTAGTATTGTACTTTATTAACAAAGAGAACAACACAACTTGAAACAAGTTAGAACCCTAACTTTTAATTAGAATGTATTTACAATTGAGCTAACTGCAGACTGTTAAACAATCTACAGGAAGCAACGGTTAGTTATAATACCTTCACAAACTCGAAAAACCCTGAAATCGTATTTACTTTAAACTAAGCTTTAAACCATCATAATAGTTGAACGACTGTACCGATATTCTTCAAACGTAGCTACTAAAACTCGATCAAGTCACGATTTTCAATCACCAAAAGCGAAATCTAAATCGGCTTATTCGTTAAAGCTACGACGCTACAGTCATAAGCATAAGGCATAAGGTATTTTTTTAACTGGGACAATAGGATGGGATCCCCATAACCAGCAGTGCGATTATGGTAAAATATCCCATTCCCATTGAATATGCCATCCGGGGAGAATCGTTTGCCAATATGGTATAAAAAATGCATAAGTACAACTTTCTGGCGGGATGGAGTCGATCGACGACGGAATTTTTAACGTCAACGTCAAGATATAACCTAAGTAAAAGTCAATTGTTAGATTACTCATACTTGACCTTTTTTGCTCGATTGCAGCAGATTCTATTTTACCGAAATCGCACGGCAGAGGAGGTATAATAATCGTCATTCTTCTTGTCCTCTGGCGAACCATGTGAACCAAAGATGTGCAGAACGCAATTCTCAGGACAGGCAGACAATTGGTGGGGTTACCTTTTGGCCAGTCGTGATTACGTTTCGACTATCCATTAAAAGTTTTTGTTTCAAACAATGAAAGAGCTATACCTACGAAGCTGTACCTATCTCTTTCGCCTGCAGTTTTTAAGCTTCGGTAGTGTCATCGTTTCAATAGTATCAGTGTACCTTTCTAAAAATGATCTGATTTTTTTTTCTTTTGCTGTGTTGTCGCTGGCACAGGAATTATATCCGTGAGTGTACCTGCGCAAATTTCCCACTGTCGCTGCCCGCCACCGGACAAGATATTGAACAATTTGACACAGTTTTAATCGCTATTCACGCTTGACCACACTTTAATTTTATGCCAAAATGGTTTTCTTCAATCGAAAGCTGATGTATCTTAGGAGCCGTGTGGCCGTGTTGCCAGCGTAGAATTTGCACCACCCCAACTCTTCCCGTGGGTCGTAAGAGGCGACTAAGGGACATACACCGAGGGGTGGGCAGCAGGGCCTCTTGCAGAATAGATCTACTCACCGAACTGCGATCCCCAACTCACATGCCTGATTAATATAAATTAATAAAAAAAAATACTTGTTTCCAGTGTTTGTTCTCCCTCCTAATGCTGACGACTAGCAACGTGTTCGACCTCATCAACTACTTCTCTCAAACTCTCTGGCTGTCTGTCGGCGCCTCCGTGGTGGGCATGCTGTGGCTCCGGCGCACCAAACCCGACATCCCACGCCCCATCAAGGTCAACATCCTCATACCTTACATATTCCTCATCGCAATCGGCTGCTTGGTCATTATACCAGCCATAACCAAACCTAAAGACACGGCAATCGGCGTCGCGATACTCCTATCAGGGATTCCGGTCTACTACGCTTGCGTGAAGTGGAAGAAACCAAGAGTATATGACACTTGCTCCGGCTGCACTCTCAGATTCCTGCAGAAACTATGTTCTTGCATTTATGTGGAGTCGCTTGAGAAAATGTCGAATTGAACTGACTTTGAACTTAGACGGTGATGTTTATTTCCACTGAGAGACGGTGGTGATGGACCAATACGTACTCGTAGGTACTAGAAATGTTGCTTGTGTGAACGGCCCTGTTTAAAAATCATTATGAATATTCATGAATACAAATACAAATTATTTATTTGTATTTGTATTTGTATTCATGCCTTGTATATTTAATGGAGCACTCGTTCCATTAAATATACAAGGCATGAATACAAATACAAATAAATAATTTGTATTTGTATTTGTATTTGTATTCATGCCTTGTATATTTAATGGAACGAGTGCTCACATCACTCTTAAGTCCGTATTTATAAGTCGTGTATTGGAATTGAAAGGATCATGCTGTTTATCTTAGGTAATTTTTGTTCAAATTTATCTGAGCAGGATAGCATGACATTTTCTATCTCCATCTTTGTTACTTCCTGCTACTGGGAAATTTAACCGCATACATATGTAAAACATGTATTTGTAAAGAGTCTTAATTGATGACTTATACGGCATACAAACTGTCAAATGTTTGTCTGCATACTTGGCCTATATAATTCACAGTGTTTTCGCCTCTTTTTGTACGCATTTTGCTGGTGTATAGGTATAACAATGGAAAGTATGTGACCAGAAAGAAGGAAACTTGCAAAATTTAACGATAATATCTTTTTATCTGGATAATAAATCAAAACAAAGAATCTTATGTAAAAACTTTGATATTTCGCTGTATAAATCGCGTGAATAAAGATTGGGATTGGAAAGACAGCCTTACACCTGATGTTAAATTCTTTGTGATATTATTACCTACGAGCAGTATTTACGGATATTTATAAAAAAGCTATTATGAAAGACCCAAATTTAAGCCTAGGTTTTAAACTGTTGCTAATGTTATTCGGCTAGTTTCCTAAAAAAATCTAATTAGTTATATCCGTCAGTTAGATTATTAGAAGATATTGGTCATATTTTTTATTTCGTCAATCAAACAAATAATAAATAAATAATAATAAATAAATAATGCTGGACAATTCACACAGCATCATCTAGCCCCAAGCTAAGCAGAGCTTGTGTTATGGGTACTAGATGACTGATATACATAATACAATACATTACATAGATAGATATTTTTTATTATATATAGAAAACGACCAGAACACCCTGAACAAATATCTGCAGATCGTACACACATTTGTCCCGAGGCGGGAATCGAACCCGCAACCTCCTGCGTCGCAGGCGGACCTTCGCCCACCGCGCCACATCGGTCGTCAATAATGACAAAGACCGCGCATCAAAGTTTCCCAAACTTTGATGCGCTGAGTGACGTCACAAGTCGCTAATAATGTCGCCTGGCGTGACGTCACGTGATACTATTAACTGGCTATGTCTCCGTTTTTTAAGAAAAAATACTTGTTCTTAATCTTCTGACGGACTAATTAGATTTTTTAAGGGAACTAGCCTATTGCATAGGTTAACGTCACATTGACTTGCTCTCTCATTATGTTTATTTTATGTGGATTTAGATGTTACGCACAAGCATTCCTTTTATTTATTGAGATAGCAGTAAGACTACCTACTAGCCAAGTGAAAATGATTAGTATACAGGCATTTTCGAGTATCATAGATACTAGAAAATATCTCTTTTACAATGTCGGGTACTAGCGGTCGCCACTAAGAATGATCATTTTCGAGGTCGAGAACCTTTGCTAGTTCAATGGAAGGGGCATAATTATAATATTGTCCTGAGAGATTTTACATCGACTATTGTAGACCGCAGCTTCGGTTAATTATTTTTATTGATAAAGTTGTTCCAAATATGTTTTTTGGCAACTATTGCACACAAAGCTTGAGTTGGTGTCGTGCGTGATCAGAGTCCCGAGTTTGGTTGACGATAGTAGGTATCGAGACGTCATCATTACATCTGTTTTTCTATGGGATTTGGTGCAACGTATCTATCGTGCGGGCTGCGGGCTAGAACAACGTAAATCCCATACAAAAATGATACGTCACGATCTCGTCTCGATTCTATCTTCAACCGAACTCCTTGCTTTGTTAAGTATATTCCTATATAGATGAACAACTTTATCTATGTACCTATTATGTTTAGGTATAAGTATTTATTTTTGTAAATAAAATTATATATAATCAATTTAAAATAAATAACGGCGTATTTACCATTTCTCGTTTTATTTATGTATTAAATACATTATGTTTGTTATGTCATTTCAGGTAAAGATTTATATATGTATAGATATTTGTGCAAATCAGCCCGCTCCGTTTAGTAATACTATCGTGAAGTACCTAACATGACAAACCCAACTTCGATCCACTGGTATTTTTGGAGAATTTGAAAATACGATTTTTTTTCCAAAAAATTTACCTATTCCCAAATGCTCCCAAATAACAAATTAATCAAAGTTGATTTTATCATAAGCATATTGAAAATGGTTTACGATTTCCGGCAAATTACTTTTTTGTGTTTTATTGCTTGTAGAATGCAGACAAAAAATTAAACAAAAAAAAATTGACTCTCGTGCTAATTCGTCGTTATTTCGTCGCAGACGTCACTTGCTACCGTCTGGGAACCCGCGACGAACAACCTTATTGTTTTAGTTCGGATAAATCTTAATGTGAAATATTATGCAACATCGCGCACCTATCTGCACAGAACGATTCTAATTTTAGATTATTTTCAAAGAAATATATAATGTCCTTCAAATCATCGATAAACAAATGTTCGAAAACATGTAGACATTACTATCCCTTATTATGCGTGAAATCTAATCTATCCAACTTACAAAACGAATTAAAGCGGTTAAAACTAAATGTAAAAATTGTTTATTACACCAGCAAATTTTTTTAAGTGAATGCTTTGATCAATGTAGGTATGCAAATTATATAAATGTGAATTATTTTTTTTCATTGAAAAAATTTGCTAAAAAAGTTTCAATAATTTTATTAAGTTTTTCACTGCGATTCAAGCAAATCGCGGTTTAGTGATGAAATTAGTTTGACTTAAAATTTTAACTTAAAATTGTCCATTATCCTTTATGAAGGGTTAGCTTCCTCGCTGACGATTTCATTCGCGTGTTACCTGCACGCGAATCCGCATCTATCGTCCGCATGTGGGTAAAAACTCGAAATAATCTACAACCCATTTTTAATAAAAAATGTTTTAAGGGTTGTTTTGAAAAATAATGATACCCGTTTCCCGTAGTTTTAGTATTTGTATATTTTTCACATTGAGTTTGAAGCAAATCGTATCATACGTTACAAACTTGCCGTACCTACATATTGGCATTTTTCAAGGCATTTTAGCCGCCCCGTTTTGAACGGCGGCGGTTAGGATTCTATAAAAAAGTATACCTATTAAATTTTATAAGAGACTAATTAAATGTACGAACAGGTCTGACGTAGTCATTATTTGACTAAAAGCCCTTTTAAAATTAAAGATTTAAATAAATAAATAGAATGCCACACTAATCTGAAAGTTTATCATCCTAGTTTAGGTAATTTTAAGCTACGAATAAATGGACCGGACAGAAGAGAGGGCACATGATTGTACTGGCAAAATGTAGTTTCCTAATGATTATCTTTTGGGTACACTAGAGCACAGATGATTTATGTTACCTACTTCGTAAACCAGGGTATCTATGCCCTGATTTAAACGCATCTAAATTTTTTATTTTTTTTTTTATTTATTTACTTTAATTAATACGGTAACACCAATTACATTAATTAAAGGACAAAAACAAGATTAAAAATTAGAAATAAACAATTTTAAAAGATAGAAATAAATTTAACACATTCATTCATACATCACGCTCACAAAACCGAAAAAAATAAAAAAATATACTTAATGTGTATGGTGGGTAGGGTAACAAAATTACTTTCGCAGGTTCTTATTGGTAGTAGTTATTTATTATTCAAATGGAAATCCATTGTGATTTTAGCTGTAGGTAAATACAGTATCGCGTAGTAGAAAGGGGTTTGAAGATATTGAGCCCTAACATCAACCGCCATTTTGATTTATTTTCAAAGTCGCCGCGCAATAGAGTACCTACACTAAAATAAAAAGAAAATGTTCTGTAACATGTCCAAAAGCGTCAGGTTTCTGAGATATTCACAGATGAAAATCGCTATTGCTCTAATTAATTTATTTATGTTTACTGTTTTCATGTTGCCTAGCAACGTACCGATTCAATGATTTTGAGTACCCACCTACCTGCCTATTATATGTAGGTATATTGTGAAGCATATGCCGACAAGAAAAGAAAAAACAAATGTTACTGTTTCAGAAAATGTTTATTAAAATTAAAATATCAGGTACCTACTGCAATTAATTACCTACTAGGAAAATTACATCTGGCCAATCAAATGTTTGTACGATCAACAAATATTTTATTTTTGGATGACTGGCTATGAATACTTCAGTCAGCATATATACATAAGACTGTATAGGACGTGAAGATCATCGCCGTGGGCCAAGAATAGTGCTGATTCCACAAAAACAAACATTTTCTGGCACCAACATTGTTTGAAATTTTGTCAAAAAATACTTACCTACTATCTTAACAATCAACAGTAACAACAAAAACTTAAATAAAACAGTACATAACAGTTTTATTTAACAAGAAATAAAAAAAACAACGGGCCAATCTCTGAACTAAAAGAGCGCGCATATTTTTTTTTTTAAAGATAAATAAATAAATAAATAATGCTGGACAATTCACACAGCATTATCTAGCCCCAAGGTAAGCAGAGCTTGTGTTATGGGTACTAGATAACTGATATACGTAATATTATACATTACACATAGATATTTTTTATTATACATAGAAAACACCCAGACCAACGGAACAAATTTCTGCAGATCGTACACAAATTTGTTCCGAGGCGGGGATCGAACCCGCAACCTCTTGCGTCGCAGGCAGACTCTCGCCCGCTGCGCCACAGAGGTCGTCATAGAGTCGTCAAGATGTGGTGAAACCTCATTTTGCACAGATACCAGACGTACCGCCGAACCTGAGTTAGAGCGATAAAACCTCTTTATTGCCATGGTTGAACGTTTTTAGTACAAGAAGCTTCCTTCGATATGTAAAAATGGTTTCAGCTCTAGTTTTTTTTTCGATAGGCGACCTTGACACTAACCTTGATGTCAGTAACTTGTTATACCTACCTAGATGTAAAAGGGGATTGGAGATTTTTATCCTAACATCGGCAACCACTTTGTTTTATCATATCGCCGCGCACGATGTAAGTTATATATTTGGATTGAAGACACCAAAACAAATAAAAAATGTTTCATAGTATAACGTCCTAAAGTGTCAGGTTTGTGAGATATTCAGATGTGAGATACAGATGAATTTTTTTTTCTTTATATGCGAATATCTCGGAAACCTGAAGCTGTAGGGCATTATGTTATAGAACATTTATAATTTGTTTTGGTGTCTTCTTCCAAATATAAAACTTTCATTGTGCGCGGCGATTTTGAAAAATGTACCGTGCCACCCTCCATACAAAAATCTTTAATACTCTTTATATTCTCTTTGGGTAAATATGTCATTCGCATGTTGTCATTCAAAAGTAGCGTACTATTTCTCTTTGGTCAAACAATACGGTTTCTGCGCCATTCCCGTTTATTATTTTCTTCCTGATTAATAATATATAAATATGTTGCTCCTGAAGAATTTGACAACAAATACTTGCTCAAGCGTTCGCTGTTTCTCGAATAGCTCAGTGCTACGGGCACACAAATGGTTTCCCGACGTCGAGTACGTAAAACAATTCTGTGGCTCCACCATGTATCCCACTGAACAAACGAATAAATACTGCAAGATGTTTTACAACTCCACAGTAAGGCCAGTGGAAAGGAAGCTCAGGAACATGTACATTAACTTCGGTCCGCAGCACCCGGCGGCGCACGGCGTGCTGCGGCTTATTCTGGAGCTAGACGGAGAAATCATCGTGCGCGCAGACCCTCACATCGGCTTTCTGCACCGAGCCACCGAGAAGCTCATGGAACACAAACACTACAACCAAAGCCTCCCCTTCATGGACCGTCTCGACTACGTGTCCACGCTCTGCAACGAAACGTGCTTCTGCCTGGCCGTTGAGAAACTGCTTAACATAGAGGTGCCACCGCGAGGCAAAGCCATTCGCGTTTTGGTCAACGAGTTGTCACGCATAGCGAACCACCTCCTGAACGTTTCTGGGACCGTTCTTGACGCTGGAGGTATTACACCTTTCTTCTGGATGTGCGAGGAACGCGAGAAGATTTACGAGTTTAATGAAAGGTTGTGTGGTGCTCGGGTTCACTGCGCTTACGTGCGCCCCGGGGGCGTCTCGCAAGACCTTCCCATTGGATTCATGGACGATCTCCACGAGTTTTGTTCCAAATTGGGGGTGCGCATAGATGAGACCGAAGACCTTGTCACAGGAAATCGACTATACTATGCCAGGACAGCTGGAATGGGCGTGGTCTCTGCTAAAGATGCACAGAACTTGGGATTAACTGGCCCATTGCTACGTTCTACAGGTACAAAGTGGGACTTACGCATAGCGTTTCCATACGATGGCATTGATTTGTATGATTTCGACGTGGTTGTCGGAACTTTTGGCGACACTTACGACAGACATCTGATAAGGTGCGAGGAAATGCGTCAATCTTTGAGAATCCTGAATCAAGTCATAGACACGATGCCAGAGGGAGAATTTAAGACGGATGACTCGAAAGTGTCTCTGCCTTTGCGAAAGGAGATGAAAACATCAATGGAGTCTCTCATTCATCATTTCAAACTTTGCTCTGAAGGCTATCCGGTGCCCCCAGGTGCAACTTACACCTCCATAGAAGCTCCAAAAGGTGAACTTGGCTTGTACGTGGTCGCCGACGGTACTTCCGTACCTTACCGCGCCCACATCAGACCTAGTTCCTTGACACATCTCTTTGCACTTGCCTATATATGCCCCAGAATGATGCTGGCTGATGTAGGAGTTATTATTGCTTCAGTAGATATGGTTTTTGGTGATATCGATCGTTGAAACTAATTTCCTAATTATGTTTTCTTGCACACCTTTTTTATTTCTCTTATTTAATTACACCTCCATAGAAGCTTCAAAACGAAAGTTAACTTGGCATGTAGACTAGGTACTTAGGTGCCTACATACATGCCAAATTCACCTTGGTACCATGGTTGCTGACGGCAAACACGTACTTCATACCATACTTTAGGTACTTACCTACCTATCGCACCTTCAGACCTTGTTCATAGGTACACTCATCTCTTGGGCACCGATGACTGAATAATAAATGGTAATTCTGTCATCTACAAGACGCAAGCTCTGCTTAGCTTGGGGCTAGATAATGCTATGTATTTTATTTTTTATCTGTGCTCTTGGGGCTTAAGAATTTACCATTTTGTACCCACGATTGATGCGGTGATAAGTACGTACCTATATCGATAGTCGTTGCTTTATTATGTAGGCTAGATTATGATTGTGGTTAAGGCTCATACCCCAACCAAAGTGGCGCGCTGCCACCTAATTTATCTTATTACTCCGTTTAAGAAAGGAATTTTCAAAAATCCGTCTTCCAGTTTGTGTTAACTATCATTTATAAGCTTTTTTTTAATGCCTCTGTATAATGTGTGCCTATGAATAATAACAAAGTAGGTGGTGGCACTAGTTTAGGTGGTGTATGCGCCTTAATATGTCGATCACTGAAACTAGTTTCAGTTGTTTCCTTACATATTTTTATTTATCATGATACCTTTATAATATATTTATATACCCTTACAATATATTTATATACCCTTACAATATATTTATATACCCTTACAATAATGTGTATATTGTACCTTAATAAATACTACCTACGGTGCATATTTTTACTACTTAATTAGGTCCAATTGTGCATCAAAATTTCTCTGTAGTTACGCTTTCGATTCCTTTCGAATACACGTTTAATGGGGCGTAAAAGGGAACAAATTAGGCTGTAGTAGGTAGATATTCCTGGCCGTGTGGTGCCGGCCTATAGAATAGTAACCACCCCAACTCTTCCCGTGGGTGTCGTAGGAGGCGACTAAGGGACACAAACCGGGGGGTGCCGGGTGGGCAGCAGCGCCCCCTGCAGAACAATTCGACCACTGAACTGCGATCCCCAACCCGCATGCCCAACGTGGGGATTATGGGCATTACCC
Organism: Eupithecia vulgata; assembly: GCA_946478455.1. Taxonomy (NCBI): domain Eukaryota; kingdom Metazoa; phylum Arthropoda; class Insecta; order Lepidoptera; family Geometridae; genus Eupithecia; species Eupithecia vulgata. The sequence continues at coordinate 6,394,740 of OX297862.1, read as the reverse complement.
CCCAATGATGCAAGGAACCAAAAAATGGCCCTCAGTTCCCGACCGCCTCGCTATTCCTGGCCATGGCAGCGGCCATGGTAACGGCTTGGCAGGGGGTGCTAGGAATAACCGGGCTACCTCAGACTGCCACCAACAACTGACCCTGGCTACGTATAACGGACGCACTCTGAGGCTTGACCAACATCTAGCGCAGTTGGAAGTGGAGTTAGAGAACATTAAGTGGCATGTTCTGGGGTTATGTGAAGTCCGCAGAGAGGGAGAGGACACCGTAACGTAACCCTAGACTCGGGCCATCTTCTCTACTTTCGCGAGGGTGATAAAACATCCCAGGGTGGCGTAGGTTTCCTCGTCAATAAGGTCCTCTCTAGCAACGTCCAAGAAATCTTCAGTGTGTCGACCAGGGTAGCGTACCTGATCCTTCGGCTATCCAATAGGTATAGCATGAAGGTTATTCAGTTTACGCACCGACCTCGGCACACTCGGATGATGAAGTGGAGGATATGTATGAAGACATATCCAAAGCCTTGCATAACACCACCAAGGCCCACTTCAACGTTGTTATGGGAGACTTTAACGGCAAGGTGGGAACCCAGAATGGCAATGAATCCCGAATAGGCCCGCATGGTTATGGAGTTAGGAATCACAGGGGGCAAATGCTTGTCAACTTCCTTGAGAAAGAGGGACTGTTCTTAATGAACTCCTTCTTTAAGAAGCAGCCTCAAAGGAAGTGGACATGGCGAAACCCCGACACTGTGACTAAAAATGAGATCGACTTCATCATGACGGATAGCAAGCACATATTCAGAGATGTCTCAGTGACCAACAGGTTCAATACCGGATCTGATCACCGACTCCTCCGAGACTCTCTGAATATCAACTTGAAGCTTGAAAGAAACCGTCTGATTAAGTCCACGCTCCGACCTAACCCAATCCAAATCATGGCGGACACCGAGAAGTTCCAGCAGCTTCTCGGGGATAGATTTGTTGCCTTGGAACCCACTGATGACGCTGACGAGACCCTGCACAATCTGGTCGAAACGCTTAGGCACGAAGGCATCAAGGTTTGTAAAAAGCAGCGTACGGGCAAGAAATCCAAACTCTCGGACGAGACTCTCGGGTTGATGACAAGAAGACGGGAAACCACCCAGGCGACTTCGTCAGAGAGGTCATACCTGAACAAGCGAATTGCGAAGATGGTACGGCGCGACCTTCGGAGCTCCAACACACGCCTCATGAAAGAGGCAAAAGAGCGAAACCGAGGGTCCAAAGTATTCACTCAGCAGCTTGGCAGGAGCCACCTGACGAAGCTTAAAACGCACGATGGGAGGACCGTATTGTCGAAGCCGGAGATCTCTGCTGAGATAGAGGATTTCTATGGCCGTTTATACGCTGCACATGCCCTCGTGCCCAATGGGACGACCACGATTCACGAGCCACCCTGACACGCCACTACACCGACGAACTGCCAGACATCAGTCAAGACGAGATCGGGATTGCTCTGAGGCAGCTTAAAAATGGAAAAGCCCCCGCAGTGGACTGGTATAGGCTGATGATGATGAGGTAGATCTTCCAGAATTGGTCGAAAAAGTGTGTTTGTTTTTAACTGTCGGTTTTGACAGAAGTCTTCATACTTTAAACGTCAAAGTTATCCGATGAAGCTGCTTATTGTATGATACACACGAGCGACGACGGTTCACCATGGTTCACCAGTCTAAGCCTGCCTTTCTACCAGAAATGTGCTGCTTTACTGTTTCTAGCCGACCAATAGGGTCGCTCAATTTTTCGTCATTTTGATAGCTGACAAAATAGACACTATTAAATTTTTTAACATATGTAGTAGGTACTAGGTACCTATGATGGTCATTATTAAGTAGGTATTAGGTAGGTACTTACTTAAATTAATTTTATGAAAAAAAATATCTTTTACGACATTTGATAAATGTTAACATTCTATTTAAGTTGTTGGGCAGTTTAGTAGCACTGCCAAGTTCTATACACAAATTCCCGGTGACTACCCTGATTAATTATAATATATACCAATTTGGAAACATAGCAACTCTGGTGGAGGGTTTTTTTTTTATTATCCTGAGGAAAATGCGCATGCATATCGCACTGCCACGGGGAGACAGTACGATTATGTGGGACTCCAACCCACTAAAACCCTCAGGGTGTTTCCGTCTCTGCCGCTTGTGGTGGGAACATGGGAACGTTTTCTCTTCCACGAACCCACCACGGCTGCCCGATATCGGGCCCCTCAATGGAGGGTGTGAAGCACCCCCCTTCGCGACACGCCAGAAACACATGACGCGCCGCGACCACCTCGGGGACCTTACCGCCAAATGGGCGCCGAACGACCCCGTGTCCAGACGCCCTAGGTCCCCCTGCGACGGGTCAGTCAAGTGGCCCCGCCGCCTGCCACACGGTCGCAGAGGATAGGGAGAGCGGCCCTCGCAATACCGACACTCCTCCTCCCCTGCGACCCCACCGCGTCCGCCATCGAACGGTGGCGACCCCGCCAAGGCCGCGGAAGGCAGGGAGAGCGGCGCACCGCAATACCGGCACTCCTCTCCCGCCGCGGCCTCCACCTCCCTGCGGCCATGCTGCCCATACAGCACAGCCGCCCGCCTCAGTCACGGTACCGCCCATACGACACCGCAACCTACTACCACTCCAACTGGGCTTAGAGCGCAAAACCCAGAGGAGCGGTCCGTCTCGGGGCCGGCCATGTCGCCCTCTGCGTTGGCACGGCCCCATGGGTTCCTCTTAGCTTCACCGCGGGTGACCAGTCCGCGATTACTAAGCCCCCCCGCCCCGGCAAGGCGGGAACCCCTCGGGGGGGATCCCTTGATAGCCTGCTATTAAGGTATTAAGAAATCCATGAAAGAAAACTAACCGACACACCAAAAAGTGACAGTTTCTCTGTAGGTACGAGGGGCGTTCAAAGTAGGTATTCTCGGTAATAATATGAAAAAAAGGCAGAATAACTTTATTTTTCTATATCACCTGCAAGTTCAATATACACTTTTGACAGCGCGAAATAATTTTTTTGTATACCCTCCAAAAATAATTTTATTATTTCTCGGAAAAGTGATCATTAATGGCCGCCTTGAGCTCTTTCTTCATCGTCGGAAAATCGCTTTCCACGAATCTCTTTTTTCAGCTTTGGAAACAAAAAATAGTCACTAGGTGCCAGGTGTGGGCTGTACTGTAAGGTGGATGATTGATTTCTTGGAAACCACACTCCTGAATAGCATTAGCAGCCTTGGCAACGCACGCACTAGACGTAATGAGATAGTACATTACAATATTGAAATTGGTGAAAGAAGAGACCCTTTACGAGCAAATGTGTTCTATAATCTCTTTACAACGTTCAATTCGCACTTGTTTCTGCGAAGGCGTGAGCATTCGTGGCACCGAGGTGGCACCCATCTAGCACTGACTTTTGAGAGTTTCAAAAAGTCATGAAGTATTGAATGTATGGTACCCACGGATAGGTTGGTTATCTCTGCTAATGAACTTATTTTTATCCGAGCATCTTCGAGTATATAGCCATATATAGGTAAGTTTCTCGACCTTTTCCACGTTTTCTTCCGTGGTGGCAGTAACAGGACCACCCGACCGAGGGTAATCTTCAATGCTTTCTCTGCCCCTTTGATATTCACTTGACCACTTTTGAACGGTACAACGAAGGAGCGGAATCCTTGTAAACGGCCACCATCTCTTCGTCGATGTTTTTCTGAGTGTGAGTTAGCGTTGCAACAGTAAAAGGAGGTGAGATAGGTTTATTAATTTTTGGTTGGAGATAAAGTGACCGAAATTTAATTGTTTCTTTTCCTAGTAGGTAGTTGTGAAAATATTTATGAGTCTGCTGTCGCAGCCGCCCGTAGATGGGCTTCTTCTTGACTCTAAGCAGCCGCCGCCAGTTTAAAGTCTGGTTCAAACACGCCTCCTCTTAGGTAACCGCTTTGAGGGTAACCGCCTCCCCTTCCTCTAAGCAAGCGCCTCCCTTTCTCCTCATCTCCGGGCGCCCGTCAATTTCTATCGCTGTCACTGTATGATGTGACAGTGACACTGACTTTCTGTTTTTACACATTATTAGTTACCTCTTCTCTTCTTTCTTTGTTTGTTTTGTTTGTGTGTCCATTTTACAAATAATTACTTAGAGATAAATGAAATTGCCTTGCCTTTGTTCCTATTGTGTCATGTATGTAGTACTGAGCAATACGCATAACATACCCTGCACAAAATAAAGAGGAGCAGAACATTATTAATAGTGAAAGTCAAAATACAAACTCAAAATAATAAATAACTTGGTTCCTATTATCAAGCACCTACCGTAAGTATTCGCGGAAACCAGACCAGACGATTTCTGTCATGCTTTCTTTGGAAATAGTATCCTCACGTGTAGCTGATGGGTCAGATGGAAAAAAGTATGTGGCATACATGCTTCAAGTTAAACAAGAGCCTAAAGACGCGGATGTTGTGAATGTAGAACGGCGATACACCCACTTTTTAAACCTATACAATGGTTTGAAGAAGGAACAGCCAGTTATGCTTCAGTCCATCACTTTTCCAAAAAAAGTAAGTCACCTGAACAAGTAGATTTATGTTAGTTTTCATATTCCTCTAGGAATATTACTTCTAATAAAATATTGGTAAGTAGTAATAGTAGGTAAATATTGTGTAAAAATTGTAGTAGTATTATAAATTGTTTCTATTGAATTGTCATATTATGCAAAAATGGTTTGACCCAAATGTGTTCATATTTTTAACAGACTGTGGTGGGCAACTTCGATGCAAGTTTGATATCGGCCAGATGTGTGGGATTTGAAGCTCTACTTAATTTAATAATTCATGAGTCACGGCTGCGTGACACCCCAGCGTCCGTGGCGTTCTTTCAAGATTCGGAACTGATTCAGGCTAAGAAATTTATAGATGCAGACAACTTTAGTGAAGCACTACATGTGATGGAAACAAGCTTTAAATTACTAAATAAGGTAAAATTAGGTTAACAACACTACTTCTTTTAACCGACTTGTCCCATTAGGCAAAAAAACATCCCCAAACTTCTTTATGACACACCAACACTATAAGTAAAAATGATTTCAATATCATCTACAGATCAATCATGGTAGAGGCCATTGCAAACATTTTTCCTGATAAACGATTACTAGGAAAATTGCCTTCACAAATTTATTGTTGAACAATTGATACATTTAATTTCATCAATTTCTATTTATTTATCTGTCTACTCTCACCTATATCCTTAATACAAGTTGCTTACATTACTTTAGGGCTACATGATACTCTGTGGATTGTCCAGCATTATTTATTTAGCCTCTTATTTAGCTTTTTGCTTTATAGAGCGTTACTCGCACTGGGCAAATTTTCCACGAATTAGCCTCTTATAGAGTTTAAAGAAAACTCTCCTATCTTTAAGTCATCATAATAATATTATAAATGCTAAAGTATATTATAGAAGTTGTTCATCTAATTGATCTTATTCAGAATAAGAACAACCAAATTATTGACGACCTCAGTGGCGCAGCGGGCGAGAGTCTGCCTGCAACGCAAGAGGTTGCGGGTTCGATCCCCGCCTCGGAACAAATTTGTGTACGATCTGCAGAAATTTGTTCCGTTGGTCTGGGTGTTTTCTATGTATAATAAAAAATATCTATCTATGTAATGTATAATATTACGTATATCAGTTATCTAGTACCCATAACACAAGCTCTGCTTACCTTGGGGCTAGATAATGCTGTGTGAATTGTCCAGCATTATTATTATTATTTATTATTGTATTATTAAAATAGCTGGCCCAACAAATTTCGTTCTGCCTTAGAATCAGAGATGGTTGTAACACCATCTCTGATTTTATGAGAAAACGATTTTATTCATAATTTTGCCCCACATAAATTTTTAATATTTTTAATTATTCGCCACAGAGAAAATAACAACAAATCAATGATCATTAAAATCAGTCCAGCCATTCTTGAGTTATAAATTATAATTGGTGTGACTAACAGGACTTTGTTTGTATATAAATACAGATTATTAAACCTTTTGTATAGAGAGTATTTATTTAAGAAAACGACAGTGATTACACAAATATTAAGTTAACAAACTGAAATGATATTCCTGTAAATGGGTCCACTGTGTTTACCTTCTTCATTATAGCAATAGTTGAGTTAATATTAAGATAAAAATGTCAATCAAATACTCTTAGGAATAAGCTATTCTCCTGGTACGTATCTACGTTTTAGCTACCAGACTGGAGTAGTCCAACTCCATTCTAACACCGCCAATTGTCACTTATGATATAATTGTTTTTTTAGTTTTGTTAAGTGTGCAATAAAAGTTTTCTATATCTATCTAACATATATTTTGTAAAATAAATGTATTTATGTTTCTGTTATGCTATTCCAGGTGTACACAGATCGTTCCAGAGTAGTTCTGAGTACACTGTGTCGTATTGTGGCATGTGCAGACGGCTACACTCAGCTGGCAGACAGGGTGGAGCGATGGGCTCACCTTGCACTCAAGCGATATGAAGGTGTCAGTGATTCAGACCTTTTACTCATGTACATACCACTGTTACACTCTTGCTGCTCCATATGGTAAGTTCCTTGTGAACATTTTTAATACTCAATACTCAAAGATTTATTGCTTGCATGTGTACAATAGGTCTTTTAAAAATAAAAAAGTCCAGCATGCACCCTGCAAGGGCACGGCAATATAAATGTAAGTGCTAGGTGGCTATGTACAGGTAATCATAGGCTCAACTAAACTAACTAAACTATTACACTACAATTTAGATAGTATCTCACTAATATTGTAACCTCTAGCTTCTACGAGCGGCTTGGCTCGTGCTATACTGTGCTTCTCTGGGTACCATGTACCTGCCTGCTATATTTCAGTAAGATCATCTTCACACACCAAAATTACTTAAAAAATGGGGCTGAAATATTGCATAAAGGTCGTTATAGGCCTGGATTCAAACTTTTTATCCATAAATAATTATTAGCTATAGGTAGGGTTACGCATATTTCGCAACAAAAAAAACGAAATTTCGCATAAATATAAATTAAAAATCCGAAATTTCGCTTTTATTCGCATAAAAAACGTAAAATATTTAAAAACTGGTATTTCTTACCATAATCATTAAAATAACAAAATATTTATTAGAGAAAAGTTAGCTATAAGCTAACATCGTGGTTGTCTCTATATTTTCTTGCTTCAGCCTTTGCCTTCGGAAAATTACGTATCTCTAGCTATAGGAAATAGGATGAAAATGACCTTTAATTAAACATTTTTTTAAATTAAACCTTGTGATAGATTGATATCACCATCATCATCATCATCAGCCTATACCAGTCCACTGCTGGACATAGGCCTCCCCTAATGAGCGCCATAGCAGCGCCGTCTTCAGCTTGCCGCATCCAGCATCTGCCATCAGTCTTTCGCAAATCGTCATCCCACCTGGTAGGAGGGCGTCCTACACTACGTTTTCCGAGTCGCGGTCTCCACTCAAGAACACGTTTACCCCCGTTAGTTTGATAGATTGATATACATAATGGAAATAATGACCTAACTTGACCTAACTAATGGTTAATATGGTTCAACCTCGCTCTTTTGCCTGGAACAAATCGCCTTAAGCGATAACGCCGCTAAATCCATTGCCGATTCCATTAATTAACTACAATCTGTTTTTTAAAATGGTGAATACAGTATTATCTATCTATTTATCCACTTTTGACACGCGTTCCTCCGCGAGTTTTTCATCAAAGGTAAAATACTAAAATGTGTTTTTTTGAGACGACACCATTGTTACGGTGAAGTTATTCTTTTAGTGTAATTAGGTTTCTGGAAGCTATAAGTGGATATATTATAAACTATGATAAAAAATCTGTTTACTTAATAATGTAATGTTTGTGTAGGTGGATGACTGACTAGTCATGTGAGTCATGTCATGTGATTTATAACATGCTGACCTTTGTTTAGATAATGTTGATCATGTATATATGTATATTATCGCTAATTGTGTTTACGTGACGATAGGTATGTTTTGCTGATTTAGATAAATTGTTTCTGTGTGTTGATTGAATAAAATACGTCAATCACATAATGAGGAAACCTGAAAAAAATTGTTTTTATTTTAAGGGCCTATATACTACCTCAAATCAACTCCTTCCAAACGACATCAACATCTCCCAAACGAGTAAATATTTAACTTTGAAATTTATATATGGTTAAGTTCAGGACTTACTCTAGGTATCGATTATGTTTTGAAAACACGATTCCACAAATTTTCTCTATAGATAAAAATCGCAAAGTTACCTCTAAATTTTTACTAAAACCTTAATTTCTCAATAAATACAGAAGTAAAGATCTTAAGTATAAAAATGTTAATAGAACTAAGTGTAGAGAACATTCCATATGTTTCGGATTTTTATAATAAAGTCCTAATTAATAGATAATAAGCTAGAACTTGATTTTTGGGCTTGCTTAGCTACCTATGTCTCACTCCCATGAACACTAAATCCTATGTCTGTCCTTTTTACAAAAATTTGTACTTTATGGATCTTTATCCATACTACCTTGTCTGTTACCTTGTCACGTCTATCTCAGCTCTAGCACAGCTGAACTGATCTCAATGAAATCTGGCAGGGAGGTAGATGTTATACCGGTGACGGACATAGCCAACTTCTTATCCCGGAAAAGCGCAAGCGAATCCGCTAGCAGAAACTATTTGCTAATAATTTTACTGTTGTTGATTTGTTAAAGTACTTAAATGAATATGTAACGGTGAATAAAATATATTTATTCGAAGTGTTTTCTAAACCTAACCCAACCCGGGTTAGGTAGGTATAAAATACTTCGAAAGAGTATACTGTGTTTTCCTAATAAGGAGAAAATTTTAACTTTTTATTTAATGTACTACGTGCCAAGAGTTATTGTAATTTAAAAAAAATATTGATAATGAATAGTTATCCAAAACTATATTACGTAACTTATTCTACGTTTAATATTATATTTGTTTTCGAATTGCAAGATTATACACAGGTAATACTTTTACGGAAATCTCAAACTTTGTTATATTATTGTACATTAAGTTAACGGGATAAATAAATATTTAGTATTTTTTGTAATAATTTATGTAAATAATTTCAGGGACACCTTGGGCCGCGATAAAACAAAACTTGAAGAAGAACTGAAAGATCTTAAGAAGAGAGGTATGAAAGTGGATGGTGACTCCGTGCCCACTCTGATGCAGGCAGTGGACGCCCTTAGCGGTGGCTTTTAAACAATAAGGTGGTTCGTCACGGGTTGGCGCGAGATTAAAATTTTTAAAGCAACTTTAATTCATTTGTATTTGTATTTATGCCCGCAGCATTTGGGAAAATGTAGAGTTTGGCACAAAAATTCGTTTTTTCCCAAATGCTCAAAAAAATAACCGTGAATAGAAGTTGGTTTTACAATGAGTTCACAGAAAATGGTTTACAATTTGCGACAAATTATTATTACTACTTTTCTTGTGTAAAGCAACAAAAATTGAAACCACAAAGCAATTGAATCTCGCACCAACCCGCAACGAACAACCTTATGAAGATAAGTCAGCAAAAGTACCTAAACTCCAGCCGGATTCAATGTAAAATGTTAGTGAACAAACCACAAAAATATTACACACATGCTTGGCGTTGAGTTTCAGGTTTGTTAGCATCATTTATTGGAGTAAAGATCTTAAATCTATAATGATTGTAAGTTGCGTTGCGTGAAAATAAAATTCACATTGAATTTGGCTAGTCAAATCAAGACCCAAATAAATGGGCTAGAAAGAAATATTGTATATACATATATATAGAATTAATCCGATTTAACACATTTACTTAAATATTTTTTACTCGAAATGCCTTAAAACTAAAATAGTAAAAAAAAGTTAGAAGTAAAGCTACATTTTTGCTCTTGACGCTTTAACCATAAACAATGTATGCCTATTGCCTATATTAGAATTAAGAACATTGAGCCAATCAGCACAAATGCGCTGAAGCTTACCTCTTAGTAAACTGGTTAAAAATACACTTAAATATACAATCAAAATATAAATTCGTCACTAATCTTAGGTTTTTAAATAAGTGCTTTGGCAGTTATGTAAATTATTATATTTTACTAAGTAATAATTAATAATCTCATTAGCAAGTAAGTAATTATTGTGTTTTTCCATATTTTAACCATATTAATGTGATAAGTAAAATATTTTATAGAATACAATTAAAGTTATATCAACGGGTAAAATTTTATACCTGTGTTAGGTAAATTTTATGATACTCATTCAACAACAAATTAGACAACTATGTTGCTTAAATCCAATGCATCGAAAATAAGCTTGTTTTGGTGGTGCGTTTCGCGTCTGCGGGAAATTACAAAAAGCCTACCTTTTTCAGCTTTTTATGCGTTCTACAAGTAGTACAGCTAGTGAATATGTAGTTTTGCGAGTATCGCCAGCATGCAAAATAATTTTTCTAAAATATAACATTTGAATCGAAATTTGTAAAAGCATGTGTTCAGTTTTAGCAAATAATAATATAATATAAATAATGCTGAACAATCTACACAGCAATATCTAGCCCCAAGTTTAGCAAGTTTGTGTTATAGGCACGAGATTACTGATATTATTGTTGCAAAGCTATATTTACCTTCTACAATACTTGTAGAATGCAGAAATTATGAAAAATATTTGAATTGTGTGTCACTCGCGAAACGAACTACCATAATACAGCGCCAACAAAATGTTGAGGTCACATCTCTTAAAAAAAACGGAGTCTCCATCATTGTTAAGGTAGCCAATTAGGTACATAATAAGATTATGTTTCTGAAGGCAAAACTTGTAGTTTTTATTGAAATGGAACTAGTTGTTTAAATTATTTACAATTTATTAAGAAAATGTTGTACATTTATATATATTTTTCAAATCAATTTTTTATTTCTTTTTACTTAAGGGCTTATACTACCTTAAATCAACTCCATCATCTTAATTTCTTCCAAATTACTAAATATTCAACTTCGAAACTTGTAGGTATATGGTAAAGATCAGAATTAATACTCTATCGATCATTATGTTTTGAAAGTAAGATTCCATAACATTTTCTCGATAGAAAAAAATTGCAGTTTCCTCTAAATTCTTACTAAAACCTTAATTTATCAATAAATATCGAAGTTAAGAACATGAGAATAAGCAAGCATGGTAGTAGAATTAAGCATATAGAACATTTCATATGTTTCGGGTTTTTCAAATGAAGTCCTAAATTTATTTTTGGGCTTGCGTTGCGTTGTTTTTGCATGCCCTGACCCGCTTCTATGAACGCAAAATCCTATGTCTATCCTTTTTACTTAAACTTGGGGTTCTATAGGCTCTTAAGTAACAAGTCTGTTATTGGCTTGTCTTTCTTCTTTGAGAATATTATACTTATTTTAGTTTTTAATTAAATATTAAAGCTTTTAAGTACTATACCAACCATATTAAAATATGCAAAGTTACCTTTATGTATAAAAATGTATCAATTATTTAATAAATCTTGTATGACATGATAATATTCAATTAGAACCAATGGTGACTGATATTTTATAAATTTATAGCCTTAGATTAAACTAAATAAATGCGTTACTAAATAATAAAGATTTTTAGATTACCTAGTAGGTGTATTCTACTACCCAATCTGTAATTAAAAGAAGGTTCGTTAAGTTCGCCATTATAACATCCTAGTAGAATAAAACATAGGCAATAGATTCCAGCTTACCTATTTACTATCTCCAAAACCACTTAACATGATCAAGACGAGATTTAGCGCACTTGAACAAAATAAAACTTACTTAATAAGGCTGGTCTTTCTAAAAAATCAACATTTTCATGATCTGTGAGATCCTACTGCTCAAATATGAAATCTAAGGTTCTTAAACTCCTATACCTAATAGGTAATCCATTGCATTCTGTACAAAAGCGCTAAGATAGTTTTTTTATTAGTTGCATAAGTTTGATGAAAAAAAATATCTGAAATATCTCAATTTTGATACATATTTGTATTCATCTCCCAAACAATATGACTTAGGTACTGACTTGATTTTTATATTGAAAAATAAAGCAAAGGCAGGGTAACAGATTCGCCAAAATAAAATTTGATTAGTTGAACCGTACTCTTTTAATTAGAATAAATCTTGATTTTTGCACACGCATTCTGCTCTGTCCCGCTCCTATAAACACAAAATCCTACTATGCCTATCCATTTCACAAAATGGCCAGGAAAGATGCCCCTTAATTTGCACTTACTGTGCTACTGTTTATGTCCGTAAGAGATATTCTTCGTCCAAGATAGACTTAGGCTACCCCTCCACCAGAGTTGCTATGTTTCCAAATTGGTATAGGTATATTATAATTAATCAGGGTAGTCACCGGGAATTTGTATATAGAACTTGGCAGTGCTACTAAACTGCCCAACAACTTAAATAGAATGTTAACATAAATCAAATGTCGTAAAAGATATTTTTTTTCTCAAAATAAATTTAAGTACCTACCTAATACTTAATAATGACCATCATAGGTACCTAGTACCTACTACATAATATGTTAAAAAATTTAATGGTGTCTATTTTGTCAGCTATCAAAATGACGAAAAATGGAGCGATCCTATTGGTCGGCTAGAAACAGTAACGCAGCACATTTCTGGTAGAAAGGCAGGCTTAGACTGGTGAACCATGGTAAACCGTCGTCGCTCGTGTGTATCATACACAGATGTACTAGGGATGCTAACGTATCATACAATAAGCAGCTTCATCGGATAACTTTGACGTTTAAAGTATGAAGACTTCTGTCAAAACCGACAGTTAAAAAGTTATTTCTGATAATCTTTTTGAAGAATAGATGCAGGCCACTAACTACTAAGCTCCCCTTTGATACATTCTGCCCTCCGAATATCAATCGACCTACCTACAATGAAAAATACGACATTACGATCCTTCCCGTCATAAAACGGCAATCAATTTAGGAAATTGATTGGGGATTCACCAAAACAATTTACCCTTCATAAAGGCAAATTAATTTGACTTATATAGTAGGTATCTTTGGTAGACGGGTAGGTACTTACTTATTGGGTGTAATGTAAAGTAACTAGGTATCTACTTAGAAACACTGTTAGGTATTTGCTAAATATCGTGATATTGGTTACAATGCTACTATGCCGTCCCATAACTGGAGGCCTATGTTCAGCAGTGGACTAATAAAGGCTGATGATGATGATAACTGAACACGATAACCAACCGTTATCATAAGGAAGGTACCTATGATAGGGCATATTGGCTGATGGTTCTTCATCATCGATTAATTATCCATTAATCACTGATTCCTTGTAGGGTGATGTGATGAATATACCTACCTAGTCAGTAAGTTAAGTATATATAATAAGTAGAACCAATCGTCCATTCATTATTATTTTCTAAGAATTACAATTTTAGTTAGGTATTTTACAAAACTACCTAGGTAACTAAGGATTAAAAAACGCATTATAAAAAATCAGGTACCTAACGAATCGATGGTTTAGAAGATTGGTTCCATGGGATCAAGAACCTTTATTAAGCTTCGTGTAGCAGGGTTTAGGGGCGTGATCTTCAAGGGTCTACCTCTACCACAGACCGGGATTTCAGAAAATGCTCACAGGAACTACATGATCTGATTCCACCATCCCCCTTCCACTCCTGGACAGCAGACGTGCAGCGCATTACCACCCCTACTTGGTGGATAAACCGTCCGAAAATAAACTCGCACTAAGCGGTTTTCCTCGACCTTCATCATTCGCCGCTGAGGTTTGAAACACGTTCCCTGGTGCTGTTTTTCCTGTCAATTATCTCTTCAAGACAAGAGTGATTAGGACTTTTCTGTAACATGTTTGGTAATTTATGTTTTTTGTTTATAGTCGTCCATTACTATACTGAATAATACATATATAAATGTATTTTGCTAGTAGTGGAAATTTGTAATTAGCCGTAAGGTATCTATCTACCTACATGTAATTCTCATGTAGGTACTTACTATAGTAGGTAAAGTTTTCTTAGTTTGTAATAAAATAAATAAATAAAATCACATTTATTTCAGACACAGTAGGTAAGTAGTTACACATACAAAGTCCATAAAACAATAATAAAAATCAGACATACACAGAAAAATTATACTAATAATACACTAATTTTAACATTAAACTTTACAATACAAAACCACAAAAAAAATACAATATAGTTAAATTGAAATAGACTATAGACACAAGAAACTAACAGAAAACATGAGCCTTCGTCCAGTGCTGCATGAAGAGAGAGGCTGTGGTGTCCAGCCTTCCTGCAATGACCTGCAGGTAGCCGTTGGCGCTGCCTCGCACCCTGCGCATCAGTGATGCCGTTCTTTTGCGCAGGATCGCAGCGAACCCGTCGACCCGCGCGTCCGCGAACATGCCTGATGCGCTACAGAAGCGAGGCAGCCCCATCAGCCACCTGAAGGCATTGTTATATTGGACGCGAAGGGCGTTCCAGGTCTTCTGCGTATGCTTGATCCATAGGCTGCACGTGTAGAAAGACTGGCAGTACGCTCTAAACAGTGTCGTTTTGACCTGAGCACTGCAACGCGCAAACCTACGGGCCAACATGTTAGCTCTCATGTAATGTCTAGCTGTAAGTTTTAGCTATCAAATAAGACCACTTTCGTTTTCTAGGACATCTACATGGGTAGCTACGGCAAAAAAAAAAAAAACAAATGGCTCCCAAAACAAAATGGGTTAAGACCCTGACCCTGATGAGTAGGCTAGTATACGTACCTTATATAATATGCTAATGGAACCGATAGCTTAATTATTTTCTTGGTTAAAAGTAGGCAACACGGGATGATGATGATGACGTGAAAAAGCTAGCTGTCGTGTCTAACGATGTTGTCTCAACGGCAACCTTAGGGGATAGTGGCACGCGAAGCCTCAACCCTCAAATCACCTAATTGATTCGCGTGGCTCGTCTCCAGTTAAATGGAACCACTTGCAGCCCCTTGGGGAATCTACACGACTCCTTGTTAGTTCCGTGTGGCTTAGCTAAGTACATGCACGCTAACAGTGATTTCGTTTTAATTTAAAGGTACGGAGTTGTTCTGCTGTGGTAATGACGTCAGATGTCTGTGTAAGCTGTTATTGCTGGTGACAGTTTATAGGTACTTTTTAGGTATTTAGCCGTATGACGTTATAAAATGTTGCACCTAGTTTTATTGTGTGAAAAAACTGAAAAGTGAATTGTAGGTACTATACAATTTATTTTGTTATTTTATGTTATGTGATGAACTAAAACTAACATTTTCCAGCTACTTTTTGTCTGAACTCATGTCTGTCATTTGTCTGAACATGACAAAAAAATCTAAATATAATATTGAGATAGGTAATCTCAATATTATATTTAGATTTTTTTGTCATGAGTAAAGTATCCTTTTGGTAAATTTTGTTGCACAAAATGCTTGCAGTAGATCAGTTTCTTTATCTAATCCAGTCCTGAATGTAAAATCATATGAGTGCAGCACTACGGTTTCTTATACGTGGTCAACACCATTTGCGAAATTAAACTTGCTAATTTTAAAAAGCACATAGAGCAGTAGGTAACTGGACTGAGATATCCTAAGCATTTAAAAACAGAAAATTGCTGACGGTTTTTTTAGATACCGCCTTTTAGCTTGTCAGGGCAGTACCTAGGTACCTAATATTTATAAGTAGGTACATTTTACATTAAAAGTGTAACAGGTCCAGGGCAATCGCGAACGAAGTCGCGGGTACGGGTAGCATAACAGGATCATATCGTTGAGGTAGCAAATATATCTAAAAAGAAAATCAGGCTTTCCCTATCGTCCACCTAAGGAAGTAATACGTCGGGGAGTCCTTTAAGAAGCAACTTTGTTTTAAGCGCGCCCTGTAACCGCCATAAATCAGCCGTTCAGAATTTACGAGGGACCTCCGCAAATCGGTTTATATTTTCGATAAATAAAATTGGCGCAGGTTTTGCGAGGTAAGCAGAGGCCGTTAGGAGCGCGTCGTCGGCGCGCCCGCTGCCACCAGCTGCCGCGCTCACATAAACCGACTACCCTCGCGTTTTCTTGCTGACAATTTTTTCCTGCTCCGGTCATTACGCAGCTGGGTCCCGAGACAAAACGGCGAATCGTTTAAGCCCTCTCCGGAGATCGTCCAATTTTATTGTGTGTAGTACCTACCTACTCAAAATTGATATGCTACGCGAGCGACGACGCGTCGTCGAATCCCTGGGCACCTTACCTACATGTGACCATTATGGAGGGTGATTTCGGCTACATAGCTATAGCTACATATCTGTTAGGTACACGTATCTAATAAAGAGATCCTTGATACCATCGTACGCAAATACCGATGATCTAATAATTTTATTTTATTTTACGAATTTTTGGAAAACTTTCAGCTATGATTTGACAATAAGGTCTTTACATGGTCTTTACTTAAAATAACATGCATGATACATGCAATTTGGGGTACAAGGGAGACTCCAAGATCTTGTCTCCCAAGCCAACCTAACCTGCACGTGGTGTACCCTGCTAGATAACGAACTAGGCTCTGGTGAAAATATCAACATTCTTCATAACTTGCTAACTCATATTTTACTATTATTTTCCATTACTTGACACTGGCAGAAAAGAGTCCAACCAGACTTACTAAGAATCATCATCATACATGCAATTTATATTACTGAGGGCTAGTTTCCTAATATAAACATAAATAAAAATCAAAAGACGACGACAGTACATGATGTTCGTTAGGTAATGTAGGTACACCCAAAAAATTAAGATAAATTTAGAGAAAAAGAAATATTTAAAGTTACAAATATGTAGTTACAACAATCAGCTAGAATAAACGATCTTGATTTAGTCGCTGTCCAAAAAGAATTTATTATTAAGAATTCGCTTTAATTTGTCCACTGATGTGTTAAAGATATCAATATCGACATTTGCTTTTGTTAACGAGTTAAAATAATTACTTGCTCTTATAATAAATGCGTTCTGCCTGTAGTTTGTATTAACGCTCGGTATGTACAACGTATCGGGGTTCTCAAAACTCTACTCGTGCGCAATCCCACTAGCTCTAGTAACTCAGGACAGTCCACTTTGCCATTCGCTATGTTGAAAAGGAATGCGAGGTCGGATATATTCCTTCTTTCGTAGAGGGGGAGAAAGTGAAACTTACGACATCGCGCTATGTAGCCAGGAAGATGAAGTAGATACCGTAAAAACCTCCTTTGAATGCCTTCAATACGTGAGCTATAGACATTGTAGTTCGGGTTCCACACTTGACAGGCATACTCCAAAAGACTGCGCACGAATGCACAATACAATATTTTAATAGTCTTTATATCTAAAAACTCAGCCGACATACGAAGAACAAAACCAAGCGCTCTGGATGCTCCTTTTACTATGCCTTCAATATGATTATCAAAAAGTAACTTGCTATCAAATGAGACGCCTAAGTCTCGGATGGTGTCTACTCGTGAAAGAGGCGTATCGTGTAGTGTAGTCAAATTTAATTATTTTTTGTTTACGGGTAAAGGAGCAAACAAAGCACTTGGCGACATTTATACAAAGTTTATTCCGAGTACAGTAATCTTGAAATCTCGTCAGGTCGTCTTGCAAACGATGTGCATCGGTAATAGACTGTATTTTATGAAGGATTTTCATGTCGTCAGCATAAAGTATTATTTTAGAGTGGACGAGATGGCGTTAATTGAGATAGCAAAAAGTAGAGGCCTTAATAAGGACCCCTGCGGGACTCCTGAAGGAATAAACATGGGTAGTGAGGAATAACCGCTTAAAACTACTGTCTGGCATCTATTAAAGACGTAAGATGTGAACCATCTGAAGAGGTTGCCTCTAATACCTATTTGTTGGAGCTTTCTCAGAAGGACTACGTGATCAATGCGATCAAAGCACTTGGAATAGTCCGTGTATATAAAGTCCACCTGCGAAGGCTCGGCCATGTTCTTAGATAAGAATTCAGAGCAGGTGAGGAGATTTGACGTAGTAATACATTTATGTACGTATGCACTGTACTTACCGACATCAGATATTATAGACAGAGTAACAGCACAGATTTTCCTTTCTCAAAGGATTTATACGAGACGACCTCTGGCGCGGTGGGTTTAGGTCCGCCTGCGACGTAGGAGGATGCGGATTCGATTCCCGCCTTGTGACAAATATTTGTACGATCTGCAAGTATTGTTTCCGGGTGTTCTGGTCGTTTTGGTCGCTTTCTATGTAGGTATAGTAAAAAACATCTATCTATGTAATGTATGTTATGTATCTACCTATATCAGTTATCGAGTACCCCTAACACATGCTCTGCTTAGCTTGGGGCTAGACGATGCGGTGTGAATTGTACGAATTTTTTTTTTTACAATGAATTTTTTTCTTGACGGACTAACCGAGCTTCGACTTTGTCGACTGACGGACTACTCATTGTACTAGTTACTATTTTATTAGTTGGTATTTCAATTTTAACAAAATATTTTTACAAATAATTGTAAGTTTTTTCCATGGTTTTATTTTTACACCCAGATCGGTTCATCACCGATATTCAATAGTCGATATAACATAACGAATGATAAGATCGAAGATAAATGGAAACTTTTTATATGTCAGTGCTATTACTTGACAACTTGAATTCTTTTAAAAGAAATTGATTTGGTTTTGTTTTGATCATAATTTATTATTTTACGAGTTCATAATTCAATAAAACGACTAGAAGTGGAGTGCGTAAGGTACTTTGATTGACCAAGATCTATAAACGCAGTACATTATTTTCCATTACTTGACACTGGCAGAAAATAGTCCAACCAGACTCATGTTGCCATTACCAAAGAATCATCATCATAACGTCTGTTTCTAGTGAAAAAATTCTAAGTCTATGGTCTCTACATACGTGGGCATTTTTTTTTAAAAACGTCCATTAAGATTTTTATGTGTCCCACAAGTTCATTAATAATTTTCATAGAAATTTGTCTATTTTTAGATATTAACAATTTTTTTTTAAATTCTATAGTTTTATTTGCGATAAAAAAAGAGTTTTTTATGACTATTTTATTATAAAAATTGAAAAATAAGACTAAAACTAGCTTTCAATACCCCTTTTATAAGTTTGTCCTACAGTGTTATACTGACTTTTGAGTTTAGTTTATTTTTTAACTTGGTTTGGATGAAGGCCAAAACTAGATTATTTATGTTTAAATATGTGAAGGCCATCATAATTAGATGTAAAATGCGGTACTTCTAATACAAAATAATAACTTTTTATCAATTATATTGTGTCCCATGATTTTGGACATGAGTGGAATTCTATTTTGTAACTGTAATATCGCCGTATTATTTTAAAAGAAATACTATGTGGTCACATTATTTTTATTCCTGGCAACATTACTCATCGATTCCACCACTTTGAATTGGTTATCAAAGAGCGTCCTGTCACTAATTCGTGTCTGAACTCGCAGTGCGTTACCGCGGTGATTTCTTCTTCAGTTTTGTAACTGCGATTTATGCTGGTAATTTTGTGTTTTTGCAAAGTAAAACTAACGAAATGATTACTGTATTATTGTATTAAATGAATTAATGAGTCACCTGTGGCCTCAACTGTTTTAAATTAAAAAGACACGGAATTTTAGATCGGGTACCATGGGAACGTTACTTCCATTTTGTTTGGTTACGTATATGTGGAATGATAAAGTTACAAAATGGAAATACAAAGGCAAGTTTACACAGTCATTGTTGACAAAGCTTCAAAGGGTTCTAGCGTTTTAAATCTTGGTTTGAAATTGATTTAATATTGAATGGTTTATATATGCTTACATAACCTTTAGCTTCGGGCACGGGCATGATTATATTTTATTTTAAAGTTGTGTGTGGTCTTCTCTTTTGTGCATTTTTTGATAATTTAATGTGTGTATGATATGTAAAAATAAAGTTTGAGTACAATGCACTGGACCGACAGGTTTCGATTACATATGTAATAAATGTCTAGAATAATAATAGTACCTAAGTAGATTGTCAGGAGAAAATTTTCGACCATTGTAAACCAAGCTTTATGTTTTCCATTTTGTAACTGTTCCTTTATATTTTGTAACTGTCTCATGTTTTAAGTATGAAAATATATTTTTTTCGGTTCCATTAAAGGGCACTTGCTAATTATTTTTGTGTTTTTCTTGTAGTATTAATAGGATCTATTTGATAAAAAAAATGCGGTCACTAAGACTGTTTTACCATACATAAAACATAACATTTTCATAGCAAAGTTACCCAAAGGTAACAAAGTGGATATGTTCTTGTTAAAATACAAATAATTATTGCTTATCTTCATTCCAGGGTTTTACTTTTTATTCAATCTCATATTTATAAAGGAATTAAACACATTAAATTAGTTGTGGATTACTGTGGTATTATTTTATATGACTTTAAAAAAAGTTACAAAAAGGAAACCTGAACAACTTTCTGATCTGAAAAAAGTTAAAAATCCTTTTAAAATGCTAATTGATCGTTATTTTGCCGCTATTGTAAACATCTCTGAGGAATGGCGAATCATTTTAAATAAGTTAGATAATCTTAAAATGATATTTATTTATTTCACTCCATTTTGTAACCGGGACAAATTTCTACGAAAATGCCCACCTACACGTAATTTTTTTCGATACATAAGATAAGACAAGGTAACAAGGTAACAACACAATAATATGCTACAAATAGTAGAGTACAAACCAAGAAGCTTAGTACAAACACAGCCTTGAATCAAAGAAACTTGATCTTGAATGACGTCACTTATGTTCTTTATCCTCGGGACAAATGTGTGTACGATCTGCAGACATTTGTTCAGGGTGTTGTGGTCGTTTTATATGTATAATAAAAATATCTATCTATGTATTATATTATTTATGTATATCAGTTATCTAGTACCCATAACACAAGCTCTGCTTAGCTTGGGGCTAGATAATGCTGTGTGAATTGTCCAGCATTATTTATTTATTTATTTATATTTATCTCTTTAGTTAGGGTGACCACGTTCGATCATAAATTTAGGATACATACGGTAACAATACGGTTTACGTAATTCTATGAAAAATAAATGAATGTAAGATTATCATCATCATCAGCCTATGTTAGTCCACCGCTGGACATAGGCCTCCTCTAATAAGCTCCATAACCTTCAGCTTCCCGCATCCAGCAGACTTTCGCGAAACGTCATCCCACCTGTTCGGAGGGCGTCCTACACTACGTTTGCCGAGTCGCGGTGTCCACCCAAGAACACGTTTACCCCAGCGTTTGTCACTTCAGCCTGCTAATTTTTAGAGCTATGTTGATAACTTTGATTCTCTGTCAGATGGACTATTCGTTACGAATTACTTCAGAGAAACTCTGAGCATAGCTCTTTCCATAGCTCGCATGAGCGATCGATTAATGATAAACTTATTTTATTCTCTACATTTCGTATCATATTTACAAAGTTTTATTGGAACAATTTTCAAAAGTAAGGTGGTCATTATCACTGACCATTGAGAGTAAACAAATTAAGAAAAGTACCTACTTTACTAATCGAAACTTTACCTTCGGGTTTTCACAAAATTATCTGAGCGTCTGGTCGAAGCGACGCGTGACCCGAGAGCTGGTGAGTATCTGGCACAGCGCATCAGCATTGCTATACAGCGGGGCAATGCAGCCAGTGTCTTAGGCACGCTTCCAACTGGTATTGATATGGATCAGTTGAGCTACCTGTAGATTGTTTGCAACAGTTTGCAGATAGCTTAATTGTTTCTATTGTAAATACTAGTTTTAATTTAAATTTGTTATTTGATTGTTATTTTCTTTCTGAATAAAGATATTCTTTACTAATCATATGATTCAAAGTCATAAATTATATCATATTGTTGCACTTATCAGAGCACCCTGATCCGCTATGTAATATTGTGATTACCTGTAGTAAGTTTATAATTCTAAGACACACACTTGACGTTTTCTTAGTCTTAGGTTTTGAAACCATTGTTTTTAATGGTTTGTTATTTCAACTCGATACCTTCTCTTTGGTTTTACCTCGATACCTTCTCTTGTGTACTCTTTGGCAAAGAGAATATAACGCTACGCTAAAACTCTTTGGTTTTTAGAAATGTGAGCTAATTTCAGCGAAAGGATGTGATAAAATTGAAAATTATCTCAAGTTCGCAGATGCGTTTTCTTACCTACAAAAATTTTCGTGTAATGCGTCTCAATGTCTTCTGATTACGATATTTTTGTGGTAATAGGCTTTGTCGTGGTGTTCGCGCTACCTCTCACACTTCTGTTTCCGAATATCTCAGTATGGGATGTGATACCTAAGGTCCAAATCACTCGGTTCCACGTTCTAACCTGGACCAGCACTTGGCCGGAGGTCAATTCTGCTTTGATTGTTATTCTTGTGGTATTTTTCTGTCTTTACCTCGAGGTCCGGAAAAGAAAGTAAGAAATTCTGTGATCGTGTCAAATCTTCAAGGTAGGTAATTTTTAATAATGCAGTTTAACTTTGTTGTTATGTTTACAGATTTGACGATATGGTTGAAGACGTCCTAACAGTCAGCCAAGCGACTGATGCGGCCATGGATGTGGAGAAGGAAAGACAAGCTGCAGCTGTGAAGGCCTGCGTACAACTTCTCGACACTTCCTCTGATCACTACGAGCACCTGGTGCTGCTCAGGGAAGAGCTTCGCATGAGAGACAGATCGATGGGGCAATATCCACCAGCAATCCAACTAAGCAGTTTAAATTTTTAAAGTGCAAGTGGTTTTATTTGGCTATTTGTTTTCGTGGTGCTGTTTTATTTCAGAGTATTGTCAAGTAAGTTAATAAAATTATGTAACTTTTTAAACATATACTCAATCCTCCTACAAACTCTATTTTGATTAGAGTTTCCGTTGAACTAACAAGGTAGGTACCGGAGTGGGGGAGCAAAAGCAAAAGTAGTCAAGTGAAGCACCGTGAAACTATTCGTTTTTAGGGTTTCAAAGATCGGTTTTGAAACCCTTATGGTCTCGCTCTGTCCGTCCCCGATCTTTCTTGAATATCTCAGTAACTACTGCAGCTATTAACTTGAAATTTGAAATAATGATACATTTCGTGCGCCATTACTGATTTCAAGAAAAAAATATATAAATAAATGAAAAATGAAAATGAATATTTTCAGTACAAATTTTGATGTTGAAATTTCAAAAGAGACCTAGGAAGGCAAATGGGGTATCAAATGAAAGGTATCGTTTTGTACATTTCAAAACACTTTTTGAAATTTCTGTAAATTTCATACTTTTTAAAATATTTCAAAAAAAGTCAAAAAATTGACCATACCCCCCCCCCTATCTCCGAAGATTGCACACCGATCCACGTACAATGTATTAGGCGTTTGTAGATATCGATCTATATTTTACAGGAAAAATATAGAGAAGTCTGTAATAATAATAGTTTTTGAAAAATGGTCAAAAAGGGGGGGAATTTTTTTTCAAAAGGGGGGGTACCTACCTATGTGGGGTATCAAATGAAAGGTATCGTTTTGACCATTTCAAAACACTTTTTGAAATTTCTGTAAGTTTCATACTTTTTGAAATATTTCAAAAAAAGACGAAAAATTGACCATTCCCCCCCCCCTAGCTCCGAAGATTGCAGACCGATCCATGTACAATGTACTAGGCGTTTGTAGACATCGATCTATATTTTACAGGAAAAATATAGAGAAGTCGGTAATAATAATAGTTTTTGAAAAATGGTCAAAAAGGAGGGGATTTTTTTTTCAAAAGTAGGGGTACCTACCCAAGTGGGATATCAAATGAAAGGTATCGTTTTGACCATTTCAAAACACTTTTTGAAATTTCTGAAAGTTTCATACTTTTTGAAATAATTCAAAAAAAGACGAAAAATTGACCATTCCCCCCCCCCTAGCTCCGAAGATTGCAGACCGATCCATGTACAATGTATTAGGCGTTTGTAGACATCGATCTATATTTTACAGGAAAAATATAGAGAAGTCTGTAATAATAATAGTTTTTGAAAAATGGTCAAAAAGGGGGGGATTTTTTTTTCAAAAGGAAGGGTACCTGCCTATGTGGGGTATCAAATGAAAGGTATCGTTTTGACCATTTCAAAACACTTTTTGAAATTTCTGTAAGTTTCATACTTTTTGAAATATTTCAAAAATAGTCGAAAAATTGACCTTTCCACCCCCCCCTATCTCCGAAGATTGCAGACCGATCCACGTACAATGTATTAGGCGTTTGTAGATATCGATCTATATTTTACAGGAAAAATATAGAGAAGTCTGTAGTAATAATAGTTTTTGAAAAATGGTCAAAAAGGGGGGGAATTTTTTTTCAAAAGGGGGGGTACCTTCCTATGTGGGGTATCAAATGAAAGGTATCGTTTTGACCATTTCAAAACACTTTTTGAAATTTCTGAAAGTTTCATACTTTTTGAAATATTTCAAAAAAAGACGAAAAATTGACCATTCCCCCCCCCCTAGCTCCGAAGATTGCAGAGCGATCCATGTACAATGTATTAGGCGTTTGTAGATATCAATCTATATTTTACAGGAAAAATATAGAGAAGTCTGTAATAATAATAGTTTTTGAAAAATGGTCAAAAAGGAGGGGAATTTTTTTTCAAAAGGGGGGGTACCTACCTATGTGGGGTATCAAATGAAAGGTATCGTTTTGACCATTTCAAAACACTTTTTGAAATTTCTGTGAGTTTCATACTTTTTGAAATATTTCAAAAAAAGACGAAAAATTGACCATTCCCCCCCCCCTAGCTCCGAAGATTGCAGAGCGATCCATGTACAATGTATTAGGCGTTTGTAGATATCAATCTATATTTTACAGGAAAAATATAGAGAAGTCTGTAATAATAATAGTTTTTGAAAAATGGTCAAAAAAGAGGATTTTTTTTCAAAAAGGGGTACCTACCCATGTGGGGTATCAAATGAAAGGTATCGTTTTGACCATTTCAAAACACTTTTTGAAATTTCTGTAAGTTTCATACTTTTTAAAATATTTCAGAAAATTGATTGTCCAAATAATTGGCAAATGTTTGAAACCCTCGGCGCGCGAGTTACACTCGCACTTGGCGAATCTTGTTTATTCAACAGTCTGAGTGCCAGTATTCATTAGAGCAAAGAGTTCTCCCGCGGGACGGCGACGCGAAAAAACCAATCTGGAAGCAGCAATTATGGCAAATGACCTAATTAGACGCTACCACCGCCTCTACACTGTAAGATTTTTCACCTCCGAGTTGAAGGTACCGAGTGCTTTGCGGTTGGTTGATAAGAATTGCCTTTTAATATGCGCTGAATTGCTTCTTTTGAACTCTTTGTTTGTTGGTATACCTACCGACTCAATCGTAGGTACCTACATCATAACGTCTGCTAGGAGATTTTGGTCTGGTTCCTACTTATTATATCCGCTTTTGTCAAAGGAATATAAATTAGTTTCCATGGATTTTGCTATAAATTCTTCGAAATGGAGATTGATCGAGGTAGCAAAAAGGATGTTATTTCAAACTAAATTATGAAATAATTTTTATACTTACCAAGTTGTTTTTTATTTATTTATTTATTTGATGGAAAACCAGCTTTTATACACAATATCAATTTGTAACAAATTGATAGATACCAGTAAGCTTATCGAAGGTTTTCACGGGTAGCTATCAGAATAGTAAAATTAAGACTATGAACTTAAGTGACTAACCTACACGTAAGTTGTGTTATACAAAGATCTTACTAAGTACTAAAGATCTTATCTAATATACTTTTTAAGCACAGCCCATTCGTTATGCACCGTCATTGGTAGGTACACCTATCTGTCTGCCTATTAATTCAAAACAGATGTTATTTTGTATGAACAAATATTTCTGCGAATCCTCTTTTCCAAATCACAATCGGTTACGATTTGCAATTCGCAGCGGTGTCGCGCAATCCTCTCGGAGACATTTGTCTCGCATCTCGAACACGCTTTCCTCTATTTTCATTAGGCGGATCCGTTCCCAGCGGATCAGCCGCTCGCAAAAATAAATAAAACTGTTATTGAGATAAGCATCTGCGGGCGGGGCTTTCCGCTAAGACCGCTGTGTCGCGCTGAGGAATGTACCGAGATATGTAAGGATTACGGCACGCCGCAGCTCCGCTCGCTTTCCTTCACATCCGCTGCTTTTCTTCGCCGTTTTGCAGCTGAAACAGCTTTTACATAAAAACTTGGAGTGGTTTTCTGAGTGCCAGATTTAAGTGTTTGTTCTTTAATTGAATATGTCGGGTTGTTGCCATGCGTCCATAAAACTATAAGTAGTAGGTATATTCCTAGTTTCCTAAGTTTTCATAAAGGCCTCTTATCAATCTCTTATTATCTTATCAAGTTTCAAAAGATTTCAGGTCTAGGTGCGCCGCATTTTTTATTCCTCGCAATGACTTAGATAGGTTAGTAATTTTCAAAATATTTTGGTACATTTAGAAAAATAAAAATGAAATTAGTAGGTAAGTAAAGTATACATAAAAAATAGTATGATTATACTTACGATAGCAAACATAAACCTACCTAGATTAAGCATTTGAGCGGCGTTTGATACTTATAGGAATAACTATCCCTATAGGTAGGTACCGAGCAAAACAAAAACAAATCTAAAACGACCCTTTCTGTTAATTGAAGCTTTCTTTCTTTACGTTAGCAGCAGACCTCGTCTCCTCAGCGGATTATCTGAAGAGTCTACCAGCGGCGGCAAATTGTCCTCATACAGCCCGCGCCACCTGCGGCCTGGATTAATTTCTCATCACACTACGCCCCGTCCCAGGAAATAATGAAACCTCCAAGAAAAATGCCACTAAGCCCAGAGATGTCCTTCTACTTGATTAATAAACTCTGTGCGCTGGAGCTCTCGTTTTACGACGCTCCGTTCGTGAAATATTTTTTATAAAACACTTAACAGGCATCTATAGCCTTATATAGCAAACCACACGAAGGTTTTATTTGAAAGATTTGCCAATAGATTTAGCTATCTAGAAGATTTTGGGCTTTTTTAATAACCTAAAAAAGACCACGTAGTTATCGATGAAGAAGCTAAAAAAATCTCAGTCAATTGCGCACTTAACAATGTTCGCGACACAGATGGCAATTTCACGGTTCACAACTTGCCATAGATTGTTTTTATTACCTTCTAAACGTGTAGGTAAATTGGTTAATTTTCGGCATGAGTATGCGAAAACTAAGATAAATATGGCGTAAGCGTTCCCCAATAAAATAGAGTCGGGCGATTGGCAGGTTTGTCGGTTAACTTTGACAATGTATGAAAACGGCAAAGGAAAGTCTTCCCCTAGTTTTTCCCGATTTTTTAAGAACATACTTTCTAAGCTGGTTAAATTGTCTAAGACTTTCTACAATTAAATTATCAAGGATGGGAACATGTTGTGGACAAAACGTAGCTAAGAAAAACATTTGCATTGCTGTTCATAATTAGATTGAATTGACCAAAATTACGGAAATACGGAAGTAGTAATTTCATCGCCTTCGTATTGTTTATACGGGTGTAGCAGCTTTCAGCCCTTGGATATAATTGACTTGCATTAAATTGCCGAAAATAAAACAAATTTGATTTTAAACGGAGACATTCCGACCGCAAGTCACGAATGGCATGCGATGCGGTGCGATAGTTCGTCACCGCAAGATGGCCGCGGGCATCTGTCGGTTTGTCGCTCTTTCCTCACAAACAACCGTACTTTTAATGCAATTACAATGTTTGATATGATAGTATGGTTGCGGTCACCGTTTTTACGAGTATATAAACACTTTCCTTGAAATCTTTTATTTCGTAGTCAAACAGGGAACTCAAAGTTTTATTAAGACACCGTTGTGTTTTATCTGCGTGACTAGCCCGTGTTAACAAATAATTTTTATGGCTAATTTTAGAAAACCCTAGTGTCTAGTTAAACCTAAAACAAGATGTAAGACACTATTAATTTTAAAGATGACCTCCGTGGTGTGGTGGGCGAAGGTCTGCCTGCGACGCAAGAGGTTGCGGGTTCGATTCCTTCCCCGGGGCAAATGTCCGTGTGTGTGTTCTGGTCGTTTTCTATGTATAATAAAAAAATATCTATCTATGTACCTATTGTATTATATTATGCATATCAGTTATCTAGTACCTATCCAGCTCTGCTTAGCTTAGGGCTAGATGATGCTTTGTGAATTGTCCAGCATTATTATTATAATTAAAAAAATGTTGTGTTCCTGTCAATAAATTATATAGGTATTTAATTATATACTATGTATATAATGTATCTATATATATATATGTATATCTATCATCGTCACTGCTTCATCTTCATAATACGGATACTTAAAGAAGTAAAACCATCCTACGACGTATTATTTAAACTGCCCTACAAATTGTCCATGATCATTATGACCCTTGTATAATACCCGTTCAATTCTGTCGCTGTCATAAGATGCACAAATCATTCACATTTGATCCACTCAGTTTAAGACAGTAGAATATTCTTATTACATAAATTCAAATTGTCTTCTATGTCTCCTTCAGTATTATTTATGTGGGTATTTATTGTATTAACATAAATTGGACATGAGTTATTTCATTGCCTAAATGCATTCAGAATGCGCTGGACAAAGGTTATGCTTGTAATTCTGAGGATTGTCATTGCTCGTAAAATGTAACGTGTTTTCATTTTTTTATATACGTGTATTTCTTGTATTTGGTCAATATATTTATAAAGGTCTCTTTCCTGAACTTGGGCAATATATATTTAAAGGTCTCTTTCTTGTATTTGGGTCAATAAAGAAGTCAATCGACAATGACGACCTCTGTGGCGCGGTGGGCGAAGGTCTGCCTGCGACGCAGGAGGTTGCGGGTTCGATTCCCGCCTCGGGACAAATGTGTGTACGATCTGCAGACATTTGTTCAGGGTGTTCTGGTCGTTTTCTATGTATAATAAAAAATATCTATCTATGTATTGTATTATATTATGTATATCAGTTATCAAGTACCCATAACACAAGCTCTGCTTAGCTTGGGGCTAGATAATGCTGTGTGAATTGTCCAGCATTATTTATTATTATTTATTAATCGTTTTATGGTAGTTTGACATTTGATTCGCAAAGGCGCTGTGTCAAAAAGTTAACAGCGTCCGTTTATTGTCCGTTTGAGGAATGCACACAGGTAGGTATAATAAATATTAATATATGTTACTTCACACAGCATCATCTAGCCCCAAGCTAAGCGCAGTTTTTGTTATGGGTACTAGATGACTGATATATACTCACTATCTAGATTCCCGGTCTACTTACTTAATAATATTTTTACTGTAGATAGAAAACACTCGGAACAAATACTTGCAGATCGTACAAACATTTGTCCCAAGGCGGAAATCGAACCCCTAACATCCTACGTCGCAAGCGGACCTTTGCCTGTACGGCCATATAGGTCGTCGTACAATTTGAAAAAGGGAATTTCAGTTAGCTAAACATGTAAAGATGCTTAATTAGAATTTTTGTATTCTGTGAGTATATTTACGTTATGTATTCCTAGCTTTCCGCACTGAGACTCGGTTTGGTCCATTGTGCGTGGTTTTATTCTGGTAGCGTAGCCAGCCCAACTCTGTCCAGATCAGAAGCGCAGAATCATCCTGGGTATCCTGCATTATTCCTGCACACCACATAATCCCGCATTAATAATAAAAAAGTGGTGGTGTGAATTACTGTACCACTGCCTGGCTTCATGCGACATTTTATCGTAATAATCAATATCCAAATAATAATGCAATCGCTTTGTTGTTAATCGACATGAAATTGTATCAGGACCGTTCGATCATGCCTGTCCAAACACCAAATAAGTATGAAGAGCGTTGGGTCCTTCCATCTATAGAATGTGTTAAATTTGCCCTTTTGCTATAGAATGAGTGTAGGGCATGTTTTGTGGGCGCCCGGAATGGCTGC
This sequence comes from Eupithecia vulgata, assembly GCA_946478455.1. Lineage (NCBI taxonomy): Eukaryota > Metazoa > Arthropoda > Insecta > Lepidoptera > Geometridae > Eupithecia > Eupithecia vulgata. Next base: position 6,364,680 of record OX297862.1, on the reverse strand, counting down.
AACCAGCGGGAGCTCTGTCCGTACCTTAATTTAATAATCGCGTATCAAATAAAACGGTGAAACATTGGTATAGAAATCATATACTCGGGAACATATCTCAAAAAAAAAAAAAAAAACTCTTCATTTCCATAAATACAAAAATGTACACTTGGCTGCATTACCCATCAAATGATTTTCATGTTTTTATTTACAGCAAAATTACGGTTGTCTGCATGTTCTCTATAATACTTCCTACCTCCAATTATTAGCTTACGCGATTCCCGACCAAAACTAGCGCCGCCACCTATTTTAACTTATTATTACGTTGAACAAAGGAAATTTCCAAAATATCTTTTGGCATTTTGTGATACCTGTTCGAAGTTTTTTATAATGGCTCTGTAATAGTTTGATTTTGTGTAGTTGGGCAGAGATGCGAAAATAGAGTTAGTGGTCATAAAGGGCAACTTCGTATCTCTATCTTAACTATAAAAGATAAAACAATTACAGAAACCTAAAAAAAGCTTATAATAGTTTTCACAAACTGCCAATGATATTTTTGAAATTTCCTTGTGGCGCGAGCGGCGCTATATTTGTCGGGGAAGCGCCTTTAGGTAACTTTTTAGCACTATACTTAAATTTAAATGTACAAGGGCCGACGTTTTTTCGCAAGCAAGCGCTAAAAAATAAATAATTTTTCATAAACCGCTGAAAAAGTTAAACATTAACAACAAGGCAGAGGAATAGCGCCGCTTCTCGTAAGGGTTTTGCGTAGTTATCTGTTCTTTGAATAGTGAGCCCTAATGGGGCATTGTCAAGCTCTGGCGCCACAGCATCGTCCGCGCCTCTCAGTGACATTACTGTTGTGTCTGTAATGTCCTCCCACTCGCCTGCCTCCCCATGACCCTCCGACTTCATTATTATTCGACTTCGATCCATTCATAAACATTACACTATAGAGATAAGCCTGGCTATCTATTAACGCTATTTAAGTAGCTGTAATCGAATAATGCATCAAGAAACCTATAGTTTCTTACAGTGCTGTACGATGTGTCATAGCGTCGTTGTCCCCACCAACCCGATAATAAATAACAACAGTTAGAAGTGCCTGTTGTGTTATTACCCAAATGATATTAAAAACCGGCTGCAACTCGAACCAACATTCATAAACTTGACCACATGCGACGATATGGATGTCCATCACCCCCGAATGTCTCTATGGAGTAGGTAGAGTACCCTCATTTCATTTGATATGTTAACGATATGGCATCGAACACTCAGCAATAAGCCTTTTCATCTGTCAAATCTTAACAACCATAGAATTGGGTTATAATTTACGATTTTATCTCTCATGGCACCCCGCATAGGGGCATCGGTCAACTCGGCGAAAAAATGTTACGACGTAATAGAGGGATAATGGTCACCGCTGACCGCCCGCCTGGTCACCACGCCCGCCCTGTTGTGACTTGCCAAAATAGAGCCATAATAATGAAAGATGACCCGCGTAAGTTGCACGTAATTTAGTGCGATGTCGTAACGAGCGCCGGGGGCTGTTTTGTAGTGTTTGTCCGGTGGGCGCTCCTCGTGTCGCGGTGGCCGCCGGTCGGGGTGATTCGATTTCACTTTTGTTGGTCACTTTATGTCCGGTTCGTATTTATTGTCGACATCGGCAGTAGATTCCCTTGTCACTGTTAATAGAGGCGGGCACTCGATTATTGTGCTACTACCACAGGATGATAAATAGGGTGAACAGATGAGCCATCATGCATCGACGAGGTCGCGCTAAGCCACCGCCGGAGATTGATGCAGCTGGCCGGTCCGCTCGCCTGACAAATAGTTGGTCCAGCGGAGGCATCGCAGGGCGTCTTGCAATAAATAAGGATTACCCTCCTAACCACGTAGTCTTGTGGAGTGGACGCAGGAGAGCCTGCAAGACTCACGTCAAACGTCTCCGCCGTCCGCATCGTTTGTCGTTAGACAGCGCTGAGAAATTCACTACCGCCGTAAAGTAAATAGAATTTCGTAAATTCTCGACAGCGTCTCCCTTCTTACTGTTTCCCGAGTCGCGAATTTGCGTAACTTCGACGCCCAAGTCTCAAATCACAAGTTAGAGACGGTATCAAGTTGGGCGCGAGAAGCGCTAAGCCGCCTGTTTTAGGCTCCGCGCTGACGACCGACGACGTCTCAATCGCAAGCGCCCGCGGCTTACAAGCTCTCCCGAAAGTCGTCAAGCTCTGAAACGGGCTTCAAACCCCAATTCCAGTTATCCCCGCTTCCTAACTCGCAGTATTTACAATCTGATTCCACCGAATCACGAGTCACGAGTTAATATAACTGACTTTGTGATGAAATTGTTCAGATTTGGGTTGAAGGGATTGTTGGGCTGTCTTTATACTAAGTGTAATGTTACCGCTACGTGTTCACCGTATTTCATAGTGGGATGATAGTGTTATCTCGTAAAATCTCCAATTATGTAGATAAGTACATGTAGTGTGGGATATCGGATGGCGGTCCGGTCCGGATTAGCCGATGGCCAGTCTTCTCACGTCGCCCGGACGCGGGTTTCAATTAGTGCCTGGCCCCTACCGCACAAATTAGTATATTGGTTTATGATAGGACCCCATATGAATATCTTATATTGAACTATTCATATTAACTGAAACAGAAGAACTGTTTAATTCCATATGAAGGGTGTATGTTTGATGTTATAACAACATGAAAAGAGAGTAAAGAGTTATTTACCACACCCGAATATTATGAATTCGTTACTTTTTAAATTGTGGATCTACATAATTTTGAAGGGACTTCCTGTCCATCCGACAAGTTGATTGATGTGCCTCCCTAGATTTATACACAGAAAAAGCAGCACGCCACACGTCCGCAATGCTTTTGCCGGATGAATGTGGCAGGCGTAATACCTTTGTTTCATTTATAAATACGTCCCTTAATAATTAGCGTAATAAATTTTAAAATGATAATACGTGGGCCATCTTGTGAAGAGCTTTGATGGCGCGCGTCGGGGGGCGCCGCTGGCGACCGCGTGTCAATCACTCTTGGATGTAGAACAATTCTTATTCGGAAAAAATAAAAATAAAGCAAATAAAAATCCGTATCAGTTTTATGTTCCGTCCTTGTCCGATCAGCTGGCGCGAGGGTCGAGCGAGGGGAACAGCACCAGATCGGATTGGTCTTGGTACCATCTGTGCGGTATAATAGACGCTTACGTAGGCTTCTTTTCGGGGATTCGCTGCGAGCGAGCTGGGATCGCTTCAACATGATTGATCTGTTTATTTTACATTTTAAAGGTGCATTTTTACGGTTGCTTGTCAACTTAATAACAAAGTGTTTTATTTCGGGACACGTTAAGTTCAGTTTTATTGATAGGTTTCTTTTAACATTATTCATGATTATTTATTTGATTTTGAGATCCAAAGCCAAAAAGTTTTATGTATTAGTCAGACGAGTAGCTTACATCTTTGAAACCAAACCAGTCCGTTTAAATTCTTTATCTTTACTGATTTTAAGAGTTTCTAAAATAAGGTTCTTTTCGGCGTTAAAGTTGAAGTGCTGGTGACATGGAGCTACAAGTAGCCTAAGCTATCCAAAATATTCAAGCAAATTTTACTGTAAAAAAAACATTTCTTTATTTTTAATATTAAGTCTAACTGCATTTAGATTTTTAAAATCACTTGCCTTATCCGGTAATTCGAACCCACCAATATCTTTAAAAAATTACACCTTGTACCTATGTATATTTTTAAGTCCCGATCGGTAGATTCAATCATAAGAATCGAATCTATCATTACATTAAACATTGCTTTACTATTGGGAAAATGAAAAAGAAATTTTATGGAGAATCCAAATATATATAATTGTTGCTAGGTATTCCTACAAAAGTACAAGAAATGTGAAAGAATGCAACATCTCCCACTTCTGCGGGCTTTCTCTTTCGGGCTGGTCTTTGACATAGGCGTCGCTAGACTGCAGCCGAGCTGCACACAGGCGCCTGGGGAGTGGTTAATCTATTCTATTTATTCGATGTCTAAAACTAAAGATAGGTTCCCGATTTCCCCAAATTTTAGAACTAAGAATTTGATATAAATTTGAACAGATCAAAAGATTTAAAACTCTAATTTAATGGTAAATGAGTTTTATTGCGTTTGAACTAGGTTCATTAGTCTTAAGTCAATCTACACAACCTTAGTCTCAAGTCGACCATGGCAGACTTGAGATACTATATATCTCAAGTCTGCCATGGTCAGGCTTACAGCATTACTAGCATACTTCCTGCAGCATATAGGCAGGCACCTTATAGGTACTTGCGAAATACTATAAGAGGAAGTGGAATATCTCATAATCTATTCCATATTCGAGGTCTATAAGTAAAAATATAATATGTCCCGGAAGTTCTGAAAATTCCCGGGCAATGTTTAATGATTTCCCGGTTCCTAAATCGGCCAAAAATTTCGGGAATCCCTGGGAAATTCGGAACCGCGAATTCCCGGGTCCAAACCTACCTAGTACCTACTCTACTTATCTCACATAAGAGTTATGTTGTAACAGATTCATTTTTAATCGTTTTGATAGGGTCCGCTGGCAAGTTACTACCTAGTGCTATAATACTTTTAGGTGGTAGGTAAATTTATAAATCTTCCGCCGGCAAAGCTACGTCAGATCGAAAATTACTTTTTTTTATAAAATATACTGTGTTCATTTCAACATTTAGATTTTGATATAACATAAGAATTTATTTATTTCAGCTTCAGCTTTATCTAGACTCTAGAGGATAAAAAAGCTTGGAACGGGTTTTCTCCAACTCTAATAATAATAACAACTATCCGGCTAAAAAAGGTTTCTTCGTGATTTCTTTACTTTTGTCTACATACCGAAGCGATAGAAATAAATAAGAGATACTACTTTAGTGTCAGTCTTTAATTTTAAGTACATAATTTGAACTTGTCTGAGTGCGGACATTATTGTATTGGTGGAAATAAGAGTTTTTGATTCTTGATTCTTTGATCATTATCTAGCCCCAAGCTAAACACAAGGGCCTCGTGTATTGTATAAGCTCTAAGTCGCGCAGCAAGCTATGGAGAGAGCTAAGCTTAGAGTTTCTCTACTCGATAGAACCCGGCATACGGAAATACGTAGAAGAACCAAAGTTACCGACATAGCTCTCAGAATTAGCAGGTTGAAGTGGCGATGTGCAGGCCATATAGCTCACGGAACTGAAAACCATTTGAGAGTAAAGGTTCTCGAGTGGCGACCGTGATGCAATGCGAAACGCAATGGGAATCTCGATGAACCCACGACATAGTACCGGTGGCGTTGGTCGATGGTTGGAGGCGGCTTAGGATCGCTATTAGCGGCCTCGTTTGGGGGAGGCCTATGATCAGCAGTGGACGTGTACCGACTGATGATAAAGCTATGTTATAGGTTGGTACTACAATAAGATAACTATATCCCCAATACAATATACATAACTAGATATTGTATTAATCAAACGGAAACATCCAGTGCACAAGAAAAAAATATTTACAGATAATACGAACTTTTTGTTCTGGGGCGGGAATCGAACCCACCCGAGCGAGCAACGAGCAACCTCCTGCGTCGCAGGCGGACGGCTCTTCGCCGGACACGCCAAAGAGGTCGTCAAAAATGCTTACATTAATGCTTACATCACTTATATTATTCTCTTTATAAATATCAAGTCATTTAATTAATTTGGTACAGTGAATCTTTCTGATTTTCCATCAGTCACGCTTTTTCTTATTCGCTCGAAACATACTCAAAAAGTTAATCCCTTGATGTTCAAACCAATAACTGGAAGCGTTTAAGCGATATTTGTAGAGAGCTCGTTAAATGATTTATGGAGTAAAAACTGGGTGCGCCTGCGCCGTCTTATCGGAAGCAATTACGTCGTACATTTTATTAATTTCCATAACTACCCTCGCGACATCAAAGCACGCCGCGACTTACTTGCGCCGCCCTCGGGGTTGCTCCAAGTTAACAGTTTATAGCGGGCTTATACTTATGACTTGATCAAAACCAGGATATTTACAAGTTAGCTGTCCTCCGAAACGTGAATTGAAACGGAATATTGCCTAGGTAATGTTTCATGATTTGATTTCGATTCATTTGTTTCCCTACCCCACGAGATAAAAGACAAAAAGGCGCTTAGCAGGGGGAAGCCTGCGTCCAGCAGTGGACGAATGGCTGTTGAGGCAATAGGCTGTTGAGGTGAGGTGAAGGTTTGAACTCACACCGTAATCCTAGTCAGATGTCAGATTAGTATAAAAGTAGGTAGGTACTTGTATGAATTGTCCAGCATTATTTATTTATTCTATTTACGTACCAGTAGCGCAGAAATTCATTGGAGGTTAATTATATTATTGTCATACGTATTGTATTATAATATATTCCATTATTATTTGGTAAGAAAATTTTCGTTTCACGTTTAAGTTATCTGAATACCTACTAAGAGTAAAAGTAGTCATACTTACTCAGTATGACACCATCTTTACTTACGTCATTTCGTCATAGGGGATCCTGGTGAACTCATGAGTTAGATTGATCCCCAGGGGGATCCTGGTGCCTTACCCGTTTAGATTGTATATTACCTTTAGTTTGACTAGCAAGACGTATAATCGTCGTCACTTATGTCTAAAGCCAACCTCCTCGTACTGTTTACTGCGCTGAAACCCTTGAAGACGCTTTAACAACACTCATGTCCCGGCACATACACGCTTTGATCTTCAACGACACTTAAAATATTCTGCCTTCTGTTATTCTCACTCATAACTGTTTATCTTAAAAAAATAATCTCATATCTGCGACCTAATTATTTTAAGATAGGCCTAATAAAACAAAAGATAGGATTGTGGGATACAATAAATCAGTATTCCGAAACAAAATTTGCATGCATCGCAAAAGGTAAACACTGAAACAGAGAGACTTATCTCGCCAAAACGATTCCCACATAAATAAAGCTCATCGGATATGAAACGGTATTTACATAAGAAAAATATAAAGAGGCCTAAACGATAGGAGCATAAGGGCGGTGGATCGGGCGCTTGGGACGCACCTCACGTCCACGGGAGCCCCGTCCTTTAATAACAATACGAAATATCAGTTCGTTCCTTCGATCGCAAATCTACGTCAATAACATATCCAATAGTAGCGCTCAATTCATTTCGACATAATCTAATATAGCGGGGCACGTTTCCCGCCTAAATCTCTAGCCACATGTCGCCAAGATGGCCGACCGGGCACAACGCGAAACCAAAGAAAAAGGAGATCACGAATCGGTAATATCTTTCGAGTCCATAAACTTAAACGTTTATTTGCAGCGATATTTTGTCCTTTTGTGGATATTGCTTTGCTATGTAAACGTTTGGGACAGCGGCAAGATCTACTTGATACTCGCGAGACAGAGAGAGAGAGTTCTCGGTTATCGCCATCCATAATTCTAATACGAATATGGAAACTAGACCGATTCTGATAAAATATCGCTGTGAAAAGAAAACTAACTGGGTTTCTTGCTTACGTTAACATACGATGGCCAAGGGTTGTATTTTGCCATACGAGTTGTAGGTAGGTACTCAAGTTACGTTCAATTTCATCATTCGATTGCTCTTCAATTAAGTAGTTTCATTCAGGTAATTTTATCTAATTTTGTAAATCTAGAAACCCCTAATTGCTACATTGCCTCCAATCAGTCAGTGCCTATTTAGCCGTTACGTGAAACCACGTAGACTTAGACAAAGTAAAACATACATGAGCAATTTGATCGACCCTCCGCGGTCGTCAGTACAAACAAAGTATAATGGCTGTAATTAGCCTGCCCTTTCTAATCCATTGATTGATCAATCATCGACCACCGAAGGAACTGACGGTGTTTCTTCGAACCTGGACGTGGTTCACGGAAAGTAACATAGAGTTGCAATGAAATAGAATGCCAAAGTCCAGATTCACGTTGCAGCTGCTTCTATTGGTAGATTATTAAGTTTTTTCTTAGGTATTGTAACATGGTTAAAACGCTTCTAAAATAATAAGAAAAATCAATCAAATGGAAATCAAGGTCGGACCTTCGTTTAGGAGATAAAAGGGGACATTGATTTTCCCACTCAAACAATTATCTCACCATAGACGCCTTCTAAAAATCTTTATTGCTCCATCGTGGCTAACCACGATGGAGCTGGTGGTTTTCTGAATTGTAAAGTGTGATGGTTATTTTGGATGTGAGAAGTACAGGACATTGATACGTCTCTGTCTTCAATAATGAAAGCTATCATGCAGCCGCTGAGCGATGTCCGTCGGCGAGATGTAAAGGCCGGCGGTCACGTGCGCGATTGCTATTGATTTCCATTTAATTCGGCGCGTGCTTGAAGCTGCTGTTGCCATCGCCGGCAAATTGCCGCTACCTTCGACTCTGATTGAAGGCCACTTTCGAACCATTCTGTTTTCATTTGATTTAGATACACTGGTGGTGCTTTTACATTGTTTCAGGGCAATGGAGGACTTTCTGAAGTGATTTGCTTGTCGGGTTTTTAAACCTGGTTCTTGGAGTTCTTTCTTTCTAAAACGCATCCTCATAAAAGCTTAATATAACTAATAGGTGCTCTTCCTCACACAAATATTGCCATGCTAAGCCATGTGCTAAGCCGTGCGGTGCCGGCTTAGAATTTGCACCACCCCAACTCTTACTGTGGGTGTCGAAAGAGGCGACTAAGTTACAAACACCGGGGGGCGGGCAGCAGCGCCTCTTGCAGAATAGATCTACCACCTAACTGCGATCCCTAACCCGCATGCCCAGCGTGGGGATTATGGGCATTACCCCCCTGAAATAAAAAATCAGGTGGAGGCTTGCGGCCAGCTGTGGACCATTACAGGCTGTTGAGGTGCTCTTGCTCTTGCACATACGAGTAATATTACTTCCTACTCAGTGCTAGTATAAGTGTTATATACCTAAAATCAAAAATATTCAATTTGTCTAACGTATTTTGTGTCTTAAGGCGAAGTACGTTCGTATTTTCGAGACAAGGACGAGCGAACACCGCGCAGTGAAAGCGAAAAAGGGACGCAAGAGCCGGCCCGCGCGCAATTTCCCTGCTTTTTATTTATAAATTTGTTATTGCTCTAAAATAACAATCTTTCGCAAAAAACTAAAACCATAATCCTCTAAAGTTTTTAGTTAAGTATTTTTTAGACGATATTTCGTGCAAATATGTTAAGAAACTAGCAAATGAAACTGGTTTTCCGTAGTAAAATGCAAAAGTTAGAGGAAACTTTGCGATTTTTTTCTATCGAGTCAAGTTGAGTCAATCGTGTTTCGGCTCCCATAACTTACTAACAAAAATCCTAAACTTTCGATGCTCATCAAAAAAGATTTTGAAAAATTGTGTTTTCTTGCCTTAAAACTGATTTTCCGTCTAGGCAAAACCTGAGTTTTGGGACCTACTTCACCTTAAGCTTCTGGTGGTCTAATCTAAAGCACTGGTAGGCATAGCCCAGTAGTGGTGGACAGTAATTTTGTTTACGTGTATAATCCAAACGTCATATTAGGTGTAATGGAGTGTCCCTGCTCGAACAATGGCGCGCGTGATTCCATCACCACCGCCTCATCCATGCTACATCAACTACCTATTCTATAAAATCTTCCATAAACAATAGGTACCTATTTCTCTATTACACGAACTGCGAGATGATTGCCTTTGTATTTTCCTGCTACCTAGAAAAGAACATCAAGAAAATTAGCCCGCTTTTCCATTCTTCCAAAGTTTTTAAGCTTTCATTTGATAGATCACTTTTTGATACCCTTTTTCTACCAGTATTTTTTTTATTCGGCCAGTAAATTTTGAGAGAGCTTACGCCTCCTAAAAATTAATTGATCGGATCTCGTTTCTGCGAGGAAACAGCGCGGAAGAGTTTTAATTAGCGGAAAAAAAGCAGCACAAAAGTTGGGACGTAAAAAAGCGGGAGACAAGGGTGGGCGTAGCGCGGAATAAAAATCTCCCGCCGTAATGCGGGCAACATTTGTGTGAGGAAGACGCTTGGTAATGGAAGACAAATTTCAATATAATTTGCAATACATAAGCGTGTTACTTTAATAGCCCAGAACCACCCTTCAAATTAAACGGGGCTTAAGTTTTATTTTATTTTTTCCTCCTCGATTGGATCCTGTAGGCAACGGGAGCCACGGGGAGAGACGCACGGGGCGCCTCGAGAAAAAAATATAATCCGAGCAAATGAATTGCTTCTACAGGCAATAGTGGAGCGGCCGCGATGCCGCCAAATCAAATTAAGGACTCGCTATAAAAACCAAATTAGTGCCCGCTTTAACCATGATAGGGTATTTAGTTACAAGACGTTAGTTCAAATCCCGCCATTTTCATTAACAATAAATATCCCTGTGCAGCCGCGCGGAATCCTTATTGTTTTACTTTTTACACCCTTGTGTCCCGCGGAGTCCCGCCTGGCCCGGGCCGAGACCGCGACACTCCTTCGCTCCTTACACTAATTTGTTCTTTTTGTTTACTTACCGAGCGAAGGCAATAAAAATTTGTGTTGCGCGAATTGTAGGTATGGACTTAAAATTTTATATAGCCAGCAGACTCGCCCCGAGTTTTGCATTTAATTGAGAAAAATTTAGGGCCGTAGAGCTTCTGTGTGGACTCTTAAACTAATTGGATGGCTGTTATAACTTTTGTTTAAACGTTTACGCAATCGGCGCATTGTGGTCTCAGCTGAGGTCGATACATCTTTGGAAATAGGGTCCGTAGCATTTGATTAAAAGGGATGCGTTTGGTTCCTGTCGACCGTTATTGAGAGCTGTTGTCCCATATATTATACTGATGCAGTTATCGTGAAGGGGTGAATTTGATGTGTTTTTTTCTGCATGCCTTAATTACAGGCGATGCAGTAAATTAGAGGGCGGCGGTGATCTAAAACAATAAGCCAGCACCGTCATTAGTGGGCCCTGCAGATTGCGCCTTGCACCTTCTTAATGTGACGACATTTATTTCCCCCGCATTTAATTTAATTTCGTAGGTGTATATTACGTCTTGAATGGCGGTTGAGGTAGGTGTTATTAAAGCAGGTAGGAATATTGTAAGAGATTGAAGGTTCTGTAATTATAAAAAGATACGGAAAAAGCTTTATGTTTAATAATCTACAAATGGAGGGGAGAACACTTCCAGTTAAAATTATCACTTTATCGTTATCACTACATACCGAAGCGACCGAAATCAAAAATATCACTTTATTTCCGTGTCAAGAATTTCTTTTCTAAGTGTCCATTTTTGTATTTATGGAAATAAAGACTTTTTGATTTGATTTGTTTTTTTTCAACGAAACATTTAACAGAAAAATGTTTTACACATACTAATAATAATTTTGACAGAGCTACCCAACGATACCACATCATGGAGTAGATTAGAAAAAATATTTATCACAACTTTAACTTTTTTTTTCACTTTAGTAGGTACTTCTACGTCCCGTACCTACCCTAAAAAACGTGGTCTTCACTGTTTTATTCTACGACTTCGTCTGCCAAAGTCAAATTACAGCGTTCTAGTACTAATATATAAGTACTACTGCGCTGAGCTAAGCCGCAGACGGACAGACGGACATGGCAAAACTATAAGGGTTCCTTGATCACTACGGTACTAACAAAATTGTTTTTTAAGAATAAGTCTAATAACTTTACTTCCACTTAATATTGTTTCCTTCCTAAACGGCTAATAAAAAAACAAGATTAAAACGGGTAACCATTTAAGCTCACCAGGTTACATCTCACATCCGTAACACATTTTAACAGATTTGAAGGGAAGTTGAGTGTTATAAATTACATGAATTAATCTTATTAGCGATTTCAATTTCGTTACTAATTCAGTAGTCGGTAAATTAATTTTGATTCACTTTTTATAGGTTTCGTATAAAATAATGCCACATCTGTTCATACATTTTTAATCTTTCCATATGGTAAATAAACTAACTTGTTTAGAAATAGCAACATCTTTTATTGATACATTATGAACGTTTATCTATTTTGAAGAATAATTTGATTAGGTAATTAATAAATTCAAAAAAAAAATCGTTTTCGGCAGGATTTTAATGACAATAATGGACAAAATTTTTAGGACATTATAAAATTTTCGTAGGGAAATTCCCTAGTGCGAGTAACGTAGGTACTATAAAGCAAAAAGCTAAGTATATTGATTAGGTATGTTTTGAAACTCGTTAGGTGAACAAACCAACAATGCAAGACAGTCTGCCGTCATAACGTGCGAACTTATACGGAGAAAAGTCACAATGTTTTTAAAAGTCAAAAATTGATTTTAGAATAGAATAAAATCATTTCTTCACAGAAAACATGTCAAAAATTACAGAGCTGTTAATATTATCAGTGGTTTTCGACTTGTGTGTCAATAGTAATATACCTACCTATTTAAATTGTATTTATGATTTAGAAAAGAAAAAATATATCTGATTAAAATTAAAAAAATCATTTACGCTGTAAAAACAGTCAGTCCCCATTTACATTACCTACAAAAAAATGTTTCATTACTTACTAGTACAAATTTGGAAACCTTAATGCGTGAGACCAAACTCACACTTGACGTTTTATTAAACAATGGCATTGGTAAGTCCTTAAATTCTCTTTATGTAATTATTATTTCGATCAGGCATTCGCCACCTCCTCCGTAGATGCCTTGAACCCAAGATGTTAATATTTTGTTATAAGTAATAAAACCTTACAAAAATGACTCTAAAAATTGTCTATTGTTTTGACGCAGACAGTTTGCGCAGAGCTGTGACAAGTTCTGTGATTACGGAACAAGAGATAAGTGGAGTCGAGTTTATTAATAAATATATAGTATTCATTAGTATTAACTGTTGCTATTATTTTATAGGTAAATCTTTGAACTGGTAATTGCAAACAGTCTTTTTAAACAAAAGTAGCCGTTAAAAGTAGTCTTTATTCATGAATTTAGAAAAACGTAACTATCGTAAAATAATCAAACTAAAAAATTATTTTCAACGTTGATTTCTTGAGGATAGAGTTATAACCACAATTCAGTAGTAAAAATGCCTGCAATCACGAAATCCCTTCCTTTTGTGTGTCTTTGTGTGATTGAGGTGATTTTTGCAATTTTGCGAGCCACGCTTATCCGAGCGTTAAAATGACACTACTTGAAATGGAAACTCAAAATGTGAAAGGTTTATCTTTTGATACGGACCTCACTTCCTCTGAGATACGGACGGTTTCTTTCATTTGTGAATGTACTACCCCCGCTCCCCCCATAGGTACATGGAGGAGGGGGGGGGGGTACCTTGATCAATGCCTTATTATTTAAAATTGACCTACCCTAGTCAGTGTCCAGTCGCTTAGTCTCTTAACATAGACGTTAGACGACATCTGTAGCGCGGTGGGCGAAGGTCCGCCTGCAACGGGGGTTGTTGGTTCGATTCCCGCCTTATTAAAAATATTTTGTACAATATGCAGGTATTTTTTTCGGGTGTTCTGATCGTTTTCTATGTATATTAAAAAAATATCTAACTATGTACTTAATGCATTGTATGTACTATATCAGTTACCTAGTACCCATAACACAAGCTCTGCTTAGCTTGCGGCTAGATAATGTTGTGTGAATTGTCCAGCATCATTTATTTATTTATTTTAGTTTTATAATTGTTTCTATTGTAAATACTTGTTTTAATTTAAATCTACTATTTGATTGTAGTTTTAAAAGATACTTAATTTACGTTAAGAGTTACTACATAAGTATGAATTTCATTTCACCTATAGCCTAGAGGAGTAGCCCAGTAGGTCGATCGGTAGGTACCTTATTTTGACCCCACACACCCAACTTTGCATAATCGCTTTCGAACCTAAAAACATAATAACACACCGGTGTTAGGCAGTTTAATACATTGTGTGCTTTAATCGGCGTTGTTTGCGTTACCTGTCATTACAGTCGAATATCGTAATTACATTATTAAAATTACCACTAGGATTGCAGGAAACGTGTTATTTAACGTACGCGAGATAGGATCTTATCGGCCTATCCTAATGTCCGACGTGTGGATATTATCGCTAGGTACCTGCCGAAATCGACGGATATATTATATCTGGGGTATTAACGTGGATATTCGACACATGGACACACACCGAGCTGTGTATATACAGGGGGATGAAAACTTGTATGAAATTATACCGAGCAATATTAGTAAGATTTATTAGTCCAGTAAGTGACGCTGGTATATGATAAGAGACCTTACGCCGCAGAAGTTATTACATTATGTCAATTTATTACCCTATCCATACAATAAATTCAAAAATTAACAAATAAAGAAATATTTTACAAAAAATAGGCAACTAAAACTGAAGCATGTTAACGTTATTGGGAAACTAACGTTAACACTAAAAACGTTATCACTAATCTAACGTTATTAGGTAACTAACGTTAACGTTAGTTAGGAAATAACTATTCTGTAGGTCTATTTTGGTACTTCAGCGCAAGAGCAACCTGTATACCACGCAGGGTTATTATCGAGACAATGCCCGTTTTGTCTATCACGATAATCTGTGGACTGCTCATTTCAATTCCGTGTTGTGTAAACGCCCTAATGGACGCTGGTAATGTGACACGCTTGACGATTTTACTCACAAATTGTACGAAACTCTATTACAATCTAATGACGGCCACCGTCTAATTGCAAGGTTATTACGTATTGTTGTGCACGCCGCTTAATGATAGTGATGGTAATTATTGGGCGAGGTGAAACCCCGAAGATGTGTCGAATTGAATCGTCGACCGTAATGACGGCGCGGATGTCCTGCATAATTTAACCACGAATCAATGCATGCATACAGATTAATTTTTAATTATATCAGCCTTGGGCGTTTTGCGGCGCACCCGGTTTTTGCACGGGTTATATTTTATTTGGGCAGGTATAATTGTAGTTATTTAAAAGATTATTAGAACCGTTATTGTAGTTAAGTTAGTTACTTGTAAGTAGATTTCGAACCACCACGTGTATACAACTAAAAAAAGAAAGTACCTAGGTAAGTTGGTAAAATCAAGCAGCACATTGAATCAAAATAAGACCTGATAATTAGGGTTTATTGATTCTACCAACCAAACATAGAAAACTATCACGAAAAAAACGATTTACTAACGTCACGACTGTCATCAGACGTCACCCAGCATGAAATATGGAAACGCATGTAATTCACCATATCGACAATCTCGGTTAACATCTCGAGCGACGAATAGATTTCGTGAATAATTTAACAGACAATGGGACAAGCAATGTTTATTCTAATTTTGGGTTACATGATACCCACTTATGAGAAAGTTCAGTAAACAGAGGATTAACTGTTGTTATTACTGCAAAAATTGAGGATAGCTAAAATAACCCCGCTTACATAACAGAATGTATCAAAACTTTCTAACGGGTTGTGATATGAATTCCTGCGCAAGACTCGACTCAATCTTAAGCCTGTGAGTCAAGTAAATAAATAGTGACATTTCATTATAAGACCTTACGTAAATGTTTATTAAAAAAAACATAATACTTAGTAGGTATAAAATCTTTTAAACTTTAACGCATAATAGTTAACGGCGTAACGACATGAAATCCTCGACCACCTGAGTTACTCCGTGATGCTTGTGACGATCCCTGGTAGATTCGGCGCTTCTGGACGGAGTAGGTAACACTGGCTACACCAGCAGTACAAAACCACGCACTATTGACCAATCCGAGTCTCAGTGCGGATAAAAAAGTACCTACACACAACAACAACACATGACCGGCAACCTCGGAGGATTTCACCAGCTTGTTAGTGTCGCGGGGCTCGCCTTATTTTTGTGCTGGAGTTTCTGAGACCAGATTGATTTACGGGACGAAGTGAGATGCCGGACCGACCCGACCCGGCTTACAACTAACTAAGCCCTATAGGGGATTACGCAAAACACACGCCACACGATCTCGTGACGTGTGGGGAATTGGAAACAGCCAAGTTTTAGGACATTTGAAGGGGTTTCTTTGAAATGTATTTGTCCTATAATTTTATACCAAAGTTTTGTCTTTTATTTTCCACATCACTATCACTACATAGTATAAAACAAAGTCGCTTTCTCTGTCATTATATCCCTATGTATGCTTAAATCTTTAAAACTACGCAACGGATTTTGATGCGGATTTTTTTAATAGATAGAGTGATTCAAGAGGAAGGTTTATATGTGTAAAACATGCATAACATAGTACCTGTGCGAAGCCGGGGCGGGTCCCTAGTTCATTATAAGTCGATGCTACCCTAAGGTTCGTCCACGAGTATGAAGCAGGCTTTCCTAATTTGATTTTCTGAGAATTGTTTTACCAGCTTGATTGAAGTAGATTTTTCGTCGAAATAATGAATCTGTTTTATAATGTAACTTTTACGCACCGCCAAATAAGTAATTTGACTGGCAATTCAAGTTAATTTCGGGCACCGCGCCCGATTGGCCAGATTGGAACATTAATAAATCTCGCTTTTTTTGTTTAAGTTATTACACCTATTAAGCGAGAAGCAAGAAGACACGTTCAGCCATTAAAGGAACTCTCAAGTAGCGGCGGCGGCTGAAGCGCGGGATATTATCGCGCCGCTTGTTGCCCGCGTAAAATAATAATGGCCGAACTTCCGGTGCCGCGGGCGCGGAAAACTTAAGCGAAAAAGGCGGTGGACGCCCGCGGCCCTCGAGCCAACTTTACCAACCACTCAGGATGTGACGTCACTTAATTTATTAACACATCTCTACCTCTCCGAAACGAAATGTTTTTACGACACTTTTCCACTTCTCACTCTACGTGCTACAATCTCGTAGACCCGCTGCCGTAGGCGTTTCGTAGCCACGCCAACGTTAATTTTCTTGTGATAAAAGAATTACACTGCATGAATTTACACTTCCGGACAGTTTTTAGCTAACTTTAGGTAGTGGGTAGTTGTGTTACAGTTACAAAATTCCACGACCATTCTGCATGTAACGTATTGTCGATCCGTAAAATACGAAGCGGCAGAAACAGAAAATCAATAATCGCAACCGCACGCAGAGCATTCGAATAAATACGCCCCGACTATCCAATAAAGCACGTGAATCGTTTACAATTAAAGCTTTAAATCGGCAATAGGTGTTGCCATAAATCGGCAGAGAAAACAATCAGCGGGAGAGCGTCGCCTGCAATTAGCGCTGCGTGGCTCGATAAATTTGCATTAATGCTCTCGAAAAATCCGGCGAGCAATAATTTTCACGAGCCATGTGTTGTGTAGTTCGATACTTTCGATAGGCCGTTTATGCCGCCCTCGCATGGGATTTTTCCAGCTGGGAGAATTGGTGCCGTTATAACATTCAATCATACTTACCTTTATACACATAAATCAGTTACATTACCTTACGTCGCTTGTTTTTTTTTACTTATATGTAGGTATAACTTGGTGGTTAGATTTAAATGGATTGTTTCAGACAACTTTTAGGGAGGTGTCACCTTGACTACGTTTGCCGTAGTGAGAGTAACACTAAGCCCTTACGTTTGCACATTCTTGAAGTTTGTTTGCTTTCGAATTGTGATTAAATACAATGTTTTAAAAGTATAGGTTCTAAGAAAAGATATTATTTCAGGCACCTGGTGTTGCGTTAGCTTTAACAGAGTACAGGGATATTTCAGCATCGAATTCGCGCGGATCCGGCGTGATTTACGAAACGCGCCCCGCCTCGCTGCACTTTACACTTTTGCAGCTCTACGCGCACCAACGGCTATTAATTGATATCCGTTTCGACATGTTCAGTGTTTACTTTTTTAGAATATATAAAAGATTTTAAAAAATATATCCGGGGTAAATATGCCTGAGCCACACAGTGATTCCTTACCACCACGGATATGTTCATCATCATCAGCCAATGTTAGTTCACTGCTTGTATAGGCCTCCCTTAATGAGCGCCATAGCGCCCTGTCTTCAGCTTGCCGCATCCAGCATCTGCCACTTTGCCTTTCACAAATCGTCTTCCCACCTGGTCGGAGGGCGTCCGACACTTCGTTTGCCGAGTCGCGGAAATGCCGTTTTATGTAGATTGTTTCGATTTTGAAAAGAATAAAGATACATCTTGTTAACATAATGAACGCCGACATAAAGAACTCATTAACCTTATATGGACGCGACTAAAAAACGCCTACATTACTCATTATACTAATTAGATATATACGATAGTAAAACGAACGCACGTCGTTTCAACTGGTAATTTTGTTATGTAAAGTAGTCAGAGCTCTACAGAGTTAAGAAGTTGAACGTAGGCGTTATAATCAATTTAGCGCTAATAAACTTGTACCCCACTGGGATAACGACTCTTATAACTCTATAACATTGGCCAATTTAACTTTTTAGTTGCGTTTGTCCTACGTGACTACGTAGGGCAAACGCAACTCAAAAGTTATAGCGACGTTCTGTGCTATGCAATGCTATATACGCAAAGGTTTGCTAATCGTGTGTTGCGTTGATACTTTGTCATGTTTTCTGCAGTGTTCGTTTGTATCCGTCAAAAAACTGGCTAAAGTTTTGGTATCTTGATTGGGACGCAATTAGCTGCGGCGTGCGTTTGTTTTTTACACCGCATGATAACGAGACCACGCCGTCACTACACGAAGAGGCTGTTCGTAGGTACCACAGATTAGTTAATTTTAATTCGTCATAATAACGTTGTAGTACCCACTCCCCTATTTTACAGCACTTACACAGCACCGCTGACGCATACTTCGACGGAACAAAATACAACACTAGACGTTTTTCATACGATTATGTGTCCGGCACCGCATACCGTTGCGTATTGCGGTGATCAAGAGACCAAGGCTTGACACGGAAAAAGCTTTTCTTAGTGCAGTGAGGTTACTAATAATGTTCCTCGATCCTTCACCATGTTTATGACAGTAATTAGAAGTACCTACTTATAATAAGCGTCATCATATTTTTATTTAGGTAGGTAGGCTACCTACCTACCTACCTACATATCTAAAAACAAATCTAATAAAAATCAATCACTTATATCAATCTTACGCAAAATTAGGTAAGCCGATGTGCTGGATGGATTTTTATTTGTTTTTAATAGCCTGACCGTATTCAATATTTCCGTCTAAAATATTGTTGAAAATTTGGTTGTTAATTTAGTGACAATAAACATCTGGACAGAAACATGACAAGTCACGCATGGCATGGTGTTAGATGCGATACCTTTATTTGTGTTCTGAAACAGTACGGGGCCTATTTACTTGTAAAACAATCGGTCTATTTGAATAAATTGGAATATTTATCGAGTAATAGGTGCTCTATTCAGAATAAAGTAAAAAATTGTGTGCATTACATATTTCTATGTATAATAAAAAATATCTATGTATGTATTGTGTTATATTATCAGTAGTAGTGTATATCAGTCATCTAGTACCCATAACACTTGCTCTGCTTAGCTTGGGGCTAGATAATGCTGTGTGAATGGTCCAGCATTATTTCTTTATTTATTTATATTCTTTGCTAATTGGGAGACTACAGGACGGACTGATTGATTGAAGTCTGTTTTCAACTTTCATCGAAAAAAATATTTAATAATAAAATAGATAAATAATGCTGGACAATCCACACAGCAGATCATCTAGCCCTAAGCTAAGCAGAGATAAGATGACCTTATTTTCTTCTCCTGCTAGGAGATATGTAAACTTCAGTTCATGATTAATCAACAATTTACCTTTAACGACCCATTGCACAAAGATGAATGTAGATATAAATATTTATAACTTCAATAAACTAAATACTCTCCAACGCATGAAGCAAAAAGTTGTAAAAGTGTTCTTCAATATGTAGAGACGTTAACAGCCATATTAAATAACGTCTCTATTCTCAATAAAGTGTGTCATAAAAATCTGATGGTAGTTGACGGGTGAAATGTGGATGGTTTTGTATAGTAGGTATATGGTCAGAATGGACAAGCGAGTCGAGACAAGACTTGTCTTCCGGAAGAGTCTCGCCGCGGGGGCAAGCACAGAAATATTCAATTTTATAACATTCCGTAGCGATAACATCTTCCTGTCGATTTGATATTTTCGGCGTTAAGGTAATATTATACGGTGGTTTGTGAATGGAGAGCGGAGCCATGCTGCGCGCGCGCTGCAAACATCGTAACTTAACACTTAATCTTTTATATGGACACTTTACAGTGTCGTTTGAAGGAACCTATCTACCATCGGACTCACAATGAGGACTTGTGTATTACAGCAAGTTGTAAGGATCTGGTTAAATTAGACAAAGAAGTAAATAACCTGATTTCCATGGTTCCAAATTAATGCGACAGTCAACTAATTAAAGATTATCCATTTTAAAGTAAGCTTCTTAAAACTATTCAATCTAAATAAGGTAAAAAGCTCTACACATTCTCAGTCTTAATTTTTAAGCACGACCATTCTATTTTATACCTTGTGACAAAGAGATTTTTTTGTGTAATATGTAAGCGGGATAACACACTCTTCGAGAAGTCTAATCCAAAAAAAAAAAATACTCTGTCAGTCTCATCGTCGACCTAACGAGAGCCCGAGCGCCACAATAGGGTATTTTACCCTATATGAGAATAAATTTAAAAATATGTTATTGGTTCATAGAAAAACAAAATTTTAAAATGCAATTTATAGTTTTCGTGATTTTTAATCTGTTTTTAACACCATGAAATAGTAGGCGCAATAATTACGCCATACGGCTGTGTAGGTAAACTAAAAAGCATCACCTATCATCACCAACATCAGCAAATTTGTTGAGGTACCAGTGTTTTCGTCAAACACTGGACGGCGGAGTGGACGTTATAAAAACGTGAAAATGTAAGTTTTAAATACATTTTAGGGCACATTTTGTATTTTAGTGGTTTATTAGAACTATAGAATCTAATTGAGATACCTTTCAAAAATGGCTGAAATACCATCACTACACACTCGAGATCAGCATAATATTATCTCGTGGTTGTGCGACGAGTGTGTAATCTCGCCATAAAGATAAGGTACAATTACACCAGATGTCACAAGTCTGCCAAGGTGGCAAGGAGGTGGCACATTCACAATCAAGCGAGAGTGCTACTCCTGCTACTGATAACAAGCTTTATATTTATGTACAGTACAATGAATGCGTAAGAATAAATCATGGAGAAAGAGCGTTGTGGTTTATATAAGTAATCACAAAAATGGGTAACAGCTGTATACAGGGTTATTGGTAAATTAGTAACAATATGTGAATTGCAGTTCCTGACCATCATCACAAACACTTTTGTGAAGACACCAGGTCTTAATTCTAAATCTAGGTATTGGTAGTATAGGTACTCCTGTCGATTCAAAGAGGTTTTATTTGAAACTTAACTTAAAATCGGCTCTGCCCTGAATCAACAGTAGGTATGGGATTTGAAGATCGGTCTGTAGTAACTCGTAGGGTCCCAGACCAAGGTTTCATATAATATCAGAGGCGATTTCTAATCTTTTTTAAGAAGCGTCTTCACGAACGTGTTCGTGATGATGGGCAGAACCTTCAGTTCACGTAGTGTTACTAATTTACCAACAACCCTGTGTATGGAAGTTACTTAGCATCATTTAATATCTACTACAATTGCACCTCATGATGATCGCGTGATGGTACACAATTGGTACTAATGCAAATTATTGAAGAGAATGTGACAGATTAGTGCTTGTTGCAGCCAATTTCTGCCATTGCTGGTGACATTGTAGTGTGACCTAATAATAGATATTTTCCCTTTAGGTACTTCTCCATTGTTGCAACTAACAGTTGAGTGTGTGTGTACCGTAAATTGTGATAAATAAAATTATATTATGAAATCAATTTCTTTACCTATTTTAAACGTCTTTCTATTGACATTTGGCGTGCTACCTACATGACTTGACGCAAATGAAAATAAATTATGTAAATTATCTTAGAAATTCAATAAGTTTTTATAAAATTTCGATTTCGGCAGGGCACAAACCTGTACCCCACCGTCATACTCATGCTCTAACCAACTAAGCGACGAAATCTTAATCGGTTTCGTCGAAAATCTTTGGAACCTCTTACGGCTCTAGCGCCGTTAGCGCCACCCACATTTTACCCAGATTGCGAGGGCTTAGGCACTATAATACAAAAACCTTACCAACCTTAGGTATTATATTATTGATAAATATAGTGACTCAGTCTTTTGAGTTTGTTATCCAAAATGCCGATATCAAAACAGAGCCTGCAAAGAAGAGTGTAAATACGAAAGATGACACCGAGTTATGAGTGGAAGTACAAAAGAATCGTTAGTCAGCGCAGTGCTCCATGCTACGTAGCAGCAGCCCATAACGCAGTTCATTATTTATATTAACAGTTTAGCAGTCAGTGGCCGGTTTCGATCCCGACTTATGGCCGCGTGAATATGCGTGGGTATTATTTGTAACCTTGTTAAAACGCTGAGGATATTATAAAAATGATTCCTTTATCCGTGCTGTGACACTCGCTGGAAATTGGTCGTATTATTTATGATCATCATAAAAAAAGGATTCGAAACCGACCGTGCAGGTTGGAATTTCATTCATAAGAAGGCAGAGGCGTTTGGGTCTTTATGGATGTATGTTTTCATTAATTTAATTTTGATCCGGTGAATGCCACCGAGGTGTCGGGTGTCGCGTGACAGAGACACAGATCTCCAGATACTGGGCTCGTGTCGCGACTACTGTTCGTCTGCAACTGTCTTATGTTGCAAAGGATGACTTGATCATGGGCATCGGACGTCGAAGGTTAATAATTTCGCGTCGATCAAGAACTCTAGATAAGTTTGCCTGTCTCTGATATGAAGAAGTGCAAGTCGTGATCGAGCAGTGTTATGGACATTTACATATTAAATGGGCATTCCTTGGGGGTCGAGTGCGTGACTTAATTTATTGCTGCGATCAATGGAAAATAATTCTTAGACATCTGAGAAGAGCAGTCATTAGTCATCGCGGAGGGACTCGGTGACGGGCGCGCGGGAGTCAACCGGAGCCTTAAACCCACAGCGGGGAGGTGCGCCCGCGCATCATCAGATAAGCGACAATAACTCGATGCTCGCTCCAAATAATCTTTTAAAGGATATTAGTCATGCGAGGCCGTCCGACACCGACGGTTTGCCTAATCCACTCAAAACATTCGGAGACATTTGTCGGCCGCTCCGGGGATCGAGTGATCGATAGCGCAACTCTCCACAAAACGATAGATAAAAGCCGATAAGTCAGAAGAAATATGACGCGAACAAAATCGGGAGATGTACGTAATAAGATAAAAGTCAAACAATGATTCGACCGCGGATTCGCCGCGGCATAATTTATGTGACAACGCGTGATGGACGAGCGGCGACTTTCGGTAAACTATTTACATACGGCGGCGCGGTGGCGCGCTGTCGGATTGGGTTCTGCTTGTGACAGAGGGTGGGGCTTAGTAACGAAAACAAATGTCACTGTTATTTATTAGGTTACGGGACTATTAAGCCTAAGACGGGCATCACGGATAGTTACTGGGGCAATATTTCTAGCGCCTAAAGTCCGAGCACACCGAGTCTCAAGTTCCAGTCGCACGTTAGAGAACTTTGCGAGGGTGGATGGGGGCATCTCATGACAGTGTCGGAGCCGACTCTCGCGGTGTCCGCTCTAATTGAATCAAGAGCGTCGGTCTCACCGGTAGCATCGACCGCAGTCGCCAATTCCCTTAACACATCGCGTTGGATTGGTTGCAAGTTGCAACTACCTCACTGGAAGAGGGAAGATACTAACTTTGAAAACTATTATGCTAGGCTAGCTAGGCTAGCTTCCCCGATGTGATTTTAGATAAGTACCTAAGAAATAAAAAAGCAATGTTTAAAAAGACATTGGGATAAACGAATTGAACTAGATGGTAGTGACATCTGTCTTTTTGTCTTGTTCTGGATCTATCAGCGTGTCGAGAGAGACACAAATTGCGTTGGTGGGTGAGTCGGACGGGTCGGAGGTGAGGCCGTTAGTCGACAATCCCCGCGGAGACAGCGAGGCCCTGGTTTTTATCCGGGCTCCTCGCACTCGGCGCGTTCGCTCGACCGTGTAATTGGATGAGAACGGCGCGATCCCAATAGCGCGCCCTTATCTGTTCGCGGCAAATCCACCCCCGCGCCACCCCCGCAATCCGGCAATAAGTTTTTAGTGAGTAATTCAAGATAACCCCTTGATGTTGTTCATTTTCACACTTCCTTTCGCGAGAACAGCTCTTTATTGCGTAATATGTAACTGTCTCGTCGGCGACGGCCGCTCTGGGAGCTCCGGGAGCCCGTAGACGTACTTCGCCCCTTTTATGATGCTAATGCGATCGCCCCCGACCCTCGCTATCTATATAATGATAATTGCCTTTTCCGAAATTATTGTTTGATGTTGTCGCTTGATGTTGTTTCCAAGTTTTGTAAATTGAGTTTCAAGTTTTTTGACATTTACAGCTAATTATTTTAATGATGAAGTCGTGTAAGTTATACTTCAAGCTTAATGATGCGCATCCTCTCTACATAACTTAGCGTTTAACCCTGTTGGTCATTTAGTTATGAGGTAAACTGAGCTTAATATCTTCAATAGCTGTACATAATCAAGGTAGAATTAAATTATAGGTTCAGTTTCGTTATGAATTTATCTTAACATTCTTATTGGTAATAGTCGAATAAAATCAATCGATCAAGGGTCACAGTAGTACCTAGCCACGCCAAGCCCGGTATATTTTTTTCATATACCTAAAACATAATCTAAGCCAACAATAACAACTAGATATTGGGAATAGGGATAACAAGTAGAACCCATTTGGGTAAGTACATTTTTCTGTGAATGAAGTTCATCCGCAAAGAATACAATCTCATGATTATTCTTAACAAGATGAGGTAGGTCGTTACTGTAAAATGAAAATAGGAAAGGATCGAGGATAGAACCCTGTGGTACACCTTTTGTAATGTAACTACAGGCCCTGAAGACAGTCTCAAATAAGATGTAAGAAGATCAAAAGAGGTGTTCTATTATTCCATACCCAGTTTCCTGATTAATGTTTCATGGTGTACCTACGCAATCGACTGACTGCGAGTCTGACTTTACTAGTCCTAATTTCTGTAATTTTCTTTGTTAATAAAGTGATTATATTGAATAAAAAATTATAACGGTCATTCTGTATTACAAGAATTCGTGCATCGATGACGTCACAGACAGACGCCGTGAGTATTGTAGCGTTTTAGAGCTAAATTTAAATTGTATTTTTACAAGCTTAATAATTCCTTCAACAATTTTTTTTTGCAAAAATATTGTTACGTTTTCAGTAGAGGTTTAAAAATATCTCGGAGTACTTTTTCAAAATCAGTCATTATGCCTTGTAACTGTTATAAGAGTCTAAAAGCTATCATAGAGACTCTACAGATTTCTAAAGCCCGACGTTGAAAAAATTTGTAAACGACGTTTACTCTAATAGGAAGAAAAAATCCAAAAATATACGAGTTATTGAGATAGCTTAGGAAAAAACCAACGGAAAATGTTCGTTTTATTTCATAAAATAACAAAATAAATTTATAATTCAATTCTATGTTTTTAGTTTTTTATCTGTTTTTAAACACCATGAAATAGTAATAGCAATGTTGTTATGTCATTTACGGTTGTGTAAGTAAATTGAAAAGTATGAATTGTCATCAGCAACATAAGAGTATTTGCATTTTTCAAAGTGACGTCATGACCACAGAGCAATATGGCGTGCACTGCATCAAGCGTTTTCATCAAAATACGCGCGCAACTAAAAATTAAATGCTTGAATAGGGCAAAAATCGATTTGATAAAAAAAAATTGTGTGTCACGCTATAGGACTTAATTGACACTTTTCAAAAATGGCTGAAATATTCAACCCTAAAATAGTATCCCAACCCAAGATTTTGCTGTGTAGACATACATTAAGCTTACAAAATAAGCTCAGAAGTCAAATTTTTAACCGACTTCGAAAAACATAGATTTTTTATGTATCTCCATCTATTTCTCCATCATTTATGGACCAATATGGATAATTTATTTGCAGTTGTATAGATCCCGAGGTGGCCTATAAAATTTAATAATACTAAAAGTGAAAACAAATTCAGTTTTTATGTTTCAAATCATTAACTAAATTGTGATCTAATAAAAAACAACTTTCCCTTTCCTTGTAGACTTTAATTAAGTCTACAAATAATTTATTTGCCTGCTAGGGAAAGTTCACAAAAAGCGAAAATAATTCCAACCAATCAAAACCCCCTGTGTACTTAGCACACTGGGGGATATGTTTGTGTACTTTATATTTATATTCAAAAACGCCTAAGCAAAGTGTACTTTACTAATATGTTTGTGTTTATCTCGTCGGAAGGACCAGGGAGCTTGCAAACTGTTGCCATATTCCAACGCTATCAGATCGGCGCTTGTGCCGCTATCTAGCTAACCGTAACCGCTGCTCTATGAACAATGCGAGCTATAGTAGATTGAGATGTCTATGCTTCTGATGACATACTCTTTTTTTAAATAAATAAAATAAATAATGCTGGACAATTCACACAGCATTACCTAGCCCCAAGCTAAGCAGAGCTTGTGTTATGGGTACTAGATAACTGATACACATAATACAATACATTACATTACATTTTCTTCCAATTGATTAAACTAAACCTTAAAACAATTTAATTCGAAATAAGTGAAATTTTAATAATATCATTTTCAATCGCCCATCACTACATTTTGCTTACCAACGTCTTATTTCCATAAAAATCTTCAATAGTCTTATTAATAATACATACTAGTTTCAATATTACTACAGTTTTTGATAAAGAAAGAAAAAAAAAACTTCGCTCTTTATTTTTCCAATGATGAAACTGTATCAATTTCAACGTAATAAATTAATCTTCGTTCCAATTGATTAAACTAAACGTTGAAACAATATCAATTTCATGTTTCTACGCAAAAGCAATTTTGATGTTCTTAGAACAATTTCGTCAGATCAGAACATGATCGTGGTTTATCTTCGGATCAATAAAAGTACCCACCTACAAGCACGGGAGTCGCGGTGCTCACGTCGCCAGCATTCAGGGTTCCGCCAAAAACTTTTTTTATTGTGTTCATTATTTCGAGTGAAATTGCGAGAGCATTAAGTTGAGTATAGGGTGGAACGCGACGGGCCTATTACCGGCTGCCTTGTAATCAGACTCGCGAAGCCGGTCCGCGTTCAATTCCAAACACACATATTAATTTGTTAGCAAATTCTCCCGGTCTTCAGATTTACTGTTGATGTACGTTACTTACGGTATTTTTGATCTTAGAGATAAATAATAAATAAATAATGCTGGACAATTTACACAGCATTATCTAGCCCCAAAGCTAAGCAGAGCTTGTGTTATAGGTACTAGATAACTGATATACATAAATAATATAATACATAGATAATATTTTTATTATACATAGAAAACGACCAGAACACCCTGAACAAATGTCTGCAGATCGTACACACATTTATTTTGTCCCGAGGCGAGAATCGAACCCATGACCTCCTGCGTCGCAGGCAGACCTTCGCCGCGAAACAGAGGTCGTCAGATGGCTGTTGAATGAATCCAGTGATGAGGCTTAAGCTACTTATTATTATTATTAAACGTTAGGTACCTATCACTTTCCACTACTTTGCACAAGTAAATGTTTTCATCGATCCAAATAAGCACTGTGAGACTACTTCAAAAATACTGTGGTAGAGTTATATAGAAACAAATGACAATCGATTAAAATGTAGCTCATTGTGACCAGCATAGAGTCCAAGCAAGGTTTGGATAGCGCGGCCCGTGGCTCACATCGTAATCGTTGCATCGGCTCGAGAGCCCTCTAATTTTCTCTCTAATTTATCCATTTCGGACCTGTGATCCAAATTAGGATTTGCATAAAATTGCTAATGACAGTATAACGCAATATTCGACGTGTCAAAATTGACGTCTGCCAATTCCGATTTTATTATGGACTATATTATCGCCGACATCGTCCTAAATTGGGTTTGAGTGGGTAATTTAGCCTAAACATTCGTTTGAGCAGGAGCCAAAAAGTTAATAGGATCATATTGGAAACATATTTAAGGTCGGGTTAGATATACATATAGGATCCATAAGTTTTGGTTAGAAACCGCAGAAACCGAAAAAGATTATGCAAGCTATAAAAAAGTAACACCGCCATCAAAATGCAAGGGTTGTAAATTGCTCACTAAAGTCAATTTACGCTCATATTTCCTTGCTTTATGGGTGGCGGTAATTACTCTAACACTTTATTATAGATAAAATAATATTCTAAAGTGAGTGAGAAACTCGGCCGGTGGCGTGTCGCTCTGGCCTGTAATCTGTTGCCGGCCCCCAATCAAGCATTTCTCACCCGAGCGCGTTGAAAAAATAATACCTTCTCAGATTCGTCTATAATTTGCCGAATGCCGCCGACCGACGACGGGTGGACCCATGCCACACGTTGATGTAGCCAGCTTGGCTGGGTTTTGGTTGAAACTAGTCAGATTTTAAGAGAGTTGGAATTGAAAATTGATTTTTATGTACCTAATACAAACAGGAAGCACATAATTTTTTTATGATAGCCAGCATCGATCATTCAGGTTAACGACAGGTTTTTGGAAGAGTGTGAAAGTTAAGAAATAGCCACAATAAATCTAAGAGGTAATTTTGTGTCCACCTTTTAAGTAAATATTAGAACCTGTCTCTTATCAACATAATTATTAAAATAAGCAAAATATGTATACCTACTGCTGGTGTTCCTATATTAAATATATAAGAGTCATCATCACTACCTACCGCAGATGAAGCAACATTTTATGCAACTTTTCTATTGTTTTGTTACTCAGATAAATTACAGAAGCATTGTCAGAAGCTGCTACTCTATAATTTTAGAAACAATAGCTCGTGTTTATTTCTTAGAAGTGTTGACAAAAAACATCATCTAACCGAAAGTTTTGTAATACTTCCTTGGCATACACGGCTTTCATTAACAGATTATGGCCATGATGGTGTAAAAACAGATTGTTTGGTGTGATAAAAAAAATCTTTCGACGGCGATTCTTTCAATTCATTGTTGTTAACGTTAACCACATCAAAAATTCCGATTTTGTGGAAACAAGCGCGAACTTTGCTGGCTTTGTTGATGTTTTGACTGTTTGTTGACGTTTGAGTGACAGTTACTTTTAATAAAAGTAACGCGTAACTGACAACTGACAGAAATTTGAAATAAACTGTGACCAACAAAACTCTTGACAACAGCCAGTGGGATTTCTAATCTCTGGAATTCCAGCGTTTGCGTACAGCTAGTTGCGCTCCCATTTCTTACTAGATCTAACAACGCCACTTAGGCAAACTTGGTACCTACCTATATTATTTTTCTTAACAGCTTAGGTTCTTACTTTATTAAAGTGTTAGAAGCATAGGTAACGACAATGATGCCTACCTCTCGTTACCCATAAGTACCATTTCCTTCTAAAGCGAATTAGGTAGGTATCTAAGTATTTTCTGGTCTACTTAGCTGTAAAATTACACATGCTCTACAACTTAACCAACAATGTAAACGCACTTTCTGAACTTTCTCGATCCAACAGGAAAACATCACTAACTGCACACCCAAGTAAGCACGTAAAACGTCTGACTCAAAAGAAACAAATACAACTGACGTGTTATAAATCGCTGAGCAAACTGAAAAATCATGACAGGAGATCTGAAACAGAAAGTTGGACCAGTATTTTAGGCAGGCTGTCACGTGGCCACACAGCCAGCAGTGTCAAGGAACATGAACGATTGCCTTTTGAAACCCTCCCTACTCGGCGGTGGGCACCGGCCGGACACCGTGCATTTAAGAAAACTTCGATTTACCAGGTCTTTTTGGGTATTCAGCAACTTTAAGAAAAAGTATACGTTTGAAAATGTTCATTACATTCGAAAAAAATTGTAATTTTGAAGCTAGACTTCAGCAAATACTATGATCGAGAAGTCCTGAGACCCAGTTATTTGGACCTCGATCACGAGTAGGGTTATCAGTTATCACGTTATCAACACGTATTTACATAATCTAGGCACACATCGGTACTTGATTATTTAACTAAGAGCAGATTGTAACTTGATGACTAAGATTGAAAAATTAATTCGTAAGTACGTTAAATAACAATTTAAATTTACGGTTACGCCAAAGAAATCGATGTTAATCTGTTTGTGGAAAACGCTTATTGGGTTGCAGCGATGGATCATATTTTTTTGGCGTAAGACCAGCAACAGACGGTGGCAGGTGGTGGTTGATCGACACTCGATAAATTGGATTGACAGCTGGAGTGTCAGGAGTATTGTGCAAGATACAGGCAGCGCGTCAGACCGCCGCGCGCAGGCCCAGTGAGGTCTGCTTGTATGTGGTCTGCATCCATCATATTTTATTATATTTAATACATATAATATTTTAGCTTTGATTTTCAAAGATTGAAGTTGGATTTTAAGTTTCGTTTTTAATTCATTGATATCTTTTACTTAGGTAATTCTACCAAAGAAATTAAAATGTGAAGTATGTTGAGAAAATGCAGAAAATGCTACATTTGTAAGATGCACCCTAAAGCATTTTCCCACAGAACAGCAATATTATTTTAGTTTTTTAATTCTGACCTATTAAGTACATAAATTTCAAAAAATGAGCTTTACAATACTCATTAGAACCTTACACGATCTGAGCACATAATAAAATTATTAGCACGATAAATATTCGTTATATAGTGCTAATCATTATCAATAGTCTCTTCATACATATCATGCGAACATCATCCCTATCTCTGCGGTGGCCATATCACTAGCATAATGTTCCATTGTCCGTATGTCTCTGTCACCTTACTCGTGACGGATTATTGCTGCTTAGCCGCTTATTATACGCACAGCTTTTGTATCCTGGTGTTTGACTTGCCGACATTGTTGTCGTTGGTAGGATAATGCTATTATTATCCGAAGATTATAGCGTAAAAAAACTGTTCACTTCAAAACTGACACAAATATTCCAGGTTTTACTTTGGTGACTTAGACTGAAAACATTATTTGATTCGCCATTCAGAATTCATTAAAACAAAAGAAAATCATTAAAACATTATTAATACGTGTGCGGTTGTTACGTAAATAACGCGACAGGAATTCTGAAGTGTACCTAAGCCAATAACAGCAGCCACGTTCGAAAAAAAAACAAAGTTGACCCATAAATCACATTTCATTAGGCTCGGTAGACGTGACCTATTGTAGAGCTGGCTCGTTCCGATAACAAAATTTCAATCTTAATTCAGATATGCGTTTATAGGGGCACTAAGTCTGGGCGGATGTTCTTGTCTGCAATTGTTGTAAACAGATTATGACAGAGACGAGAAACTTGCGTAAGTTCAACAAACGAGAATCAATTGTGAGAGCGTAGATCACCTATCACCGTGCGCGTTCGTAAATCATGATCAGCGATGATCGGCGATGCGATGTCAGATTAGAGCGCTCCTAAGTTTTTGTTTGTAATTTGTGTGTGCCGCCGAGATGCCTGGATGACTCGACGCGGGCGGCAGCGCGCTGAAAGAAACCTCTCACGGTACTCGGTTAGTTAGCTCACTGTGTAATTTATCAGTTTGTCTTTACGTCTAATCGTTTAAGCCGAAGATCTTACGTAGCTTCATTGTTAGCGTTTCTCTGTTCGGCGATTGTTTCTAGAGCTCTCTGTGGGCGTCACTAACAAACATCCCGGGGATAAGTTGGGATTGCCGGGGCTAGCGCCGAAGCCGCAATTACTGGCGGATTTGCGTCGCGACGCGCAGACCACTTCCGACTTGAACTACTAATCGCAAGGGTCATTGGAGTACCCCTAATCTACGCTTAAATGATACGTGACTTCGTTTAACTATGTGCAGCTGGTTGGAGATTACTTCATCATTCCAGTGTTATTGCTTATTTGACTTTGCTTATACTTTTATAACCATTGTATTTGTGCATAGTAACCCTATTACTCATACAAGAATTAAATTGAACTTGAAAATAATAATAATAATGCTGAACAATTCACACAGCATTATCTAGCCCCAAGCTAAGCAGAGCTTGTGTTATGGGTACTAGATAACTGATATACGTAATATTATACATTACATAGATAGATATTTTTTATTATACATAGAAAACACCCAGACCAACGGAACAAATTTCTGCAGATCTTACACAAATTTGTCCCGAGGCGGGGATCGAACCCGTAACCTCTTGCGTCGCAGGCAGACTCTCGCCCGCTGCGCCACTGAGGTCGTCAAAAACAATACTTAGTACAAGAAACATGCTTTAAAAATTTAAAAGTAAGGTAGAAAGTGAGAAACCGAAATATCGATCGATCACAACACTGGATCAGTCCTCCTCGGGGCCGGTATGTTGCCCACGTCAGCTCACCTGTCCGATTAGCATCACCTCCTTTGTGCGGGTCATCCTCTGACATCGGCCACGGCATACCAATGAAATCTGTTTCGTTATGCCCCGTCAAAGGAACTAGCTGACGCGGAGAAATACCACTGGATTACATGATGACTAATAGTTGAGAGACCGATTATACACATACATCTGGATTTTTAATTTACTACGAAGTGATTTTTTTTGGGTTAGGTCGCATTGAGATCTGATCTTGTATGGTGAATTGAACTACCAAGTAACATCAAATAAAACTAAGTAGATCATCAAGCATATGAATCTAATCTTCAAATGCCCCATTTGCCAGTTAGTAGCTTATTTCCATTGAAAACCCTATAACAAAGCACATTGTTAGGTTGCGTGCCAGCAAAACCAATCAACATGATGCCCGGCACTCAACGATATCAAACCACCATTACCGTGCAATATTAGCTACCTATCGACGGCAATTGATTACAAAAACAATATTGTTACAGAGCTTCCTGTCTTGCATAAATTAATCCAAATTAAAAGCCGAGATACAAACGTAACTGCCGGCCCTAGAGACTCCATTACAGGCAATAAAATGCCTATTATTATCGAGGGCCGAAAAGCTGATGCACGCGATGCAATTACTTGATTGGCGGTGTTCTGGCTTCGGCTGAGCCGAGATTGATGGTGTACGTAATTAGAAAACACTCCAGAGTGTGTCTTCATCGGCGCTATCTTAATTGTGGCCAGCACTTACCTCGCTGAGTCAAACAACACGTGCCACGATCTCTGCCGCGCGACTTGCTACTATTGATTTTGGTTAATTGACGTGAGCTGATATGTCGAAATGTATCGTTACGTAGCTAGAGACTGTAGTAGAGGCTGGTCGTATTTTGCCTTTTATTTTATGGAGATTGATTACCTTTTATTTTCTTCTATCATTGTCTTGCGTGGAAGATTTTCTCTTTCTACCCAGAGGGCTATTAAATAACGGTACCTACACGTAGAAGATGTTCTGGAACTATCAAATAACTCTGTTGCTATTTAGCAAGACATGTTTTCAAACTGTAAGCGTGCGTTTCCATTATGAATTCTCATTTTCCTCGTTCAGCTGGCCGTCAAGTACTTTCTTAGCTGCTTTGCAAATGATACAAACCATCAGTCGGAGAGTGCGGCGCGATAGTGGCCGACACCTCGCAGATTTATGGCTGCTGCTCAGATATCGCGGGTATTTCCGGACAATATTGATATTTCCAGTGAGCTCCGGGGCTATTAACTCCCAACGCGCTGAAGTACTTCAGAAAGTGATACTGAGTCATGCAACATTGACGTTATCATACCTAACCAACCACGTAGGAATTTCCCGAAGTTTCTCTGTGTTCGTTCCAGACGATAATCACAAGAAGCGGGCTTTTACTATTTACCGCGGATTAACTTCACTGTCTTGCATTCGGAGGCACTTTGCAGCTGTAGAGATTTTCTTTGCTGGTTGCATAAGTTAGGCGGGACGGGAGACGCTGATCCGCCACAGCGCCTGCGACAGTCCGGCCTGCGGCCCGCCAGTAATCAACCTATTAATATAGAGCTCAACTCTAATACGACCAATTAAAACGGCGACTCTCGTCTTGAGACGCTCGCAGTTTTTGGGCTCGTTCCAGCCGGATTAGGATAGCTTCGGCAAACTTACGACGTATTTTGTACGCCAGCCTCGATACGAGCGATGTTCTCTTATCTCAGCATCATGCGAATTTTATGGAAATGTGGGATATTAATATTCAATTGTCGATAACATTCATCGCTCGTAATTTCAGCCGGAGGCGAATATTATGTATGGACCGTGACCGCGTTGACAGGGCGGGAGGAGGGCGGTCGGCGCGGCGCCTCTTTGTCGGCTTTACTCTTTGATGGTTGCGCGGGCGCCGGTAGCGAGGAGCTCGAGTGCCAGTTTATGAGTACCGACGTGGTTTTACTGCCATTCTGCAGCTTCAATCAATAAGCGCAAGCGGCCATTAGCTAACCTTAGCGAGAGCAAAGCTGCGACCAAATTATCCACGCCTAGTTTCAGTTCCTTTGATTTTAACATGATCACGATTGATAGCCTGTAAACTATAATTCAGAAAATACCTACGGTACCAGTGCCAGTTTATACTGGAATTGGTACCTAAAATACCGCCGTAGCCGTAAGTACTAAACCAACGGCTTGAATAAAGACCCTGATTAAAATTAAACTAAGTCATATTTTAGGTAGAGTAACGTATAACGCGATCTGTGCTTGCACAGAGCGAGCTCGCGTATAAAGAAAGAGTCACCGACCACATCTCACATTTTATAGAGACCTAAGCTCAAAAGCTGCCACTAATACGCACTTAAATCATAAATTCTTATTATCTGCTTTTTATGAGAATGTTAGCATTATACTTAGTAATTGATGCCGTAGTATTTAAAACAATTGCCTTAGCGATATCAACGGCTTCGCAACCGGCGCGATTCTCACAAGCAATACATTTAGCGGTGTGTGGTAGGGTCGCACTGGTAGCGGACATTAGCGTCTGTATTGACTCTGTGTACGAACACGCAGGTTGTGTGGTAGAGATTGCTCTTGAGCGAAAATACCATAAATAGTTACCTATTATTGTTTAAATTTAAATTGGGCGCATACAGCAGCCAAACAAGGCCACCAAGGGCAACTTCGTATCTCTGCCTAAACTAATTATCACAAACTGAAAGATGGATTTTTGAAAATTCCTTTGTTAAACGGAATAATAAGATAAATTAGGTGGCGGCGCCACTTTGGGTGGGGTATGGGCCTTATCTGCTATTTTTTCGCAGTCGTTGGTTCTGCGCTTGACCTGACCGATACGGCCGGAGAGAGTTCAATCGAATCACTTGTGTTTGCTCGCACACTTGTGCACTATAATTATGTCCTGCACACCTGGCTAGTCTCCATTGCGACGTGCCGCCGCCGTAATCACAATTTGGCTTTGATCGGACATCACTATCATCATCTTCGTCAAGTCTTGTGCTGTAATGTAAAAATATAAGAATACCTACCAGGTGGCACTTGTGTGTTCTATAATACTTAAAAGGTGGTGTCATTTATGAATATGACTATGTACATTTTATTTTTTAATAAAACATTATTATTATATTATATTATTATTATTAGAATATCTAAAGAAAGAAAATTACAGTCAAATAATAGAATTAAAATAAAACTTGTATTGACAATTGAAACAATTGAGCTAACTGTAGACTGATGCAAACAATCTACAGGTAGCTCAACTTATCCATATCCATATAGAACTTCTTTGCGTAGGTATATCTTATACTAATATTATAAATGCGAAAGTGTGTTTGTTTGTCCTTTTTTTACGCTCTAACTAAGCAACCAATCGACTTGATTTTTGGCATATAGTTAGTTGAGAGGATAAATAAATAAAAAAAACGACGACGCACGTGGTTGCGGGTTCGATTCCCGCCTCGGGACAAATGTGTGTACGATCTGCAGACATTTGTTTAGGGTGTTCTGGTCGTTTTCTATATATAATAAAAAATATCTATCTGTGTATTGTATTGTATTATGTATATCAGTTATCTAGTACCCATAACACAAGCTCTGCTTAGCTTGGTGCTAGGTAATGCTGTGTGACTTGTCCAGCATTATTTATTTTATTTATTTTTCATTTAAACAAACTAAAATAATCAGTTTTATCCGAAGTCGCATTCTTATACCTTTATTGGATCGTCACCACCATTCACAATTTGTTGTTTCGTTCTTTACCTACTTTTACTTTCATCTCCGCTGGCATTACGACGGTGGTCGGTGAAGTAGGATAGGCAGGTTAGCCACCGTTTATGAGACTGTGCTGATCTCCAGTTCGCAACAAAAACCTGCATCATCAACACCATCCTGGACGGAAGGTAATTAGCTTTCACGTTTTGGATGGCGTTATGCACTAAGCCCGCATTATTTTACTTTTACTTTTTCTTTGATAATCTTCTTGTTTTTAAACGAAATTTAAGTTACTTAATTCATCTTTTGAATTTTAATTAATCCTTTGAATCTTTATTCATAATAATATAAATCGGTTAACTTTGTTTCAAACAAGCTTCCTTAAAAATATGTACTTCCCTGTGTTTACTCAATATTAATTTATTAATTTACTGAATTAATTATTGTTTCTAGCAGCACAGCTTGTAAAATATGCATTAAAGATTTAAAGTCTTGGTTCAATTTTGCATAGGAATGCCTCGGTAATAAAATGATATCGTTACAGGTTTTGCGAGGTAATAGGCGATGCCGATCGGACCTCAACTGAATTTGCAAAAAACACGGGCTTCGACACCCATTCAGCTGTACAGACAGCAAAAACATAAGGTCAGGTGCACAAGTTTTTTGATCATCCATCATGATTATTAAAGAATCTGATGTTACGATGATTCTCACGTTTAAAACTTACAAAGAGCTCATGGAAGAGGTGTCTGTTTGAATTTTATCAGCGACTTGTTTATGATGAATCGATTTCGGAGAAGCTTTTTACTGGCAAATAATTTTTGAGATTTATTTATACAAAAATGTTACAATATCTGTTAACAGCTTCTTTAATCCTAAGGTTTATCTAGACATTGGGGTACGGTAAAGGTAGGATTAAAAGAATTTTTATAGTACCTATGTATTATCTTGTGTTTATATTCCATTATCATAAAATTCTGGAGTGCCCTGCTTATTGTGTAGGCATAGGATCGGTAAAAAAAATTGAGTAGGTATTTTGACGGCTTATAGACGGTACGTTATCTACCCACTTGTTTTGCGAACATTACGTGCGCGGCAGAACAAAGAGGTTACAGCCTTACAGGTGCTTAAATTGCGCTCAAACATAATCGAATGGCGAGCAATATTCTGTTCCATTTTCCACGATAAAACACGCTCATTTCTCAGCCGCAAAAAGAATTTAATAAAATGTAAGCACAGTGTGTAAGCAATCGGTACGTGTACTTTCTGCATGCGATATCAGATCCATCTCTTATACCTGACTACTTATAATAATGACCGGAATGTGTTAAACCTGGATGGGCGATCTTAGGTAGATATAACGTAATTCATTACTCTTTATTAGAGGTAGTAGCAGTAAGGGTAAGTAATGGTGTTTAAGGATAGTGACGAAATGTCAATGGACAAAATGTCTCTGGTAGTATTATGGTTATATTTTATTAATAAGGTTATCTATATAAGTATTGACCTATATTAGACTTAGCAATGAAAATGATGTATTAGTTTATACGTACACAATTACTAGTGGTTTATTTTCAACTTCATCTACTAGTGGACAAAAAATTAAAGTGGACTAAATCAATAACACCTTGTTTCTTATTTGATAGTATAAAATAGTATAAAATTTGACTTGTCTAAGTGCTTACATATTTTGTAAGCCTAAAGAAATAAAAGTTGTTGATATTTGATATCTTTTATTTTGGTAAGCATCTAAGATAAAGTTGTACTGATAACATAGTTTTATAGTGAGTAGCAGAGATACCGATATAAGAATTTTTTTAAGATAAAGTGTGATTAAAATCCAAAGCTTTAAGAAGTCACCGCCGACAGACAAACACTTATTGCAAAGAACAGATCCATTCACAAGTATCTGTGTAGACACTGAACCATTTTCACATCATATCCAACAAAAAACACAAGGGGTTATTAACAGCAGCTCTACAAGATCCAGGCAAGGTATCAAGTGTCTGGCGCCAGGATTTAAAAGGAGCCGGTAGCATTGTGAAGTGGTCTTAGAAGGCGCAGAGACCATCACCCATGGTGCAATTGGTACTGAAATAGACGGAAAAACTGCATATGGCTGGTTTTATCACTGCTTATCTACGGAGCTTAATGGAGCTTCTGTGATGCTACTGTCTGGTGTGATGGTGTCTGAAGCGAGCGGTAAGGAGAGATCATCATCATCATCAGACAAAGTCCTCCTAATAAGTAGAGATACAAGTTATTCTTCTCAGCTCGCTTTTGTTGATAAAGTTTAATACACAACTCGTTATGCACCATCAACAAAATACAGGATAGACATTATTATTATAAATCACAAAATTATAACGGGCGGCCTTATTGTCTAAAAGCGATATCTTCGAGGCATGCTTAGTTAGATGGATAGAATTATGACAGTAATAGAAAGGTTTACCTGAATATTAATGCAGGTAAGAAAAACTTCTTTAATATTTTATTTGGTTTGAAAGATAAATTAAAGTAAAAGTTAAAAGGTTTTATTTTTTGTCACAATTACACAAATTAAAAAGAAAAGACAAACAAAGAAAAATAGGTGACAAAAAAAGGGGGCATCGCTCAGCATATGCCCAGAAGCGATACATATCGCTAATGAGCGCTGGTTTTATGCGACTCCCAATGTGCGCAAGCAGCGACTCCGCTGTGACACGCGCTTACAAAAAACTTTTAAAAACTAAACTATAAATATAAGCCTCAGATTAAATGTTACATAACAAATGTGTAAAATGCCGTTACCTATATTTTAAACATAGGTTACAATTTTGAGTTACTTTTAAAACGCTATCTAAAACTAAACTGGCACACAGAACGACTGCCAACTGGAATTTCTTGTGACGTTAAAAGAAGTTTCTTAAGGGATTTTTTAAAAGAATAAATGGATTTAGCATTTTTTATTGGAGGGGGTAAATTGTTCCAGCATTTTGTGGCAGCATACCGGAACAACATTATCAACCCATATTTCCTCTTTATATAGAACTAGCAGCGCCTCGCGGTTTCACCCGCGTAGTTCCCGTTCCCGTAGGAATTCCGGAATAAAATGCAGCCAATGTGCTATTCCAGACTATAGTCTGGAATAGCACATTGGCTATATTTTATATTTTTTTTTTATATATCTATATCTGTGCCAAATTTCATCCAGATCCGTTCAGCCGTTCTGGAGTGATTGAGCAGCAAACATCCATCTAAACTTTCGCATTTATAATATATAAGTGATATTACTGGTATCTAACCACATACTTGTTGAAAGTAAAGAAACTGTCTTAACCGGCATTGCTTCTTTGCCTTACAAAAAGTTATTTATATTTCCTAACAATGCTTCTATTTACAGTTTCAAGTATTGAAGCAACATTATTAACACATCTGGAGGGATACATCTCTCTTCACCCGAACGGTTGGTGATCACATTGTCACCAATTAACAGAGGGCAAAAAATTAGACCACCCTGTAGGAAACACCTTGGTTAATGTGCCAGTTGACAAACCCAGATATGGGGGTGTAAAAAATGTTTTGCGAAACCGCAGGGGGCGCAGAAGTGTCCAAACATGGACCTACATCGATGTCCACGTGGCATTGGTTTTTTATATAAATTTCTGTGCTTTTTCTACCTTAGTGATTTGCAGAGTTTGACTAATTATTTTAGTTTGCTAATTATTGTATCCATCACACTAATATTATAACTGCGAAAGTTTCTACGTTCAGATGGGTGGATGGATGGATGTTTGTTAATTTTTTATGCTTTAATCAATGAATAGATCGGGCTAAAATTTTGCATGGATGTAGCTTTAAACTGTCCTGAAATCAAATAGACACTAAAATTTTGCATGGATGTAGCTTTAAACTGTCCTGAAATCAAATAGACATTTTTTATCCCATAGGATATAAATACCATGGGATATATTTATATATATTCCCATGGGATATAAATACCCTATAAACGTTTCTATTAAAACAACTCGTGCCAAGCCGCGAGTAGAAATTAGTTTAGTATACTTAATAGTTAAAACAAAATGCTTGCTGGGCTCCGTAGAAAATACACCTACGTCCACTGTTGAACGTGATTCCATAATCCATATTGCCATTATCATCACGCTTGGCAGACGAATCCACCACCACAGTGCGTGGTGGTGTTAAAAATACAGAAAAGAAACTGCTGCCCTTTCAAAAACTTGCTGAATACCATTTACATTACACAGCATACAAACTGTACCATATAAATGTATTTATATGGTACAGTTTCCAGAATGGCACCAGTTGATGTGGCATCGAGTAGATTTAAATAAATCTACTCGATTCCACATATGAAAAGTAGGTATATGAAAAGACAAGTGAAGATTATCGAAAAAAGTCAACTTATGATTATTGAAACACTTTTAATCATAAACTTGGACGTGAAGTGACTCGATAATGTATAATTACGAACGTTCCGAGTGTGCGTAAATATAAACGCGTAAAATGTATCACAAAAACTACCATAATTGCCTAAGTAGATACACTGCAGTCCTTGAACTCAAAGGTGAGCAATCCTTCAAAAGTCATTGTACAAGACCACACGGCGCGAGAACCGCAAATGTTGCTATCATTGTGGCTTACCAACGTTTAGTTTACTAGTAAACGCCTACAATAATTCACTTTAGAATAGGGCACCAGTACTGAAAACGTCTTAATAGTGTCGCGAGTGAGTTGCGAGCGAGTTCCTGATGAATGGCACAGTGGGGGCTAACGAGCAATGTATGACACAGCAGATGTTGACTATTTCGAGGACCTGTAGTACGAACCATTGTGAAGTAGGTAAGGTACACGTAATTTACGACGAAGTGAGGTCTCGGGAGCACGGAAGTGAGCGAGATCTGTGAAAGAGACATTATTTTGTAGGCAAGACCTTAAATCCTCCATATACTCTTTAGTAAGACGGAATCTCTCTACCTAAATAAGTTAAAAATGAAACAGAATGTTACTACCACATAAAAGATAAGATAAAGATACATTTATTTGACACAACAAGAACAGCACAGACAGACATACACAATTACACACAGGGTAGAATACAAAATTAATGATATTTACATACTTTGTAGACAGATGTATCCGTGCTGCCCAAAGATGGGCCAAAAAGGGTCAAACTCAGCTATGTGTTGAACCGCACTGGTGCGGATCAACGCTGGTTTTCAGTTTGACCCTGTTTTGGTGGCATCACGACACGCCAGAAGAGTACAGCCATGTACAGCTTTTACAAACAAACAAATATACCTAATAACTACGTAAAAAGTGAACCTGAAAAGTATTCGTAGGTACATAATAATTAGGTAGGTACATAAATTCTAAGAGGACACACATGATAGAAGAAAATTAAACGCTAATGAAAACAAAATAAGAGAACAATAAAAATAAAAAATAGGGTGGTGGTTTCTTCCGTCCACAAAAAGTAATTACATAATACGAGAATGCCATCATTGAAACACTGTCCTGTCAATGTCGTGTCATCTCAAGACACGCCATCGTCTACGTGGCAAGACAAGAAAAGAGACGTGTTTCATAGATGTTCTTACAATAGTTACAATTTCATACAATAGATATGTAGGCAAATCATTGTTAAAATAACAAAAATTAACAAAAAAAAATAAAAAAATGCAACAAACAATAAGCGATGCGTATCAAACAAAAAGCATGCATCCAGGCACAGAATAGCAAAGAAAAATTACTCAGTTTGGATGTACATTACTGTATATTAATAACCTAAAGCATGGCATTGTTTGGATGGAGAATAAAAACAAAATAGACCGAATAAAGAAAACGACATGTAAGTGGAAGGACACGAAAGTAAGAAAAAAAATATATTGGAAAGTAGCTGTGGAAGGTGACATTGGGCACATACAGTATAGACGATATCTTAGAGCATTAAAAAAGCACATAAGAAACTGCTTTGTTACCTGCAACTAGGAACTTACTTAAACAATAGTAGAAATACACAAGCTAGGGAAAGTAACCACAGATATTACAATTCTGATAAATCGACTAATCAATCAACTTAACAATACGAAAGCAGTTGTCACAACACTACCACAAGAGCGCACAAGGGGGTTCCCTATTGTCAAAATGCTCCTATTAACTCAAAAAAAAATAGCAGAAAGCCATGCAATGCATTTATAATGCCATTAATGTGAATTTAATCTTCTAGAAGGTATGAATGCATCAATTTTGCATCTGGAGAGTCATGCTGTGTTGACAATCAACACAGCATGACTAGGTTAGTTTATTTCAGTTACTTCCATAGTATAATGTCTTATGGTATTCTGCTTTGGGGACGGGCAGCCGATATTCAGACTATCTTTGTTCTCCAAAAAAGGGCTATACGCGCAATTTATAAATTAAAGCCACGCCACTCTTTGAGGGAATTATTTAAAGATATAAATATTTTGACAGTAATATCGCAATACATCTATGAAAATCTAATATATACGCACAAAAATAAAGATAGCTTTTTAAAAAAATGTGATGTTCACAAAATAAATACAAGAAACAAGAACAAACTGCACATCCCATCATATAGATTACGAAAGGTAGGGAAATCGTTTATGGGCAATTGTGTACGCTTCTATAACAAGCTTCCATCTGAAGCAACTGAGCTCCTAATTCGTAAATTTAAACAATACATAAAACGAAATCTTATAAAGAAAGCCTATTACTCCATCGATGATTACATCAATGATGTTAATGCTTGGCCAGATGTCGCCCAGTTCCGCACCGACAATAGTATTTAAGGAAAATAATGTTAAGCTTAGTTTTATATAAATATTGACATAGGCATATAAATCAGATTACCTATATTTAGACTAAGATGATGTATTAATTTTAAGTTTTATAAAACTTACTAGTGGTTTCTTTTTCGCTTCTTCCACTAGTGGACAAAAAATTGAAGCGAATAAAATCAATAACATCTTATTTCTTATTTGATAATATTGACTATTTGTAAACCTGTTTATAGTATTATATTTGACGTGTCTAAGTGCTTAGTTTGTAAGCCTAAAGAAATAAAGTTATTGACTTTTGACTTTTGACTTTTTGACTCTCCAGATGAAGATGTCCCTAAACCTCAGTGTACTCATATAATGTAGTTGACATAAGGCGACACACAATCTTGAAAGTGACAAAATATAAAGGTTATGCAACTCAAATGAGCTATTGCTTAAGCCACAAGGTTCCCATATCGTGACACGCAGAACACTTAGTAATGAGCAAGAACTATTCATTCGTGGATTTATTTGCTCGGACGAATAACAGAATAAGACGGAATGTACGTCGTGTGGAGTGAAGGCAGCGTTTGGTCGGGCTAGATATGTCTTCGTCACAATTTACATAAATGATATATGCGATCCGCCTAATGCAGTGCTCTGGTCATTTATTAACGGTTACGAGGCTACAGCGGCGGAGAGGCGCATAGCGCGCGTGCCGCAGCCGGCGCCGACAGCCTCGCCGGACCACACTGGAGCCACGAACCAACCTCGAAGAATGCAACGCTGCTCCAGTCAGGTCAACCTTGTTGACGCATGTTAATGGACATCGATCGTTGCTCAAGATAACCCACAAAACTCATTAAACAAAGCATTAAAACATTCGTCATATTCAACTGTTGTTATCAAATAGAGCATCTCGTCGGTTTTTGCAGTCGCAAAATAAATTATCCAGAGAAGTATTCGTGACCACGTGTGATGCGCACACGCCCTGCGGCGGCCGGTGGTCGCGGGCTGCGCGCGGGTGGTCTGCGCGTGGCCTGCAGGAGGCGTCAGCTTCACACGTCTATACGCACCATATTTCTACTGCACTCTCGACTACATAAATAATAACTCTTGCTAACTGCACTCGAAGGTCCGAAATCCCTCGATCACTAAACAAAGAAATAAAACCTTCGAGCTGCTCATTACACATGATAGGTCTACCGAAAGCAAAGATTTGGTTATAATAACGGATGGGTGTTAATTGCTATCATGAGGCGTCAATAATTGTTTTTTTAGCCACTAATGGCAATTGAAGTTCCGGGTTATGAAAGTTTTTGTAGGGTGTAATCAAGTCGTAATCAGCGGTTTGGCTAGAGCGTGTGAGCTACTCTCCAAGAACTCGTTCGCTGGAAATTATTACTTTGGTGAATCTATTCCGTCGGTTTCATGTCGAGAGTGCCGTATGAAGACATTAGAGAGATCTTTATGATCGGTTGCGTGTGGCTCACTGTGTAATTCATGGCGCAATCAACTGCTCTCGTGTCTCCGCAATTTATGGCTAAACATACGATCGAATGATATTTGTTATTATACGTCAAATAAGGGTCTGTGTCATAAAGGTCT
This sequence comes from Eupithecia vulgata, assembly GCA_946478455.1. Lineage (NCBI taxonomy): Eukaryota > Metazoa > Arthropoda > Insecta > Lepidoptera > Geometridae > Eupithecia > Eupithecia vulgata. Next base: position 6,320,086 of record OX297862.1, on the reverse strand, counting down.
CAACGAACTTGCTCGGGGTGCCTCTCGCATTCAGATGTACTAATAAATTTAAAACACAACTTTTTGGATAGCAATTTGTAACGCCTTACTAAGATCATAAATCACAGATGTGCATCTTGTTTCACAAAACGTTGCATCGCCGAAATATTTGGAATCCCGTCTGTCAACTGGTGGGTGAGTTCTTGCTTATGATAGTTTTTGTGACGTTTTAGCTACTGCCGGCGTTAATGAGAAGACCTAATGACTTGTATTTTGGCAGAAAAACTAATTTATGTTTCTAGTTAGACACAGAATAACATTTAAATGGGATTTTTATTCATTGCGATCTACTTTACCTACCTACTGGGTTGAGATACCTACTATTACGTAGTTTCCCAACTATTGCAGACCAGGAAAACCAATAAGGAAATGTTGAAAAAGCAATCACACCGTAACAAAAAATGACAAACAAGACAAACATCTTGTAAATAAAAATTTCCATATAGCGAACACGGGATCCCACAGATCATATCGCAAAACCTGCTATTTTCCAACGGCCATATTTTTGTCAATTTTCGTCTGACATATCCCATTTCCTATTCAGAAAAACAGAGCAGACGTGGAGTTGGAAAACAAGGGAAAGGGAATAGAAAAAAGAGCGTCTCGTTTGAAACGACAGATAATCGTGTTAGCCAGCCGCACGGCGAATAACTGATGCGAGCCGGTGCACCGGCCCAATGAGATTGCGGTGTTTTTTCCGGCGACGCTCCGAGGAGACAAACAAGGGATGCAAATTCGTGTTGACACCGCGATCCATCTTGTTCGGCTCTCCCGAGACCGGCTCCTGAACAAATAGCGCCGTGATTGAGACATTCCGACGGTTTATTCGTTCGTAATACGATTTCAGATGTTTTTCTTGAATAAGGTTTTCCTTTACGGCAATAAATAACGGGGAGGTCAGCGAGTAGTGGATGCCAGCAGTTTAGTTCGGCTTAATCTTGGAAACAAAACTGGCGGTGTATCGTAAAATAGGGGTGCGACACCGGGTGCCACCGCGGGCCTGGGGCCAGGCGGCGGCGGCAGTACAAACTGTGACCTCACTCGCATGAGGAACGGCTTCCGCCCCGCTGCACACCGCCACCACCCGAAACTACTATATTTAAATGTCTCGCTTTGAATAAAACAAAACTTGTGGAAACTGCTAACGGTGCATTTGTCTTTTGTTTTGATTTCGAAAACAGAAGAATGGGTGGTTTTATTTAGTTGCCTACCTATGTGGTTTTGAGACTTGTCGCTCACCTGAACAGCACGGTAATGTTATATATACATTACAAGGGCATCCAGCACAAAAAATATTATACTACAATTCTATATTGACGTCATCAGATAACAGACAGGACTTAGACCACTCGATTGAAGCTTATGAGAAGCTATTTTGTCACTGTAGTATGAATTTAACTTAAGGCCCATACCGGACCCAAAGTGGCGCCGCCACCTAATTTATCTTATAATTCTGTTTAACAAAGGAATTTTCAAAAATCCTTCTTCCAGTTTGTGATACCTATCATAAGCTTTTTTTTAATGCCTCTGTAATAGTTTTATTCTATTTAGTTTAGGAAGAGATACGAAAATAGATTTTAGTGGCCACCAAGTGCAACTTCGTATCTCTTCCTAAACTAAATAGAATAAAACTATTACAGAGGCATTAAAAAAAAGCTTATGATAGGTATCACAAACTGGAAGAAGGATTTTTGAAAATTCCTTTGTTAAACAGAATAATTACATAAAGTAGGTGGTGGCGCTAGTTTAGGTGCTGTATGCGCCTTAAGTCCATTTTTGTATGCACATTTTTTTGCTGGGTGATAGCGGCATTGGTTTAATGTGCCCAGAGCTTTAGATATAATTATTATCTCTTGTAAATAATTATTGTTGAACAACTCACACAGTATTATCTAGAACCAATAAGCATGACTTGTGTACTAGATAACTGTAGATTTAGATAAGGAGAAAATATTGTACCAGTACACCAATTATAACCAAGAATTATAATTAACACCTGAGATCTCGAAGATGCTAAAAAATATTGGCATATGTCATTTTCCGAGAGCATTTTCTTAACATTTTCCTCCCTAGTTTTCAGACGTCCAGTGTACAAGGGGTAGTAAGTATAGAGAATAGATCATCCGCCGGTGGATCGGGCGCGCACTGTCCAATAAATATATTGTTTCGCGCAAAGCCAGCGCAGATAAAGCAAGCTCGCGCCTCGCTGTGCCTCGCTGCCCACGGCGTGGCCCAACACACAGCTGTAAACCTTGGAAGCGTTCTCGTTTCATATAGGTATATACTAATATTATAAAGAGGAAAAACTTGTTTATTATTTATTGAAATATAATAGGTACATACTTTTATTATTCATTGAAAAATAAATACACAAAAACAATGAAGAAATTTATGTTAAGCTAAAGTTAGGTGTTATCAGTTTATCGTCAAGCAAAGTCCTGACTTCCTAACTAATCTATATCTAAACTAATAAAATAAAGAGGAAAGACTTGTTTGTTTGAATTGAATAGGTTTCGAAACTACTGGACCGATTTGGAAATATCTTTCACCATTTTTTCCTACATTATCCCTGATGAACATAGGCTATAGAATATACCCGTGCGAAGCCGGGCGCACCGCTAGTTTATCTCGTATCGTAATATTTTCGAGTTATAGCACTCGCCTGGGATCACTTGCGCTATGCGAGCGGTAAGGTCTTACCGCTTACTATTTTTACTTTAGAACGACAAAAATATTAAAAAAATATACTGGCCACCTACAAGTAAATACTTAATAATTGTCTAAAGTAAAACAATAATTTTAAGATATTTTATTGTATACCCAAGTGACTTCTTTTCATGTGAGCACTAACAGCTATTATATTTTTGTATATTTTCGGCATTCAAGGTGACGATTCTGCTGGACATTTTAATCATAATCATCCAGCCACAAACTAAACAGTGCTAGTTTTGGTCAATTGTACCCCTAACAGAAGAAAAGCTATAAAATGGTAGTGAGCTAACGAGTAAGCTATCATTTCCTTTTCAGCTTAGAGAAGTCAAAAAACATTATTGAGAATACATATTATTATACCTATTCTGTTTCGACTTTAAATCAGGAGAATTAAGGTTCTCAATTCGACTGTAACGCCGTACCTATGTTTTATTATATGTTTGTTATTCATGTATACCTACCTAAATGTTATTTATTCAATTTCGAGGTGGTTGTAACAATCGTCTAATAAACGTTTTATTTTCGATAAAAATCAGTATAATTATTTAGGAATTTGTAGCCTTTTTTTAGCTTTTTGTTAAATTAAATTAAATAATACTTTTTAAAATTTTGCGGTTTGTTAACATATTAAAGATTATTTATCGGGTATTTATCGCGTACTTTTTGCTTTCTTTTCCAAATTATATACGCATGTTTTCCCGCTTTCAGTAGCACCACTCGCTACCTCTCCAGTCGGAACAGTGTCAGCCAAACGCGGAGAGCTTGGCGTTTGCACATTATGACTGTGTGGAGGCAGCGGTACATCATTCTTATTATCATTTCAAACATTTCGTAGTAAAATTCTGCTTTTCTCTTTGCAAGATCATGTTTTGTCGCGTTTTCTACATACTTTTATCATGCTTTAAAATAATAATAATCTAGTTCTGATATATTTTTTACTGTAGAATTGTTTTATAATATTTTATTTTCTATAGTAAAAATGAATTTTTACGAGATTTAAAATAAATGAAGTGAATAATAATAATAAACGTTTTATTTCCAAAACAATCTGTGAGTTTAAGTAGGTAACATTGTAGGTCCTACATATCTCTAAATTAATTAAGAATTAAATTAATTAAGAATTATAAAGTCAAATAGTACATTAAAATTCAATAATATATATATATATTAACCAGCATTCTTAATTAATATTTTGTCACGTTTTATGCAGAGTAAAAAACTATGCAGTTGTAGAATGCTCAAAGAAACGAATGTTAAAAAGTTTTAAAAGACGGTTAGCAAGTCCTTACTTAAGCAGTTCCTAAAAGTGACTTTTAACTCCAACTACAATCGTTCGTCAATTGTTTAGATAATTATTGATCAACATTGAAATTTTATGTAGCATCATTTTAAAGACTGTTGGATATCTGAAAAACCAGGGTATTCACAGAAAACAAATATCTAAAATACATTCACCGCAAACATTTTGAATATCAAGTGAGCTCCGGACTTCAGCTGGATCTATAAAAGAAAGAGGGCAAATAAACAGAGCGGCGGAAACCAATACGATTTAGCGAGTCCCGGGGGAGGCCGCTGTCCGCCAGGCGCATTGTCACGCCAAACGGAAGAAATGTGAACTCGCATATCTACAGTACTTCTTGTTACTTGGTTAGAATATTGCATCGCTTTGCATCTATCGATAGCTTCCTCTGTAAGTACCTACTTTGGGAGTTTTTTTAAATACTTTTTTCTATACAATTCAAATCATCATCATCATCAGCCTATAGGTACTAGTCCACAGCTGGTCATATGCCTCCTCTAATGGGCGCCATAGCGCCCTGTCTTCACCTTGCCGCATCCAGCATCTACCAGCAGTCTTTCGCAAATCGTCATAACACCTGGTCGGAGGGCATCTACTACGTTTGCAGAGTCGTGGTCTCCACTCAAGAACACGTTTACCCCAGCGTTTGTCGGTTCTTCTCGAGAACACACACAATTCAAATAAAGTACACAAATGGTGAGCATAATGCCGATATATAGGTAAGGAGGCGGGAATCGAACCCGCAACCACTACAACACGATTTCACACGCCATTACTTAGTTCACGATACCATTCTTTGGTTCTCTTCAGTTGTTCTGGTTTCGTCACCCAAATTACAAAATCTGAAATCTAATTTCTCTTTACACCAATCAATGTAAAACTCATGGGTATACAACATCATAATCACTCTTGGGTTAATCATTTCTTACTATTTATTGCCGGATTCAACCACAGCTTGATATAGGTACCTAAGTCTTCCGAATTTTTGGCATACCTAAATACGGCCTTTGCCACTCATGGGTTATTTTAATGTTTACAACATCGAGTTAGAATACTAAACTCGATGGTATACAAATACAAAATGTTTATTATCATTCACTAAGGTTCATTATATGTACATAGTTCAGTTTTCGAGACCTCCTTTTAAGTATAATACCTGTAGGTATTAGAAGGTAACGCTCTTCCTTAACATAAATAAATAAAAAAAAAAATAATGCTGGACAATTCACACAGCATTATCTAGCCCCAAGGTAAGCATAGCTTGTGTTATATGGGTACTAGATAACTGATATACATAATACAATGCAATACATAGATAGATATTTTTATTATACATAAAAAAGGACCAGAACACCCTAAACAAATGTCTGCAGATCTTACACACATTTGTCCCGAGGCGGGAATCGAACCCGCAACCTCCTGCGTTGCAGGCGGACCTTCGCCCACCGCGCCACAGAGGTCGTCACATATACCTACATTATGTTTACCGATAATAAAACGCAAAAAACAAAAACAGTGTTAATGAAACGCATATTTTGTTGAAATTTCAGCCTAAGGTGAGAGTAGGTATGTATTTTCGGGGTATGGATGGGTCAATTTCTATTTCTATTTATTATTTATTTATTTATTTATTCAAGCTTAATAATTAACTTACAGACTACGTAGTCCAAAACGTTAACTATCTATAATACAAAGGATTTAAAACTAGTGAAAACTTAGATAAGATCTTAACTGATTATAAATTGAACTTAGGCTGTCATCAAATATGTCAACATGTTGGAACTCCAGAAGGAGTGAGTGCCCGTAGAGTAGGTGCGTTATTAGCGTACCTACAATATTCAATATAGAAAAATATAAATCTTATTTGAGGGAATAAGTCAATATTCTCTCAAATAAGATTTGTGCCACACGGCGCGAGAAACTCCACCAACCTATTTACTATAAACAGTTTACAAACATTCTAAATCCACTTATGGCTTCTAAAGAGCTCTTAATCAAGATAAAAATGTAGTCTCGTTCTTTACCTATCACATTAATTAAGTTCGGACCTTCCTAATTTATTCATGTGACGTGGAGGCACCTTCGTTGCGACACTTGCGACATTTTGTCGCTGTCGTGTCGCGGGTCGCAGTTTGCCACGTCGGGCAGCGGTCGTAGTAGATGTCCTATGCTCCCGTGGACGAGAATGCTGTATGTGACTGGTTTATAGGATGAGAAATGAATTTACAGGAATTAACTAATTTTTATAATAAATTAGTTAAATTAATTTTAACCTATTTTATCTATTGATTTATTTATCTAGCTGCTGGTATGATTCTAAGCATTAGATATTATTAACTTAACCTTCGGCATGCCTGATGGTTTGAAATGATATGCCTGGTAGGTTTGTAAGACCCGTGTTTCTTTTATATTTTTAACTAACTGAAAAAAGGAGGCGGCGCTTGATGACCGGTTTAGATGATTATTTTGCTATTGTATAAAGGTTAATTATAAATACTATTTCACGGGTATTAGTATTTTATAATTATGTGTTCAGATCGCGTAAGTTTAAAAACATTTATTGTATAAAGGTTATCCCGAATTAGTCCTATACAATTTTATTCCTGAGGGATTATTATATTATTAGTCCGACAAAACTTCAAAAATTAAGGAATTGATTGATGAATCCGGTTTTAGTTTTTGCAAAACAATTTAATTATTATTATAAAATAAAATAAATAATGCACACAAATAATGGACAATTCACAAAGCATTATTTAGCCACAAGCTAAGCAGAGCTTGTGTTATGGATGCTAGACAACTGATATACTTACGTAATATATTACAAGACATAGATAGATATGTTTTATTATACATAGAAAACAACCAGAACACCCTGAACAAATATCTGCACATCGTACAAACATTTGTCCCGAGACGGGAATCGAACCCGCACCTTCTGCGTCGCAGGCAGAACTTGGCCCATCGCGCCATAGAGCTCGTCAAAGTAGTATTAATGAGTGAGAAATTTTGTCAACCTTTTTAATTTTTCGACAGATAAAATAATTGCTACTACAAAGTTTCTGTGGTTAGTTGATATATCGTCACAGTTTAAAAATGCAGGTTCTCCATTCCTGTAAACGTTCCTGCATCCCACGGGTGTGACGCTGCAAAAAGAGCCTTGCGAAGAAGACGGATTGATACCTCATCGGCCACCTCCGAGGTTCTAGCGGTCACTGCTTGCTTTCTTTTTGTAACACTCTTTTATCGAAAATTGGGGAGCTTTGTTTGCAAAGTCTACTTTGTTAGCTTGGGCCTTGACTATACAGGGTGGCTTTTTGAGATGGGAGTGGATGGCCCAATCAGAAACCGTAAGTTACAGAAAATTCCTTTTGAAGATTTTTCTCGTACTCTCATAATTTCGGACTTGGCCATCCACTCCTATCTCAAAAAGCCACCCCATATTTCAACCCATTGTAGCCACTTTCAGGGATCGATTCTTAAAGAGAAAATCGTAATACTAATTTTCTCATATGACTATGAGAAAATTATTAATACTAATTTTCTCATAGTCATATATGAGAAAATTATTAATACTAATAATTAAGATACCAACTTTACCTATACTTAACTCTACCAACAAAATTCATTTTGTTTGATGGTTTTGGCCCGAATGTAAAACAACACTTTTCACTTATTGAATCATTTATTTAGATTAATTAAAATAAAGTATGGAGAATACTTACCTAAAATTGTATACCAAAACAAGAATAAGATAAATAAGGCACCTACCTACTTAAATTGTCTTACTTTAGTGTGTATTGGACCTTCGAATTACCTAGGTACCATGATAATGGTTAGTACGTTTGCCATTTTGTTTGTTTATAACAAACTTCGAAGAAAAGAAGAGGTTCCTTGATTCGGCTGTATGTAAGTATATTTTTATGTATGTTCGTCGGTTTCTTCGTCAATAATGAACCGAATTGAAAACTTTTTAGCTATTGTAATGATCACGAGGTAAAAAAAAAAAAACAAATAAAAAAATGCACTCGTGGGGCCACCAAGAGCAACTTTGCATCTCTGCCTAAATTAGATATTTTTTATCACAGGTGTATTAAAAAAAAGTATAAAATACCTAGGTATCACAAGCAACACAATGGTTGAGATTTTTTGAAAATTACTTTGATTAACTTAATAATAAAATAAAATAGGTGACCTGACCATGTGAAAATCTTATAGATTTGATCTAATTAAATATAATTATGTATCTGAAAATAATATAAAAATTACAATGGTGTTCATCTAATACATGAAATTGTTTTTAAAAATCTTTATTAGAAGAACTTGTTAGAGTACCTACCTACCTCCATATAGGTGTCTTACCCCCGAATACACAAACGCAACTTATATTAAGCTCGTCTTAGGTCGCTGTTTTTTGACATAATTTAATGAAAATATGTCAAAAAATCGTCACTTAAGACGTGCTTAACCCTGAGATACGTTTGAGTATTTGGGGGTTAGTTGAAGGAACTCTAAATTTAGATGAACATTTCTCTCTCCAGATGACTCTAATATCCCGTGGCATTTAGATTTAGGTACCTACTCATATCAAATCGATTACAGACTCTCTGAGATTTAGCTGGTCCAATATCACTGTGGTGCTAAAAATTTATGAGCTAACATTGACATAAATGTAATATTAACTTATAGCGCAGCAGGGTGGTTTGGATGTCTCGTGGTTCGAAATCATTGATGGAATTGGAAATGAATCTCAAGTAATGCGAGGCCCCTTTTAATATAAAGAGATATATGAGGGAAGGTGGTATAGGTACCGATACGCTAGGCCTATATGTAGTTAGAGGAGAAATAAAATACTCACAAATAAAATACAAAAAATACATGAAAAAAGTGATATCAGAGTTGAAGAATGCTTTATTTATTTATTCTTTATTGCACGAGAGAAAAAATACATACATGAAACATTAAACTTTAAAAATATGGCAAAGGCGAGCTTAACCCTAAAAAGAGTAGCAGAATTCTTTATTGCTAAGATCTTTTCCAGACAACCTTGGGATTGACACAAAGCTGTACCTATATAATATACAAAAGAATCTTATATTTGTTACTGTGTTTTTAGTTTTTTTTTACTTTTTCTATTTGGACTTATAAAATTAGATTCAGGTATTATTTTAGCGGAAATTCATTACAAATTATTAAAAAGTTTAGTTTCAAAAAAAGTTTTTTTGAAATTCAGAACTGTACGATGCTTACTTTTACATACCTACTCATATTCTTTGTGTTGGACATAAGCTTTGACAAATAAAAAATGTTTCATCAAAAGCATGTAAAAAGAAAAAAATCAAGTAAAAAGTTTCTTTATAATAAAATATAGGAGAAAACTTCAAAATAATTTGTTTTTCAACTCGGCTCCATCCTTACTTTTAGAAGAGACTCAGAAAAGATTATACAAGACTGCACCCTAATACCGGACGCTACTTAGCAAAGAATCGCCTCACTGCAAGGCAAGTTACACTAAATGCAGGCTAAAATACAATTCTAAAACAAACCATAAAGACTAACTTCCTAAGGTGGAAGTTCGTTTGTGCGTGAGCCGACCCGCCTACTAGGGGCGTCCCCCCCCCTCCGTCGTCGGTCGCAGTGAGTGCGTTCACACGAGTTAAATTTTAATCAGAACTCGCTCGTTGATTTGAAAAAAAAAAGGAGTTCAAACTTTGTGACAGTTGGAAGGGTTCTCTATAATTAGGGTTCTGCACTTTCGATGAAAAACTGAAGAATTGCAGGACGTTCGATTCTGCATGTCTGTCATACAGCCTGTTCTCAGTTTTTTTGTAGTGGTAAAGTGTGCTGTCTCTACCCAACTTTTATTGTCTATGATCACCGCGGAAAACCTCGATATGGCATAAACGTAGGTATTTAATTTACACACATTTAAAAAAAATCAATTAAAAAATAAAATAACATGTTATATATAATGTATACTTATAGAAGTTTGAATTCAAAACACCAAAAAAAAACCGACGAACGCTAGAAGTAGTAACGAAAACGCTAAAAGCCTTATTACTTTCTGGTCATGACGTCAGTTGGCTCCAGCGTTTTAGTACCCGAATAAATGCGCTGATGTTACTGATGACCGTTGAATTTTTTTATTTTGCCTACACAGCCTTATGACATAATAACATTGCGTCTACTATTTCATGGTGATTGAAATTTATAAAAATACTGAAAATTGATTTTAATTTTTTGTTATTTTATGAACCAAAACTAATATTTACCGACTGCTTTTTGCATAATGCAAATCTCAATAATATATTTTAAGATTTTGTCTCATACAGAGAAAAAAAAAATTGGTCTAATTTTAAGTTAATTTCTATATTTGAGAAATTAAAAACTTGTTTTTTTTATAAAGCAGGAGATTTTTAAAAAGAAGAAGACGGATTTAATGTATTAATATCAAGATGAAATGTGATTGTGATTGTATATTACGATCAGAGAACGGAACCCATTTACAATTTTCGTCGACGTATTTTCAGTTACAAAGACTCATTAGGAACTTATGGGTAGGTAAGCATTTTTACCAAGACGGCACCATAGAAGTATGTTCCTTACTATTTTATTTATCCTGATCTCTATATCCCTAACTCGAAGTAATTTATACTTGACTAGCTGTTCCCCGCGGTTTCACCCGAGTTAAATAAGAATTTCATATTTCTATGGGAATATTTCCGTAAATCTCCCATGGGAATTTGATGTTTTACCAGTATAAAAAGAAGCCTATGTTACTCTCCATCCTTTCAACCAACTCTATGCCAAAAATCAAGTCGTTTGGTTAGGGCGTGAAGAAAGGACAAACAACAAGAACAAACACATTCCTATTCATAATATTAGTATAGACTAGCGGTCCGCCCCGGCTTTGCACGGGAATGTTCTATAGCCTATGTTCATCAGGGATAATGTAGGATTCTAATGATGAAGAAGAATTTCTTAAATCCGTCCAGTAATAACGGAGCCTATTCAATTCAAACAAACAAGTCTTTCCTATTTATAATATTAGTATAGATGTAGATAAGTTAGGACTTTACTTGTCGAGAAACTGATAACAGATAACTTTAGTTTATTTTATTTTACGAATTTTCGGAAAACCTAACAGCTATGATTTGACAATAAGGTCTTTAATTAAGATAATATGCATGATATATTACTGAAGGCTAATTACAAGTTTCCACTTATAGTACTTAATAAAAACATAAATGACGACCTCAGTGACGACCTCAGTGGCGCAGCGGGCGAGAGTCTGCCTGCGACGCAAGAGGTTGCGGGTTCGATCCCGCCTCGGAACAAATTTGTGTACGATCTGCAGAAATTTGTTCCGTTGGTCTGGGTGTTTTCTATGTTTAATAAAAAATATCTATCTATGTAATGTATAATATTACGTATATCAGTTATCTAGTACTCATAACACAAGCTCTGCTTACTTTGGGGCTAGATAATGCTGTGTGAATTGTCCAGCATTATTTATTTATTTATTTATAAATAAAAATCAATAGACGACAAACTAACCAAAGTACATGATGGTATGTTCTTTAGGTACACACAAAAAATTAAGATAAACACACGGTTTAACATACATAGAGTTAATCATTGATATTTGTGTATTTATTTTTCAATAAATATTTTCATTACATATCATTTACTGCATTACAAATTATTGATGTGTGCTCTACTCTACCCTTCGTAACCTCAACAGCCTATAATGGTCTACTGCTGGACGCAGGCCTGCCCCTGGATTTTTATCTCATGAGGTACTTACATCCAAGCAGAAGAGGCAGGCTGATAGACGCTGATAGACGTAGCTCACGTAGTTCAACTCTGTGTGACGCCTCAAATTTATTTAATTTATATTTATTATTTTATTCTGATTTTGTCATCACCAGCTCAACTTATTACAATATGCATGTCCAGTGTGTGAGATATGGGCATTACCATATTTCACACACTGGACATGCCAGCAGCAGCGCCTCGCGCGAGGCGCTGCTGCTGGTCCCCCGGTACAGAGTTGGGGTTGTGCAAATTCTAAGCCGGCGCCACACGGCTACCCTAGGTAACCGCTAACTCGCTTTACACCTCAGTGTACCCAACTTTAGTACGTAAGTACCAAAGTTAAAATAACAAAACTGATCTGAGGTACCCTAGATCAGTTTTGTTATTTAAATTCTACCTACATTTTGTCACCAAAACCTCACTACACTTAATCTTATCAGGATTATTTAATCTTAAATTAATCAGGCTTATAAAATTTTTAACTGTCTAGCTAGGCGTTCACTCGTACATATTTTAATAGTTTTATCAATTTCAGGTCATGGCGATGCATGACTTTTATAAGTTCTTTTCCACATGATGTAGTTATACTTTTAATTTTTATTGATATTTTAGAATGTTATCTAGAATTGCGTGTAATATAGTAATAAAATAATTTTCATTAACTTACAAAAACATTGTAAATTCAATGAATGTTATTAGAATTCTAGAAAACATTTTAGAAACATCTTAGTGTTCACACTTAGGTAGTTATTAAGATTATAGCAAATGCCTATTATTAGCTTTCTGTATCTATTTTAAATTATATTGTAATAAGTTGAGCTGGTGATGACAATCCGAATTAAATATGTAAATAAAAAATAAATTAATTTAAAACGTCACACAGAATTGCACTACGTGAGCTACGTCTATCAGCGTCTATCAGCCTGCCTCTTCTGCTTGGATGTAGCTCATGGTAAATAGGCATTCTATACAAATATTAATTCCTGCATTATTATGAGAAACAAAATAATTATAACGATTGGTCACAATTCGCGGTGGTCGCCATTTGAACGGCTATTACCGGCTTATCGGCGATAAGGTTTACAGCCAGGCGACATGGTTAGTTTGACTCCGCCACGTTATAAATTATTATACTTATGAAACTTAGTCCAGGGCCGTAGCGCTTACATTAATTATTTCTAATTCTAACCTAACTTTACAATGGAATTAGTAAATTTTTGGGTATAGGTGCACACTAGATTGATAATTTCCTAAGGCTTAGGTACCTCATTTTCTGTGAGAATGGTAGGTACAGAAATACCATTTTTTTTTTATTAATCATTCTAATCTAATTTTTCAATGAAATTACTAAATTCCTAAAGTTTCCACTTCTTCCACTAGTGGACAAAAAATTGAAGTGGACAAAATCAATAACACCTTTTTTCTTATTTGATAATTACTATTTATAAACGTGTTTATAGTATAAAAATTGACTTGTCTAAGTGCTTATTTTGTAAGCTTAAAGGAATAAACGTTATTGATATTTGATACTACTACCTTATTTTCTGTGTATATGATATAGAAATACCAATTATCTTTTAAAAAATAAATCTGTGCAAAGAAATAAAATACCTGCCAACTATGTAGGTATTTAAAAATAAATTACAACTAGTATTTACAATTGAAACAATTGTGATAACTGCTTGCAAACAATCCATAGGTAGGACGGAAAACTCCTGAAGATGCTGACTATCTACCATGAAATTCTTTCTCGGGCACCGACGAGAGACTCGGTAGATAATGATATAGAGAGAACCATCACATTTACGCCACACAAAACCAAAATGTGATGCCTCACCTAAAATTATTGTACAACGAAGCATCGTCGTGTCAAATAGTTGAAAAAAAAAGAAGAACGCGTCGCCAATTTGAACTAGCGAACAGCATGCGTCATCATCCGTGGTCAAAATCCAAACGCTTCTAGGTGCTAAATGTTACATTGTGGTCACCACCGCTCGTTACCTGCGTCCTTAATTTCAGATGAAGGCAGTTGAAGTTTAATTTTCCGCAAATTTGATCAAGCGCTATAACGTGCAGCCTCGATTGCCTTACAGCAGTTAGTTGCGGCTTCGGTGAGTGGCATTCAGGTAATGTGTGTTACTTTGAAATAAGTCAACAATATAGTATGAAATGTTATTGATATTAAATATTCTTCTGGATCCGTTAAGAAATATGCGCTGTGTTTAAAACAGATGCAAATCAGTTTAATTAAATTAATTAATTTAAACATTCATTTAACACTAAATTTAGGCTATTTACTTTATTTCTGCGATGAATGTAAATAAAAACAGATCGGCTAAATCATTTTTAGATGCTGTGATGTATAATTTCCAGGTTAACCACGTAAAAGACTCCGGGCAAAGTTTATCTATAAAACAATTATATTAATATGGGTACAAAGTGGTGTAAAAACAGTCGAGAGATATCTTTAACAAGTTGTTTAAAATTATTTAATATACCTTCTCATGTTATGTAAGCATTAGCTAAACAAAACACTGCCTGCTTCAAATAGCAGACAAACATCGTCAAAGTAATTAATAAAAATAATTTAAATTAAGTAATTGTATCTAGTATGTTTTTTATTCCATTAAAATTTAATTTCTAGTTACAGTCTCTAAAGCTAACTATCCCGCTATTAGCACATGATCAAACCGCAAATTTCCCAGGCAGGTCGAGCTGCCATAATCGTCCTATCGAAGGCGGCTCCTCTCAAGCTATATGAATAGTGACGCGAACCTTCGTGGCAGCGTGTAATGCGAATAAATACTCCGATACTATCGGTACACCGTTTAACGAGAGAGCCTTTTCCGCGCCGCGGTGAGCCGTTTAGCGAATTTCAATAGTTATCGCGTGGAGAAAAACTCAACGAGAGGGACGGTACGCGCGGAGAAGCCGGCGCGAGCGGGACGGACTTAATAAGAAAGAAGTAATAAAAAAGTGGTCGTGTGTGCGTGGTCGGAGTGTGGTGGCGTAGGGCGGCGATGCAGGCTCCTCCCTGCGGCGCCCGCCTCGCTCGCTCAGTCGAGTCCACGACGCGCAGCGCCGCACCGGTCCGCTCACACTATACAGCCGCGCGTAAAAAGTTTCAACAACACTCGAAACTTATTGTGTCACCCCCAATACTCAAAACGATCCCGGGCGCAAATCCGAACTGTTGTCTACTTACGGAATTATTTTGTTGTGTTGCTCTTTTCTAACTGTGATTTGAGAGCTCTGAAATTTAAAGCTATCCTGAAAATCTAAAAGCGAACAATTAACAAACTCTTAATCAGAATCCAACAAGTGTCTGCTTACTCGAAGCGAGAAGCTTTATTCCCTAGGTTGTATAGACCATGTTCTGTCAGTTCGATGGGATGTTCAGACGGTGACGCTGTGAGGCTGAAGTCGAAGCCTTTGATGCTGCTGCAGGGAGAGGGTCGAGGCTCCGCGATGGAGGAGGAGTGCTCCGCGCGGCCATGTGCCACCGACTTCTCAATAGCTGCCATCATGGCCAGGGATCGCCAGGAGCGGCGGGAGCGCCGGAGGCATAGAGACCCTAGGGAAGACACTTTGACGCCTTTAGGTATGATCTTGCTGATATTTTTTACGTTAAAGGTAAATTACTGAAACCTGGCGCGATTCTTTTTTTTTCGTTTCCTAGAGGCCTACTTCCATTACGTTTTGTATAGTTCTTTCCGCACTCTAAAATTGAACGAATGATATGTTTTTTATTTTACTTGATACTGAAATATTGGCTCTGACAATGGTTTAATATGTAATGTATTAAAAAAATTGTCATAAAATTTGGCCGAAAACGGCCCTTTAGTGAGTAGTAACACTACACGTTTGAGTTTTGCGGTCGTACATCGCAACTGCGGATAAAAAGAACGAAGGCCTTTTTCTCATTACGTTACGCACACACGACTAGTCTCGGAGACCAGTCGCCACGGAGTACCTCATATCATTCAAATGGAGACTCGTACATGGATACGGGGACCATATTGCGCGAGTCTCCATTTAATTGTTTATGACATACCCCGCGGCGACTAGTCTCCGAGACTAGAACCGTTTCTGCGTATCATGATTAGAGCAGAGGCTATGAGTAGGCCTCCAGTATCGTCAGATTTGTGACGTTAGCTTGGATATTGAATGAAAAAATAAAAAACAAACGCGCCAGCTTTTAAAAATGTACCTATAAAACGGTATTTGGACGATGAAAAACTACAAATAGTATCATAAGACAATTTTATTACTGTAAGAACAGCCATGACATAATATCCTACCTAGTAGTAGTACCTAAGGTACTTGCAAGAAAGTAAGGTCAAGAAAGTTATCTTCAAATTCTACATTACTGAGAAAATTGACGAAGATCACTATTTGTGCAGCAAATTATTTGATAAAACAACTACTACCTACTTCATTCCAACTTATTGGATGATATTATTCGATGATATTTTTCACTTCAACATATTTAAATTCTTAGGTACTATTTAACTAAGGTAGGTACGTAATTTTTCAGCTGACTTCAAATAATTAAGGAAGTTTTATTCAATTCAATTCCTTAAATAAAATTTCTGCCCGATAGAATTGATTTGGAAAATTATTTCTCTATTGTATGAAGAAAGATTCTTAGACAGACCCTTAAAAGTTTTTTGCCGAGGAATTAGTATTTGACCCGTAAAAAAAACAGTGTAAATATGTATAACGAAATATGAGGAAGGTATTTAGATTTTTTTCAAAATAATCAAATTATACAATAGGTACTGTGTTTCCCTGTGTTCTGTGTCAGTAGCACATAACATGTAGCCTTTGTGTATTTACTGATCAAAGGCAAGGCAACTGATGATTTTTGTCCCACTTTTTTTGTGCTCTACTAAAGCAACAAAAATGGCGTGGATGACATATTTATCACCATTCTTAATCATCCAAATCCAATTTTTTATTTTCTTCCTGTAATTAAAATTTTCAGCATTAATTTCACTATACCGCGTCCACTCTCTTATTTGCGGTTTTTGCACGACTATGAAATTCCCTAATTATAGACATGTAATTGAATGAAGTCTAAATGTCTGAAATAAGTATTTTATAGACACAATTACTTTTGATCCGTCAAAGTAATTGTGTTTATAAAATACTTAATTGCGAATTCCGATGCGAATCTGTCGATTCGAAAAATAATGGGACGTAAGAAAGATTGTTTTTATCGCCCTGGCATAGTAGGCAACGAAATTATTGTAGAATACTTTTCCATGAAAAATTATAGTTTACCACAATTATATGTTATAGCGGTTAATCTGTCTTAATTTTTTATTTATTTACGTATTTAATTTATTAAAATAAAACCAACGACTTACACTTACTTAACATACAACATCAGAGAGCTAATTACAGGTTATCACGGAAAAGGTCGTGTAGGTACCTAATGCCGCAGGCCGAAGCCAGTAACAAATAAAACCACAGAAATCATATTATTTCATTCAAACTAATATTCCGATTATAAAATAAAACGTCAAGTGCGAGTTAGACTCGCGCATCAAGGGTTCCGTACAAACTCCTACTCTTTAGCAAAGAAATCAGTCAAATCCAGACGAATAAGGCACAATAATTTTCTGATTTGATAACGATTATGACGTAACTTATTTAGTCCCTCGAACTATTGGCGTCTCGAGACTAAATAAGTTACGTCCAACCCTAGTGTAACAATGTACTATTTTGAATCAATAAACCACAAATTTACGGTTTTCTGATTTTTCCCTTTACTTGTGTTATAAGACCTTGCTTCTCACCAATTTTCATGGTTCTAGGTCAACGGGAAGTACCCTAAAGGTTTTTGGTCCATGGCAAGATTAAAAAAATATTTTTTCTGTGAATAAATTACAAATTTACGGTTTTCGGATTTTTTCCATTACTTGTACTATAAGACCTTGCTTCTCACCAAATTTCATGGTTCTAGGTCAACGGGAAGTACCCTATAGGTTTTGTGTGCATGTGATTCCCTAGGAAAATTGAAAAAAAATAGACATAAACAGCTGTAACTTTTGATTGCGTTGACTTAGAAGTTTGATTTATATCGAGGCTTCAAGAGGTTACGAGCCTGCGTATATGATGTGAATATCAACTCGATAACTCTACGCGTTTCTGAGAAAAGTGGGTTGACAGACGGACAGACGGACAGACGGACAACAAAGTGATCCTATAAGGGTTCCTTTTTTCCTTTTGAGGTACGGAACCCTAAAAAAGAAAGAAACACTTTATTAACAGAGAAAATTACATTCAAATAATAGAATTAAATTAAAACTAGTACTTCAGGCTGTTGCAAACAATCTACAGGTAGCTCAACTGATCTGCGGACATTAAATTTTAAATACATGTTCTAATTAAATATAAATAATGTTTTTTTTATCATTTTTAATACTGTATCCGACTCGTCGCGTCGTCGATAAAATACCATAAAGTTTCTTCCTCGTTTACTTCAAGAATTCGTTAACTTCAAGAATACCTCCAGACTTGCAATTATACATATTCTAAATAGGGTAGAAAGTAACGGGGAAATTCTAAAATCGTTTTTAAGGGTTCCGCAGTAAAATAAAGATGTCGTACAATTTTCTTTCCCAATCACTTACCTATAATAAATAAGTGATGAGATCCGAATATAAACATAAGTTTAAAAATTATGCTAATTCTTTTCAACTATGAACTCGGCAAATCACCTACTCGAAAGTTATCCAAACTATTTATACACACTGTGAATATTTCAACCACCATCTTCAACTACCTTTTACGGTTCATGTAATGTGCCCGTTGATAGACGAACGGACAGACTGACCGACAGCGCAGGCATAATAGGGTCCCGTTTTCGCTCTTTGGGTACGGAACCCTAAAATGACCTTCTCATTTTTCTTAATCATTTTAAGAAAAATGTTAAGGTCATTTTTAGTGTCTTCGGTCAGATTTTCGTCGGATCTTCCTCTTTAAAATGGCCCAGTGAGTTTCGGGCGTTTTTTGCTTGACTATCATCGATCTTAAACCAATAGGTATCTTGCACGGAACCCTTCGTGTGCGAGTCCGACTCTCACTTTTATGATGGTTGTTCAATAATTTTCGATAATTTAATTTCTTTGCTCTTTCAGTTGCTTACAGATATTGTTATAATTCTTTCGTTGTAAGTTTTAAAAACATTCAGGTCGTATTAAAGTTTTACTCCTGAGAAAACGCAATTTGGCCCGTAAAACTTTAAAAAAACTTAATCACATTTTAGAATAATAGATCTTACACTACAGCAAAAAAAAAATGCTGTATAGGATTATCTAGCTCCAAGCTAAAGCTAAGCTTAATATTTTTGTTTTGGGTTTGATTTTTTGTTGACAGGTGACCCTGCCCGAAATTGAAATAATTCTATTTTTATTAATGAAACAATGAAATTAAAACTTTCAGCTCTTCACAATTTTTAAAGCAATAAGGTTCCTATTATTTTACACCAAGTTACTCAAGATCGAATACGTTTTTTGTATTTTAGGGTTCCGTACTTTAAAATGGAAATAAGCGAGACCTTTTATGTCACTGTGTTCCGGTTATCTTTCTCATCTTTCTATGTCTTTCTGTCAACCCCTTTATTCTCAGGAACTAGCAGAAATTAATCAAATACTCAAGTCCGTAACTTTTGGAAACCAAAAACTTGTAAAACTTGTAGGAACAAAAAAAAACAAAAACCTACTGATCCCCTTGACCTACAGTCTTAAAATTTGTCAACAAGCAAGGTCTTACAGATACAAGTAAAAAGAAAAATCAGAAAACAGGTCAATTTGTAGTAATATTACAAAAAAATATTTGTGCATTGATTTTAGAGTCGATATTTATGCTCATAAGTAGTTAGGTGGAAGTTTGTTCGGAACCCTCGGTGAGCGGGTCTGACATGCATCTTACTTCTTAGATTTCAAACAATGGTATGAGATCTAGCTGTGTGGTGCCGGATTAGGTTTGCACCACCCCAACTCTTCACGTGGGTGTCGTAAGAGGCGACTAAGAGACATAGTACACCGGAGGGCGGGCAGCAGCGCCTCTTGCAGAATATACCTATCTACCACCGAACTGCAGTCCCCAACCCGCATGCCTAGCGCGGGGATTATGAGCATTACCCCCATGAGATAAAAAATCAGGAGGAGGCCTGCGTCCAGCAGTGGACCAGGCTGTTGAGGTGAGGAGGTGAGGTATGAGATTTAAGAAATAAGGGGAAACTCCCTGATAAACACATAAATTTAACATAACAAACAAAAATATAGTAAAAAACAAATATTAATTGGCGGTCTTATCGCTCAAGAGCGATCTCTACCAGACAACTGTGGATGGATAAACGTGGAGGAACGTACCTCCTACTGAAACTAAACCAATCGGTTCGAATCGTTTTATCTTAATAACATTTAATAATTAATAAATAATTGTTTTCGGTATTGTTTTGTCAGAGTTTCTATGCAATAATTAAATAAATAAATAATACATTACATTTTGAAAAATAAAACTTTTTTTTGGGCTTGCTATTAGTATGCATAATTACCTTATTACAGCCTTAATATTCAGTTATAAAAATACGTTTATTGTGTGCTGTCATTCGAATGCAAGAAGTTTGCAAGGCTACGAACAGCTAAGCAAGGAGGTTGTATGTACTCGTAGTTGCAGAGATGCATCCTTATATTGTCTATGTTCGATTTTCAAATGTGTTCCATTTTCGTGAACTCATAAATCGTTTGAGGCGCTTTTGTTTTGATTTTTATTTCAATGGGACTGCTATAAAATAACTCGTTTGCCAAGTTGGAAGGGCTACAACAAAAATAAAAAAAGATAAGCATTCCCACACATGTGAGTGTGCGTTACATAAAAATTATATTCCTGCGCAAACGTCAAAAAACCAACGAGTTTTTATTCCCTTACAGAGAAATTCGTGGACGCCACCGCATCCGCATCGGGGTCTCCATCGCCACCGCTAGAATACGAAAGGGACTCTCCCGTAGATGTATCATCAACATCCGAAGCTGGTTCAGCCAGCGGAGCAGCTTGCGGCTCTCGAGCTGTCTCTCCTCCCCCCCGCAACCCGCTGCTGGCCGAAAGATGGTCCAGCGAAGATATGAAACACATACAGTGTCATTTGGAGACCAAGGAGCTGTGGGACAAGTTCAACGAACTGGGCACTGAGATGATCATTACGAAGACCGGAAGGTGAGTGCCAAATAGATTACGTCTTGATTTATGCGCGGAAAATTTATTTGTGTGATCGCTTACTATAAAAGAATAAAACAATTATATCTAGTATTTACACATTAATCTATTTATTTCTTTATTGGTTATTATTATTATTGGTTATTAGTTATTTATTATTAATCTATTTAAAAAAATATATGCCGTTACCAGAAGGCCGAGTGCCCAGAATGCAGGCAGCATTGCTTCGTTGAATGACAATGCTAATTCGTTGACCAAAATAAAAGCCTTTTTATTCTTATAATGTAATTTCCATAATAAAATGTGATATCAGGAAATAAAAGTAATATGTAAGTATCTATATCTTATTATAATGTCATCAGTACACTGCTCTTGTTCAGATATGAATTTGAAATACCTATATTTTAAGACCAAATAGTACGACAACCCGTACAGAACAGACCGGTGCAATAATTATTCCATGTGGTTTAACTTCAAGCTAATTTTGGTCTCCGTTGTTGTAATGTAAATAATTGAACTTGCTAATAAGGCTTCAATTTCATAATTTACGAGAAGGAAAATCAACGCGGTAGGTAAGTAGGTAAGCAATCGAATCAATTGTTAGTTTAACGAGATCAAGGCAATATCGACGGCGCGTTTCAGAAGCGATAAGGTAGGTCGCGCGAGGCGTGGCGGTCGCGCCGCGATGTCGAACAATGGGCAATCGGCCACCGACGTCGAGCGACCAGAGTCGCCAGGTCGCCACCGACATTACACCACCTTCGATTTATTACTCTAAATTATATATAAAATGGAGTCAAAAGTTAGTCCAAAAAAATATGTCAGTAAAAACAAAAAAAAAAACATGCAAATGGTAACGAATTCGACAAACTACGATATCTGTTTTTATAGTAACACTAGCAGTGCCTCGCAGTTTCACCGAAAAGTAAACTTTCAAATGGTAAAAGAATTTTTGAAATCGGTCCAATAGTTTTTAAGTTAAACATACAAAAATACACAACTTTCCTGTTTCTAATATTAGTGTAGATGATAGAAAATCTTTCATAAGCCGATGCAGTCCCGTCTTGAATGAAACACAAAGAAACCATTGACAGCATTCGCACGTGTAGGTTATTTCGTGCAAGAAGTTGAACAAGCTGTCTTTTGTACCGTACATTGAAAACAGAGAATATATCCATGTGATTTTACTAGTTTCAGCAGTTAGTATCAGATTTTTGTTATCAACATGTTCATTTGTGCTAGTCTTGCAATGAAACCGGAACGTTTATCGCTTATCGAGATCGACATAAATCCACGCCCGACAGCCAACTGATCGTGACAAATTCACAACCTTTGATAATCGTTTCTGTCGAGTCAAACTCTTGCTCTTTAAACCTAAAAGGCTATTTCAACAATACCGAGAATTCTGATAGCAATAACAGCAATATTGAGATGCAGTAAAAGCTGTTATATTTACATGAATCTAAATACGTCTTCATAATTAGCCACTGTGAACAAAGGCCCGTAAAATAGAGTTTTTTCACGGCTGTATTAATACCATATTTATTCCACAGAATGTTTGCAAGTTAACAAAGTCTTGGGCATTCCGTTTTTCTACCACGCACCATAAAATACGACATTTGGAAATATATTCCTGCGTTTATTTCCGAACTTATCCGTCCAGAACAATTCTCATGCGTGTATGAACGGGTGGCGAAATTAAATGAACTGCATAACTCGCATCCTGTTCGTGATCGCCAATAACTATAGTTGTTTTACTATCAATGAGATTAACGGTGGGCTTAAAAAGTAATACAATTTTTAATGTGATAGCAACCGCTACAAAGAGCTTTGGGAAGTCGCAATGGGAGACAATTTGCCACACGCCGTCACGCGAGCTTATCCGAGTCAGCCCCGTCGATTAGCATAAATCTCGCCAACTAACCGTCACAAATGAACTGGGCTGGGAGTCGCCGGTCGTGGCCGCGGCTGAACTGAACAAACCGGCGATGCGTCGCGCGATTTTCACATGTCCCCGCGACGAGGCGCGACGAATCGCGACCGTCGCCCGCTCGCATAAATCAGCATTATCTCGCGAGATAGCCGCCTGGACCCACCCCGCCATATCACGCTACTCCCGTGTCGTTCGAAAAAATTAATGACTCGGAAAAACGATTCGCTTATGAGGGATCTTTCACTATAATTGAATTGCCCCACAGAGATCAGCCGAATTGTCGGGTAATATCACGATTCGACGAAAATGAAGCGCTAAATCAAGTGCTACGGACAGAGACAGTTGCTATAGGTAGCTGATGTACCTACGTATCTTTTGTGATTTAAATGTCATGTTAAATGTATATCTTTTTACTTTAGAACCAAACGAGCTAGTACAAAAAAAAACTCAAAAGTTTTTAGTTTTACGACACTTGAAATATATTTGAATGAAACGTCGCATTCTTTGACCGCTTAAATAAAACAATGATCATAACAATACGTTATAAATTTCGACCCCACATTCCCCTAATCCCATAAAACCGCTGATTTAAATCGTACGCGTACAAATGAAGACGAGAGAAAAATAAGCGATATTAAATCTGAGCACATTAGCTCCGTGGCTTGCAGTCACCCCCGGAAGATTATCATAACAGCCGTAATAGAATAATCTATCTCGTTATACTGCCAATTGCAATATGGCTGTCTGTCTGTAAACGAAATTGGAGCAATAGTTTAGTGTCTGATTTTCAGAAACGGTAATGTTAGAAGAGGGTCGTAAGAAGTTCCAGAACAGGACAATTTTCGTTAAGGTCATTATTAGTATTGGTTATTTCTAATTGTGGTCCAAATCCACTGAAAGGTATGTACATTACATATGTATGTATCACACTTAATTATTGCCCCATTTTTGTGAAAATTAAAAAGTAGTAATGTAGTAGTATAACGTTCGTAGGGGTAAATTTCATCTCATTGAATATTTTTATGGACTAATGATGTTTAAGTTATTTCTTAACTTATTCTATGTCTATTCGTAGAGTTGTCCATCCCATCAATGCCAATGACATTCAAAAACTAGCAAAGAAAGCAGGGTGCCGTCACTAATGTAAATCCGTCTGCCTGCGCCAGTTGCACTTGCCATACTAATCGCGGCGAAGCTAACGCAGTAAGCTCCATTTTAAAACTCTTTGTTTGCACAGCGGCTTTTAGTTTATTCAGCGGGGACTCCAGTCAGTGTCTCTTTAACTCTGCTTTCAAAGGACTATGCACTTTATTGCAATGGCTTTTGATTGAAAATGGGGATAGAAATAACTGTGGAATAGTAATCAAGCTTCAGATAAGTCAGGTTGATTTTATACCGTCACGAGTAACAGTAGTACAGTATAAAGTGCAATGTCGCTAGGCGTGTAAAAATAATGTCGACTTCAGTGGAATCGATCCTTGGTTGGTGCAATCGTCTACTATACACAGTTCTGCGGTTGAGGCAATATTTCATCCGCCGTGCAAATATTTTGATGTTTGTCGGCTTTTGTACGACAGCTATTATTTGAACCAACTGATGCCGTTGTTTATATTTGCATTGACGTTGATAAACTTGGGCAAATTAGTGCGACTGTTTTATTCGTTCTTCGAATAATGCTCTTTGAATAAAATGAAGACATTTCGGCAGCTTTATGGGAATAGCTGATTCGTTATGAATTCATAAAAGAATTTAGTTAATTCAAATAACTATTAGGCTTTTGTATAAGCTTTTTTAAAGTCTACTCAAATACTATGAAGATAATGATCAAATATCGTAACCTTTTTTGACATTTCGTATATTTTAATTTTAACTAACATTTGCATGAAAGCTACATAGTTACTATCATCCATCAGATGATCGTGTCATCAGCAGTGATCTATCTTCGACGGCGTCTGCCAGAGCGTTGAAGATGTTTTCGTCGTCTCCAGCCCAGTGCCAAACAATTTAATCACCAAGACTTGGCACACTGGCGCTCTGATTTACTTCTCGACAGCACCTCGTGCTCGTATATTATTCACTTGACTTTACCCACTTTCTTGAGATGTCTATTTCCTTATTTCTCTCTGTTATATCTATGTCGTAAATTATCTCCTTTGAACTTTGACTTTATCAAGTTTGGTTTCGGATACGGCCGTTGCACCTTTTATGTTTTGAGGTAGGTAAGTAAGTTTTTGCCATAAATGGTTCCAGACCCTGCTGCAGCTACATATAGGTACTCGTTCGAGCCGTGCTGGGTTGTAAGGTATAGGTAGGCGTACCGCGCTTACACGTGCACGGAGCTGGCCGCCATTTGTCGCACTCGCGCGATAATTGTTGATATACGATCGCGATCCGACACAGTAATTGTCAACGCTTAATCTTCTAATTGGCTCGCATTTACCAATGCCAGCGTGTCGCCTCCACCCGGGACCGATAGTTTGCACGCGAAATTTTTTATCTAAAAATTGGAACATAACTCGCCCATAAAACGAGTCGAGCGCGCACAGTCGAAAAGCAATTCGCAACGCCAATTTCAAGAACAGTAAAAAGTGCGATTCACAAGTGCAACTTGAAGCGGCGTTTAAGAGCGAACCGAGGGCGGCGCCCACCGGGAGCGAGAAAACAATTTGGAGTTTTATCGCGGCAAGGTGGTAGCTGTGGGGTGGCGCGTTACCTCTGATTTATGCTCCACATTAGACGAGCGCGAGCCTCGCAACGCGCAAAATACACATTGCCACTCACTCGCCTAGCTCTCCAGCCTATTCTTATTGACGGCATACATAAAACTATTATCCACAGGTTTCTTGGTGAACAAGGATTTATGCTTTAGCTAATTTAAAACACAATCAGATTTCTTGGTCTATCCTAAATGAATAGATGGGTATAATCATTTTAAATTTATAGGATTATGATTAGTTCAAATTTTGGATATAATTCTGTAGCATCAATACTAAACTTTAAAATGCTAAATTAATGAAACCATAATACAGCTTAAACTTCAGCAACGGGTATTTCAGCGTCATTCCAATTCAAAAGCTAATTTCGCTAAAACCTTAAATGAATCGAGTTGGTCGGAGCTCGCACATTATTTAACTTGCTCCAAGTTTAAATTGAAAACGCCACTGAACTCTTTGCAGAGTCGGAGTCAAATTTTGAACTTTGCCGCTGAATTGGAAATTTCTTTATAAATATCTTATTAAGCTTAAATTCAGTTGGTGTCACGCTGCCGACACTAATTTTATTCGAGAGAGACGGCGTCGGGCGCTGCGGGCGAGGGGTGTCGGTGAAAATGTATGCAAACGAGGAAACGCGATATTTGACGGAACTGAAAACGACAAAAGAATTTAGGAGAATCCTCGCGCCTGGCTTTGTGGCAGACGCGAGGCGATACCGACGTCGTCGGCCGCTTCGCCGCCCGTCCCGTCTTTGTTCGTACTCGCTACCTTCACGTCGCGGATCCACTTTGCTTTGTGTCTGATTAGAGGCTTAGCTGCTGTCACTCGGAGCACTGTCTTGTCTCATGTCACTTGAAAAGTAAAGTTATACCTACTTGCTCTACAATGTATTAATTTTTTATTTCATTCTGATGTGCTGTGCCAGATATTGCCTTGCTATACAGCGGGGCAATGCAGACAGCGTCTTGGGCTCGCTTCCGACTGGTATTGATATGGATCAGTTGAGCTACCTGTAGATTGTTTGCAACTGTCTGCAGTTAGCTCAATTATTTTAATTGTAAATCCTAGTTTTAATTTAATTTTATTATTTGATTGTAATTTTCTTTGATTATAAGTTTATACTTTTCATTCCATTTCTAAACACAACTCTTTCAGTGAACTGTCAGCTGACAGTTTTGAACCACTTTAGTAATTAATACACCAGTAATTATCTACTTTTGGAACCAAATGTTTGAAATGGAAATTTTTGTGTTTTAATGTTGTCAGAAAATTGCTGTTTGTTATTAATTCATGCGTTCGATTCATTATTAATTCAAGCCCCCTTACCCCTTTTTCTTTGACGTAAGCGTATGTAGGTGCTCTGTAGGTATTTGAAAACAGTTACTGTTTGTAGATGGGTAATATGTTTTGTGATTCATGTAAATGTACCCTTAGCAAGTGTATCGCGGGTGATCTCCCCCGCCCCGCCCGCCCCCGCCACAATATGCCGCGGGGTAGGTAAGGGTGCGGGAAGCTCTAGAAAACGTGTAAACTAATTATGTACATTTTCGTAGCCACTTATTTACATAACCACGGACTAAAACCCCGCTTTCACCGTGAATATTTTATTCGTAATCCTTATTTTGAAGGTTTAATATGACAGATGTTGTTTTGTTTTGTGGATACTTTTAATTTTTGTCGTTTTCTTCGTTGCCACCCTTTGTGTGCGCGTCAGGTTGACGCCTTCTCAGTAATGATAGGTGATTGTCAAAGTTTTTATAAGGATAAACGCTGGGGATACATCGTTCCTTGTAATTTAATTTTTGTTGAGGTGACACATGTTGTTTGTCGGTCTGAAAACGATTGTTGTTAAATTATTGATGCTTGTATGTAGAGTTGTTTGGTACGTATTAATTTATTTAGTAAGAGAGTTAAGCAAAAACATTGAACTGTTTAGCCGAATCGATTGGGGAGACGTAAACGTGCCCGTTGTTGTGGGGCATACAGGAAGCCGATAAGTTAAACTATTGGTAGGTAATGAGCTAGCGCGGCGTTTCGCGCGTATTTATAGTATTTATACCGCGCCTTCGCGGGAACTAATTTATGGAAGTAAGTACGCGGAAAATGTTTATGTACGTACTTGAGACCTCCCTACGTTGTTGACATCCGGTGCCGTCCCCCTATGTGCTCACATAACTCTCGGATGGGAAATTATGTGACATATAGCGACGTACCAAACCACAGGCATTACGAATGGCACCCACCTATATCTATAGACACTACCCACACACGCACACCCTACTAAAGGCAGTTATTGTTAATGGTAGGCTTAGGGCTTCCTTGTTGCTTTTGATGCAAGAACAGTTTTCCGTAATGACTAACTTATTTGAAAATAACATGGTAACGTTTCTGTTTCTTCGCTGGGTAGGGTGTTATGGTCAATATTATAAACGGTTTCATTTTAAAAGTCTAGTAGGTACTTACATACGTTAGCTTGAAATTTCATACTTAATTCAAAAGTAACTTCGTCTGTTATCTTTTCATGCCTAAACGGCTGAACGGATATGACCTGATAATTTTCATTGGGATCCGTTCTTAAGTAGCCTTTGTCTATAATATTCCGGAGACGGACGTAGGCTACTTAAAAAGCGCGTGCAAATCCGCGTTCAGTATACGTACGAGCTGGTGATTATTGATTTTTTACGTGAAATTTATTAAGACAAAGGGAACTTGCCTTTGTACCAAAATATTATACGTTGATTAGACCTGTGAACATGACTAAACCAAAATGTTTTGAATTAGTTAATCCTCCCACACCAAGGCCCAATATCTTCTATTACCAGCCTATCCGCTGAGCATCTATAGCTTTACTTGCTGAAGTCAAACTATCCTAGATACAGGTCACGACATTATCAACATGGCTCCATCGCAGCGATTACAAACTGAGACGCCCACCCCCGTTGACATGAAGCGTTTTAACAGTCAGTACGTGAGCCTCCCCCCTACCTCCCCCCTGCCACCCCCAGAGCTGACGACATTACCAGCCGCAGACATAGGGCACGTCCCGCCAGACGTTGACATACGTGGCCAAGATACATTTTCTAGTTTCATTTTAGGTCGGCGAGGAATTGCAACTTTTATTTTTGGTATTTATCTGCCGTAGCTTCTACGTTGGCTTTTTATTTCTCTGTTTCTCTAACAAAATTCTGCAACGAAAAGCTTCTAGTTAAATTTAAATATGCTTTGGAAGGCTGTTTGAAGAAACAGAAGGAGCATTATTCATTCCTCGACTAGTAGTTATTAGAGGGGACCACATCGAACAGGAATCAGTTTTAGTTATGAAAGTACTTTTTTTCATTTCTACTCTATCAACTAATCCTGTATAAAGTGTATAACAAAGTACACAACTTTGTGGTAGACATGGAAGGAGAAGTAGGGAAGGGAGGTGCAAGGCACAAGGCGACAGTTTTCGCAATATTGTCGGCAAACTTCCCAATTTTGGTGTCGACTTGCGAAACTCCTCACAGCGTTTTGTTAGCGAGTTCAGGTGTGGTATGCACACATACGTATACCTTTATGGCGACAGTTACGTTATAGCTATAGCGATCTATACGTGACTCCGAACTGTGGGCTTTGTGGGAATTAACGCCGGATTTGCAAGGTATAACTCGGGCAGGTTTACGTTCTATAAAATATGCAGCGCTGAATTTACACGCTTCAATATCTTGTTATCTTTTAACTTGCGTAGAAACGGAAACACATTTTTATCATAGTAAAAAATCTACAAGCAATCGGCTTTGATATCAAATATGTTGAGAACTAGATTTTTTTCAAATCCAGGCGCTCATGCGTCGAGACTATTTTAAAGTGCAAATAAAAAGCAGTGTTCTGACACCGTTCTGAAATGTGACACCATTAGCGGACCAAACGACTAAACAATAGAACAAAACGAGATGGTGGAATTTCGCGGCGGCTGCGGCTGGCGTGATCCGCCTTCCACATCACTCGTCCACTCAGCCGAATCACTCTTACAATTAATAGTTCATCGATGTGATTCAGTTATAATTAGTTGCTGTATGAAGATGATATCGTGCTTTTATTATGGTAGAAATTAAGAATAAAACGACTAATAAAATTGTATGAAACAAGTAATTATAATGTTTCATAATTTTTCGTAGACCCTCTACGACTCGTAGACGTTTATACCAAAGCAAAAAAAAATTAGGGTCATTTACCATTAATTTCATCTCCGAGCTGGCAAAATGGCAGAATTTTGTTTCTTCTGACATACCTAATTATTGTTGTATATTATTATGTAATATACGTACTAAGTAAGGTTTTTGTTAACCTTTTTGTCATGTCCATAATTAAATAATGTACTGTACTGTATTAATTGTACCATGTGTAATTTACGTGCTGACTTCATAAATTAGTTTCGTCAAAAACATGTTCTCAAGATAATTGAACACTTTCATTGAAATATTTCTGAAATAATGCATTTCCTGTGCGGCAGAAGCAAGCCCACACAAAGGCGGGTAAACCAATAGTCTGTCATTACCGGGCTACGCAATTAAAATTGTACGCAAAAGTAATATTTGTTTACATTCACTAATTACGTTCCTAATAAATACTTACACGGCGCATATGCTGTGCACTAATGATCGCCGTACGACCGACGAAGTATTCGTATTTACTGTACGCACCGCTAGAGTCAACCTTATCATTTTCTGTTCGTGTGAACATGGCTTTATATTGAACCACTGGCTTGAATAGAGCCTATTACACATGATATGCCTTCACCCCTTACCTACTGGTTAGGTTAGTGTTTAATATACGACTTGTTGATTTATTCAAAAATAATAATTGAAACAGCAATTTGATGAATATTTTGCACAGGGTTTTGGTACGTACTCATAAAAACATCTAAATAATTCCGCCACATATATAAATAATTCTATATTAAAAAAGAAAATTTCAATCAAATAATAGAAACAAATTAGAACTAGTATTAACAGTTGAAACAATTGAGCTAACTGCAGACTGTTGCAAACAAATTTAAACACATTTAAATTTGATGATTTTAATATTTTTTGAGCTCCAACTAGTAAACCGTGACGTGACGGTTCGCCTCACCGCCACGCCGCAAAGTCTAGCAGCCGAGATATAAATCAATAGATTTGACAAAATTGTGCAAGTGTCGAAAATCTGACGCGTTCTCAGCAGACCTCCCAAGACGAGCGATATATCACTGTGCAGCCTCGGCCGCCCAGCCCCGCCCAACTGCTCATTAGATACCTCTAATTCTCATCAATCTCAAACACCCTCCCAAATGTCGAAGAACATCATTTCTAACAGTGCCGCGCCGGTACTTTCTCAAACACCATTTTTAGCAATCTAGATATTACCTGCAAAGGAGTTGACGTACGTGTGAAAGCTTTGACAATAATTCAGAGTTTTTAGGTCACATATTTAGACGCTGATTTTTTGATGAGTTCAAACGGTAATTAATCATCTAGTGAGTCTATCCAGAATGATATCTTCATCCATAATACTCGTAGTCCTTCAGTGGTAGGTAATCACAGTTGACGCTGGATCATTTGTCATCGTGTCAGTCAGCCGTCAGCGCTTTGATACGCCCTTCCCGTAATCACATCTCGAGATGATATGACCATTAAGTAGGTACCTTAGTATAATATATTAAGTTGAAATAATAGCTTTTTCATCCGAAAATCTTTGTTGAGCAGAATCGTTTCTTGGGTAGGTATTTACAATATTATGAAATTTAACCACCATGTTAGTTATCTATGGCCTAGAAGTACGCTTTATTCGACCTTTGTTGAAGCTAGTAAGTGTGTTAGATGAGAGTCTGAAACTTAAGTTGTTGTTATTATGTTCATATAATTGATTCTTTGACAAAAAAACCGATGTCAGAAAATCCTTTGTGAAACTTTCATTCATAAAAAAAGAATTTACATTCAACTCCTTCACAGAACGTCATAAAACTAAACGAAGAAAGTATTGCGCTTCATAAGATGCGTCCCATTTTTTCCCTTCATTATTATGACACATTGATGTATATGACTGTGCGTTACAATTAGACTTGATAGATGTTTCAGGAGGTGTGGTGTTGTATTTCAAACGCATCGGATGCGTGACGGAGTCGCGTCGGTGACGAGTCGTGACCGTGGCGAGATCCGTGCTCTGTTCATACCATGCGACACCGTGGATCTCATGAACTGTCAAAGATATCTATGGCATTGCTTGTCTTGATGAATCATGGATGCGTAATGTAGCACTCTCAAACTAAATAAGCACTTTTAAGCTAGTAAGCTTAAAAGTAAAGTAAAATTCAGGTTTCGTTTTTTAAACCTGTTTTTTTTTCTTAATTTTAGGATTAAGGTAGAATATTCGTGATTTACTCAATTGACTACCTACCGAGAAATAATTTTATTACAGTATTAGCTGGATAATACTCGGTGAAATAGCAATCGGTTTTCCATGTGGTAGGTATTTTGATACTCCATTCTAGCTGCTGTTGATCATGTTAAGACTGCAGGCGCTCATTATCCGTTATGAAATATTCATTGACCACCGACAAGGATTGTTGTCACTGGAATTATCCGCGGAAATCACTTAAGGCGGTACGGTCCACTATTAGCACTAATTTGTTGTAATCGCTCCCGAGAGCGCTGGGAACGTGTTTATGCAACACTGTTCGAGTAAGGTAATTCTATATTACCTAGTAGGGCCCTACCGACTTTTTTTACTAAAAAAATACGTGTAGGTATCTGTAAATTTCGCTATAATTCATCATTATGATATAACATTATTTATTTATAAATTAACACAGTTTATTAAGATAAAATAGTACTTTATTAATAAAGAAAATAACAATCAAATAAATAAATAATAAATAAATAATGCTGGACAATTCACACAGCATTATCTAGCCCCACGGTAAGCAGAGCTTGTGTTATGGGTACTAGATAACTGATATACGTAATATTATACATTACATAGATAGATATTTTTTATTATACATAGAAAACACCCAGACCAACGGAACAAATTTCTGCAGATCGTACACAAATTTGTTCCGAGGCGGGGATCGAACCCGCAACCTCTTGCGTCGCAGGCAGACTCTCGCCCGCTGCGCCACTGAGGTCGACAAATAATAGGAACAAATTAGAACTAGTATTTACAATTGACATTGGTAACTCAACTGATCCATATCAATACCAGTCCCCAAGACGCTGGCTGCATTGCCCCGCTCTATGGCAATATTGATACGCGAAAGTAGTATTTTTGATTTCGCAATCTGAAATTTTTATCTACCGATTGACGAGAAATTACTCTCTATCATCATTATACAGCAAGTATCGTCAAAAGTGCGCTAATGAGCGGCTCAGTAGAACCGCAATCTCGCGCCATCTGTGTCTAATCAACGAATCGAGTTAATTAAATCGCGTTGGCAATATGGCGGCGGGTGTAATTGCTATTAATAAAGCGCTCCTGTATAATTAGACGCTGGCTTGTGCGGATTGGCTACCTAAAAGCACAGTAAAGCATCGCCAAAGCTGGTTTACTTTACCTACATCCTTTACTGTAAAAAAACAGTTAAGATTAACCATTACCTTATTAAGTACCTATTTTTGCTTTTTATTTATATTAAAGTCCTTTGTAACAATGCATCTTTTCAAAAAGCTTTTAAAGCTATATCCCAAATGGTGACTGACTCGGCTATGTTTAAATGTACTGTGATGTCAGATGTGATCTCTAATCACGACGTGATAACATTGCGCTAATGGCGAACACAGATATTGCATAATCACATCCAATTCTATCGCGGGCGTCATAATTTAATAAACACGACTTCCAATTAAAATCGAATTCTGCACTAATTTTATATCTCTTGGAACATTCGACAATAATTACAATATTATTATCTATGCTTATGGCAAATACGACTTTATAGCCGGTAATGGGCTAGGTAGTAAACTAGTCGGTAAGTGATTTCTGAAGAAACGCAAATTGTAGCTTTTAGAAATAACAATCGGAATGAGTAAAACAAAACTGTGTACCTAAGGATGCATGGTCGGCGAAGTTTCAATAGTCCATGCAGAAGATTCATCAAATGAGACGTCGAGGAAAACAATGATTGACGAGTTCGCACCTCGGCTCGTGCCTTTCTAATTAAGACGACATGCGTCCGCGCACTGGTGCAACTCTTCGCGCTTGTTTAACTCACAATCTCACTAATTTTACCCTGGCATCGTCTTCGCCACACGTAATTATCTCGTTAAAATTGCAAATAGAAAATTTTACGTACAAAAAGGATGCTATCCACATTCAACAATAAAAAGAAGCTGACCATTTTTGCTGCGAATCATTCCGTATTCCAAACGTTGAGGTTTCCGCCATAAAACCATTCATTTATGTAGGTAAATTTAAATATTATAAGCATTATTTAAATGTCACTAATTTATGGGTAGACTTTAGATTTCAGCCGCGAAAATGCATTTTAACAATGTCTAACCAATAAAGCTGCGTTGTAAGCGTACGGCCTTATTTCTGTCTTCAGTATCTGCTCATTAAAACGCCTCGTGTGCGTGCGATGTCCTTTTGCTTTGAGAGTGTTTTCCGCTAACTTTTGGGTGGTAGGATGATGAACGACGTCAGTGTCCATATATCATTGCGGTAATATATCGCGCGGTGCGGCGAGTGTCGCCATTAACGCAAGCATGCAATTGCCCGTGCTTGATGCTGTGGCTAAGCTTCGTTCTTTTCAAAGAAGTTTCTCACAAATCGACGCACGCGACTATTGCTCTACCTACCTACATAAATCTTATTAATAAATTCTCATTTTCGTTTTCTTTCGATCTCGTAAAATCATTAGACGTTTCTACATAAGCGTCTCTCACTTGTCACGTTGGCTTTGTTGAGTTCTACAATGATAATTGATTCGCTTTGAAGCAAAGAAACGTTTTCTTTATGAAAAAGTTCCAATCAGAATCTTATTGTAAATCATAATATGTCTGCAGAATCATAGTTTTACACGTGGGTGGTCTTTGTGAGAACGCGGTTCAAAGGTTACATTCCGATTTCAGATTTCTCGTTACATATTCAGCTAAAGCAAATAGTCAAGCCTCGTCCGTCCGTAACCTTGTTTTTGGCTAGAAAAAAGTAAGAGACTGGTAGATTATGCTACATCTCAGCTTACAGTAAAAGATTTGTTGTTTCCGTTCTCGCCGCTTCAATGGCTCCCATTTTATGTCGATTAAAAGATAGAGTTTCACGCGGCTACTGCTACTGAAGCCAGTTTTTGTGACACTCAGCTCTGCCCACAACGAGTTTGTTATCGTCTGATCAGTTTCTGACAGTATTTTAGTGATTTCTCATAAAGCGTGTCGTTGATCTGGCTGTGGGTTTTGATTACTTTATAAATACAAATTTTGAGCGAATGCAACATTGCCTATATAGATGGAGGGAAAAGAACAACAGGAAGCCACATGAACATACATAACTTTGATGGGGCTGTAATGTCAACCAACCACAAGCAATTTCACTCACTGAACAAAACATACACCTTTACAAAAATGTCTCCCCATTCATCTTGCTCGAATGAGAGACGTTAAAGAATGTCTCCCTAAAGAAACTAGGGGAAAGACTCTTTAGACTCGAAATCGTTTGAAACCATACTCGTAAACTGAAGACACTTATTAGTGTTCTGTAAAAATAGATACCTACAACTTTAAATTCGTATTATTTTTTAATCTATTTGTTTGGTACATTAGCTAGCGGAGCTTTACTTTGATGCGTCAGTTTGTAAATAAGGTTCATGAACTGTGTTGAAGAACGTAACAGCAAAGTTTATTTCGCTAATTTGCTATCCAATAGCTCGCGCCGTGCCTAATAAGCAAAAGCACATTTGAGCCGCTTTTTGCATGCAAAAATTTTAGTTCAACCAAGTAATTGTCGAATAATTGCGTTAATGTGAAAATATACGCTTTAACATAACAATGGGAGTCGATAATATAGAAATGTGCATTGTGATATTATTTACGTTTCACGCAATAAAATAATGCGCAATAAATAAAAGAGCGTTTGCACCAGAATACACTGATTCCGCGGCGCTTAAAATGAACTTTATGATGGTTTACATCCGGCTATCTTTCGCCATTCTTAGATACAGATAGGTGTGATCATTTCGTATTCAATTATGTAAATAAAAAAGATTAACCACATCCAAAATAGAGGTAGAGTCATCGAAGTCGTTTTGTACTCATTTATTGTTGTGTTGTACAGACGTATGTTCCCGACGGTGCGCGTGTCGTTCGCGGGGTGCCGCGCGGAGGCGCGCTACGCCGTGCTGCTGGACGTGGTCCCCGTGGACGGCAAGCGGTACCGGTACGCGTACCACCGCTCCTCGTGGCTGGTGGCCGGCAAGGCGGACCCCCCCGCGCCCGCAAGACTCTACCCGCATCCAGACTCGCCCTTCTCCGGCGACCAGCTGCGCAAGCAGGTCGTCTCCTTCGAGAAGGTTAAACTCACCAACAACGAAATGGATAAGAATGGCCAGGTCAGTCACACATCAGTCAACTTTTTTGGTTCGTCAATGTTGCTGAAGCATTATACACTTAACTGGCGTTACTTGTCAGTAAATACCAAAGAATTCGCACAACTAATGAAAAATTTGTCGTTTGTCAACAGTTGGTTCTGAACTCGATGCACAAGTACCAACCCCGCATTCACCTGGTGCTTCGACGCGAGGGAGCCGTCAACGCGCCCATCACAGATCTCGATCAGGAGGAATTCAAGACTTTCATCTTCCCCGAATGTGTCTTCACCGCAGTCACAGCTTACCAGAACCAACTTGTGAGTACCCAAACATCTCTGTCGAACTTATGGTTCAAGCATACTTGTTTGTTTGCCGTCACAAATCTACGTCTTGTTTCTATCATTTGATTTCTAAAATAGATCAGAGAGACAAACGTTTTAAATTGCATAGCGTTGTCGGGTGACTATCGACGATGGCTATTTCAGTGGCACTAATTGCATCTCGCTGAAAGGTATGTCCACTCTGAACAAAGGGAGGTGGCACATAATTTTTGTGTATGGACGGCCACACGCGGGCGTCGCTGACGACGGACGGACAGCGCGGCTGATGCACGCTTGACACTGACGATTAAAGTTTTCATCCGTGATCTAAATTAAGCCCTAGTCGATGTCCAAGACGAACGCGTTCCATCGGAACCCCGGGTGCACATTTCAACTGTCTACTTAAACCTGGCCACCATTCTCAAAACAATCAGTCGTGGATACTAAAACTGAGATGTTTTTGCCTTGATATTGGTGTGTTTATGGAGTTGATTGTATCCCCGCTCCGCTCGTGCGCCCGCTGGTTCCGTGCCCCGCCGCATGTGTCGCCACGCGCAATTAATCCCCTGTCACAAAAGCGTTTGGGCGTCTCCATAATACATTTTGCTCCTTTTGCCTCTCCTAGTAAAATAATTAGGACGTTTTGAGGATCATAAAGGAAGTTACTTTATATCGACAACGCGGTACATAAATCTCCATTCGTTCAGTCATTCGTTTGTTAATTAGCTGTTTCAAGTTTCAGTTTAGTGGTAACATTAGATGTTTCAGTTGCGTACCCTCCAAGTGGAACGCATTGGCTGTTGTACGAGATGATTATTTTAGAATATTAGAGTCAACTTTATTCAGAATCAGCTCATAGACATTGCGAATTTACAAAATTGTTGAAGTTGTAAACTTTCACACTTCTTTATCGTAACACCTGCTAATTAAAAGGTTAACTTTAAAAATAAGTTAACCAGTAAATCAGCAGATCGCCCTGAGTAAAGGTCATGAATTATAGAGATAGCTATCAACAGTGTGCCTAGGCTCTCTACTGGACCTTTATAGTCGGCTTGAAACGACTCCCCAGGGTCGACGATTATTGATTTCCATTGATTCTAACGCGCTTCTAGATTTACGGCTCCGACCAAGGGACATCGCAGACCATTACTGGCCTAGGTATCGTTATATTCTTCTTACTGATTTATAGTTATGAGCGCGCTTGCTAGGGAGGCCGTCACTTCTTTCTAGTATAAATCTTTTAATTCGTTTTGTTAGATAAGTGTGAGGAGGCAATTCAATAAATACTTTTAGATGGAAGGTATGACATTATAAAGTTGAAAACTTCACTGTAAAAGGCATATCAGGCGTTCGATCTATCGTGCGGGAGGCCGCGGCACCGCATGCGCATGTTGCCTCGATTTGGCTGACGTCACACCTCTGACAGCTTCAACATTTGTCGAACGTCGGAGATAGTGTCACTGATAACCCAATCCCTTACAACAATAAGAATACACTTAGCATGTTTGCACCTGCGCTCTGCCAGCCAGCGAGATCGATATGACTGTGCCCGCATAACTTAAAGCGGCCCACTTAGACACCTCGATACAAATCTATAATCCCACTTTGAATATCATGAAATATAAAATTTATTCCCAAGAAAAAAAGTGTCACCGAATTTTTAGTCGTCCGCGACATTTGTTAAATCGATTCAAAATGAAACATCATTATTGGTGCTTTATCATACTGGAACGTTGATATGAGACGAGATAAAACATTCAGTAAAAAAATATGAATAGTGTTTTTTGTGTATCGCGGTGTGAGACGGAGCGTCGCCGGCGCGCGCGCCGCGGGGAAGTTTCGCGGGAAAGCGAGCCCTGCTTTAATATTTAACATCTTACACCCACCACACTATTGTTACGATGTACATTTTCTGTTGGATCCTTTGTCTGGAATTGGACTCGCTGCGAGGTGACAATGTTTGTTAACGTTTACGCATCCTCAATGCACACAAAGGTGTTTTTATAAGCCGATGACTTGTGAATTTGTTATGATCGATTGGTCCTTTTGAGTAAAACTTGCAAATAGGAACTTCTTACTATTCGATCAGTGTTAACTCAAAATTTACTCGCTAATGGTATTTCTACTCATGGAAATTATATTTTTACATCTCATAAGTATAAGTTGTTTGTTGTTTTAGTGTTGAATCTCAAATTTAGTCCAAGCTGTTCAATGTAATATTCAAATTCGAGTTTTCTATGAGATAGGTTCTCAACTTAAAGTTATAAAATTGATTCACTTTATTCGAAATTCTAATAAATTCTTCAACTAATTTCCTGGGTACCAGGTACGTTTTATACAGAAACCACGTCAGCAAATCTAATCGTTGAAGCTAGTTGGGTAATACTTAATATAACGAGGGAGTATCTATATTCTATACGAACAAACATAACTTTTCTATTTAAATAGGTACTTTCACTTACTTGCTCGTAACAATAACAATTGACAGACTTACATACATGTCCGTCACCAATAGTAAAATAAACAGATTAGAGAAATCGCTGGAGTGTTATTGTGGTCATGCAACGTCTACCTAATACTTGGATTGAGAAGATAATCACGAAAATAACTGCGTCTGCTCCATGCACGTAGACGAAAACCCTCTCAATAGTCACTTAATTGAAATTTATATCTCATTTCTCAGTATCAACAATCAATATTCTAAAATCTTCGAAGCAGTGAGCATCCACAAACGAGTTCTACGAGAATATAATCGAACAATATAATGAAGGAGTAAAGGCAAACACAATTTCAATAACAAAGGGGAGCCATGACAAATAAACATATTTCACGGGCCAAAATGGCTGCGGTCAGGTGTCATGAGTTCCTCCCGCGCACCTCCGCCGAACTTCTTTTACTTTTTAGTATCGATTCATTCTTTTCAATGCAGCTCGTTTATATTTGTTTGTCGCCTTATAATGCGTTTAACTGCGATCATTTTGTCATTTTCAGTGGAAGCTGTAGAAAATAATAAACTGTCAACATTTATCACAAAAATAGTCGGGTAACAAGTCAACTTGGGGTTTGCAGAGCAATCAATATACTGTAACTACTTACCATACAAAATTGTTTATAAAACATTGTCAATCTTTTACAAAGAAGAGCTTTAGCCGTTTCCATATCCAAAATCATGATAGGGTAGATCAAATTATATTTAATACAAATAATCTTAGAACCATGAATACATATGTATATGCTTGGACGCACAGTTGATAAGAAGGTTCATAGAATCATGACATACGTTCCAACTTCGGTGGACTATTAGCTAAGATTAATCATGTTCACAAAGCAGCCAACTTCTTGCTAATATCATAAAGCCAAAAGTTTGTAAAATGGGATTTTAATTTTCTTACTGAGATCTCCAAAACTACTGAACAGAATAAGAGATTAAATCTGGCGTACATACATAGCCTAACTTATCTAAGGTAGGCTACTTAGTCTACCCAAAATACCCATACGTAGCCGCAGGCAAAAGCTAGTATTCAATGTACAACTCGATAACACGAAACTCACATAATTCAAAAATACAAGAAGTCAATGTACTTCCTAAGAGTGGATTTAAAATAATTTAAGATGGAATTCATTTATTGGGCTTCCATCCTGTTCCCTCTTCAGGGGTATAGTTGAGCCATAGTAGTTCGATCTCGGTCTCTCGTGCCATCGATCACTTTAGGTGTGACGTCATGCAGAGCCGTCGTGTGCGGCCGCCTCGATTTATTGCGCTTGCGCACAGTTTCTATAGAAAAACTACTATTTTGTATTAGCCGAGACGCAAAATTCTAATAGGAATAAATAATTATCTACGCATGGTACACCTTTTCCATCAAGGACGTATAGAATAACCCTTTTCGCTGAGCAAAGGACAAAAGAGATTTTATGCTTTACTTATTTTTTAGAGTCATAGTAGAGTCAATGTCAGCTGTCTTTGACGGGAAAATTAAAAATAACTTTTTATAATTTG
The DNA here is from genome assembly GCA_946478455.1 of Eupithecia vulgata. Taxonomy (NCBI): domain Eukaryota; kingdom Metazoa; phylum Arthropoda; class Insecta; order Lepidoptera; family Geometridae; genus Eupithecia; species Eupithecia vulgata. Next base: position 6,279,485 of record OX297862.1, on the reverse strand, counting down.
TTTAATTTTTTGACAAACGCATACATTCGAAAAGCATTGATGAATCAAAACATTTATAAAATAAAATTGAAATGTGGCAAATAGCATATTACTTGATATTCAAGTACAATAGAAACATAAGTTACGTGTACGAGTGTAAAATAGATCTTCTGCTCAACGTTGGTCCCATTAAGGAACTTCTTAGCAGACTCAACAGAGACCTTCACCCTTAAGTAACAGCTGACGAAATGAAAAGTGAACAACTGAAGACCCACGCAGATCTACAATATGTGGATGTGCAGAATGATAGTCAGGTTATTAACAGAAATAGCAGACGATTTGTACAACCTCCATACGATGAATCTAATACTGTCTGTAGGAACAATCAGAGAAAACTTACAATTTATAGACGTTCTAGATGAAGATGAAGCCTATACAAACGACTGAATTGCAAACTGTCTAAAAGAAAATAATAAAATATATGGGGATGATTTGTATTCCAATGAAGTTTTTGTCGTAATTTATGCTTTAATCGTATTCAGCTGTTGAATTGAAAGAGTAACAAAATCTAATTCCTTTAACTGTAAAAAGTCAAAGGTCAGATTGAATGAAGGTTTGACAATCCTGCTTGAGTGCCTGCTAGAGACACATTAGTATACTATATAGGTAATACACGTACATAGTAAGACACGTTTTGCTTATTAAGAATTTGGGTAACAAACTGAATGGAGAATGCATTGCGCATTCTTCTAACATAAAAGGGGGGGGGGGCGATTTCTAAGCTCTATACTAACGTACTTTCCAATTCATTTGGAAACTATACCGTTCATTGTAATGACATTACGCACTCATAATAGGATAAGAAATAGCTATGTTAGTATCGTTTTAGTTTTTCATAATACAAAATCAACATAAGAGCGAAAGTAATAAAATCGCTTGAAAGTGGATAAAAATGAATTTATCGCTCTTATTTTAATGATGATTTTGTATTTTGCAAAACTAAAACGAAACAAATAGATATTTCTTATCGGATTATGAGTGCATAATTTCATTACAATTAATGGTATAGTTTCTAAATGAATCAGAAAGTACGTTTATATGGGAGCTTACAGGTTCGCCCCCACCTTAAGTAAGTAGGTATAGGTAGGTAGGTACTTGTCAATGCCACATGCAGTGTTCATTATTTCGGAGCGTTTACGAGTTATTGACAATAAAGCAGCGGCTTTCTCGAAAACGTCGTTATACGGCTCCCAGCTGTAGGTCGTTCCGTGTATGCTGTGCGAATCTTTGACTTCGAGGCAAGCCTAGTCACTTTCCCTGGTTTCATTTGCAGTTATAATAAAGCCACTTATAAATACTTACTTAATCTTATAAGATCAATATGAATTGTCACGACCATACATTTATGTAGGTTAGAAAATTTAAAGTTCATAATTATGTATTATGTTTGCAGCAAACTTCAATAAAGGGATGTACTAGTTGGTACTTGCTTACAAATAACAGAATGAAAGAAAGAAATATTGTATTGTAGGTTTATAAAAGTTGTAATAAAGAATACCTATCAAATGAACTTTCTGACTTTACCTTAAATAGTTTTCTGTTATTTTATACCTTAAATAGTTTTCTGTTATTTATGGTATAACCAGAGTCCAGATGCTTAGAAATAACGTTTTATGCAATCGATGAAAATGCTCATCAAAATCATTATGACTCGAGTTTATCTTCGACATTTCATACCGTGTTATATGCACGTTTGAAACGAATTTCATAAATTCTAGGAAATAGGTAGGTACATAAATAATCGAGCATTGTCTGAATTGTAAATCTAGCTAGTTTTAATGTGAAAGGTTTTAAAAACCGTTTGGTTAAGGTACCTGTTTAACTGCGGTTGGTATACCTATTAGGTACTTTAGCACGAGGTTAGATGTCACTCGTCGTCGCACTGCATCAATCAATGCGATGCGCAGCAAAAGGAGCGCGGGCGCATGTTAACGTGACATTTATTTATTCCCCCGATGTTCTTGTCTTGTCCCGCTCGACGCGTCTCTACTCATTTACACAAGTTACATGACAACTGGCGTAGCTTTTTGATTTATTTTATTGATTTATTAGACTTTTGGTCTGTTCTTATAAATTTTCAGCGTGTTAATTACTATAAGTCTGGTTTGATGTTGTTAAACCTAGTGCGGTGAGCGGTTTTATTCTCGCTGGTTGATGAAAATCTAGAAACGACTAGAAACCTGCTAAACGATTTCCCTAGTGGGTACTATCGCAATCTTCCTAGCTAGTTATCCCATGTAGTGGTGGTAAGCATTCCTAATTGATTTCCTCCACTTCCCTCTATCCTCATCTTCCTCTTCAAACTTTGTCCACTAAATATTTAAAAAGTACTACAATAGATAATATTGACGACCGATGTGACGCGGTGGGCAAAGGTCTGCCTGCGACGCAGAAGGTTGCGGGTTCGATTCCCGCCTCGGGACAAATGTGTGTACGATCTGCAGACATTTGTTCAGGGTGTTCTGATCGTTTTCTATATATAATAAAAAATATCTATCTATGTATTGTATTATATTATGTATATCAGTTATCTAGTACCCATAACACAAGCTCTGCTTAGCTTGGGACTAGATAATGCTGTGTGAATTGTCCAGCATTATTATTTTTTTTATTAAATCACCCGTAGTATAAAAATTTTTTTGTTTTTCAACTTAACAAGTCGTTAGTTTTACTTCTGTCATTGTTTAATTTAATGTAGAGCATTTCAGTGAATCGCGCTACGTCTTCTCATCTCCTTGACGCCTCTTTTTGTGATATTTTTTGTTTCCCGCCCGGGAATAATGTCATTATGGCGCCTTTAATGTTGTCAGTGAGCGGCAGCCGCCGCCCAAGGCGAATGTTTGTTGATACTTAAATTAGGTTGTTTTGACACGCCTTGTTCAAATGTTCGTACTAAATCTAATATACATCACAAGATAACAAACTCCTTATTAGTTATTGTTTGAGTTGTCATTTAAAGTACCTCAAATCAATTTAAGCATAGCAACTCTAGCACAGTAGCCATTGGTAGAGCATAAATTATTCAGTGTATGTGCATATATTGCATCTATTATTGTCAGTTGCTCTACTAGGTACCTCTCGTTACCGTGAACGGAGAGCAGGCGCTTCGAGCGTCCATTGTATTCAATGACGTTTGCCAGGTGGGTGTGCAAGCTAAGTAGGTAGCTGGCATGTGACCCTCGGCCTCGGGCGGGCAGCAGATCCAATGTCCTCTCAAGGACCTCGTTTGTACCCATTTGGTGTCATATTAGAATACGTGACTCAAAAATGTTAATAGCTGTCATGCATTTATTCATCCTATTGTACACTTTTGTATGTTATTCTAAGCGCGCTTAAAATAGTTATTCTTTTCAAAGTTAAACGTACTACTTACTACAAAGTTACAAACGTTCTTTTTATATTCTCGCCGTAACTATTTTGGAAATCATTAGTCTTGGATGTCACATGTGCTAGTGAAATTACTCACCGCAAAATCGGAAACCTGTCACAACTGCTCAATATTTTCTTATTTTTATCATCTCGCTTTGATGCGTGACAATGTTAGGCGAATCATTTATCAAGAAGTTTAGTAGATTAACGCGCTCCGCATAAACTACTAGCACATCAAACAAAAAATAAATAACTTCAATGGGTATTAAGATGTTAATTGTCTCGGGAGAGGAATGCCCGACAGTAATGATCGTACTCATACGTTTGTTACCGTGATATATTCGGTTGTCCATCTATTTTAGAATCACTGGTGTCACAGTTTGTCATAAGCACAGCCGTTAGACATCGAGTTCATCGTTCTAAAATAGCTAGCTAGTGCGAAGTTGTTAGAACAATGCAATTAGTTGTGCGAGCTGTAGGTGGACTAGTGCGCTGGTATGGCTGGCTGGGAGCCGTAGATCGCAAGCGGCTCAATCACCAGATAATTACCGCCGGCGACTGGACACGCTGAAAGATTGACACTGCGCGCTCCCGATGACTTGTTTATTGCGATCCATTAAAACATACTTTATTTTTTCTCACCTTGTCTCATCATAAAAATGCCAGTGCTAAAATTAGCTGCATATTGGTTTAATTCGATATTAGGAGAGACGCTATTAATGGAGACTGGTTTCTCGGAGGGTTTATCGTAAATATTGTTCACAAATTGTGTGGAGTCGCAGCGGGGTGCGACGGGCGCGACGCAGCGAGGGGGCGATTTTTCATCAACACTGCCTCTGCTCTGCCAAACACATTTTTTAACACCTCGTCCTTCTCTTAAATCAAACATTTACTTTATGGGTACATCAGCTCGTTTTAACGATTTCCTTAGTAACAATTTGCAGAATTTATGGACTTACCGGGCTTTCGACCTTTGCCACATTATAATGAGAAATAATTTTCATTTATGCGTCGTGTTTGTTTTTGAGTTTTGCTTTTGCAAAACCACATCCATTGCAATTTCGTATTTATTGAGTTTTAACTCTTGTAATAAGGTTGCTTGTAAAATTGACATCAATATAACGCATTGTTCTTTTGTTTCAGATCACGAAGCTGAAAATCGACAGTAATCCATTTGCAAAGGGGTTCCGTGACTCTTCACGTCTCACTGAGTTCGAGAGGTAACTATCATATTGTTATTTTGTTGATTCAGTCAGATTGAGCATTTTCTTTTTTTCTTTTTGTTGTTTTCTTAAACTCGTTAGTTTTCATTTTTGCTTCTACTTTTATATGTTACATAGGTTTGCTTGGTAGCTAATTTTATGTTTTACATGATCACAGAAGCCATTCGTGATCCGTATCCGATTTGTACCTTCATGTCTGCAATTATGTCTCCATCGTGAAGTAATATCTTCTGCTTTGCTATTTCAACTCATATAATTTAATAACAAGACAAGACCTGACTTTTGCATCTATGTAATTCATAATTTGTTATACAGACAGACATTTTCTAGGTACTTACCTATTATCTTGACTTTGTTTTGCCTTAATTTATTATCTTGCATTGATTTGTTTACTTAGACCTTTTTTTTTGTTTCTTGAGATTCTATGTCACTGGGGAGCAAGACCGAACATCATACTTCCCCGACGACAGGCGCCTCGGTGCCGCCTATCATAGGTACTTTTCACGCTTTCTCATCATGGTTTTTCATACCGACCGGCAAAAACTCAACGTAAATCTGAATTTTCAGGGAGACGATGGAGTCTATGCTGGCAGAGCAGCATTACCTTCGGTCACCGCTGCGGCCGTTCGATCTGGACCAGCATAACAACAACCTGACGTTGGAGGAAAAGGCGATCTTAGCGGCAAGGTCGCAGCTGTTTCTGCGCGCCGCGTACCCTTTGTACGGGGTGCCGGCGGCGGCACTGTGGGGGCAATGGGCGTGCTTAGCGCCGCAGTTGCTGGCGCAGCAGCACCTCGCGTCGGGGTCTGGGCTACAGCTGCCACGGCCGGTGTACGCGACGGGTGCGCCGGGTGGTGCGGCGGGGGCGGCGGCGCTGGCTGCGCACCGCTTCTCCCCGTACCCGGCGCGGCGCGGCTCGCCCGGCTCCTCGCCCGACTCGCTGCGAGCTGCCAGCGCCAGCCCGCTACCCCCGCACGCCCCGCACCTCGCGTTGCACCACCCCCTGCCCCCGCACACACCGCACCCGCCGCACAGCCCTACCTAACAACGAAACAACCGCATCTACTAATTTACACATTCGGAACTCCCCGAACATCGCTAGCGGTGTTCGGTGAGACAACATGACTGTTAGCGGAATGAGTGATTTTTTGAACTTTACGGACATGAAGTGATGATGTATATATGTATAAAGCTATATTTAATTAAATAAATGTGTAATTATTGTTATTATGTTCCTAATAGATTGTCTCGTAGTGCTGGTTTCTTGTAAACTCAACTTGTAAGTGTAGAAAAGTAGGTGTTATTGAGAATTGGCATTTTTATTGCAGTTTGTTTGTAGGTATTTTGAGAATTCACTAAGTAGTTAAAATAAAAATCTAAATGTTTGACTTTGGTAGAGCTAATATTTATGATCACAAGAAGTTAATGTAAAAATACATAGAATACTTACACAAAAAATATAATGTGCAATAAAATTAAATAAAACTAGGTGTTTATGTAATTATTTATAAATTCGTGTATAGAACTTAAGCCTTAGTGTCTACTTGTACATTTCCATTCTGAAACACACGCTTAGGCATCTATGGTTGTTCATAGTTACTGTAGTGAAATTATAATTATTATAAATAATATATTGCTAAAGAATACAAAATTAAATGTTTGTTAAGATATATTAATTTCTTTCCTTATTTCATCCCTAGTTTCCTGAATAATGTTCTCTCCACCTTATTACAGGTTTGCTGAATGTTTACGAGTACAAAATTACTCAGAAAAAGATTTATAATAAACTTTTGTACATAATGAACTGCGAAAGTAAAACTATATTATTTTTAAAATAATGCCTGCCTCATTTCAAATGCATGCGTAACAATTAGATGTAACTATTTACTTGAAGACAAAAACAGGTAAAGACTTCGTAACTAACTTCGCAAACCTCCGAATAAATTTTAACCTTTTCATATGGTTATTTCTACCTATGTCTAAAATTCATTATGACTCAAGGTTTTGCAAATCTCACAACAAAATAATCTTCACTTACTTAAATAGTGTATTAACTTATCCAACTTCATTGGATAGAATAAGTAATAAGGATGTCCGGGAGGCTAAAAAAAATTTAAAGAAAGAGTTTAGTCAGCAACACCATATGACTGATAATTAATAACTAACAAAAATTAGAACATTTTAGGGTCCATTATGGCCTCCACACGGTCATCATAATCCTCGTAAACTTCGCGTAGAACCCATTAGAAGAATAACTCAAAAGAGCTAGAGGAAATTCCATAAGAATCCAGTAGTACTCAAAGTTTTTGATTATAATGATGGTTTTGGTTTTAATTTTAATTTTTGATGATGATGAAATCAGATCTAATTTTTATTTATTTTTTCTAACAATATGAATTTGCTATAGGTACCTAATTTATCGAATCTTATTTATTATTTAACTGATAGTGGAATTTCGAAGTTAATGTAATTTTGTGTATGTGTAATATGGATTATTTAATTAAGTATCTGAAATAAATGAATACAATACAATACAAAAGCTCCAGTACTAACCAGTCATCCCGTGAGTACGACAATGTTTAAAACTGTTAAAATGTCGGGAAAAATAGGTAAATAAACGCAATAAATACCCGCGAAATAGTACTAATCAGTATGTGTTCGGATCGCGTAATTTTAAAAATATTTATTGCATAAGAGTCGTCCGGTTCCTAGGTTACATGCAAAATTAAAACTAAAGAAACCAAATTGGTTCTGAACTGACGAGCTTCTGTTTTCCAATGCACAGAACTCCCCGCCTCGCTCTACTGACACTGAGTACCTACACAACCTGTTTGTTGTTTCAGGAAATTCCGCTAGATGGCAGTAAGTGTCGCGCAGTGAAAATAAGTGTGGCATTCTTTAACATGATATCCACTCAGGAAATATACATTCCTGCAAAGAAACCCATCTTTTCACTTTTAAAATTTCTCGTTCTTAATAATTTATTAATACGTAATAGTTTTTTTCAAAAGCGCATTAAATGGAGATGAGAAAAAAAAGATGTGTTGAGCAGAAAAATTTACAGTTCCACAAAAAAAAAACGTTCTGATCACTCTGTCTTCTGGTTTCGGATTGGATTTATAGGAAATTGATATAAAAGTCATTGTCAATACTAGTATAATTTGTTTATTCTTTAATTATAACGTTCTTTGACCTTATAAATAAATCCATAAATAAAAAAAGGTTTTTACCTACACATTGTATTCGTCATCATCATCATCAGCCTATACCAGTCCACTACTGGACATAGGCCTCCCCTAATGAGCGCCATAGCGCCCTGTCTTCAGCTTGCCGCATCCAGCATCTGCCAGCAGTCTTTCGCAAATCGTCATCCCACCTGGTCGGAGGGCGTCCTACACTACGTTTGCCGAATCGCGGTTTCCACTCAAGAACACGTTTACCCCAGCGGTTGTCGGTTCTTCTTGAAATACATATTGTGCATATTGTATTACAAAAGTTAATTCTAAATAAAAGGTAGAGTCATTGGCATTGATCCGTAGAGTCACACGGGGTAACTATTTATGACGACATGGGTATAGTCAGAATGTAATTGTATTGCGAAGATAGTTAAATAAAATAAATAAATAAATAAATAAAGATTTTTTTATTTGCGACGCAGGAGTTTGCAGATTCGATTCCCGCCTAGGGACGAATGTTTGTACGATCTACAGACATTTGTTCAGGGTGTTCTAGTCTTTGCTATGTATAATAAAAATCTATCTATGTTCATCAATTACCTATCTAGTACCTGCTCTTAACACAAGCTCTGCTTAGCTTGGGGCTAGATAATGCTTTTATTTTATTATATTAGAAATAAAGATTATAAACAAATTATACTACAACACCTATATCAATTTCCATAAAATCCAATCCGTCACCAAAAAGCAGTGGCCAGAGCGATTATTTTCCCTTTTTGTGGAATTGTAAAATTTTCTGCATAACATTTCTAATATCCTTATCTACAAACTGTGACAGATGCGAAATGGTAACAAATTAGTGCGACACGATAGGCAATTATGCAAAACGCCTATAAAGCTATCTTTAGGAAAACAAAGCTTCACCCTCGCCACTATTCAATTAAAATGATACTGTATACGAAAGATTCGAGTCACATAGTCCAAACACCTCGTACAGACTATTCAATCAGCAAGAAAAAACATTGCAATATTTTAAGACTAATGCTCCTTGTCGACTATACACTGCTTTATCAGCGCTGTTCGTAACGCAATGGAATCTAAATTAGTATAGCGTGTAGGGTAAAGTTGTGCTAGTGTGTACGGGGGCCAAGGGTCCGGGACATGGAATTATCCCGGCGCGTGGCCACATTACTGCGACAAATTTCACGTCCCCCGGGCCGGCAGAGGGCGCGGGATGCAACGCTAATCTAATCTGGATTGTAGCTAATAAATGTTGTACCAGTGACACGGCTCGCAGGAATTTATTGCTTGTAAAACTGTTTCCAATCGCAGATATTGTGGGGATGACTACATGACTCCAGTTGATAAGGTCTGATTGAATTTAACGTGTGACTGAATATTTCATTTGATTTTAGTGGCGGTGGTAATGTTCTTGCGATAATTAAATTTGTTTTATGATGAGGGTGGCTTGTGAGAATGGTCTCGTTTCGTTTGATGACTGACACTTTAGTTGATATTATAGGGGGCATAGTGATTCACTAGAAACATTTTAGAACTAGAAAATTAAACACTTAACATTAGAAAAATAAGCTAAGCAGCTTCCACACATAGAAAGAGAATAAATTTTCCGAAAATCTAAAACTAAACAAAACACATTACATACATTGAAGATTATAAAGTTTAAAGAACCATATCAATCTTTCAAAATGACATGCATTTTATCTATCCATGGTTCGTTTTGCAGGTCAGGCCTATCTATGGTGGATTAAAGTAACAGGATCAAGTTGCCAACACTATTATTGCTGAATGAATGTTGACTCAATGTTCTTTTTGATTGGTTGACTTATCATGTCAAGCAATCAAAAAGCACCCAACCTCTATAGGCACACTTGCACCTGATGTGTCCAACCTCCTTGTCAACACAATCACGTTCCATTTTTAAATGCACAGCCGTTAGAATACCGCTGGATTATCGGCGCTGCTTGACCGAGCGGGCACGTAGCTCCGTGTTATTGGCCACTCGCCTCATAATCCCCTTTCAAGAGTCGGTGTAAGCGAGCTACTTCGTTTGCCTGTGGGAGCTTAAAAACAAATAAATGAAAAAAACTAACATTTCATTCATTCATTTCATTTTCATTCGTTCATAGATTTTGACCGATTAAATCAGTTGATAATTGATTTTATTAAACAAGTAGATAGTCTAATTTTCCGTGGAAATTTGCCGCCACTTTTTTCTAGTAGCACACAAAAATGAGCTACTACGATGCCGTAACAAGCTGTTGTGTTCACTAATGTAGCCACTGTACGGGCGATGTTTGAGCAATGAGAATGCATCTCGTTTGCCCTGGCCCTTCTTGGCCACTCGCTCGTAATCCCCTTTTAATGCGAGCCCGAGTCGAGTACGTGTTCGGAATGTTATGCTCACCTTCTTCTGCTGCAGAGCATTCGCACTCCTGGCTGACGACGCTCGACGTCGGAAGGTGTTTTAGGAAGATGTGTCGCAGTTGCGATAAGGCTACGTGACGGTTGGAATTCGAGTTATAGAAAATTGTACTAGTAGTAATAATGTAAGGACATCGGTAAGTTTAGAAAAAAAATGGCTCTTTGAAATCTATTGAAACATTGTAAGTATCTACATTTTATGTATGCGATTGATTACAAATTTACAATAGGACCTTTACCGTGGATAATCCACGACTTTCCTTAATTTAAAAATGGTAAAATATTTTGATGAATACATACAAATATCCTTTTCCAATTACTGTTAACATTATAAGAAACAGTAATCGGAAAAACGTTCCTATCGAATAATATTTTTCAGTTTCAGTTTTCAAAGATCTTTATTTATAACCAAATAAAATTAATACAAATCCAGTGTTCATTTTATCCTAGATAATATTAAACTTAATTTTAAACACGTTTATAAGCGTAATGCTTTTTAAACTTATTAACTAAAGGGAATAGCGAATATCATACGTTGGTTAATCACTTAACCACTAACAACATGTTAAGTATCTTATTATAAATTCATGGAAGCGCTTTAGTCGAGCTTTACATTTTGTGTATAAAATTATAGTGTAAGATTCATGGCAAACATATCGAACCATATCGAATAATATTAAACCTTTTAAAAACCACCTCTTCTAACCGTGAGAATCTCTACATAAATACTTATACCTAACCGCTGTAACCCCATCAACATAAGGTAAGTAATATGAACAAAAGCTACCTCGCTAGGGTAGATGAGGGGAGGCTGGGTATAACGTCGCCTACCCACACATCTCCACATTTCAGTAAAACTGCAAACGTAACGGGCAATAAATTCACGTTTATCACCGCAAATATGATGTAGTTACTGAGTAGGCACCGGAGCGAATCGCGGGTCCAACGTTTACGCGACACGCTGGGCCTACTCTGTGAAATATTAACGCAAACGCGTACGTTTCTGGTACAATACTTAGGATATATGTATATGGACAGGTAAAAAGGATATATGAATACTTATAGACTAGGAGCCCATTTTAGTGTTTTCACAGATTTTTAAAGATTAAATCTAAACATGATGATGATGATGCTAATGATGTTCAAACATGATGATGTTTGGAGTGGGGGGAGGTCATGCTCAGCAGTGGACTATGTGTGCTGACGAGTAGTTGCAAGTGTCGTGATTACAATAAGTTTTATTTTGAAATATTAAGGAATAAAATTCGTTTCTGGTAATAATAACTTAAATATAAGTATCATCATCATCATCAGCCTATATCTTTATTCAGAAAGAAAATAACAATCAAATAACAAATTTAAATTAAAACTAGTATTTACAATAGAAACAATTAAGTTATCTGCAAACTGTTGCAAACAATCTACAGGTAGCTCAACTGATCCATATCAATACCAGTTGGAAGCGTGCCTAAAACACTGGCTGTATTGCCCCGCTGTATAGCAATGCTGATGCGCTGTGCCAGATACTCACCAGCTCTCGGGTCACGCGTCGCTTCGACCAGACGCTCAGATAATTTTTTGAAAACCCGGTGAGCCTCGGTACCCCACGAACCTAGGGTCTCGACTCCAAGGGGAGCAAATGTGTAGGCTCTGTCGAGACCTGCATATTTGCGCCTCTTGAGATCTTCGGCTAAATCTGCCGCCGCACCAGCCCTCACGGAAGTCCTAGGAAGATGGGAAGGCGCGAGTGTGTCGACACATAGCGCCCTGTCTTCAGCTTGCAGCATCTGCCAGCAGTCTTTCGCAAATCCTCATCCCACCTAGCCGGAGGGCGACCTACATACGTTTGCTGAGTCGCGGTCACCACTCAAGAACACGTTTACCCCAGTGGTTGTCGGTTCTTCTCGAGATATGGCCAGCCCACTACCACTTCAGCTTGCTACTTTGAGCTATGTATATAAATATAATTATTAATAAAAAACAATTTAAATACAAAAATAACATCATTATCAGCCTATACCAGTCCACTGCTGGACATAGGCCTCCTCTAATGAGCGCCATAGCGCCCTGTCTTCAGCTTGCCGCATTCAGCATCTGCCAGCAGTCTTTCGCAAATCGTCATCCCACCTGGTCGGAGGCCGTCCTACACTACGTTTGCCGAGTCGCGGCCTCCACTCAAGAACACGTTTACCACAACGGTTGTCGGTTCTTCTCAAAAATGACATAACATGGTGGAAATGTGCTCGAATTACAAATAATTTTGTATTGCGTTTGTAAGGGAAATTCATACTTCGCTGGCCTCTTAAGAGAAATGACTTCGAACTAATCAGGAGATAACTAACGATACCGCTCTCTATATAAAGTTAGATATTCACACATATATTATAAATACGAAAGTTTAGCTGGAAAGATGGATGTTTGTTGCTCAATCACGCCAGAACGGCTGAATGGATCTGAATAAAATTTGGCACAGAGATAGATTATAATCTGGAATAGCACATAAGCTATATTTTATCCCAGAATTCCAACGAGAAGGGAAACTATGCGGGTGAAACCGCGAGGCGCTGCTAGTGATACATAAATGAGAAAACTGCGTAAAATATGTCTCCTGTTCTCTTCTCTGGCCACGTGTCTGAGGTGGGCACATTATCGGAACGGAGCGCTAATGTAATGAACTTTTTTATTTATTGCTCGACGTTATTCATCGAAGTGCGCCGTTTATGCGCAGATATTGACAACGGGAAACGGTCTAACGGTTTCCCCACAATTTTTATTTAGAGCCCATTATTTTGACAGCCTTTAAAACCTGCACCCCTTTAAAGGTTTTATTGATGTCGCGGCTACAAACATTTTGATGCAATATGATGATTTTCGCAAAATTATATCATTTCACGTTTCAAACAAACAATTCGAACGTAGAAGATTTTCATACGATCGATCGTCCACCTCAGCCATCTTCTAAATAAACACAAAACTAGAAATCTTCACAAAGCTGAGCGCATATTGCAAGTCGATAAAGTCATTCTCGTTCAATAACGCGAATGATCTGACTTTCCCCGTTTTTCCTTTACGAATGTCTGTCCCTCCCTTCTCCCCTCCCCCCTCCCCTGACCTCCCCTTGCGGTGCAAAGTTGAGGGCATTAGCGTGTTATCGGCGGCAGTGGCGTGAAGAAGGCACCCACCTGATCCTGCATTACACCTTCGCAAACGACACCTCCGACTACGTTCGAATCAAGCTCCCTTCAACACATTGCTGGCTCCGTAACCACCTTCCTAGCTTCAGTCTGAACAAATCCTGTAACGTATGCAAAAAGGAAAATCGTCTACTTTGGTGCGAGTCCTTAATAGGTGTAACAGATAGTATCTATAAGCGTTGAGATGTGGGGATAGGTGGGAAGCGCGAACGTGTTTTGCAAGCCAGCCGAGGAAATAAGGTGTCCCCAATTTTACTTTGTCGACCGCTACTGATAGCAGATAATGTACTGTTACGAGGGAACTTTGCAAATGGAACCTTTTTCGGTACCTGGGACCGTACATTACCTTAAATATCTTTGTGTTTTAACTCGTTATGATGTTTTATATCAGAAAAGTTTGTCGAACCTATCTTGTCATATCACACTTTATTTATTTTAGAACAGAGGATACACTTAAAAACACAGTAAAAATCACATAACACTTAGGACCCTACCTCATTTGGACACCATGTGTGTCGACAAAATGTATGCATTTGTATGGAGGTTACCTCGCTTGATATCAGCTTGGTTGCAACTTCGCAACCAAATTTGTTGCTGGCAATCAAATCACATATGTAAAGAGCTACTTTGGCATCTCACTCACTGCACAACCAGTTGGTGGTGGTGTTTGTTTGGGTGTTTCTCGCTTGGTAGCTCAAGACATCACTGTGGCGCGACCGGAGGCGCCATCATGGTGTCCTTATGAGATAGGGCCCTAAGGTACTTTGCGGATTTTAATGTTTCTGAACAAATCCATCCATAAATTAGAATATTCATATTAATGCAATACCTAACAGGTTATGCTATGTTGGCTACAAGTGATTTATATCCACTGCAACTGCATCAGACAGTTTCATGATAACATTACAGCTTCAACTTCCATTCAGTTGAAAAGATCTTGCCTATCATTACGATGTTTCTTCCATTATAACGGCACATCGATTGCAATAAAGCTTCATCAATAAATCAGTCTTCGATATTGCGAATATTTCACACGCGTATCGTAATGCATTTCTAATCAAATCCGTGCGGTCAGAGGTAGGCAGAGAGCGAGCAAGTGTCGGCGGCGCGGCGGGGCAAAGGTCCCGTGGGCGCGAGCCCATTGACAGGTTATTGATACAAATAGTCGCGCCCACCCCCCTGGCCCACCACCCCGCACCCCCGCGCACCCCCACGCCCCGACAACACCAATAAAACCTGATTGATATTGTGTAAGTGCGCCCAGAAAATGTGGGAACTCGATTGATGTTACAGCCAAATTCGATTTGAGGAAAATTGAAAAGAAAGATTGCGGCAAACAAAATAACGCTTTATATGAAGTGGGTAAAGTTGGTTTTCGTGATAGCTTGGATAATTCTTAGCTGTTCCGGTGTCAAAGTTTGTGTATTGATAGTTAGAGGCGTGAATAGAATTGCTGGCCAATGGTGGTGGTTTACGTTCTTCCTGTGGAAAATTCTGACAGTATAGGTATTTACTGAGGGACGAAGAAATAGATTTAACTAAATAATAATCAATTTTAAATTTTGTAACATAAAGCGAAAAATCTGGTAAAACCTAACAAGATTTTTCTAGAAACCCGGCCCACTTCCACTCTTTGCCAAGCCCTAGTTGGTTACTACTGTTCCTTCTAAAACAATACAGTATTACCTACTCATACATAACCTTTATATTAGACCTACAAATGAACACAATGATTTCAATGAAATATATGAATAAGAATGTTTATTTCATAATTGACAGTTATAGCTGTTTTATACCAAGAAGTAAATGTAACTTTAGTCTTTGAACAGGTTTGGGTAAACTTTAATGTTTTCCTCTGTAGGTGGAGCTACCGGCGCTACAGTCCGTAAGAGGTCCCAAAGTTTTTCGATGGAACCGACAAAGATTTCGTGGCTTAGTTGGTTAGAGCCGGGTGCGCTCTACTGAGGGTGGGGCGCGAGTTCGAGTCCCGCTGAAATCGAAAATTTTTGGGAACTTATTTCATTTCTTAAAAACCCAGATTGCGGGCAAGCACTATAACAAAAAAATCCAATTTTATAACTCTAAATACATCTACTTGTTAACTTAGTACAAACACAATTTGACGACCTCTGTGGCGCGGTGGGCGAAGGTCTGCCTGCGACGCAGAAGGTTGCGGGTTCGATTCCCGCCTCGGGACAAATGTGTGTACGATCTGCAGACATTTGTTCAGGGTGTTCTGGTCGTTTTCTATATATAATAAAAATATCTATCTATGTATTGTATTATTTATGTATATCAGTTATTTAGTATACATAACACAAGCTTTGCTTAGCTTGGGGCTAGATAATGATGTGTGAATTGTCCAGCATTATTTATATTTATTTCATTATATATAATGAATATGAATAGAGGTTTATATATGTAGATCTTTTCTATGCGTAGATTTTGATTGAGACCATAACTTATTACGTATCAACTATTATGTATCTACCTACAATAGGTTACGGTAAGTGCCAATATAATTTTGACGGACAGGCCTTACCCTAACTGTGTGGGCTGCAATTAACAGGCAATAGGCGGTACCAGAAGCACACACGTTGCCGTAACCTGTCTTTAAACTCGCTGGTTTGTATGACATGTTGGGAAACTGACGCTTCTGAAAGTCCATGGTAGCATGTCATGCTTGATAACCAGCTTGCTTAATTTGACAGGGTCAGCTAACTAACACCGAGACGCAAGGCGACGCGACACTGTTTGAAATTTTTAAGATAGTAATTCAAACTATAATTTAATTAACCACGCGAAATAGTACATATGAATTAGTAAATAATGCTGGATGATTCCTTCCGACAACTTTATGTAAATACAGAAACACTTATGGGTTATAATTATAATATAACTTGAGTCATCATCCGGCGGGCCTTTACCACCGCTAACGTACCAGCTATTCTCGAACCGAATGGTCTGTTGCGTGACGATGGTAAGAGGCCTGACGGCATGACTCTAGTCCCATGGGAGTTGGGGAGGCCTATTGTGTGGGACGCTACATGTGTCGACACACTCGCGCCTTCCCATCTTCCTAGGACTTCCGTGAGGGCTGGTGCGGCGGCAGATTTAGCCGAAGATCTCAAGAGGCGCAAATATGCAGGACTCGACAGAGCCTACACATTTGCTCCCCTTGGAGTCGAGACCCTAGGTTCGTGGGGTACCGAGGCTCACCGGGTTTTCAAAAAATTATCTGAGCGTCTGGTCGAAGCGACGCGTGACCCGAGAGCTGGTGAGTATCTGGCACAGCGCATCAGCATTGCTATACAGCGGGGCAATACAGCCAGTGTTTTAGGCACGCTTCCAACTGGTATTGATATGGATCAGTTGAGCTACCTGTAGATTGTTTGCAACAGTTTGCAGATAACTTAATTGTTTCTATTGTAAATACTAGTTTTAATTTAAATTTGTTATTTGATTGTTATTTTCTTTCTGAATAAAGATAAGTACTTGAGTTAAACAAACAAATAACCAAGCACCATAGACAATAGATATAGATCACAGAGCGCGCGTCCACTCCCCGCGCTCTAATATACAAAAATTAGAATAAACTTTCGTATTTTGAATTCGAATTTTGATCAATTTCCAAAATGTCCAATTCCAATTTCTCAACCACAGAATCCGACCGAGGTGACCTAAGCGGTGAGCGCGGCTTATGATTTTGATTCATCCATATTGTTATTGTTAATCATTTTATTCATAAATTTTAGTACTTAATATAATAAACAGAAAATAGATATATTTTATCATACATAGAAAACACCCAGACCATTCCGAACAAATATTTGCAAATCTTACAAACATTTGTAACGTGGCGGGAATAGGACCTGCAACCACCTGCGTCGCAGGCATTCTTCCGTTACGTCACAGAAGTCGTCAGACTATCTAACGAGCCCCTAGCCTTACTCCGATAATAATAAATAATATTTTAACGCTGACTCTACCAAACGGATAACGGGTGTGAATGGCCGCCCTATTGTGGGAAAATATCTATTAAATATTTATGAGTACATCGAATATTGACTACGTTTCGCGAAATGTAATGTGTTGTAATGTCAGACGTAATGTGATGCGCGTTTTTATTGCACCGTTTGAACGACTGTACTTTTGGGGTTGCGTAATACTACATGTGAAGCACCTGTAACCTTAGCATATTTTAAAGTGAAATTGTAAACATTGCCATACAGCAGGGTAATGCAGCCAGCGTCTTGGGGACAATTCCGACTGGTATTGATATGGTATTGTACTGGTTTCATCAGTTGAGCTACCCTACAAGACACGCACGAATGCACATAAATGCACGTTTTTATAGATTGTTTGCAACAGTCTGCAGTTAGCTCAATTGTTTTAATTGTAAATACAAATTCTAATTAGTTTCTATTTTTTGCGTATAATTTTTTTTGATAATGTTGACTTCGCTATCGCTATATCGAAATAAAAAAAAAACGAAAGTTGAATTTATAAAATCATACGAGTTTACCTGCTCTATTTGTAAGGTCTCAGAGAAATAAATCATGTTTGAGATTTGTCCATCTATGAACTGATAAAAGCTGTTAATAATGATGATGATATAAGAAATGAGAACTTCATAATAAAATTACATCCGACAAAATAGCCGAAAGCCCCCATAAAAGCAATCACGGTTACAATTTAAATTATAGTAGCTGTACAAACGCAGAATAAATCAATTACAAATACCCGCGCGACAATTACATACACTTGTAATGTAAACTTGTTCTGCGGTGATTTGCCCTCCTACACACACACACAATACACTGGGAACACTCACGCACACCATCCCCATTGACCCCTGACGTTCCAGTAATGAGTGACAGAGTCGCTGTTTTAAAGTTCGCTTACCAAGCTCATGATATACACCAATCAGAGAACCCTCTGATTTAAACGAACTTCTTCCAACTTTATCTCAAAATAATCCCTAAGCTAAGTTTATAGAATACGTATTTGAGCTGTGTTTAATAAACTTGTTCAAGTAATTAAGCGACACTGTGTTTAAGTTTATTTTCGAAAAATAGAAAATAACAAAGACAATATTGAGAGATTATTGACTGAATTTGCTGAATTTGAATTTATTCAGTAAATATTTAATTTTGAGTTTTATATCTTTTCAAACAGTCCAAAGGGCATACAGGAAAAAAAAGGAACCGGTTTAGACACGTGCGTGACGTTCCTATATTTTTTTGTTACTTCTACGATTTTTTTTATATTAACTAGTGTGATCTTTATATAAATCACTTATAATATTATAGACTGGCACACCCAATTTGACGCTCTAGCGGAATCGAAACCAAATCAAATGGGTTCACCATCTGCGTTTGGCGCCCCCTTGTCAGTGAGGACTGTAAGGAGTCAGCAACTAACCTTTGTGTATTTTTATTTTATTTGTTTCAAAGACAAAAGTAACGTGTTGTTTAAGGCTGGGTATTCCTGTAGAAATGTCCGAATAATGAAAGCAGTCGTCCGCCAAGCCACCACGTTTCTGCATTTTGTATTTCATTAAACATAGTTATTAAGACGACCTCTGTGGCGCGGTGGGCGAAGGTCTGCCTGCGACGCAGGAGGTTGCGGGTTCGATTCCCGCCTCGGAACAAATGCGTGTACGATCTGCAGACATTTGTTCAGGGTGTTCTGGTCGTTTTCTATGTATAATAAAAAATGTCTATCTATGTAATGTATATCAGTTATCTAGTACCATAACACAAGCTCTGCTTAGCTTGGGGCATGCTGTGTGAATTGTCCAGCATTATTTATTTATTTAAGATACTCATTTTCATTTTATCAATTCAAAGTCTGAGAATTTATAAACGATTTTTTTATCTTCTAGTGTGATTAGTGTAGATTAAAATGTCTGACTAACCCAGGCGGTGCCGCAGGATTATGATGGCTACTTCGGTGTAGACAACAAAACACAGGGAAAGTATTGAGAAGTGCTAAAATATATGTACCCTCACAAAATACTCCGCTGAAAGTGAGTATTTAGCCTCAGGTCTCGATAAAACTAGTACATTAATGACAGAACATGCTGGCTTTAATGGCGTCCTCGACTAAAACTGTCGGTCAGACGTGAATAGTTTGCCAAAGTGTTTTGTTTGTTAAAATATTATCATGTGAAAGTGAAATTGTTTGTTAGGCCTTTCTGAGATATACCTGTGCGTATTTTAATGCTCCTATCCTACACGATGACGATTAGCCGTGTGGTGCCGGCTTAGAACTTGCACCACCCTAACTCTTCCCGTGGGTGTCGTAAGAGACATTTACCGGCGGGCGGGCAGCATCGCCTCTTGTAGAATAGATGTACCACCGAACTGCGATCCCCAATCCACATGCCCAGCGTGGGGATTATGGGCATTACCCCTCATGATATAAAAAATCAGGGGTCCCGCAGTGGACCATTATAGGTTGTCGACGTGAGGTTGAAGATGACGAGCATATAGGTACAATAGGTTATTTTACTCCATAACAAGAATAAATCTATTTATTAATGAGGGTAGTCAAACAGCAGTCGGTTTTTTATTTTTATAAAAGAACAAAATAATTTTTTTAATTCCGTTCCAAGTTGAATTTTGATTTGAATTTTTTATAGTCTGGTTTTAACACCAAGATATAGGTGCAATGTTATTACGTCTAAGGCTGTGTAGATAAACGAAAAGTATCCACTGTCATAAGCAACATCATTGCATATGTTTAGGGGTACCTACGCAGCCAAACTGACGTCGTCATGACCTCCGTCCAGCGCAACTTGAAAATGTAATTTTGGAATGCATTTCATGGCACTGATCGACTGTATAGAAATGTTGTATTTTTTAGTGGTTTATTAGCACCATAGAATCTAAATAACACACATTTTAAAAATCGGTTTAATACTCTATTGTAACTTTGTGACGGTGAATCTTTGTTGCACATTTTTAAAATTTCATATACAGAAATTAAGATTTAGGATAAAAACAATAAAAAAAAAACTTAAATTAAAGTCGCTTGCTTGGGCAAGTGTAAGCAGTGATTGACGTCTCTTGCAAAGCGCTCGTAAAACCCGACCTGGCGGAATGTGAGCGAATCGTTTGAATAATAGCACTTTATTTTATAGCGACAGCGCGTTAGCTGGAATCGACTCACCTGACACTAGAGCGATCGATAGATAAATCTAAAAATCCAACGATGAGTAAATCAAAACTGTATCCACACTGCTGTTTTATCAAGCAATGTGTATCCTCAGTCTCACCTCAACAGCATTTAATGGACGCCTGATAATCCTCTTTTCGGCTTTTATCTCAGAGGTAATGTCCATAATCCCCACGCTGGGCGTGCGGGTTTAAAATCGCAGTTCGATGATAGATCTATAGCATGGCAATGTGTATGTAATAATAATAATGCTGGACAATTCCCACAGCATTATCTAGCCCCAAGCTAAGCAGAGCTTACACCTTCGCCCACCGCGGTCGGTCGTCAATGTTATCAATAATTTT
This sequence comes from Eupithecia vulgata, assembly GCA_946478455.1. Lineage (NCBI taxonomy): Eukaryota > Metazoa > Arthropoda > Insecta > Lepidoptera > Geometridae > Eupithecia > Eupithecia vulgata. The sequence continues at coordinate 6,258,516 of OX297862.1, read as the reverse complement.
ATGTTTTTTATACAAAAAAAAACTGAAAACTGACTTGAATTTTCTGAATTAATTTCTGCCGTTACCGAACACAGCGCAGCCCAACCGCTATTTTGAAACTGCCATAGAGCATATTTTATAAAAAGTATTTCTAAGTTCTCACTTATGAACCAGGAACTCTACCCTGCAAGTTTCAAGTCTCTATGATTATAGTTTTGGGCTGTGACTTGTCTATGAGTCAGAACAAAGAGTCTTATAAATAAGGTGATTTAAATATTTTTTTGGGACATCATAGTCCCTCGGACATCAATCTTTTATAGGACTTCTTTGGAACCACTTACTATCTAAAAGTGACAGAACAACCTTACTCTGACAACAATTGGCAAAGATTTTGAGTAGGCAACAGACAAATAGGAATCATCAGGGAAGTAAAAGTATACAAAACGTTAGTCGTAGACCCTCTACGAATATTAAATTTCTTTGAATTAAATACTTGTAATTTTATTAATTGTTGGGACAACTCTAGGTTTAAAGTTCTAGCATACTTACTCACTTACGTTTATCACTACATAGTATAAAACAAAGTCGCTTTCTCTGTCCCTATATCCCTATGTATACTTAAATCTTTAAAACTACGGAACGGATTTTGATGCCGTTTTTTAAAATACGTGGAGTGATTCAAGAGGAAGGTTTATATGTATAATACATGCATAATATAGTAGAGGAACACTGACAATTTTAGAGGTTTCCGTGCGAAGCCGGGGCGGGTCGCTAGTACTCATATAAATTGTTATTGCAAGCAAAAACTTGTTTATAAATAAAACATCTTAATTTTTTCAAAGTGGGCGTGGAGTGGCCCGAATTGAATACACGCAAAGGACGTTTCGGAAAGAAACTAATTACATTTTATAATTAAACGAATATCATTGCGATAATTGGAGATCGAATGAGTAATTGAGTGTTAGCGTGAAGATATATTCAATACAAATAATACATTTATATTACAGCTGCTGGAAATGAAGCCATTAATAAACTGCAAATGTAAAATTGCTTTGTTTGCATGTTGGCCTTTGTATTTTAAAATATTAATAAATCACTCATCAATTACCTATACAGTTACTAAGACAGCAGTAAGGTCAATTTGTTGTAAATTAACAATTGTCGGAGTTATTAGTTCGATTCCCGCCTCAGGACAAATATTTGTATGATCTGCAAATTTTTGTTGTTGTTGTTCCGGAACTTTAGTATGTATTTTTCAATTTCATTCTTTGTGCGTTAGTAATATTATTTATTCTCTGATTGGAGCAGGCTGATGCTGAGTGGATTGCCCAGTATTACAAAATTTTGATTAATCTAATTTTTCATCATTGTATTATGTCGGCTTTCAACATTTCAACTATTCGTCTGACATTCCATCCAGGAAACGCCTATGACTAAGTATTGTTTGTCATTTTGTCTTAGTGGTACCTACTAAAGTATTAGAAAACAAAGTTAAGGTTTTTATCTGTTACATACAGTTTTACAAACAGCTTGCTAAAACAGTTTTGTTTTAGCAAGCTGAAGTGGCAGTGGGCTGGCCATATTTCAAGAAGAACGGACAACCGCTGGGGTAAACGTGTCCTTGAGTGGAGACCGCGACTCGGAAAACGTAGTGTAGGACGCCCTCCGACCAGGTGGGTTGACGATTTGCGAAAGACTGCTGGCAGATGCTGGATGCGGCAAGCTGAGGACAGGGCGCTATGGCGCTCATTAGGGGAGGCCTATGTCCAGCAGTGGACTGGTATAGGCTGATGATGATGATGATACAGTTTTACATTTTAGCTCAAAGACGTCCAGTACAAGTCTTAACACGATCACTGCTAGCGTCGCGTGACTGATCCGCATATCGCACTCTGTGTTTTCAGCCATGAAAGTGCTAATCTAGTCTAGTCTAGTATAAGCTTCCACTAAATATCAATGTATTCCTATGTAGTTACAACAATAAACCAGCTCAAAAATATTGAAAAACCTACAAGTAAGCTACAGATCACTAATCAGTATGCCACAGATTAATGATTTCAAATATTTTCGAACAAAAACGTGTCATTTGTCACAATGATGTTTTGATTGCGGCATCCCATCCTATGTAGGATTATGATTTTGATTGCGGCATCCCATCCTATGTAGGATTATGATTTTGACGGATCACCGACCTGTACCAGGATTGCAAAGCACAGGTTGGCACTATCAGGAAAATATGTTTAATGTAGAATAAAAATATATAAACAGAGAATCGATAATTTTTGGGACATTATGCTGCTTCATCATCATCATCATCATCATCATCAGCCTATACCAGTCCACTGCTGGACATAGGCCTCCCCTAATGAGCGCCATAGCGCCCTGTCCTCAGCTTGCCGCTGCCAGCAGTCTTTCGCAAATCGTCGTCCCACCTGGTAGGAGGGCGTCCTACACTACGTTTTCCGAGTCGCGGTCTCCACTCAAGAACACGTTTACCCCAGCGGTTGTCGGTTCTTCTTGAAATATGGCCAGCCCACTGCCATTTCAGCTTGCTAATCCTTTGAGCTATGTCGATAACCTTGGTTCTCTGTCGGATGTATTCGTTGCGAATCCTATCCTTCAGAGAAACTCCGAGCATAGCTCTCTCCATAGCTCGCTGGGCGACTTTAAACTGGTGGACCAGCCCTACCGTGAGTGACCACGTTATGCTGCTTCATCGTTCATTAATTGTATGTAACTCACTCATTCATTATGTAGTAACTTACTCGAAATAAATTGTTTTGTATTTTTGTATTTAAATAAAATAAATAAACGCACTATAAAGCAAAAATCTAAATATAATGTCTTTTTTATTATACGGTACGATGCGCAAAAATAATTCATTTAGTGGTAGAAGAAATAATACATGGGTACTAGATAACTGATATACATAATATAATACAATACATAGATAGATATTATTTGAAGACATTAGTATTGAACTATATTTTTTTTTTTCAAATTGTAACAGATGTTTTATACATACCAAACCTCTCAACAAATTTAATAAGTGTTAGTAAATTTTTTATTCAGAAAGAAAATAACAATCAAATAACAAATTTAAATTAAAACTAGTATTTACAATAGAAACAATTGAGCTATCTGCAAACTGTTGCAAACAATCTACAGGTAGCTCAACTGATCCATATCAATACCATATAGGTATTGATTGATACTATATATTGATATTTGTATTGAATTATTTTGCTTGTGATTTATTATCTTGACTACGTTACTGTATTAGGGTATAGGTGTAAATAGATTTGTGTAGATGTGTAGATTAGTGTTTTGAATAAATACAAAAAATTAAAATTAAATAAGTTGAATCAGTCGAATTCGATGGTATGGAAGTATTCAAAAGATAAAGCGTACTAGGATCTCCGTAAAGATTATTTGTAGCTATTCACACCGCAAACAAAGAGTTTTATAGTTTTCTAGCTGCCACGACTACACGTGGACAACCACGTGAAATTCGATTTCATATTTTGATACTCTTGATAAATTTCACAATTATTGAGAAACATTTAATTCTGTCTGTTTTTTGTTGCTAAATGAATGGTTGGTAGGTTTGATCTTGCAGGGAGCATGATCAAACCTACCAACCATTCATTTCTGTTAGGTATTCAAGATATTATTCAGTATTCGCTTAGAATAATGCAACATGATATGAAGAATATAATAGGCAATTTCATAGAAGAATTTCGTAAGGTTGTATTGTTACTGCGGTTTATTCCAGCAGCTTCTTTCTAGATGTGGAAACGATAACTTTCGGCAAAGGTGCGATGTCACCGACCCGATGTTATCAGCATTGACAAGTCATTAGGTACGGTTGCACTAACGATTTAAGAGAACTTGTGTGGATTATGTTTTAAGATGGATCGATAACTTGTTTGAGAACAAGCCGAAAGGATCCTTTGCATCGTGCATCAAGAATCAAAGTAAAATAGCTGTGTCATTCTGACAGCTCGAGCTTTGCTTACAGTATCGGCAAAAAAATGTTTGATTGTCAAGTGTTTGGTATCAACTATTTTCAACTATTATCATCAACATCATCTACAACCAGACTTCACCCACTGCTGGGTATAGGCCTGCCACTCCACACGTTCCTGTGCCCATCTCGACCAGGTTTTTGGTATATTTTGATCTTGCTGAGTATTTTTTCCATTAATATTCAAAAAGTAAATTTCATGATTGATCACGATCAGATGACACATCTGCTATGAAACGACTACGGCGTCCACAAATCTATGTACTTACCTACCTAGGTATTTATAATTAAATAAAATAAATAAATAGTTCTGGACAATTCACACAGCATTATCTAGCCCTAGCTAAGCAGAAATTAAGACTATTTGAGGTACTTATATACCTAATAATAACCATCATCCGTAATTCGGCTCCACTCTATATGTAGTAGGGGTAGTTACTCTATTAGTAAATTAGTAACACTACGTGATCTGCAAGTTCTGCCCATCATTACAAGTTCGTGAAGACGCCATTCGTTAAAAAAAATTAAAACACCGTAGTCTGTAATCCAACGAGAAACCCAAAGACCGATTTATTAACGAGTTAAGTTTCAAATAAAACCTCTCTAACAAGCGATTATTGAATCGAGGGAGAGACCTGATCGTGATGAACTGATGACAGAGCTTGCGGTTCACTTTCAATAACCCTTTATACGTCTAGAAACTCCAGTGCCACTCGACAAAGTCCTGTGCCAATCTCATCCAGATTCGCGCCGCGACGTTAGCGATAAAGTCTGCCCATCTCACCGCTGGACATCGACGCTTCGTACTCTGTTCTTCGACGCCATTCAGTTAGTGCCAAGAAATTATGTACCTTCTTAACTAATCACATAAAAGAACATGAAATTTTCCCTTTCTTAAACCAACTTCGATGTATAATTTTTAGAATATTTTTTTTTAATTGTTTAGTTTTTAGACTAAGGAGGTTACTACACTATTGCATTGGGTGCCCCTGTAAAAATAGCTGTACATTTTTATGAAATAAATAAATAATATGAAGGGTCTTAACATGATTGCACTGTCTTTTTTTAATTCAAAGGCAAAGACTAAAGCCAATGGCATGGTACGACTGGTTCATATTATCTAATGGCCCAGAGGTCTTTCCAATCGTGTAAATCAGGCGGTACTAATCGCGGAAACCCAATGCGTTTGCGCGGAGCATCCTCTTATCGTGATCATCTGCAGATATCCTTGCTGCTTTGTCCAGCGCCGCCGTCCTGGTACCTCACTGGCACTACAATGTAGTGTTCAATGACTTAGAAATCAGAGACTTAATAATAACGCAATCGTAAATTATATGAACCTACTGATTATGATTGGAGGCTGATAATACAGTTATTAATTTTTCGAAATGTCGGTCTCTACTTTACTTTACAGTTTACATTAGGTATCTGCGAGAAACGGAACGTAGGCTGTTTGAACTTAGGTACTAAGTAACAAATTAGATGCAACTATGAAAATATACAAACAAATGCAATGATTAAAACCTAAATTTTCCGTAAATGTTCCGTAATACCAAAAATGATTACTGAAAACTTTTTGTAATTTCGACAGAGTGCTGTTATTCTGTAACTAGACGTTGTAAAGTAAATATATGCAATACAACGACGATTTGGTTTTAACTGTAAGTCCATTTGTAAATAAATAAATGTAACCTATGTTCCTTATCAAACAAAACGGAACATGTTGATGTTTTTAATACAAAACAAATAAGACGAAAACATGTCAATTGTCAACGTAAAGTTATGCAAAATCGCATTTTGCATATGTTTGCTTAAATATCAGTATAGGTGTGTATTATTAAGAAACAAATTACCAATGACCTAAATATACTATTCAAATACAAATAACAACAGATGCTCGAATTTCAAATCATTTTGGTAGTACGTTTGTATGAGCAAATCATCATCCTCAGGGCTCTTCATTGCAATGCGCAGATACAGCTACGACTTTTCATTATCTTTATTGTTCCCCTTTTTCATAGTCCGCAGCCAATCGCTAGTCACTCATATTTTTTGTGTACGTGTCCACCCTTTGTTCGCCCTTGCCTCGAAGCGCACGTTGCCAACATTAAGTTTCATGGACCATTAAAAGTGAACCGTCAAAGTCGTCCCAATCCAAGGTGTCCTGCATGTTATTATGAGCGGCCACATTAAAGCTAATGAACGGATATCTCCCGGATGTATCTATTAAGCTATCACATTACTCATTACTTTATTACCGATCCCCTGTTCTGTTCCCCATTAATTACTGTACCTATCGATTATGTTGACCTATTCATCACGCGTAGCGCAACTATGTAAGGTCCCTACAGTGAAGTTTTTCGTAAGGTAACCACCTTTTTATCCTTTTTTTCGAAAGAGGGGGGGCTACCCTCTTGATAGGGATATCAAATGAAAGGCATTGTTTTGTAAATTTTAAAACAAATATCGAAATTTCTGTAGTTTTCATACTTTTCAAAATATTGCCATTTCAAAAAGTCTAAAAATTTACTGTTCAAATAAATGGCTAATGTTCGAAACCCTCGGCGCGCAAGTTACACTCGCACTTGACGGATCTTGTTTATCTCTATGACTAAAAACAGAAGTATTTTTAAACTAGATATTTTCGGTAAAATTAAAATGAAAAATTGTTTGATGTATAATAAGCTAATAATATTATACATAAAACAAATTTCGAATTTAGTAATATACAGGGTTATTTGTTATTCACTGATATCCTTTTGCGCGCTATTTTTGAACATGGCAACGAATTAGATTTCGGTTAAAAAAGGGTAAAAATCTCAAAAATTGAAATAAATATGAGACTTGGAACCTGTAAGGGGCTATCAGTGAACGCCACTGTACTAAGGAATTCAATTTAATTAGGAGCGTCGTACTGTTAAATAATTTTTGGAACTACAATTTATTACTACCTACCTCCTCACCTCACCTCAACAGCCTATAATGGTCCACTGCTGGACGCAGGCCTCCCCTGATTTTTTATCTCATGGAGGTAATGCCCATAATCCACACACTGGACATGCGGGTTGGGATCGCAGTTCGGTGGTAGATCATTTCTGCAAGAGGCGCTGCTGCCTGCCCCCGGTGTATGTCCCTTAGTCGCCTCTTACGACACCCACGGGAAGAGTTGGGAAGCTACCTACCTAGTTCCAATCAATCACTCCGTATGTTCTCAAATCTAGCAAACTAAAAATGGCGGTTTTCTCTTTAATATGCGTCTTAATGGTTTTAATAGGCTTCTTTACTTCACAAATGGTATTAATACGGATCAGTTGAGCCTCCCCTTAGATTGTCAACAACACAACAGTCTGCAGTTAGCTCAGTTGTTTCAATAGTAAATACTAGTTCTTATTTGTTTCTATATTAATTTTCTTGGTTAATAAAGGAACTTTAACAAAGAAATCAAAAAAGCTTTAACTAGGGCCGAAAATTGATAATAAGAATAGAGTCTAGACAGCTATGTTAAAACTAGACTAGACAGTCTCAGATCGAACATCTTTACAGCAAGTTTGTAAGCCTCAAGTAAAACTGTGAGCGGAAACTAAATGTTCATTTAATATTTACAACCGGAGTATTTTCCTTTCACGCTTCGTAAACTTAATTATGTGATTTCTAAATTGCAAACTACTTAACGCTAGGTACTTGACAACATTGTTGTTGACTGCAATCACAATTAAAAACAGATTATTGGATTATTCAAAGGATTTATAACGAACCGCGTGTTGGTATGTAAGAAATTCAAATTAACGTATTGGATGACTGGGTATGAAAATGAAATGAGTTCCCGAAAGTTTACGATTTCGACGGGAATTGAACCGGCGCCCCACCCTCAGAACTAACTAACCCACGAAATCACATCTCACGGAACTTAAAAATCTCTGGGAATTCCTAAGGGTTGAAGCGCCAGTAGCACTCGCTAAAATCGTAATATTTTGGGTACTTATTTCATTTTCTTAGATATACCCAGACAGAGTGCGGGTAAGCACTATAACAAAATTATGTATATATGTAGTATTATGTATATCAGTTGTCTAGGACCCATAACAAAAGCTCTGCTTAGCTTGGAGCTAGATAATGCTGTGTGAATTGTCCAGCATTATTTATTTATTTATTTAAAAAACCTTAGACTGGTTGTAACAAAGTTTCTTTTAGCATCATGAATACTTGGTTATTATGAGAAATATCTACATGTAGGTACTATTTAGATGTATCTTGGAGGATGATAGGTGGGTTTAAATTTCTTACAAAGTGCTTACATGGTCTTTATAGATCATCATTTTCCGATTATAAAATTATTTTTGAACGTTTCCATAGAAACAAAACGAGCGAAGCCGCTGGCCGACCAGTTGAGAAATAAGATCTGTCAAGTGCGAGTGTGACACGCGAGGGTTTCTGCATTTGTCAAATTATTATAAAAATATGTATTAGAAAGTACGGGTAATCGTCTTTGCTATTTGATTAATACCGAAAAATATTACGTACCTTTCAGGTGGATCATGGATCGCTCTGCAAACAGAGGAGATTAGGGGGTAGTGGGAAACTTTTGAAGTTTTCAACATAATTATTTAAAACATTTTGAAACCTACCGAAATTTCAAAAACTGGTTTCAGATGTACTTTAATTTGACAACCTACTCGGAAGGTAACCCTTCACTTTCGAAAAAATTAGCCCCCCTTTTTGACCAATTTTCAGAAAGTGTTATTTTTACAGACTTCCCTATATGTTTAACACAGGAGATTAAAGGGTAGTGGAAAATTTTTCGACTTTTCCAAAATATTTCAAAAATTATGAAAACCTTCAAAATATATTTTGAAATGTTCAAACTTTACCTTTCATTTAATACCCCACTTGCCACTACAGGTCTCTTTTAAATTTCAACATCATCGAAGTTTTATTTCTTTTAATCAGTAACGGCGTACAAAATATGTTATTATTTCAAATTAATACTGCTGTAGTTACTGAGAAATTCAAGAAAGAAGGAGGACTGGCAGAGCGAGATCATAAGGGTTTCGAAGCCCTAAAAAGAAACACACTCGAAAGTGGAAAGGGAGGCATTTGCCCTAATAAAATAATAACCTTCTATTATATTAATAATAAACATTTTAAATAATACCACTACTTATTACGATATGAATTTACATTTCATTATTTTCGCAACTTCTAAACCAAACTTAAAAGTTCACACAAATTAATAAAGTCGTAAATGTCCCATTAAGTAAGTGCATAAATGGGTACTTAGCTTTAAACTGCAAAAAGTTCCACGTTATAAGAGCAATAGATACCATCGGCAGTAAAACTACAAACTATGACGAAGACGGTTAGATCTAGAACTGCATTCAAGACAGGGGGGTCTGTGCAATTTTTATAACAGCTACTTGACTTTTATGAATTAATAAAACCTGCCAAGTGCGTATCGACTCGCACATGGAGTGTTCCGTAACATTGTACATAACTTTATCGCAAAACTCTAGAAAACTGAATTAAATAAATATAATAAAAAGTCATCATAAATCCAAGTACTGACCGCGCTCTACGTTGCTTCAATGAGCGGTACTTAACTTGATATGGACATTGGACCATTTAATTATTACATTTTCTTGATATTATTTGCTAATATAGCGACAATAATAATTTATACCCTGCTAAAATTTCAATTGTCTACCTATTACGGTTCAAGAGAAACGTAGAGCAAAATGTTCCAAAAAATTAGGTTTTTTTGCATAGACCTCTTTAATTTAAGTAGTCGCTTAATGTTTATTGTTTGTTATTATAGCGGCAAGATAAATAAATATTCTTGAACAAAAAAGTGGTGGAATAATTTTCAAAAGGGAAAATAGGGAAATATTATTCATATTATTCCCTTGGAATTGACCGTTACCCCCCTATCTCCGAAGTTTGCAGAGCAATACATCTGAATTGTTTATTAGCGTTTGTAGATATGATATAGCTCTATATTTTCCATAAAAATCATAGAAATCTGTTAGTAGAATGATATTTAAAAAAGTTTTGAATAGGGGAGGAGGGGAAATAACTTTCATAATTTCTACCTCACTCAGTGAATTAAGTAAAAAATATCGGTTGTACCTACTTCATAATAGAAACAAAAACGAGCTTAACCAGATGCTGGACAGCTTAGCTTCAGCCTCACGACGCATCGGTCTTGGCATGAACTTGGGTAAAACCAAGGTCATAATGGCCACAGTAATCTGCAACCGGTCGTCGTGCAGGGCCATCTTCTCGAAATTGTTTCCGAGTACACTAGCCTTGGGCAGATTCTGCAATTCGGTAAAAACAATTTCGAGTAGAAGGCCAAGAGGAGGATCCAGCTAGGTTGAGCGTTTGGGAAACTACGTCGAGTCTTCTCGTCATCCATACCGCAATGCTTGAAAACGAAAGTTTTTAATCAGTGCGTCCTACCCGTCATGACCTACGGAGCTGAGACGTGGACACCTACGGTAGGGCTGGTCCACCAGCTTAAAGTCGCCCAGAGAGCTATGGAAAGAGCTATGCTCGGAGTTTCTCTGAAGTAAGTTTTGATCACAACTGCATCAGCTTACAAAACGCATTAACTTTGGCATTAAATCATCTAAACTAATTAACTGCTAAGATTGATCAATTTGAATCAGTATAGTAATTAACTATAAACCGTTATGTGATAAATAGACCTAGGTGACGGTCCTTGCTTAGACCTTCCTAAGTGATCGCCGAAACACACATTGCTAACCATTACTTATATACACATACTTGTATAGCATATAAAAAATAATAACCTGCTTTAGGGTTATTATTTATCTCCTTCACTTATGAAAATCTCTTGACTTGTATCAAAAATAGAAAACAACCGAATCTGCAACCATCGCGACCTCCTTCCCCTGGTATGCAATCGGCAAGCGGGAAAAAGAATACTGGCATCATACACGAAAAAAACAATATACCTACATACTTATTGCACGTGTTCGAGCGTGCATTTTTTTTTCAATTGTACTTGCAATATTTATTCACTTCTCTCGCTGAAGCTCTTATAACTTTAAGGCAGCAAGGAGCTACCGATTGCACAAGATACACTTTTGTGCAATTTTTGATTAACCAGGCTCTAACTAGGAGAGTCGCAATACGTCTGTTTCCTAGGACCAGTCACAAAACGAGTCGCTTGGCTTTAAGCACATAGCGAGGTTCTTTGTGGGATTTGTCTTAGGCGTTAGAGTAGCCATTAATATACCTACTGCAAGAGCAAACCTAATAAAAGAACAATAAAATCAGCGAATCTCGAATATTTCGTGATAAATCCCGTGTCCTGCGCCGGCGTCGCGGGGGGGCGGTGATGCTATCACCTCTATTAGCGGCCAGCATCCCACGTTATAACTCTCTCGACTCTAATATGTATATCAACATGGTGACGTATGCACATGTTTAAAAAGTTTACCTTGAATTCTGTAAGTCATATTAGGTAGGTACCTAGTGTCTGCACGCGACTTCGCATGCGTTGTTTCTATGGTAACGTTCAAGGGTTATTTATATTCCAGAGGAACTGATTTATGAGATGAAAAGTAGCGTATAGTTTATTCTATAATTAAATTCATGCCGTAGTTTTCGTGTGAAGTTACATACATATATTTAAGGATCAACAATAATGTTATACCTAATTATTGTTGATCGTATATCTAGAGCACTGAATGAGTTACTTTCCTAACATGCGTCAATAGTAAAGTGAAGCTTAATGTTTGGTAAGTACATTTTCCAGTGATTGAAGTTTACTGTTGTTCTGCCTCCACATTCAGTTTTTTTTTTACTCATAGTGTTTAAGTCTACTGGACCTCCGTATTCCATCGCCGTCGACCACATCTCCGTTATAAAAGATCAGGCTGAAATTTAAGTCCAACGAAGATCTATTAGTCCCTTGATAATAAAGTTAAGATTTTTATCACATCATTTTACTTGGAGGACCTATTTAAGGTACCTGTGCAGTCAATGTGATAAAAACTGATTTCTAAACATTTTTCTTGATATACAAAATAAGGTGCATTATATTCGAGATGTTATCGCTGTAATTTGCGTGATGCAGCTGTTTTCATGGTGATAGCCAGAATCGGGAATTATCCAAAAGTCGTTTTCTTAAGAATTTAAGGGCTCAGGAATGTTCTGATTTCGTCTTTTCATATTTTAGTTCAAAGAATCAGAATCTGTGGTCCTTAATGCCTTCGGTACGTATTAGAGGACAGGACATCCCCATCTCAGAAAAAAGGAGTGTAAGAAAAGTTTGTGGAATAGGGATAATGAAAGTTTTGACCACAACATCTCTATTTTATAATTCATTTCGTCTCTGTTTATAAGTCATATACCAATGGTTCAATAATACAGGACTTTATTTTTTATTTTTCACTTTTTCAAAAAATTGAATTGGACAAATAACACCTTATTTCTTATTTGAGATTAACTAATATTTATAAACCTGCTTTTTAGTATAAAATTTGACTTGACTAAGTACTTATTTTGTAAGCCTAAAGAAATAAAAGTTCGTTAATTTAATTTAATTCAATTTATGCGGCTTGCAGCATCTGCTCACTAAACGCATTAACTTTGTCAAAATAACCTCCTGTTTTTTTAAAGACAATTGTATGTAAGTACTTACAGGGCGCCTTTTCTTTACGCGATTCATCAGGTACCTATTGTTATAAAAATTAACTTCTAATGAAGAATTAGATAATTTTCTATATAACTACTTACTGTAGGTAGGCAGCTACTCATAACACATTGAGTAAGTTTAATCACCGGTATAATGACGTTTATTATTCAAATATAACCATATATTTATTCAGTTCAATAGAGTCGTTAAGAAATGTCGCCTACCAGACTGGTGTATAGGTGTTATTTATTAACAGCTAAGCTAAGTTATTGTGGATAGGTATAACCGTAATGAGGGTAGTTACAAGTCGCGAGCAAGCGTGCTAATTGCGAGCGATCAGCAGACGAAGCATCTGCACTGCTCGATTGCACTCAACGCCTCGACAGTGCACTTTGGAACAGCCTGGACAGTAGCTAGAGGTTTCTTTTTCTTCTCACTTAAATTTTATTGCACTATTTTTGTTACCTCATCGCTTTCACAGTGCACTTTGTAACAACTTGGACAGTAGCTAGAGATTTCTTTATCTCTTCTATTATTCTTTGATGATGGGGTCCTGCTAGCTGAATTTCGGCGGTCAGTCTCAACGGAGACTAGCACATTTATAGTGCACAAGTATGTACGCAAACACATATGTTCTCTTTATTCCCTCACTCTCTTCTTTTCTACAATTTTTACTATAAACTTTAATAGTTTTCATTGGAGCGTTTGTCAGACGATTTAACTCTAAAACATAAAAATAAACTTGCCAAAGGTTTTACTGAAATTGCAAGATAATCAGAATCAATTGCTAAGATTAATAAAAATAATAATAATTTGTTGCTTAATTTAAATTAACTGAGCTATCTCTAGTTGGTTTGCAGCAATCTACAGATAGGTAGCTCAACTGTTTAAAGGGTATTTTTACATATGAATCCATAATTTGCACTAATTTTATTCTTCGTAACTTCTTAACACCGAGTGTGTTAAGAAGTTACGAAGTTACGGCCTGGATTTAAAAAAAAAGGACAAAGCGAAGAGTTGAACTTCTTAATTTTTTGGGTCTATTTTCAGATTAGTCTAAGGTCATTAAGGAGGATAATTTAAAACTGTATAAGTGGGTAGGTACCTACTTCATAAATATATAGATAAGACCGGAGCTGGTTAGCTCTACATACTGTGACCAAGCCATTTTATTTACTCGGTAACCTACTTATCATGCAAGGCACGTTTTTATAACAATGTACGGAGGTAATATGTTGCGGAAACCGCAAGACAATTATAGATAATCGCCCGTGAAGGTATTACTATCCACTTGATGCAGTTTTAAGACTCACTTCTATAATTATGAAATAAAACATCGCATGCAGCTGGCAGCACTGCATTTAGATGACTTTCGAAGAATTCATGTCAAATAATCTAAAGCGTTTAAGTATAGATTTATGAGCCATGTTGGTAACCCTATCGCATAAAAAATATGCAGGTTCTCAATTTACGATGCACTTCCTTCCTACATGGTATCATTGCAGGGAGATCAATATCACCAGTGCAAGTAACGTCAAATAGTAAGAATTTATGATTCGCATAGCTTACACGTTGCACAGGTCGTGACCGGGCGCGGGCGGCGGGGGTCTGTCGGCGAGAACAAAGAGCGGCAGTTCAAACGTGCCGCTGCTAATAAGCAATAAACAAGGGGGCGGAGTCCGAGGGCGCACCTGAGGATCACCTCGCATGCCCTGGACCAGCACGTAGCTGGGCTGAGCAAGAGCGCAAGGAAACTTATGCTTCTGTTAATTTTCACTGCCGAATTATTAGGCCTCCAATGGTGAAATAGTTAATCTTTAATTTGAAATTGGAAAAATATTAAACTTGACTCTATCTCTTCTTCACATGATATCTGATTGCAATCTCAAATTATATAGCCATGCTTACCTGATTGTTGTGGAAAAGCAAATGTCTCACACCTAATACTTATTAGTTTTACTTGCATCATTCAATACAGATTCAATAGAAACCTTTAACACTTGAGAACAAAAACAAATCTACTTAATCGAATCGTAAGTCCATCGAAGCGTTGCTTTCTAACTTGCAATTAATAAGTAATAAAAATGGTCTATGTAACCGCGAAAGGCATCGGATGTTGTGCTACACCGACAATAAAAACGTAGCTGTTAACCATTTCTTTGATAGTAAAATTACAAAGTAAACGATGAGAATTCGATAGCAGTCTTCTATCATTGAAACAAAGGCATTAAATATTAAACTGAAAAATTAAGGTGTCCAATAAGAGAAAGTAACTTTTCATTGGAACCCCAAAACAAAACTTACAAAAACTTAGATCCTGATGGTGTTTGTGTCATGTAATGGCAAGTAAATAGGTACTTAAAGATTTTTGTTATGGTGCTTACCCCGCACTCTGGGCATCTCTAAGAAATGAAATAAGTTCCCAAAAATTTCGTCTTCGGCGGGACTCAAACCCGCGCCCCACCCTTAGTACGGGTGTACCCTAACCAACTAAGCCACGAAGTCTCAGTCGTTTCGAGACCCGCCAAAGTCGAAAATTTTTGGGAACTTATTTCATTTCTTAATAGGTTACTTAAAGTTAAAGATTTGTGAATAACAAACGTGTACCTCAGTATGCGGTTGTTAGTCCATCTCCTGTCGATCAGGCTGCAAGCTAGCGACGGCTCCTCTCCACACCGGGCCGTCACTTCACACTCGGCCGATAATCATGGTACTTTACACCAACTACCCCGTCACTCACCGCCCGACCATAGCATTACTAATCCACATCTATCAGCGAGAAAACGATTTCACAAAACAAAGTCTAATTTACTCTAGAAAAAGCCTCGCATTTTCACATCAATCCGATGGACATCTATCGACAATAACAAAGCAATTGTTGGGCACCTTGTGACTGAGTAATTCGTCGTTTCCCTATCTGGACGCGACGATTAGACTTAGCCCACCTCTATTTACTTGTCTATCCGATTGCTGGAGCTGGCAGCTGACACCGGACGCGTCCGACAGAACACCGTTACAACATTGACTTAGAAAAACGTTTGCTCCGGACACCGGCCCACGTCCGTTGTTCTAGACGTTGCTTTACGTGGACACCTAGACCGTACAATTGATAGGGGCAATCTAGCCCGACTTTTGTAATAGGTAACAAAGTGCTTCACCTAATTTCTTCGTGTCTCTTGAGGCCCATTCTCTATCTTCATTATCTCGTCATTTGGAGCTAGGTCTGTGCGACTTGTGCGAGTCACGTTCAACGTTTAGTGCTAAAGTGCATTTTGCTTATTGCAATTCCAATGGTGCAGTAGGTACCTACGGCAAATCGCGATCTGGAGGGCACGAAGCGGCATGAAACTCACGTGAACTCTCAAATCTTTATCGACTGTATCTTTGATATTGTGCCGCACTCTCTTCTTAGCTAATAAGTGCTACATGAAGGCAATTAAGTATAATTTCCGTGCACGGTACCTATTTTGATCATGTACACCGAGTAGGTACCACAATGTATAATTTTGATCACATATTTTGATTATGCAAATATTTTGAGAATTAACTTGTATTGGTGAGTTATTCGCAAGGCACCCGTAAAATTACTCCATCAAAATAGAACTGTGTTGAAACAAATCAACGTCAAACCATTACTGAATCAGTCTGTCCATGCAAGCATCAATACGAGTACATGTCGATTCTCCAGCCATCGAATTAGCTCCGACAATGCCACAATAGACCATAATTGTGAAATGTGTTCCTTGTAATTTTTAATGCAATTTTTCCCCGACGGCGAACAATGAAAGACAGTAATGAAAGGAGTCAATCAGTCGATGTCTGGAGTAGTACCTCCTGCTAATTTATGCAGGCGGCTGACAGCCAGAATCGTTCTGGTATGAATGTCTTTCCGCACAAAGGCAGGCGGAGGGTCGGAACTACCATCACCGCTGTCAAAAGCTTCACATTTGGGTAAGTACCTACTAATGGACACTTTTAAGTGCTTTCGGTTTTTGTTGTCGGTTCACCAAGGATTTTTATTAGTGGTACCAATTTCCCACATGTGGGACTATATTAGTTTTTGAAAAGGAGTTTCTAATTTATTTCTTTAGAGACTTTATTTATTTATTTAACAGCAAAGAAGGTTTTCTTTAGAGATATTTCTAGTCCTACTTTGGTCTTAACAGAAGATTAATTTATACTATTCGAACTTTTTTTTCTGATTTGTATGCACACTCATATCTATACAAGAACACTGAAGACACCTAATTTGGGTTAGTTACGAAGAAAATGCGCTCTACATTTTCCACTCGTAATTTATACCCCAAGAACACATGAGGAGTCAATGTCATCCACGCACGTATGATACGTACCCTTATTATATCCTAGCACGTTATGAATTTATAGCGAATAGCGTGTTATTTACTAGCATTATACGCACAATTTGCGAAGCTGTCGCAGGGCCAGCTATAATTTCCCGATGGCAGAGTATCCATCAATGCAAGCCTGGGGCTGCGGCTCTTTCAATTTGTAGGCCGCTACATCGTCGGCAATTACCTGCGGGACGGACAGAAGGCCCATCCTCGACGATATATACGTGCCTAATAATGCCTAATGACACTCAATAAAGACGAAAAATAAAAGTTTGACGATTATTTATTGGTCGTTTTGTAAACGGTAACGGTTTTGGAAAAGCGTTTATACGCAGTGGAGAGAATCGTTTTGGGAAGAAACGACGTATTTTTAGTAGTCTTCAAAAGGGTACATGCATATGACTTCAAATATCTGATTATTTTTACTTGTATTCTCTTTTGATTTACATATTAATATTTGCATATTAATTTGTTTCATTTTCGTGATTTTTTTTGTGAAATTCCGTAATTGAAAAGTAGATATTTTTAAAATCAACCGCAAAATTTCTAAACGTGACGTCCCATACACCGTATTGTCATGATACCTATCTTTTTGAAAGATAAAATTATTTACAACTAGTGATTCGCCCTGGCTTCGCACGGTTATTCTATAATCTATAACCTATGTTCATCAGGATAATGTAGGATTTTAATTGGAAAAAAATTATTTCAAATCATTCAAACAAACAAACACAAAATATAGGTGTAGATAGATAATAGACACAACAGGTTCTTATCAATTATATGGTTTAATTTCATTTTGATTGACGAAACAGAAGTACTGACTGTGTTGATATACTGAACGATGACGTCATAGAAAAAGGGCAGCGTTTTTATCATGTTTTGTTTGGATCTTATTTTTATTTCTGTTATGTAAGTACTTAATAACATTGGTTAAACATTAAACAATGCTAATGGCTATGGCGCTATGGCGCTCATAAGGAGATGCCTATGTTCAGCCAGTGGACTGATATAGGCTGATGATGATGAAACATGAAACTTCGATGATTAGAAATTTTTAATCGCATACCTTAACAATTGTTGTGTTGCTCCAAGGTACTTAGCTGAAACAGTAATCTCAAACTATTGATATAATTGTCTGCGTAATGCACAAGGGGGCTTTAGACGACCGATGTGGCGCGGCGGGCGAATGTCCGCCTGTGATGAAGGAAGTTGTGGGTTCAATTCCGCCTTGGGACAAATGTTTGTACGATCTGCATTTATTCTGCGTTTCGAATGTTCTGTGTCTATGTATAAAAGTATATTTCTATGGAATTATATTTTATTATGTATATCATCTACAAGCTCTGCTAGCTTGGGGCTAGACGATGCTGTATGGATTTTCAACCACTAATTATTTATTTTTGAGATGGAGTGTATGGCCAAGTTTTATTTATTTATTAGGTATGCAGGCAGGTCTCATCATCATCAGCCTATACCAGTCCACTGCTTGACATAGGCCTCCCCTCATGAACGCCATAGTGCCCTACTAACTAGTAGAGGTTAGTACTAGCTAGTAGGTTAACTAGTCTTCAGCTTGCCGCATCCAGCATCTGCCAGCAGTCTTTCGCAAATCGTCATGGACCATTATAGGGTATTAAGGAGGAGGATGTATAATTTTAACACTTTGATGCGCTCGTCAGGTGCGCTCTGCATGCATAAACAGTAGGTACTTACTCAGTTTTGTTTTTTATTACCATGTATTTTGTTTTATTTTGTGTATTCTTTGCTTTTTATTCATTTATACTATTCGAACTTTTTTTCTGATTTGTATGCATACTCGTAATCTATCCACACGCATTGCACAATTTCTCTTCTTACAGCAAACCTAAGGGTTAAGTTAGCTGTAAGAAAACTCTATTAGGGTTAAGCTCGCCTTTGTGCATGGGCATTAGTTGTTAACTTTTATATTATGATGTATTTTGTGTGTGTATTAAAGAATTAACAAATAGATTAAGCGTTAAAACTTAATTATATACAAATGTTAAAAAAGGCTTAGTAAAACGAACAAAATAGGTTTCATTTCAGTTTATTACACGTAGGGATCAACCCTGATATGTGTCTACTGTCTGCAGAGCTCACATTCACTGCAATTTTAGATATATTATAACAAATAATGAAAGAGAAATAAATTAAAATTTCATAACAATAAGTTATCGAGATAGTTGTCAAACAGAAGACTGGTTAAATAAAGATGGTTATAAACATCTCTAGTCGAACTATTCCAACAAATCTCAAATATCCGAACAATGTTTAGCGGGAGATCTGCCTGAATCAGTTTATTGAAACCTTGTTATTTACCAGATGAGATGATGTACCTAATGTATTACAAAAGAATAACCAAATGAAAAGATTAAATTCATTGACTCTGTGTTCATTGAAAACCATTTTGCTGTTACTCAAACAATACATTATATCAAATTGTATTTACCCATTAGTTACATAAATGTTCCTACTACTTATTTTACAAAATGACATTTTCAAACATCGCCAACCGCAAATGCAACCACATAATAACAGTTCTGCAGAAAAGCTGAATTTCTAACTACATTACGCAAAAATTGCCGTCCAATAAATAACAAATTGCTCCGGAAATATGAGTGACATCGTTCTGAGGGTTACTATAATTTGATAAGCAATTATTGGAGTACCCCGAACGGAATACAATGACGGTTATCATGTGGGGGCTATTCACGGGTGAAAGGGTAGTATCATTTTTGTATGCCGATTTTAATAAAAAGTAGGCAACCAGCTACCAACCAATGAAAAGTTGTCTGAATTCTGAATAGAAACATCCTTTTCACAACTTTAAAACTTGAGTATCCATTAATTCTGATTCGATATCTTTCCACTGTAGTATTATAAAATATTATGGTACTTAATTACTTCAATTCTGTAGACTATTTTATTTTTGGAAATTTATTTTTGATTAGTTATGTGAGCTCCCTGCTAGCTCCTCTACTAAACTATGTTTTCATGACATTAATATAAACATCTATGTGACCCCATATTTACAGTGCTTAACCTACAAAAATAATTTAGTCAACCACTATACAATATACAGCGTTACCTTAAAATGTAACTGAACATAAATATTCTTAGTTAATAGAAAATATACACACAAATACATAAAGTTACGAACATCCCTACACTACTTATAAATACCTAAGAATTATCACTGTTTTGGAATAGATAGGTAGCTTTTCATAATACCATATAATTTACCTAATTTAAAGGAAAGCATAAGAAAACTATTGCTTTAATTTGACCAGGTTCTCTGCAAATATAAATCTTTTTTTTTATTTTTTGTCTTTGAAAATTGTATTTGAAACAGTTGGAAGGTGGAAAAATCTAATTTGTAGATCTCATATAAGATTTTCCACATCACAACTACACATCGGTAGGTAGGTCTTATTAGTTTCCTCCGATTTTAAAAGCAACTTTAAAAACATCTTTGTGCAGTATTTATTTTATCATTTTAAGCTCAGTCCTGTCATCTTTGTATAGCCAGAGTACATAATCTTTGGTTAGTATACATGAAAATAATGGAACTTACGAAATTCAATGTTAATTCTCTATCTGTGCAGGTAACTTTACTCTATCTTATAGTACAATACACGAGAAAATCTTACATTCGGGTAGGAACCATGAAATTACATCTATCGGATACCTTATTATACATTTACTAACATAGGTTACTATTGAAAGACTCGGGAATATCAACTCCTTATTGAACAATGAAACAATTACAATGAATACGCATTGTCTTGATCGATCTATCAAGTCAACACACAAGACACACTGCAGTTTGAAAAACTCGTTTTCGTGCAATTGTTCAAGAAAGAGTGACGTCAATACTTGGTGACTTTGTAGGAACAGTCTACAATCGTCAAAGTCCACACAACACTAGCGCTAACGGAATGTGTCTCACAGCGGGTGGCGGGGAGAAGGTGCCAGGTCGCGCGGGTGCGAGGGGGGAGGGTATGGGCAGTAGCGGACCGGAGCGTGTGGCTTCTGGATCCAGAGGTCTGGAGGGAGAGACAGCGGCTGGGGCCAGGAAGGCCACGGCCGCCCGCCTAAGGCCAACAGCTGTAAGGCGGGTGGTGTTCGCGCCCAGGCTGCCCGCTTCTCCTCCTCGTTCTCACTGGAACCAGGTCCTGCGCCTGCGTATAGACGAAGAGGAGAACGAAGCAGCTGCTGCTCCATTAGCATCAGCTCCATTGGATCTCTGTGGATAGAAGAAACGTTGAGATTATTTTCAAGGCGATTGAAAGGTTGAACTTTAAGTTTCTTTTGCATGATAATTTAAATTGAACGGGAATATGAAAATGTTTGATTATAATAATGTTGTCATAAAACTTTTTAAACTTTCGCGATTTGTTAACATATTAAAGATTATTTATCGGGTATTTAACGCGTACCTTTTACTTTCTTTTCCCAACATTTTGACCGCGTTACAGCGATCGTGGTCACGGGGCGACACGTTGGGAAAAGAAAGCAATAGGTACGCGATAAATACCATATAAATAATCTTCAAATGCCATACGCTACAATCTAAGGAATAAAAAAAACATTGTTAGATGTCATTAAAAATGTTTGTTACGAAGAAAGTTATAGATCAAAGCGTAGAAGGGCGAGCGCGTTGATGTCTTTCATATGCATTATTTAGTTATAGCTGAGTAGTTTGACGAAAGTGTCCGTCAGTAGATTGCGTTGTGTGTATTCCGCGAAAGTGCACGTTTGCACGGCTGGATCTCACCAGTCCGTAGTCTATAAAGCTGTTCGGGGAACACCAGCCACCGGGCACGTGACGTAGCAATACTCATAAACAGTTATTATTAGGTGCGCTTCGAAAAATAGACGCATTCAATTTAGTACCACCATTACAGTTCTCATGCTTATTAATATTATTTTATGTAATTTACTACAACTGTACTCTTTTGGATCGAAGAAATATTTAAACTAATCGTCGACTTTACATACGAGTAAGTAGATGAATACCGAAATATTTCGCTATCTATACTAATATTTTAAAGAGGAAATATTTGTTTGTTTAAACTGAATAGGCTCTTGAAACTACTAAACCGATTTGAAAAATTCTTTCATATTTAGGATCCTGCATTAACCCTGATGAACATAGGCTATAGAATATAACCGTGTAAAGCCGCGGCGGACCGCTAGCATAAAATAAAATGACTGCTAAAGCAGTTTTCATATTTATTTTAAAGCTATTCATCGCCTAACTACTCAAGTTACTATTAAGGTTTTATTGTTAAAAAGGTGATTCTGTTGTAGAGCATATCGGCGTGGATTGTTTCTGTGAAGCGGGTTTACGAGTGTTCCCGCAGTTAACGAGGCGGAGTGGCCTGCTTTACGGCGTCATGTGCTGAGGCGCCCTTTATCGGTTCCAGGAGGCTGTGGAACCGCCGCACGCTTCCCGTAACCAGCTATTTTCGCCTCTCTTAGAAACTATAGACTGCTTGCCGTGCTGTAATGCATCTTTCACGCCTACTCGATAGAATTCTGCGGTCACTCGTTCCACTTACAGTGCAGAGCTGAGAATTGTTGGTTTGGATTGAGTTGGGAACGTTTGCACTATGGTATTGCTTTTCTTTGCGAACTAAACCACTAGCCAAGATCTCATCAAAGTAAAATACTAAGGAATGTAAAATCCTTCAGTGAACTTATACAATCAAGTAAAACGTAAATAAGTACGAAAATGAGCGTCGTGGTGTAATTCGATAGCGGTAAATTTAAGCGTGAATGAACGTGAAGAAGAGCCTAAAATCTCTCCGAGCCTGAAATTGGCGTGACATCACGAGATGCCGTGTCGAATGTAATCTATCACCATCCACCGACGGCCCCGGGCGCCGGCTAACCCGAGAATTAAAACAGGTAGTGCCCACACACGCTATAGCTAAACATTTTTTATAAAATCCCTCAATTTTTGATAGAACCGTATAATCAAAGGTGTTATTGTAATCATAACCGGGTATTATGTGAGTTGTCCCAAAATTTCACACGAACGATCGGACACCTGATGTTATTTATTGTTGAAGATTAATATCGAAATGATGACTGGGTTTTTGATTTCTTTAAATCATAAACTTACAAGCAAATATTCAAATGGTTATAGAATTTCTATCGCAGGAGTCTATTATTTTTACAATAGACATTATAAAACAAGATTTTTAGTTTTTTTATAAAACAGGACATTTCATCTTAAAAGATCTAGGCATCAATAATATCATCAACAAAAGTAATTATTTATTCTACAAAATAATTTACAAATAATGAAATGAGTGATCGAACCGAAAAAAAACTTATTAATCTTTGCAAACTAAATGCCCACAGAGCATTAACAAGTATAATTTGTGATTGTATAAGGTGTGAAAGTAACATCGAAAGGTTATTTCGTTTCGGGTGCCGTTGGGGCGTTAATGGCGTATTTATTATGATCTCGGTATCAGAAGTAATAGCCGACACTTTCCGACGGCAAATTACAGGGCGGTGTTCTCAGAGGAAGGGCGATAGGAACGAGCACGCTCGCGAGTCTTATCGATATCGCGCCACCTTATCGATACGAATACCTACGAGTATGCGCGAATGCTGCACCTACCTATCTGATACCTTTTGAGTTATTATTTCCTTTCTCGGTTTGTTCTGGCCATTGTTTATGTATGCCGGACATGTACGCTTTTATGCCTGGATTTATTGTTTGAAATGCGTAGATGTTGATAAATGATAACATAAAAATTTTCAACGAGGCTATAAATAGTGCGAAACGTGAAATAAAACAAACGCTAGCGGCGAACACTCCTGTCATTATAGAAATTTCTAGGTCGTAAGTGATTTGCACGCAATTAGCGAGAGGTGCGTCCGAGCATAAATATGGATCGCCGGCTGAATATCGGCTGTGATTGAGCGAGGGGCGTATCTTATTAATTAATGGATGAAAAGCCGCCTCGGCCACAACGCCAAATAGCTGCGCCCAATTCTCACACAATGGCAATTCATCATACTTATTGTCCGACGATTTCGGACGTCAGCGAAGGAAGTCATTAAGGCTGAAAACTGCCGTTAGCTGGCTTAGAGCATTTACATTCGTTTATGACGGTGTGAATGATGAACCTAATAGAAAATGATTTGATATCATAGCGCCCAATCGCAATCATGCGGATGTGGTACTTATAGAAGCTTTTACAGTCATCGAATCAACATTCATGATGGACAGTAAGCTTAATGATTCGCATTGAGATCCTATCGATACTCCTACGCGCTGGACTAAATTACTTGAGCTAGCAATGAGTTGTCAGAGAAGCTAAAGTACAGTAGCAGCATTTACCAGCTGACACCTATCACATTGAGTGAGACTTTCAAGTGAATTGAAATTAAATTGAGGACCGATGGAAAGTAATTGTTTTACGCTCAGACATCGGTGCTCTACTTTATTAACTGAGGAAAAGAAACAAAAAAGGATGAGGTTCTATGTTCGCCAGTATTTGTTTTTTATGTGTGTTTGTCGATTTCTTCGTCAATTATCGACAGTAAGTTTAATAAGGTTGCCCGGCAGAGATAGCTCAAAGCGATAAGGCCGTCCACATCGTACAACGTAATTTGTATAAGTTCTTTCCTGTTCTGTGTATCAGTCTTATTTGGTGTGCAATAAAGAGTACCTAATTGTATTGTTTTGTATGGATCAATTTGGAAAATTCGCCATAGTATGAAGAAAGATCTCAAGGTGGTCCCATAAATAAATTATTTCAGATTGATAACTATTAATTCCGAAAAACTTAAAAAACTGTTCATAAATGCTAAGTAATTTGAAGTTGTTTTATGGATTTTTCAAAATTACTAAATTCAACGAATTAGTAGGTACTAGTTGTAGGTATTTGACACTTGAAATTTGTTGTCTGTATTTTTTTTTTTCTTAGATAATGGATATTGAGTAATAAATAAATAAGTTTCCAGTAGCTAAGAACTCTATCGAGCAGCGTCGGAGCGGCCGGCACAGGGACGTCTAGAGGCGGCGTCGGCGGCGCGCGGCAGAAGCGCGGTAATTGCATCGATAACATCTCGAATTAGCCGTCAATCACTGGCGGTGAACTATCATCGCGCCCCGACACTTTATCAATTAATACAAATCGGTAGCCGAGTGCGCATTCGATTATTAATAGGTTCAATAATACTGTCGATCATTCCATCAACCCACCAGAGAATGATGCATGACTGGTGCAATGATTAACTAATAATATAATGGCTCCCGAGTTACTACTTTTGTTAATAATAAGTGTATGAAGACCAATTACATTTTAATGCTTATTTCAATTACAGCTCCTATAAAATTCCTGTATATTTCTACATACAGGTTCAAAGCATGTTGAAACTATAATACACTTTTGATAGAGTACCTAATTGAATAAGTCGAATCAAAGATGTCAGAGGTTCGACACTTTATAGCCGACTTATCAATTTATTCGTTCCGTGTGCAGAGCTCGATAACATCTTGTAAATTCGGATCGGTAATTGTTTATGCATAGGCAATTTTGCTGGTCGTCGTCGGTGAGAATACCTAAGCGGCTCTCAAGTTCTTCCTACGCTTTTGGCTTAATGTTACGTACATTCACACTCAGGCTTCACAAAGTTAATGTAATTTTTTAAAGGGCTTCTAGAAGCTTATGCTTCTACAGCAAAAGTTAACAAAACCTTTCTGTGCAAAAAAGGCTTACTACAAAATATCAGATTATCTAGAAGATGGACGTGGAAAAAGGTTAGCAATGGTAGAGTCCAAGCAAGAATGCCTAAACTTTATAAATAATATATCCTAGGAATAGGTTTGATAACCTCCTCATACTTCCATCAGAATCGAAAACCAATCATTCTATTTGACACAATAAAATGATTGATTATTCGATTTATAGCTTTGTTAATACTGGAAATTCTGTTTCAAAGTATTTCTTGTGGACCGGTCATGCGTGCTCGCGCGTGTGTGTGTGCATACCTGCACATCCCACGATGGTGGATGGCGAGATAATAGAAATGCGCTTTAATTTGTCGTTTAGGCCATAATGAGGGCTGGCCCTGTGATTACGGCGCGCCGCCGCCGCCGCCGCCGCCGGCCGCCGCTGACGTGCGCTGTTTCCACACACCTCCTCTTCGCAACCATGCATACTCGAATGTGTTAACACGAAACCTTTAAATTGCTCTTGGATAACGGCGGTCTTACCAAGTAAAATTATTATACCGATTTTATTTTGTGTTTCCGAACAGTTAAACAGAGTTTTGGTAATTATTGGTTTGATGAAAGCTAGTTTTGGATCGCCAACTGACGCCGTAGCTTGAGATATTTCATGCTAAGCAAAAAATGTGATTTACGAGTAAACACATGTCATTAACACCTCAGCCAACATCAATTATTCACACGTTCACAATCTACACTTTCCCATCAACAATTATTTGAATTCACTGATTGATTCCTTTCAATCTCCAGGGTACTGCCATACAGCGTGTGAGTCGATTTACATTAGGTCCGCTCTACACATGTGAGACTAGGGACTCGCATCAGTTATAAAGGTAGTGGTGAGGTGTCGGCTCATGGGAACGCCCGCGCCTCTGCCTCCGGCGAATTCTCGCCTCGCAACAACCCGACCGCTTAATGAGCGGCAAACACTATTCTTTATGATAAACCTTTAACGTGTTATGCAAGCTTTTGTCTTCTTTCGTAAGTTTCGGTGAAATATTTTTTGCATGCATTCAGTATCTAAGTCACGCTGCAACTGCCAGGTAAATTTTAGTTTTTGATAATAATAAATATAAATGAGATAAGTAATTAAAAACTCGGTTTAGTCATACAATAAAAGAAATAAATATCCAACAGTGCACGTTTGCAGCTTAAAAAAGTTGAACCGTTTAGCCTAAAATGCTGGAATGCCTAAAATGAGAAAAACCTAGGTTTTATGTATACCACGGAACTATACCTAGGTTTTTGTTGAGACTGCAGAATCAGATAGTCACTCTACAAAGTATGAGATCACCCAGCGTTGGCATTTGTTTTCATTACTACATGGATGCAAACAAAAGACGTCTCAATCTTTATGTCATACAATAAATCCTTTAATAGACTAACTATATTTAACATGTGGGCTGCGACAGACCTCGGGTATATATATATCGGATCCTGATACTGTGATATTTTGTTACATCTGTAATTATCGATATTCGATTAAGCAGATTTGGTGGATAATCACAGGTTTGTTGAAATCAGAATGTTCGATCGGCGGTTTAGAAGCTATCAGTGCAATCAGTAAGGAGGAGTTTTTAATCTTCGCGTGGAGGTGCCGGGCGGCGAGCAAATTGCAGGGCAGTGGACCTAATGCCTTTCAACTGTTGCTAATAACCTGTCAATTTATCAAAATCGCCCCGAGCGCCGCGCTATTGGAACCACTTTGGGGAACATAAACTAAAAGGTGGGATCTGCGTCCGTCAGTGATCTCTGTTTTACCTTGAGACTGCTTGAAAGGGCAAAGACATTATGTAGTTTACGCAACATGCAACCAAGTTTATAACAAATTAATTAATATAAGTAAAGTAAGTCGCGGGACTTTAACCCGCGAGTTAACCTCAGTATGGGTATTATTTGACGACCTCAGCGGCGCAGCGGGCGAGAGTCTGCCTGCGACGCAAGAGGTTGCGGGTTCGATCCCCGCCTCGGAACAAATTTGTGTACGATCTGCAGAAATTTGTTCCGTTGGTCTGGGTGTTTTCTATGTATAATAAAAAATATCTATCTGTGTAATGTATAATATTATTACGTATATCAGTTATCTAGTACCCATAATACAAGCTCTGCTTACCTTGGGGCTAGATAATGCTGTGTGAATTGTCCAGCATTATTATTTTTTTATTTTTTTTATTTCTTAGCGATCACCGTGAGTGTGAGGGCTTGCGAATTATAATATAACATAAAACCAACCAAGTGCGAGTCAACTCGCGCTCTGAAGGCTTCGTACCATCGTACATAATTATTTCGCAAAAGGAACCATAGAAACTGTTTTTTTTTGTTCCTGGTATAAACAATTTCGAATCCATCAATTATTAAATTCATTTTATTTTATTTGTTGCTGTAGTGGTTAAAGGTATACATCTACAGCAACGTCAGCAACTAAACAATTTCAACTATCTACCTATTATGGTTCAAGAGATACAGCCTCGACAAAAATGGAGCAAAAATAGCCAAAAAAATGCTCTTTTTTTGGGATTATAATATTTATTTTGATTAATTTTATTTGTTACAGCGGCAATAGAAATACATATTCCGTGAAAATTTTTGATATACTGTTTACGGTTAATGAGATACAACCCGTAGACGGACGGACAGACAGCGGAAGTTTAGTGATAGGGTCTCTTTTTCAACCTTTAGTCACAAAACCCTAAAAATTCTTGAATATTTTGAGATATTTGAGTATAATTATTAACATTAAATAAAAACATTGTTGACTACAATTTGGTCGAAGTCGCATCAAAAGTTAAAGTGCCCATCGTGTGGTGAGATGCCTTAGGGCGCGGCCCCACTGTGGCGTAACCGTAAACTATCGTTGGTCGACTTTAGTCTCGAGCTGTTCCCATTCTAATGACTGTTTCTCGACATTGTGCGTCGCGATTTTTAATCGTTGAACAACTATAGTATCTATTAAAGACTATTAATCGTACTATCGTACTTTGGCTTTCAGTTGCCCCGTGACCACGATCGCTGTAACGCGGTCGAAACGTTGGGAAAAGAAAGCAAAAGGTACGCGATATATACCCGATAAATCTTCTAGAAAAAGTTTTATCGTATTTAGTTATCTAGTTTCTCGCATTTTTCAAGCTTAAAGTACTCTATAATATCCGTAATTATATTTCAGAAGAGGTTAGGCTACTACTCTGCGACCTCCTTGTGCTTTCTTCATTTAATTACTGTAGCGCAGTATATGGTCCCAGATTATGGGCAAAGACGGAAAGCGCTATTCAGAGAGTACAGAATGCATGTACGAGGTTCTGCTATAGGATACCTAGGAGAGCACACATCAGTCCGTAACTTGCAAAAAAACGTATTCTTAACATGAAGAACAGGCGGGAACTTCATATAGCATGCGTAACACAAAAAATTCTCTGGAATAAGAAACCAGAATACCTCTTCGAGAGGTTTACTTGGGTCAAGGATGCTCATGATCGTGACACTCGCTCCAAACACACGAACCTTCTTAAGATTCCCAAGCACAAAACATCAGGGTTTAAGGGTTGTTTAAAATACCAAGCGGCTAAGATATGGAACACTCTACCACCACCACTAAGAATAAAAACCGGCTCATTAACATTTAAAAAACGAGTAAAATCATTACTACACTCGCAACAGATACATTTGGTAGAGACAACCTTTAAGCTCTCAAATGGCCTACAAAATAAAAATAAATAAACGAAATATTGCGCGCACGCACATACAAATAATCACACAAATAGTCTTACCGTAGCCCAGACTTTCGAGACTGGTGCCTCGGGAGAATCACTACTCACACACTTATTACTCACACTCATACCACACAACACACATAATCATTCACAATCACGCACATGGTCTACCGTTGCCCAGACTCTTAAGAGACTGGTGCCTCGGGAGAACCATGCACACAATAATCACTCACACTCATACCACACAAATCATGCGCAAACACTCACATTGGTCTCCCGTTGCCCAGACTCTTATGAGACTGGTGCCTCGGGAGAGTCATTACTTACGTCATGTTCACCACACGCTCGCACAACATACCTACTTACATAGCGACGCTCGATCTACAAGTTCAACCTTATAAAGCAACTTTTATCGTCATTTATTAATGATATTATGTAATGTCTACACTTTTTATATTATATAATACCTAACTGTAAATGTAAATATTTATCTACTCATAGTATTCGTTTTCTAGATCTGTTGTTTCCGTTTTTTTCTATTTTTTATTTAATTGTTCTTTAAAATGCTCGCTTATTACCTTACCTTTCGGTGACCACCTACCCGAGAGGAGTAATTTGAAAAACAGCGCTACATGCATTAATAATGTATGTAGCATAAAGCTGAAATTACTCCTATTGCCTTATTTTTTTTGTTTTTCTTATGTTTAATTGTAATCTGTGTTGTAATTTGTAGTATTTAAGGTAATAAATTTATTTTTTCTTTTTCTTTTCTTTAGTTGTTCCCATGGGATCTTGACAACATTTTACTGTTCACGGCAGTCACTTTGTCGTTTTGCACATTACAACTGCGGCCAAATATTATCGTGACGTTTTTTTATCGTATTACGAATATCGTGCTAGGTGTTCCCATTATAACGACAATCTATCGTCACAAAAAAAATGAGGCGTGGTTTATCGCGTCAATCCACGATGCTTAAAACAGCACGACATTCGATCGTCACGACAATTTCAATTACTCTACGCCGAAAAAAAACCGTGTCGGATCTCGCTCGCCTATGTTAGTATGAGTAAGTATGGCGCTGTTCACATTTGTCAGAAGTCGAGTCCAGCAACCCTCTCCAGGAGGTAACCTCCTTGCTACCTCAGTCGATCGTTCAATGTAATTATTGACATCCTAAAATAATTGAAAAACTTAATTTCGTCACTGTCACTTCTCAATTCTGTAAATAAGTTTTGATACGTTGAAAACTAAATCTTTCCCTTAAGATTGGGTGAACCCAATAGTTTCTTTCTTTTATTTGTTTTCTTTTTAAATAATAATACATCACAAGAACTTCGTCGACGTCCACCGTGCACAGTCGCCTCGCGTAGAGTGTCAAAAAATAGCACCAGCTTCGACCGTCCGCGTCACCGACAATCGATTATTAACCGAAAGTGTGAACAGATGCGCCGACATGAATATGAGAACGAGCTCTTAGTCATGAGTTAAAATGATCAAAGTGATTCTTACCTATCAAAATCAGTGAGCCTCGAGGAATCTCGGAAGCCCTTAGCGAAAGGGTTTGAGTCAATCTTCAGCTTGGTGATGAGCTGGTTCTGGTAGGCAGTGACGGCTGTGAACACCGTCTCTGGGAAGACGAAGGTGCGGTGTTGCTCCCGGGTGAGGTCCGTGATGGGGCCGCTGCCTTCTCGGACCTTCACTAAGTGGATCCGGGGCTGGTACCGGTGCATTGAGTTTAGCACGATCTGCGGAGAACGAAAAAGTAGTGTCAAGTTTTGAAGCGGTGGTATTTTTAACTTTTTGCACACCTAAAAACCTTTACCATAAGAAGTAACATTAAAATGAATTTTACATTGACGACATCATATGACGGACAGCTCGTGGACGTTGAAGCTCGTGGGAAGTCATTTTGTCATTGTAAGTGTCTAATGTTTATGAGTTTAAGTTCATATAAGTTTTTAAGTTCATATTTGAATGCACATTTTTGTGCTGGGTGGTAGAGTACCGGTATTGATGTAGTGTAGTTACAAAATGGTGATGTTCGCTGAGAAACTTAACTGTTTTGATCATTCTCATTGGATTCTTATAGGAAATGATGAGTTTATTTTTGCTGAATAAGAATTCAATGAGAATAAAGTGTGACATTTTCGTTGAGTAGGAAATAAATTATTGAAGATAATTCGTTATAATAAGACATTATTGGTGGTGATGAGAATAGATAAACGTCTGACATGGGGCCTATTCAAAATGTGGTTCTTACAGGTAGCCGTAAGAAGATGGGAAAAATAATATGATGTAACTAGTTTGTGCAAACGGCTTGGCACGCGTTGTTTCTATGGAAACGTCGAAATACATTGATATCCCATGGGAACAGTTTTACGGAATAAAAAGTCTATATTTGATTCCAAGTTTAGAGCTACATCAACGCAAAATTTCAGACCGATCGGTTCTGTCGTTATGGCCTGAAGAGGTAACAAACATCCAAACTTTCGCATTTATAATATAAGTGTAATGTTGAGAATAAAACACTCAATTGTAAGCGCTGCCACACCATTTTGTCAATCCATAAAATCTGAAATTCCGACAATTCCTCAACATAGTAAATTAATTAATTAATAAAGCATTTTTGTAGAACAATAACATTGTGCGGAGGCTTGTCGGTGATTTCTCATAGGCAACGTTGTAGTACATTAATTAATTGGTGAACAGAGAGGTCGGACAGCGGGCGGGCGATGTGACGACCCGATAAGCTCCGCGCCGGCAAATTGTTCCCAACTTTACGGCCCTGATGAGATAATTAAACTCTGTAAATTAATTAGTATGACCGTCTAGTTATTTATATTACATATTCGTGTTAATTGTAGAGTCAAAAGCACCGGCTTCTGGAGCGCGCTGATCTTTATATTTTACTTACTTTATGCCCCAGTGACTGTACTTCACAGAACGTTAATCTTTAATGCCTAGGTAGGTAATAATGTATCAAAAGCTGAATTTACTCCCATTGCCTTGGTTTTTTTTTTTTTACGTTAAATTGTAAGTCTGTTTTGTATTATGTAGTGTTTAAGTCAATAAAGGTCTTTATTTTTTCAACATACTTATTAAAAGGTATAAACATACTTATTAAAAGTATGTTTATACCTTCTTTCGTCTTTTTAAATCGTTAAATCTAATCGTCATTTTTATTATACATACATATTTTTGTATTTTATAGCCGTATATGAGCGCTATTAAGGAAGCTAACCTGTCCTTTACAATACTTAAAGCTCTTAACTCCTTCATTCATTTGGTTTCTGGCCAGGGCTTGGTTTAGATATTTTGAGTAGGTATACGGTAGACTCGGATAAGCCCTGATCAAACCATATCTAATCTACGAGTCTAGGGGTTAATCAGATTAACTAGAAAGAAGCTATAAGTAAAACACAGTGAATTTTCTCACTTCTCTTTCTCTTTTAGACTTTAAAATTATAAGTTATAAAAGTTTAATATTTCACATTTATATCAACATCAGTGGCGAATAGCTATCTAAATTGAGAATGCGAAGGTTACGCGTGGATCTTTACTGGGCGTGGTAAGACTCATTCATTACCTCATCTACCTCTAATTTTTGGACAAAAAATTTAAGCGAATAAAATCAATAACATCTTATTTCTTATTTGATAATAATGACTATTTATACAGCTTTTTATGTATTAAATTTGACTTTTCTAAGTGCTTATTTTGTAAGTCTAGAGAAATAAAGTTAGTGAGTTTGAGTTTGATTTCCATACCTACGCTTTAATATAATGTCCGCTGCTACTTCTATCATGGACCATCTTACCCGAAACACATTAACCTATACTAATATTATAAGTTCTAAAGTAACTCTGTCTGTCTGTCAACTGTCTGTTACCTTTTTCTACTAAACGGCGCAACAGATCTAATAAATAAATAAATAATGCTGGACAATTCACACAGCATTATCTAGCCCCAAGGTAAGCAGAGCTTGTGTTATGGGTACTAGATAACTGATATACGTAATATTATACATTACATAGATAGATTTAGATTTTATTTATTATAGATATTTTTTTATTATACATAGAAAACACCCAGACCAACGGAACAAATTTCTGCAGGTCTTACACAAAATTGTTCCGAGGCGGGGATCGAACCCGCAACCTCTTGCGTCGCAGGCAGACTCTCGCCCGCTGCGCCACTGAGGTCGTCGTAAAAAAAATCCTTTTCAAATTCATTAAAAAAAAACTATTTCGGCTAGGCTTGAACCCAAACTTAATTAGTACATGCTCTAACCAACTGACACGCCACGAAATCAAGAACTCGCCTCGGTAGGTAAGTATTCTAGGTAATTCCCCTATAATATTGTATGTAATTGAATCGACTGATACCTACCAACTTCATCCTCGTCTATAAACTGAAGTAAGAGAGCTGCCGATACGAAAACATTATCATAATTATTAAGAGGCGATGGTATCACGTACCATGTAGGCGACGACACGGATCGCTCTGAAGAGATAACACAACCCACCCGAGCCCCCACGTATCAACAGTCGAGCGATATTAATCTTTATTATCTGGGTAGTAAGATAGCATGTGGGTAGACAGCGCGAGAGGCAGATAGGTGGGGGGCGGTGGGAGGGTCGTGGGGAGGAGCGGAACATGGCGGCCGGAGGGGGCCAGATGGCTGCAGGTCGTCGCCCGAGTAACATGTTTGTGCGTAACTGAATATTTTAAAATTGTTAGGGCTGACTTGGTATACAATAAATGTTTGGTATGCAAGGCTTTAAAATTTTTGTGGTCAAAGACACACTTCAACAAATTTACAGGTAATTGCAAAAAAGCCTTTATTTTTCAAATTTATACAAAATGATCATCAGTTTTATACGATTTTTGAGTAGAATATATTGATAACTTTGGTAACCCTACAAAGGTCCCTTGCCTAAAATACCGGCCTACGAGTACCTACCAACTTTGTAGGTACTACATCGGCATAAAAATGGAGCTTTGAAAATGTTTGAAATAGAGCGTCGATCGGGACGAGTTGTCGATAAGCGGTGCGTCGATATTTCGATTAGCGCGCGAGCTGTCGGATTACGGCGGATTTTCGCCTCAGCGCGGCGTGCTCGACAAATTGGCCCATTTGTACCTTACATCGCAACGAGTGCCAGAAGCCCACGTCACCACAACCAGCGACCTATAAACTCAGGCTTTCAGCGATTGCAATATCGCTACAATATTTTTGTAGTGACTCTGGTTTCATAGATCGTTATGGACACGGACGTGTTCATAGAAGGAATTGAAATCTTATCAAACAAGCCCTGTACTCCATAGATGATAACATCAATAAGGTTGGCCAGATATCGCCCAGTTCCGCACCGACAATAGTAGGTATTAGAGATAATCAATGTGTGGCTAAGCTTTATGCAAATATTGATAATCACGAAATTAATCTTATAGTCACGTTATATTTAGACTTAGATAGGCAAACTATGTTTTAGTGTATAAAGTACACGTATAAGTGAAGTGATATATAATTTTACAAGTACTTTTTTTACACGTTTTCCAAAAACTGTGAAAAATGTGAAGTGAATAAAATCAATAACAAATAATTTCTTATAGGATAATATTTACTATATTTTATAAAGCTGATTATAGTCAAAAATTTGACTCATCTACATAAGTTGATAAGTGATTATTTTGTAATCCTAAAGAAATAGGTAAAATTATTTTCTTTGACTATGATTCGGTTGCTACGAAAATTATTGCATTCAATAATTAAATTCCATGCGTAAAATGAAACCTGAGAACAATATTTGTATTGCAATGCCTCTGTTTGTTTATCTAGCGTATCATTTATATAAAATATGATATTGTTTCTGTCCCGCGATACAGTAAATTAATGATTTTTATTAAAAACAAACAGCACGTGTTCATTCAATATGAGATGTCAACAGATTGGATCGAGATGGCTGCGTGGGCGAGCGAGTACAATCGAGCACAAAATAATTTCAAATTGCATTTTTAACTGTATGCTTACTGAAATTATTTTAAACGGATAAGTGAGTACTTTTTCAAAACCACTTCACCACAACTTCTTGAGTTTAACATTATACAACTTATGTATAATGTTAAACACAAGAAGTTTCGATTTGAAAAAATGTTTACCTGATTACTTAATCAGGTAAACATTTTTTCAAAAACGTAAAATCTTTTTCCTCTTTTAATTAAATCAGGGTAATTTATATGTCCAAATAAATACGCTTTCAACTTAAAATTGCTTCATAATTATTCTCGTTGACACTTGTGTTAGTGAGTGTCCCACAGTGTCGTCAAGGGTCAACTGCGGTAGTAAGCGATGAGAAACGATCCACTAAAGAAGCGGATTTCTCTGCATTTGCATCCGTAAGCCTTCTTGAGGACAATCTCTTTTATGACGCTAATAAAAACCATAAATACATACATAACATTCAATAATAGTTCGTAGTTTGTTTTAACACATTCCACGCTCTATCGACGACTCTATCTTTTTGATTATAGGTATTTTTAGTTTAACGAGAAAACTTTATTAATTTAAGAATTTTTATTAAAATACGAACGGTGTGCAGCAGAAAACAACGGAAAGTGCTGGAGGAGGAAACGGCTTACGTGTCACAAGACAAGATAAAAAAAAGAATAAGTTTAGTAAGGAAGGAAATGTAAATTAGCAACAAATCTTAAATAAACAAATGCTAGTAATATAACAACACTAACTTTATTTACATTTTAACCTGGATTTTACCTTACTTATATTCTACTTTTGCAAAAGTAACGTAGTGGGTATACATATAGGTGATATAAATTAACTGTCGAAACGTTTCTTTTCAGGTATGTATAGGTATTAATATTACAAAGAGGATTATATATTACATTAATATTTTATTTAAATATAATTTCTAATAATTTTTAACTACTAGACTGATTAAAAAATTCTTTCATCATTAGAATCCTCCATATTACCTAACGAATATAGGCTGTAGAATATACCCGTGCAAAGCCGGGGCGGACCACTAGTTTAGAATAAGTTCGATAAAATTGGTGATACGTAAAAATAAAACTATTTCTAATAGCAAGATTCCAGTAAAATTTAACAAGATAAAGCTATTACATATTTGAAAATCTAACTTTTAAAACAGGTAAACCAATTTACCTTAAATTTAAGTACGATAATCAATTTCATGTTTATTGGGCAAAGCGTCTCGCTTCTCGAGTTCACAAATTCATACGAAACATTAAAATATTTACGTAAACGTTCGTCATAACATCGCTGGCAATAAAATACATCCAAATAAAATACTCGATCGTAAAGAGGCTGACACCGGGAGTGGAATGGATCGTGGTAAAAAGGCGTACGTCCTCCGCCGTCACACGGGGAGTCACGATAAACGTCACCTCAGAATGTAAAAAGTATAAAAAGAATTATTAAAAAAACGACAGGCGATTGAAATGAAGTGAGACGAACAAACAGAAAAATAAACATGACTACAAATTGAAGTGAGAAATGTTATGTCGATGCGCACGCCCCCCGCCAAGCCGGACCGAGATTCTACCATTGCACTTTGTAATTTGATTAATCCATGGATACTTATTATCACGGAGCTGAGAGGTGGACACTCACAGTAGGGCTGGTCCACTAGTTTAAAGTCGCCCAGCGAGCTACGGAGAGAGCTATGCTCGGAGTTTCTCTGAACGATAGGATCCGCAACGAATACATCCGACAGAGAACTAAGGTTATCGACATAGCTCAAAGGATTAGCAAGCTGAAGTGGCAGCTGGGCTGGTCATATCTCGAGAAGAACCGACAACCGCTGAGGTAATCGTGTTCTTGAGAGGAGACCGCGACTCGGCAAACGTAGTGTAGGACGCCCTCCGACCAGATGGGATGACGATTTGCGAAAGACTGCTGGCAGAGCTGGATGCGGCAAGCTGAAGACAGGGCGCTATGGCGCTCATTAGGGGAGACCTATATCCAGCTTAGCAGTGGACTATTATAGGCTAATAGATCAAAAGGAGTCGAAATGCAGACAAGGGAGTACTCTTACCTTACCTAACCCTTATAGATAGGCTGATGATGATGATGACTTATTATCATTGGCATCACGGTACCTGTGGACCATAACTCGTTCAAATAGATCGCTTCCTAACAGTGGCGCTGAATATTGCCTATTTGCATACAATAACGAAGAACCTGTCTCAAATGACTGCATTCCGATGCCGAGAGTCCCCAACAGCTTGTAAACAGACATTGTAGCTTACAAAATAAGTAGGTATGTTAAGAATGTACAAACTTGGCTTTCACCTGGTCATATGTTACAAACTATTTAACCATCAAATGTACTTTACCTATTGAAAATTACAATCAAACAATAGAGTTAAATTAAAACTAGAATTTACATACACCTCGGTCAGCTGCAGCGCCTCTTGCAGAATAGATCTACCACCAAACTGTGATCTATAACCCGCATGCCCAGCTTGGGGATTATAGGCATTACACCAATAAATCATTTATCATTTATCATACTAGTCCTGAGGCCAGCGTCCAGCAGTGGACCATTCCAGGCTGTTGAGTTTAGTATTTACAATTGAAACAATTGAGATTATTGCAGACTGTTGCAAACAATCTACAGGTAGCTCACCTGATCCATATCAATACTTTACCTTACTTTACATACACAGTAAGGTAGTAAAAAAGCACGCTAAAGATGGGTTTATAAAACTCAATGAACACGTATGATAGCACGGCTCAGATCAAACTGCCAGGCTCAGACAGTCCCATTTATATCTCTGAGTCTCTTACAAATAAAGGCCGTCACCTCTTTTACTTGGCCAGAGAAGCAGTTAAAAACAAGAAACTGATAGCAACCTGGACGTCCCATGGGACGATTTTAGTGAAGAAAGAAGAAGGATCCCCTCCGGTACCTATTTATAATGAGGAGGAACTTTTAAAACTCACTCAACAATGACTAGACTTAGAGTCAATGCCCAAATCCTTGGTCATGTACTTTGCACTAAAATTAAGTTTGCTTTCCCTATTTAGTAATAATATTTGTATGTATGTTTTTTGTTTCTCTAAGAGTTTGTTTGCCCTATTTGATAGCGTCCTAATACCACAATCTCACTCAATATATTATATGTCAATATTATGTACCTACTGGCACTCAATACTCACACAACACACAAGAATTACACGTACACTATTTACACAGACGTTCTACATGACAAATATATTGTTCACAACACACACAAATGAAGATCAAGCTACATCATTTTATAATAACTTTCACTCTACGAGTAATCAAGTGTCATTTCTTGCCATAAATCGCATTCTGAAACGCTTACCTACTGAATTAATTCCGGTTCTATGTTTTTCTAAATACAACTTTTATACTTACTTGTCACGAATATTACGTGACATAAAAGCAATATTTTATTAATATGCAGTCAATAATGAATAACGTAAAAAATTTAAACATAGATCTGGACTCATTCTCTTTAGCTAAAGCAATTAGATGCGACATAGATGATGTAAGAAAATACTTACGAAATGACAAAAAGTCTCGTTCCATAAATATTATATCCCAAAATATACGTAGCATTAGCTGCAACATGCCTTCCTTCCAGACTCTCTTGCAGCGCTCAGACATATCTTGGGACATTGTAGTACTATCTGAGTGTTGGTTGAAAGCAGCTAAATTCATACCTAGGATTGATGGCTACGACTATGTTTCCACAGTGCATAACAAAACTCAAAACGAGGGAGTTGTTATGTATTATAATAAATGCCTAAAGGTCACAATGGAGGAACCCCAACTGCAAGATGCAAACTGCCTTATTCTTAAACTAGATTCAGAAACCTGCGTCATCGGCATTTACCGCCCTCCTAGCCATACTGATATTTCCAACTTTCTGCATTCACTTGACTCAATGCTTTCAAATTTAAGAAACTACCAAAATATAGTTATTTGTGGAGACATAAATATAGATATCGTTCCTCAAACGAAAGACAAGCGTTCACACGAGTACCTTAATCTCCTAGCTAGCCACGGAATTCTCCCTGGACACACTCTACCGACTCATAGCCGGACTTGCCTCGATCATCTTATGATAAGAACCAAAACCAAGGCAACATCGATAGTACTTAACTCGTCTATAACTGACCACGAGAGTGTTGCTATAGGGCTGAGCCGTAAAGGCGATACAGATTACACCTCTAAATCTACCTATCGCACTGACTACGCAGGCATCAATAAAATTATTAAAGAAACTGACTTTCAACCTATTCACAGCTGTAATGATGTAGACAGCGCGACAGAACTTCTAGTTAGTTATCTTTTGACCGCCGTTAAGCTTAACACCAAACTAGTGAACATTCCCAAACGAAAACGAATCAGCAAACCCTGGATAAACACTGGCCTTCTTCGATGTCTTAAAAATAGAGATAACCTCTACAAAAAACTAAAAAAAGACCCAAATAACGATACACTCAAATTGACTTACAAACGTTATAGAAATTACTGCAACACTCTTCTTAAAAAAGCTAAAAGATCTTATGAAAAGAAACAGATAGAAGAAGCAGGAAATAATAGTAGAGTTCTATGGAATGCTGTAAAAAATATAAGTAGCTCGCATAAAAGTAAAGATAATTCGTCAAGTCTCTTATTAGCTGAAGACGCCCAAAATAGTGTCAATACAGCTAACACATTTTTTGCAGAAGTTGGAAAAAACCTGGCTTTAAAGATCAACTGTCCCACAAACGAACACAATAAAATAGAGGGAAATAACCATACACCAGTTAACTCGTTTGTAATGCTTCCTACTGATGATGAAGAAATCGCGAAACTAATCGCAGGACTAAGAGATAACTGTGCTGTAGGTATTGACCAAATATCTAGCAAACTCCTTAAAAATAACAATAATATACTTACTCCGGTAATCACCCACATTTGCAACCTTGCGATATCTTCTGGAATCTTCCCACAATCCTTCAAATCAGCACTCATAAAACCAATACATAAAGGTGGTGACAAAGACTGCGTAAACAATTACAGACCAATATCCATACTCCCTGCACTTTCAAAAATATTGGAACGCTTACTGAACTCACGCCTCATTAGATACCTGGAAAACAATAATCTCTTATCGCCCGCCCAATTTG
This sequence comes from Eupithecia vulgata, assembly GCA_946478455.1. Taxonomy (NCBI): domain Eukaryota; kingdom Metazoa; phylum Arthropoda; class Insecta; order Lepidoptera; family Geometridae; genus Eupithecia; species Eupithecia vulgata. The sequence goes on along the minus strand of OX297862.1, from coordinate 6,217,821 downwards.
GTTTTCGGCGAGATAAATCAACCAATGATGCAGTCCATGGCCTAGTCAATTCCATTATAACCAGCTTAGACGAAAAGAAGAAATGCTTAACCATTTTCCTTGACCTGGCAAAGGCGTTTGATACAGTATCAATTCCACTCTTACTATCAAAACTGGAAAAAAATGGCATTAGAGGTCTTCCACTGGGCTTATTTACCAGTTATCTTACCGGGAGAACGCAAAGGGTCAAGATAGATAACTGGATAAGTAACGAAGAAACTGTGAGCTACGGAGTGCCGCAGGGAAGTATATTGGGCCCAACACTATTCCTTCTATATATTAATGACTTGTGCGACCTCCAGATTAATGGTGGGAAAATTTTCACCTTTGCCGACGACACTGCTATCTTCTTCAGTGGACACAGCTGGGAAAACACTTTTGAACTGGCTCAGGCTGGATTTGACAAGGTTAGCACATGGTTAAATTATAATATACTCACGTTAAATGTATCCAAAACGAAATTTTTGACTTTTGCCCTTAAATCTAATTACCTTCCTTCGCCAACTTTTACAATCACTGCACATAACTGCTCAACTTCCACTGCATCATCATGTTCCTGCCCTCTTCTCCAACGAACTGGCAGCATTAAATACCTTGGAGTTATAATTGACCAGACCCTGTCCTTTCAACCACATTTTGAAGTTCTTGTTCCAAGACTGCGTAAACTAATCTACGTTTTCAAAACTCTGCGACTGCGACATGTCGCGAGCTTAAAAGTCCTCAAGATGGTCTACCTTGCGCTCTGTCAATCTTTGTTGGATTACTGCACAACTTCTTGGGGAGGTGCCGCGAAGACCCACCTTATTGAGGTTGAGAGGGCGCAACGTGCCATCCTCAAGGTTGCTGCGGGACTACCATTTCGCCATCCTACTATTGAACTCTATGCTAAGTGGGACTTACTTACCGTCAGGCAAACTTTTATACTACACATAGTCCTTAAAAAACATAGTGAATTGAAGTACGACCCGAAATCAGCATCGAACAAAAGACGTAGGGGTAGAGTATGCGAGAGAAACTCTTTTCATATTAGCCACTCGCACAAGTTTTACTGCTTTCTAGGCAGTTACCTCTACAATAAATTAAATAGCACCTTAAACATACACCCATTGTGTAGATCCAGTTGCAAGGAAACAATCTCCAAGTATCTTAAAACTCTGAATTACCAACAAACTGAAGACCTACTAAAATTACAAAACTAATCACTAACCAAAGCTCAAACACAGTCGCAACTGCAGACGCGTTTTATTTCTCTCATCTATTCAACTAGATACATACACATACACACAGCGCAAGCACGGCAAGTCACACCCCTCAACCACACTGGGGTCTCCTGTTGCCCAGACTCTTAAGAGGCTGGTGTTCTCAGGAGTACCCCCTGCACAATCATCACACTTACCATAGCACTCACATCAACCACACTGGGGTCTCCTGCTGCCCAGACTCTTAAGAGGCTGGTGCTATCAGGAGTACCCCCCGCACAATCATAACATCTACCATAACACTCACATCATCCACACCGGGGTCTCCTGTTGCCCAGACTCTTAAGAGGCTGGTGTTCTCAGGAGTACCCCCCACACAACCCTCACACTTACCAAAACATAACACAAACACCCACCCATTCATAGATCAGGTATATAGATACCTGTCCTATTCACCCACTCTATGTCAGACTTACAGGTACATTATTGTAATTATTATTTGCTAAGTTTTTTTTATTTTTATTTTTGTACATAACTCTAATCTAGATTTTTAATATATTCTAGCGCACAGAGTGGACCTGGTGACCCGTATTACAGGTTCTTGTGAACCTAAAACAGGCACCAGTCTCTCACAAAGTTAGCTATAATATTAGCATTACTTACTTAGTCAGTTATTCTATCAACTAAGCTTTTATTGTGAGAGAAAATAAATAAATAAATTATTATTATTTATTATTATTATTATGATGCCGCTACAGTTTTCGTTAATAATATAGTTTTTAGGGAAATTAGGTCATAGCTTATACCTACTTATTTATTACTTCTGCCTTTCATTAATAAATAGGCTTACTTTAGCCAAAAATACTTATATGCAGACGACTAGCAGCGACTCGCGGTTTCACCCGCTTAGTTCCCGTTTTCGCAAGAATTCCGGGATAAAATATAGTCTATATGCTATTCCAGACTATAATCAATCTTTGTGCCAAATTTCATCCAGATCCATACTGCTGTTCTGGCGTCATTGAGCAAGAAACATCAATCTATCCATCCATCCATCTAAAATTTAGCACTTGTGATTATGAAATCATCGTGTGTGTTAAGTAACGTGTAATATTTTGTCATTCCTAAATGTTTCTCTATTAAAATTATGGATAGAAATGATGACATTGACAAGTTTATAGAACCCTTCTAGATATTCGATGAATACCAGACCAATGGTGTGATATTGATACATCCCATAAACCTTATCAGATTGTGGTGGTAGTGATTACTGTGCGAGGCACACACGACATTTGACGGATATTGTCACTGATTGTCACTGATAGCCAGGTCAAAAATATTCTTATTGACAATTTTTATCAGATCATGATATAGTTATTTTTTATACTTACACAGGAACACTCGCTTGAATTGCTTTTTGACCGATCGAGCGAAGCAAGCGAAGCGTCTCTGCATCAACTACTAGCAAAAGTATGGATTCTGTCAGAATTTACGTACTACAGGTCGTATTTTACGACCAATCTGGACGAAACTTGGTGAACAGATTCTACGATTTTATAGCTTTTTTAGTCGCGGGGTTAAATGCCTAGTTCTTCCAAAAAAGGGAACAAGGGGCTATCGAATATCTCCGCTTAAAGACATTTGAATATTTAATATTAATTATTTATTATACAGGGTACCTACTAAAAACTAAAGTGCTCGCGAGGTCTACTGTTCGTAGAACTACTACCTAGTAATAAATAACTTATATGCATTGTAAATAGCCTGCTGAGCATTTAACTTAGTGACATTTCAGCATTTGCAGTGACTGTTGGCACTTGGCAGGGTCGAAGAAAACAATTATTCCTGGTGTAAAGGTACACCGAGCAACGCGCCCGCGCCGCGGGAGTTCCGCCAACGACAAATAACTTATTAATTTATATTACCCTTAAACCATATTCACTACCAACTGCAGTCACCTGTCTCTAGCTTGTTTGTTTTATAATCACCTTATTTCAAAATATGCTAACGATGTGAAAATATCAACAGTAATTAAAAAGGCGAATGGTCGTCGGGGTATTGATGTTTGTCGTTGTTCATTAAGATGAAATCCCGAGCCAAACTAGCGCTGCCACCTATTTTATCTTATTTTTTCGTTGAAAAAAGGTAATTTCAAAATTGTCAATGGACAGTTTGTGAAACCTAGTACAAGTTTTTTTAATGCCTCTATAATGTTTTTTTTGTATAGTTTAGGCAGAAATGCAAAAATTGAGTTTTCTGGCCACAAAGTGCAACATCGTATCTGTGCCTAAACGATACAAAATAAAAAAAAATATTAAAGAAACATTAAAAAAAGCTTAAAATAGGTATCACTAACTGCCTATTGAAAATTTTGAAATTACCTTTGTTTAACAACATAATAAGATAAAATAGATAGCGGCGGCGCTAGTTTGGGTCGGGGTATCGTCTTAAGACTGCCGCTGAGCCTAGCTGGCGTGGTGAGTGTTTTATGAAACTTTATTGGTTTGTATATAAATTCATGCAGCCTGACACCGTCATAAATTAAATGATTATTGAATATTATTTTGCAAAATACCTGTGCAATATCCGTTCAAGCCATCCTGGACGGCTCGTAAAGTGCGGTGACAACCCTGTTAATGGCAACGGATTTTTGGCTATATTTGAGTAATGGTCGGCAATTACAATCTCATCTTGTTGGAAATTAAATATAGCCATAACTGTCGTCGGTGGCCGCAGTCTGGCAATATATTTAATGAGAAAAAGTGGTTAGCAGGGAAGCTAAGTACCTATTCCTGTGCACATATCTTAAGTGAGTTATAATTGGTCTGCTTGAGTTGGATTGGACATTGAATAAAATAAACATGATGATGGCGTTTCTAACGACATAATACACAGTTTTATAAATGAAATAAATGGCAGTGATTACAAGCGGTAGGTACCTACCTAATGCGAAGGCGTGCGCCATGCAAGCGATATGATCCTGCTTCGAGTCAATTTTTTTCCTTTCTGTGGTTAGGCATGTACATTTCATAAAGCTATTTTGTGATGGGTAAAGTCTAAGACAAAATTAGATGGAAGTCACACTATTATTATAAATGTGAAAGTTTGGAAGTTTGGGTTTTTGAATGTTTGATACCTCTTCACGCTAAGTACAGAACGGATCGGGCTGAATTTTTTTCACACGGGTAGTTTTATAGGCATGGAATAAAATATAGCCTACCAAAACAACGCGTGAGAAGTCGCGGGCAGAAACTAGTAGAAAATAACAATGTTTAGCAGTTTCTTGCGATGACCGTATGTATATAGTCGTAAAATCTCTCAGGTTATCTCTGTTCAATGTATCACTTTCTTATAATCTAAGCACTACAGGCATTTTGCACTAGACACAAACACAACTAAAATCATTAAAATTGTATATAAAAAATAAGCAAAACATGATGTATTTATTTGTTAAAATCGGCAACCATCTAACACCAATTTACAAAAGCTTCTAACGTATAAAGAATTTAAATTTTCGTTTTGACCTACAAACTAACTGATATCAATAGCGTCCATCTACAGTGAATACAGCAATTAATTTCATTATTTGAGTAAACTACTAAAATGCTTTTCATTAATCATCTTTCAGTTTGTGGTGGCCGTTTGCCAGCTTTGATGCATGGAATAATTTACATATTTTCACAATTACCAAAACCTACAAACTGGTATTCATACAAAAACGTATTTTTTATATGCCAACGGTAACAATTATTAACAAATTAATAAAAATTATAATTGGTAGTATGTAGGGAATACCTTGAGTCAGAGTATACTTAAAGATAGATAGAGTTATCTCTTTATTGGTATACACAAAAAAGAAATAAAATTGAAATTTTGAGTTGTCAAGGGACACCCGGATGGAACGAAGTTCCTTTCTATAAGAGAGAGAGAGAGAGACAGACAGAGAAACATGCGCACGCCGCACGGCTTATAATAGCTTACTATAGCAAAAAGTGTCGTTACAACTTTTCGTGAGATTTTTTTCCGTCCAGCCCCCTTTCACAACGCGCGATAAGGAACTTAGTTCCAATACAATACAGAAGGAAATGCTGAGAATCAAGGAAGTACAAAGGGCGGCCTTATCGCTTTGATCGATTTCTTCCAGACAACCTTGGGACATAAGAGAGCATATAAGAGAACAATATAGACGGTGGCGTTTGAGAAACAAGAAAAGAAAATTATTATATGATAAACGAGCAGCGTCCCGCGGTTTCACATGCGTAGTTCCTGTTCCCGTTGCCGTGGGGAATACCGGGATAAAACATAGCCTATGTCACTCCCTAAAAAGTAAGCTTTCTAATGGTGAAAGAATTTTTGAAATCGGTCCAGTAGATTTTAAGTTTATTCGGAACATCCAAATATAAGAATCTTTCCTCTTTTTCATTTTAGTGTAGATACACTACTTACTATAAATACCTTACATGCATTAAACTATACTTATGATAAACTTATGTACTTACACATAAATATAAAGAAGTTTAAATTGGACTTATGGTTTTTTTCTTGGTTTTATGTAATTTTAAGGTTTTTGCTATTATAGTGCGTAAGCTGGGGCAATTTTCTAAGTCTTTTTTTTTTTGAGACATAAATTTATGTACTTTTGAAGTTGGCAAAAGGCATTAAAGCTGTTATTATTGGAACAAAAACGTGTGTAAGCTGGTAGTTTCTGGAGTAATGATTAATTCGTCGGTTCCGTGGACTTTTTGTCGTAACAATTAGGGCCCATAACACGCGCAATGTGCCGACTTGCGTGGCGGATATTCAAGAAATATTAATGAGTTGCCTGCTCAGATCCGTTTCCGATAATAATTGCTCATTATAAGCTTAAGATTGTACAATTTAAATCTGAATTTTATTACAATGTGAGAATTAGGGTAGAGCCTAGCATGCCCTGTTGTTACGTTTTCTCCGTGAGCACGATTACCATCATGCGTCAGTATTTGGAGTACGGAAAGCCAATTAGGTGCGTTTTTGGTCAGGCCTGGGTCCATCCATCAACGCAGACCCGCCCTCGTCCGTTCCGTACCGTTGCCTTTCCTCGACAAATTAATGTGAAGCCTACTCCAGTCCCGAATAATACATTAAAATTGCTCAACAGCCTGAATTTAATTGCTTTTCATTGCTTGCAGAATAAAGCCAATCTAAAAGCTAATATTAGCTGGTATCGTCATCAAGTAAGGTAAAAACAATTGTACAATGCGATACCATCAAGTCACATTCTGTCATATTCCACTCTATTATTCCACGATGAGCAGGCAAATATAAACAGGCCACCCATTATGCACTTCTGTAGATGCTAATGAGTTTTCAGTCATTGTTAGCCTCGACCACGAGTTGTTAAGCTAATATGTACGGTACGTAAGTTCTATTTGATTCTACTGATTCTTACCTTCTTTTAAAACCCAAATCACAGCAAAGCTCAAAATAATCAATAAATAATGCTGGACGATTCACACAGCATTATCTAGCCCGAAGCTAAGCAGAGCTTGTGTTATGGGTACTAGATAACTGATATACATAATATAACACAATACATAGATAGATATTTTTTATTATACATAAAAAACGACCAGAACACCCTGAACAAATGTTTGCAAATCGTACACACATTTGTTCCGAGACGGGAATGGAACCCGCAACCTCCTGCGTCGCAGGCAGACCTTCGCCCACCGCGCCACAGAGGTCGTCAAATGCTTTCCTTTAAGATTTCCAGATCATAGAAGACAATTCGAAACTTACCTACCCGGTGCTTACTAAACCGACGAGCATTTAGAAAATTTGTATCAACTGCATTTTACTATGTAAAGTGTAAACTATAGGGATGTTCACGAATTTCTTACCGCGCAGTTAATGATAACTTATGGCGGAGGCCCAGATGAACCAGTGACATTTGTGGGGGCGCATGACACCTGCAGCGTGGAGGTAAGTAGCTGCCGGCTGACGCGCCGCGGCCACGACATGTGCGACTAATTTGTTGCTGGCGAATCATTATATTCCCGCCGACGACGCCTGAGGTGTCGCCGACACCGGCAATTTTATCCATTAATTCTTTAAATTGCCACACGCACAAGGAAGTAACGCAAAATATAGGACGTGTCACGAACTCTTCTAAAGGATTGTCTATAAATAAATATTGGTTACGTATTGTTCGTTTTTCTTTGAGGGTAAATTACTTTTGTGACAAATTGTATGGTAACTACATACATATACTATTTTGTAAGAAAACTCTACATTTCATCACATCACTGCATACTTATTTTTTTCTATTAAAAACTGCCTTATTCAGGTTGATTTGCATCGGAGCACGCACTAGCCGGCCCTCGATTGCCGCGGCCATTAGGACATTTCTAGAGCAGAACTGAGTTGATCGACCGCACACTAACATAGGTTGTTAAATATATATAGGACTGTGCGTTGAAGTGCATTGATTAAACCTAAGCTGATTTCAGGTAAAATATCACTTGCAGTTTGTAAACTGCAAGTGATATTTTACCTGAAATCAGCTTCATCTGAACTGCTTTGGGCAGGAACCAAATTATAAACGTATCAACAGCATTCCGTAGATGTATACTCTTGGTAGTTGAGAACTGTGACTGACCTGTCCACTTTTATCCATTTCGTTGTTGGTGAGTTTGACCTTCTCGAAGGAGACGACCTGCTTGCGCAGCTGGTCGCCGGAGAAGGGCGAGTCTGGATGCGGGTAGAGTCTTGCGGGTGCGGGAGGGTCCGCCTTGCCGGCCACCAGCCACGAGGAGCGGTGGTACGCGTACCGGTACCGCTTGCCGTCCACGGGGACCACGTCCAGCAGCACGGCGTAGCGCGCCTCCGCACGACACCCCGCGAACGACACGCGCACCGTCGGGAACATACGTCTGCACAACACAACAATAGACATAAATTTCAAGGTAAAGCTATAAAAATAAGGGACAAATTAGATTCACATAAAACGCAACTTTCAACATAAAATTCCCGAGGTCTTCGAACGGACCTCACCTCACTAATGACCTCATAAGAACCGACCGAATCTAAATTAAACATTACGAATACAAAAAGCTTATAATCCCCGAAAGTGTTTTACGAGACCAAACACATGCTCGCAATAAAAAAAGATGATTAATGCATCTTAACAAAAACCGCCAGAGATCCGACCATGCACGGTGACTTGTATAATTACAGGGTGCAACGCGAACTAGGAAATCAAACAAATATGATGTATACGATTTTAATGCACCCCTAAATGGGCCGAAGCGCTTCCTGCCGGCGAGCTCCGATAACATCTCGCTATAGTTTATTTATGACGCGGACTTCTTATTATATTTTTTTATAAACGGCACTTGGGCCTGAACGTGAACAAGCCCAAATTAGTTAACCACCGATTGAAACGTTAGATACAATTTGTCCAAGAACTATAAACCAATTTGACAGATCTACGAGAATCGTGACAGAATTACATAAGCTTTATACAGTTCCTACCTCAGCAGGACCCAAATTGCTCTGGTAAGTCATAAAACAGGAGGATAGATAGAATTATAGATCTACCATAAAATACTACGATGTCAACCTCATCCTAGATAAAAGTATCAAATGTTATAACAAATACTTACGGGGAACCTATAAAATCGGATGTTGGAGTCAGCGATAAAGCACAACCTACCTGTAGGTATTGAGAACAGCGCGGCGTCGAGAGTTAAGCGCTTGCCATAAATAAATCGTAGATCGGTATGTTTTGAATGGTTAGGTATCGGTTGCAGGGGATCTCTCGTCGTGTTGGACAATAAGTCGCTGTCACCTGCGTTTATGAGTGTGTCATTAGAGCGAGAGTTGCGCGATGTCGCGTCGCGCCGAAGCCACCCAGAGCGCCGCGTAATGAGCTACATCCATCATGGATAACAATCGATTGTATAGCTAATCACATCTTACGTCACTTGCGGTTTTCATTGCTCGTTCAACAGCCTAATCACTTGAGTTTATAATTAAATGTTTTAACACATTACATTATAATTTGGTTGAAACGGGTAAAACCGACAAATCTATCAGTAAGGAATTTCGCGAGTAATAAAGTTGGTAGAGCCACCGGGCGACGGGAGGTCGGTCGGACATATTTACATAATTCATTAATAAACGTCGCTTGACGATGCCCTTGGATAAGCTTAACAAATACTGAGAGGTATGAACGTAATGATAAGTGATTCCAATTCCACAACGAGTAGGTAGAAGTGCTTGGTTTACTTTGAATAAGAAAAGAAATGACGATGACGTCTTTGTTACCTTACCTACCATTTAGTACCGATTTCTAATCTCTTACTTTTAAACTGCTTTTTAAGATTTGCGAGATTAATACTAATCACTCAGGAAATTATTTTTTATGGGACCACCTCGGTGTCATCCTCTATAATATGCAAAAATCATCCAAATCGGTCCTTAGAAATTGCGGATGGAAACTAATCCGATAACGTATTTACAAACTGGATCAGAGTGGAATTGGTCGAACTAATCGACTAACATACTTAAAAAAACATACATAACCGACCATAATCCCCCTCTTCTTTTGTGAAGTCAGTAAATAAAATCCATCTAACAAATAAGTAGTTCAATAAAAAGTTCATATCTACATATTTATTTATAAGAATACTAGCGGTCCGCCCCGGCTTCGCACGGGTACCTATTCGAATTTTTCTCACCTTTTAAACCTTCCCTAGACCTCCACGAATAATTCAAGACCAAGATAAGATAAATCCGTTCAGCCGTTGTCGAGTTTTAGCGAGACTAACGAACAGCAATTGATTTTTATATATATAGATTTTATAATTGTCATTCGGCTGCTTTTGCGGTGACAAACCACTAAAACGACGGAGCGCACGTAAAGAGTCCAATTTAAATTGAACGAGAATGCACCAATTACGCATAACCACATCCGGCGCAAGGCGCGAAAATCACCCTCCAGCCAAGGCTTTCTTATTTGCTTGACAATAGCTATGTAAACAATAACACAATAATACTTGTTCAAGTTTTCGTTGAGCCTATCTTTTTGTTTTATATAAACATTGAACTTGACTGGACTCAGTTACTTGTAATCGGCTACTATTATTATTTACTATTTTTTTTACTAGCTGCGACCCGCGGCTTCGAACGCGTTGTTTAAGATTATTTTTATCCCAGATTTATGAGTTAAGAAGTAGCCCATATTACTCTCCATTCTTTCAACTAACTCTTTAACAATATACCGTGAAGGAAGAAGACAAACAAACAAAAAAAACTTTCGCATTAATATAATAAAATAATAAAAAAACGTGGTTATATCTATCACTATTTTTTTTAAAGTAAAGGGCATTCTAAAGGTCTATTTTGTAGGTAGCTGCTATCTGTGTGCTTACTTTTATTTAACTATAGAACGAATTCCAAGTTATTTTTATTCAGTAACAAACTTAAATTTATCTTTGTTAGAATCTTGGTAAAAACTTAGTGGGGATGGAAGTTTTCTTTTGATTAACCAGGACAATTCAATACGAAGCCGCGGCTGGAAGCTAGTAATTACGATAAGCTTAGTATTAATCAAGCAAGTAGACACTGACCTTTTCTATAATTTCCTCAGTTGGTTCTACCTGCTGTGTAATCAATAATTGTTCATATTTTTTGTGAAGACTATTTTATGTTGCGTGCAATTCATACGTGTTGGTTTAACATTCTTATTTTCTTCATGATGGATGATTCTTGATCATAGGATAAAAATGATGTTTGACTTCACTATAACAACACAATCTTTACGATTCACAAGATTGACGTTTTTATGAAATATCCTCACCTCACTCAACAGCCTATAATGGTCCACTGCTGGACGCAGGCCTCCCCCTGATTTTTGTCTCATGGGGGTATTACCAATCCCCACGCTGAGCATGCGGGTTGGGGATCGCAGTTTGGTGGTATATCTATTCTGCAAGAATACTGCTGCTACCCGCCCGGGAAGAGTTGGGTGGTGCAAATTCTAAGCCGGCACCACACGGCAGTAAATCGCTAGTTATCATAGTTTACACAAGTAATATAATCATCATTAGTTTTAATATTGTGCCTAATCATTACCTAGTAGTATATAATATTGATTGTCTAGGTATAATTTGCATGGACTAGTTCTCTCACGAACTCATTTTCCTTATTTTCATCATGAAATGTTCCAAAACTATGTTTACGTTTACTATTTATACAATATCAAAATTTTGATTCTAACTAACCCTATGAAAACAAGTCTCTGTAGACTTGTTAACCGAGATCTCGCAAGTCTAAAATCATTTATATACGTCATTTTCAATCAGTTGTGCTATTAACAACCACGGACACTGAACGGTCATCAGGCATTTTAGAGTGAAGCAAGGCCTGCACATTGCAATACCCGTAAACATTTTATGATCTTCTAACAGTTACTGAGTCGTAAGCATTGTTGCGTAGACATTATTATACGTTTATATGAATAGAAACGCGACTCGTTTTCATGAAATGTCATCCAGTTATAGACAAGGTCTACACGCAATAGGTCATCAAGATGTAGGTAAGTTGGCATAACTACTTTTTTGACTATTTTACTACTGGTGCGGCGGCCGATTTGGCCGAAAATCTCAAGGGGCGCAAATGCATGTCTCAACAGAGACTAGTGACTCGAAGTGGATCTACGAGTTTTTTAAGGTTTTACTACTCGAAACCTAAAAAGAAAAGAATATTATGGAGCTCCATGCACGAGAGCAGAGCTTTCTAAGAAAATATCTTTTTTTTTGTTGTGGCAATTTCCATCAGAATGGAGTAACGTTTCAATTTGTAGAGTTGCCTGTCTGTGGCAGCGACGCCGGCGCGTGTGGCGTGTCAGTTGAATGTCGCTCACGCGTCTCGTTACGTCGAGCGTGTCGCCACGCGGCACGTCTCCGCTAATCCTGCCATTCAAAACAATATCAAGTTTCCCAAGCTTTGACAAATATCCTCCTTCATAATAAAATATTCAACAGGTAGGTAATAAGTCACCACACCAGCTATAAAACACAAAATATTTCGCCGCGACAACGGCACAAGTAGCTACTGCCACTGCCTCGCGGGCTGTCATCTATCAGACGGGCTGTTTAATTTATTTGTAAATTGACACTTGACATCTTTTGTCTCTTGGGTAATCGGGAAAGAGCTCGTTTTATTGTCTGGTAATAAAAGTAGTCAGAGTATATTTCAAGTATATTTCAGTCAGGTCAGCGAAATTCTATGGAATTCAAACGTGAATTTATTAATTAGATACTTAAGTAACCAATTTGAGACGGTGACAAGGATCGGTCTGGGGGAATGTTATGGAGCCCTAAAAGTGGTGAATGCCACATTGTGAGTCGTTTTGTAAAGAAGTGCGAGTGCACGAGTCCGCAATGTGGCATAAAGTAGCCAGCGCCCCGGGGCGCCGCCGCCGGCCTCGAGGAAACACTCGCCTAATTAAACATTCTCATGTTGTTTTTTCGTTTTGAAAGCTATACAAGTAAATGGTTTATACAACAGCGGGTTAAATTGTCTAAGTTTATACACAATCGTTTAAAAAGAGCCGTGAAATTACAAAAATAGCGATGTCAGTAATTGTTGCCCTTTCGAGATTGATTTGGTTATTATTTCTGTTATTATAATTTTTTAAGGGATTACTTATTATTTTGAAAAATAACGATGGTTATTTTAAGATACGATCAAACATAGCAGTAAAATACTTTAAGAATCATAAAAATAGGTCAAACATGCACAATCGATTAATAATATCAGCAGGCACTCGTGGATCATTTAATATTAACAAGGTGCCCTTAAACGATTATCTTTGGAATCTCTGTGAGGTCAGTTTACGAGTCTTCCGCCGGAACCACCGACTAGCCATAAACTTTAACTACCCTCAATTGTTGATATGCAACATTCGCCCTCGTAAATTACAGTAGCTCGCTCAAATTTCAGTCGGTAGAGTTGTTTCTCGAATGACCCTGAATGCTTTTATGGGGATATTAAGTTTGAAATAGATGTTGCTTTTCATAAGATTATTAACGATTATAGCTATAAAATTTGAATTTTATGCATTCATAACCTTATCTATCACCTTGTAGAGTAAATTAGATACAACATTGTAGAGCAGAATTTATAATCAAACCATGGTCATATAGGTACCTGTTTTATTTCTTATAACACAGCAACGATTTGAATATCTTTTAATATTCATAGTTTTCAGGCAGACAAACTGACGCCTCTAAAGCCGGGTGCTGACCAATCTTACAGGGCGTAATGTAACGTGACTAACAGCAAGCTAACGTGCAGTCAGTACAGGATAAGAAGGCGCTCGAGCTAGCTATGCCTTAATGCCTTATATGCCAAAGTAAAGTGAACAATCCTACCATACTAGAAACTATTACTTTATACGTCTCGAATAACTATACGAGATGTGACCGTAGACTCATCTACTGTTTGACTATCACACTCCGCAAACACAGCATGCCAACCATGCTCCTACACGACGCGTGCTATACTACCTTAAATCAACTTCGTCAGAAACAAGAACTACTAAAAATTTTACTTTGAAATTTGTATATGGTAAAGCTCAGGACTTACTCTATCAATCATGTTCGATCGAAAACACCTTAACTTCTCAATAAATACAGAATTGAGAATAAGCAGGCATGTTAATAGAACTAAGTACGAAGAAAATTTTATATGTTTCGGTTTTTTCAAATAATGTCCTAATTAGTAGATAATAAGCTAAAACTTTATTTTTGCGTCGCCTTGTCATTGTTGCCTTGTTCCGCTCTTATAGACATTGAAATCCTATGTCTATCTTTTTCACAAAATAATTGAGGTTGTTTTAAACTCTTAAATAAGTTTCTCCTGGAGTTCCAACACGTAAACGTTTTATGATAGATCCTTATTAAGTCTCATAGATAGTATCTTATTCTTAATTAGTTTGTACCCTACCTCAGAATATAGGTGAAAACTGTGAGCTTCTATTGAGGTTTAATAAATAAATGTCTAATCATGTTCTCTGCGAATGAGTACCTACACTACGCCCGTCCCGTGTCACCGGTCAGTCTTAATATGAACGTGATAGGTCAAATACTGCAACTTACTACTTGCCTTTACTCCATTAGCTATTCGTGACTCGATGCAACTAATCATAACGGAAGAGATATCATCAGGTAGGCTTGAAAAAACGCTAGATATTTATTGAGTCTTCGGCAAAAATGCTTAGAAATGAAAATTTTTGATGTGTATGCGCATGAATACCCTCAGAGAATGTTGTTTTCAGCCATTTGTGTCAGTAATAATATATTTCAATAGTAATACAAAATACATAATTTTCAATAGATAGATAGATAATGCTTAATTTCATAGCCCATAAACAAAAAAAAACAAAAGTTACATTATAAAACTTATCCTAAACAAAGGCATGGAATTGGCGGCCTTATCGCTTAAAACGATTTCTTCCAGGCAACCAATGTACACGGGGTTTACCATAGGACGGCGAAGCTTATGCTAAGCTAAAAATGTCTACACCAAAGATCTACGCTATGACAATATACAGAGGTAAAAATTGTTTATTTTTTGGGCTCATCTACAGAACTACAAGTCCGATTTTTATAATTTTTTCAATATAATATATTCAATGTTTTATTGCAAACATTGTGTCTTAACATGGTGATCTTAAAAACATGCACCTTACCCATGCTAGAGCACGGAAATATTCTGCTAATCAGCTAATAATTATAATTATACATACATATAATCTCTGAGTGACATAGTTTCCTTTTTATATCGTTACAATGTGAGCAGAGCCGCGAGCAAAGAGCGTGGTCAGAGTTTGATTTTAAAAAAATGTGTAACTTTAGTTACAACAATTATTTGTTGTTGTCAGTTTCGCTATTATACAAGTATAGTCCGCTCAGGTCTCCAGCAAAAAATAATGAAATTAATCTCACAGTTATTGAGAAAGTTTTCTTAAACTTCAGAGGGTCGTCGTTAACCAAGTTCATAATAAGTCAAGCAAAAGTTTTGAGCGTCAGCTCGGTGGAGACTGCCTTGTAATTAACTGTTTTACATGCTACTAATGGCTTCATTACGCTAACGACCGGCGAGATTCCTCTTAGCGCTATCTTTAATAATAAAATTTGCTCAAATTACGTTTTAAAACCAGTTTTGGGCAATTGTTGTTATGAGTAGCTGAATAAATTTCACGTAATATTTTTTCTATATTCAAAGTAATTCAAATTATGTTTCCATAATTCACACGTACGCTCTTATTTGTTATATTTAGTTAGTGAATGACCATATTTTGTAATCGGTGAATAGAGACATTAAATAATTTCAGTAGTAGTTTTATGGCACAAAATATTCAGTTATTTATAAACGGTTTTCATCGTCGCGGGCTATAAATGTTTCAAGATCCGTGTTGCATTCTAAAACCATAATTCCGAGCAGTGTTTGACACCGAAACCAGCCACATATTTAACGATGTTTCCATGACGAGTGTTCGCTTGAAAGATTTTTACTGCTTTGGTAATAAGTACCACAAAAACAACATTACAAAAGCTATGATTTGACTCAACAGAAGGTTCAAAAAGTTTACGCAGATACCAATTTCCTAGATGGCGTTAGAAATAAACAAACAGTAAAATATATAACAACTCTCGTCTCCATGCAGTACAGTCTTTCGGCGAACTCTACGCCTAGAGTAAAAGATTTGAACGCGCAATCATTTTCGAATTCAAAACATGTACCACTTTGGCCCAGAATACTACACAGTACCAAAGTAATTAAAAGTACAATTCAAAAGTGGGTTTTAGAACCCTTTTCCGGCAATTATTGTATAAATCCAAGAAGGTGAGTGTAAGCTTGCTCGCTCAAGTGCTCGGGTAAGATTGATATCGCCACTTAGCCGGAATCAGCTGCTGATGAAATTAGCAACGCTGGCTGCCAGCAAACGTATTTAATCTTGCACTTCTTCATATCAACGACATGCTCTTACTTTTGTAAATTGAAAATAGTGAAAAATTGCGACCACATACTGCGTATTTTAATGTCATTGCTTCGGGCGGTAGTAATTCAGGCTGTGTTTACTTTTAGAATGACTAAGTGAAAAGCTGGTTCACTCCATGCGATTGAAACATTATCGTGGTTATTTTTATCACCGTTTGTAACAAAGTATGAAGTAAAATTGTTTAATTCGATTATAATTTGGCTTGTTAACATTTTTGATCCATTGAACAACGGTCACGAATTTCCGCGCCTTAGTACTTAACGAGTGAATCAGCTATTTTTGAAATATTGGGTACGTAAGCTGCTCAGATTAATTTAGCAGGGTTCTGAATTAATCGGTGAACTAAAGAATCTTTAAAAAATTTAATTGATTAAATTAAATTGTACTGGGTTGTAACAATTTACACCGGCTATTAACTTTATTGCTACTCGAACAATATTAAAACATAAATACATATTACAATAAGCACAAAAATACCCTGGAGAGTTCATCTACACTGACGCCAGTGATTGGTGCGAGGAGAGCCAGCTTCATGACATCACATCCTCGACACGGAGAGGGCACGGTCGTTAGTGTCCCACCATTACCGATGATGAATGACCGCCCGGCGCCGGCCCGATACACAAATTTAATTTAGACCGCTAATGTTTTATGCTATTACTACATAAGATAAAGCTATTATCGCTTGTGATGATAGCCTGTTGTAATAAAATCTAATTACTGATCTGAAACTGAAATCTCACCACTCTGGTGGCAGCGCAACATTCTAAAGTCGCGTCTCCATTTGAGCAGCCTTGCTGAGTCTCGACACTACTAAGCCACGGTGCAGTTGCCCCCTCATGCCTTAAAACGTGCTCTGAGTAGACTTAAGCTTGTATTATGAAAGCTTGCTCAGTCCTAGATATATGCGTGACTGACGTTTATGCCGTAGAAATGCTTAACTAAAGCACAGATCGATGACTGAGCAAGATTTCATAATAAGGCCCAGTACCAACTCCATACCATCGTTGCAAAATAAGAAAGGCATATTATAAAATTTTACAATGTTTCTAAAAAGTTTCGTACTTCGAACATGTTAATGTGGCTACAGCGTACGCGTATAAAATTTATAACATAAAATTGTGTTTTAATGGCAGGAATAACATTTACAAGTCGCTTGCGAATGTAAACCGCTTTAATTGCGGCGTTAGCTCAGTTCACGCTACCTACCCACTGTACCTACCTAGTCGAATCAACACTTCGACTCTAAATTGGAGCATAAAAGCGAGCTCGTAAACGAGACTTTAGCTTTAATTTTAGTTTTTGAATAATAGAGAAGCTGAGCGTTCCGCAAAATATGTTAGAATGTTTGCGAGCAGACGGGTCGGTAGACAGGTAAGTTGTACGTATGTGTTGGCCGGGGTGGTACGAGCGGGTGGTAAATGCAGTCGGTTGGGGCGCTAACGGGTGCGGGGGGTGCGAGGGGCGCGCGGGCGCGGCTGCTGGGGAGCAGACGTCGTCGAGGAGCGTCGGAGGCTGCGATCGATGAAGCGCGGACACGCCTCGCGCACCACCGCAACCCGTAACCTACGCTCATTGTTGATTCACCCGACGCTCTTTCATCTGCTACCCCTCGAAAAGGCTTTCCTACACTTCGTAGAGTAACTTTACGAAATAGCCTTCCAACCAAAACGAATTAAAGGCTAAAGCACGTTGATACGTGTGAGACCTGTCAAGAGATCTTCCAAATGCGATGAGCGTGTTAAACGACTGTATTGTGAGGAGCTGTCACTGCGGCGGCCTGCCTTCACCCAAAGCTCTTACCTTGTCGATATTATCTCGCCTTATAGGACTAGGAAGCCACTCGCTTACAGAACGGCTCGGAGAGTATAACAAAACTACAATTAATAAATCTCGATGACATTGGTAGACTTTAATGCGTGTTTTAAATCAGCTGGCAGACCAAGATTCGTGTCCTTGAGGATATACGAGTACATACGTAACTTTTATTTACGCTTAGGAAAATAATAAGCCTGAGCCTATCTGAAATAACTGTACACATGTACAAAATCATGTATTTTTACCTCGAAGTGTCATTATAAAGGTTTTGAGTTTTATGATAAATGAAAAGATTAGTAAGTTATTTTTTGTTATTTTTAAGTTATTTCAGCTTTTTTGTTTGGCTTTTATGAAACTTGGACAACGAGTCCAAAAAAGGCAACAGCGATACAAACTTATCTCATGTTCGCATCTGAAATCATGTCAAAACGGTTAGCTAAGCGCGGGACCAGGGCGACGAGTACAAAACGGTTGACGTGCCTCAGGCGACCGCCACAACAGAGATACCTTAACCCACGATATCTTGGAAAATAACCCTTAAGTCAGATCAGATATGGTTCAAACTGAGACTCACCTCAAACAAGAAGAGTTTAAATTCCAACCTAATACTATACGACACTGATCTGTCACCGATAAAACCTTGTGCCCGTGATAAGATACTTGTGCACCAATAATCCAACGAATTAATAATGGTTATCGATTTCTTTCTATTTATTATAAATACGAAATTAACAATCTCAAGTTTTTGATATTTACCTTCACCGTCTCTTCTACAATGGTTTTTGTGTGAAACAAACATCAGCTCAAAAGACGAATGAAAATCAACAAACTTCAATGTAATAGTACATTTTATGTACTGTATGATTTTGGAAGCAATTTATGTACATACTGCTGATTTTGCAAGCAATTTGCTGCAAAGAGGTCTACTCGTATTCTCTTTTCTTTAGAGAATAGACCTGTTTGGGTCGATAGTCCCACGTTCAGCGTGTTTATTTACTAAATGTGAGGCGCGTGCGGGCTGTCTGTCTGAATATTATGCATGTCACCTAGCTGGTAACTCGCTCCTAGCTATAGGGTATAGAACATCGCCCGATTTCCTCACAAATTGTCCTCAGTCACGCCATACCGAGACATAAAAACTTATCAAACATCTTATTATAGCTAATTAAGCTCATAGAATGGTTTATTGCTTACTAGTTGTTGTTCTACACGGCAACTCGTGTCACAGTAGGTATTCACGAAACTGCCTGCCTACTCTACATTATACATTCACATTCCACCTTATTGTAAAACGATGGTAATTGACTATTGGATGTTTTGGGTCTGACCTTATCGAGAAGCTAATATCTAAGTGGAATTACAATGTTTGTGGCGGTTATTAGGCTACTAAACGGAGTGATTAGTTCGGAGATAATATCAGAACGCGCTCTAAGTAGTCGGATGGGACAAGCTGCACCTGTTGGCGCGGACGGACGAGCTGATTCGTCAGCACTCCGCATGGTAATGAGCCGGCCGCGGCTGCGGACCTCGGCCTGCGTAACCCGACTCTGCACCTGTCTCGATATTAAATAATTTTTATTTACGAAGCCCTCCAGAGATTATGAATATTTCGTTGTGCCATCGCTTCCACAACGGACGCGTATTATATTACGGGCTACGGCGTAAGCTACGACGATTCATAACGATGAACTTTCCGTTTCACCGTGTGAGTTCGTGTTCACATCACCTTTCTAAGAACTTGTGGAATTCGAAATATTTCATAACTTGGTACGAAAGAACAGACTTTGATAATCTTGACAAAGTAAGATGATAAGATGAACAAATAGTGAAGGTAGAGTCAACTATCTATACGTAAGTTTAGGTCTCACAAACGACAGACGCGAACCGTAGGCACCTCGCGCGAGCGGTCATCAATCATGTCCTCGTCCCGCGGCGCCCCGTGACGAATGCCAAGCCAAACACCATTGTGACCGACATGCCACCCACACGACGACCTGCTCGCGAATCCGGCGACATCAGAACGGGTTCCGTACACAATGCAAAACGAATAAAACGCAGGAATGTTAATGATCTATACGTGGAGGAGCGCCTCTTTGAAACAAAGTGACACGGTTTCGATTACCACATTCCGATAAACTTGATAAATAATAACTTATGTAAACAACACGTCCTCAGAATTACTATGCTCCCATGGTTGTTTTCATGAACAACTAATAAGAAAAAATCTGAAGGTGAGGTACAAATACGGATTAGTTATGCAGGCTAATATTGTTTTCACAAAAATGAAAGCTGGCACGAGCGTGACGAAACGGAACCCTAAATAATGACAAAAAACTTCATTGTAGAAATCCATTGACACGAGCTTTTCAACGACCACGACTATTGTATCGAGCTTTGTGTCGAACCTAATTAATGGTTTGCACTTGCAGAAGGAAGTCCTTCCTAGAAAGCCTCGTGTTGATTCAACATAACTTTAATGTATATTGCAGCATCATATAATTTATTAGGTGTGCCACACACGATGCACACACTGTGATCCAGATTGAATAGGCAAATAAGTAGTAAGTATTAAACGAAGATGAATTGCCCATTCAAACCACCAGAATGATATAAGTTTGTAATTCGAGCATATTATTATTTCAACCATATTATGTATTTTTTGGTATTCTTATTAGTATTTATTTAAGTCGTTTATTGGTTGGTTTATTTTTTTCATAATACTCACCTATAATGAAATGTAAGCAAATCGCATTTTGAAATTTTACTTATTCTCATTAATTTTACTCGGAAAAAGGACATGATGTTGTCCTATTTTTGTATTAAAAAAAACAATATCTTTCCTTTTCTATGGTAAGGAGTATAGCTTAAATTAAGAAATTAAATAAGTTCCCGAACACTTTCGATTTCGGCAGGACTCGAACCTGGCAGAGAGCGAGGGCTACAATACAAAAACCATAGCTTAATTTGTCTAGTTTCAGAATAACAACGCTATGTAAAAAATACATAATACTACGAATTAAAGTTAAGCTGGCGCCAAATCCTTAAAATTTCTCAAGATTAAATAAACATATATTCAAAATTGAGTTTAAATCTGAGCTTATTCGAACATATTTTGTGTTCGTGGGAAACCCAAGCAGTAATATATGTTGCTACCTACCTACGTATAAATTGGTTGGTTATGAACCTACACAGAGTAGGTAGGTATGATTCCTAGCACGTAGCAAATCAATAGAAGCAATAGTTCACCTCGGGGAACCGGCTCGCTGCATGTGCAATTAATGGCCTTATCGTGGCTTTATTGATTTGGTAAGGCGATCGGTTTTAATTAACGCCATCGCTCATTTGCCGCTGATTGGATATGCATTCAGCTGATTAGCCACAGCCAGGCCTTTTGTACTGCCTTCAAAAGAGCTTTAGAAAATGAGAAATTAGACGATGCGTGAAATTTGACCTAAAAGTCAAGCGCAGCTAAAGATTTTTACACTCATTTCAGTTGGCTGGTGGTAGTAAAACTAGGCTCTAAAAACTACCTTATAATTTAAAAACAGCTTTTTCTGTTTCTATACTAAGTTACTGGACGAAAACGTTACTGTGCGAAATTCTTTTGAATATTTTGTATGTAATTTGAATTGTGTGACGATTACGTAAACCAACAGCGACACCAATGGAACATGCAGCAGTGCGACGTGTATAATTTTGTATCGTAAAAAGGGTAACAAATATAAAAGTCGCTCGTCGAGCATATGTCGCTGAGCCTCTGCTATTACGGCTAATTGACAGTCCGCACACGCTCTGTGTTTACTACTATTTGTCACTTCCCCACTCCTAATGATACATATTTTGCTTTGTGCCAGTGAAACTTAAATATAGACAAACATACTTTGTAAGGTGAAAACCGAAGCACACCAATTATTTAAATAAAAGAAGTATGACAAAAGCGGGTAATTCGAAACAGCAATTAACTAATTCAGCAATGTAAAGCATCAACCCCTAACCACAATACAAAGTTATCAATAATCACGATATCGTTCGTTAATCGCCGACGGCGGCGGTAGTCGTTGTCGGTCGGGTCGGCTCTCGGCACAACAGACCGACTCATAATAAAGATATAATAATATTGCCGTCGGCGTGCTCTCCCGAGGGTGACGAATCGCTCGTCCGATTAACTCTTAAACGACAAATAGAGGAACTCCCTTCCCGCAGCCCTCCAACGAGGGGGTGAACTAAGCCACGACTTCCGCTAATTATTCGAGGGAGCGGCTCCGCAAATATTGCTGTCCCCCTCACGCTCCACGAGCCGATGCACATCTCCGCAAAAACTCTCTGAAAACCAAAATTTTCCCTTCTCCCGACAGCCGGCCATATTTCTTCCCGCTCGCTCCCATTAAACACGCCGTAAACGCTTTCCTTTTTTCACGCCCTCGCTCTAATAGAAAGGCAAATTACGAGCTTACGGGCGCGGACGGGTGGCGATGTACGAAACCGCTGCCGTGGCTGAGCCGTCGTGCATCCTACTTTCGCTTGCTGCCCGGTGTATTTCCACACCACTCGGAAAACGGGGGAAAAACGTTAACTGAACTCTCACGTCATAATATGTATAAGCTCCTCGTGAGAGGTAGGTATGCCTACAATGTGTGCATTGTATGCTTTTTGCTATTTTATGGTAGATCCTATACCTACCTAGTGTTTTTTTTTTCTAGAAAAGCTTTCGTACGAAGTTTACTAAATTCAATCTTAAAGTTATTATTATATTTTCGTTGTACTCTGCGACTATTAATTGTTACTTCTGCGGAACCGGTTATGAATAAGATATGGCGAACATTTTGTAGCTGTCAATCCCACGTCAAATCAAGAAGTCACTCGTTGCCGTCAGTTAGGCGATTCGAGATGCTTATTTTATTTTCATAAATAGATAAGTTTATTAAATATCCTACCCAAAAGCGAAATAATGTTTAAGCAAAAAACCGTGAACCGAAAATACAAATTTGTGTGACATGCTAGTTTCAACGAAGTAACGACATCGTTTATACAGGGTGTCGCATTATGAGTGAATAACCTAAAAAGTGCTTGTGCAGGTAGACAAGGCCAATCAGGCACAAAAATCAGTAAGAAATAGAAGTTTTTGTGACTTATTCAATTTTATATTTCACTGGAGAAATTCGTACCTTTGATTATTAATAGGTACTATTTAACGGGGGTAACAGTCATCCCGTGCATAAACAGTGTATAAACCTGTTGAAACGTCGAGAAAAATAGGTAAATAAACGCGATAAATATCCGTTAAAGTGTACTATTAATTATGGTTTCAGATGGCGTAAGTTTAAAAATATGTTATGCAAGCAATTCACTTATTATCGGACACCCTGTATATTTTCCCTACAAATTGTCAATCCTCCAGTGAGTTGTTATGTGGCAACAAAGCTGACGAGCGACTTGCGTGACGTCACCAATACCGTGTTCCGTATCATTCAAGACATTTTTTGATAAATTACTTGATTAGAACATGCATGCTGAACGAGGCAATAACAATACTATTAAGACCTTATAGCAGTTTATACCTCTCAACGCCTTTAGTACCCCAAGGCTAGAAATATTTATTTAAATGATTTTATGCAGATTTGCTCTAGTGAAATACCGACTTAATTTTAGCCTCGGTAAGGCCCATTTTCTATAACGAGGGTAATAATCGTTACTGAATTCGTATATTAGGTAATATGTACACAATTTCAAAACACAAATTATCTATCTCTACAACAGGTCTACAAAATTGTCCGAACAGTGATCGCCCGAACCGAAATGACTAAATAAACATTGTTGCTAACTGAAAACAACTGCTTCATCGTTTCGTAATGAGCACGTGCCGAAACTACGTATACTTGTACGGATGCCAATCATTTTCGAGTTATACCCCGTTCGTACGAATGCCAGTCATTTTCGAGTTATCGACTCAACGCCACCTCGGAAATGTAAAATAATAACTTCATAGCTGGGCGGCGCGTCAACTACGGATATAATTTGGTCGAATTTGTCGTCATTTGTGACTGAATTAGGAGTCATGGATGTTTTTTTACCTAATTTTTATTATAACGAGAGCTATTAGGAACATTAAACAAATAGCTTCGTGCGAATGATTGCTACCTTCATACATATATAGGTATTTAAGGCTTTATAGTGCGTAACTGGCACTGGAGCAATTCCCAAAAAAAAACGATTTCGGCAGGACGTGTTCGATCTTGTTGCTTAGTTAGTTAGAGCTCACCCATAGGTACTAAGGGTGAGCGGTTCGAATCCTGCCGAAACCGAACATCACAAAATTCTCGTGGAAGTTTTCTACCATAATCATTGTGTGATTATGGTAGAAATCTTCCACGAGAATTAGGATTAGGAATTAGGTTCGTACAATCTGGATGTGTTATTTTATTACACATTTTTACCATTCTAATTTTATCCCGGTACCCCACAACTACATGTGTTAACCATCCATTACACCCGAACCCATTCCGATCAACCCTTGTCCCTAGCTTCCGTGACTCGTGTTCGATTTACCACGTATCTGTTACAAAAACTACCTACTTCGCCCACCCAGAATCGAAATAAATATAATTTATTTGAGCCGAGGGGTAAAGATGTGAATTTTACACCCTGTTTCAAAAAAGTGACACCACTTCGAAACTGTAGCTCTATCCTTTATTTTTCAGTAGAGTATGAAAGTGATAGTAGGTAGGTAATATTTTTAATAAAAACATTGGTTAGCCTGGAGGAGATTAAAAAGTCACGGTATTACTGTTTTCATAGCTTCTGCGTGTTGCTTCCTTCCTATTTCCGCAAAAGTTTCTCTACCTTAAAGCAAGTCTTTTTTTCTTTAAATATTAGCTTGAAAATAATTATTCAGGAATCCAGGAGTTGAGCGTTGACACTACCACGCAGTTTTTAAGCTTCGGTAGTTGTTTCAGTAGTATTAGTGATCCTTTGTGAAAAATGATCTGAACAAATTAGTTTTTTTTTATCATTTTTATTTTATTTCTCTACCTAAATAGTTTGATTTATCGCTCCAAAGCTTAATTTGGCTGTCCACGATTCGACTGCCAGTGATGCCACTGAATGTCTCGTCAACGATCAAAAATGACACGTTCACGGACCACCGACTATGATCCGGTCACAACGGTACACATCAACGTCAAATAGACAAGTATTAATGTGACAAAGTTTAAAATGCTGAGTCGGAACAGGATAACGAGACATGTAGGTGTTAGGAGTACACAGTTCGCGATGGTAACGGTGAGGTGAGGTGAATGAAAGTCTCGGTAACGAGCGGGTCGGGGGTCGTGCGCACAATGGTTCGTTTGGAGCATTGGAGGCACAATGCCGCCCCCTCGGCCCACTTCATTACGCAGTATTGTAGCAGGCGCAAGACCTGCGACTTCTGTGACCCACCGCCGCTTGCATTGGTGGCCGACATTCCACGGTGCCCTTTGTTTCAAATGCAAACACGCGTTACAGTTTTTGTAAGTGAAATCGTACAATGATAAAACATTAATTACTGACGCATTACGAAAAGATTAGGAGGAAAAGTACCTGTGGTATTATCAGACGCTTTTGTGACTTGTAAATTTAAACGCTTTTTGCTCAATATATGATTTTTTTCGCCTTCCGAGAGGTTTTTTTAAATGCCGATAGTTCTGCTTTTGCGTTGAGTTTCCTTCTTTGCGGATGTCGTTTAATGCTCGTATTTTGGTATTATTTTGTAATTTCTATGTTCGATCTCTATTTAGTTGTATTAATTAATTAAATAAAATAGTTAAAATAAAGGTTCTTTGTGCATTGTGTAGGTACATTATTCAAATTTTTATTATAAAGTACCTAAATGATAAATACGACAATATATTTAGCCATCGGATATAAAGCTAATAATAGAGAAGATAATATCAAATTGAGTGGGTAGTGAGAGTAGAATGGCAAAACACACGATTGAGTGGATCACAATAGGCGTAGGAGTAAAACCAACAAGGCGGCCGCTCTGCGCCCGCGCACTGCTCACAATGCCAACTCCACAATGGAGGGTTAATTGTGCGTCGACAGCCCAGACACCGCATTGTTGCCTCCATCAAAAAACAAGCTCCGATGGTAAATTATAATCAGCCTGCTCCCGCACAATCAAACTTTCTCAGCACGATCACTGTAATCGACGCGTAAAATTAACTCGATTCTGTGCGGTCAAATCTAACATCATAAGCATCTCGAATGCGACGTCAACGAGCCGTGAGATGAATGATGATTACCTACTCTCTATGAGAATCCCGAAATCGGCTGGCTGATGTCCATGATTACGTAATCAATCTCCGTCGAGCTGCCGTCAGCCTTTCATCGGGCGCGAGCGCATCACTCTACTCCGTATTCAATAGCTTTTTACACCTTTTTTGTAATTATTTAACGTTGCTTATTATGTTTTAGGCGTTAATGGCTGTTAAATGACCACCCTCTTGATGGCTCGCCTCGCTCAAACTCATTTTGAGAAATATGCCTCGATCTTTGTGCTCAAATTGGCTTTTAAATTGCTCCGTTGTAAAATGTTTTAAGAGACTTTTTACGATGTCGGATGGTGTCAGACGGTTGAATGCGCGATATGACAGTGCATTCGCAAGGCTCGCGGCGCTGCGAGCTCACCGTTTGTTGCGCTGGCGCACGGTAGCTGACAGACGGCGTCTGGCATCGCGAAACGCGTGGGCGCCACATTGTATGCACATCTCATTTTCTCATTCATATCACATTAACCAGTAGCTAAAGCATTCAACATTAATCATTTAGGGAACTATAAATGAATTTATCGGGTCCCAAGGTTGTCATAATTTATGTACTAATCATAAATTTATTCGTTGATATTGACACTAAATTATGTAAGTATTATGATTAATGATGCCTCGAAGTAAGAAGAGTCGTAAATGTCTTATAGTAATAAGTAGGTAAGTACGTTACCTAGGTAAGTACTATTGCGTTTCGATACGCCGATACTACTATAAAACCAAGGTTTCAGTTCATAATATTGCAAATTATTTCCAACGTCTTATTTTACGTGGCATTTAAGAGAGCCTTAATTATAATGTATGATGAATATAATTGCGTTTTATTGCGGCATGTCAGCAGCTTGATCGAATTATCGGACGATCGCGGCGCGTTGCCCGCTGTGCCTTCCCCGAGACAAAAGACTCTCATCATAAGCTAAAAACCAACATAAATATACATATTCTGTTGTAATCGCCTCACGTATCAAACGAGAATCGCTTACGTGTGTATCTTCATTGAACACATGTCTAGATGGCGTCATTAACTTATAGCAGTAGGTACTTGTACTTACCTAGTATAAAAGTATGTAGGTAGAAGCACTGAACACGGTTAATTCAGTCAGAGCCCTAACAGAAATCAACGACTTTTAATAAGGCTGTAAGATGTTATACTTTTGCATATTGTAGTTGAAATTTAATCAGTACCTCACGATTAAACTACGATACCTACGTTTTGATATGCGATATTGATTTATTTTTATTTTACGAATTTTCGGATAACTTACAGCAAAAATTTTACAATAAGGTCTTTAATTAGGATAACATGCATGATACATACATGATATATTTATTACTGAGGGCTAATTACAAGTAATTACAAATAAAAACATAAATAAAAATCAATAGACGACGAACAAAAGTACGTGATGGTAAGTTCTTTAGTACCTACACAAAAAAAATTAAGACAAATTCAGAAAAAAATATATAAATTGATCTTGATGATCTTGATTTAGTCGCTGTTCAAAAATAATTTATCATTGCGAATACGCTTTAATTTGTCCACTCGTGTGATCAGATATCAATATCGACATTTGCTTTTGTCAACAAGTTAAAATAATTACTTGCTCTTATAATAAATGCATTCTGCCTGTAGTTTGTATTAACGCGCGGTACATACAACGTATCCGGGTTTCTCAAAACTCTGCTCGCATATGATCACATATGATACGTATACCTTTATGGTTCATAGACTGGTCGTGAAATTGTATCCCGATTTTATTTCGCCACAAACCCTACAAAACATTGAAACGCCAGCAGGTAATCTTACTTTTTGAAGGCGTGTCAGATCGTGTCAAGCTGAAAGGTGCATTAGTGCGAATAACACGTAGCCACGAAAATTTCAATTAAGTTTAATGCACATGTCGCCCCCCACCCCACTCCCTACATGAGGGTACTCGATTTATTAATACGGATAAGCCATTCGCCTGACTCTGCACTTGTTTTATCGCTGCCGGTGCACTTTATACCCGAAATTTTGTTGACTGCAACATTGCAATTTAGAAAGCTCTCAAGTGTAGTTCAAATTTGAGGTTTTACCGTCATAGATGTTCTGTAGTTTTACTTTGTTTTAGTATGTATAACTTCCGTAACACCTGACTTATTTATTATTATGATCAAATAATAGAAAAAATACATAAATGGCTTGTAGATCAATGCTAAAACATTTTGAAAAAGACGATCTTTTAAATATGGAGAGTAAAAATTAAATTTTTGAAACATATTTTGTGACATACTCTAATCTAGTTCTATTATTAATTTGACTTGAATTGTTATTTAAATATTAATTAATTTATATCGAACATTGTTTTAAAAAATTTACCTACCTACATTTACATATTTGCATGCTGAACTTAAGTATATTATTAAGTATGAGAACTTGATTAATTTTACGAACATTGTGTACCATACTTTCGAAAATAAATTATTTTGATTTGATTAATTAAATAAAAAGTAGTATTTACAAACTAAAAAAACTAAACTATTTTTTTTTCGTAACACCTTGTTTGTATAATTCGTGTACAGCTTTTATTCTATCTTTCAAAACAACCGCCAGGCACCTGTTAGTGGCATTCATCGCGTTAAAAAGGTGCTCAAGTTCATAATGAACAGTAATCATTGCCTACAATAACTGTCAAAACGGCACTAAATATTATTTGTAAATGCCATAAGTTTTGTATTTTTTGTAACGGTCCACACCTTTGGAGCGAAGTCAACGGACAAAGGAGCGTAGGAGCTGATCAAAGGGCCAGGTGCTAAAGGTTAACACGAGTTTTAATATTATTCCTTGTGTTATTGAAGCCTTTTAATATTCAAACAAGCAATCATTTCGATCATTCGAGCTCGTTTCATTCGATTGCAATTTCATGTTATCGGGACGTTTACGATAAATTCGAAAAATAATGGGGAGTATAGTTAATAACCGAATGCGTTAGCTAAAATGTAGTTTAACATATTTGGTATGTAAGGGTATGTAATAGGTGAGATTTGTTACAAGGAATGATCTTCTATACTCCAGGAAAATTCGATGTGAAATGGTTGTAAGCCAACTGCTCACGTGTATTTTTTACACATTTTTTTCGTTCCTTGTCGGTTTGAGATATGTATTTCGTTCAATAAGTATTGCTACCAATTAAATCAGAATCTTGATGCCAAGAATAAGAATAGTTTACTATAAATAAACTATTTTTATTCTTGATATCAAGTTGTGTGAATCATAGTTACATGAAGGTCTTATAACGAAATTATAGTAAGTATCAACAACGTGTTAACCTATTCGGACATACAATATTTTTTTTTAACTAAATGGATTCAATGTTATACCTACATCTTATTTTGTAGATAAAAGTATCGATAAATATAATCAATCATAATATAATACAAGCACGTGAGTTGTAGATTTTCTGGTTGTGGTTTGTCTACAAACATTTCACTTCGAATTTGGCTGGAGCAGTATTGAGACGTCTAACAAAAAAAAACAGAAATGTAAACATCAAATTATCAGGGGCTACGGTTGTGACCTGTCAAGTCGAGTAAACGGTCGCCACCGGAAATCCTTTTCTAGAACCATCTTGAGGCACTTTTTAGGTATCGATATTTTTGTTACAGATAAAACCTAGGACCTGAAAATGATTTTATGAACACTTCCAAACGAAGTTGATGTAAGTTAATGAATTTTAGGGTTCTGAAGTTAAAAAAAAGAACTCGCTAAGATTTCTTTCTTTCTCAGTAGGTAGGTACCTACTCAAATACAAAAAGTGGTGAGATCCAAAAAATAATAACATTAAAATACTTCCGCCGTAAAAGTAGAGTGAGATCACAATGAGAGTGAGATCACAATAAGAGCCAAGTCAACCATTTTATTACCTTCGACTATGGAGTTGGCAAATTACCTACATGTAAGTTATCCTTGACTACAGTAAGTAGGTAATTTGCCAATTTCATAGTCAAATTAAATAAAATGGCTGACTTGGCTCTTCTCTTGATCTTAACCTCTCGACGGTCGAACGTCATGATCAACTGCTTTATCGCGCGCGCGGCGCCCGACCGTCTAGAGGTTAATACTTTTTACAGCAAAAGACGAGACGAGAATCTGTAGTATTTTAAAATGTGTTAATTTGTGTTTGTCTACTACATAGGCTTGCTTTACAAAGAACCGTTTTTTATAACATTTCCATTCTATAAATAAGTTATGATAGGTAGTTACTTCATTTCCATGGTCTGTAATTCTTTGCGCTCATCACGACACCCGGCGGGTAATTGTGGAGTATTAAAAACCGATAAAACCATTTATCCGGGACAGACATCGTTCAAAATTACGGATATGGATAATTTACTCCGACGTGTCCCAGAATGGATATCCTCAGATAGGTATTAAATTATGCCGTTAGTGTTAAATATTAATGCGCTTTTAAAGATAACAACGGTTTAAGAAATTCATCACTTTTATCTAAATGCGCATTAGGCTGTGAATGAGCAAATTTTGACTTAAGTTTCAGAGTTCATGCTTATTTATTTATTTGTTTATTGAGCACACAAAACAGAATACAATCAAATATTATACAAATAGGAAGACACAATAAAAAAAACTAGACTGTATCCCTAAATATGTGAGACAGCAGCGTGTTCAAATAACAGTTATAAGTTAGCAAATACGTAAACTGGAATTTAAAATAAGAATAATAAAAAAAGAAAATTAAATCAAATAATTAATTATTATTTATTAATCTATATATATAGCCATTTTATTAATCTGTCCTGAAACTAATCTGCCCAAAGTCCTCTCTTCTCAGAGACTGTGGGATGAGCCGCTATGTGAGTTGGTACGGAAAAATCTTATTAATACGTCTACCAGCTCATCAGAACGCGCTCGTCTACTCGCTGTTTCCGAGTGGGAATCAGGACTTTGGTTATATGTTTTGCCTTCCAAAAATTTAGGTACCCTTTTAGACAATAACTCATTTCGGGTGGCTACCTCTTTGCGTTTAGGTTCTCCTTGCCTAGTGCCACACCGTTGCCAGTGCGGTGAAACCGTTGATAAGTTCGGTCACCATGCACTGGCATGTGTCTCTAGTGCAGGACGTGTGTCCCGCCATGGTTCAATTAATGACATCATTCGTCGGGCTTTTACCAGCGTCAGTGTGCCAGCTACTCTCGAACCACGTGGCCTAATGCGAGATGATGGTAAAAGGCCTGACGGTATGACTCTGATTCCTTGGAAGATGGGTCAGCCTTTAGTTTGGGATGCTACGTGTGTAGATACCCTAGCACCTTCTCATCTTGCAGGGACATCAGTAAGGGCAGGCTCCGCAGCAACATCAGCGGAGTTCCTCAAACGGCGAAAATACGCTAGTCTTGACAGAGGTTACCTATTTGAGCCGTTTGGGGTGGAAACCCTAGGTCCTTGGGGTCCTGGGGCACACGTTATCTATAAAGATCTTACAAAACTACTAATAGAGTCCACAGGTGATCGGAATGCTGGTTTTTATTTCGGTCAACGAATTAGCATTGCCATTCAACGTGGCAATGCTGCCAGCATTCTGGGCACTCTGCCTTCTGGTGACGGCTTAGATTATTAGTAAATAGATGTAAGTGTAAATATTAGTTGTAATTATTTTTTGCTGTTAAATAAATAAATGTTAAGTAAGTACCTAATCAAATAATAGAATTAAATTAATACTAGTATTTACAATAGAAACAATAGAGTTATCTGCAAACTGTTGCAAACAATCTACAGGTAGCTCAACTGATCCATATCAATACCAGTCGGAAGCGTGCCCAAGACACTGGCTGCATTGCCCCGCTGTATGGCAATGCTGATGCGCTGTGCCAGATACTCACCAGCTCTCGGGTCACGCTTAAATTAGCTTAGATTAATTAATTATTAAATATGAAAGCATGCATTATTCTCGGTAATGAAAAAAAATAAAACTCAATAACTTTATTTCTTTAGGCTTACAAAATAAGCACTTAGACAAGTCAAATTTAATACTATAAACAGGTTTATAAATAGTCATTATTATCAAATAAGAAATATAATTAGGTATGTGTTAGGTATTTTAGGTCGGAAACAAAAATACATCCTTAAAATACAACGAATGCATCATCACCTTATTTATCGTTGTTATTTGTTATGAATTTCCGACTGACTTATGGCATCCATCAAGACAACCGCAAACCAATAACGCAATAAGCATGTTATGTTGAAAACCTCTCATAAAAAGGCGAGGTTATGACTTAACATTCAAATATTTTGGATGGTCTCATTGTCATGAAGGTCCAGCTCGTAAATTGCCTTCCAGTTAGGTCTAACAAAGATCACTTGGTAGTAAACGAACGATTGTAAATCAACCGGATGAATCGAAAGAAATCTAATAAAACAGACATTTTTGAGAGCCAAATCACTACCGCTGCGGTGAGTGTAAATAAATAATGCTGGACAATTCACAGCATTATCTAGCCCCAAGCTAAGCAGAGCTTGTGTTATGGGTACTAGATAACTGATATACATAATATTATACAATACATAGATAGATATTTTTTAATATATATAGAAAACGACCAGAACACCCTGAACAAATGTCTGCAGATCGTACACTCATTTGTCCCGAGGCGGGAATCGAACCCGCAACCTTCTGCGTCGCAGGCAGACCTTCGCCCACCGCGCCACATCGGTCGTCAAGTGTGATAAAGATAACAACTAAAAAGGTATGTTAAAAAAACTATCCATGTATTCTAACTACGTAGGTATACATATATCAGTCATTTAGTAGCCATAACTTAAGCTCTGCTTAGCTTGTGGCTAGAGATGATACTGTGTGGATTGTCCAGCATAGTTTTTATAAACAAAGAAAATTATAATCAAATTAGATTAAGGCCCATACCGGACCCAAAGTGGCGCCACCACCTACTTTATGTTATTATTCCGTTTAACAAAATAATTTTCAAAAATCCTTCTTCCAGTTTGTGATACCTATCATAAGCTTTTTTTTAATGCCTCTGTAATAGTTTTATTCTATTTAGTTTAGGAAGAGATACGAAGTTGCACTTGGTGGCCACCAAAATCTATTTTCGTATCTCTTCCTAAACTAAATAGAATAAAACTATTACAGAGGCATTAAAAAAAAGCTTATGATAGGTATCACAAACTGGAAGAAGGATTTTTGAAAATTCCTTTGTTAAACAGAATAATAACATAAAGTAGGTGGTGGCGCTAGTTTAGGTGCTGTATGCGCCTTAAAATTAAAACTAGTATTTACAAGTAAAACAATTAAGCTAACTGTAGAGTGTTGCTAACAATCTATAGGTAACTCAATCGATCCAGTTTATATAGGATTATTATAGATTTATTTTTAACATAAATAGTTTTGCTGTCTGTGGATTGTTTGCAACAGTCTGCAGTAAGCTCAATTGTTTCAATTGTAAATATGTATTAGTTTAATTTGGTTCTATTATTTGATTGTAATTTTCTTTGTTATTAAAGATTTTTAGGTATCTTAATTAATATTTTATTTATTTTTAAGTTATTGATAAATTCATTCTTTCTACATCAGCTAGGCCTAAGATATAAAATGGGTTTGTCATAACTTTATCGATTGAATTAGAAATTATAATGCAAATCTATTTTTGATAAATCCTGTTTTTAAATTATGATAAAATGCTGATGTTCAAATAAACCCCTAAATAAATTAATAGATAAAACATTGTAGAGCAATTTAAAAACACGCTCCGACACCCTCCCTAGATAAAATTTGTCCCTGATATCCCGTTTTGATTGGACGGGTTGATTTATCTCTTGTTTAGACGTTATGGTCAGATTTAAAATGTTGATCCTTGGAAAGTATTCAAAAATTGATAGATATATGTTTTGACCTTGTTTGCTCTGACAGAATAATAAAAAAAATGCTGGACAATATTCACAAAGCATTATCTAGCCCCAAGCTAAGCACAGCTTGTGTTATGGGTACTAGATAACTGATATACATAATACAATGGATTACATAGATAGATATTTTAATTATTATACCTACATAGTAAACGACCAGAACACTGAGAACACCCGGAACAAATACCTGCAGATCGTACAAATATTTGTCCCAAGGCGGGAATCGAACCCGCCTCTTGCGTCGCAGGCGGACCTTCGGCCACCGCGCCACAGAGGTCGTCAATAAAATATTTGACTTGATCATAAAAATGTTTGTACCTAAGTACCTACTTAATCTGTTTTATAATTATTTTTCGCAACATAATTAAGAAATACAAAGTTACTTTGTTTTCACATCAATAGAATAGTTAGGTCAGGTCGTAAATGTTACTACCAACATAATGCCAACTATAAAATATTTACGACAATACCGATTAAACCAACCCATCGAGTTGATAATAATTATTTATAGTTGAGGATTACTAATCTTCAAGTATCTTAACATGTAAGTTTTATCATAAAATACGCAGTAGCTTTACAATAGGAGTGTTCCCCAGAGATTGAAATTCTTCGGACGAGTAACCGACTAGTGATTTAGACAAACTACACTTGTCGCAAGGGTGGATCCCCTCCAGATAACATATGACACGAGCTTAATACGGAGATTATGCCCATTTTATGCAACCGATGCACTTGTTCCGCTGTAGGGTACCTCTTCAATACTGTCTCAATTACATAAAAAAAAACCGATTACCACTTTTGTACAGTGTCTCAATTACATAAAAGAACAGATTTCATAACTTGATGAAGACTTGGACGTAGTGGATAGGTAGGTACTATATTGCTCTGTGGTCATGACGTCAGTTGTCTATGAGTATGTGTGTGTATTATGCAAATGCGCTGATGTTGCTGATGACAGTTGATACATTTTAGTTCACGTACTCAGCCGTATGACGTATTAATAAGCTTCTACTATGTCATTGTAATATTATATTTTTTTCAAACTGTCTTACATTAAAAAAAACTGAGTAGAATTTTAAAAAAAATCCGACTGCTTTGCATGTGCTATCTTAGTGTTATATTTTTGGGGTAAAAACTCTAATAAAAATTTACTTTACTTAGATAGGTCTTCATCAAGTAAGCAAGATTGTATACCACATCCTTATAAACCGGTTCGACCATGAAAACATCGGTATTTTATTGCAATAACTTCACACAGGTAATAAATACCGCACATATTGAATAAAATATAGTCATAAACCATATCATTATGTTATGCAGTAAAATGCAAGGATTCCGAAAAAAAACGTGATTAAAATGAATCATTAAAATTAGGGAGAACGTTTCAAAGAATTTAAGCTGGACGTTTGTGGTATTAAAAAATACCCATTCGCTCGTCTATCGTGAAGTTAATGTAAGGTTTTATTTATTTGGTAGAGATAAAGAAGTACCGAAGAGATTTGTCGCTGTAGTGTATCGAACCGTGCTACTCTGGGGTGGCCCCTGGCTCCCGTACACATAGCCAATTTTCCGCTCACCGCCACCGACTACGCAATTATTTAGATAAACCTCTCGGCGTGACTATAAAAACATCTTTTCCTCCCCTGACAGCGCTGTTTGTTGTCTTTGGGGCTCTTCGAATTTATAGCCCGGCATTACGCCGACGGTTACGAAAAAAATGTACTTTTAATTTATCTCGTTAAAGGGTTGAAGGACGGCCGGGTTCGCGAAGTAATTATTCCGAAATTGGCCACTTTAGCTGATGAATCCATTCCGTGGACCCCTCGCGGGGGTCGATCATGGACTGAATTAATTTGTTTCAGACTCCGATCTCAGTGGAGTGAAAGATTACATTATGTTGATGAGCGGAGTGGTTAATTAAAGGATTCTTTTGTTCTTATTTATACCATGATTTGCTTCAATTATCTGGCTTTAAAGTGATGTAATTATTCAACACCATTACATGACACATTTAGGTAATTAATAATTACATCTGTATATACACATAGTACTTGATATTATTTAGTTATTGTAATTTAATTTAAGTCTTTGTTTTCTGATAATTCGAGGTCATGACTTCTTTCACGACTTTTCAGTAACTCTCATTGTTTCGGATTAAGTCATCCACTCCCATCCCAAAAAGCCACTCTAGGACTAAAAATCCAGATAAACATAAAAACTGCTTTTTTGTACATTTTTATTTTACTTTGTTTCAAAAAATCTCAACCAAAGTGCTTTCAGAAGTGACTGCCTGCAATGCCTACTTAAGGTTAGATAAACCCTAAACATCTTAATATAGCAACACTCTACTGCTGCTGATTCTTCTCTTTCAATTCTTAAATAAAGCTTACCTTCCAGTCTTAGTGATGATCATCTCCGTGCCCAGGTCGTGGAACTTGTCCCAGAGCTCCTTGGTCTCCAGCTGGCAGTCCACGGATAGCAGTTCTTCACAGTTGCAAGAAGTCGTGGGAGGAAGTGGACGCGCCGGCGATGGTGTGTCGCGTTCTCCTAGATCTGTGGTCAATTGATACTAAGGTTTACTCCTCTCTGAATAGAACGGTACTGATTTGGATAGGTAGTTAGGTACCTACTGAAAAAGCTAAAGTAGAACGATGTTAAAGAAAATAGATTCTTGAGTGACAAGGCAGGGTGTTAATCACTACGTATTATAAAACAAAGTCGCTTCCCGTGGTCTGTCTGTCCCTACGTATGCTTAGATCTTTAAAATTTTGCAAACGGATTTTGATGTGTTTTGCGTTTTCTTTTATAGATAGAGCGATTCAAGAGGAAGGTTTATATGTAAAATGCATATTATAGTACGGAGCAGGACGGAACGCTAGTTGCAATATATTATTTGTAAAACAAGCTATGTTTTTATGCAAGTACCTGTTTTTTTAAATATAATCGTAACAAAAAATCGCCTTCAAAAATCATGATTTCAAATCAATAGAAAAACTGTAGGAAGGTAAAAGATATCATGAATTTCTACAGGCACTTTAACAAAACAAGAACGAACTGTGAGAATATTATTGTGTTTCTTTGAGAAATCTTGTTTATTATGTAAATAGAGTTTTAATCGTTGTTCAATTAACTTTTTGCTGAACAATGAATAAAACGACAAGTCTTTCTTAGACAATAATGCTTCAGAATAGAATTCACACTTGATGTTGATTAAGTATGCGCTAGAAAAACAAGTTGTATTTGAAATGAAGACGGCATTATACATAACTGTAGATAGTTACATACCACAAACTAACTTAGAAACAGAGAAATTGAGGGGCTGGATAAGCAAGCAGAAAAACTTGATTGAGCAGCAAACCATTGTGGGAAAACAGATTACTTAACAGACTATCAAATTATCTACAGAGCTATGAATATAGCACTCACGCTACCTGTAGATTGTTTGCAGTCTGCAGTTAGCTCAATCGTTTCAATTGGAAATACTAGTTCTAATTTGTTTATATTCCTTGGTTGTAATTTAATTTGGTAATAAAGTACTAAATATCACCCTGAAACATTAAAAACAAGTAAAGCCATACCTTCTTCATGTTTCATATTCGGAGGCATTTTGATGCCTAAGTACTGAAAAAAAGTTTGTCAAAATGCCGAAGCTACAACAGTACCTCAACTGATACGATTTTGCACGCCTGTTTTCCAGCCAAATTGATACTGCCTAGCAAGATGTTGAATCAATCGGGCCGAAGTGAAAGTTCAAAATAAATAATGTTTTTTCACTTCTTGTGTTCAAAAAGTGTGTCATTATAGCGTAAGCTACGCTAGCGGGCGTCAAATTCGAGTTTAAGCCTAAGGGCTAAAAAGTATTTCTGAAAATATTTTGAGTGTTGTTACTGTTTTATTCTCTATTTGATTCGTTTGTACCGTTGAAGCAGCAATTAAATGCATATCTATGATACTTGAAAGAATTACCTACTAACTAAAATACTTCATTTTTACAAAGCACCAACTTACCAGAAGAAGGCGTCGGCGAAGGTATATTGTGGTCCGAGGTATCCCGCTCTCCATCGGAGCACTGTTCCACGTCCACCTCGACGTCTTCATCGGGAACTGGAGACCGGCAGCTGGATCCAGGTGAACTGAGAGATGCGGGGGAACTCTGTCTTGACACCGACCCTGATAAATTGTAGATTTAGGACGGATTAAGGATAAAAATAAAACATTTACTTGCATCACATGTACCTAATCTATACCAACTAATACTAGCGGTCCGCCCCGGCATGGCATGGGTAGTTTTTTTTTCGTCAATTTTCCAATGTTTTTAATACTTGTTATCCTATTCCGGACTAAGAGAAATACAACAAATCAAAAACCATGAAAATCGATCTCGTCGTTCTTGATTTAAAAGTGGTGGAACTAACACGACTTTGTTTTATATAAATTATAAGGAGGTAAAGCTTGTGAATTGTGAGTTTGTGAGGTTTTTAATTTTTCTCTACACAACATCTCTGGATCTACAGAACCGATTTTGAAAAGTCTTTTACCAATAGAAAGCCACGTTATTTGTGAGTGTCACGCGGTAGGCTACATTATTAATATGTTATATACATATATACCACCCATAAAACTACATAAAACCCAACCCCATAAAAGTCCATAAAATATTATTTTGGACTTTCGTGTTGTACGTTGTTTACAGACAGTCATCATTATACCAGTCTGCAAACGTCCACTGCTGGGCATAGTCCCCCCCCCCCCCCCATTACCCATTACAAAAACCCAAAGTTTAAAGGGTTATAAATTTAAGTCCTATTTATAAGCTTTTTAAATAAATAACATACGAAGATACAAATAGCGGCCCCAAGTCGCCTCCATCCATCGCCTCCCTGTGACCGCTACAATGGTGTCGGTTCATTGAGTCTCCCAACACTCCGATTTTCATTGCAGTGGCGACCACGGCCTCTCAAGAACCTTTACTCACCAGCGGTTATCAGTTCTGAGAGCTATATGACGGCCTGGTATTTAGGTGTGACATGGACATCGACATGGTCTTACCTACCCAATATCCATGACCCTGTCGGGAAACGGTACAATCTCTGAGCATCTTGCTAAGGCATGATACAGCGATTCTGCCATAATGATTACATTGTCGGCAAACCGAAGCTGAGTGATGTAATCGTCATTGATATTGATGCCACATCTGTCCCAGCCATTGTCCAGCCCCAATGCTGAATAGTTTCAGAGAAACGTCTCCTGTATTACCCTTTTCAGCAATGGGATTAGATTTGTGTTTTGGGTTCTTAGCCGGATAGTAGCCAGATAGTAGGTAAAGTGGCGTTCGACTTTAGCTGACCAAAAACTCAAAAACTCAAAACTCAATAACTTTACATATTTCTTTAGGCTTACAAAATAAGCACTTAGACAAGTCAAATTTAATACTATAAACAGGTTTGTCATAGCAGGTCTAGTTTCGTAGTTACACTAGTTTTGGTTTTACATTATTAAACATGCTATTTTTATATAAAGCGGCTTGTAATATTCTTACAAGTACTTACGAGGTCGGGATGGAATCTCGAACGGGAACATACTTTATAGTTTGTTGGGTTACTAATTCTAGTAGTCGCGTTGTTTGATTGGTAAAAATTTAGAAAGGCGATAAAATTGTTACGGTAGGTAGATATTGTATACTCATTGGAGGATATGGGAATCTTTAGGGTTGGTTGGGGTAAAAGAATTTTTGAATCGGAAAGGGAACAAATGAAAACATAATGAGACTCGATCAGTTATTTTGACAAAACAGATGCGAATACCAGACACGAAAAGTAGCTACAGGAAAATGTTTTTAGGAGACTATCCATATTTTCAAATTAATTTACGGTGTATTTTACACAAAATCTTTTAATGATGCCAATCGATCCTGTTCCTCAGACAGATCAATGACTTCTATGATCTATCAGACCAACTGAGGATGAGTAGGTATACTATAATAAGTCAGAAATCGCAAAACGTTTCCCATACCTAAACCTTTGTGCCACTCCGTATAAAAGGTGTATAAAGTATATTATATAGTATTATTTAGGTGGTCCCATAAAAATTTTATTCCCGAAGAATGTTTTAGAATTTATTTACTTATCCCGTAAAACTTTAAATAGTTATAAATAAAAAGGTTGTGAGTAAATTTTTAAGCAAACTGAAGACGGGGCGCTATGGCGCTCATTAGGGGAGGCCTATGTCCAGCAGTGCACTGGTATAGGCTGATGATCATGAGTAAATTTTTAGTTTTTTACATTTAAGTATCCACGAAAATTTTAAAAAAAACTGACCACTGTTCGAAGGGTATCATACTTATGTTTATTATAGTTTCCTAAAAGAAACACAAAAACCCTAAAAACTTTTTTCAATGAGCAACTGGTTTAAGCACGAATTAGTAGTACCTACATATCAATCTAGCTGTAGGCAAGCAACTTTCTTCAATGTAAAAATTAAATAATATCTCAAAAATTCTTCTTTTCGACCGGACTTGAACCAGCAACCTTCCCTCAGTACGGAAATACATTTTTCAATCTTTAAGTACGAGTAGGTACTTAAAGATATTATAAACTTAAAGAGACTATAAATAAGTACATTACAATAGTTGTCTAAGCAAGTATACGAAGTTTACTCATTAGCGCGTGAATTATCTCTAAGTTAATAAGTTGCATTTCAATACATAGCAAAAGTATGGTTCTCCGAATGCAAAAAATCTTCTACGTTAAATTCTTATACGTTTTGTATGGGAGGGATTTACTGGACGAGTTTTCGACTTCACTTTTTGGAAGAGTACAACTAATTTTTTCTTATATGAGATGTTGCATCTAAGTTTATTACATGTTTATACAGGCTCTAGGACTCTCGTTTAGACTATGTTTTCTATTGTAATCAAAGATTCTAAACGTAGGATCCTAGGTCCAAAGATCTTTGATTGTAATGATCCAATAAGTACCTACCCACAATAGGTGGGCCATTAGCTCAATCATGAACAATACCTACT
The DNA here is from genome assembly GCA_946478455.1 of Eupithecia vulgata. Classification (NCBI taxonomy): domain Eukaryota; kingdom Metazoa; phylum Arthropoda; class Insecta; order Lepidoptera; family Geometridae; genus Eupithecia; species Eupithecia vulgata. Next base: position 6,176,468 of record OX297862.1, on the reverse strand, counting down.
AAAACTTTCACGCACCTTACGGTTCTAGGTACCTAATATTGGACCTAGAAACATCATAATAAAGTTCACTTTACGATAAAAGCTATTTCAGAGTGACAGGGGTCCGGCAAAGTCATAAAACTCGTGTAAAATTATTATTTGTTGGTTGTAAGTTGCGTGTCCCAACGGCCGGCCGGGTGTCGAATGTGTTCGGTTCCACACAATTAATCTGAAATAACGAACTGACCCGTAACTCGATCCCTGCGCATGAGTCGACCACACCAATTAGCATAAAACTCTTTCATGGCTGAAGAAATGCAAAGGAGAACGTGTATGTTTCGCTTCTATTGATATTTGCTATGATCTATGATGAATTAGTCTCTGCTCACGGCTTCGCACGCGTTGTAAAAGTTTATTCTTGTTTTTGTCGAACAAACTAATTAATTTACTATATGTTAACTACTTAGGCTAAGAGTGGCCAAGCCAACCACTGTAACCTCGCCACACAGGCTCTACAGAGACCTAGTGCGAGGGACAGAGCTCTGGTTAGGTACATCTACATACTAGCAAGCCGGAAACATTTATAAAGTTTAAAATTGTACTTTTAAGTCTACTTCTAAGTTAATTTAGTCTACCTTAAACATATTCTGTGTATACATGGGTTAACCCATGTAAACCCATGTAAATTGGAATAATTGAAATAAAATTATTATTATTAAAGTTGTGGCTATCCCATGGGAACAAATTTCAGGGATAAGGTATATGTCTTATTCCAGGCCTTGAACTACATCTATGCAAAATTTCAGCCAAAACCGTTTAGTAGTTTTGGCGTAAAGACGTAAATAATACACACATCCATCCATCCAAATTTTCGCTTTTATAATATTAGTGTGGTATTATTGATTGAGTTGAGTCGATTTAAACGTAAATCTGATTGAAAGTGTTCTCAAGTGACGTTTTTTTGAAAGATTTGTATTAATCTCACTCATCACTGTCAAAAAGTTACTGGGACCTGCTCAAATTCGATTCGCATTTAGTGGTGGTTTAATTCATGGTTGATTTAACCAAATACTCCCTTATCTAGAATAACATGCAAAATGAGAATTTATAAAATTTTATATATAAAGAGAACTGTATTATGATGCGCGGGCGCATAAATATTATAATTTTAACACGGCCGCGCAAAAGTCGTTAGCGATACTTAATTAATCATTGATTGGTCTTAGTTAATGTAGTTAAATATCTTATTGAGGAAATCGGCCTGATAAACACGGCTCTGAGAAATCTTTGATGGATATGGCCTTTGCCGAGTGCCTAGTCAACGACCTACCGCACATCTTAGTTTGGTATTTAACATTGAAAATAATACTTAGTTGTAATTTTACAACATCGTAATAAGTCAGTATATACTTTATAATACAATAAACATATGATGCTTTGTGAAGCTAATTTTATTAGATTTTAATAGGTAGGTAGTTTTAAAGGAAGGTGTGCTTATTCGATCAATCGATAAAGCTTATAAATTTTTTAATAACTTGCCCGCTGATTTTTACCATCGGCAACATAGGTTTTAACTTTTAAATACACATTTAGGTATATTGATTCAAAAATTAAAATGATTTTTATTGGGTTAACTATGTCACAGCTATAATAATACCTACTATAAAAAGCTAGTCGATTATTATTCGTTAAAAGATCTTCACAGCCTAAATTAAATATTAATTACATATACTTACTTTACAATGTCTTTGTAGGCCTAAAACTCAATATTAAAATCCACAAACAAGTTTTATATATAGTTTAATAAATTCAATAAAAATACAGTAAACTGTGAATAATTATTAATAAAGTGGCAAAAAACATTATAAGGCGGTAGTAGTACAGTCTAGTCACATAATTAAATAAACGAAATAAGGTAAAAAGGAAAAAAATGTTAAGGCAATGTTTATTCCTGACTGTGATTTCATTCACGTGCTACGTCGCTACGTAAAAATTCGTAGACCCTCTACGAAACTGCTACAGCACTACGCACTCTACGCATGCTAGAAAAACTATCATTTTAAAATTTTAGCTTTACGGCAAATACGGAATAAAGTGGACACAAACACAAGACAAAGTGTAAAAGTTAGGCCTAACCTGTGAGAGGCGGCGAGCGCGCGACGGGGCTGCGGCGCTCCACCGCGCTCCTCGCCATGATGGCCGCTATGGAGAAGTCAGTAGCCCTCGTCTTGCCCTCTTCCGCCACCATCCTTTCCCCGCCAGGCCTCCAACACTCCGCGTTTTCCACATCCATCAAACACCTCGCAGCGAGTACCCCAGTCAGGCTGTAAACCATCTCACCGATATCGTCCGGACCATTATCTTTCAACAAAATATTGATACTTTTTCCAGTTTTAAAAACATATTTTTGATATTAGCACTGTATTTATTGGATTGCACTTTGATAGTGATTGTTCGGTAATGCGCGTGTTGCGTGTCCGTGTGGTACGGAGATGGGCGCGGCTCGGCGTCTAACCGCGGACTGACGCGCGGCAGCGGCGCGGAGTCCGGGCGGGGCGCCGGCGGGGCCGCCTCCACAGCGCAACCACTGGCCGCGCTACCCGCTGTCACCATTCCTCCCTCCCCCCTGTAAGCTTTCCCCTACCTCCTCTTCACTGCGCTTTTCAATAACAATAAAATAACTGGTAGTGTTTATTTCGATTTCAATAACAACAATAAACAGCTGGGTCCTAATACCTACGCCTAAAATTACAAACATTGTACATATCTTTCAAAAGAAAGATTTGTAATGACAGTTAAGAATAATACGCAATGCAATGCGACTCAATGACTTGAAATGACTTGATTATAATAATAATAATAATGGACAATTCACACAGCATTATCTAGCCCCAAGCTAAGCAGAGCTTGTGTATTATATTTACTTAGTCATATCTTACCCTTCATTAGGGTTTTTCTTATAAAAATCGCCTGCTTTGTTGACTCTATATTAAAGTTACCTACGATGGCACACACAAGAATACCTTCTGATTACAAGTCTGCAAAAATATCAGAAAAACGAAAAGAAAACAACAGCTAAACCAGCTTCTTCTAATATTAGAAGCAAATAATGAAGCAAGCAATCGTGCGCGCACTCGGTCCGCCCATTAATAACAGTAGATTAGAGGGAGACAACGCTACTGCGATCTTGAGTACTCAATGCACATTGAAGGGCAAGGGGAAGAAAGCTCAAAAGAACTTTGAAATGATAGGCGCGGCATCTATCTATTAGGTTAGGGGAAATTCTTCTTTGATAATATAAAGCGCCTTGTGTCAAAACTATAAGCAAGCATTTACCTTATTAAATTATTAAAGAGACTTACGAAAATTGTTTTCTTTGCCATTATTTTCACTTGCACCCGAGCATAGCATAGATATGTTATCCTTGGAAATAAACCAAAAAAAACACAATAATTTTGTGATACTTATTCAAATCCACAGATGTATATAGGTACTAGGGATGCTAACGCATTTCAAATCCTTGAAAATTCGAATGAAAATTACAACAAAGCCACAGAGTTTTTAAAACAAAACAAAGCACGATATGCCGAAAAATAGAATATTTTGAAAACAGAACATCGGAAACATTCGCGGGCCGGAATTTGAAAAAACTTTACTCGTCGTTACAGCCAAGAAGATCGGCAATGTGATAAAAAAAGGTTACATTACTGTAAGGAGGTCATACAAAATTAGGTTTTTTTATACGTAAGACATCGACCACGGTATCCACCGGCTTCCCGAAGACAAGAGCCAAATTTTTAGAATTATTATTTTATTTAATTGACGAAGTCTTTGACGAAGACACTCAGGAAAGTGAATCCTATTAATTAATGGTAAAATCAATATTTACCTATCATGAGAGAATGTTTACATTACCATGTATTTTTTATACTTGTGCCCATAAGGAAACGTAAAGCTTAGGACCAAATATTAGTCTATGCTCGCTAATACATGGGAGCCAAAACATGACAAGTCCATTTTGAATAAAAGAGAGTTAACTATGAACCTAGTTTGTGTTGGAAGAACACCAACGCGTTTCATCATACGTGACAGATCATTTTTTACATGCAAATACAATATGAAAACACTCGTAACATTTTAAAAACCATATACAAGCGTTACGACAACTCTACCCCCACCTAAACACGAAACCGTTTTAATAATTCATTCGGCATAAGCAAAATTAGAGAACACAAAGCGCCTATTCAGTCTTGTCGTGGGTGTATTCATGTTATAGTTACACCTTGAATTATTACCTCCTTGCGACTGTGTTACTGTGGAGCACCGCGGCCTACATAGGGGAACAAAACCTACCCCCTTTTACGCGTGTTTCGGTGCCCACTCGTATTGTGAATGTGAAGGTTAGTTCGTTTGTTTGGGATGCCTTTACGTCTGAATTTATTCAGCAGTCTTGAAATGTTGTGTCTAAATAAACTAAAAACTTGTGAGCCAACTGAGCTGAAAGGAAGTGAACACCTACGGGAGCGACTTGTAAATAAAGTTTTTTTTTTTGTAAAAATTATTAAATTTTTTCAAGTTTTATTGCGTACCTACATGTACGATTTTTTTTATGGTTGTATGCATAGATCTTTATAGATACTTACCTACTATGAATGACGACCTCTGTGGAGCGGTTGGCGAAGGTCCGCCTGCGTCGCAAGAGGTTGCGGGTTCGATTCCCGCCTTGGAACAAACATTTGTACGATCTACAGGTATTTGTTCCGGGTGTTCTGGTCGTTTCCTATGTATAATAAAAAATATCTATCTATGTAATGTATTGTATTATGTATATCAATTATCTAGTACCCATAACACAAGCTCTGCTTAGCTTGGGGCTAGATAATGCTGTGTGAATTGTCCATCATTATTTATTATTTATTTCTTTATTATTTATATGAATCTACCCTTTACGAATTAATTTCACAGATGTTTTTTTGCTTGTTAAACCCAAAGTGCTTAATCATGAAACTGCTACAAAAAACTGATGTAAATCCTTTAAAAACTTCAAAACATAGGTAATTAACAATTGAAGCATAGGTACACGTAAAAAACATTTTAAAGAAAAAAGTTTCTAATTTTCATCAAAAAATCTTTAAAAAAATTAAATTCAAATATTTTAGAACAAAAGTGTCAAAAGTTTCGGCGTCCAGAATCACCTCCATTCGGCTTGGTACACAAGTTTCGTGGCACCCTGTATATGCCTACAGATATATCAGAAAGTAATTTTTGTAGTTAAAGCTACCTACCTACCAATATTTCAGTGCCTATTTTCTCAACGACTTACGCTTAAAGAAGAGATAGCACAAGTTTTAAAATAACAAACGCTTTGGTGGGTGAGCTTAGAGTACCTACATAATCATTGCTGAACGGATTGTTTTAAAGTTGAAATGTTCAATAATTACACGTCTTTAGAAAAAAACGTCGACTACCACACAAACAAAACCACACGCATAACCTACTAACTACATAAACTTCTCGAACACTCGCATTATTTGCGAAAATATGAAAAATACTGCGTACTTAAACGGCTATAACTCTCACGGTGAAGCATTAAGAGGTATTATGAGCACTCGGATGTTTTTCAATTTGCCGGAATGGCGTCTGTAGAGTTCGTCTTTAATATATACAGAAATATATATTTAAGAATACCAAGTTGAATATTGGCCGGGTTCGCTAAATGTTTTTAAAGCGGCTTTTGTGAAAGTGTTCGGTTTTAAGTACAGATTGTTATGTATTTTTCATTACTCTCCTGGCCTCTAAGTCTGCAAAATGAGCTAAGACCTAGGTTAGCATTTAGGGCTCAGTGTTGAAAATAACTGCAAAAATCACCTACCCGGTTATTACAAGTAATTTGACCGTAATCTTTGTTGCGGTACTAAACCATTTCTAATAACCAAAGTTCTAACAAAGGAAAAAGTCTTGTTGAGCAGGAATCTATAGAGCTAAGTAGTTTACGGCAGTTAATTCTTCATGCGCAGTCACAACAGCTCTTAAAACGTTGTCGGAACTCATAATTCATTATCAAATCGACGCTACAAGCCTATAATAATAAAATAGGAGAACCGAAGAATGGACTTGCGGAACCGAACACAATACAAGACTCATATTGTGCGTGTATAACGTAAAGAAATCTTGTGACCGTACCACAAACTTATCTCTTCAGGTGAACCAAATTGAGAATAAGGTTTTTCTTCAAGAAATATGTCTGTATCTAATAATAAATCTCAGAAAACGCTGGTGTAAACGGCACTGAAAACTTGGTTCTGGTATACTGTGCACGTTATGAATCGATCTCGGCGCCTTTTTTTCTACCATCGACCGTCAAAATGTCAATGAGCCTTTGGAATAGCAACCAAATATTTGTTGAAAACGGAACCCACACATGGGAAAGGCCACACAGGAAGCCGCATTAGCCACAAGCCATATTGTGCAACGTTAGAAAGTGGCTGAAATTTATTTGTTTTCGCATAAAAAGTTAACTCAATCAACGAAACATCGGCCACGCTATTCGGCGTGAAATTACGTGTTCGAGCGACGACTGCTCTGAAAATCAATTTGTAAAGCTACATGAGGGGTAGGTAGTTACGTTCATACCTATGTTTAGATGGCACCAAATGGTGACTCCATTTGATGCCATCTAACATACAATCATGTTATTTCTTTTGATCATGGAGTAGACGTTCAAACACGGCTTCCCTAATTATTATCTCAAATTCTATTACCTATAGGATAGGTAATATTTTATAGGTAGGGAAACCAAAAATTAACCACCTACACAGTCTTGTACGGGGAATGATATATCATTTTACACTCCTTATAAATATTGTTCATTTGATATAAACATCTACAATTCGCTACCGAGAAGACTCGCAACCTAAAAAATATCACTGTTCATAAACGACAAACTGAAGTCATAAAATGCCATAAAAAATATTGCACACATCACCCATTTCGAATATTTGAATAAATAAGAACATAAAAAGGTTGTGCGACTTGATACAGAAGAATGATAGCATTCATAAAGAAATTTCACTCCAAACTTATTGAAATAACGCTTTGACACAAAATACTTACCTAAAACCATTTGAAAGGTAGACACAACTCCTTACCAAAGACAGATGAAAAAAACTTTTTCATACCCAAATGATTTATTTGAATAAAAAAACAATCACTCCATCAACACAACAAAGCTTATTTTCCTCTGCAGCGAGTTCAGAGTGGCAAAAGGCCGTGAGGTGAGTACCAACAAATCGCGCGCATTATAAATGACAAATGTAAGCTGCGCGCGCGCGGTGTCGGGTTGCGCCCACCCGCGCGCCGGATTAGTTTCAGCTTACTACCCTCCCTACGTCCTACGGAAATAGTTCGCCCTATGCCCCGGATCGCTATCAATACTACCTACTGATTATTTTTACTTTTGGTATTAAATGCTTCGTTCGTAGGCTAATTGGGCGACGATTTTCAATAGTTATTAATTATTTTATTTATTTTATTTTTATTTATTTGGAAAACAAAAAGCTTATAAGTATTTAGGTAACAATAGATTCATAAAGAAAATATAGTTAACAAAAGTTACCACACATAGGTTTTTTTTAATAACTGAATTACAACTAGTACTATTAAAAATTATTAGGTATTATATTTTAAAATATTTAAAAAATACTATTGGCTGTAAAAAATACATAAACATACAATCAGATGATCAACTTATAAATAGAGCATGCCAAAGGAAGTAGTACATAGAATTAAAAAGGAGAAAATAAACTACACTAAGCTTTTTTTTAATGCCTCTGTAATAGTTTTATTGTATTTAGTTTAGGCAGAATTCGAATTAGAAAATTCCTTTGTTAAACGGAATAATAACATAAAGTAGGTGGCGGCGCTAGTTTGGGTGCTGTATGCGCCTTAAAAAATTGTCTAGTTTGTCTGATGTCAGTACCAAATCTTGGTAACTACAATTTGTGGAATAGGATGGATAATAATTACTTATAGTTTTTAGATTAGTAATACGTAAACTAGAATAGAATTAATTTAATAGCTTAGGTATATTTATATTTCACTCGATATTATAAATAATAAATTCAGGCGTCACTTTGCGGAAATCCATGCAAAAATAAGGAAGAAAATATTACGTTTTGCGCTTTTTTTGCACGGAATTGTTACTCAATATTTTCATCCACAAATAGTTACCTACTCCAGATGATGTCAATTCATCAAGGATAACAAAGCGAGCAAGATATTAAGGTATATTTTCAGGAATCATGTGGAATAAGCCTTATGACACTATAACTGGATGCTGGATGTAGGCATAGGTTTTACCTACAGCAATATTCACACCTATAAGTTGAAGGTATCACACACAGCAACCCATAGTGAGGTTCAGGCAGCTCTAGGTGCGCGGGAGCACAATGCCGTCTCACCTTTCCCGCGTTAAACCTATTCAATATCCTCACTTGAGAGTATTTAAGCTTTTATCGAGGCTGGACCATAAATCGGTGTGCAGGCGCAAGTAATCCCCGCCCGCGCCCCGCCGCTAGCTATAAACAGAAGTCAACGTGTTGGACTTATAAATCGTGCTCTTAACTATTGTATCTCATGCCACAATAATGAAGTTAGCTCGTTCAGGAAGAATTACGGGCACCACGTGGGTGGCCGATGCGGTTGGAATAAATCCTCACAGCTTATTGCATACGAATGCATTTTAGTGATTTTTTGTGCAAGGCGGTAGTCGGACGTCACCCGATTCTCAAATACGCACTAATGTGCAGGGACCCTGAAAAAACAAACCTCGCTCGCTGAATCGACCGAACCGCCTATGCTGATTCGCACAGCCTATGCTATCTAAGCAAAAACGTCATGTTTGTGTAAAAATATAGACAGTAACAAAGAAGGTTCAACTCCCTTGTCTGTAAAATAATAAAATCAAAACCATGACAACTAAAGTAGTTTATAAAAAGGTAGAACATTCCGTGCGTCGTCTTTGCAAAATACATCTCGAACACGATACGACACGGCACGAGCGTGAGAACGATCGTGACGAATGCGCGCATTCTGCGCGAGCGCCGACCGCGAAGCCTCGTGAAAAGGCGTGCGTAATCAGCCCTATAAACAAACACTCTCGCCCAACACTAAAACTGATATATTTCACCAAACTTTTATATCCGTTCGCTCTAACTTAAAATATATTACTTTTTCTTTAGCACCTTTTGTACCTTTTAGTGCGTTGTCCCAGCTTTTATGATGCAGACAGTTCGTAAATCATTGTAGAAGAAGTGGCGTACACTCGTAAACAATGCAGTTCCCGACGGGAGGCTCTAGCTGGCTTAGCTCAAACGTGGACTTGTCAGTACCAAATACTGGTATCACGAAGTAGACACAGTTTCAATTTCAGTTTATTATTAGTGCGATGTTATTTGTAACATAAATATCTCAGAAAAAAATCTTCTTGGTCCGTACAGTTGTTTTGGCGTGAAGAATTAACAAATATCCATCCATCTTACTAAACTTTCGCATTTAAACTATTCTTCAGTCTACCTGCGGCTTCGCATGCGTTGTTAAGGCTATTTCTTTCCTATGAGAACTGATTTATGGGTTAAGAACCAATGTTTATTCCATGCCTAGAACTACCTGTATGCAATTTCAGCCCGATCTGTTCAGTAGTTTTGGCGTGAAGAGGTTACAAACATCCAAAGGGCAAAATAATTTGTAATAAGTGGGTAAAGTTACTTTCTCAATTTAATTACATTTATAATTATAATTTATAACTAACAATGTAAATGTATAATTTTAATCGTTTTGTTATTTCATTTATTGCGAAAAGTATCCATTTATATTTGAAAACCATTAATTAATGCCTCGTTTGTAAGCAAAACATGCCATTAATTACTCAATCTTAAAATTACATTCATAAAACCAAATGCCCAGTTTCATATAACATTTTAAATTAAATATCCAACTGACACTAAATACCCATACAAAGAGAGAGCAGCTCCAACAACATTAAGCAATAAAAATCTTAATTTTATTTGGACAAAGAAAACAATTTTCACGTCGAATCTCACTGTGGACATTACATTACCGCTGACCGTTAATCCAACGCGTCTCCGCCAGCGCTGTAAATTAAACTTTATATCATTTTTAATGACCACTTCGAATGGTGTTTTGATTGCGGCCGGCTGGAGGCGTCGACAACTCGACACGTTGATAAGGCGACAGTTAACGTGACACACAAAAAACGCACGTTTATAGCCAAAAAACCCTCTCGCGCTTTCCATCGTGGTGCTGCATCAGCGCTCACACACATTCCTTTACCACTACACACTTCAATTTTATGACGCTTTATAAGGCTCAACTTGACGTTATGGGACATCGTTAATAATTTTTAACTATCTGTCTAATAGTTCTCTAGCACTAAATCTTAATTTTATAACTTCTCGAGATTTGAAGCGTGTTTAAATATTCGAAAAAGCCATTTACTTGGTAATGGATTTCCAAAGCAGCAAAAAATGCGAGAAGATGATGATGGTATCTTTTTGTTTTCATTTGGGTGTTTATCTTTGAAACTTTACGCTCATTGGTGTTTAAACAGCTAAATAAACCGTGAAACGAGGCCACAAAACGCGTAAAGACCATCGAAATATAACAAAAACGAGTCATTAATCTCTTTATTGTGTGACGTCGCTGCACGTCCCGTTGCTTGCGGACTCTTCCAATATCGTCGTTTACAGTTCACATTGTCCTTTAACCGCCAGGGTGTGATCCCTTACAATGCATTCACAAATGGGGCGAGAATACGTCATAACTTGTACACAAATCGTAAATTAATCAAACTGGTATTACAAGCCAGGCCCTTTTGCTACGCCTTTTTGATCTTGAAATAAAAAATTAGGCGGAATTCTCGAAAAAGAATCATAAAGCTCTATAGACTCTATTATTTTTTTTATTCTTAGAACGACAATATAACGGTAAAGCAGATTTTCAAATCACATCCACCATGGGACCAATCGTTCACCAGCCAAGCGCTAAAGTGAAAAGAATTTGTTCATTTGAATGTTTGTCAGCCTGTCCCACAAGCAACGAACGGTCCCCTAGGAGCCGGGCTCGCCCGCTTCTCATGCTCTTCGATTGACAGCCAGTGACATGTGACGGCTATTGTCACAATGACATGTTGACACTGTCAAACTTGACTTCTGTCCGGGTTCCGGGTGGTAATCGCAAACACGGCAACATTACCCGAGTCGGCGAGGCGCACAATGTAACGACAAATTAAATAATGGAATAATAAACTGATTTTTGTGTGGTGAACAGCTGCAGTATTGTTTGCTGTGCTGGGTAGTATTTTGACGATTTTAGAATGTCATCGACATACGCTTGCAGAGTACTATGTAGATAAAATTTCTCTAAGTTACAAAAAGTTAAAAATATTGTTATCAAAATGTAAACAATTAGCCAGATATTGAAGAGCTTCTAAAATTTAGAGATGTTGAATGAAAATACTTACTAACTGCTCTAGCCACAGCAGTTACACAGCAGCGACATAAACTGGGTCTTGGCCTACGACACATGACTTCTTCAGGCATTTCGGTTCTGAGCCATCTTTCGCCAGATCGGTTTCAACTTCGTCGTTCCAGTGATACCTAGGGCGGCCGACTGGTTTTCTCTCATACGCCTGTATAGACCCCGTATATTTATTTGCTGTTTGGCACATGCACGACTATGAAGTTCCCTAATTGTTGACAGGTGAATGAAAAGTCTCCGAATCAATGGTAGAATGAAGTACTTATTTCATAGACATAGTTACTTCATGCTAGCTTTAGACAGATAGAGATGTGAATCAGTCGACTCGAAAAATAAGGATTAAGGACGAAAGTTTCGATTTGTTAGCCATATGTAACGATGATTACTTTTGATGATTTTTCTACGATGAAAAAGTATTGAAATTAATATGTGTATAACAATAATTACACATAGTTTACGGCAGTAACTCAATCTGTCTTACTTTTTATGACGAAAAAACGCGTGTAATGCCGCAGGCAGAAGCAAGTACCTGTCTAGCGAATAAAACAACAAAAATTATACTACTTATTCTTCAAAATATTTTCATTCAAAAAATAGAGTCGGAAAAGACGCTTTAGGTCTGTAAAAGTAACAAAATCGTTACCATATATAAAAATTTAAAAAGAGACTGGAGTAACTGTAGGTTTTAAATAAAATAAGGTGTATAGCAAACCTTATTTTATTTAAAACCTACAGTTTTTCGTGTTCACTATACTTTTCAATATGCTCCAAAAAAACAACTGACGATAGAATGCGATTATCATAATAACTGAGAATACCTATACCTACTTAGTCACTTGTTTATCTTGTACTTTTGTAAAAAAAATTAGTAGAACTCATATCAGTTTATTTAAAATTCTGTACCCAACTGGCACGAAATGCTTCTTTCAACTCATTAACAAAACAAAACAAGCATGGAATGTTTAAAAAACAACAATTTCAAGTAAAATGTGCGAGTGCGGACCCCCGGAGACACCACCCGCCGTCAAGCCACAACACCCCCGAGTGTCACCATCGACCATCTCCAACCGAGAAGTCCAGTCACTGACAAAGTGACAATTACTATTCACCTCTAATGTTGTTTAGGGAATATTCATTCCAAACAATTCTGATTATTTATGGCCGTGTTGTGCGCCCACAAAAGGCAACACGTCTTAAATTCCTTTTAAGCTGTTTCATTTCCGGACATGGCAGAGCTTTTATGAAGTCGCTATCACACATAAATAACGAGATTGAAAAGCTTTATGTATTGCTAGATTTTTAACTGCCTGTCTACTATCGATCCCTGATTCTGGTTTTCAGATTATGTTTTAAGTTGGTACCTAACCGAAAGTCTAAAACGTCAAACATCTTAAAAATCTCTGATAAAAAATTCCCCGAATAATCTGAATGCTTAAATTGTTTAGTGAAGAGATTAAGGAGAATAATTTCGCTGTCGTTATTTCACTGATCTTTTTAATTAAACTAGGATTAAACGTTTCAACTGCTTTACTAACGCATTTGTAGTCCGTATCGAATCCATTTCAAATCACACAATTGCACGTCTGCCATCCCCGCCCCTACTATTAGCCTCACTTACTTTATCTGTTTGGATGTGCACCCCTCGTCTTTGTCCGCCACTAATCCGGCAGGGAAGTGGCTAAATATCTTGTGCAAATAAACATTTGGCTTGTTGTATTGTCAGGGGATGAGAGCGAGCTGGCTAAATCGGATTATGCGGCGTAAGGTAGCGATATCATGCCGTAATTAGATGAAGTAAAAGTAGGATTTATCGAGTGGAACGACAGTGCATCGGATTGAGATAGGCATCGGTTAGTTCTGCGTATTTATATCAACTGATGGTTGTCTTGTGTAAGCTACGAGGTACAAACAGTGCACTTTTCACATCAGTATGATAATTATTACTGCGCTGAGGTTTTCATTAAGTGGAGCTAATTTATTTTATGCCACTTAATGAAGGAGTAGCAGAACCTAACCTAACTCCAACGGTAGATTCTAAGGCTACAATAAGTTCGAACCTATACGGTACTAATTCTAATTCTAAGTGAGGGAACTGGGATCTCGCATAGGAGTGTATTGTGTATTATCCCCCTGCCTAACCAGGCCCTAAACAGCCCAGCTCCTTAAAGTACCGGAGCAGGACTTTTGGCGATTGACACCTTCGTTTCACTTGAAACTGAACTTTTTAGATATTTCGTATATTATTTTTGCAGCTCCAAACGTGGCTCCCATATTATAATGAAATCGGTAGGCGCGGAGCGTGACTGTAGGAAGGTGCCTATAGATGACAATGGTATGCGTATTGACAAGTTGAGAAGTTGGTTTTGTGCTGTGATGCTAGCATGAATAGCCTAAAGAATCACTTATGTATGAGTATTTGAACAAGGCGGCTATCCAATATTATTACCACTACCTACCGAAAACAAACAGTCTCGGCGTGTAACACTTATCTTGACTAAACAATGGTTCAGCATTATCATTGTGAGCCGGGAAGCTCGTCGTTCATAGACAGGTCTCCGCCCAGTCCGCCACTCGTTCTTCACACAATAAGCCAATATGTAAATACTGAGCGTGTATACCTTAGCTCAGACAAGTTGACCTCGAGCTACATTCACTTCGTAGCACTTAGAGTGCGTTCATATCTTTTCTACCCGGGTGCCAGATTTCATACTTTATAGCTTCATAGGTATCAGTTCGAATTACATAGTTCCGATATTGCATATTATTAGCATATATCAGGCAAGTTTAGGATCACGTCGAGGACAATGACGGTGCACATAGCTCGGAAGGCCGGGCGAGCGCATATTCATGAGCAGCGACGGCTGCGCGCCATCCCCCGGCCGGCTCCCCATCGCATTTGAATAAATACAATTAACTTGTTTGTTTTACTCGCCCTGTAACACCCGACACGACCCCGGTCTTCCGGCGTGAGACATTCCTCAGCGCGGAGACGCCTCAATAACACGAAACCTCACTCCACCCAGGGCGAGTCGCCGATGGCGGGCGGCGGTAAAATTGAAAACTATTTCGCGCAAGCTACATATTCAAATTGCGGCTAATGGTGATATTCGGCAGCGGTCGCTCAAAGGCAGCGTCGGCCGCGCCACGCCGCACTGTTATTATCTCAACACCATCGCTCTCACCTGATCCATTCCTTTTTTAGCAGACGCGTCCGTCTTCTTCCCTCGTACCTGACAGGACCAAGACCCCTACTCGCTCGTACTAAACTCGTCTCGGGGGCGTTCCGTCGGCGATTTATCATTTAACGTTGCCTACAGACATTATTTGAAACGCATTAAAATCGCGGTTGTGGAAAATTTGTCGGCATCGAAATTAGTACTCCTCTCGGAGTGCATAATTTATCGCTTATACCGCATCCGGCGGAGGAGTCGCTATAATTCTAATTAGGGATTCATTGACGTTGATGATCGACTGGATGTTAAGGATGAGGTTAATCTTAAAAACTTTATCATAGACGTGAAGATAAACCTCCAGCTACAGATTAACTTTCAACTGTCGTAAAATAAAAGTCAAGAACAGCGGTTGAATAATTACACGCAATCTCACAAGCAATTTGCCGACATCGATTCGAGGTAATGAGCTCAACTAATTGACTGAAATGAAGCGGATATATTTTCATGTTAACGCGCACGAATACTGCACGGACAGGCCTCTCTGGTCTCGCTGGTCGGAGGAAGCTGTCACGCGCGGCGCGAACACGTGATGAATACGTATCGGGCAGGCCGTAGCGGCGCCTTGTAATTTGAGACTCGCCGGTAATTATTTACGTGAGAATGGTCCGATCCCCCTCCCCCGCCCTTTGGCCGGAACGAATCGTTGATTGCGCGTGAGTTGAGATGCCGCCGCTAGATTGTCGCTCACGCTCTGCTAACCGCTGGCTCGGACGGATCTCGCAGACAGACCGGCTCGACAACACTCACACCTACTTAAATCATGAAATTTATCAACTCTCTTTGCATCAGAATCAATCTATTCGGACCTTTAAGGTCAACATAATTTTAAGCACATACTGACGCAATAGTAAATTTAATTTTTGACTTTCACTCATGCTAACACAGAACAGCCTCGCTAACATTTTTTATATGAAATAATATAAACAATGATCTATAAAGTCATAATTTTTAAAAGTATTTTTGTTTTTTATATTGTTTAAATAGAGTTTATATGTATAACTTTTATTTCCATAACAATTAATATTTACACTTACATCTATTTTCTAAAATCTAAGCCGTCACCAGAAGGCAGAGTGCCCAGAATGCTGGCAGCATTGCCACGTTGAATGGCAATGCTAATTCGTTGACCGAAATAAAAACCAGCATTCCGATCACCTGTGGACTCTATTAGTAGTTTTGTAAGATCTTTATAGATAACGTGTGCCCCAGGACCCCAAGGACCTAGGGTTTCCACCCCAAACGGCTCAAATAGGTAACCTCTGTCAAGACTAGCGTATTTTCGCCGTTTGAGGAACTCCGCTGATGTTGCTGCGGAGCCGGCCCTTACTGATGTCCCTGCAAGATGAGAAGGTGCTAGGGTATCTACACACGTAGCATCCCAAACTGACCCATCTTCCAAGGAATCAGAGTCATACCGTCAGGCCTTTTACCATCATCTCGCATTAGGCCACGTGGTTCGAGAGTAGCTGGCACACTGACGCTGGTAAAAGCCCGACGAATGATGTCATTAATTGAACCATGGCGGGACACACGTCCTGCACTAGAGACACATAGATAAAATAGATGTAAGTGTAAATATTAATTGTTTTGTTTAAATTATATGTTTAGCTACAAACCATAATCAAGAGAAACAATTATATCTTAATTATTTGGTCATCGAGAAGGATTTGTTTAAACATAATCAACTTACTCGAGAAGGATAACACAGTCGAATGGATCAAGAAATCGGACTAGTTATGAATGTTGTTATACCTTTTGTTGATCCTTAATATTATTAAATATTCTCTGTCCTCAGGGTGATGTGATGACGGTTGTTATGACTGAGATTGACATTTGCGTGTTCTCTACCTCGTCAGCTCTACACGAATCAAAACCAGTCAACTGGAAATTTACTGCGAAAATAATGGCAAGCACGAACAAAACATTAAAGTCGCAAAATTAATAATATTAACAACCTGGTGATTGTCAGTAGCTATGCCTACCTAAGTAAGTACCTATTGTAATTATTGAGCTATTTATTCCTTAACAAGCTAGAAGCTATAATTATGATAAAGAATGCAGCTTACCTTGTGTCCCACGTAAAGTACGTAATATTTAATATATGTCTTTGGTATCTACCTACCAAAAAAATAAATTCGGTTCTTTAAAAGCTGCAAAAGACCATTTTCTATTTATCACCTACGGGATTATGAAATTATCCATTAAGTTTATCATTAACGAATTCTCTAAATTCAATAACTAGACCACTCAGGGTATGGCGTGTTTGTTTAAACAACAAAATGTTAAATTGGCTGCTTTCAATAAGTGGGCCCGTCCGGGCGCCCCGCAGCGCGCCCCTAAACACACACAGACCGCGGGGCGCCGCGCCCTGCGACTAATAACACCGTCTTTTCTGTCAAGTCCTATTTCATCCGTACATCTTGAAGTTTTTTTACCACATATACCTTTTTTAACTTGCCCACGAACAACAACAATAAAACGAATCTCTGATGAGTGTGATCCTTCATCCTCATTGTCTTTTGGCAGTTTCTCGGAATAAAATATGTGGTGCTGTAGCGACCTGATATTCGAATGTCGTATTATAAATGGCGTCGTTTAAAATATTTTAATACTGTGTATATCAGAGCGATATTAATTTGGTACGGTTGAGTGAAGCGGTCGCCTGCCACCGCTGGAATGTTAAATGACGGATTACCAGCCGTTCAGATGGAAAGATAAACGCGCGAGATCTTGTGGATTCTACTAATGCCTTTCGATTTTCAATTCTATATCGACTATTGACATACGTACAATTATAATCTGTTATAAGTAACATCGTTAACTCATGAGGGAGTACCGAGGGATCTGAGTTTTCAAATGCTAAATTTCCGTAAAAGAAGGTTTTAATAGAAAAACTTGGTTCTACGTACTATTTTATAAAATAAACATTTTTTCATAAAATAGTATGTTCAGTAGGTAATAGTGGATTGCGTAGGGTTACGTGGATTTCAAAGTGGGTAGGTACCGCGTTGTTACCTAGTTAGGTTCATGTTGAGTTCTTACGTCACGTAGAACGGATTCAGTGCGTTGTTGACGAAGATTATGTTTTGTGGTTTTTAACTGACTTCAAGGAGGAGCTTTTTTGTGTTTTTTCGTTGATTTCTCCGTTAATTATGGACCGGTTAAGAAAATTCTTTCGTTTTTGTCTAAAGAATCCCAAATTGGTCCCATATGAATAAATTTTATTCCCGAGGATTTGGTAGAAGTAAACACTTCACCCCGTAAAGCTAAAAAACAACATCGTGTTTTTGAAAATTCACGACTATAGCTACAACAATTTTGGTGATATCATCGCCAATTCTCAACAGATATTGATTATTCGTTCGTTTTATTCTAAAGGTTGATTTTGCCTGCCTGCAGTGTTTCCCAGATCGTCATACAACCTGGCCCGAGAGCATCCTACATTACGTTTGCCTTGTCGTGGTCTCCACTCAAGTTACCGCGTTTGCTCCGTTTACCCCAGCGGTTGTCGATTTCCATTAAGATCTATTCAGCCGTTTGGGAAGAAAAGTTAACAGAAAGACATACAGACAGAGTTACTTCCGAATTGATTATACCTACTAGTATGGATTTGATGGTAATGGTGACGGTGATTCTTTGTTAATGGCATTATGATCTGGACACAAATCTGCCAGTGTCAAATGGATAAAAGTTAAATTGTAAATTGAATTAGTCATCAAATTATGAAGATTGTTTGATATTTTCGTGCCAAAGCCTAGTTTGTTATCTAGCAGCATTGATCTAAAGTCCACCGAAAGGGGATGTCTTTTTCCATTGATAGCAAGGCGCACCACGTGCAGGTTAGGTTGACTTGAGAGACGAGATGTTGGAGTCCCCTTTATACGCATATAGTAGTATGGATTTATACCGTAGAAAACATTAAACTTAGCAACAGTTGCTATGTGTTGCTATGGCGACGTTGTTTGGTTTATGACAGAGTCATGACAGAATCAAACTTGCTCAGACATCACAGAGTAATGTTTGTCAGACATTTTCACACAGTACTTTGTAATACTGGATATTTCATTCTCTTAACATAAAAGAAATAGTGTATTATTGTAAAAATGGTGCTGATAACTGTGGATTTGGTGAGAAAAAAGGCAGAACATCACGAGAAACAACTGGCACCATTAGAGGAAATCTCATTACACCAGGAAAATATCGAAAAAATTGAGTTTCTTCAAGACTGGTGCCCTAAGTTGAAAATACTTCTCATGCAGAGCAACCTTATAGCAAAAATAGAGAATCTCAATAAACTCAAGCACCTACAGTATCTGAATTTAGCTATCAATAACATAGAAGTTATTGAAAACTTAGAACGCTGTGAATCTTTGCAGAAATTAGACCTGACATTGAACTTTATTGGTGAAATAGTAAGTGTCGAAAATCTTGTAGGTTTATACAACTTAGAAAACTTATATTTGACTGGAAACCCATGCACTGACTATGAAAACTATAAAGATTTCGTCATCGGAACTTTACCGCAGCTGATTTGCTTAGACGGCCACGATATTGAGCGGTCTGACCGCATAAAAGCTTTGCAAAACCTTAAAATTATTAGGTCAGATATTATATTTGAACAAGAAAACTACAGACACCAGAGAATGAAACAAAAATCGCGATTAGACAGAGATATAAGTGATAAATGGGAAAATGAATACAAGGACATGGATCCCGAAGAAAGGAACAAGAAATTTTGGGCAGAAAAATGTGAACATGCTCCTGAAGTTCGCCATGAAATAGAAAAGATGAGGCAACTAAAGTTAAAAAGTTACGAGACAGAAGAAAAGAAGGAGGAAAAACGTCAATATAAGTTTTTCGCTCCCGACGGCCGTCCCTACAACATCAATCAACCGAAAATAGACTTTTTTTTCAATATTTCGGATCCCAATTGTTATATCCTAGATTTAGCCGTGTATAAGCACATGGATACAAGTTTGGTCGAGGTTGATGTGCAACCAAACTACGTCAGGGTCATGATCAAGGGGAAAATATTCCAGCTCCATCTACCGGAGGAGGTAAACACTACAGACTCAAATGCTCAGCGATCGCAAATCACTGGCTGCTTGACTGTTACAATGCCAAAAGCGAACCCTATCATTACCAAAACTTTACCACCGCAAGAGAAAGTGCTAAAAAAGTCTCAATTGTATGAAGAACATAAAGTCCATGACTGCCATTCAGAGCAATCCAGAAGAGAGTTCTTAGAAATTGGACCTTCGGAACAAACCCTTGATTTTACTAAAATAACGAAAGAAAAATTCAAACCCGATTATGTCGATCCCAGGTTTAAACTTGGAGTAAAACAGCCATCTGCTGATTTTATTGATAACCCAGAAGTTCCTGATTTGATTTAGTCAGAATCATGAGTCAATGTAGTAAGTTACAAGAATACACAGTTGATGGTTAAAAATGTATTTCTTCTTATTATTTTAAACAATACCTACTAGATAATACAATAGTATAGACTTATCTAATTGCTGCGATATAAGTACAGTACCTTACCGGTACGAGCACCAATATACTTAAATGTATCTTCGGCACTTAAGCATTTATCATATAGGGAGTTTATTAGCTTTGCGACACTTAGAAAAAAGATTTTATGAACAACGTAGGTATCTTAAATCTTAATACAACTAGTTAGTTACTAACAAAATTGTGTAACTCAAATCTCTCTCGTTTCATAGCTTTCAGGGGTCGTTGCTCCGTTTGTCTCCGGCATCGAAACCATGAAAGACAGGAATCCATCTACGTCACGAAGGTCCTTTGAGGAAAACTTGGCTGAGATTTGGTGCCGGCCAGCCCAAGGAGGAGTCAACTTCAACTCTGCTTTAGCTAAACCACCAGGCGCAACGTTCTGAAACAAAAAGTTAGTTTTGTTCAATCACATAGGTAATAATTAGATTCAGGATTTATCATATTTAATTTCACACGTATCATAATAATACCTACAATATAATGCAATTCAGAAGTTTAAATTATTTAATTTCACAGCGCATTTTATAATATTAAAAATTGGCTACGAGATCTCATAGCTCGAGATAACCTAAACTAGTAGAACTTGTAGATTAAATAAGTTACACTTGGTAGCTTGTAGCGCCATCCGTAGGTGACACTAAGAACTACACATTATGGCTACAGCTATGTTGCCGCGTAGTATCAGCGGAGCAATGTAGCAGCGTGTCACGTCACAGCCTTGTTTCGTTCGGTCATGTAGAGTAACTGTATGAGTTAACGTTTTAGTTGTAAATCATTTGAGTAGATGGCGCTACTAATACTCAATTCATTATGTTAGGAGTGCTCTTTTTACCTCCTTTATTTCAATTTTCAATTGCTTCTCCAGCCCCGGTCCTTGAATGTAAAACTTAGGGTTTCTCAGTGGGATAGGTAGTGGATTTTCCAGTTGGACGGTAGCGGTGAATTCTTTGCGAGATATGGGCTTGCCATCAATGTTGATTTTGATGTCTGGATTCCGGACTCTGAAGTCGTCTTGTGCGAAGTAGTCAAAGTTGGTGTCTACTATACTGGCCAGGCAGGCGATGTTGAAGGAAGCCTGCAAATAGTAATAATCAAACACTTTGTAAAGTTGCATACAATTTCCTTGTCGATAGAAATTACACTTTTCACTTAAACAATTGCCAATCAGTATTTCGATTTCTTCTGTACCTACCTACCTACAATCAGATAAGACAAAACACTATTTAAAAATTAGTTTTGTACGAAATATAGAAGTTGGAAGACCGATGTGGCGCAGCGGGCGAAGGTCCGCATGCGACGTAGTTAGGAGGTTGCGTTTTCGATTCCCGCACGATCTGCACATATTTCTTCCTAGTGCTCTGGGTATTTCTATACTAAAAATTTGATCTATGTAATGTATTGTACTAAGTATATCTGTATCTAGCACCCATAACACAAGCTATGCTTAGCTTGGGGATGATGCTTTGTGGAGTGTGCTAAGCACACTCCACAAAGCATCATCCCTAATTCAGCATTATTTATTATTCATTTATTTAAAACATTTCACTATTCTACGTACCTGATCAATAAGCTTCTTGTAGTAGTCATCATACGTGACCATCATCTGCACTTGGTCCTTCCCTTCGGGGCCCAGCTTGAGGTCGAACTCAGACCGTTTGACTCCATCACCTGTAACGCCGGTGTAGGTTACGGTGTCTACACGAAGCACGCCCTTCACATGGTGAGGGTTTACTGATGAACGGTTCTTCATGTGAACTACCTGAAAAATCATAATGACTATGTAAAACTGACAATTAAGTCGGCTGTTAAGGCCGTACCTTAACCCAAACTCGCGCCGCGCCGCTTCTATTTTATGTCGTTACGTTGAACAATGGAAATTTCATAAATTTCCCTTTTGCAGCTTTTCCTTTTTGAATAGGGCCTTGTCTAAACATGAAGCCACGTGCGTGCTACTATTTAAGTTTCTCGTTAAGAACTTACAACAGAGAAATCTTGTCCAATCTTAATGTTATCCCTAAGCTCGAACTCGAATTGAACATCGTTGAATGCATCATTCAAATAATATCTTGCAAAAATGTTCTGTGACTTCCTCAACGCCTTCTCCATAGTTTCTCTTTCTTCTGACGAACGCTCCGGGTACTTGTAAGTGTTTGTTATGTCTTCACGATCCATCTTCCCAATTGCTTTGGTTGAAATTTTCTGTCCAATCGAAATTGTATCGCGAGCTAAGAGTTTCAGTGGTTGGATCTCTCCAGAGTATTTCCATAAGACCTGAAAACAATTTAATATACTTAGAAATTATTGAAATCATTTCGTTAAATGCGTTTAAACTCATCTTGCACGTTCATGCTATTAAAATGAGCCAAGAACTTATATTAGACCATTTCTAGGTAGGTACATATTTCAAGCTTAGGTTTCGAATCCAGTTGTTTATTCGGGATTTTAACCTTACCTTATCAGCATTGACTTGTGCGAAGACATACGCAGCATCGTACGGTCGTTGTAGCTCTCCGTCTCTGACAGCTCTTAGAGATGCTGGTCCGCATCTGTACATGTCTTCTGAAGTCTCTTGAGGAGTAGCGTCTATGGCCTGCCATCCGCCGTACTCGTTGCCTAAGTCTGGGCGTTCCATCCAAACCTAGAAATAGCATTTACATACTACAGACTATAGGCCATTTTATTGGCTTATTAGCAGCTGTTAGGTAAAAGCTTTCTGCGATGAAATATGTATAACTTTTATGAATTTGTTTCAACCAATAGTTATGGGTTGGTTGAAACCATGCGCGTTGCGCTTTATGGCGCAAGGCGTCACCAATTTAATGATGCTACTTCTCAAAATACACATTTCATCGGCAGTATTTCGAAAACATCTAATTTCTTAAACAGTTGAGACATAGTTAAGTTTTTGACTTTTGCGAATTGAAAAGTTCACCATTTTCCTATATTACTTTAAAAGATTTCATTTTAAGTAGGAACATTGTAAATTTATACCTCATTCCATACGTGGTAGTTCCATACGGAATCCCTTGTGAACTCGTCAAGTGTATTGCCATCCTCGTCTTTGATGATATCAATTGTGAGACTCCCTTGGCTATCGTGCGCTGCGTCGTATCCCGTCACAGGTCTGCAGGGAATTCCAAGTGCTCGGCAAACTGGAACACGTCAATCATATTGAGTCACCATACTATAAATACCAAATACACCAACAATGTATTTCAGTCGAACGATAAGCACTAAAAGCGCTTTTAGAAGCAGAAATTCCACTTACTGGTCGTCAAAACGCCGGCATAGACCCAGCATTGCGCATATTTGACCGGCTTTTTCTTCTCGTAATACTTTTGTAGGATGCATAGAGAACCGACCCATTTAAGAGGATGTGTGCCTCCGTCGTAATCGCTCAGTTCGGAGCCCCAGTTTCCGAACAACACTCCATTGTCATCTTGTACATTGACCGCTGCCGAAAGAGCTCGACTTGTCCGGATGGGGTCACCACGAGCTTTTCCTTTGACCTGTTCATAACAACACATCGTTAATCAATTCTGTCTATCAATTAGTATGTTATACTGATATTTTTATTCGGTTTAATATTTACTCATAGTAACTAGATAATGATTCATACTTTTCCTATTTCTCTGACTAGATAAATTGCACAGTCAAGAATATCTTTCTCGTACTGTGCGTAGTTCCATGGAGTGGGCTTGATCCGATTGTAGACACCTCTAAACATAAGTCCACCATCTTCTGATACGTATTCTTCTCGGTGACTATGGCCTAAAAAAATATGGATATCAGAAAACCTGGTTGGAAACAAATGCTCGTTTTATGGCCTTTTTTTGTATAATTTTGTGTTATACCTGGCATGTAAACACTGTCATTGAGACACCAAGGATTGAAAAGTATATAGATAGGCTGCGGATGGGTGTAGCTCAAGGAACTGCCTCCAGTCAATTTGGTATCGATATCAATTTTCCACGAAGTAACGATGCAGTCGACTGACGCCGTCACCGCCACCATCAGGTGGGAGTCCATCTGACCTTCGTAGGTTGCATTCCAAGCTCCCATTGTCTCGGAACCTCTTTCCAACAGTGGTACTGCAGCTGATGTGTCATCGGACGGCCCACGCTTCTCCACGTCTGGAAATAATTCATTCAATTATGCGGCTGATTCTCATACATATTGCTCTTAAAATAAACGTGCAGAATAGATGGTATTCTAATATGACCTTCGTACCTGCTGCGTAGAAAATAAATGAAATAGCATCTTTGTTGGCGTCGTATGGTCTGTTCAGCAGGATATCTAATTTGAAAGACTGGCCGCGTCTGATTACGAGACACCTGTCAACGCTCCTCGTCATGAGGTTGAATTTACTCGTGTGATGATTCTCGCCATTTGCTTCGATGCAGAAGTCGATGCCTTGAACTTGGAGAACACCTTGTCGCGTGCCGTCGACGACATCTGAAAATTTAATAACATTTTGTTAAGTTCTTTTTAAAAAATTCATCGATTACAGTGCTGTTTAAATTCGTCATCGACAAAAAACTTTGCATATTGAGTTATTGGCACCTCGCCACAATGTCAATCACATTTTAAAACCGCTTTCCGTGTCAATATTTGATTACCTAGTAGGCACCCAAACCGATCCTTAGTTAGAAAATAGATTTTGATTTTCAAGTCTTAGTAAGTAATTTGCCTACGACTGGCTAGATCCAAAATAAGATTCTCCGACTGGAAGCCTAGCCTGAAAGTTCTGAAAATATCGATTTTAGTCAAAAATATAATAACAGTGCGGCCTAGAAAGCTTCCCAAAAAGTTGAGAGGTGCTCATGCTTGAATGTGAATTCTGAAACCAACCGGAAGTTTTTTTGCTCTACGTACCCGGCTGAAACGGCACAATAATATACTTCCGTCTCCTCTCAATGTAATGCCTCCAAAAATTCTTAAAATATTCCATCTTTACTTCCGTGTCATCACTTCACAAATACTATAAACTTCAAATCGTTCGCAACCTGCTAATTGTTAGAGCTTGGCGTCTAAGTCCGAGGTTTAACCGACACAGACTGATTCAATGTGGGTTTGTACTCCTGACCTAGGAGGTGATGTCATATTACTTCAAATCTTGGTGTAATACGGAGAAGTATCCATTCACAGATGACCAAGGCTGGTCTAACAATTAGTCATTTGACAAAATCATGCCCAAATTTAGCTTTTGTATTTCAAGAACTGATTGATTGCCGTACTGGTCGTATCTATCGTAGTGTTTTTACTATGGTCTGAATTTTGTTAAAAGTATGCATAAAATATGTATATGCCATATGCATAAAATGCAAAACATAACATTTTATGATGTCACGGAGAGTTGGTAATCTACTAGAACAGCTAAGTAAGGACCTATACTATACAAGTACTATATTTTTATGCTTAAAGCTCTCAATTCGCAGAGTACCTGTAGGTACTGCCCATGCACTGTCCAATGTCCATATCTAATTAGGCATAAGATGTCCATCTATCTAGCTGGATGGACATCTTATACCATCGGCGGCTAGTCTCAACGTAAACTAGCTAAGTGCACAGGACATACTCGTAATATGATGTCCAAGTGTGTGCGCAAACACAGGTGCACTCTTTGTGTCTCATAATCCAATGGGACGGCGGCGGACCGACACGGTCGGGGAGAGGTCACACGCAGGACCAACGGGTTAACGTGATCACGGGGGTGTAACACCACCAACTTCCTAACTCGGGGCTGTACTAACTCCGCCGGATGTTCATAATCTTCCAGGCTACTGTAAATTTAACTTTTAAATTAATTTATGTATAGTAAAGTTGAAGAATTATTCTATCGTTCACATGTTTCGAAAAAACGATTCTAAAAAATGTTCTAGATAGAAAAAAATCGCAAAGTTAACTAATTTTTTACTAAAACCATAAGAATAGATTGTTATCTAGTCTGATGCAAAAACCTTTATTTCTCAATAAATACAGAAGTTATGATCTTGAGAATACCTAAGCATGGTAATTGAACTAAGTACATATAAAAAACATATTACATTTTGCGTTTTTTTTTCATCAAATAATGTCGTACTTTAGATTATAAAAAAAACTAGATTATTGGGCATGCGTTGCTCTACCCTATCCCACTCCACTCCTACCTATCTCACTCCTATGAACGCGAAATCCTATGCCTATCCTCTTCTCAAAATAGCGTAGTAGTTTATGCTCATACGCATACATAATTATATAATATACCAGTAACAAACCATAAAAATATTACAATGAAATTTATTTTTGGTCGTGGTCGGCCCAAGTAATAAAGCCCTGTTCAAAAGGTTGGGGTTCAATTGGGGTCAATAGACCTATTACATCAGATCAGAATTACTTTTCCTTTCTATTATCTTATTTCTTAAGTCTATTACGTATTTCACTACCGAAAAAGTCTAGAGAAACCTAGTGCGTTTAATTTAAAGCTTTTGCAGCTTTTATTTTATTCTTTCTGATCTTTTTGGTTATTCTATTATACCCGTAATATAGAATATTTTTCAACACATTTTCTCATAAAATGGCTCTTACTTTACCGCAATTATGCACATAACGACATCTGTAATCAAACTGTGACTTTTTCATTACTATTATTCACAAGTGAGTTATAGGTTTTTTTATTTTATTGGTTGAGTTGCTTTGTTCTTTAAAAGTTTCGATACAAAAAAGATCGTGTTCAATAGTACAAATAAACTTTTTATCTACTAAATAAAATGATTATTTTATTCACAAGTGTGTTGAATAACTTCGTATGATACACGTGTGTATTGATAATTACCGTTCTCGGCTCTCTTAAGCTCTCTCAATAGCGCCTCAGCAGTAATCACCAACATTACACACTTGTACCATAATATACTATTATCTTGAGAGTAGGTATAAATCTGTGTATATATCAGTTAAAACATTTGCCATCTTCCCATATGAGGTGGATCTTCATCATCATCATCAGCCTACATCAGTCCACTGCTGGATATAGACCTCCCCTAATAAGCGCCATAGCGCCCTGTCTTGCCCTGCCGCATCCAGCATCTGCCAGCAGTCTTTCGCAAATCGTCATCCCACCTGGTCGGAGGGCGTCCTACACTACGTTTGCCGAGTCGCAATCGGATCTTCATATTGGGAGTTAATTACAGGTGTAGGTTGTTAGCTATTCTAGTATTTTAATAGAATCCATGGTCACAGGGATATGCGATTAATAGCTATGCTTATTCCTACACACTCCACAATTGGCGATGCGTAGGTTTCTACAAAGGTTGTAAGTTATTATGGCTGTGAGAAATCTGTTCCAATATTATAAATGCGAAAGTGTTTGTTTGTTTGTTATTTTTTGTTTTTCCTTCCTTCACGCCCTAGAGCAACCAATTAATTGACTTGATTTGGCATACAGTTAGTTGAAAGGCGAGTAACATAGGCGACTTGTTATCACATCAATCAGTTCCCATGGATGGGATAGAAATAACCTTAAACAACGCGTTCAAAGCCGCAGGCGGAGCTATGTATATAAAGAGAATTTGTTTGTGTGATGGCTTGTTTACTTCATTGTTGTATGGGATTTGGTAGAGCATCTGTACCGCGCGAAATAGAAGTACGCAAAAATGGATCTGGACCATAGTGAAAAAATTCTATGTCTGTGATCTGGACCGTCTCGTAATCGAAACAACTATCTATGTACTATCGAGTTAGCAAATTCAGGGCTCTAGTTTGATCACTAACTATATATCCGTTAAAACAATGTTCTTATACAGCAGCATTCTTTTACGTACCTTTTATTGAATTTATTTTTGCCTAGCTGCTATCCGCGGCATCGCAGGCGTTGTTTAAGGTATTTCCTATCCCACTATCGATGTGTAACATGTACGGTGAAATAAACAAATACAAATAAAGAAAAAAAACAAATAATTTGACTTTATTTCGAGCATTTCGGTTACTGTAACATAAATTCTAGATAATATCTAGAATGTATGTAGGTAGATCAATAGGTAATAAAGCTCAAGCATAATCAACAATGATCCTGCGATTGCGGGATCACAAAATGCATGAAACAATTTGTATATGTTTTATACTCTGTCTTCATTGTGATTCTTTCGTTGATGGTTTTAATAATGATAAATAAATAAATGAGAAACAGCTACTAAACTACTGTCTCATAATCTGGTTTAGATTATGAGACAAATCACAACAAATTGACAAAATTGTTCCATGTGTCACTAAAAAAACTGCCCAGCCTCTAAATAAAATGCAATGATTGACAGAAAGCACGGATAGCTTTTATTTACCGACATTTGCAAGTTTTGTGGGACGCAGAGATCCGGTCACGTTCGCCTTGAGATGTCGGAATAAGGTAACTGCGCATACGCAGTTTTTATTTCGAAACCTAGTTTGAGCAGCAAATGAATGTTTGCAAGATTTTATCTTCGGTTTAGTTTTGACTCTAAATATTTACTGCTTGTAAATAGGCTTTTAGTTGGTAACAATTTTGGAAGTCACCTCGGTCGTAATGATAATGCTGGACAATTCACACAGCATCATCTAGCCCCAAGCTAATCTAGATGATGCTGCTAAGCAAAGCTATACTAGTATATATGATATGGTACCTACTACTAGATAACTGTATCCTATATAGTTTTTTTATCTCAAGTAAAAATTCAGACAACCGAAACAAATATTTGTTCATCGTATCTCAAAACATTTTTCTAGAGGCGGGAATCGAACCCACAACCTTGTCTTCTGTGTTCTAGGTGGGAACCACCTAGAACACAGAAGCTAAGCCACAGAGGTCGTCAAATTAAAGTCAAATAGATAAGCAAGCAAGAGTATAAAGCTTACCAAATTTCAATAACTCAGAGCTTACAATGTAAGCTATTTTAAACTTTGATATTTGTTTTTCGATTGATTTTAATAGTTACCTATTCGTTCAACAAGTGGGCAAAACGAATTTTTGTTGATCTTGCCGATATTAAATTCCGAGCTAGTGAAGCAGTCTAGCTAGAGTATGGTCATGAGCAGCGTAGCGAGTGGTTCTATGGTAGACTGCTGAGCTAATAAGGGATTTAAAAGGCAAGAAACAAAAAATATTTGCAGTTATACATACATTTTTTCACCTCGACTATTGTTATTTATAAAAGAGGTCGAATGTAAGCAACTCATGTTGGTCAACAACGTGGTCAACAACCATGCGGGATTAGAATGCTAGAAACCTCTTTTGAACCGCGAACGTAAAAAAATATTCTTTTCTATGAAGGTTGAATACGGATCAACCCACAGAGGTTCAACCTCTTTTCTTTCGATAACCTAAAATGAAAGAGTGGCAACTCCCATAATAAAGTCCATGTACTTGTTGTTTGGGAGACTGTTTATAGATGGCGCTGTTCGCATAGAAAAATGGTCTTCACAATCTAAGTTGTCTAAGTAGGTAATGGCGCTGCTTTCCGTGAGAAAGGCGACGTGGACTCTCCTGGTGCAAATTGCTTGAATTATTATTTTTTGGTGAACTTCAAAATTTTTGTGCAACTTTCTTTTAAATTACTTTTTCAACAAGTTGAATGTGAGCAAAACCCGATTTTTAAGCAGCCAAGCCACCGTTTTGGAGCGAAAGTGGTGAAAATTTTATTTTTAGGTACTTGATTTGCATTCCAAAAACAAGTACCTATCCGTAAAAGATAAACTTTAGTACATCATACCTATCAAAACTAGAATACATTTTAAACGTTTTTTAATTCAGAACTACCTGATTTAAAAAAAATAGTCTAATTTAAATAATATCATAACTTCATAACCCTCTTTGTTGGTAGTCGGGTAATAAAGTACCTTCTAAGTGTAAATGTCTCCATACAGAGTTGTCAATAGCACAAAAGGTTTACATTGTGATTATCATTCTACTTGGTAAATTGATAGGACCTAATGACAACAATAATAAGCCTGGAGTCATTATTTCAATAACCTGCTTAATCTCAGCAGTTCGATATGACAGGGTGCCACAAAACATGTGTATCACAGACAACGAAGATGCTATAATATTTTCATCTTAAGATAAAATATCGCTTGCCATACTAACTAATCATTAGGAGCCATCACTATATAAATATATGTTAGTAAATGTTTTCTTATTACGGCATCTTATGATACTAGGGCGACTTCATCATGGAAATATATGTTTAAAATATGTGTGACACCTTCGCCGTTTTTCAGTGATATACATGATGATGATATACCTTATGATGGTATAACATTTTACCGTAAGGTATCATTATGATAAAATGTTTTAGCATCATCACCGTGTGTGACGACCTTTAAGGGGTGATTCTGGACCCCGAGGGATATCTATGAATTTGAATTGAAGTGGACAAAATCATTGACAATAAAAACCAAATGAGAAGTATTTTATAAAGTTAAATTTATATTTTAAGAGTGCGTGTACAAGAACACTAATAGAAAAAAAACCTTAATTCCCTTTAAAAAAAGACATGATTTTTGTTTTAATGCAAGAAAAACACAATTCGTTCCTCTCGGGGTCCAGTATCAACACCTTTACGCTTAGTACACATGTAACGTGGCACCCTGTATACATAATAATAGGTGGATAACCACGTGTCAACGAGTTATCTATTTACTGTAGCTACTACAAGTACATAAGAACTACCTATATAGTAGGTAAAGAACGTGACACAAGAGTTTGTACAGTTGTTCATTTTCTACCTACTCTACCAAAGTCATGGTCACTAAGGTACTATTAAATCTTCGGTCTATTTAGCGTGTGTGCTTAAGACCTTAGGAATCCGAGATGCTAAATACAAAATAAACACCAGACTTTGAAATGCGGCCTCGGAAGCTACCGACTCTAGGGACACAGCTGCTTTTATACCGCATTTTATTTATAAAACACTTCAAAAAGAAGACGTGAGTTAATTTATTTCTTACGGTCTTTTTATCTTTAAACGTTTATAGACGCGGACGATCCTTTGTAATACTTATGGTAAACAAAACAACCATAAAATTAAGTTATTAGTAACTAGCGGTCCGCCCCAACTTTGCACAGGTATATTCTATAGCCTATGTTACTCAGTGATAATGTAGCTTTCTAACAGCAAATAATTTTTGAAATCGGTCCAGTAGTTTTTCAGTTTATTCGTTACACACAAAAATACAAATCTTTCCTCTTTATAATTATTAGTGTAGATGTAGATTGACGAGCTCTGTGGCGCGGTGGGCGAAAGGCCGCCTTCGATGCAGGAGGTTGCGGGCTCGATTCCCGCCTTGGGACAAAATGTTTGTACAATCTGCTGATATTTATTTCGGGTTTTCTGGTCGTTTTTCTATGCATATTATAAAACATCTATCTATGTATTGTATTGTATCATGTATGTATATCAATTATCTAGTACCCATAACACAAGCTCTGCTCAGCTTGGGGCTAGATAATGCTGTGTGAATTGTCCAGCATTATTTATTTATTTATGCTAGTGTTAGGTGTTATGTAGGTTTGTTCATGAATGGATACTAAATCATATTCATTGTAAGATAAAGATTTACAAATACCTACCTAAGTTTCGATGAATGATCTCATCGTTCTCTAGAACTAGCAAAATAAATCAAATATTTTCAATAAAATCTACCGAATCTGTCGAGCAATAAGTTAAGAAGTCTGCCCAAAATAATGATGATAGTTAAAATAACTAGACACTGCCTGGTTAACCGGTATAAAATTAATCTTTGATCATTTACTACAAAATTGAGTTATGCATGACATCATGCTCAAAATGAGCTTATCAATATACAACTTTTTAAGCCTTGACCTACCAATGCCATTTTCGTTGGGGATGTCCGACCGCACAGGTCTCGGCAGCTCCTTCAGGTCATAGGAGTCACTTTTCCTATGCCAGCAGATGCACCGAGGCGGGCAGTATCCAACCAATTTGCTTTTAACAGCGCCCATTGCTCAATAACTCACTAACACTCAAGATTACACTGTTTAGTCTCAGAATTCGAACACTCAGATACAAATTATCACAGGATTAGATCACTACTGCTTCTGTTAGAGCCAGAAACCCACAAAGTAAACAAAGCTTAATCCATACTAAAATTATAGATCATAAGCACTTCCGATAGGTATGCGTCGGCGCGTGCGGCGAACGTCGCGAGCAAACCTGATCTGCCAGCGTTGGACCGCATCTCGAGGTACCTCGAGATGCGGAGTACCTAGGTGAATTGATTCGTGACGTGACCCTTATCAAGTTATCACAGTCTTATCCAATCCGGTTTAGCCTTGAACTTAAAGCGATTCATTTGTTTCTCTTTTGTATCGCGAGTATAAAGGGATAGCTGGTATAAACAAGATCCGCCAAGTGCGAGTGTAACTCGCGCGCCGAGGGTTTCAAACATTTGCCCATTATTTGGATAATCAATTTTCTGAAATATTTTAAAAAGTATGAAACTTACAGAAATTTCAAAAAGTGTTTTAAAAAGGCCGAAACGATACCTTTCATTTGATACCCCACATGGGCAGGCCTTTTGAAAAAAAATCCCCTTTTTTGACCATTTTTCAAAAACTATTATTATTACAGACTTCTCTATATTTTTCCTGTAAAATATAGATTGATATCTACAAACGCCTGATACATTGTACATGGATCGGTCTTCAATCTTCGGAGATAGGGGGGGGGAAAGGTCAATTTTTCGTCTTTTTTTGAAATATTTCAAAAAGTATGAAACTTACAGAAATTTCAAAAAGTGTTTTGAAATGGTCAAAACGATACCTTTCATTTGATACCCCACATAGGTAGTTACCCCCCCTTTTGAAAAAAAATTCCCCCCCTTTTTGACCATTTTTCAAAAACTATTATTATTACAGACTTCTCTATATTTTTCCTGTAAAATATAGATCGATATCTACAAACGCCTAATACATTGTACGTGGATCGGTCTGCAATCTTCGGAGATAGGGGGGGGGAAAGGTCAATTTTTCGACTATTTTTGAAATATTTCAAAAAGTATGAAATTCACAGAAATTTCAAAAAGTGTTTTGAAATGGTCAAAACGATACCTTTCATTTGATACCCCACATAGGTAGGTACCCCTCCTTTTGAAAAAAAAATCCCCCCCTTTTTTACCATTTTTCAAAAACTATTATTATTACAGACTTCTCTATATTTTTCCTGTAAAATATAGATCGATATCTACAAACGCCTAATACATTGTACGTGGATCGGTCTGCAATCTTCGGAGATAGGGGGGGGGAAAGGTCAATTTTTCGACTATTTTTGAAATATTTCAAAAAGTATGAAATTCACAGAAATTTCAAAAAGTGTTTTGAAATGGTCAAAACGATACCTTTCATTTGATACCCCATTTGCCTTCCTAGATCTCTTTTGAAATTTCAACATCAAAATTTGTACTGAAAATATTCATTTTCATTTTTCATTTATTTATATATTTTTTTCTTGAAATCAGTAATGGCGCACGAAATGTATCATTATTTCAAATTTCAAGTTAATAGCTGCAGTAGTTACTGAGATATTCAAGAAAGAGCGGGGACGGACAGAGCGAGACCATAAGGGTTTCAAAACCGATGTTTGAAACCCTAAAAATACAATCAAATAATCACATAAATCTAAATACAAAAAGTTAAAAATATGTTGCAATAAAATGATTAACAGAAAAAAATAAAAGAACACAAAATTTGGTAAAACTACATACCTACTTTGGTATAAATAAAAATAGTACCTATACCTAGACATCATAGAAACATACATGTGTACTAACTAAGCCTGATATGGTAACGTATGGCCGTAAGGTGATACTGGACCCCGAGAGTTTATTTTTTTATCATTTTAATAGTCGTCAATGGTGCAATGTAGTAACACTTTTCCAATAAGAAATGTTTCAAATGTTTTCCAAACTTAACTGGACAGACAGCATACTCGTATTATGTTTTCAAGACAACTGGTAAGTAGGTACTATAAGTAAAATCACCTTTGATAAAATTAAGATGAATTTTGGACTTGACCGGCTTTCATTTTGATAAAGCTATCCAACAGAACTTGGAAAAAACATTATACTCAGAGAAACTACTTTTCTATAACCATGACCTACGGGAGGGGAGGGGAGGGGTACCTGCCTATGTGGGGTATCAAATGAAAGGTATCGTTTTGACCATATCAAAACACTTTTTGAAATTTCTGTAAGTTTCATACTTTTTGAAATATTTCAAAAAAAGTCGAAAAATTGCCCTTTCCCCCCCCCCCTATCTCCGAAGATTGCAGACCGATTCATGTACAATGTATTAGGCGTTTGTAGATATGAATCTATATTTTACAGGAAAAATATAGAGAAGTCTGTAATAATAATAGTTTTTGAAAAATGGTCAAAAAGGGGGGGATTTTTTTTCCAAAAGGGAGGGTACCTGCCTATGTGGGGTATCAAATGAAAGGTATCGTTTTGACCATTTCAAAACACTTTTTGAAATTTCTGTAAGTTTCATACTTTTTGAAATATTTCAAAAAAAGTCGAAAAATTGACCATTCCCCCCCCCCTAGCTCCGAAGATTGCAGACCGATCCATGTACAATGTATTAGGCGTTTGTAGACATCAATCTATATTTTACAGGAAAAATATAGAGAAGTCTATAATAATAATAGTTTTTGAAAAATGGTCTAAAAAGTGGGGAAGTTTTTTTCAAAAGGGGGGGTACCTCCCCATGTGGGGTATCAAATGAAAGGTATCGTTTTGACCATTTCAAAACACTTTTTGAAATTTCTGTAAGTTTCATACTTTTTGAAATATTTCAAAAAAAGTCGAAAAATTGACCATTCCCCCCCCCCTAGCTCCGAAGATTGCAGACCGATCCATGTACAATGTATTAGGCGTTTGTAGACATCAATCTATATTTTACAGGAAAAATATAGAGAAGTCTGTTATAATAATAGTTTTTGAAAAATGGTCAAAAAAGGGGGGAATTTTTTTTCAAAAGGGGGGGTACCTCCCCATGTGGGGTATCAAATGAAAGGTATCGTTTTGACTATTTCAAAACACTTTTTGAAATTTCTGTAAGTTTCATACTTTTTGAAATATTTCAAAAAAAGTCGAAAAATTGCCCTTTCCCCCCCCCCTATCTCCGAAGATTGCAAACCGATTCATGTACAATGTATTAGGCGTTTGTAGATATGAATCTATATTTTACAGGAAAAATATAGAGAAGTCTGTAATAATAATAGTTTTTGAAAAATGGTCAAAAAGGGGGGGAATTTTTTTTCAAAAGGGGGGGTACCTACCCATATGGGGTGTCAAATGAAAGGTATCGTTTTGACCATTTCAATACACTTTTTGAAATTTTTGTAAGTTTCATACTTTTTGAAATATTTCAAAAATAGTCGAAAAATTGACCATTCCCCCCCCCCTAGCTCCGAAGATTGCAGACCGATCCATGTACAATGTATTAGGCGTTTGTAGACATCAATCTATATTTTACAGGAAAAATATAGAGAAGTCTGTAATAATAATAGTTTTTGAAAAATGGTCAAAAAAGGGGGGAATTTTTTTTCAAAAGGAGGGGTACCTTTCCATGTGGGGTATCAAATGAAAGGTATCGTTTTGACTATTTCAAAACACTTTTTTAAATTTCTGTAAGTTTCATACTTTTTGAAATATTTCAAAAAAAGTCGAAAAATTGCCCTTTCCCCCCCCCCCTATCTCCGAAGATTGCAGACCGATTCATGTACAATGTATTAGGCGTTTGTAGATATGGATCTATATTTTACAGGAAAAATATAGAGAAGTCTGTAATAATAATAGTTTTTGAAAAATGGTCAAAAAGGAGGAATTTTTTTTCAAAAGGGGGGATACCTACCCATGTGGGGTGTCAAATGAAAGGTATCGTTTTGACCATTTCAAAACACTTTTTGAAATTTTTGTAAGTTTCATACTTTTTAAAATATTTCAGAAAATTGATTGTACAAATAATTGGCAAATGTTTGAAACCCTCGGCACGCGAGTTACACTCGCACTTGGCGAATCTTGTTTTTAAATGTTCCTACCCAAATATGCCAACACAGATATATTTCTTGGTGAATAAAATAACTGAAACTGGCCTCTGGAACTACTTCAAGTAGGTAGTACCAATGTACTTGGTATCAATTCAAAATAGATTAAGGAGCCGCACTCTCTTAGACTCTTACCTAGCTATACCTAAGTATAAAAGGCGTAACTTACTGTAAACTGAATCCGATCGGGGCGGTCGGGGTATATTCTTCAAGTCGTTAAAGTCGTACGCTGTTTGACTACCCCAGCATGGCTTTGAGCACCACTTTCCTAACTTATTTTTGATATCGTCCATGTTGTTTAATTTTCACTCAAAAAATCACAAATCACTAAACCGAAAATAGATAAACGATTGCCTAAATAATGGATATAGTCATCAAAATTAATATTGGTATTAGATAAAGCTTAGAAAGAAGGTTTTATATTATATAACAATTATCCTCAATATTTTAATTAATTGACGTGTTTTCAACACCACACACTGTGTTCGTCTGCGGGTATTCACAACTTTACTACCTTTAATGGCAGTATATGAGGCAGACGTGACCTCTTATCAGGTTCTCTTTCAACCGCTGGAATTTTGAGTCATTTAGGTCAAAGTTTATGAGTTGACGTAGTGTGAAATATGGAAAATGCAAGGGCTAAACTTAACAATGGCACGCAGATTATTTGAGTTACGTACTTAAGTGGTACTTAAGTCTACTCATCTCATCATCATCACCAGCCTATGCTATTCCACAGCTGGATATAGGCCTCCCCTAATGAGCGCCATAGCACAAATTATTTCTCTACTCATCTGCCTATTGATAAATATTACAAAGCAAGTAAGTGGTAAATATTGAATCCTCAGCCCATATGACAATGCTGAAGATGTCTTTCCAAAAATATAAATTTTCCAAAATAATAATATGTTTATTGGAATATACATATTGGGGATATTGTTTTTTTTTTTTTTT
Source organism: Eupithecia vulgata (assembly GCA_946478455.1). NCBI lineage: Eukaryota > Metazoa > Arthropoda > Insecta > Lepidoptera > Geometridae > Eupithecia > Eupithecia vulgata. The sequence continues at coordinate 6,139,159 of OX297862.1, read as the reverse complement.
TTTTTAAGCTTATTCCAAATGAATAACTAAAACAGTTCATTAAGAGAATGAACTAAAACTATTTTCAGCTTTGAAGTCGCCTGTATACCTACATAGGAGCAGAGAGAGATTCGTATTTTCTAGCGAAATACCATTTCACTAGTACTTACTTACCTAAATAAATTGCAAAATTTAACTTATCAATAAGGAAAGGAACTTTAAATTGATTTTATTATTTCCTCTATATTATTTCCTCGGGTTATCTAGTGATAACCTTAGGGTAACCTAGTCTAGCATGATGTGTCTTTAAAGAGTAGGTACGTAGATCAGTTAAATGAGAAACTATTGTTTTACATATTTTGTTAAGTTCTTTGCATTGTAAATTACTCAGAATATTCTCAATATTAATCTTCCCCTACAGGAAATTTTGATGATCAATAATTTTGGGCCGTGAGATACCAATAATACTGGGCCCAATATATTTAATGTATAAACTAAACAGTGACCAACAAAAGTAAATCCAAACGTACCTAATGTTTACTTTTATATTGGTTAGAGCCGCCCAGCTCATGTCAACAATGAACACTCGCGAAATAAAGTTACGCGCGATTATGATAATTTACTACGAGTGACATCATCACCATAGCTGGCGGCCAAACGGAATGCCGTTCATGGTCCCTTTACATAATATACCACCTTATTTCCTTGTTACACGGATCAACATCGCTTAATCACTAAGTCTACCCGAAGGTCTTCTACGGAATGTGGTCATAGCCATAGATCGGATTCTTTTCCTTCTGCGGTTTATTCACTATTCGATGAATCGTTAACACGGTTCTTGGGTGCTTCCCATTATTGGACAACGCACCGACTTTCTGAGAAGAATCCTTTTATGTAACTCTGGCTTTGACCTAATTAATTACCCATTTTTTTGTTATGTGTCAAGTGCGTGTCACTTACTACGCTCTACCAGAGAATTAACTGACACATTTTATCATGGAAAACAACGACATGACTCGTCTTCTCGTTATAGAGGGTGTTGGGTGGAACGACTTAGGAGCTTGCAGGAGCTGATCAAGGTTACCTACCAATGTGGTAATTGAAAACCAGATGTGCCTTATTGAAAAGTGTCATGTTTTTTATGTTAGTTTAGTATCAAAAGTTTGTTTTCCCTTTTTATAAAAGATTATTCGGGCCCGCTTACGAGAACCCCTTTTGTTCAAAATCGCAAGCATGGCGTAAGTGATATCTAACTCAAATGCCTTAAATCTAGTGTTTGAAGTGGCCTAGTCTTTAAAGTTTTCTGAGCAGCATTAGCACCGCATTTTTTTTAATAACTTAAAAACTCATGACACCATACACTGAGGCAAACGTGGTTTAAAATTACCACACCTTTGATCACTTACCTACTACAATCCTTGCGTTTTTCCACTAAACACTCTGTGTTGTGAAAGCAAAGATATTTTGAGATATTTAGAAAACACTACTATTTTATAAGAATAAACATTCGTGCCTATTTCTCAGTTACTACAAAAACATGCATTCGGTGTTCAAGCATTTCTGTCGATGGCTAAAGCTCTATTTTTGCATTACCTATACCTACACCGTTTCTTTACCTATCCCAAAATGTGGGGTATTGTTTATAGCTATTCATTAGTTTATTAGCTATTCAAAAATATTGTTGGTGTAATAAACTATTCCTCGATGTAGGGTTCCGTTTGCGAAATATTAAAGTTTTAGTAAGACATAAAGCTTTAGCGAAAATATCGAAAGAATTCCATTGTAAATGACTTAAAATGAGATAAAGTTGTAAGTTTTGTAAAACGTAAATACGTTGGTACAACGACGGAACTCTACAATGCGCGTGGCCCGACACGCACTTAACCGGGTAATTATATTTTATTCTCTCCGCGTAGATTGTAATGAAGTAAAATCTATACTAATATTGTAAATTAGAAAGTAACTCTCTCAGTCTGTTACCTTTTCACGGCTAAATGGCTCGGACGATCGGGGCTAAGCCACGGGCAGAAGCTAGTAGTTCATATCATCGATCGATCAGACGAGCTAACATAAACTTTTAGGTGGGTTACCTAAGAATACATAAGTAGGTAATTTCGGGAGATCCATGGTGAAATCTATAAATATATACACAGGTAGGTGATTTCAAACCAACACCTTATTGCATGGCTAACACAAAGTCGTCATAATAATCAATAACTAGAAAACTGTTTTTATGATGTAAAAGAATATTTGAATTTTAAAACTGATTGACATATTTTTTGATAAACGTATTATATTTTTAGTCTTTTACATATATTTTTTTTCTTATTTATTTTTAATGGATTTAGTTAATATTGTTTAATTTTATTGACAATGGTAGTGATTCTGTCGGCACAAAACTTAAACTAAACTAACGTAAAAATGTTGCTGTCCCGTTTTTTTCGATCGAAAAAAAAGAGACGTCAACAATTTTAGGCTAGTTTAGTTTAGGTTTTATGCTAACAGAAACGCTACCATTATATAGTAAACCATTTTTATTTTAGTTACTAAGATTTTGCACACCTTTAAAGAAAAAAGAAATTTATTTATAGCCACACACAATATGTTGTACAAAAAAAAGGGAAATAGGTACAAAAAACATAGGTACTTGATAATTTATAACATAAACCTTTGGGATGAAAACTTTAAACATATAATAACAAAAAATAGGCATGTAGAAGAGTCCCAAGAGTAAGAAAAAAAAATTGGTCTTTCCCTACGAATAAATAATAAGTCTTATTTATTCGTAGGTCTTTCCCTATATTATGCGCGGCTAATAAAGGTAGTTTGTATTGGATTTATTTAAAATTTAGAACTTATTGTACATTCATTCATGCAATAAAGATTATGATTGTAAAATGTAAAAGGCAGTAGCTTGGCAGATTCGTAAAATGAAATTGAAAATTGTTGGTTGTATGTCTATTTTGGACCTACACGTTGGGAATGGAATTGGCAAATTGGCAATCGGTATAGGCAAATAATGATTAATTGTAGGCATTAAATTATGACGATAGGGAAAATCCCCCGGCGGCGGTGGTTCACTGGCCCCGAGCGCTAGTCACTGGAGGATCGACTCCTTTGTTCGTCTTAAAATAGAATCCTATCATAGGACTTCTAAGTTCCCTACCTAACTAACCCAAAGGTTCCAATGTTAGTATTTAGTGAATGTAAAGGGTAAATAAAACATTTGAGAAGTGCAGTGAATGCATTTTATTTTTGAGATCCCAAAAACACTCAAACACAGTGCAAATACATTTTTTAAATATTATATGTCTTTCATCATAGGTACATTATTACATACATATATCAACAAATATACGTTAAATAAGTGGTGATTAAATATATTTTTAAAATAAACCTAAAATAATATAAATACGTAGCTGATTATGTAACGCTATAGTAATAAACATAATATATCATACACAAATATGTATATAAACAAAAATTAAGCCTAGCCCCTTTCATGTTACACAGGGACGAATTAACACACGCAATGGCACTTGAAGCATCGGTTTTTCTTAAAACGAGAGATACACTTTTTAACACACGGTGAGTAAAGTGTTTCACACTTTTTTTGGGTTTTCTATTATGATTTGTGCGGGTGATCCAAAACCATTTTCGAGCTGAGTCGTCGTTATCACAATAAACACTAAAGAAAAGAGTCAAGCTTTCGTAGTTCGGAGACTAGAAAGAGCCGCGTGATTTAGGAGGAGGTTTTCACGATGATGACCTCCTCTTCTTGGTAGACGTGTTGGTCAGGCGCGACGTAAGAGACGAAGGAGCGATCCATCTGGACGGCGGAGGGGGAGACAGGACCCGGCGAGACCGGCCGCGGGGGCACGGGCGGCGAGGCGCGGGCCCCGGGGGCTAGCTAGCCGCGCACATTCACCATGCAGCAGCCGAAGATCTCGTCGATCTGCCGCGACGAGAATGTCACGACCAGGCGCCGCTCGCCGTGGCGCCGCGGCACGAACTTGTCCTGGTAGTTCACAAACTCACCTGGCTTCACGTCGCGGAAGCGGATCTGAAAGAACGACACTGACGTCACAATCTGAACCACATTGTAAGAGTTGAAGGGAAATAATTTCAGTGGCAGAGAATCTGATGATTTATATTGGATTGATTGAATTGATTGCTATATTGGACTATAGCTGTGTACTTTTATGGGCTGACATGGTGATGATATACCGACTTATTCGCGATGTAGGTACCAATCACTTCACTCTCAACAGCAGATAAGGACCACGTCAGTAACAATCACTAACTGTAGGTAGGTAAGGTACTCACCTGTCGTGGCCGCTGGATTCCAGGTCCTTCAAATGTAAAGTAGCAGTCGGTCAGGTGAACGTTCAACGGGTTCTGGAAGCTGAATGTAACGGCGCATTCTTGGCCAATGCACGGCTGGCTTCGTACCTAAAAAACACATCGTCATTACATGCTATATCGTAAGGATATATACCTATTTGAGGAAGAAGCTCATTTGGCCAAACATTACCTGAACTTGCATTCTAGGCTTATGCAACGGGAAGTCATCCTCATCAGACCATGCCTGACGAGTCTGCTTCACGTAAGCCATAGCGTGAACCTTGACCATGGAATGGTCCACGAGCTTGTCCATGTATTCCTGAGGAGTGACGTGAAGCTTCAGCACTTCACGCTGTCCGGCACGCACTATGAACTCGCCATGAGCTCTTCGCAGACGAGATGCAATGGCTCCAGTGTAGTAAGTGGCAGAAGCCGTCAACACACACCAGATCGTACGGTCCTCGTGTGATTTGTTCTGGAAGTAAAAACTCGTTTATAAACATGAATCTAGGCTAAAGTCGTACAGATTCAAACGAATCCAACGAATTTATACCTGGATGTTCATGGTGCAGTCAAAAGGCTGGCCGTAAGGCACGATGTCAATATCCATGAGATCGAAGTAGACATCTTCGAAGTTCCTGTCGGGGTATTCATAGTACTGCTGCATGCGTTGGTAGCCGCGGCAAGACGCGATGACAGCCAAACGCTCGGGGGACGAGCTATCCACGGTCTTGTATTCATGAGTGATTTCAACCATGTCGCTGTCTCCTTCGTCATCATCGCGGTTCGGGTTCTTGGTAAGAATCTTGCGTCCCGTCCTAAATTGAAATCATTTTAACTGTGTTCAAAAGGGTTAATAATGTACGTACACATTGGTATTAGACTTTTAATCTTACTGGTATTGGTTCGACGCCATCCTAATGAAGCCCCATTCGGAGTTCTCTTCCTCCTGGAAGTGGCACAGCTCTGCGTTGATCTGGCAGAACATGAAAGGTGTATCGTATTGGAAGCCAACTTCACCGCGGCGCACAGCCTCAACGCTGGCCGGTCCGCACTGGTACACAGACTCTGCTTCCTCTTGGGGTGTGGCATCAATGATCTGCCACCCGCTGTAACCTGCACACCAAAAAAATAAAAAAACAGTCCAAAAAACATCAATTTTCATTCTATCAAACGTGAAATCGAAGTTTTTAGGTACCTTGAGGCAGATCAGGTCGCTGCATCCATACATCGTTCCAGACATGGAAGTTCCAGCAGGAATCGTAGCAATCCTCATCAGGACCGTTGGGCACTTCATTGCCGTCACGATCGAAGTACTTGTCGACTGTGAACGTCCTGTTGGTGTCATGCGCTGACACGTAGTTGGTTACGGATCGGCAAGGAATACCTGAAAAACAAGTCACAATTTAACAAACAGTCAAAAATAAGAAATTAAATGAAAAACTTATATGGTCAGAAAGACGTACCAAGAGCCCTGCAAATAGTGGTAACCAAGCCGGAGTAGACCCAGCATTGGCCGTATTCAACGGGTCGGCCACCATCGGTAAGGTAGCGTTCCAGGATAGCCACAGAACCGGTCCAAGCATGAGGCGCTACGCCATCCTTATATTCTCCATCATAGCGACCTACCATTATGCCGTCATCGTCGTGGTGAGCATTGATCTGTAACAGATGATGTGATTAGACATCTAAGAATACTTGCTTCAACTGTGCATTTATCTATCTAGAAACTTATCTCACCATAGCAGATATAGCTCTGCAAACGCGGATCGGATTGCCTCTTTCAGAATGCTCGAGACCACTTCGTTCCAGCATGTACATGCAAGCAGGCAAGACAACGTCATCAAACTGTCCGTAAATCCACTTGCGACCCTTGGGCTGGCGCCATGTGCCTTGCCAGATCTTGCCCTGTTCATTGAGGATGTATTCCTTCCTAAAGTTCTCATTATCCATGAATACGGAATCCTCGCGACACCATGGGTTGAACAGCATGTAAATGTCCTCGTCGCACTTGTAGTCCTGGCGGTTGTCGCGCTGACCGTAGCGGTTGGTCTGCACCCAGCAGTTCCATACACCGACCGGAGCAGACGCCGGCACGTGCACTTGGAAGGTAATAGTGTTTCCGTCCTGTCGCTGAATGCTAATGTCCCAGCGATCCATATCATGAGCGAGAGAAGCAAGATTCTGCATGGAGCCATGGCGAGATCCATGACGTGAACCATATCCACGTCCGAAGGTGGAATGTTGTGTGTTTCCACCATAGCGGTCTATGATGGGCCTTTCCATAGGCCCGTGAGGGCTGAGAGGACTATGTTGCAGCGGTAGCGGTTCGTTGCTGAAGGAGCTGCGACGAACTCCGTAAGTAGTAGTCTCTCGCATACCACTCATCGGGCCCATGGGTCCGACCGACCCCATGGTACCCATTTGTCCCATAGTACTCATTTGACCCATGTTTCCCATTGTCCCCATAGTTCCCATGTTGCCCATTGTTCCCATGGTACCCATAGTTCCCATAGATCCTATTGTTCCCATGGTAGTGCTGGTATCCTGCATACGAGACATTCCCAAGCCCATTCCGAAATTATCTCGCGAGTGCTGGAACACACCCTGCGTGTTACTCCAATTCACGGGCAATACCACCCTAGTTCCTTTTGTGACGCTAGGCTTAGGCCCTGAAATCATAACCCATAACATGGAATTATATATCTACCGTCAGAACATTACCTAAGTACCTACAATAAAGTTAACTCAATAATATTCAATATTATTGAATGACGACCTCTGTGGCGCTGTGGGCGAAGGTCTGCCTGCGACGCAGGATGTTGCGGGTTCGATTCCCGCCTCGGAACTAATGTGTGTACGATCTGCAGACATTTGTTCAGGATGTTCTGGTCGTTTTCTATGTAAAATAAAAAATATCTATCTATGTAAAATTGTGTTATATGTATATCAGTTATCTAGTGGTACCCATAACACAAGCTCTGCTTAGCTTGGGGCTAGATAATGCTGTGAGAATTGTCCAGCATTATTTATTTATATTTGATTTACTACCTTCCTTCTAAAACTTAATTCAAATATAGCTTGAAGTAAAACTTTACTCACCAAAGCAAAAGACGATTCGAATCATGTCCTGCTGCTTATCGTAGGTTCTATCAAAGCGCACAGCGAAGAAGAAGTTCTGGCCTCGTCTAAGCACAGGATTCGGCAAGATGCTATCGTTCACGATATCATATGGCTCCGTGTGGTGATCCTTGGAATTGTCCCGCGAATAAAACTCAGTAAGCTCCACTTTGAGGGGTTGCTGCGAATAATAGCTTTGCGGGATCATCTCCAAGGTGTCCTGGCGGCGCCTGCGTTCGTTCTGATCCGCCATTTTGCAGATCAAGTTGTGGGTGTACTGGTTGTTGGGGCTGTTCCTCATGGAGTGCTTCATACGGTGCAAAGAACCGGTGCTGTGAGAGCGGCCGGGACGAGGCTGGGCCGTGGGCCCTGCGCGCTGCATCGGCCAGCGGCGAGACTGCCCAGGGCGCTGGCAGAAGCTCGAGATGTTGTAGTATGCTGACAGGCCTGGCACGTAGTTGGAAGGCATCCCTCCGATGGTGATCTGCTGATCCCGCATGCAGTTCAAGGTGTTCATCCCTGCGGTGATTCCAGTGACGCCCCCCAAGCCCATGCCAGTCATGCTGGACGTCATGCTGGAGGACATCCTGTCCATGCTCGATCTGCGTACCATGGCCATCTTGGCGTGATTGAAAGTTTTACGTTGAGAGAGAAAACTCGAAGTCCTGTCTGAGGACTGTGCTCCGGGCTCACACCAGAGCGAATGGTGTCCTCTGCTCGTTTCCATTCCTTTTTATACGACATAATCCTAAAGTAAGGGATCATTCACCGCTTAGGTTTTAAATTACAGTGGCAGGCGCCGAACCTGCTACTTTCTGGCACTCGCATTGTTTGTGCTCACTCACTTGACGGAAAACTAGAACCCTACGCGTTGACCATATCAACAGACAGACGGGATAAGAAAACAAAAGCTAACAAACGAATGATGCTAAAATACATTTAACTTGGTAGGCAAGTAGTTACCTACCTCTTGGTAGACCTACTTAGGTACTAAGTAGGTACCTGTTTTAAAAGGATAGGTGAAAACCTGTGGTGAAAACAGACACCAACAGTTATGTAGGTTTTTCTACTTATAACCAGTAATATAATAAAAATTATGTTTTAGATTTTTTTGTTATAGGTAGGTTACTACTCTATCTTCCTGCTCTACAGCGGGTTAAATTGTCTAAGTCTACACTCAATAAATTATATAAAATTGTTCATAACTTTTTAGGCAGATTTATCAATCAATATGATTCCAAAGTTAAAATTAATATCTAGGTAGGTGCTTAATATGAGCACTATGTCTGGCTCTACATGCCCATTGTTTCTAACATAAAAGGTAACAGACACCGCTTCTGAGGGTCTACGCTCTGCGTCCTTTTGTTGCAAGACAACCGGTGGACAGATTACGCTAAAACCTTTTTGGTAGGTAGGTACTCATTACCTACTATCCTCTAATAAATGTTAAGTATTATTGCTCGGACGAAGGAAATCAGCGCCCCTCCCCCCTTAGTATCTAATAACGTTACGTATATTTTCGTAATAGCAACCCTATCTGTCGTCGCCTAGCAACGTCCTGATGTTGATCAATAAAATAAATGTCAGACTGACAAAATCTTAGCGTAGCGTTACATTCTCTTTGAGCAAAATAACAAACCGGGCTTCGGCTACTTAGCGAGAGCTATTAGTTTCATTTTGTGCTTTGTGATGTTTGAGCTAAATTACAGGCAAAAGTTAAGCTAAATTTAGGAATATATCAGTGAAAAATGAATCTCTATCGACTGTTTAGCTGTAATGTACAGATTCAATACAAAAGTTGTTTTCTGTCGAAGGCAATGCTGTTTACTTTGACCGTAACTGTGTTGAATATTATTTTACCATTTATCGTGGCATATAGGAGTCGAGGTAATTAATAAAGGAATTCAGTTGAAGTTCAGTGGTCTTGTTGATTGTGTATCGTCATATTTTTTCAATTACCTACCTACTTATAATTTCCATATGAACCGCTTATAAAGCTCTTGTTTTTCAGGTTTTTGGCTTAGATCTTACAGTTTCTACGAACAGCCGAAGATACGATTCACGTACGAATACTTGTTAGTAGCAGAAACGGATGATCCTTGTCGACCCATCGTTTGCGGTGACACTGCGTTCTTGAATGAAGATTCCCTAAGTGGCGAAGAAAACTGTCCTGAATTTCAGGTTCCGTAAAATCTCTACATTACATAGCATCGTAAGGCTTGCGTATCGTAACTAACGGAACAAACCTAAAACTAATTTTAACAGAAGTTTTAAAAAATAGTAGGCTCTACTTATACTTATGGGCCTCTGTTTAAACCGTCGCCGACGACGTATTTTAATAGTAGGTACCAACTTATTAGGTTTAGAATATACCTACCCAATATAGAAACAGGTTTATTGACAGACTGATCTTATACCCTATCTCTTGACTTGACTTATTAAGTTACGAAAAAGTAAAGGAAGAAAGAAAAATCATTTTTTCGTAGACGCGCTACGAACTTAGCTACGCCAATTTAATCGTAACTCTGCTTCAGCAGCTTCATTGAGTAAGTGGTCATCTCATCCACTTCATCATCAGCCTATACCAGTCCACTGCTGGACATAGGCCTCCCCTAATGAGCGCCATAGCGCCCTGTCTTCATATTGCCGCATCCAGCATCTGCCAGCAGTCCTTCGCAAATCGTCATCCCACCTGGTGCCCACCATAATATTTGCTGAAGGAAATATTATCGATAGGTACTGAAGCCAAAATGTATACCTACCTCCTTTGTTCAGTTTTGTGTGATCGTCTATTTCTTGGCCGCGGATCACGCCGAAACTACTGAATATGTAAATGTAAATTCAAATAAAACTTGGCATGATTTGTGTTCATAAGAGGTTTATGAATAAAAAAATCTATTAATAAATGTTTTTTCATGCAACATAATAATACAATATAATTCTGATCTTTTGCAGGTCCAAGAATACGACACCAACAGAGATGGCACAAACGACGAGCTGGACTTCAAGTTTCGTCTACTTGTCCCGCCCGAACACACAATAACTTCACTTATCGTCATTCTGGCTCTTGACTATCGCTTGCAGGTATTTACTTATTTTAACGACTTATTCGTCAACTCGAATGAAAAAGCGAATGCTCAAATGAAAATAGCGAATGCGCGCGAGTTGGCAGCTTCCAATTTTACCTCCGATAAAATAAAAACAAAAGAGTAGGAGGTCGGATGTAGGTAGGTGTTTTTTTTGTAGTTTTGTCGATTACTCCTTCAGTTATGAACGATTTGGAGAATGATCCCAAAGGTGTTCCCAAAAAAAAACATTCCTGAGGGATACTTACCTAAGTTTTTTTTATTAATGTATGTATATCGTGATATAATTGTAAGTGTTTAGTATCTATACTGAATAAATAGGTTCATCATAGTATTACAATCTATTCTAAGATTAATTATTAATTTAAATTCACCTAAACTGCTAAAATACTTTAATAATAAGAATAATGTCCTATTGTCCACTAAAACTTTTCTTAATGTCTCTATGGCGAAGACACTTTATTCATGACGTGTTCATTTTTATAGCACTAACAGACACATCACTATAAACTAACTGAAAAGGTTTTTTATTTTTCAGTCGTCTTAATACCTATGTCTGTTTTGTCCAGGAGCTGTGTTGCCTCGACATTCGTGTGGTGATGAATCTCTGTTCTTTCGGATAAGAATTTATCTCAAAAAACATAACAGTGTAAATACTAAGGAATTTGAAGTCAGCAGTTTTTTTTTTTCAAAACAGTCAAATGATCTAATTTACAATTACCTACCTTATATCTAGGTCTTGAACTTCGAACTCGATTTTGCTAGCCGATGGACTCAATAGCAGTTTTGAAACACCCCGGTTTATGGTAAACGCTTTATACTGTACTAGACTGAATATACTGTACTAGACTGTCTAGCACTTTCATGGCTGAAAACACAGAGAGCGAAGTGCGGATCCGTGTCGCAACGACGCGACGACGACGCGCCCCTGCGGTTCGCACCGCCGACGCTAGCCGTGATCGTGTTAATTATTTGTATTTATGTTTCTGAATAAATCAGCACACTACACACCTCTAGTTGGAGGTCTATGGAGAGGTAACTCTCTCTTCCTAGCTATTTATCCCGTGTGTAGTGGTGGTGTGGTCAGCTTTGTAACCAATCTTCTCCTCCTCGATCTATCCTCGTTGTAATAGTTACGTACCTATACCACCTAGAGAGGTAAATAGAATGCCACGAATACATCCGACAGAGTACCAAAGTCGACATACCTAGCTCTAAGAATTAGCAAGCTGAAGTGGCAGTGGGCCGGCCATATCTCGTGAAGAACCGATAACCGCTAAGACAAACGTGTTCTTGAGTGGAGACCACGACTCGGTAAACGTAGTGTAGGACGTCCTCCGGCCAGATGGTATCACCTAGTAAAGACTGCAGTCAGATGCTGGATGCGTCAAGCTAAAGACAGGGCGCTATAACGCTCATTAGGGGAGGCCTATGTCCAACTGTGGAACATAAGATGATGATGATGTTGAAAAATAATGAATTCGTTCCGGGATTACCATTTGTTTCATCACGTAGGTCGGTACTTAAGTTTACATACCTTATTTTTCTACAAATATAAAACTAGGTAGGTACATATGTACCTACCTAGTTTTCTACATTAAAATATTCGCATTCAAGTTTACGAGCAGTTAATTTAACACGCTTTAAGGAATCTGCGATAGGGAAGTGGTGGTCAGCATAAGTACCAAAAAGATTAAAAAGCTAAAAGCAATTTTTCCTTCTTTCCAGTCTACCTGCCCACTCCAAATGCAGTCGTTGGCGATCGTAAGCAAAGAATTCGCAGTGCCCCCTTCAAGCTTCAGATACTTTGGAGATATCGAGCTCCACCAGAGGAGACATCTACCTTGCATATGGAATATATTAGACAATACGTACAACACTTCACTGTTTTCAAACCTGGCTGACAACGTTAATATAGTGGACTCTTTATTGGAGAAATATTTCAGGAGAGATGGTACGGTTTAGTTTTTATGTATGGTAGGTATTTGCGCGAATCTTCGCTCTACCACAGTTCCAGGTAGTGACAATACGTCACGTCGTATCTTATCCATACCTACCTAATTTGTTGATAGGTCAAGCGACGTAGACCTATATTGCACTTCGTAATATTTTACTCACGAATTTCTGACCCAGGATCGCCCTTTTAATTGTTAAATTCTTTTTAAACTATATTGTGATTATTTATGGTGCATTTTCATAGCTTACTCAGTATCTAGTAGTCTGGAAACTTTGATGTGTCAATCGTTGAGCAATTTGCAAAGCAACAAATTGCAGCGTTTTTTTTTTCAGGAGCCTAACAACCTAGTATCAGAAATTTAGGACATAACTAAAACTATCTACTTCTGTCTAACTAATATTCATAAGAAACAAAACCTACTTTGTTATGTAGGTAGGTATGTGTATGACACAATCTTACTACTCTTCTTTACAGTATCGACGCAAACGAAAACTATCTTCTCAAGAAACCAGAATGGCCATACTGGGTCAATGGATATCAGAATAAACCTTCGCCTACCCGAAGCTAAAGTCCGGTACACGCCGAGTGTCATGCAAGAACTCAAATGGGCTTGGCCACAGTATCTCTCCCTCTTAGTTATCTTCTATTGGATTTTCGAGAGAATAAAAAAGTTTGTGTTCAATAACCGATTACTGATGGCTTGGGAAGTAGTTCCATGGAAAAAATAACAGACGCAAGGATATATTTTAGACGCCAATGTATCTTAGTCATTCATAGAAGAGACTACAGTGCCAATTATTATTTAAGTTTTAATTTTTAACTACTTTTGAAAAAAGATTAATTGACCTTTAAAAAGAGAAGATGTATGCACATAATAAATTAGAATTGATGTTTAGTATGCAATAAGATAGAACAAAACCTACTAAGAGAAATGTATTTATTCCTAAAATGACTCATTAATAAGACTATTTGCCTGTCAGGGGAGGTGGTTAGCACTGGACTGTGGTTGATGGCACAAACTTCTGGGAGGCCTATACCCAGCAGTGGGTAAAATCCAGCTGCGGATGATGATGATTGGCCTGAACTACTATTGAAATAAAATATGATGACAGAATAACAATCTTTAATTTAACATTATTTCTACTTATCTAAGGTAACTGGGGTCACTATAATGCACGACAATTTATTGTACGGTCGAATAATGTACACCCTGATAATCCGTGTCATGGCTTCCAATTTTAATAGGTTTTGACACGGATTATCAAGGTGTACATTATTCGGCCGTGGAATAAATTGTCGTGCATTATAGTGACCCAGGTAACTGCACAGGTTTTGGTGACTACTGGGTAAGCGCCAATGCAGGGAATGAGCTTGAAGTATTTGCATCCAGTTCTGCTCTATTGTCTTCAATGATGAATGTCTTCCCGGAGTAATCATCTAACTGGACTAATAGGTACCGACATATGTAGTTGCCAAACTCATTCTGAAATAGAAAAATTGGTTCAGTATTTGCAAGCAGATACTCTGACAAATATCGAGGTGACTACCTAGATTCAACTCTTCCTAAATGTCAGAACTGATAGAATGGAACAGTGGACCGGATAAGAAAAAAGTGCTTTGAGTTTAAATTAAGAAGCTTTACCGATTCCTTTTTTATTTTATTCATTTCAATAACAATCACATTGCACTTATAAAGTTCATACCTTAAAAACCTTGCGAGGTTTGTCTCGGTACTCGCATTAATATTTATTAACTTAAGGTGAAGTACGTTCGTAATTTCTAGACAAGGACGAGCGAACACCGCGCAGTGAAAGCGAGAAAGTGACGCAAGAGCCGGCCCGCGCGCAATTTCACTGCTTTTTATTTATAAATTTGATATTGCTCTAAAATAATACTTTTTCGCAAAAAACTAAAACCATAATCCTCTAAAATGTTTAGTTAAGTATTTTTTAGACGATATTTCATGCAACTATGTTCAGTAACTAGCAAATGAAACTGGTTTTCCGTAGTAAAAATGCAAAATTTAGAGGAAACTTTGCTTTTTTTTTCTATCGAGTCAAGTTGAGTCAATCGTGTTTCGGCTCCCATAACTTACTAACAAAAATCCTAAGCTTTCGATGCTCATTAAAAAAGATTTAAAAAAATTGTGTTTTCTTGCCTTACAATTGATTTTCCGTCTAGGCAAAACCTGAGTTTTGGGACCTACTTCACCTTAAGCTAATTTATGCCTACCCCACTGGCTTTCATGCTCACTCACTCTCACTCGCCCAGTGTTATCACTAACCTCAGCATGCATAATCATATTCATCATGTAAGGGGGACAAATAATAATATCCTAATTCGTTTTATTTTAAATAATAATCCAGTTTTTTATATAAACCTTCATATGACCAGAATCTCACTTGGGAACTACTTTTATCATAATTAATTCTGTGCCTGGGGCCGAATCCTGCAAACAAATCCCTTTACTATGACAACAGTATTGTCTCAAAATCATACCTCATATCAATAGTGCATGCAGTGCTCTCAGCACTAAGAGATTTATAGAATGGTTTCAACCTTGACACTTGACAGGGCTGCCTGTCAAGGTTGAAACCATGTCTAACAAACATCTGTAGTTTCTTTCATAAAATCCCAAAATATACATATAATTCAGTGTGCGGATACCATTGTTATTGGTGTAGCATTAATTCAGTGAAATTCGGCCCCTGACGATAAGTGGCTAAGTGGCTGAAGATGTATCAAAGGCCTTCCATACACATCTTGATGATTACACCTGACACATCATTTGTTCAAAATCCTTCTTACTATAGCTACCAGACAAACTGATGGCTACGGGCAATAGAATTTACATACATACATTCCAAAGCCAACACAAGCCCCCAAATGTGTTCATGCAGCCTAGCTCACTGTTATCTGACCATCAGAAATTCAAGTCTCACCAGTTTCATATCTACTTCAACAACTCCTTTATTCCTGATGCCCTTGATATAGAACCTCATTCTCATATGCTTTATGCCATCTCTCAGATAAATAGCATGGCTAACATGAGTCCGTCTTCTTCTGCTAGTTTCTTCGCCATAACCTTTGATAGGGGATCCTAATGCATCTTCTACCCTAGGATCCTGAAATAAGATATGTACATTTAAAATTACCTATGATCCTACTACCGGAAAATTTATCATAATTTACTGCTAAGATGATATGTACCAATAAGGAATGTAAACACCATCAATTATCACAAATGTCACATCTTAAAGGTCACACAAAATAAATTGAATTGAACACAGACCATGCTAATATGACTTTTGTAAGTACATATTTAATTTA
The DNA here is from genome assembly GCA_946478455.1 of Eupithecia vulgata. Taxonomy (NCBI): domain Eukaryota; kingdom Metazoa; phylum Arthropoda; class Insecta; order Lepidoptera; family Geometridae; genus Eupithecia; species Eupithecia vulgata. The sequence goes on along the minus strand of OX297862.1, from coordinate 6,123,343 downwards.
CTTACATTTTTGCACTTTTCTAGGGCCTCGGAGTAGATGTTATTTGGGCTGTTACTGGAGAACAGCTCTCGGAATACGTAGTAAAATATAACACCGGTTACTCCAACGCCGACTAAAATGACACCCGTATAGGATACTGTTTTAGTAGTCTCTTTTATCTTCTCTCCCAAGGGTCTTACGTCGGTGGAAACATCAGCTCTCTCCTGGCTTTTAGCTAATCCACTTTCTCTCTGCGTTGAATAACAACGAGGGAAGCTAAATATAGATGTTTGAATAATCGCCGGAGCCAAGCTGCTGGTCCGTAGGGCTGGTAACAGCTTCGATATGATCGTCATATTTGCTACATGCAAAGTTACGGTAGGATCACAGACTAGGTAGATGATACGGTACGATACCGCAAAAGGGCTCAAAGAACTCACAAAAGTAAAAATTCCACCCACTCAATCTCGGAAAAGAAACAACGAAACGAAACAACAAGTCACAGATGTACTAGGGATGCTAACGCATCAACAAGTCAACATCCTCCATCCATCAATCAAAATCAGCTGGAATTGGATGATGAATGAATGAAAGATGAATGAAAGAATGATTGATTGATTGATTCTTAGTTAATGGCAATATAAGTCTGGTTGGACTCTTTTCTGCCAGTGTCAAGTAATGGAAAATAATAGTAAAATATGAGTTAGCAAGTTATGAAGATTGTTTGATATTTTCACCAGAGCCTAATTCGTTATCTAGCAGGGTACACCACGTGCAGGTTAGGTTGGCTTGGGAGACAAGATCTTGGAGTCTCCCTTGTACCCCATGAAAGAATGAAGAAGCATCTCTTTTTTCATTGAAAGAAAGGATGTCAAAAAAAATCACTTGTCATGTCAAGTTGACAGTTTGGAAGATAGATATCTTAGATGTACCCTCAGAGCAATAACTAAAGCATGTTATAGTTATTGCTCTGAGGATGTACCCTTCTTCCTCTAAGATAGATATCGAGAACAAGAAGAATCCGATGTCCAGTCTGTCCAGTGTCCGGTCCACACACAGGTAGGGAACACAAGGTTGTGGTATATACTTAGAGCATTTATAACGGGAGTTGGCAAGCGCTACTTTTAGTACTAAAATCTTTCTGCCGTTTTTCACGGGAGGCGAGGTAATACAGTACAGCACACATTTACATAACACGCATACTAAAAATCTAAATTATACAATATTACAAAAACAATTGACAAATATATCACTTGTGATAGGAAATACCGTGTTCCCTAAAGTTTGATGTCTCTGATCGCCTTTTACCCCAAAATACCGCACAATTCACCGTTTTCACTAAGCACTACTTCGCGACACAAAACGACAGCTAATGGCCGCGCGGTAACGAGTGAAGTAGTTTTGTATAACGAGTATGACCAAGAGCGCAATATGGCTAGCAGAGGGGTACGCCTTGCGATGACATCTCTAGTTATAATGCTCTAAGGACGTCTCTGACATTTAAGTACGGGCAAAGATTATAAAGATTATTCATCGAGTTAGAATACTAAAGAGTCCCAATCTCTAACTGACAGCACTCAAAAAATGTCATTTGTTGTTATATAGCTCACAATGACATTTACGCGAATTAAGACGTTATCTTGGTTGAATAATGTTCAATGTAGCTTGTACGCAATGTCATAATAATGCACCGAAGACATACCGAAGATTTCCGAAGATGACCGACGGCCATGCGCGTACGAACAGGGAACAGGGCGAGTGGAGACGCTATTTGTACTAAATAATATTATAGGTCGTATTTGTGATATCATTATAATTATGATGTGTATGTGAGTTTGTGAGTTTATAATGTGCCTAAGAGGATTCCGAAACTAAACATCTGATTAAAAAAATATGTTAACCAATATTTAGAATGAATCTAGGTTTCAGGATGGACATAGGCTATAATTATATTATTTAGCGAGGAGGAACCGGGGCGGGGCAGCTAGTCAAACTTATAATATGAAGACAGCTTATACTCTGGACTAACACTTATGCTAGGTAGGTACCTACTTTTTATCCCGGAAAACACGGGGGTGCAAATAATTTTAAATAAAACAAATTAATCTGTATGTATTACGAGTTTTATTAGGTACTATTTTTAACCTACTGACAAAATATTGTAATTTACACTATAAAATTATAGAACGCTATCGACTCATCTACTTTTTGTTCGGAAAAAATAAAGCATTTATCAACATCGTAATATTATTAAGTATAATAATTAATTTAAAATTCGTAAAAATATTAAGTATCAATGAACTCCACAGTTTTGTCGTTGGAACACAGTGTGCTCGTCACAAACTCACGCGAGACTTTGTTTCTCTTTTACTCTTACATATTTGTTTAACGTGTGAAAGAGATACGCCTACGAAGTGCCAAGGTCAAGCTGTGAGCATTTTATTTTGCAGAAAATATTTTAAATTATTGAAATTAACATGAAAATACGTACTGTGGATACATAAATTCATAAAATTGTTATGATACTTACCTAAAATACGAAACACCATCCTTTTTTTGCACGTAGTTGCTGTTATTTGGGCAGGAAATCACCAAACACTTTGGCATCGCGAACGTTGTACGAGGACTGCGGTCGCCGTACAACTAAACAAAAACTCTGCACGTAGCGTAGGTTGTGCAGAGTTTTGGCGCGGACATTTTATTTCTGTGATTGTTACTCTATAGTATTCTAACTCGATGAGATTATTATAAACGTCAGGTTTGCAGCTGCCTTCATTGCGTTGAACAGTAGCTCCGTCGTGTCTCGTGGATGAACTACAATTTAGTTGCAGCTGAATATGAACTCTATTACAAACGAATACAATCTAAAAGTTAGTGTAGATAGATAGTGTCCAACGATTTTGTAGGCTCGATTCCGTTCCGGATAGCGTGCATAAAAATCTGTGTTCCATGGTCGTTCCTTCGTTTTTGTTGAAATGGGTTGGTTTTGGATGGGATTGGAAATAAATTTGATTGTGAATGTGAAATGAACTAGCAAAGCCGTCTCACAGAGGCGCCGTCTTTCATGTGAGAGGTGATTTGGTAAATGTGTGTGATTTTACGTACATAGAGATGGATTCAGTAATATTTATCGGAAAACCTGGTTTCCATTATTGAATTGGTATTACCCACGAAAGGTGAAAAATCGTCACAATGGATTGGATAATTTCGGACGAACTGGGCCTGACTGTAGGCCACCTAGTGGGCTGGGGAGCGGCTGGGGCTATGATTATCGGTGGTGTAGCACCATATATTCCTCAGTACAGACAAATACGGAGGTCACAAGATGCTGAAGGATTTTCTCTTTACGTCTGTTTAGCACTCCTTATTGCCAACACATTACGGATATTGTTCTGGTATGTATAATCTTGAAATTTTGGTTGAAGGCTGGTAGAAGATTGCAAGAAACCCTGCCAATATGCAGATTTTGAGGCCTTTGCTCAGTTTCATATGAAGGCCAATTTCATGGCTGAGACCTAGCCTACTAGTCAAGTTAAAAGTTCAGTTTAATTTGTTAGGTTCTCATTATTATCCTGGAAGAGATTGTGACATCACTTCTAAGTGATAAGGTCATTGAACTAATGTGTTTTTGATATTAATTTGTGTCAGTTATACATGTTGATTAGAGATTTTTTTTGGATTATTTTATTGCAGGTTTGGGAAACGCTATGAAATTCCATTGTTGATCCAGAGTATAGTTATGAATTTCACAATGTTTTTGATGATTCACCTCTGTGTATCTGTTCGCAAAAAGAACCAAATCATTAGGACAAGGGAGCGAATATTCACAGGTTGGTATTTCAGTGTAAACACACTAAAACATAACATATAACTATCATGTTTCAATATAAAGTGAAATATAGTCTAAAAGCATTTAACTTATGTATAGTTTCTCTGGAATCCTTAAATATAAAAAAAACTTGTACTTGCATGACTACTAAATTTATTTATTTGTTTATATTGTTAAAGTTATTATGATGACCAAGACTAATTTGTATTACCTATGTACTCAGTAAGCTTTGGCTGTTTTAATTTTACTTATACTTTGATATTTATTTACATATTTCTTTCTGATAATATGTTTGGTTATGTTAGTTTAAGGTTTTTTAATTTATTTTGGTTTTTTTTCTGTTTGGTGGTTGGTGTGAATGGTGAAATTAGGTGCAATGTTCATGTTTTATATACTGTTGTGTTGTGTGAACGGGTCAGCCCAGCCAGATGAGACGGCGCGCTGGCTGGACCAACGCAGTGGTATTCAACGTGGGGAGAAGCGTCATCGCTTCTATGGTGAGTGCTCACTTGAACCCATGTCATGTTAATATATTGGAACCTGTTTGTGAATTGTTTTGATTGCTGCCTAATATTTTTCATTTGTTTTGTTTTGTTTCAGCTGTGGATAAACCTCATGCTTAACACTGGTTTTGTTTGTAATGTAATGTGGCATAATAAATTTTTATTCACTACAACATCTTTCATTATTTTGCAATGTTTATTCTGCTTTGTTATACGTCATGCATGAATTTGTTGACCAGTGAGTTTTCAATGTTCGGTTGACTTATATTTCTATGTCTAGATTACTAGCTGGGTTCATTGCTCTTATAATTACAAGATATTGGTATTATCTCTGCTGTGAATGAAATGTGACTGGGTCAAAATGTGACTGGCTCTTATCAAATCTCATAATTTTCGTTCCGCATGGATATTTTACTAGGATGTTCATAATAACTTCTGTTAATTAAAGCCGTTGAGAGCAACAAAGTCCATTTCCAATGATTTATCTATTGCATGAGTATAATATAATAATATACTAACATCAGACTAACGCCCGAATACTCAAACGCATCTCAGTTCATCGACTTAGCTGGGATCTTCCTACTACTGAGATCGTCTTACTTTTAAACGGTATACTCAAACGCTTCCGACTGGTCTTAGTACCGTGATTACGTAAGCTAATCCTAACTTTCTTTCTAATGGCAACATAATAATTAAATGTTTGTTCTCGATTACATTTTTCATCGTTTTCGGTCTAAAGATTCATTTTACACAGAATCTCCGCGATTTTCTATTTTTTTTTTGGTAGATGTTTATAAAAACTTAAGGAATGAAGCGTAAATCGGCCTGTCAAGTCAAGTTTGCTGTGCTGAGGTTTGTTTACTCATTACATTGATTCAAAAGAAAATATCTTCGGCAATGGCAAAGGATTTAAAATGGAGCCGGAAATAAAAGAAAGCAAAAAGAAAAGGGGTCGAACTACACGAGCGCGGAGAAAGAAGCGCTCATAACAATTGTTAAAAAGTAAGTAATCTAACTCACTATAAAACAATTACAAGTAGGTATAATGTGCATATTGCTCCTTTATTTAGTTTCTGCCCGCAGCTTCTTTTAAGGAAACTAGTTTATTTCTATCCGATTGGCACTGATTCATGGGATAAAACGCCTATGTTTTATTCCAGGCCTAGAACTATATCTATGCAAAACTTCAGCCCGATCCATTCACTAGAAGTAACAAACATCCATCCAAACTTCCACATTCATAATTTTAGTGTGACTAACTATTCATCAGCTCTTTAATTTTAATTTTCTGGCTGTGTTTGTTGTTATCAATATATTAATAATATGTCTTCATGCCATCGAGTTATTATTCTAACTCGATGCTTCATGCATAATATTTTTGTTGTAGATGATAATATAGATACATCTGATTTTGCTGCAGTAGGTATATTATTGTGGTAGTTATTGAATGCTTTAAAAATCATAGTACCTGTAGTACCAAGTGTATTTGTTGATAAAATTACATTATCTAATTGCATACTTTTGCTTTTTTCAGATACAGAAGTCACTGTAGAAGTAAATGTAGGTGTACCATGTAGGTATTACCTGAAATTATTGTTTCATGAATATATTTTTGCAGGTCTACGTGTAGATAGTGATAAAAAGTTTTTTCTTACAAATTTATTACCTACCTATACCTTATTTTTTGTTCTAGATCATGAAGTCTTTGTTGAGGAGGAGGCTATTGAGAATATGCAAGAAATAAAACAATTACTAGAGTTTTTCCTTTTCTGTTGAGCCTCATTTTCCTTCATTTAACCTGTAACCCCGGAAACTCAGAACTTGCCAAAGAGGAATGGAAAGAAGCATGATGGGTGTCACACTAATGCATAGAAAACGAGCAGAACATATCAGATCAAGCACTAAAGTCATAGACGTTATTAATAAAGTTAAACAGCTAAAATGGAGATGGACTGGTCACATGACAAGAGAGAGCAAAGAGAAATGGATAAGGATCATTACAGAGTGGTATCCACGGGAAGGCAAACGGAAAAGAGGTAGACAACTCAAAAGATGGGAGGATGACATAAAGAAAGTAGGAGGTGCTACGTGGTCTCGATCCGCACGCAGCAGAGAACACTGGAAAGGGCTGGAAGAGGCTTACGTGTCACAGGACACGCTAAAAATTCAAATGTTAAAATAATATTAGATGTAATAATTAAAATGTAATTTTTAGCAATAAAAGCTTAAAATAAAATAAAAATAAATAAAATAACCTGTAACCATGTTCTCAAACCAGAATGCAACAACATTAATGTCATGTAAAATATCTAGAAACAATTCAAAAATTAAAAAGTTAACTTCAAAGAAAAATATACAATAAAATTATGTACTTTCTGTTTTATTTATATTTACATTGAATACCTTAGAATTAAAATAAGTGCTTCTAATCATATTTCTTGCTAAGAAGTTTTCATTATGTAGGTACAATACGCAGAGCTGGTTCAACATCATCTTCTCTAGTAGCATCCTCAGTATGGTATCATCATCAAACAAGTCTTGTCTAGACAAGGCTATGTTGTGAAGAATGGCAGAGGCTACTATTATATTAGGGACATTCTCCAACTTAACCTGTAGCCCAATTTGCAAGCATGGGAACCTCCGTCGGTTGTTCTACTCTAAAAATGTCCCCAATAACACGCTGGTATGTACCAGTGGCGAGAAATCGTAGAGCAATCAGGATATGGTCCACTGCTTGTATCGCGTGATTCCTGTTTGTGAGAGGCTGTATGTTGTGGCCCATTAGCATACACAAATGCTTCACAGTATCTTTGCTCAAACGGAACCGATCTTGAATTGGGCCTTGTCATACTCCTCAAAGGCAAAATATTCCAACATTCCTTCGCCGCCGCCGCTCAACCATATCTTCATCGTCCGACAACGAAGAAAGTGAAGACACAGACATTATGACTACCTACCTACCTAACTTTTAATAACTAATAGATAAATTTAAATAACGTAAATAGTATTGTTGTCGTATTGAGAACCAAAGCTAGGAACGTCCTCGCAATGTAAGATTGGTCGCGAGCAGTCTCAGATTTAAACGCGAACTTATAAATCTGAGACGTCATTACACAGCTGATAAGCCTTTGTGTATACCAAATTTACTGTAAGTCGTCGTTGTGTCAAGGTTTGGGATGATCTCAAATGTAGCGTGCTTAAATTTTAGGATTGATGTTTCAGTATACGATTTTGAAGGATAACGACGTCTCAAACAGCTGAGACGGTCTTAAATAAGTAAGATCCCTTTGAGTATTCGGGCGTAAATTAATCATATTAAGGCACTACAAAAATCCCATACAAAAAATAAAATGGTCTATACCCCTCTGCTATAAATAAACTATTATCTATAAGTACCCAGGACATGGGTAGTTGAGATTGAGATAATAGTTTATTTTAGTTTAGTTATACAATAAACAAAGAAGAATGTGTACCTTAACTACACTTAGCCTGTGTCAATATTGATCACATGTTAGAAACACTATTAATAGCAACATTGTTATTAAATATTGCTCGTTTTATTCTATTCTAGATATGGAAAAGAAGTACTTTTGGGCGTGGACGGACTTCCAAAGCTATGTGGACTGCATGCTAGTATTCTCCGTGCTGGGCTCTGCAGTCACGTATCTGATGATTGAGTTCACGCCGTTTGTGGAGCTCATTGGCTTCCTCGCCGTGTTCACGGAAGCCATGCTTGGAGCGCCACAGATAGCTAAGAACCATCAGAATAAAAGCACTGAGGGAATGAGGTTAGTATAAGATGAAGCTTAATTTGAACAGAAAACCCCACTGTCACATTACACAAAAATTAATCTTATCTCAAATCAAATAATGTGCATTTTAGAATGACATACTCTTACGTCATGTTAATATAAAAAATTAAATAAATAAATACGTCGGTCTTATGCAGGTGACATCTTAAAGTAGTGGCTATGTTCATTACCATTTATTTTATTACCAACCATGTATGTAGGTACTCCTGATTAATAAATAAATAATACTGGACATTCATACAATATCATCTAGCCCCAAGCTAAGCAGAGCTTGTGTTATGGGTACCTACTAGATAAATTTTATACATTATACAATACATAAAGATATTTTTTAAACATAGAAAACGACCAAAACACGGCGGGAATCCAACCCGAAACCTCCTGCGTCGCAGGCGGACCTTCGCCGACCGCGCCACAGAGGTCACCAAAAGAATACTGCAATACTGGCATATTAAGACAAGATGGTACCTCCCAAACCCCATTTACATTGCCCCCCTGCAGTGGGCGAGGTGGACATTGGTGTCTGAGTAATTTTCCTGGAGCCGTTTTTCTAGTTTGTTGTAAGACTTGCGCAGGACTTCATGAAACACACTCAAAATGGATTTTTACCTTTATTTCTGATATCTGTGATTTTTACGTTTCAGTGTCAGCATGGTGGTTATGTGGACATGCGGTGATCTTTTCAAGACTGCGTATTTCGTTTTAAGGACTGCCCCCACGCAATTCTGGGTGTGTGGAAGCCTTCAAGTCACTTTAGACATTGTTATCCTCCTTCAAGTAAGTAAAGTAAAAACCTTATCTAGTACATTTTATGAACAATGCTCTCCAAGTTAACATAGATAGATCGAAGACCGCATCTATTATTATGCTTGACATAGGAATGATTTATTATATTTAAACACGTATTGTTTTAGTATGTAAAGTAGAATCGTATTGCGTCGTTGCTTTAATAGCGTTTTAACAGTTTGAGTAGTGACGATTTCTATCTCTCTTCTAATAAAAATACAGTGGATTGTAAAGCTTCGCTCCCACATACTACTTTCTGAGTATTCCTCACAAAGGTGCCAAATGAATCGACACGTCAAGAAAATCGAAAAGAGTAACCTAGGCTAGTTTCAAAATACATAAGTTTATTCTTGAGTTGAGTTTAAAAGTTTAACCATTAACATATTGTCGTAGGTGTGGTTTTTCCGGCACAATACCGCAGCGGCCCGGAGGCTCCGGCGAGGGGACTAGCAATGGCGAACGAGCTCGGGCTTATAGCATTCAGCCTGCGCTCTCTGCGCCCGCGCCCGACGCGCCCCTCGCGCCCCTAGCTACGGCTGCGCCACACGCGCCCCTAGCTACAGCTGCGCCACTCGCGCCCCTAGCGATGGCTGCGCCATTTGCGCCAAACTCTGTACTTGTAAAGTCAGAACTTACAGACTTTGCAGATGCGTTTGCCCCAGCTGCGGACTTTACCCTCGCGTCGCCTGGCTCGCCCCTTGCCCATTCGGCCCCCTCGATATTGGGGCTCGGCCCCCTACCCCTAGTCCCCAGTGGTCGCAGTACCCCATTTGGACCCTCCTCGTGTCCTTCGCACTTCATTCGATGCGACTCGTTTACCTTCCCCGCCTTTTATGACCAGGAGGTTCTGCTTTAGATCTGGTTGTGGTTGGAGAGAAGCGGCTGGTTTCTTAGGCCTTTGGTATATTTTAATGGAAATCATTATAGTGCCCGTTAAAATCCATAACCAAACCACCAACTGGAAAGAATATCAAAATATTATCACATCAGCAGTGGACCTTAAAATCCCTCTAAAAACTGCAAAAGACATAGAACTAGCAATTGAAGACCTTAACAAAATAATCCACACAGCAGCTAAAAAAACCACAGTACAACGTGGAGCATTTGCCAAAAAACAACATTTCTACCCAGCATTTATAAAAGATAGAATACATGAAAGACGGCGACTTCAGAAGATTTGGCACAATACACGATACCCCAGAGACAAAGCTGCTTTTAACAGAGTCTCCAAAGAAGTTAAAACTCTGATGAAAAATGAGAACCTGCAGACATACCTAAGCAAACTGACGCCATCCCATGACACAAATTACTCCCTGTGGAAAGCGACCTCACAGCTCAAACGCCCTAAAAGCCAAATAACGCCTATAAGCATACAGCCTGGAACTTGGGCCCGCTCTGACTCAGAAAAAGCTGATGCATTCGCCAAGCACCTAGAACGAGTTTTCCAATCACTACCCAGCACAAATCCAGACCATAATTAGAAATATCGAGAAAGCTCTTAAAACTGCGACACAAATGTGCCTGCCACTAAAAAGTGTCACACCAAAAGAGTTACTTCGAGAAATCCGAAAACTCCATGACTGCAAAGCTCCGGGACACGACCAAATCGACGCGACCCTACTAAAAAACCTCCCAAAGAAAGGGATCATGCTCCTAGTCGTCATATTTAATGCATGTTTCAGACTGTCAATCTTCCCAAGCCAGTGGAAAATAGCATAAGTTGTAATGATCTTAAAACCAGGGAAACCAGCACAAGAAGTGACCTCGTACAGGCCCATAAGCTTACTGCCAATACCAGGGAAACTACTCGAAAAGATCATACTTTGTAGAATGCGTGAACACCTAGAAGACATTGTACCCAACCACCAGTTCGGTTTTAGGGAAGAGCACGGTACAATTGAACATCAGCCAAGCATTTGACAAGGTCTGGCACGATGGACTCCAATTCAAGATAAAACAATGGCTCCCACACTCTATCTTCCTGATCATTAAGTCTTACCTTGAAAAAAGATGCTTTGAAGTCAAATTCAACGAGGAACTGTCTGAAATGAAAGAAATCAAACCGGCGTACCACAAGGTAACATTCTTGGCCCCATTCTCTAACTGATATTTACAGCCGATCTACCTACTTCGGATGAAAGTACCACAACCGCTACATACGCTGACGATACAGCATTGCTTTCGGTGGATGAGGACCCGGACATTGCTTCAGAAAATCTCCAAGTGCATCTGAGTCAAATAGAAGAGTGGTTCAATAGATGGCGCATCAAAGCCAATAAAGATAAGTCAGTACACGTCACCTACACACTTAAAAGGAAAACCTGTCCGCCGGTATTACTCTATAACGCACCAATCCCACAAGCAGAAGACGCCAAATATCTTGGAATGCATTTAGACCGCCGCCTAACTTGGCAAAAACACATCTGGACTAAGCGGAAACAATTAGACCTCAAAATCCGTAACATGTACTGGCTAATTGGAAACCGATCCCAACTAGCGGACAGCAGCAAAATGTCAATTTATAAATGCATCGTGAAACCAATATGGACCTACGGGATACAGCTGTGGGGCTCTGCGAGTCACAGCAAAATCGAGATACTTGAAAGGTTTCAAAATAAAACAATAAGAAATATGCTACAAATTTCACCTCACATTAGCAACAAGTTTCTGTATACAGACATCAAGCTAAACACAGTGAAACAGGAAATTGAAGCCTTCAGTAAAAACTACCAGCAACGGCTAGAACATCACAAAAACGAGCACGCCTCTCAACTACAAGGAACTGGAACCCTTGAATTCTCTAGACTAAAGAGACACAGTATCCCAAACCTAGCTGAAAGATTCACAGACAAAAGCTTAGAGATGACTCACTGGAGTCAAATATCAAATATCAATAACGTTTATTTCTTTAAGCTTACAAAATAAGTACTTAGACAAGTCAACTCTAATAACGAAACAAAAAGCGGATAATATCAGAGATCATATTGGATTATTGTTTATTTAAACAGATCGCCAAGAGGCAATATAGAAAAGGAAAAAAAAAAAGTGCCCGTTAAACACGTAATGAACCTGCAGCGCTGCAGCTCCTGCAAATAATGTTGTATATATTTTTCTGCATTCAGAAGGTGCTAGGGCGAGATGAAATTGTTTTTATGTATACTGGATATATTTTGAATTGTACCTATTTAGAAGAATTTTACTAGTCGTAAATATATTTTTATGTGTTGTGTACAGTTACTACTCCAAGGCTTTGGCTTCCATGATATTGAAGAGGGCTTTTAGGTTTTCGACAGTAGGATTTAAACTAGCTAGCGTTTAACTTATTTTACTGTGTAGGATATTCCAAATTTTTATAGATAAGTACGTATTTCTTATCTGTTGTTAACAGAACCATGTTAAATTTTTATTCAAAAACTTGACTATGATCCTAAAATAAGACTGGTTTAGTATCATTTTCCCACAACTGACTCTCGTACATGTTGTATTTTTATGTTTTACTTGTAAAAATTACTTGAGCACTTTATTTTTACAAATTGTTCTAACTCTATACATAGTTTTGATAAAACTCCCTTTAGGTACTTACTGTTTTTCCTTCCTTTTATTACTGTACTAATAATAAGCGTAGATGTTGCTGTAACTGTAAATGGTATTATTCAACGAGAAGTCTTAGTGGAGTACAAGATAATAGTCAAAATATTATAAGGATATGTTACTATAATGTAGGCATATTGTGTTGGTATTTAAAATTATATTGCTTGTTATTGCTGACAATAGAGTATATAAATAATGATATTGTGACGTCATCATTCCTTGAATATTAGTATGTAATTTGTTAAAGATGCTCTTAAAGTATTTACGATGCATTGACGAAACGTATCTCTTTCTCCGAAGGGTTTCATATCATTGTAATAATTTGAGGATGGTATGTAACTACTGTAAGATTATTAAATAGAAGTGTATTTGTATATATTGGTCGTTTCTAAAATACGAAGAAGGTTAAAATGTTTTTGCCCACCGGGCATTTAAAAGCCCGTAGCTTGTCTACATCTATAGTTACGTCTCAAAAGTTTTCTTAGAATATTGTGAACTAAGGTGGGTCTGTACCTCAGTACCAACGTTACAGGACGTAATGTATTACACAGCGAGCGTTCGTGCAGTCAGTGTGAGTAAAGAAGACGCTTGCAATCAGCATTGAGACGATTTTAACCGCACTCTGATACGGCGGCGTAACGTACCTTATGCTCGCTACAAATGTTACATTACACCCCGTAACACACCGCTGTTACCATTGTAGGCTGTTGGTGAGGTGAACTTAGATGCCACCTCACCTACACAGTCTATAATGGTCCACTGCTGGACGCAGGCCTCCCCCTGACTTTTTTATCTCATGAGGATTAATGCCTATAATCCCTAAGCTTGGCATGTGGGTTGGGGGTCGCAGCGCAGTTCTGTGGTAGATATATTCTGCAAGAGGCGCTGTTGTCCGCCCCCGGTGTATGTCCCTTAGTCACCTCTTACGACACCCACGGGAAGAGTTGGGGTGGTGCGAAATCTATGTCGGCACCAAACGTAACATAACACCGGTCAGTACTTATCTTTAAAAGAATCTATGTACTGTATTAAGCCATTCCATTAAAACGTTGTGTTATTAATAATACTTATTAAGAGGCTTTAAGATTTATTTAAGGGTAAATTAATACTTAGTGTTAAAATGTTTACCTAGAGTGAATTTCACCATCACATTACTAGTTTTTTTAAGCCAGAACTTTATTTGTTTGATCAGTTACTATAAACGATGTGGTCATTCCAGATACGTATTTGAAACTAAGTTTTTTTTTTCATTGTGAAGGTGACCACAGTATATTTTGACTTTTGACTGTTATGTTTCATATTCACCTTAAGTACAAACTATTTTGTGTTATAATATGAAGCTATAGCTATATATTGTAGACACAATATTGTGTCAGCCAAGTTAACCTTAACTTTTTTCATAAAATTAATTAGGGTAGCTAGTTACATTAATAATTAAGTCGATTCCTTATTTACTAATTAGAAGTCTAGGAAAATCCTAGTAAAAGCAAAGATTATTATTACAAATATGGTAATTTGGTATCGATTTCTTGAATACGTAGGTAATTATCTAATTAGAGTTACCTACTTAACTAAACGTATCCCTAATAGTTACCTAATTTTCAATTAACTTATCTGAGCACGAAATTAAAAATCATGCACAATTTAAATGGAATAAGATTCATTAGGTATTTCTAATTATGAGTAGATTCCTAGTATCAGAGTGCTAGTTATCGACTTTAAAAATAAATAAATATTAATGAAGCTTCCTCATTTTATCTAATTAATGTATATATATCTACTCAATAATACATCCATGTATCGAAAAAACGCAAGTCTTCCTTGCTAAATCTATCAAGACTAATTCTGTCACTTTTAATTCATCCAAAAAAAAGGAGATGTTTTTTACAAAATATGTGATAAAACATATCATGCCATAAATTATGTATTATAAAATAATAGATATAAGATTCCTGATATAGTACGTTAAATTGTTAGTCTATTAGCGAATTACATAAGTAGTCAATTTTAGATCATTTTATGAAATGTTTGAAGACCTGGTAGGTACCTATATGTTGTGATTTTATGCGTTAAGTAACTAATTATTAAATAAATAAAGCTATAATAATTGTTATTTTGTGATCTTTTAATTCTGCTTCTGTATATGTCCCAAATCCCAATCATTCATTTCAAACTTTTACACAGTTTTGGTGATCAGTCCAAAAATTTGTAATGTGCACAGTTCAAGTTCTAAAATCTACGTTTCATCCCTTAACGAGGGACTTCTTTTGGGTGAGTGCGGTTCTAGACGCGAGAGCTCGTGCTCGGAGGGAGGCGGAAGTGAACCCGATTCGTAGTTAACCCGCTTACATCCGTAATGAATTCCTCAAACTACGATAGTTTTTATTCTAAAATCAACGTGGAACATACAACAACAACCATCTTCCAGCATTAATGACTAATAAATCCAGCACTACAAAAGATCATACTCCCTAATCATACTCTTAAATTTATGTAGGCTCCAATTTAAATCAAGTCTTAACCCGCAAAGAACCCTAACCAGAACCCACCCACACACTAGTGCACTTGAGGTCGTAAGCTGTAGTGTAGATATTCTGGTAATGATCATTACATTACAGATCTCGCGTGAATATGAGCTTTACTCCGTGGGCGTAGGGGTGTAATGCGCGAAGCTGGGATGGATCGATGGAAGCGAGATGTGGCCGTGGCGGCGGCTGCGGGCGCCCTCTGGGATCTGCCGCTGGTACCGGGGCCTCAGTGCGCGGCGCTCGCGGCCTCCGACCGGGCGTGTCGAATGTGTCGATGCGTCGCACAAAACCACACAAGACTAAGCTCTAAGGCTGTCTCGAGGTAAGTCATTATATAAATATTTACACACAAATACTTGTTTTTTCTGTAGGTTTCTAAGAACTCTGAGTTGACTTTATCTGTTTCTTTGTTTGATTTTGTAAACTTTGCGCGTAGCCCACATATTTGCCGCGATAAGGACTTTACTTGGTTTCTGTTGGACCTAGTTATGTGTCGGATACAGATTTATAATATCTAAGAAACGAGTTATTTGCTAGAGTGGATTTACAGAGCTTCGTTTGGTAATTTGTCATGTCCTAGCACTATAATCTATGTTTTAATCTAACTTTATGTTATGAGCGTTCCGGACATCCCCCGTATTTCAGATGAAAGTTTGACAGTTACTAACTGTTAAATCATATTGTTTTCAAGTTTCATTATCCAAGTTGTTTTCGGTGCACACCGTGAAATCAAACATCCCGTATGGTCAAGAACTAAGTTATACGACTGGCCTGTGTGTTAATAATACCTACACATAATATTACGTTAGTATTGTTTGAGTGAGAGTTTTATTAATTAATCTAGGTATCACATAAATTATGAGGTTTTATATTATAGTACGCCCTCGCAACTTCGCAAGTCGCACTCTGGGTAATCTCTAAGAAAAAAGTTCCCAAAAGGTGGAACGCGGGTTCGAGTCCTACTGAAATCGATTTTGGGTATTCATCTAATTAAGAGGCCTATACCCAGCAGTGGGTGCCAACGGGCTGATAATGATGATTCATCTAATTTCTTACGTGAATTATAGTCAGGAGTTCAAAGTTAGAGGACCAGTCCAAACATTAATTTGGTCATCTCACCATAATGATACGAGGAAAGGAAAATAAGTTCCTTTCTCAGCGATGGGATCCAGATTCCAGGCTGATTATTTTATTTAATAGAGGTATATATATTTGGGTACTAATCACCGAATACCTACCTTACCTTATAATTACTATCCGTAGGTATATTTTTCTCAAAATTAGTATTTTATTAAAATATACATATCGTCGTTGTGGTGCGAGAAGTCACTAACTAACAATTTTGGCCAAAATGACTTAATGATGCCAAACTATTTTTACACCCAATATGTACCTTCTGAGAAGGTAAAAGAGCTGTTTTTCTTTTAATTTCGGGAAATACAAGAATGTCAGAACTACTTATCTGCTTGATGAGCCAAAAATCTGTCTACAAAAAAGAACTAAGGGTACTTAAGTAATTTATTTAAATCGTTTTTTACCATATTTTTCAATTACTTGGGCTGCACTGCTCATTAAAGTCACTTAGTGACATTTCGCGTACAATTTTATTTGACACGATCTACCATAATGGCTCTTAGTTATTATTTGCACATAAAAACTAGAAATGAAATGAAATTCTGTTGTCCGGTAAGATTCATTAACAGATATTAAGTAATATTTAATGAAGGTGTTCGCGCATCTTTTGGTCTTTACATTCTGCGAAACCTAACTAAAGTACGTCAATTAAATCTGTATTGCTACTTAGTTAGTAATTGAAATTGTTTTGTGGCTACATTCACGCTATCCCCGCTCACCCGCTTCCGTGTTTGGATTCAATCAGGTCACCATCATCATCATCCTATAATTAGTCCACTGCTGGACAACTGCCTCCCCTAATGAGCTCCATAGCACCCTGTCTTCAGCTTGCCGCATCCAGCATCTGCCAGCAGCCTTTCGCAAATCGTTCGGAGGGCGTCCTACACTACGTTTTCCGAGTCGCGGTCTCCACTCAAGAACACGTTTACCCCAGCGGTTGTCGACTCTTCTCGAAATATGGCCAGCCCACTGCCACTTCAGCTTGTTAATCCTTTGCGCTATGTCGATAACGTTCTCTGTCGGTTGTATTCGTTGCGAAACCGAGAGAAACTCCGAGCATCTCTCCAATAGCTCGCTGGGCAACCTTAACCTACCGTGAGTCTCCACGTCTCAGCTCCGTAGGTCATGACGGGTAGGACGCACTGATTGAAAATTTTCGTTTTCAAGCATTGCTATATGGATGACGAGAAGACTTGACGTAGTTTGCCAAACGCGGCCAACATAGCTGGATCCTCCTCTTGACATTCTTCTCGAAATTGTTTTTACCCAACTGCAGAGTCGGCCCAAGGTAAATACGCCGAAAAAATTTTGAGAAGGTGACCATGTACGACGACTGGTCCCGGATCAATGTGGCCATTGATCATGATCTTGGTTTTATCCAAGTTAATGCCAAGACCGATGCGTCGCGAGGCTAAAGCTAGGCCAGCCAGTATCCGGTTCAGCTCCTCAAGCGACTCTGCCATGAAGACTATGTCATCAGCGAATCGCAGGTATGAGATGTAATCGCCGTTTATGTTGATGCCCTTACCTTCCCAGTCCAGCGTCTTAAACACATCTTCCAACGCGCTTGTGAACAGTTTCGGGATATTACATCCCCCTGTCTCACTCCTCTGTGCAGTTGATTTTGATAGGTTTAGACTGCTGGCCCTGTACTTGGACACTCATGGTGACGGCATCATAAAGACATCTCAGCACCTCGATATAACAATAGTCTACTTGGCATCGCTGTAAGGATTCCAGAACAGCCCAGGTTTTCACAGAGTCAAAGGCCTTTTCATAGTCCACAAAGGCCAGACAAAGGGGCATATTATACTCTTCGGACTTCTGTATAATCAGCCTCACTGTGTGTATTTGGTTTATGGTGCCATATCCTCCGCGACATCCGGCCTGTTCCGATAGCTGGAACTACGAGTCTTCTGGCGAGACGGTTCGTGACCACTCGTGAGAACAACTTATAGACATGGATCAGGAGCGATATGGGCCTGTAATTTTTAAGGATGGTTTTATCACCCTTCTTAAAAAAGAGCACCACCAAACTCCCGCTCCATGCCTTTGGAGTTCTTCCACTGTGAAGGACGGCATTGAAGACGTTCTGTAATTCTTGTAAAACAGGGGTTCCTCCGGCTTTCAAAAGCTCTGATGATGCTCCGTCTTTACAGGGGCTTTTCCATTTTTAAGCTGCCCCAGAGCCAACACGATCAAGTCTTGACTGATGTCTGTCAGTTCGTCGGTATAGTGGCGTGTCAGGGTGGCTTTAGAATCGTGGTCATTTCGTTGGGCATGAGGAGCATGTGCAGCGCATAAATGGCCATAGAAATCCTCGATCTCGGCTAAGATCTCCGGCTTCGACAAAACGGTCCTCCCATCGTGCGTTCACTCAGCGTGCTTCGTCAGGTGGCTCCTGACAAGCTGCTGAGTGAATACTTTGGATCCTCAGTTTCGCTCTATCACCTCTTCAATGAGACGTATGTTGGAGCTCCGAAGGTCACGCCGCACCATCTTTGCAATTTGCATGTTCAGGTCTGACCTCTCGGACGAAGTCGCCTGGGTGGTTTCCCGTTTTTTTTTTTGTCATCAGCCCTAGAGTCTCATCTGAGACTTTAGACTTTCTGCCAGTGCGCTGCATTTTGCAGAACCTGATGCCCGCGTCTCTCAACGTTTCGACCAGATTGTGTAGGGTCTCGTCAGCGTCATCAGTGGGTTCCAAGGCAACAAATCTATTCCTGAGAAGCTGCTGAAACTTCTCAGTGCCCGCCATGATTTGGATTAGGTTAGGTCGGAGCGTGGACCTCATGTTCTTAAATAATTACCTACCTAACTCTTTTTCACATTTAAATTGTTCCTATGTTATCTTTTCAACTCATCTTTAACATTAGTCTTAGTATTATGCTGTTTTCTAGTGATTTTTTTAATTATTTTGATTTTGTATTATTTCTCGTTTTCACATTGAAATTGTATTTATTCTTTTGAACTCGCCTTTAATATTAGTCACTAATTGCTATCTGAAACAAAGCTATACCAAGAATAATTACTTAAGTAACATGAAAAGTTAATTAACTAACAATAATGACATCTTATTGAGTTTGCTAGAATTAACTAACTTACATTTTACTAAGTATCTCAGTAACCATAAAAATATTTACATAATTTATTAAACTATAGGGTGTATGGTAAAATTATCTATATTTTGTTTATAGAAATAATTTTTGTAACTATAAGCCCCAATGAGTTACACCAATTTCAAGATCAAAAAAAACTTTGATCGTGATTATCTCGCAACTAACTTTTTGCACTTAGTGACTTCTCGCACCACACCGACGATATACATATTTGATACAAAATAGCGTAAAATAAAGGGACTCAATAGTTTGAATTAATTTTTTTTAACAATAAAATTTTGTATTCTTTACGTTTATCATTGTTCATACATTCGATGTTACTACATCCCTCAATATTGTCAATGACTACAACATTTCAGTAATTTTCAGCAGATTTGTAAAGTACCTACCTACCTAGGCGGCAGAGACCGACTTGTGGTCATGACATGATCAATCATAAGATAATAATCGACACTGCATCGGAAGCGAAAGTCCACTGTCATGAATGAGCATGCAAAGGGAGGATGTATTGCCTGCAATAGGCATTGAACTGCGTGGATAAATCGGAAGGTAGGTAGGTACCAACTCCACGGCTAAAGTAAGCTTAGAAGGTATAGGTACCTACTTCTGGGACAACGGTCTCTTTCGTTATAAAATACCTACTAATATGCAACTGTAAAAATAAATACTTACCTAATTACTCTAAGTTTGTTAAAGAATGAGTATTATGTAGGTAAAGGACACTATGCTCGAAAAACGTACTTTATAAATTTTAACTAACTATTATATTATATTTATTAGTCACGGAACCGGAACTGAGAGAAAGTGATTTTATGATGGGCTGAAAAAGGTGAAGATTTTACCAAATTCAAATATATCGAATGCGATCTTTCTTAATATTTCCATACTTACATATTTTGAGGTTCCAAATTCAAAACACATTACTTCTCCCAGGGAAATAATGTGGTTGAATTTGGAACATCAAAATATGCGTTCGTAACTTTTTTTACCGAGGGATAGGTACAATAAGATCTTGTTCGAAATTTGAAGTTCCTAACCTCAGTTGAGAAGGCGGAATAAAAAACTGATGTTTCGAAACAATTTACCAAACTTTTACTGTTTTCTCTTACAAAGTGTGAAAAAAGTAGAGTATTCACCTCTCGCACAAAGCTGCCTTCGTCTTGGGCTATCAAACTCAAGATTCTAGCTTATTTTGGAATCCTGAGTTGCGGTCGGTAATCAATTCAATGACGAACCGTGACGTAACACACTGTGCATTTCATAATCTACCATTCTAAAGATACAAAAAATGTTTGAGACAGAACTCTGTTTGTCTATGACTTTTTCAATCAATCAGGCTAATCAGCCGAATTTATTTATTCGTTATTACCTTAGACAATTTAACCCGCTGGTTATTACAATCCATGTGTTAGTTGGCTTATAAGTTATAACTTACTAGGGTTAGTAGGTAAGTACTTAAAATTAATGAATGATTTTGTCTATTGAACCAATTTGTAAATTACCGGAGAATCAATTTTTTGAGATATCGCGGTTAGGATGCTGTTGCTGCTCCCGTGGGTTCTGCTGAGGCTGATTTCCTTCACCAGATAGCATCGAAGGTGTCGGTGCGTGTCTGGGCGAACGTGGCCGAGGCACTGCAGAAACACGGTAGCCGCAACCATAGATTTTTAAATCTATGGCCGCAACGGCAACCTAAACGTGTTGTGTTTTTTCGGCGGGAACCTGCAATTTGGAAAGGCGCGCTTTGAGATTTTTTTTAACTTTTATTCGAAAAACCTGCTTGTTTTGGCTTTTTAAAAGCCAAAATGAAGAAGAAAAGAAGGCGCGGGCTGGTTCCTGCATCGGAAGAGCCACCACCGTTGCCGTCTTCGTCGGGGTCTGATTCGGAGGCGTCTTGCTCGACCGTAACCGAGGTGCTGCCCAAGGGCTTGAGCAATAGCTCGCCCAAGGGATCTGAGAGGTATAATATTTTTAGATTACCTGGGTATTCGCGTCGATACCCCGAGGATTCAAAAAAGGGTGAGTACATCGTTTTTCTTTCGAACAACGAAGACCGCCCTTTCAATGATAGTGATCGCATGGCTCTTTCAAAGGCGTTGAGGGAACATGGTGTGTCGGGTGTTTTACACCTTAAAACTTTTAATAAGTATAAAGTCGGCATTACTTTCGACATGGCAAATAATGCCAATAAATTCTTGCAGTATAAAAAAATATTAGACCATCTGAGCCTACGTGCCAGCATTCCCGCTAATGAGGCTGAAATAACTGGAGTCCTCTCCTCGGTTCCAGCCGAGCTATCGAATAAAAACATTTTCTCGCTGATTGGTAGCTCGTGCAAAGTTATTCAGGTCAGGCGCTTCATGCGCAGAGTTCGTACTGGTCCTACAAGCCCACCGCAGTTCCTACCTACTCAGGCAGTCGCGGTGACGTTCGCGTCCACCACATTGCCGGAATATGTTTTCCTGGACTCATGGAGACACGAAATAAAAGTGTACGTACCTCCTGTTAAACAATGTTTAAAGTGCTTGAGGTACGGACACATTGCCAAATTTTGTAAAAACGCAGAGGTATGCTCCATCTGTTCCGAGGGACATAGTTTCCGGCAGTGTCAGGTGGATCCTAAAAATGCTAAGTGCAAGAACTGTGGTGGCAATCACATTGCTATTTCTTCTGCTTGCCCGATTAAAAAACATAAAATCGAAGAAAATAAGGTCAAGTCACGCTCAGCAACATACGCTGAATTATTCAATAATAAAGCTTTTCCCTCACTTACAGCAAGATCCCTGGACACCCAAGTACAAAACCTAATGAAATCCGATTTTTTCATAACCCTCCTTGTCGAAACTATCACCAAATGTATCAACAACAAAGATGTACCTATTAACTCTGCGTCAATTAAAGATACTCTCCAAAAAACCCTTAGTAATAAGTTGCCTCCATCTTCATAATGGTTGTTATCAACATTATGCAATGGAACGCACAAAGTTTATTAAGTAACAAAGATGTATTCATGTATTTCCTTAATTCGTTTAACATTCATATAGCAATAATATCAGAAACATGGTTAAAACCTCATAAATCATTTAAAGTTAAAAATTTTAATATAGAACGAAATGATTGCGGCAACGACCACAATGGTGTCGCAATTCTTATTCATAATAGTATAGTATATACTAAAATAGATACCTACTTCGATAACTCACTACAAAATATATGTATCCAATTAACTATAAATAATAAAAAAATATCAATTGTTAGTTTCTACAGTCCTACAAACAGCAGTCCAGTGTTTAGTAAACGTAAATTTGATTTATTGATAAAGTCGATTCCAAGTCCTTTTATTTTTGCAGGCGACTTTAACGCCCACAATACCCATTGGGGTTGTGCCTCTGACTCGTCTCGTGGCAAAGATGTTTTAGACGTTATAGATGATAATAATTTGGTATTACTCAATGACGGCAATTCAACAACTATTGGTTCGTTGAACTGGCGTCCAAACGCTTTAGACTTGTCTTTTGTTTCGCCGTCTCTGGCAATGAATTGTGAATGGTCAGTTCACGATAGTCCTTTGGGTTTTAGTTACCATCTTCCTATTATAATTAATGTACTTATTGACAGTATAAATATTGGTCCTGATTCTCTTCAAATTTGTAACGCTAACCACTTGCCCATCTACCCAAATTTTAAGCTGGTGGATTGGAAAGTGTTTGGTAGGTTGACTGATAATAATTTAGTCGATTTTCAAATTAACTCTAGTCAACCTTTGGAATCTTACAGTACTTTTTGTAAAATATTACAGTCATCGATTCAGGAATCTTTGCCAAATTCTATTTGTTCAAATAAATCTCGTGTTAATAATTGTTCTGCTAAAAAATACAATAGCAAAAGACCTCCTCTTCCATGGTGGAATGAGAAATGTGCTGAAGCAGTCATGAATTCTAAAGAAGCTTATTTAAATTTTAAAAACAATCTGTCAGAAGAAACCTATTTAGAATTTAAACGGCTTCGAGCTGTAAAAAAACGAACTGTCAAAATAGAAAGACAGAAGAGCTGGATTTCTTTGTGTGAGACTTTTAATCGTTGTACACCTATATCTCATATTTGGAATTTTGTTCGCAAATTCAATAAATCTTACACTAATAGTGGGGATGCGGATGATTCATGGATTTTAAATTTTTTGAAAAAATATACTCCTGACTGTGTTGTAAATAGACTTAGCTTAGCTAGCAACTCCATCATAAATCCTAATAATGAATACCTTTCTGTTCCTTTTTCTTTACAAGAACTACAGTCAGCCATTTCTTCAAGAAGGGAAACAGCATTTGGTCTTGACGGCTTACCTTATATAATTTTTAAGAAACTTAGTAATTCTGGTCTAAAGATATTTCTGAAAGTTTTAAATACACTCTGGGAATCTATTTCTATACCTATGGATTGGAAAAAAGATTGTTTAGTACCAATTTTGAAACCTATAAAACCTAAGTTATGTCCAGAATCATACCGTCCTATTGCATTAACGTCATGTGCTGGAAAAATATTTGAACAACTGCTTAAGCAGCGTTTGGAATTTTATATCGAACAGAATAAAATTTTACCTTCCAATCAATTTGGTTTTCGTAGAAATTATTCAGCTCGTGAAAGTATATGTCAACTACAACTCGATATTCATAAATCTTTGTCTGTAAATAATAATCTAGTTGCTGTATTTTTTGATATTACTGGTGCTTTTAATAGCGTCAATATTGATATTCTTTGTAAGGAGTTGTTCATCATAGGTATTCCTGAAAAAATCATTGTTTGGATTCACAATTTCTTAACGAATAGAGAAGTATTCGTGAAATATAACAGACACCTTTATGGGCCAAGATATTGTTCTATTGGAGTATGTCAAGGTGGTATCTTGTCACCATTAATTTTTATTTTATATATACGTCGTTTAAATTTAATACTAGGTTCGCATGTTAAAAATCTTCAGTTTGCAGATGATTTAGTAGTTTATGCATCGGGAACGAATTTGGCTCAAACAGCTGAAATTGTTAACGATGCATTAATTAAGCTTAACAAGTATTTTTCATATCTAGATCTCAATGTTAATCCATCGAAGACAAAAGTAGTGGTGTTTGGAAAAAAACACGCTAATATGCCTCTCTTCCACTATAATAACACCCCGTTGCCCGTGACATCTGAGGTTAAATTCTTAGGAGTATTATTCTCTTACAATTTATCTTGGAATAATTACTCGAAGCATATCATTATTAAAGCTCAAAAAGCATTCAACATATTAAAGTCTTTGTCTGGCTCTTATTGGGGAGCTGACCCTAAAATATTACTAACTTTGTACAAATCCCTTGTTCGAAGCCATTTTGAATATGGTTTCTTTTGTTACGCTGCAGATGTAAAAATTCTAGACAGTATTAATGTATTTCAAAATAAATGTTTGCGTTTAATTACGGGAGCATTTAGAAGTACTCCTATTAACGCTATGCAAATTGAGTGTAGGCTTCCTCCGATCAGTATTCGTTTGAATTATTTAAAAGAAAGATTTATCCTGAAACTTTTTAGTTTTTCTACCAATAGTCTTTTGGCTAATTTGTCCGGCGCTGGTTCGGTTTCAAAGCCATTCTTTATGTTGCAAGGTTTTCAAAGCCTATTACAATTTCTTAAAAATTTAAACATTTATCAATCAAACCTTATTTTACCTTGTTATGAAGGATCTTTCAAAAGTAAATTCCCAGAGATTAATATAGTCATTAACAATGACTTGTCCACTAAAGAAGAAGTCTATTTGATGTTTTCTGAGTGGACAGGTCATAAATTTGTTTACACAGATGGATCAAAAGATGACAACGCTGTGTCGTTTGCCATATTTGATTCTTCTTTGAATATTGGTGTTGGTCATAAAATAGATAAACATGCTAGTGTCTTTACAGCTGAAGCTGTTGCTATTTTGAGTGCTTTGAAACATATTCAATGTCGTAACCTCGGGCACACTGATTGGGTTGTGGTTAGTGATAGCATGAGTGTCTTAAAAAACTTGGAAAATCACAAACTGCATGCTGGCACTAACTACATCATACATTTAATAAAACAGTTATGGGTAGAATTAGCGGAATCTAATATAAAGGTAGATTTTGCATGGGTGCCATCACACATAGGTGTAGTTGGCAACGAAAAAGCGGATTATTTAGCAAATACCATTGTGAAACAGGCAAATTACATTCCTGACCCTGAGAGTACTGATACAAATGTCCATTTACCTTACACAGACGTTGTAAGTCTTTTAAAAAAACGAATGTGTCAATCTTGGGGTGAGCATTCTTATCATTACACTCAGGTTCAGAACAAAGGCACTTGGTATGCCTGTTTAGATGCCCAAATCGATTCTCAACCATGGTTCTGTCATAGTAAGTTTTTTGTCAACAGAAAATTTTATACAACTATTTGTCGTCTTCGATTTGGTCATTGTCGGTTAAATTTTCATTTGTTCCGTTTGAAAATTGTTAATTCACCTTCTTGTGACTTTTGTAACACTGGAGATCAAACTCTAGATCACATATTTTTTGACTGTCCCTCATTCAACATTCAGCGCCTTGTGTTGATAGATGGACTCCTTGAGATTTTTGGTAATTCTGATGCGGTCCCGCATTCTACCCAAGAATTATTGCAAAATTTCTCTACTTATCGTCATTTGTATAATTTTGTAAAGTCTACCATTGGTGAAATTTAACTAGTAACTTTGTTCTGTAAATATGTACATATTACTACTCATTGAATATATAAAATGTTAAATTTAAACTATATGTCTAGAAATATTTTATGAGAGATAAAAATATATTTTTAACGAAAGACGAGGCAGTATGGCCATAATGGCTTTAGCCTTATTTGTCCAAAAGGACAAATTAAATTAAAAAAAAAAAAAAAAAAAACTAAACGTGTTGTTATAATTGGACCCGCAAAGCGTTGTAAGCCAATAATCGGCCGACCGCTATCAGTAAATCGGCCGATTTACTGAGAGAGGGGTACTTACTGTGTACCTACAATCTGTGGGTAGAGAGAGAGTGCTTTTCACGCAAGAAGTCCCCTAGAACTTAAACGCAGCGCTTTCGACAGTTGCCCCGGGACTTCTTTCGTCAAAAGCACTACACTGTACATAATGTAGGTACCTAATGTAGTCTAAGTACCTATAATAAGATAATAATAATAATTATATAATAATAATTATCTTTATATATTATTATATAATAATAATTATCACAAGGACAGGCGGTTAGGTATAGTTACCTAATAAGTATTTTATAAATATAGCTTCTTGTTGAATGCTGACAATTTAGACTATGAGTATAAACAATATGCGAATCTCGTTTGATTATCTTCAGAACAAAAATACGCCTGTCCGATAAGACAATGAACAAAATGCGTATAGCACAAAGATGGAATGACAATTGACTTGAACCGTAGGAATGCGTGGGAATTAACCACTGCCCTCCCTCTATCATAAGATAGTATAAAATTCATGGACATTATTAATAATATTAATATTAATTATCCTTGGGGGTGTAAGGGGGACTTCAACATCTCGTCTCCCAAGCTAACCTAACTGAATTATTCACCAAAAAAAACCTAACCTCCAGCTCCACGTGGTGCACTGCTACATAACGAACTAGGCTCTGATAAAAATATCAAAAATCATCATAATTTGTTCTGTTATAATTTACAATAAACATTTAACTTTATTATATACGAATAAAATTAAAACGTATCTAAAATTTAAACAAATGAGCTAATTGCAGGCTGTCGCAAATAATCTACATGTAGCTCAACTAATCCATATCAGTACCAGTCGGAAGCGTGCCCAAGACACTGGCTGCATTGGCCCGCTGTATGACAATACCTACTGACGCGATGAGTTTAATGCATTTATATTTACAATCGTTTTCCATTACTTAACACTGGCAGGCAGAATTGTGTACTAGACCATATTGGCAATAACAAAGAATCTTCATCATCATCAGACGTCGTCGTCCGTTCTTGAATTTCGGCCACGCACGGGGCGTCGTCGCTTCGTCGGCTGGTCTCATCGGAGAAAAGCCATGTAAGGCTTACTGGTAAAAATCAAAATCGAAGTTTCTGGTTAGGTTTAGCCTTGGTTAAATTGTCTAAGGGTTTAGCGCAAACGCTTTCTTAGGTAGATAACATAGAGTTTTGGCTTGAAAACGAATCAGAAACTATTTTTGTTTCGGAGTAGGCATCTAGGAGTCTTTAATCTATGGCGCAGGACAAATTATTGTGGACAAGTGGGTCCACAAACACAAGTCGTGTAGGTACCTGTGTTCTTTCACCAGTGTACATTCCCTCACTCTCAAAACCTTATCCCTTAATTATTCAACATGTATTCAACTAATAGTAGGTACGCGCAAATCTTATGAATTCTCGGAGGTACGCCGAGTGGCTGCGAAGTAGCGTATTTTAAAGTTCTAAAAAGACGTGGTGAGCTCAAAACTGAGGCTATGTTCGAAGAATTCATAAAGGTCCTCCCAAATATAGTTAGGTACCTATGTTTTTTTTTACTGTCAATCGTTAAAAAAATACGTTCGTACGGTTATAAGTACGTTGATAAAGAGTTGTTATGACGTTTTATTTTATTATTTATTTTATGTTTATTAAAATTTGTTCTTAGGTAGCGCAAAAGAAATGCATTTTCTGTAAAAATATCAACTGTCTAACTTTTACGGGTCATGAGATACAGCTCGCAGACGCGGCAGACGAACAGACTGCGGAGGTTAATAGGGTCCCGTTTTCACCCTTTGGGTACGGAACCCTCAAAACACAATATTTGTAAACTAAACTATATAAAACCATTACACAACAAGCTCTACCAAATCCTGGGTTACCGTTAGTACAATGTGTTCCAGTAACACGACAATAATGCTGTGTAGTCGTGTCACGTTTTTGACGCAATTACTCCAACCATACTATATACTACAGTGATTGTCTGTCTGTACAACGTAACAACTCAAATCTAGACCATACTGAAGCAAAGAAGGTAAACGGAAAGTTAACCTATTTTGCTTCAGTATTTTCCAGCCTGTAACCAATATGGTGGCAAAGCTGACATCATCCCACGACCCAACAAAAGACCAAAACAATACAGCTTCATCTGAGTACCGTATGGGTCACTATAATGCACGACAATTTACTGTACGGCCGAATAATGTACACCTTGATAATCCGTGTCATGGCTTCCAATTATTTTAAAAGGTTTTGACACGAATTATCAAGGTGTACGTTATCCGGCCGTACAATAATTTGTCGTGCATTATAGTGACCCGATAGTATCGAGACGTGATCGTGTCGTTTCATATTTGTATGGGATTTGCGTGGTTCCGCCGTCGCCACCGCCCCGTAAAGTCGCCCTTCTGGTCGCAGGTTCTATCAAACTCATCACATCACTCATTTCATTGTGACATCAAAAAAACTGCTGTATGCGCAAATAACTCATCCCGTCAAAGAAAATAACACTACACACTATAGGTACAGTGTCGTTCATTGTTAGCTTACCCCCCCTCGTATCTAAGTTTCTTATTTATATTAGCATTGGTTTTAATTAATTAAATTTGTTATTTTTATATAAAACTATCTTCAATCTACAGTAATGTTCTAGTTTTTAAATACTTAGTTGTGGATTCATAGAAATTGTCTTCAAACGTAACGGGGGGCAAGCTAAAAATGAACGCCACTGTAGGTACATACATCATCAGCCTATATTAGTCCACTGCTGGACAACAGAAAAACATAAAAATTATATTTACATTGAAAAGGCCTATTCGCTCCGGGTAGCGATACCGCGTAGGTTCGCCTGGGTTCGAAACCAAAGTTTCTGATTCATTTTCGGGTAAACGCTAATGGTATGCAAGCGACAAGGGTTTGTTTCAAACTTGAAGAAACTTCGACTTTCCTTTTCCAAGTGCCCCTTGCCCTTTACGAATCTCATTTTGCTCTAAGGTCTGTTAGTTTCTGCGTTAGGTAGGAATGATCTTGTATTGTCCTGGGCAATTTCGCCTCGCCGCCGCCGGTCGTCTGTTATCTGGTCGTATTAACCCCGTAACCTAATTTAGAGGCCTCGATTTTCTGCCCTTTGATGAGTTCCAATATATAAAGGGATAAAAGCTAGTCCCTATTCGATCAGTCTAAAGTTTTACGTCTGCAAACCCTGTTGTAGGTACTCACCTACTTTTATGTGTGTCTCAAAACATTTATCGGTAGGTAAACTAGGTAAACAAACAATATCGATTCCCATGTATTATACACATGCCTTCAATGTTTATATTCTAACTAAAGGGTACATGGTATGAGTGGGTTGGTGGGTGGGTTATGCCACAAAATCCTTTACTGGCACAGTTTCTATTTGAAATAAAATAATGCTGGACAATTCTCACACCATCATCTTACCGCATGCTAAGCAGAGCTTGTGTTAGAGGTAGGTACTGTACTAGATATCTGATATATGAAGGGACTTAAAGCATGAATTGCTGATCCTTGCTAATTTTTAGGGTTCCGTATCTCAAAAGGAAAAACGGAACCGTCTGTCAACCCTCTTTTCTCAGAAACGCGTGGAGGTAATGAGTTGAAATTCACAAATTTGGAAAGAACAAAGGTCTTATTGCACAAGTAAAGGAAAAAAACCGTATTTTTATATAATTCATGTAATAGGGATGTTAACCATAATCACAAATTAAAGTTTAGTGTTAATTTTATGATCATTTGTATGACGTATACATATATAGAATATCGAAAACCACATTTTTATAATATAATATAACTTATTGAATTTATTAAAAATGATTTTAAATGCTATATTTATAATCTGTTGTCAAGTGACTGCAAACGCCATTATAAGCTTATGACGTCACTAGCCGCAAAACAAGCTGTCGCACTGTTTGTTTACCTTTCTGCATTTTCTCATAACGACGAATTAGTCTGTAAATTACATAATATTATTATTAATACATGATGGAATCCGGATTCACTAAAGGGAATAGTTCCAACTTACCAAAAGTAGATTTGTTGATGGTGGCAAACTTTTTTGCAAGAAACGAAGACTTTTGTGGTTCAGAATTCAGGAACGTGAAAACATCTTTGTAGGTACACTTTTACGTTTAATACCATTTACCTATCTATCTACGAATACATAAATAACAGTCAAGTACATGTGTAATAGATGATTTTCTGCTTTTGATATATAATTTATCGTGTTTAGAACATCGTTTAAATCACTGTTTACAAAGTTAGGTTATGTGCTAAAACAATAAATTCGTAACATTTGCTTATCTTTTGGCACATGAATAAACAGTTTTTCCGGTATAGTAATTGTTGTACTTTTACACAGGGGGCACTGCACAGGTTTTGTAAAACTTTGTGTTCATTTTGATTGTTTGTAGTCAAGTAAAATTAAGAAAACACATGTCCTAATCGAACAATGGACATACAACATACAGTCATGTCATGAATCGCGACCATCGTTTTGCGGTTAGTGACGTCATTTCTGTTACGTGACAGTTGTTAGTGTTTTAGCGGAAAAGTTTAAAATTACTCTATTTTTGTACATTTTCTTATCGAAAATAGTAATATTTTTAAAGAAAATATTTTTTTTATGCTAAACAAGAGTCCATCTTCAAAATAAAAGCAATTCCGAAAAATTGTTAACATCCATATTGTGTCCAAATCAGATTTTTTGTGAACTTTGCGTATGGGTCGATTTCCTTTCATGTTTGTACGGAACCTTGAAGCGCGAGTCCAACTCGCACTTGACGTTTTATTTGTCATGGAATGTTTAAAATTGCAACTGGTAAATATTAATTGACTTGGATCGAGACTTCGAACCAGTGAAGAAGTCAGAGTTGTTCTAGAATACCGAAATCCGGTTACTGCTACTTAATTTCATTTTTTACTCGCCAACTGCTTCGTATGATTGCTTAAATAATCCATTATGTTTTTGCTGGACATTTTATGTTATCATATCAAGTATTTTTCATAAAGTCTGTTAAATAATTGCCTCCAGAGTCTAAAAGCATTCCATACCATTGTTTGAATTTCTTTTCATTGCGAGCACTGAATATCGGGTAGGTACCTACGTCATAGAATTGTTCAGGGCTGAACCCAAGTTATTTATAAAGTATTTAATATATTTACGTCGAGTGCGTCACAAAACGTAATTAAACGTCTACTTGACGATGTAGATTTCATTTCTCAAACCGTTACACACAATCTCAATCGGCATCTACAATGCCCGTAACTGTTCTGCTTACAATTTTATGATGATGGTAAAATGTCGGAAGTTTTGCAATTTTTAAGTCACGTTTTAGTATCGAATTCTCGTTTAATTTAATAACATTACAATAATAAAATAAAACAAACACTATACACATAAATATATTTCCTAAAAATCTAAGCCGTCGTCACCAGAACGCAGTGTCCAGAATGCTGGCAGAAAAGGTTTTTCCGTACCAACCAACTCGCATAGCGGCTCATCCTACCTACAGTCTTTGAGAAGAAAGGACTGTGGGCAGATTAGTGTCAGGACAGGCTATTTTTCACGACGCTAATGCTCCATTGAAACCT
Source organism: Eupithecia vulgata (assembly GCA_946478455.1). Lineage (NCBI taxonomy): Eukaryota > Metazoa > Arthropoda > Insecta > Lepidoptera > Geometridae > Eupithecia > Eupithecia vulgata. The sequence continues at coordinate 6,091,444 of OX297862.1, read as the reverse complement.
GTTATTTGACAATTTTGTTAACATTAATCCAAAATGTGATGAATAGGATAATTTGTAGGTACAATGAACTGAAGACAAGGAAGCTAGGAAACGCTAAATATTTCGCGGACACCTATCCCCAACCTGATTGGAATAGTGGTCTGGTGCCACGCTCTGCCTTTCAAAGGATAATTAAAATTTGATTAATGTGTCATCCATGGTCAAATTATTCTTGTACCATAGTGTCATCCATCACGCATGATGCTGTGTGTGATTGTGGATATTTCCAGAGTTAAAAGCATCGTAAATAGTAAGTAAATTTAGGAACAAACAGACAGAACCGTAAAATATCAAAAGTCACGTGAACATTCATATTTTGCAATTTAAGTAGGTATCGGATTTAGGTTTTTTTTTTTTTTTTTTTTTTTACTTTTAAATTAGACAAAGACTCATCCATAAACGGAAATCCTGAGATCGAACGAAGACTTATCTATCAACTTAGGGTGTGTAGCTTAACTTTTTACGAAACAGTATAGTTTCAATGCAACTATGCGAAATACTGTTTTTAAGTTTTGCAGGACAAACACGAATCTCTCGGGAAACAAAACGTTTCTACGATCATATAACAGCGATCATTTTAAAAATCGGTCGACAAGGTAACCGAAAAATCTTTAAAAAAAAAAACACAAAAAGCTGCACAAAAAAGACTCCTGTTTTTCGCAGTCAGTAAAAAAAATATTTGATCTCTGCTGTAGTTTAAATTATATCTATCTAAATAATATTTACTAGATGCACATGCACACTTGCACAGCAAACCACACTCAAGGGAAATACTGCAAATGTCAGCACAATGTGATAAATGCACTCATGATTTCTAACGAAATATTCCTTGCGTTGCAAAATGTACCCAAGCTCAATATACGGCATATTGAAACGTGACGTGAATAAACGTTTCATGCTTGTATATAGGTAAGTTAAGTTGTTTTGGTTAACTCTTGTTTTGCAATGTTATATACGACCTAGATATCAAATCCAGTAAAAACACAGCGATCAAGCAATTAGACTTAGCACGTTACGTAGAACAGAACTGACAAATAACTAACCTATAGTTAGTTATGCTAGAATCAATTAACTTCATAGAGTTATTAAAATGATCCTAACTACGTAGGTAACGTTAATTATATTATCTGCCCATAGTAATCATCAAATTGCTAGTTTCATCTTCCCTCTCACAGACAGCCATTGTTATCTGTGAAAATACATCTAAATTCATCTGAGCTGTGTAATCTTATCTGTGCTGCGCTAGCTCTGACGTCATTGGGGTGGTCTCACTTGCCACCCTGTAGAGTGGGCGCCTACCCACCCCTACAGACTCGCTAAAGCTTTTGCGTTATCGCCGAGCGTTCTCCTCTAATTAATTTGCTGGTAAATTGCAGCCTCCATTCACAAAGTTTTATTGCTCAATATGAACTTGCCGAAAAGGTTAGTTAGCTCAACTTTTAGACCTATCATGATACTTTACTTTACAAGTTTTTATGTCTTTCTATTGGAGATTACCAATCAGCTGAGTTTTGTTCAACTGAGATAATAAAAGCGTATCTATAACATAAAGACGATTTTAGCCTGCCGAGAGTCGTAGGAATGTCACAGGAAAACTAATTGTATATAAATAAAATGTATCTCTTTAAGGGAATGATTTACAGATATAAATATTTTGACAGTAATATCGCAATACATCTATAAAAATCTAATCTATACGCAAAAATAAAGAAGAGCTTATAGCTGCGGGAGATTCGAGTGTACCTAGGTAGGTAGGTATGTATAGGTACAGCCAAATACGAGTTGTTGCGGTTACAGTTTTAATAAGTAGGTAATACACGGCACAAAGTTCGTAAGTAGGTAGGTACAAAGTCAATTAATAATATCACCAAAACCAGCACAGTTCACGTTCGGTAATGAGGGATCGCGGCGAGTTTTCGCGGGCGCGTCGTTGCGCAGAGAGGCGTGCGGTCGGCTCCAAGTTCTATAACCACTGCCTGTTCATCCGTTCGTTCGTTCCGTCTGTCCGCCTCCTTTTGTTGCCGGTCGCGGCCGCGCGGTGGCGCGAGCGCCGCGGCGCAGTGGCGTGTAGTGGGGTGATATCTCAGGGCCGCACTAAGGATTTTGGCAGGACCGTATTAAGTATGGAGATAGGTTTCCGGGATTTCATATGTTGATATAATTTGTCCTTTTTCGGTTATCAAGACATGTAGAGCTGCACGCCACATCACCCCCCTCCAGAGACCGAGTAGGGCGATTAAGTTTGAAATTCTCGGAGATGCTCGGGAAATCTTACTGATCTTTTTTCGGGCAGTATGTATGCTGGCTTGAGGCGGTCAACTGTTACTGTCACAGGTTTTCCTTTTATCTGTAATTTAAAATATTTATCATTCCTTTCTATTACCGGATGTGGTCCAGTATACGCAGGTTGTAAAGAGGCTCTTAGCGCATCTTCTCTTAAGAACACATGACTAGCGGTAGCTAAATCTTTGTAGACAAAGACAGATTGTCGTGTGTGTCTAGAGGCAGGTACTGGTTTCAAGTTATTGGCGAATTGACGAAGCCGAGCTGTATAATCAGTAATGTCGGTAGTTCCTGCTGTGTTGGGATCGAAAAATTCTCCAGGTAAGCGAAGTGGCTCTCCGTAGACTAACTCTGCTGCGCTTGTTTTTAGGTCATCCTTGTATGCACTTCTAATTCCAAGTAGGACGAACGGAAGTACTTCCACCCAGTTTTGGTTACTATGACAACTTATAGCGGTTTTTAACTGGCGATGAAATCTTTCTATGGCTCCGTTGCATTGTGGGTGATAAGCAGTAGTCTTTTTGTGTTGAAATCCTATTGATTTTGATAGATGCTGGAAGAGAGCTGACTCAAATTGACGACCGCGGTCGGTGATTATTGAAGTGGGACAACCGAACCGCGATATCCATCCGGCGAGAAGAGCTTTCGCTACGGTTTCAGCTGTTGCATCGGGTATAGGCATTACCTCAGGCCATCTGGTAAAACGATCGATCGCTGTGAGGCAAAAACGATTTCCTGCGCATATGGGTAGTGGTCCGATGAGATCAATGTGCACATCCCTGAAGCGTGCATGCGGAAGCTTGTATGTTCCAAGAGGAGTAGAAACGTGTTTGTTGACTTTAGATCGCTGGCAAGCTAAGCAAGTTCGAGTCCATTCTCTGCAATCCTTGTTGATTCCTGGCCAAATGTACCTTTCAGTTATAAGTTTGATTGTGGCGTTGGCACCAGGGTGACTAAGCCCGTGAATATTTTCGAAGACTTGTTTTCGCAGCATTGGCGTGATATAGGGCCTTGGAGTCTGAGTGCTGGTATCGCAGTAGAGTTCAGTTCGACATTCTGGTATCCTGATCTTTTCTAGACGTAAAGATGTTTCACCGTCTAAAATCTGTTTTAGTTCTGGATCAGCATCTTGGGAGCGGGCTAGCACTGAATAGTCTATGGCAAACTCTATCTCTTCTACTCGTGACAGTGTGTCTGCGACTACGTTGTCCTTTCCAGAAATGTGTTGTATGTCGGTTGTGAACTGTGATATCAGATCTAGGTGTCGGAATTGTCTGGGCGAGCATTTGTCTTTACGAGTGTTGAAGGCAAAACATAAAGGTTTGTGATCCGTGTAGATGGTAAAGTCTTTGGCCTCTAACATGTATCTGAAGTATTTGATAGCTTCATAGATCGCTAGTAGCTCCCTGTCGTAGGGCGAATATTTCGTCTGGGCTGGTGAAAGTTTGCGGGAAAAGAACGCTAGTGGCTGCCATGCATGACCCTTTTGCTGTTGTAGGGCCGCTCCGATCGCAGTGTCTGATGCATCAGTAACTAGGGCGAGCTTACATTGGCTGTCAGGATGCGCAAGAAGTGTGGCGCGACATAAGCTATCTTTACATTCCTCAAAAGCTTTCAAGGTGGCACCAGAAAGATGTACTGGGTGAGAACCTTTGACAGATCCCGTCAGAAGAGCGTTAAGAGGAGTCTGGTGTTTAGCGGCACCCGGTATGAATCTTCGGTAGAAGTTGATCATTCCTAAGAATCTTCGCAATGATCTTACGGTCTTTGGTTCTGGAAATGATTTTATGGCTTCTACCTTTGTATCCAGTGGCTTGACTCCTTCGGCTGAAATGGAATATCCGAGGAAAGAGACTTCAGATACTCCGAAGCGGCATTTGGCGGTATTGATGATGACACCGTAGTCCCTGAGTCTGCCGAAGAGCTGGCGGAGGTGGTCTTCGTGTTCCTGTTCATTTTTAGAGAAGCAAAGAAAGTCGTCAATGTAAGGATAGATGAAGTCTAGACCGCGGGTCATCTCGTCGACGAAGCGTTGGAACGTCTGGCAAGCGTTGCGAAGGCCAAACGTCATGAACGGAAATTCATATAAGCCGAACGGGGTTGTTATGGCGCTCTTCTGGATGTCCTCATGGAAGATAGGTATCTGGTTGAAAGCCTTTACCAAATCAATGGTGGAAAAAATTCTACATTCTGTGATATTGTGTGTGCAGTCGTGAACGTGTCTCACCGGGTATTTATCCGGGATAGTCCGGGCGTTTAGAGAGCGATAATCGCCGCATGGCCTCCACTCATTATCCTTCTTCGGGGCTAGATGGAGTGGAGAAGCCCAAGGGCTTTCGGATGGACGGGCGATTCCTGCTTTAAGCATCGACTCGAATTCCTTCTTAGCTATTTGAAGTTTGTCAGGTGCAAGTCTACGAGGAGAAGATGACACTGGTGGGCCTGGTGTAGTCCTGATGTAATGAACAGTGTTGTGTTTTACCTCTTGATGCCGTCCGGATGGGCTAGTAATTTCTGGAAACTCGCTGAGTAGTTTATGGTATCTGATAGACCCGCCGCCTAGTGGTATTTTTATTGATGATATCGTGTTCGATGAGTTTACTAATTTACCTATAGCGTAGAGTGACGTCATGCTGTCTTGTAGACGCTGGTTGCGGATGTCGATGATCAGGCCGTAGTGTTTGAGAAAATCAGCTCCGATGATGGCCCTGGTTACATCTCCGACGATGAAGCGCCAGGGAAAATCGCGTCGTAATCCCAAATTCAGCTCGAGATTTGCATATCCATACGTGTTGATAGGCGTACCGTTAGCGGCGGACAGTTGAAAATCCGTTTTAGACCGTTGCTCTGGTAAGGCGGTTCGCGGATACACGCACACGTCGCTTCCCGTGTCTACGAGGAATCGTACTTTGGTCCGACGATCTACCACGAACAGGCGACCAGAGGAGTGGGGGCAGTCATCTGTCGCCATTACTGACCACCCCTGGCGTTTTCCGGATTTTTCCCGTGATCCCGGGAATTTCCCGAAAATTTTCTGGGGCTGTTTTCCCGGGATTCTGGTTCGTAGTCACACGGTTTTATACAATTCCTTGCATCACTGCCGAATTTGAAATGGTAGTAGCATTCCGGGAATTTGCGGTAGTTGGATTCAGATCTAGTCATTGATCGGCTGCGATCACGGCGCTGTGTAGAGCGAGATCGACGGTTCTGCGAGCTAAGCTGCGATGATAAATTTTGCAATTGCTTACGTAACTCAGCGATTTCTCGAGCCATGGTGTCCATGTTGGATCCGGGGACTGCTTGAGCTGCTGCGACTTGAGGTGAAGGAGTGGCGATGTCCTGTATTTTGTCGGCCAAATCAGCAAGAACCTCTAGCGACGATGTAGGTTGTCCGGCGATCACGGTTTGGATGTTTTGCGGCAGGCGGCTGGTCCAGATGGTCTTCACGAACTCTTCAGGTACACTGGGTCCAGCTAAGCTCTGTAGGTGGCGAAGAAACTGTGATGGTCTCCGCTCTCCTAATTCTTCGTGCATCAGTAGCTGTTTAACTTTTTTATCGTGCGAAGCGCTAAGTCTTTTGATAAGCTCCGATTTGAGTTTCTCGTACTTATCTGTGGCTGGTGGTGAGATGATGATATCTTTCACTTCCTTTGAGAATTGATGGTCGAGTTGTCCAATGACGTAGTTAAATTTCGTGGTATCGGACGTGATGCCGGAGATTGCGAATTGTCCTTCTACTTGAGCGAACCATATTTCCGGTTCGTCGGGCCAAAATGGCGGCACTCTAACTCCGACTCGAAACAACTCTGCGGGCTTCTGATCTTCCCCGCGCTCCTTTTCCGTTGCCATCGTGCGTCAGCGTGTAGTTTTCAGAGGGGTCACCAATATAGCTGCGGGAGATTCGAGTGTACCTAGGTAGGTAGGTATGTATAGGTACAGCCAAATACGAGTTGTTGCGGTTACAGTTTTAATAAGTAGGTAATACACGGCACAAAGTTCGTAAGTAGGTAGGTACAAAGTCAATTAATAATATCACCAAAACCAGCACAGTTCACGTTCGGTAATGAGGGATCGCGGCGAGTTTTCGCGGGCGCGTCGTTGCGCAGAGAGGCGTGCGGTCGGCTCCAAGTTCTATAACCACTGCCTGTTCATCCGTTCGTTCGTTCCGTCTGTCCGCCTCCTTTTGTTGCCGGTCGCGGCCGCGCGGTGGCGCGAGCGCCGCGGCGCAGTGGCGTGTAGTGGGGTGATATCTCAGGGCCGCACTAAGGATTTTGGCAGGACCGTATTAAGTATGGAGATAGGTTTCCGGGATTTCATATGTTGATATAATTTGTCCTTTTTCGGTTATCAAGACATGTAGAGCTGCACGCCACAAGCTTTTTGAAAAAATGTGATGTTCACAACGTAAATAGATACAAGAAACAAAAACATCCTGCACAATCTGCACATCTCATCATATACATAGATTACGAAAGGTAGGGAAATTATTTATGGGTAATTGCGTACGTTTATATAACAAGCTTCCGTCTGAAGCAACTGTGCTCCTTATTCGTAAATTTAAACAGTAGGTACATAAAACGAAATCTTATCACGAAAGCTTTTTACTCCTACATCAATGATGTAAATGCTTTCCCGGATGTCGCGCAGTTCCGAACTGACAATAGTACCTAGGTATATATAGAAAATAATGTTTATCTTATTTAGTCTTATATAAATATTGTCGATGAGTTTAGATACAGGCATATAATGATGTACTTTTATTATTAGTTTCTAGTTTATATAGACACTAACTAGTGGTTTATTTTCCACTTCTTCCACAAGTAGACAAACAATGAAGTGGACAAAATGAATAAAACATTATTTCTTATTTGATTATAAGTAATTACTATTTATAAACCTGTTAATAGTATTAAAATTTGACTTGTCTAAGTCTTGTAAACCTAAAAAAATATTATTAATAGATTAAGTTATTTCACTATTTTGTTTATCACCTTACGACTAATAGAATCTGTAATGCTATTTCTAAATAAAAAAAACTCACTTATGTTTTATATGCGGAAGCCTGGATGTTTAGATGTTTGGATAAATGTTTGTTACCTCACGCCTAAACTACTGATTGGGCTGAAATTTTTGTATAATAATTGCATAAATACATGTTCTAGGCCTGAAATAAAATATAGACTACTTTTCATCCCATTAATCAGTTCCCATGGAATAGAAATAACGTTAAACAAAACGTGAGTAGCCGCGGGCAGAATCTAGTAAACAAATAAAAAAAGTAGATACCTTTACCCTGACCTTAATCTGAAACGGTATGAATCATAAGTGACAGTAAATGACCCAATTGATTTGCTAATTCTGCGTGTGTTGAAACGTGCGTGTCCCAAAAGTTTTTTGTTTGGTAACAAAGAACATACATTTTAACACGTGTTTTAACAACACTTAAGGAAAACTTAACGGGAAACCCCAAAACTTAGTCAGCATCTGGGACCACAACTTCATACGGCATACTAACCATTCAGAAATTTTATGTAGAAAGCTGTTATTAATATTATCATAATGAAATTTTGGTCTAGGCAAGAAATCGTTTGAAAGGGAACAAATGGGGCCCCTAAGTGTCCAATAAAAGTTCCCTTTGGGGTTGATATGATCACGTACTATCATGAAATGAAATGTTATGTGCTTTAAAAAACGAGGACATAAAAATTGGATACCACGACAACAATACCTCCCTTTTGTTTTATATTTCAGTTCAGTCAGTAACTTACAAGAAGGCAATATATTTCGTAAATAACATCGGATTGTACCTACCGCTTCCTTTCTATTTTTTTACGATGGTAATGGTAAACAAGAAGTTAAGTAGTTAGTTCTTGAAAGGTTTAGGTAGTAAATAATAAATAATGCTAGACACTTCACACAGCATTCTCTAGCCCAAAGCTAAGCAGAGCTTGTGTTATGGGTAGTACTAGATAACTGATATACATAGATAATACATTACATAGATAGATATTTTTGATTATACATATCCAAAACGACCTCAGTGGCGCAGCGGGCGAGAGTCTGCCTGCGACGCAAGAGGTTGCGGGTTCGATCCCCGCCTCGGAACAATTTGTGTACGATCTGCAGAAATTTGTTCCGTTGGTCTGGGTGTTTTCTATGTATAATAAAAAATATCTATCTATGTGATGTATAATATTACGTATATCAGTTATCTAGTATCCATAACACAAGCTCTGCTTACCTTGGGACTAGATAATGCTGTGTGAATTGTCCAGCATTATTTATTTATTTATTTTAAAACACCCGGAACTAATACCCGCAGATCGTACAAATATTTGTCCCAAGGCGGGAATCGAACCCGCAACCTCTTGCGTCGCAGGCGGACCTTCGCCCACCGCGCCACAGAGGTCGTCAAAAAGTGTAGTAGATTTATGATCTAAGCTCATAAAACAACCCGTATCCGTCTTCATGACTCGGTCACATGACCCAGGTTTTGAGTCGCGTTCGCCGGAAACTGGTAGATATGTAATCCGGTAACATGCGAAAGAAAACACTCGTCCGAGTTATATAGTACCCGTATTCAGTGACATCTTGTGGCAGGATATAATAATAATAAATGTTTATTTCGTTATCTTATAATTTATACATAGGTATATGTTTTGGAGTCCCCCTTTAAGCAAAATTGCTTGTAATTGGAGATTGGAGGACACCGCTCTTACCAGAAATATTAACAGTTTATAAGGTGCAGTAACAGATATTTAACTAAATAAAAAGTATAGTAAATTAAAACTATACAAAACTATGCTATACCATACAAAACAATACAATAAAAGCGGATATAGAAGCGAAATTTTTGAGTTATATTTCGCTCTATTCCATTCTAATGCACCGAGCTACCAAACGCTAAACCATAGTTTATTAATTCTAGGGTTTATACTACATCTAGGTACTCAGAAAGTTAAATATTCATTAATATTCCGTTCCAAAAATAACCTAGAAAGTTCATCAATGCAAGCGTACTAAAAAGCACGACAGAAAACTCTATGGAATTTCATTTCTCACGTATTTAGTGGGAGAGAAAAGTGTATGGGAATCCATATCTAACGTGTAATTTTTATTTAATTTCTGAAATAGCAACCGGTAACTATGGTTATTTTCAATTTAGGCCAAACGACAAAAAGTGTTTACTCCGAATCCTGTCGATGGAATCCGCTGTATAATTTGGCCTCCTCCGTAAGTAGGTAAGTACTATTCGGAACAATAATTGAAAAAAAACAGCAGTGAAAATCATACTACCACAGATTTATAAGTATAGTACTAAAGTACATACTACTTACATAGATTTAAATCGTTAGATAGGCCCCGACACCAAAAACTGTGGCTTTGTTTTTGAATGTGTGCGTTAACAAAATGCCGACGCACGCACACTAATGTGTAGTCAAAAAAATCGTGTTTCTGCCATTGTACTTATCTGTTGCTATTACCATTTCGTGTGTAATTGTATTGCACACACTTTTCTGAAAAAAGTATGCACTTAGATGCCCTGAAATCGAAAATGTTTGAATGTGTGCGTCAACATGGCGTCCAAAAACTGTGCAATTTGTGTAGAAGGTACGGTCCGGTAAGTAGTTAGAAATAGTGTTTTTTGCCAATAAACCTAATTATTATTATTACCATTTCGTTTACAATTGTATTGCACTGACTTCTGTGAAAACATAAAGGTCTTATTTATATCCTGAAATCGAAAACGCGTCTGTCTAAAACGTGTGCAATCTACACACAACAAGTGTACTGAGAAAATAGTGTCATCTCTTTTTCTCCCACATTAGTTGCAAACACTACTTTCTCTTTCGTGCACTCGCCGTTTAAATTTGTTATTATAGACAGTGCGGAAGGAAAAATAAAAGTTTTTAAATCAAATCGCAATACTTACGAGTGAAAAGTTACACCTCTGGCTTTATTAGTGTTTCTAGAATTGTTGTTGCACTTTAGAAAGGCACACGATGGCATTTTGTGACACTAAACTGCTCGCAAACGTTCTTTACAACACGTCCGGCTAACACTGTGTTTGGATGTGCACTGATTCCAGGTTAGTGAGCCTCACTCTCTTCGACCGTGGAACAACACAGCGCGGTCTCACTGCGGTAAGGGCCTATCTAACGATTTAAATCTATGACTACTTATACATAAGCCGTTTTTGAGAACGGTCGTGTGTACGCTAGCTTGATCGTTATGCTGGCGTACCCACAAACAATGGTCATTATTTCTTAAACCAAGCAGGCACTATTTATTTTACTTTTGCACTGATTATACTCTATTTATACGCTATTTATTAGGCATAACAACAAACTCGAATTCGGTTATGTGTACGCTACCATCACGGACACATTATATTGTGTACGATTTTCACATAATTCGAGTTTACAATTTCAATTTACACGAGTGATTTTGAAGATCTTTCCTCGTGTGTGTAGTTCACTCGGGAGAAACTGCGAATCCTACCTCGTGTGTTTAAGTGACCCCAAATGTCACACTCGATAGAAATCAGGCACGTTCTCGCCTAGCTATACAATGTACTATACAGGATGGTTTTTTGAGAAGGGCGGTGATGGCCAAGTTCGAAACCACGAGAGTTAGGGAAAAGTCGTGAAAGGAGTCATGCCCTCGATTTATAAGAAAACAATAACTGCATATTTATTTTTTTCAAAAATCTTTTACTTTTGACGGAAATGGAACCGAATGATTTTTTTTTTAAATTAGGTACACCCTGTATTATTGAACTAATGGAGTCTGTTGCTGATAAGAATCAATCTTTGCAAATAAATGTTTCACTAAAAATGAATGGAGTCTTGCGACTCCTTTCAGGACTTTTCCCTAACTCTCGTGGTTTCGGTCTTGGCCATCACCGCCCTTCTCAAAAAAACCACCCTGTATAGTTCCAGCTTTTTTCCACTCTGATCCATAGGGTGATCCCGGGTGGATTAGTTTCCATTCGTGTTCTGTTCCAAAGCTGTAGATTTAACTTAGCCCGAGCTGTAGGCCTACAGCTTAGCAATAAATGAGTTGCCGTAAGAAGAAAGTAGAGTGGACAGGAACTTATCTTAAGAGTTTCTCAGGAGCGCAGAGAAACTTTATCTTAAGAGTTTCTCAGGAGCGCAGAGAAAGAGCGTGAGAAAGATAAGTAAGTAAAACGTTCCTTGAGATGAAATGTTTACTCACCTTTGTACGTCGTGTTTGGTTTCTACAATAGCCGTAATGGCGACTAACGAACCAACAATGCTGTGATAACGTTTCATACGAAGAATACCTCCATCAAGCTCGAGTTACACAATATGAAGGTACATACATACCTACTTACTTTGACGACCGATGTGGCGCGGTGGGGGAAGCTCTGCCTGCGACGCAGAAGGTTGCGGGTTCGATTCCCGCCTCGGGACAAATGTGTGTACGATCTGCAGACATTTGTTCAGGGTGTTCTGGTCTTCATAGACGTAAACTAAGATGACTATAAATATAAATACTTCAATAAATAATGCTGGACAATACACACAGCATTATCTAGCCCCAAGCTAAGCAGAGCTTGTTATGGGTACTAGATAACTGATATACTTAATATAATGCAATACATAGATAGATATTTTTTATTATATATAGAAAACGACCAGAACACCCTGAACAAATGTCTGCAGATCGTACACACATTTGTCCCGAGGCGGGAATCGAACCCGCAACCTCCTGCGTCGCAGGCAGACCATCGCCCACCGCGCCACAGAGGTCGTCAATATATACTATACTTGTCCACAGACTTGATCAGTAGCACAGATTTGTAAGTACCTATAGTAGGTTAGGTACCTAGTAAAAATCAGTAGGTTGGTACCTAAGTACCTATAGACAAGGTAGAACCCATAATATACTAATCTCATAATCTTCAACTCCTACGACAATGTCGAGGGTATAAATAGCAGTATCATGAAAGAATTTCTGTTTCACAAACAACCCATTAACTTCGGGTTGTTGAAAGTAATTCGAGGTGAGATAAATTCTCTAATTAGGTTCCGGCGCTCAACGCTCCGATAAATATCGTTCAAGAGTAGAGTAATACTGATGAAACTGGCTCGTTATAAAGTTTACAATAGGTACTGATGAAGTTTTAAGTTGCTTTTACTTAGGTTTTGTTTTCTTGCAAACTTGGTGGTATAAAAAAAGTTACTTACTTAACTTTCTAATCTCAAATCTCGTGCACTTGACATTGATAGAGCGGTTATTTATACTCTTTGAATAGAGCAATCAACTGATTTGAATGAAGATCTTTCCGTAATCTTTTATCTTATTAATTATAAACAGATCGAAGCAACGACGCGTGACCGAGAGCTGGTGAGTATCTGGCGCAGCGCATCAGCATTGCCTGCCATACAGCGGGGCATTGCAGCCAGCGTCTTAAGGATGCTTCCGACTGGTATTGATATGGATCAGTTGACTTACCTATAGATTGTTTGCAACAGTCTGCAGTTAGCTCAATTGTTTCATTTGTAAATACAAGTTGTAATTTGTTTCTATTATTTGATTGTAATTCTCTTTGTTAATGAAGACCATTATGTATGAAACTAAAAACATTATCAAAGATACAATCGTATTTGAAAGTAAAGCGCAGTTGAAAATGAATAATAATGGTCCACTGCTGGATGCAGGCCTCCCCCTCCTGATTTTTATCTCTTGGGGGGGGGGGGTAATACTCATAGTCCCCACGCGCTGGCTAGACACTATTTCTTATTTGTCAAATCAAATATCAAATATCAGTAACTTTAAAAACACGTTTATATATAGTAATTATTATCAAATAAGAAACAAGGTGTTATTGATTTTGTCCACTTAAATTTTTTGTCCACACTAGTGGAAGAAGTAGAAAATAAACACTAGTATATATGACTTACAAACTAACACTTTGTTTATAATTTTATTAGTAGTATAACATGTGACTAGTCTTAATTTGTAAGCCCAAAGAAATTATTAACTTTTGACTTCGTTACCGAGGTGCTGGCTGGCAAATTCAAATGTCTTGGCGGGCCTGGGTTTGGCCGGCCTTGTGCTATAGAACATAGAACACGGACAAATAAACGTTCATTTTCAGAATTAACTCTTAGATACTTTCAGTCGAATGCTTGTGTACGAACGTTAGTAAGCACCAAAAAGAATTTTCAACACATAATTTTTTTCATGATTGACCACGAAATTTTTACTAGAACCAAATTACCTAAATTTGAAGCGAACTTAATTTTTCTTAAAATTCCCCTTGCCCAGAACAAAGAACACGGACAAATAAACGTGCATTTTCAGCTTTGTTACCCACAGTCGAATGCTTAGGGTCTGGGGACATTAGTAAGCAAAGCACCAAAGAGAATTTTCAACAGGGGTTGCACACTTGGGAAAGCGCCTAATCAAATGTTTTTATATGGAAATTTATTGCCGAAGGGGAGACAGACTGCACAAGCGAGTGAGTAAAAGCTACCTATCGACGAATAACACTCGAAAAATGTTTATTTCAACGACAGCGTTAACGCAGTTACGACCTCTGTGGCGCGGTGGGCCAATGTCTGCCTGCCACGCTGAGTTTGCGGGATCGATTTCCGCCTTAGGACATGTTCCGGGTGTTCTTTTCGTTTTGAATGGATAGTAAAACAAGATTCGCCAAGTGCGAGTGTAACTCGCGCGCCGAGGGTTTCAAACATTTGCCAATTATTTGGACAATCAATTTTCTGAAATATTTTAAAAAGTATGAAACTTACAGAAATTTCAAAAAGTGTTTTGAAATGGTCAAAACGATACCTTTCATTTGATACCCCACATGGGTAGGTACCCCTTTTTGAAAAAAAATCCCCTTTTTTGACCATTTTTCAAAAAATATTTTTATTACAGACTTCTCTATATTTTTCCTGTAAAATATAGATTGATATCTACAAACGCCTAATACATTGTACATGGATCGGTCTTCAATCTTCGGAGCTAGGGGGGGGGAATGGTCAATTTTCCGTCTTTTTTTGAAATATTTCAAAAAGTATGAAACTTACAGAAATTTCAAAAAGTGTTTTGAAATGGTCAAAACGATACCTTTCATTTGATACCCCACATAGGCAGGTACCCTTCCTTTTGAAAAAAAATTCCCCCCCTTTTTGACCATTTTTCAAAAATTATTATTATTACAGACTTCTCTATATTTTTCCTGTAAAATATAAATCGATATCTACAAACGCCTAATACATTGTACATGGATCGTTCTGCAATCTTCGGAGCTAGGGGGGGGGGGAATGGTCAATTTTTCGTCTTTTTTTGAAATATTTCAAAAAGTATGAAACTCACAGAAATTTCAAAAAGTGTTTTGAAATGGTCAAAACGATACCTTTCATTTGATACCCCACATAGGTAGGTACCCCCCCTTTTGAAAAAAAATCCCCCCCCTTTTTGACCATTTTTCAAAAACTATTATTATTACAGACTTCTCTATATTTTTCCTGTAAAATATAGATCGATATCTACAAACGCTTAATACATTGTACGTGGATCGGTCTGCAATCTTCGGAGATAGGGGGGGGGGAAAGGTCAATTTTTCGACTATTTTTGAAATATTTCAAAAAGTATGAAACTTAAAGAAATTTCAAAAAGTGTTTTGAAATGGTCAAAACGATACCTTTCATTTGATACCCCACATAGGCAGGTACCCCCCCTTTTGAAAAAAAATTCCCCCCCTTTTTGACCATTTTTCAAAAACTATTATTATTACAGACTTCTCTATATTTTTCCTGTAAAATATAGATCGATATCTACAAACGCCTAATACATTGTACGTGGATCGGTCTGCAATCTTCGGAGATAGGGGGGGGGGAAAGGTCAATTTTTCGACTATTTTTGAAATATTTCAAAAAGTATGAAACTTACAGAAATTTCAAAAAGTGTTTTGAAATGGTCAAAACGATACCTTTCATTTGATACCCCACATAGGCAGGTACCCCTCCTTTTGAAAAAAAATTCCCCCCCTTTTTGACCATTTTTCAAAAACTATTATTATTACAGACTTCTCTATATTTTTCCTGTAAAATATAGATCGATGTCTACAAACGCCTAATACATTGCACATGGATCGGTCTGCAATCTTCGGAGCTAGGGGGGGGGGAATGGTCAATTTTTCGTCTTTTTTTGAAATATTTCAAAAAGTATGAAATTTACAGAAATTTTAAAAAGTGTTTTGAAATGGTCAAAACGATACCTTTCATTTGATACCCCATATAGGCAGGTACCCCTCCTTTTGAAAAAAAATTCCCCCCCTTTTTGACCATTTTTCAAAAACTATTATTATTACAGACTTCTCTATATTTTTCCTGTAAAATATAGATCGATGTCTACAAACGCCTAATACATTGTACATGGATCGGTCTGCAATCTTCGGAGCTAGGGGGGGGGGAATGGTCAATTTTTCGTCTTTTTTTGAAATATTTCAAAAAGTATGAAATTTACAGAAATTTCAAAAAGTGTTTTGAAATGTACAAAACGATACCTTTCATTTGATACCCCATTTGCCTTCCTAGGTCTCTTTTGAAATTTCAACATCAAAATTTGTACTGAAAATATTCATTTTCATTTTTCATTTATTTATATATTTTTTTCTTAAAATCAGTAATGGCGCACGAAATGTATCATTATTTCAAATTTCAAGTTAATAGCTGCAGTAGTTACTGAGATATTCAAGAAAGAGCGGGGACGGACAGAGCGAGACCATAAGGGTTTCAAAACCGATCTTTGAAACCCTAAAAACATCTATCTTGTACTGTATTGTATTATGTATATCAGTTATCTAGTACTCACAACACAAGCTCTGCTTGGCTTGGGGCTTGATAATGCTGTGTGAATTGTCCAACATCAATTCTGCTTCGCACGGGTACTATATAATGCATGCATTATACATATAAACCTTGCTCTAGAATCATTCTATCTATTAAAAAAACCGCATCAAAATCCGTTGCGTATAGTTTTAAAGATCTAAGCATACATGACAGGCATACAGGAGGAAGCGACTTTGTTTTATACTACGTAGTGATAAACCGTCAAACTCTGTACGTTGCTTTGTTTTGATACTTTCTCTTCGTGTGCGTGACGTGTTACCCTCAGGCCTCATCTGAAATTGTATTTTTATCACAATAAATTAACAAGATTCACTGATGAATCTGTTACAGTCAAATTTAACAAGTTCAAACCCGATTCTTAATCTCGACTTAAAAAACCTCGCTAGCTCGCTTCTTCTATAAATTTATACGTACCTAATTCTTTTTATTAGGTACATTGACAAGGGCGACTACTGAGTGAAGTATGAATCCCTTCTCGATCGAACCCCTACAGATAAGAGTGGTTGTGATGGAGGACAAATCATATTTTGGCGACTTGCCAATATCTTCGTGAGCCCTATTGTGCGTGCTCTGAGCCTACGCACTTTCTTCAATGTTAGGGACACTTCAAGGTCAATGTGGCCTTCATCTCCTCTCATCTTGTAATGGAGTCCTTTATTTTGGATTTTGGTGTCTAATTTTGTTTTATTTGTTTATAAAAAGAACGTTTAACATTTGTTAAAGGTTTAAAGATATTTATTGACTATTTGAAATTATGTGGATTGAAAAAACTATTTCATTTAAAACTAGCAGCGCCTCGCGGTTTCACCCGCGTAGTTCCCGTTCCCGTGGAAATTCCGGGATAAAACATAGACTATGTCACTCCCTGAAAAGTAAGCTTTCTAATGGTGAAATTTTTTTTGAAATCCGTTTAGAAGTTTTTGAGTTTATTCGTTACATAAAAAAAACATATCTTTACTCTCTTTAATATTAGTGTAGATTACTTACCTAAAAATTGTTGCTATCGAAAGTGTTATTATAGAGAGATAGTGAATTCGCCACATACCTAATAATTAGTTTTGTTAGTAATAATATAAGATTTGTTTTGTTAAGTTATTTATTACTAGTTTTTACCCGCGGTTTCGCACGCGCTTTTCAAGTAGCCTACGTCTGTCCCCGAGATAACATTTACCTCCCTGCAGTCTATAAGATCCGTCAGTCGTTTAGGCATCAAAATATACCGCACAGACAGACAGAGTTACTATCGAATTTATAATTAGTATGGATCACAGATGGATTAGTCAGCTGTGCTTAGCTGGGGGCTTGATTATGTTGCCGTGTGAATTGTCCAACATTATTTATTCATTTGTTTTGGTACTCTAAGACATGCAAAGCTTTATCTTACGATATATGAGGATTGTTAAAACATGTACTTAGGTTTTTATTACCAACACCTATAAGTACAACAGTTTTACAATAAATATTTCCGTCTGGTTTTTGCCAGATCACTCTAGTCAGGCAAATTTGTTAAATATTTTCTTATCTCCGAGCACCATTTCGCGCTGTAAAAGCTCTCTACATTATTTCCAAGTGTTGCTGACTTATTGTGTAGGTACCTAGGTAGGTACTATACCCATATTTTGGAGTAAACAACTACCCACGAAATTATTGATCACTCTATCATAAATTTTCTCTTGTTATAGATAGAACGTGACAAAAAAAGAGCTGTTATTCCGAACACTGGGGAGATAAAGTCAAGGTAGACGACAGGATCCCGATCAACGCATTAACAAAAGGATCTGAGAAAGTTCGTTCACTCGAAGGGCTGAGAGGCGGACGGTCGCGCGTGATGTGCCGGCCCTCGATAGTGCCAGCCACGTCCCTCGTGGTGCGATAACCGACCTCCACCAGAGCCGAACAAGTGCCAAGACTGCCGAGGCGAAGCCCGAGTTTCGATTTCATCGGCTCTCACTCCGTCGTCGCACGTGCGTTGCACCAGACGCGCCGCGCCGCGAGAGCGAGAGGCCGCATCCTGCGTGCGAGACAAGTGATGCAATCTCTTTGATCGCATTCGAACTGTGCGCTCGTCAGGTGTTTCTTTTTAAATTTTGACGTTTCTGCCATGCCGATCGGGAATGCGTGAATTGTGAATGTAAATAAATAAAAGTGGTTTTAATTTCTTTGATTTAATAAAATAAACAGATCGTGATTGTGAAAGTTCAGTGGGTTTATATTATAGTGCAATATGACGTCGAGATCCCGAGAGAAGGTGGCTGCAGCGTTCAAGAAGTTGTTCCGGTCTCCGGAGAAGATAGACAATGATGGAGCAGGGCCCAGTGGGTCCCCAGCACGAAGGGGCCTGCTCAGGCGGCACAGGTAAGCCATATTAATAGCAAATATTATCTAAGTTCCGCAGCAATGCTCTATGCATCCAAAAGATCAACTGAATAAGAGCGTGGGCTTAAGAGCTTAGAGTTTTAGAATTTCTTAATTCGCAATTGATTTTGTGGTACCGTAAATTGCTCAGTATTAAAACTTGCGTAATCAAAAACTGCAAATCGTCCTACAATACGTATGCCACGCGCCTGTTGTGCCTATAACACGCACGAGGTAGGGCGCAAAAGGTTTAGGTAAATGGTAGATAAATATGTCACTAATTTAGTTGGTTATGCAAAAAACGTGAAATTTATGCGTAAAAGAGGAACCAACAAACCCTATCGGTATTGTTATTCTCATTAAGTGAGTGTGTTTCGTGTTCTTGAGTGGAGACCGCGACTCGACAAACGTAGTGTAGGACGCCCTCCGACCAGGTGGGATGACGATTTGCGAAAGACTGCTAGCAGATGCTGGATGCGGCAAGCTGAAGACAGGGCGCTATGGCGCTCATTAGGGGAGGCCTATGTCCAGCAGTGGACTGATGTTGGCTGACGATGATGATGATTCTTATTAAGTTATTACGTATCGTGCTTAAGCTCTCGCACTCGGGGTAATTAATTTCTTGAACACTATCACATTTTATTTAGGTATTTCGTAGCAAGTAGAATAGGTACCTACGTTGTAGCCAATTTGGGTTACAAATTTTCTCCATCATCTTTATCGATAAAGCTTTGAAAAAAATACTATAAATCATCTATGGCATACAGTGCAGATCACCTTCTTTTCGAAAATGAAAAGAAACTATTTTTAATACCAGAAATAATTGTGTAAAGTACCTACCTAGCACCTGTTTTCTTAGTTTTTACAATTTATCTCCTAATCTATCAACACAAGATTTTTTTATTTTCATAACCATATTAGGTAAATAGAATAATACCCAGGGCACCTACAGCTTATTTTTGCAACCAATGTCCTAAATAATAGATAATCAGCAAAAACTTGATTTTTGAGCTTACGCCCGCTCTGTCGCGCGTAATATTCACAAAATGGCGTCATATATCGCCCCCTTAAGAACATCACAAATACTTTATGTAGTCTCGTCTATGTACTTGTATCAATGGAGATTGATGAGCGCGGGGACGACTCGACCATTGTAACATTGATTTCAACAACATACTATGTTTGATAATAAAGTGTCGTGCGTCACGTAGGTACTTAGATATTTGATGGATCATCATCATCATCGGCCTATACTGGTCCACTGCTGGACATAGGCCTCCCAAAATGAGCGCCATAGCGCCCTGTCTTCAGCTTGCCGCATCCAGCATCTGCCAGCAGTCTTTCGCAAATCGTCATCCCACCTGGTCGGTGTCCTACACTACGTTACACTAAGTAAGTCGCGGTCTCTACTCAAGAACACGTTTACCACAACGGTTGTCGGTTCTTCTCGAGATATGGCCAGCCCACTGCCACTTCAGCTTGCTAATCTTTTGAGCTAATGTCGATAACCTTGGTTCTCTGTCGGATGTATTCGTTGCGAATCCTATCCTTCAGAGAAACTCCGAGCATAGCTCTCTCCATAGCTTGCTGGGCGACTTTAAACTGGTGGACCAGCCTTACCGTGAGTGTCCACGTCTCAGCTCCGTAGGTCATGACGAGTAGGACGCACTGATTGAACACTTTCGTTTTCAAACATTGCGGAATGGATGACGAGAAGACTCGACGTAGTTTCCCGAACGATTTGATGGATCAAGTGGTTATAATAACCAGTTAATTATAATCACCAGTTTATAGTTCGGAGACTTAGGTCCTTATTATGAGTGGTTGCTCAGTCATCGATATATGCTTGAGTAACGATCTGAAAAAAATAAATCAAATCAAATATTCTTTATTTCCATACTGTAGACTAACCCCCGAATACTCAAACGCAGCTCACATTTAAGGCGCATACCCCACCCAAAGTGGCGCCGCCGCCGCCATGCGCCACCTAATTTATCTTATTATTCCGTATAACAAAGGAGTTTTCAAAAATCCATCATCCAGTTTGTGATATATCATAAGCTTTTTTAATGCCTCTGTGTTAAACGGTAACCTCTCCGTTCACACTCTGTAATAGTTTTATTCTATTTAGTTTAGGCAGAGATAAGAAAATAGATTTTGGTGGCCACCAAGGGCAACTTCGTATCTCTGCCAAAACTAAATAGTCTAAACTAAATAGAATAAAACTATTAGCTAGTTTGGGTGGGGTATGCGCCTTAAGCTCGTCTTAAGTCGCGGTTTTTTTGACATAATTTAATGAAAATGTTTCAAAAAATCGTTTAAGCACGTCTCAGCTTAAACCTGAGATGCGTTTGAGTATTCGAGGGTTAGAACCTTTCTGTGCAAAAAGGCTTACTACAAAATATCAGATTATCTAGAAGATAAAATTAATAACAATTAACAAGCTAAAGGTTTCTTTGCCGCTTCTTTACTTTAGTCGACATACCGAAGTAACAGAAATCTACGTTTTGCTTAGGGCTAGATAATAATTGTCCAGCATTGTTGTTATTATTAAATTATACTCAGATAACAGAACACACCAACCCGGAATCCATTAAGATCAACGATACAACATTCAAGTTCAAAGTTACACTACATATGTTAATTTACACAACCTTTTATTGAGAAATTAAACTTTGTACCTAGCATATTGATAGCACACGTTGTAAACAATAATAACGTAAATTATCCTAAATATGTAACGATAACAATACTCAGGAAATTATCAATAAAATTTACACAGTATCCACCTACCTACATTGGTATTACAACTAGTAGGTACATTGATATTACAAGAGTGGTTCGTAACAGCTTTGTAGATATTAACATAGATTCGTAACTGATCTGAATTCTTAATTGTGCTGTATAACATTGAACAATACAATACAATACAATATATTTATTAATAACATAATGTTATAAGTCGCGTACTACAGTTGCAGTTGGTTCTATAGTACCTACCGACTATTAAATATTTTATAAAAAAATTCAGGAAATAGGTAATACTAAAATAAATTATAAAAATTAATTATTCATTTCATTATACATTCAACAAATAATAGGCAGTTCGTAGAACTCATTGATTGAGTAAAACGAACCTTCTATAAGCCACTTGCGTAGTCTCGATTTAAGGCGCATACAGCACCTAAACTAGCGCCACCACCTTCTTTATGTTATTATTCTGTTTAACAAAGGAATTTTCAAAAATCCTTCTTCCAGTTTGTGATACCTATCATAAGATTTTTTTTAATGCCTCTGTAATAGTTTTATTCTATTTAGTTTAGGAAGAGATACGAAGTTGCACTTGGTGGCCACCAAAATCTATTTTCGTATCTCTTCCTAAACTATATAGAATAAAACTATTACAGAGGCATTAAAAAAAAGCTTATGATAGGTATCACAAACTGGAAGAAGGATTTTTGAAAATTCCTTTGTTAAACGGAATAATAACATAAATTAGGTGGCGGCGCCACTTTGGGTCCGGTATGGGCCTTAAAGGCCGTCGTGGAGGTTGCATCCCCGCGGACTGTGTCCGGCAGCCTGTTATAAACAGAGGGGCCCATGACGTAGGTACACGGACCTCTCTCTACTACGACTAGGAGATGGGCTAGCTTATTGCTGCGGAGAGCACGGGTGGTGTTTACGCCTCTACGTTTGAAAACGTCGATGTTTCGTCCAAACTCACATTTTATGATCTGCTCTCTTCAGGCTGTTAAAAAGTAAACTTATACTTTTCAGCTCTTATAGTCTTTTAGTAAGTAGTACTAAAGTTTTGTTTTTGATATTGAGATGTTTAGGTGTAAAAAAAGTACCTACCTATGTATATACTTACACAGGGTGGCTTTTAGAGATGGGAGTGTATCGCCAAATGAGTTAGCGAAAAGTCGTGCAAGGAGTAATGAGAAAGCAAAAACTGGATCTCAGGGACTAGAAAATTCCACTTTTATTTAATCTTTATCGTTTTACAGGAAATCGAACAGTATGATTTTCCAAAAACAATATCACACACACTGTATTTTTAAACAAACGGATTCGGTTGCTAATAGGATCGATTTTCGCAAAGAATTTTGTAATTGAATATGAAAGGAAATGGCTATTTTATACAATTTTTGCGGAGCATCAATGTATTTTTTTAAAATAATCTTTTCAAACTTGGTGTGCTTGCCACTAGGATACTTAATCTATATTTTAATGGGGTTTAACAACAGCAAAACGTCTATTCCAAATAACTTTTGGAATCTTTCAGAAAAAAAAACATTCGAAATTTTCCTGAAATAACGAATAAAGGAAATACACGTTACAGCTTTTATTTTCTCATAAATTGAACTCATGATTCCTTTCACGACTTTTCTATAACTTAGGCAATAGTTTCATATCTTATAGACACGCTGTAATACTTAAAAAATAACAATCAATCAATAGAAACAATTAAAAATAGTATTTACAATTGAAATAGTTGAGCTAACACAATGTTGCAAACAATCTACCGGTAGCTAACTGATCCATATCAATACCAGTCGGAAGCGTGCCCAAGACACTGGCTGCATTAAAACTTTTAAAACGGAATATTTACCGTTATTAGATTTTTCAGTTTTCCAATATTTTTACTGGCTGCATTGCCCCGCTGTATGGTAAAGGCAATGCTGATGCGCTGCCAGATACTCAGAAACCAGCTCTCGGGTCACTCGCGCTTCGACCAGACGATCAAATATTATTTTTAAGCCCGGATAGCCTCGTTACCCCACGATATCTAATTATTGCATCAAGTTAGAATTACTTATTGCTACTTTAAAATTGCTGTTGTTTTATCAGGATACCCAGCGCTGAATTATAAGATCAAGGAGACTGATTCACAGCACGCACTACCTTCACGACTAGGTACTTTGATTAATTTAGAGCAAACTCGTGCATACATCCACTTAATAGCTCAATTTACTCATAACTTAGGTAGGTAAATAATGCTGAACAATTCTCACAGCATCATTTAGTCAAGCTAAGCAGACAAACTCTGCTTAACTTGGGCTTACCTTATTTTGGGTACTACATTGATATTTTCATACAGATTCTGCCCGCGGCTTTGCTGGCGCTTTTCCGGGATAAAATATAGGCTATGTCCGTCCCGGGGATACCGTCTAACAGGATTCGGCCGTATAGGCGTGAATAGGTAAAAGACAGACAGAGTTACTTTCGAATTGATAATATTTTTTTATCGATTATACTAGACTTCTACCAAGATTATTTAAATTTCCAAGTTTCTGTGTATGATTTTAATAGTTTTTCAAATTAATTTCATAGTTGTTTGTTATTTTATCGTTTGATAAAATATACTAAGAGTGAAATAAGGTAGCGTGTACCTTTGAGAATAATTTAATACTTGAATATCGCTTCAAGTATTAATTATTCTCAAAGGACGAAGTAAGTACGAGCGGGCGCAGCCGTCAGTATAAAGTCTGTGGGACTTTATACTGACGGCTGCGCCCGCTCGAGCATCCCCATTATGGGAAAGCAAAATTTCAAATGGCTGTTTCATTGGCAGAGTTTATTCTTTCCGAATACAGTAATCCACAGGAGAGTCTGTCTCTAATTAACTACGTCCAAATGCTAAAATAAACCACTGGTCAATGCCACTTGGCAAGCTATCGGTGCCCACAACAATCATCCATACTAATATAATAAAATTGAAAGTAACTCTCAGTCTGTTACCTTGTCACGCCTAAACGAACCTTAAGGCGCATATACCCCACCCAAAGTGGCGCCGCCATGCTCCCTACTTTATCTTATTATTCCGTTTAACAAACGAAATTTCTTATACTATCTAGACTACTTATATCGCACAGTTTGTGGTACCTCTTATAAGCTTTAAAAGCCTATAAGCTTTTTTGTTTTGGTGGCCACCAAGGGAAACTTCGATTCACTGCCTAAACTAAATAGAATAGAATAATAATAGAGGCATTAGAAAAAGCTTATAATAAGTATCACAAACTGTACGATGGATTTTTGCAACTTCTTTTGTTAAACGGAATAATAAGATAAAGTAGGTGGCGGCGCGCGGCGGCGGCGCTAGTTTGGGTGGGGTATGCGCCTTAATGAAATTTTGCAGGGAGGTAAGCAATATCTTGAGGACGGACATAGATTATTTAAAAATTACCTGCGAAGCCGCGGACAGTAGCTAGTTTACATTATATGATATTTATCTACTTACCTCATAAGATAAATATGCAGCTATCAGAAATGCGAAGCTAGACTAGGCAAATAAATGACATCATTATAAAACAGTGCCGTAATAGCATTTCCTATCGGGTGTAATCTCTTCTTGTAGAATCTGACTGTAGATTGGAACATATCAGTTTTGGGAGTGACGGTGTTCGGGGGACACCCTGTATTTATTGAAGATATACTTTACACAGAAAACGTCCAGAACACCATGTACCCCCAAATATCTGCAGATCGTACATTCGTTTGTTCCATGGATGTTCTGTCTATAATGAATTATTGAACTATGTTCTTTTGATTGGAAGATATGGTGGATCGTTTCGTGTTGGAGCGATTTTGATTTTTACGTGGTTTTATTTTTTTGCGTTCTACTGGGAATAAATGAAACGGAAAAGTAATTTGCCGCAAATGTTTCAACATTTTTATATTATAGAAAAATCGAAATGGATGGTGTTTTTGACGCATTTTAGAGATTTTGGGCTAAAAATCAACATAGGTATCCCCAAATGCTCCAAAAATACAATTGAATTGAAGTAAATTATCATTACACTTATAATATACCTAAATGCGAAAGTTTAGATGGAAGGATGTTTGTTACTTCACGTCAAAACCACTGAACGGATCGGGTTTAAATTTTGCATAGATGTCTATAATCCTAGAATCAAGCATATGCTACTTTTTATCCCATAAAACAGTTTCCATGGAATAGAAATAACGTTTCCATATAAACAACGCGTGTAAAGCCGCGAGCAGAAACTAGTGGGATTATAAATAATTTAAATTATTATTATCATCAATTAAAGTAAAAAAAAATACGATACCTATACGGCAAATTACTCGACCATCATTTGTTTCCTTACAACCTAAAAAAAAATTTAAACCCCAAAAATGTTATTCTCGCGCCTACAAATCTTAAATGACTTTGAACTTTTGTCTTAATATCTACTAAGCATACTCATTTCATAAAAGCCTTACAAAGACGTCAGTTATGGTATTTCCTCATTGTCCCCACTTTCGCATTAAGTCTTGCAACATTATGTTTAATAAGCCGTAAGTCAAGGAAGTGTGGGACCGATTCTGCGTCATTCTCGTCGACATTAACAAAGGCGTTGTTTACGTTACATTGTAGATCACGGACAAACTCTGCCGGTCTGAAGCTCATTGTGATGAGCTATGCGTGCTCTTCAAGCAATCTCTGGAATACTAAACTATCTTCATATGAAAGCATTTTATGCGGGATGAAAATCTTTGCATTTGTAGCTACAGAAATCTAAAAAGGCTGGCGGAACTTTGAGATCGTGAACTTTGAAAATATTTTCTTTACATAAATTTCGAAAAAGATTTTACGGAAGTAGCGTGTTTTTAGGGTTTCAAAGATCGGTTTTGAAACCCTTATGGTCTCGCTTTGTCCGTCCCCGCTCTTTCTTGAATATCTCAGTAACTACTGCAGCTATTAACTTGAAATTTGAATTAATGATACATTTCGTGCGCCATTACTGATTTGAAGAAAAAAATATAAAAATAAATGAAAAATGAAAATGAATATTTTCAGTACAAATTTTGATGTTGAAATTTCAAAAGAGACCTAGGAAGGCAAATGGGGTATCAAATGAAAGGTATCGTTTTGTACATTTCAAAACACTTTTTGAAATTTCTGTAAATTTCATACTTTTTGAAATATTTCAAAAAAAATCTAAAAATTGACCATACCCCCCCCCTATCTCCGAAGATTGCAGACCGATCCACGTACAATGTATTAGGCGTTTGTAGATATCAATCTATATTTTACAAGAAAAATATAGAGAAGTCTGTAATAATAATAGTTTTTGAAAAATGGTCAAAAAGGGGGGGGATTTTTTTTCAAAAGGAGGGGTACCTACCTATGTGGGGTATCAAATGAAACATATCGTTTTGACCATATCAAAACACTTTTTGAAATTTCTGTAAGTTTCATACTTTTTGAAATATTTCAGAAAATTGATTGTCCAATTAATTGGCACATGTTTGAAACCCTCGGCGCGCGAGTTACACTCGCACTTGGCGAATCTTGTTTTCCATCATGCCTATCCCGCTTCGATCTAACTTTATTATTTTCTTTCAAGTGAATGACAATCGTTAAACGGGTTTACCAAGCTCTTTGTGACATCGAGCTAAATGAATGACAAATGAATTAACCCTCGAATACTCAAACGCATCTCAGATTTATGCGCGTCTCAAGAGACGAATTTATGACACATTTTCATTGAAAACTGTCAAAAAATCACGACTTGAGACGTGCTTAAATCTGAGATGCGTTTGAGTATTCGGGCGTAAACAATTAGTAGGTAGGTACCTATGTTTTCTAACTAGGGACTAATCCACCCATTATAGACGAGGTTGTTAATATTAATACTGGGTGGAGTTATACTGGGGTTATAATGGTTTTGGCCCGCGTGAAAAACTATACTTTTGACTTCGAGTGCGAGAAAACAGAACAATTAAAACAAAAAAAAAGTTACCGACGCTTTCTTTATAATATTATACCATGGAGGAAGAATCAGCATACAAAGAATCTTACAATGTAATATACAACCTAGGTACCTAACCTACGTATTTAGTTTTTGGGTTTCAATGTAGTTTGTATAGATATTGTGTATACGTGAGCACGTAGATGTAGTAAGTTAACTTTATTATTTCGTATAAGTACACTCAAGCCCGTATTATGAAATATTTCTCAGTCATCAATCTATGCTTGAGTAACGATTTTCTTTGGCATAAACGGCACTCAAGCATAGATCTGTGACTGAACAACCTTTCATAATACGGGCCTTAGTGCTCCATGGTGGGTAAAAACGATTAAAAAGGATGAAGTAAAAATGAATGACCAAACTTGCAGTTTGGCTTCGATCACAAAAGACGGGAAAAAAAATCCTGGCTTGGACTATAGATTTCGAAATAATAAATAATAATAAAATGGTCACTGGACTAGGCAATAACTGATGCATGTGCTTTATTGTCAAATAACCGAAGAAAAATGCATTTACAAAATGCATGAGGTGGTACCCACCTTTTAAGATATTTACATTATTATTTATAATTATAACACAGCATTTAAGATGCGTCGCCCGCTCCAATGATGTCGCGGGTCGTTGACGGCCGCGGTCGGCAACCCGCTACGAAGGTTTTTTTGTATTTTAGATGGGATGTAAACACTAAACAGTTACGTAGGCATTATTATTTTTTAATGTACATGCACCAATCTAGTGTTTTCGAAAGCTCAGAGCTATTTTTCAATAAACTATGTAAGTAACTATTTCGGTCATCGATAAAAGTAGATATACATGTACGTACATAATATTAACTATTCAAGACGTGTTTTTGTTCTAGTGAGTCACTATACTGTTCTTTTTCGTAACGAACGTGAGTCGTGAGTGAAAGTGTAAATAAAACGGTAAGCAATCGCTAATCCGCGTGGAAAAGATTAGATAAAAGCAGCACATTAAACCGTTTATTGTGGACCTAGGCCTAGGCATTGATAGTGTGCGTGTTTTAAAAATTGCCTATGTACTACCTTAAAATCGTTTTTTTTTTTGTTGATGTTTTTTTTGTGGTCTGTGGCGCGGTGGGCGAAGTTACGCCTGCGATGCAGGAGGTTGCGGGTTTTATTCCCAATATTTGTACGATCTGCAAATATTTGTTTCAAGTCGTTTTCAGTGTATAATAAAAATATCTATCTGTGTATTGTATTGTGTAATGTATATCAGTTATCAGTACCCATAACACAAGCTATGCTTAGCTCGGGGCCAGATAATGCTGTGTGAATTATCCAGCTGTTTTGTTTTTCAGATTTCGGAAGTATTATATTATTGCTTTATCTGAGATTTTTTAAAGATTTATCGATATTATAAATCTTTAAAAAAACCTCAGAAATAGCCGAGCGGATTTTCAGGGTTAAAAAAGCCGCCAAATATTGAAATTGGTTTCACCTACCCCTAGTTAAGTACCATATGACACACGGTCTACCGACCACCCTGTACAACCTGTCACACACATCTAACACGTCATCTTTTAATTCTTGAAAAGCCAAAACACCATCTATTTTAGCATCACATGCAGCATTGGACTCGAATGGATGGGCTTTATTTAACCTGGCCGAGTTAAGGTTAGCCGTAGAGTACACTTGAAGCTATATTTAGAAGCCGGTTGCATAATGCCTCGCACTAGTGGGTGTATTTTAGTGCCCACGTTAACCGTCACGAATCAGGTGAAATAGGTGACAAGTGACGGTGTTTATAACCCTGACGAAACAGGGGTTTTATTACCTACCTACTTATTCAAATTCTTAGTAGGGATCTGCACGACATCTTGCATGGGAGTGTAGTGTGCATTCTCCCCCTGCCTAACCAGGCCCTACCAGCCTAGCCAGGCCCTACCAGCCTAGCTCCGAGAAGTACCGGAGCAAGTCTCTTGATGATCGACAGCTTCGTTTCAGCTTTTCTGTTGTGCTCGGATTTCATGCCTCTATGAGACTCTTCAATTCCGTTTTCCGTCTGGTCTCTGTGGCCGTGCAGTGTACCACAACGTGTTTCACTGTAGGTATCTTCCTCCTGGAAGCAGCCACGGCATAGGCTGCAGGGGTGTTTTAGTTCTAACGATAAGACAGACATTAAATTTCTGTCTGTCATATCGTAAGTTCCAAACAGAATAATCAATTTGGATCAAATTATGAAATGTGGTTTCATCAAGCGTTTTCTAACTTATACTTGATAAAAACTAGTAAAGATAGCCCTTTACCACTCTCTTTTGCTGTTAATCTCATAACATCAGTCCGACCGTAGAGTAGTTCTATGATATAAAAATGTGATTTCGAGCTTTCGTAACCTTGACTTGTTTGTTATGGACCGCTTTACTATCTTCTTCAGTTTTTAGGGTTTCAAACATCGGTTTTGAAACCCTTATGGTCTCGCTCTGTCCGTCCCCGCTCTTTCTTGAATATCTCGGTAACTACTGCAGCTATTAACTTGAAATTTAAAATAATGATACATTTCGTGCGCCATTACTGATTTCAAGAAAAAAATATATAAATAAATGAAAAATGAAAATGAATAATTTCAATACAAATTTTGATGTTGAAATTTCAAAAGAGACATAGGAAGGCAAATGGGGTATCAAATGAAAGGTATCGTTTTGTACATTTCAAAACACTTTTTGAAATTTCTGTAAGTTTTATACTTTTTGAAATATTTCAAAAAAAGTCGAAAAATTGACCATTCCCCCCCCCCCTATCTCCGAAGATTGCAGACCGATCCATGTACAATGTATTAGGCGTTTGTAGATATCGATCTATATTTTACAGGAAAAATATAGAGAAGTCTGTAATAATAATAGTTTTTGAAAAATGGTCAAAAAGGGGGGGATTTTTTTTTCAAATGGGAGGGTACCTACCCATGTGGGGTATCAAATGAAAGGTATCGTTTTGACCATTTCAAAACACTTTTTGAAATTTCTGTAAGTTTCATACTTTTTGAAATATTTCAAAAAAAGTTGAAAAATTGCCCTTTCCCCCCCCCCCCCTATCTCCGAAGATTGCAGACCGATTCATGTACAATGTATTAGGCGTTTGTAGATATGGATCTATATTTTACAGGAAAAATATAGAGAAGTCTGTAATAATAATAGTTTTTGAAAAATGGTCAAAAGGGGGGGGAATTTTTTTTCAAAAGGGGGGGTACCTACCCATGTTGGGTATCAAATGAAAGGTATCGTTTTGACCATTTCAAAACACTTTTTGAAATTTCTGTAAGTGTCATACTTTTTGAAATATTTCAAAAAAAGTCGAAAAATTGACCATTCCCCCCCCCCCTAGCTCCGAAGATTGCAGACCGATCCATGTACAATGTATTAGGCGTTTGTAGATATCAATCTATATTTTACAGGAAAAATATAGAGAAGTCTGTAATAATAATAGTTTTTGAAAAATGGTCAAAAGGGGGGGGAATTTTTTTTCAAAAGGGGGGGTACCTACCCATGTTGGGTATCAAATGAAAGGTATCGTTTTGACCATTTCAAAACACTTTTTGAAATTTCTGTAAGTGTCATACTTTTTGAAATATTTCAAAAAAAGTCGAAAAATTGCCCTTTCCCCCCCCCCCCTATCTCCGAAGATTGCAGACCGATTCATGTACAATGTATTAGGCGTTTGTAGATATGGATCTATATTTTACAGGAAAAATATAGAGAAGTCTGTAATAATAATAGTTTTTGAAAAATGGTCAAAGAGGGGGGGAATTTTTTTTCAAAAGGGGGGGTACCTACCCATGTTGGGTATCAAATGAAAGGTATTGTTTTGACCATTTCAAAACACTTTTTGAAATTTCTGTAAGTGTCATACTTTTTGAAATATTTCAAAAAAAGTCGAAAAATTGACCATTCCCCCCCCCCTAGCTACGAAGATTGCAGACCGATCCACGTACAATGTATTAGGCGTTTGTAGACATCAATCTATATTTTACAGGAAAAATATAGAGAAGTCTGTAATAATAATAGTTTTTGAAAAATGGTCAAAAAAGGGCGGATTTTTTTTTTCAAAAGGGGGTGTACCTCCCCATGTGGGGTATCAAATGAAAGGTATCGTTTTGACTATTTCAAAACACTTTTTGAAATTTCTGTAAGTTTCATACTTTTTGAAATATTTCAAAAAAAGTCGAAAAATTGCCCTTTCCCCCCCCCCTATCTCCGAAGATTGCAGACCGATTCATGTACAATGTATTAGGCGTTTGTAGATATGGATCTATATTTTACAGGAAAAATATAGAGAAGTCAGTAATAATAATAGTTTTTGAAAAATGGTCAAAAAGGGGGATTTTTTTTTTTAAAGGGGGTACCTACCCATGTGGCATATCAAATGAAAGGTATCGTTTTGACCATTTTAAAACACTTTTTGAAATTTCTGTAAGTTTCATACTTTTTAAAATATTTCAGAAAATTGATTGTACAAATAATTGGCAAATGTTTGAAACCCTCGGCGCGCGAGTTACACTCGCACTTGGCGAATCTTGTTTGTGTCATGATATGGATATTGGTAGGTAGATGTTCAGAAAAGAGTAAACCTACATCAAAATGCATTTATTAATCTGATGTGTTGAGCACAATTTTTAAACTCATTTTGTTTGCAAGAAACTTTCCATCATGAAAAGGGACTAACTGCACCTGTCACCGCCCACCCCGGTCCTTGCTCTTGCAGGTATAAATACTGTTACCTAGCTTGATTATATCCACCGGAGCCCTAACCAGTTCCAAGCAAGTGCTATTTTTATAGCGCGTACGCTTTCACTAAACCTTACTAGCCTTTCATCGCAGGTCTTTATTGATTTCTAAATTAGACGTCGTCGTCGTCCCAAACCGAATGATTTTGGTATCATTTATGCATCAATATTAATATACACTCAGTAATTTTTACTGCTAAGTATAGTACCTACAATTTGAGCATTTAAATATAATATATATATATACTAACCAAAGTCGATGTAGAATCTTTTGCGTCTTTTTATAGGTACGCAATTTACATAACTGTTATTTTGAGATCCTTCAATCAATATTGCTTACAATTATATGTATCTGAAACATGACACCGTGCAATTGAGTTTTAATTGTTATGTGTCTTAATTTGTTAACAAAAATCTAATTTGGCTAGTGTATAGACTGCTACATAGGTACGTAGGTACTTCTATCTCCACCTAAATATACATTTTGGATGAAAAAAGAAATACGGAAAAGCGTAAGTATGTAATTCGCGTTTTTATTTCTTGGAACCTTATCGTTTGGCCCATTTTTAACAACTTTTTTGTTTTTAATTTTTATTTTTAGGACGTTCCATTACCAGCTCCTTAGGATGGATATTTTCGCTCTTTGTATTTGTTCTAGGTACCTATATATTTAATTTTCTACTCAACCTTCATTAGCCAACCTACATTGAACGTGGTAGTTTTTATAGCCTTGAAGTTATTGCATGCTCAATGCTCGTCTTACAGACACATCCTGCCCTTCAATCGAACCGGAACTCAACAATCGTGTGCATCTCGCAAGTTCCGGATTTAAGAATAGTGTTGCAATAAACTCAGATCTACACTACACGCAACACACTAGGCACCTACTTATAAGTTGGTGAGGTCTTCATTATTTTATAACACTAGATGCGCCCCGCGGTGTTACCCGCGATTAAGAGTGCGCCAAATCAAGCAAATTGTGTATTTTTAAACCCTTACATCTATGGTAACGAACTTAAATATACTAATTAAAAAAAACGATTGGTAAGGGAAAAACCCATAGAAGTCGAGTAATCGAATAGAATTTTGAAAAATAAACTGGTTTTTTTACAAAAAAATATACAAAAATCGCTTTAAAAAACTGTTTTAATTGAAATGCTCTAAAGTATCAGCGACAACACCATATTATTTTTTACGAATTACATAGCCAGACTAATGTTTTATTTAAGTAATCGTGTAGTTTTTCTATTTAATGCTTAAATTTTGAATCATTAATAGAAAAGAAGCAAAAACTTGATTTTTGCACTGACATTGCTTTACTCTGTCCCGTTCCTATGAACGCGAAATCCTATGCCTATCCTTTTCACAATTTTTTTGCATTAGGCCCGCTCTTAAAAAGTATGTCGTTTTCCTCTATGTTCCCCTTGTATGCAATTTTTTTTCCTTAAACTTTCCTGATATTAAATGTGGAACGCTTTAAATTTCACGTATATGTCTTCAGAATATGATTTTCATATTTCCAGCTGAAAAGCATTTACCAATTAAAATTAAAAAAAATATCCAAAAATGCTTAGTATCAATTTCACGAATTTTTACAAGACCCTTTAAAAACACCGTTCCTGAGTGCTATCCCATAGGAACCGTGCATTTTTCGGGGATTAAAATTAGCCTAAGTATATCATTTTCTGACCCCTAAACTACTGACCTCTACCTATGCAAAAAATCATGTCGATCCTTTGCTTTATGAAAAATTAAAACAAATCTATCCCTCGGGAACTATACATTTTACCGGGATTAAAACCTTTAATCCCGTAGCTCATGTGCTATTTCAGACTATAATCTATCTCTGTGCCAAATTTCATCCAGATCCGTTTAGCCGTTCTGGCGTCAGGCGTGATTGAGTAACAAGCATCCATCCATCGAACCAAACTTTCACATTTATAACATTTATTTATAGTCGGATTTGAACCAATTATACCTATTTCGTACAAATATTTATTGATGAATCGCCTTGCTACGAAGCGACGTCTGTTCTATCTCTATATTATCAATCTTTCTTAATTTCCCTAATACATTATTGCTTTTTAGTTTCCATTATGTTATCTTATCATAAACGAGTCTTTTAAACAAGTAACTCTTAAAGTATCTTACTTCGACAATTCTTGGTTCACCTACCATTAAGTCAGAGCTTAATTACATGAACAACTCGCGCCGCCTAATTTATGTGATTGCGCCAGAGTTTAATCTGGTAAGCTTCAATGTTAGCTTTGTTATTCTAAATTGACTTATCCATTCTAGCCCCGAGGTCACGGTCGCCGCGGGCGACGACGTCACAGGAGCTTTATAGACTTTATAGTGCTCCCGTGTGGTGCCATAGTCTTTACGTAACCTTCATTGACATAATCCAACGTCATCGTTTCATTCTAATATGGACTTTGGGTTTTAGGTACTAGGCTTTATTTTAAAGATTTCATTAGATACGTTCTGTAGGTTAGTAGGTACATGGGATGCTGATTAACTAAGCTACATTGACGACCGATGTGGCGCCGCCTGCGACGCAGGAGATTGCGGGTTCGATTCCAGCCTTGTGACAAATGTTTGTACGATCTGCAAATATTTTTTACGAATGTTCTGGGATTTTCTTTGTATAAGAAATAGAACAATATAAGTATCTACTTATCTAGTTTAGGCAGAGATACGATGTTGCACTTTGTGGCCACCAAAGCATCTCTGCCTATAACTATACAAAATAAAACTAATAGAGACATTAAAAAAAGCTTATAATAGGTACCCAAACCGCCCATTGAAAATTTTGAAATTACCTTTGTTCAACGAAATAATAAGATAAAAAAGGTGGCGGCGCTAGTTTGGCTCGGGGTAGTTTTAATGTTTGGTACTTTTTCACGCCAAAACTACCTGAACCTGTTCAGTGCATGGAATTTTCAAAAAATGTAGAGTGTAGACCTGAAAAAACAGGCTAGCAATCGTAGGTAGCCTATGTTTATTCCATCGAAACTGATTTTTGGGATTAAAAGTAGTTTTTATCCGAAAAATCAGTTTCCATGGAATAGAAATAGCCTTTAAAGCATTCACTGCCCAGCCGTCTGCTGGAGATGGACATATGCGTCGGATCGTGATCCATGAAAGTGTCAATCGTTTCAATAGAAACAACGCGTGTGAAGCCCCGGACAGAAACTAGTAATACATAAATTTCCAGTAAGTCAATGACCGACCCACCGCAGAGAATGAACCATGTGCCTACACATTACCCGCTTGGATAACATCCAAATACATGCTTTTGAGTTTTTTCACATTTGTTATTACATTCGACGTATGCAATCGCACCACGTGCTACATTATGACTGTGCCAATATCTCACGCTTTCCAAAGAAAAAAATAATAATAAATAAATAATGCTGGACAATTCACACAGCATTATCTCGCCCCAAGCTAATCAGAGCTTGTGTTATGAGTACTAGATAACTGATATGCATAATATAATACAATACATAGATAGATATTTTTTATTATACATAGAAAACGACAAGAACACCCTGAACAAATGTCTGCAGATCGTACTAACATTTCTCCCGGGCGGGAATCGAACCCGCAACCTCCTGCGTCGCAGGCAGACCTTCGCCCACCGCGCCATAGAGGTCGTCTTTGCTGTAAAACTTTCGTGTAAGGAGGTAAGTAGATATTGAAACGTAACGTTACAAATTGAATGTTACGAAATAGTCAGGAATTAATGTTACGAAATAGTCAGGAATTAATGTTACGAAATAGTCAGGAATTAATGTTACGAAATAGTTTGTTGAGCTCATTGATTTATTCGTTCATCATTACCTATCATCTTGTCATTTTGATTCTTCTTCAGTCCAGTCAATGAGTGCTCAAAAGAGTGGGTTAGGTGGAAAAGTTGAAAGCAGAAAATTGACTTTGGAACTTTTCTTGGACTAGTTAGGAGACAAACATGCTTTACTTGAATCTGCTCCTGTGTGATGAGCCCTAGGACCTAGGATTCAGGTCATTAGTTGGTAGGATTTTTAGTTGTTTCATCACACTTTCACTGCTGACAATAGCGGTCTTGAGTCGCCTCCATCCATCGACTCCCTAAGACCACTACGATATCGTTGGTCCATCGAGTTCAAGGTCATCATAGAAATTTGCTTACCTACACGACGACTAAAGGACGCCATCCGTCATCATCACCAGTGAAAGAGTGCCTCGATATTATTGTGTGTCATTTGTGTGTAACACTCGTCACGGGATAATTGATCTTTGCGATTATCGCGATTGGATAAACTTTTGATGGTAGACTATCTAACATCGAGGGAACAGCTGACAATGCATGCCACTGCAGTTACATGATTTTCCAGACCTCGAATAGAAGTAGTACTTATATAATGTGATTTCATTACATAGGCAGTAGAAAACATTCAGAAGCGTGCTCGTTGTCGTTATCGGTCGGTAATGTTATCTAACACTTCCTAGAATTCTACTCCACACATTCCTTTATACGCTGCCACCACTGCTACCACATACGTGATTACGATACAACACCATTTCAACTCGTTCACAACATTTGATGTCCGCCTCGCCGAATTTCGGCCACGGCGGCGGCGAGTCTCGACGAAGAGCCAGGTGCGCAGGACATATAGTGCCCAAGTGTGTGTCGCAAACACAGATGCACTTACTATTCCCTCGATCATAATCCGACGATAGGAGCGTAGACCACGATAGGGGAAATCAAAATTTCTTTATTTCCATAAATACAAAAATGTACACATAGAAAAAGTCAAATTCTTAAGAAATAAAGTGATAGTTTTGATTTCTGTCGCTTCGGTATGTAGACTAAAGTAAAGAAGCGACGAAGAAACCTTTAGCCTGTATGTAAGTTGCATCGAGTTAGAATGTAAGTTGTTATTTTTCATTTTGGGAGAGGTTAGTCGCACGACACCCGATTGTTATTTACAACTAGTGGTCCGCTCCGGCTTCGCACGACGCACGAGTATATTTTAGATGTAGCCTAGCTACGAATAAATAATAAGTCTAGTTCATCAGGGATAATGTAGAATTCTAATGGAGAAAGAATTTTTCAAATCGGTCCAATAGTTTTAGAGCCTATTCAATTCAAACAAACTAATCTTTCCTATTTGTAATATTAGTAGGTATAGATAACAGCCGGGAGTCGATAGATGTCGGTATTCCGAACTTGGTCTGTGAGGTGGATGCCAGCATGGCGCGCACCACGCTCCATGACCCTCTGTGCACCTCACAGACGGTACAGTCTCCTGCGTGAGCGTCCACGTCTCAGCACCGTACGTCATAGTGGGCAGTACACATTGATTAAATAAGCGGGTATTCAGACATTGTGGAACCTTCTCTGATTTAAGAATATCATCTAGCTTGCCAAATGCAGACCATCGTAAGTAGACCAACCAATGAAGTATTATAGATTATAGTCTGCAGACATTTGTTCAGGGTGTTCTGGTCGTTTTCTATAAATAATAAAAAATATCTATCTATGTATTGTATTATATTATGTATAACAGTTATCTACCCATAACACAAGCTCAGCTTAGCTTGGGGCTAGATAATGCTGTGTGAATTGTCCAGCATTATTTATTTTATTTATATAATAGTTACTAAAGTAACCAACGAGGCAATTAACATTTGTAGGTATTTCAGATGATGTGGTGAACGAGCAATGTAGGTATTATTTTTCTGCTTAAATAACTTAAGTAAAATTATACCAACCTCCTGGCCGGTGGAGTGTACAGTTTTCTCGAATTAGTCATTCTGAAGGAACGTGAATGTATCCGGCGTGGGAAACGAAGACTGCATTCCGCTGGACCACTCTGAATACCTGACCATACTGCTAAGAAGCAAAAACTACGTAGGTACTAATAGAGAGCTAGCAAGCTATTTTGGAGCTTATAGAATTATAGAATATATCAGAAAATGAAGATAACAATCTGACTTTTATAAAAATTACTATAACTTACTTTTATACTAAAATAATAATATAAAAAATTCGTCGCGCGTTTGGAACAAACAGCATTCCACTAAAGTCACTAAACGATTCAAACCTGACCTTAAGTATATGTAGAGCATGCAGAGCTCCATCGATAGGTAACCCTTGTTAAGTTTGAAGCTATATTTTGTAACTAGAGTATAGGTTGTCGCAGATAAGGGCCGCACCGCTACCGCACAACACAAAATGTGCATTCAAATATGGGCTTTAAGGCGCATACAGCACCTAAACTAGCGCCACCACCTACTTTATGTTATTATTCTGTTTAACAAAGGAATTTTCAAAAATCCTTCTTCCAGTTTGTGATACCTATCATAAGCTTTTTTTTAATGCCTCTGTAATAGTTTTATTCTATTTAGTTTAGGAAGAGATACGAAAATAGATTTTGGTGGCCACCAAGTGCAACTTCGTATCTCTTCCTAAACTAAATAGAATAAAACTATTACAGAGGCATAAAAAAAAAGCTTATGATAGGTATCACAAACTGGAAGAAGGATTTTTGAAAATTCTTTTGTTAAACGGAATAATAACATAAATTAGGTGGCGGCGCCACTTTGGGTCCGGTATGGGCCTTAAACTCGTAACACGCATTTTATATTGACGGCATCAGATGACGGAGAGCTCGCGCACCACTCGTTCGAAATTGTGGGAAGTCATTTTGTCGATATAAATGTATTTAAGCTCATAAACGTGTATACACGTTTTTTGCTGTGCGTAGCGGTGTTGAATTAATGTGCTCAGAGATACTATAAGTAAAATACAAATACAAAAATCTTTATTAAGAACAGAAACATTGGTTAAATTACAAATGTGGGCTGACTACCGCAAAAGTTATAAACTGTGTAGGAGAGTCAGCGCCCTCCTCCACGAACAAAGTAATTAGGATGTTTCGTCCTAAAGATAAGAACTAATTTAGTATACCTAAGTATAATTAGACAATACAAAACAAATACAAAAACTAACTTATTGTGTGTATACAAATAGCGAGAGTCTGCCTGCGACGCAAGAGGTTGCGGGTTCGATCCCCGCCTCGGAACAAATTTGTGTACGATCTGCAGAAATTTGTTCCGTTGGTCTGGGTGTTTTCTATGTATAATAAAAAATATCTATCTATGTAATGTATAATATTACGTATATCAGTTATCTAGTACCCATAACACAAGCTCTGCTTACCTTGGGGCTAGATAATGCTGTGTGAATTGTCCAGCATTATTTATTTATTTATTTACAAATAAAAACTAACTTATTGTGTGTATAAAATGAAGATAACAATCACTTTTTTTAATGAAAACAAGTAATTTGATCTTTAATAGAAAACCAAATGAGATTATAAGTTTAATATCACGATGACTTGCGAGTCTTGGAACCAGTCATGGAGAGAGACAAAGGACCTTATTATAAAAGCTCATTCACTAAAAGATCTATCCTTGAGTGACGTTTATGCTACAGAAAAGCGTTACTCAAGCAAAGAACGATGACTGAGTAAGTTTTCATAATAAATGATGGGCCTGAATTACAAAAGAGGTCCGTACCTACTTTTCTGATTTGCAAAATTCAACTAGGTTTCTAACATGTCACTTGCCTGATGAGAGTTATCATCAGCCATATCATCAGTTCAAGAGTGTTTGTGTGTGTCGTCTTTCTGGAGCCCACTGTACCTTTCTTCCAGACGCTTGGTAACGTGGCCGAGATTTAGGTTATTATGAAATATATCTGTTTTTTTTCCATTAATCTGGTGTTCGTAACACAAGCTTATAGGCTACGTACGAAGTATCATTCCTAATCTGCGCTATAGGTATTTGTGAAAATGTCCAGTAGCTGAATTCTGCTCCCCGATCACGGCGATCACTAAACTGTGACAATTTTACGTATAACAGAATCTTCCATAGATCAAAGAAACTGTAAATAGTGCGTGAAGTACTATTTAAACGGAGAGATTTATAGAATGGTTTCAACTTTGACACCGTTTTGCGTCATCTGTTGTTTCTTTCAAACAAGATTCGCCAAGTGCGAGTGTAACTCGCGCGCCGAGGGTTTCAAACATTTGCCAATTATTTGGACAATCAATTTTCTGAAATATTTTAAAAAGTATGAAACTTACAGAAATTTTAAAAAGGCCAAAACGATACCTTTCATTTGATACCCCACATGGGTAGGTACCCCCTTTTGAAAAAAAATCCCCTTTTTTGACCATTTTTCAAAAACTATTATTATTACAGACTTCTCTATATTTTTCCTGTAAAATATAGATTGATATCTACAAACGCCTAATACATTGTACATGGATCAGTCTGCAATCTTCGGAGCTAGGGGGGGGGGAATGGTCAATTTTTCGTCTTTTTTTTAAATATTTCAAAAAGTATGAAACTCACAGAAATTTCAAAAAGTGTTTTGAAATGGTCAAAACGATACCTTTCATTTGATACCCCACATAGGTAGGTACCCCCCCTTTTGAAAAAAAATTCCCCCCCTTTTTGACCATTTTTCAAAAACTATTATTATTACAGACTTCTCTATATTTTTCCTGTAAAATATAGATTGATATCTACAAACGCCTAATACATTGTACATGGATCGGTCTGCAATCTTCGGAGCTAGGGGGGGGGGAATGGTCAATTTTTCGTCTTTTTTTGAAATATTTCAAAAAGTATGAAACTCACAGAAATTTCAAAAAGTGTTTTGAAATGGTCAAAACGATACCTTTCATTTGATACCCCACATAGGTAGGTACCCCCCCTTTTGAAAAAAAATTCCCCCCCTTTTTGACCATTTTTCAAAAACTATTATTATTACAGACTTCTCTATATTTTTCCTGTAAAATATAGATCGATATCTACAAACGCCTAGTACATTGTACGTGGATCGGTCTGCAATCTTCGGAGATAGGGGGGGGGGGGAAAGGTAAATTTTTCGACTATTTTTGAAATATTTCAAAAAGTATGAAATTTACAGAAATTTCAAAAAATGTTTTGAAATGGTCAAAACGATACCTTTCATTTGATACCCCACATAGGCAGGTACCCCTCCTTTTGAAAAAAAATTCCCCCCCTTTTTGACCATTTTTCAAAAACTATTATTATTACAGACTTCTCTATATTTTTCCTGTAAAATATAGATTGATATCTACAAACGCCTAGTACATTGTACATGGATCGGTCTGCAATCTTCGGAGCTAGGGGGGGGGGGAATGGTCAATTTTTCGTCTTTTTTTGAAATATTTCAAAAAGTATGAAACTCAGAAATTTCGAAAAGTGTTTTGAAATAGTCAAAACGATACCTTTCATTTGATACCCCACATAGGTAGGTACCCCCCCTTTTGAAAAAAAAATCCCCCCCTTTTTGACCATTTTTCAAAAACTATTATTATTACAGACTTCTCTATATTTTTCCTGTAAAATATAGATCGATATCTACAAACGCCTCATACATTGTACGTGGATCGGTCTGCAATCTTCGGAGATAGGGGGGGGGGAAAGGTCAATTTTTCGACTATTTTTGAAATATTTCAAAAAGTATGAAACTCACAGAAATTTCAAAAAGTGTTTTGAAATGGTCAAAACAATACCTTTCATTTGATACCCCACATAGGCAGGTACCCCTCCTTTTGAAAAAAAATTCCCCCCCTTTTTGACCATTTTTCAAAAACTATTATTATTACAGACTTCTCTATATTTTTCCTGTAAAATATAGATCGATGTCTACAAACGCCTAATACATTGTACATGGATCGGTCTGCAATCTTCGGAGCTAGGGGGGGGGGAATGGTCAATTTTTCGTCTTTTTTTGAAATATTTCAAAAAGTATGAAACTTACAGAAATTTCAAAAAGTGTTTTGAAATGGTCAAAACGATACCTTTCATTTGATATCCAACTTGGGTAGGTACCCCTACTTTTGAAAAAAAAATCCCCTTTTTTGACCATTTTTCAAAAACTATTATTATTACCGACTTCTCTATATTTTTCCTGTAAAATATAGATCGATGTCTACAAACGCCTAGTACATTGTACATGGATCGGTCTGCAATCTTCGGAGCTAGGGGGGGGGGAATGGTCAATTTTTCGTCTTTTTTTGAAATATTTCAAAAAGTATGAAACTTACAGAAATTTCAAAAAGTGTTTTGATATGGTCAAAACGATACCTTTCATTTGATACCCCACATAGGCAGGTACCCCTCCTTTTGAAAAAAAATTCCCCCCCTTTTTGACCATTTTTCAAAAACTATTATTATTACAGACTTCTCTATATTTTTCCTGTAAAATATAGATTGATATCTACAAAAGCCTAATACATTGTACGTGGATCGGTGTGCAATCTTCGGAGATAGGGGGGGGGGTATGGTCAATTTTTCGACTTTTTTTGAAATATTTCAAAAAGTATGAAATTTACAGAAATTTCAAAAAGTGTTTTGAAATGTACAAAACGATACCTTTCATTTGATACCCCATTTGTCTTCCTAGGTCTCTTTTGAAATTTCAACATCAAAATTTGTACTGAAAATATTCATTTTCATTTTTCATTTATTTATATATTTTTTTCTTAAAATCAGTAATGGCGCACGAAATGTATCATTATTTTAAATTTCAAGTTAATAGCTGCAGTAGTTACTGAGATATTCAAGAAAGAGCGGGGACGGACAGAGCGAGACCATAAGGGTTTCAAAACAGATGTTTGAAACCCTAAAAAGGCAAAAATGACAAAATGTGTAAGTTTGAGACGAAACCTCAACCGCCTATAATAGTCCACTGCTGGACGCAGGCCGCCCCCTGATAATCGCCTTATTGGTTTTTATATTATAGGGGGTAGTCCACGCAGGGCATGCCGGTTGGGGATCGCAATTCGGTGGTACATCTGGAAGAGGCGCTGCTGCCCTCCCCCCGGTGTACGTACATTATGTCCTTAGGCGCCTCTTACGACACCCATGGGAAGAGTTGGGGTTTTGCAAATTCTAAACCGGCACCAAACGGCTGATCGGTGCCACAGGTTACGGTGAAGCGACCGGAAAATTTAACGATGAAGAACGTCTTTGTACGCACCTGACATACGGTCTGGTTTGACTCTGGCTTCTTAGTCAGTTATCGTCTCAAATATGCGTTGTAAAGCAGTAACTACAAATTCTTAACATTGCATCGCCTTAATGCCAGACTGTCTGTAAAAGGTCGCTACTTATTTGCGAAGAATTCTTTGTTGCATTCTATCTTGCGTATACGAAAACTAATACGCAGTAAATAAATTAGTCATCCTTGTGGTCTTTGTTGCTTACAAGTCTAGTGAATAAATAAAATGTCTAGATTCACTGAGCAATAGATTTACTATTGCTTGGTAGCTTGGTAACACCGACGATCAAAAAAAACTTGGAATTCTGTGCTGGTGCCTATTAAGTAGCTATTCTTTGTTATTCGGTGGACTCCCTTTAGATACGAAAAGCACAGCCAAGTGATAAGACTGATAAGCTAAGGGGACAAATTCCATGATTTGATTTTATATTTTCCAACATTTCAGAACAGTTGCATGCGCCGTGATTAAAATAAGTTTACTGATTTCACTTGCCGTTTCATCGGATACCTATTGACCAAGAATTTTTTTATTTTCTGGGCAAAAGATAAGTTATAATTTATGTATTACGAAACATAAGGTACTGAGTTAAAATATTAAGATTAATAAAGATGTTGAATCTAAAGCACCTAAGTACCTATGACTAAAACCGTTAAGTCTAAGTATTCATATTGCAAACAGCGCTTTATTGAATTATTCACTTAGCAAAACTTATGATAATGTACCTTACATTATCATAAGTTTTGCTAAATATAATAAACTGGTAAACATTAACACAGATTGTATAGAGCCCTTCTTATCTTAGTGAATTTGACGAATGAAGGTAATAAATAAAGCAATCTTACTCCACTCGTCCCTATTATACAGTTTTGAAAGTGGTTATGTAGATTTTATTTGGTTAATAAACTTGCATCAGCAGGTGTTTACTTGAATAAGTATAAGTTGGAACAGGTACCGATTATACCTACCTTATCCATCTCGATTAATTCAATTCTACACCAATGCTTAAGGGCCTATACTACATCCAAACTGCTAAATAACTTTGAAATGTATGCGTAAGTTTAGAACTTACTCTATCGATCATGTTTTGAAAACGCGATTCCATAAAATTTTCTTGATGGCAAAAAAACCTCTAAATTTTTACTAAAACCTCAATTTCTCAATAATTATAGGAGTTAAGATCCTGAA
This sequence comes from Eupithecia vulgata, assembly GCA_946478455.1. Lineage (NCBI taxonomy): Eukaryota > Metazoa > Arthropoda > Insecta > Lepidoptera > Geometridae > Eupithecia > Eupithecia vulgata. The sequence continues at coordinate 6,047,101 of OX297862.1, read as the reverse complement.
AATAAGCATGGTAATAGAACTAAGCATAATAAACGTTTTATATGTTTCGCTTTTTCTCAAATGAAGTTCTAATTAATATAATATTAAGCTAAAACTTGATTTTTGGGCTTGTGTTGCTCTGCCCTGTCTCGTTTCAATGAACACGAAATCCTAGGTGTATCCTTTCCCATAAATTTGAGATTGTATAGGTTCTTAACACGTAGAGGTTAGAGTGCCATAACGCACAGCGTCTGTTTTTAACAACGTGGTGTAAGCATATAGCCCTTGTTGAAGTAGCATCTGGGCAAGAAGGAATGCGTTAATCATTTCAAAAGCGAAATTTTTCTGTCTGTTTCTTGGAAAGTAATCGGCTGAAAGGCTTTTACGACATACCAGCGGAAGGAAATAGGCCATGTTTTATCTAAAAAATTATAACCTTTGATGAAGGGCTGAAATAAGGGATGAAAGTTTGCAAATAGCGAATAACTAGCTACTCTTGGCTATGTGCTCCATTTGTAAAACTGGTTTTATAAAACCATTCTTTCAGTAGTAGATACCTAATTTAAATTCGTTTACAGGGACGGCGTAAGTCCAGCAGAGGCGGCGGCCAGCCTACCCGCGAGCCCCGCGGCCTCTTCCCTGGTGAAGAAGAAAGCAGCAGGCGCCAACGAGGTGCGCGAGCGAGCCGCTGCAGTCCGCACACGCCGGCTTATGAAGGAGCTGAAGGAGATCCAGCGCGTTCAAAACAGCAGGCCCGAGCCGATGTTCACGGTACGTACTACGATAGACGTAATCCCTGTGCCCTCTTGTCTGGTGAATAAGGCGGCTGGTGCCAACGAGGTGCGCGTTCAAGCCGCCGCGGTCCGCACAAAGGGACTCAAAGACGTTTCAATTACGTACGCACTGTGCGTACGTACGGTACATACTCTACGTACCTGCGTACACGGCACGTACGTAGTTACGTAAAGTCAGTTCAGGCCTTTCTCGAAAGAAGCCTCCTAGACGTAGCGCTGTTGGCAGTGCGACCGAATGAATTTATTGGATTTAGCGTCAAAAACTTTCAATTTCCTTTCCATAATTGCCGCGGGACTTCTTTCTTGAAAATCATTTTATCACGACAGTTACTGAGTATTCAATTTAATACCCTTACTCTATATAACATTCAGTCCTCTAATGCGTCTAGGATTTATCTAATCAAGTTAGAGTAAGACTAAACTTTGGATTAAATAAAATGTCGTTATGTAGGTAACTTGCTAACCACATTTTAGTCTTCTGTTTACGAAAGTCAGAGGATAGTCAAAACAATTTGCTTAGTGGTTGCTCATCTCAAAGAGCAACCGAAAATAATAAAGACACATGCGGCATTTTTGTTCAAATCCGTAGCATTGTCGTAGCAAATAGAGTTATCTGTCGTAGCTTGCTACATAGGGTCTACGTAGCTCAAAATGGCTACGCCGTAGAACTTTATTCTGTCCTGCTACGTCTATATTAATTATACAAGCAAGATTAATCTAAGTCTTAATTTATTTTAGGTGGAATGGTTAGGCGAGATTCACTTATGTTCTGTCTGCGTACGTAATATACCTACGTACATTGTAGGTATCGATAGACTCCAAAACGAGACTTGATTCGAGGTTTGTTTTAGAATGGGTTTTAAATAAATAGTTTTGCAAAATTGCTTCCGTAGAAATCTTCTTGCTAAATTACACGCAGGAGCAAAAAACACTAAACCCCATTTTTTTTCCTGCGTGACCACATAAAGTTATAGAATCGAAGTTTTTCTTCTCTTATTACGTTATTACTACTCGATAGAAAAAAATCCCAAAGTTACTCCTTTTTTAATGTTTTTTCAATGTTATGTCGGAACTAATTATATTTTAAGCAAAAAATTGTAAACAAATTCGCAGAATTTGATAAAATTATTATCAGTAATCTTATCTAGATTATTAGGGGCTAGATAATGCTGTGTGAATTGTCCAGCACTATTTATTATTTAGAATAGAATAGAATAGAATAGAATTAACTTTATTTAGCATACACACAAAAAACAATAGGGAAAGTTCTTAATAAGTATAAAATAATAATAATAATAAAACTTACACTAAACACTACAATAAATGAACGAAACAATCAAACATATATATAAATATTTATTTATTTATTAAAAGTAAAAAAATAATCACAAGGTTTAAATAAATACAAAATGCAAAAGCGTGTAGGCAGGCGCGCGCTAGCGCTTACGGACCACGCTGCAGGAATACCCAGCCCTAAACTACGCATTGTTTTATATTTCTAACCGAAATAACCTGTCGTTTCGCAATACGCTTACCATTTACGTAGGTACTGAATTACTATTGAATAATGTTACTCAATCGTCTGCGTGCAAAGTGTTGCAAGATTTCTCACACAACAATGGAACGCGAGACGATTGTTGTTCTGACACTTCAATAATAGGTTTTCACTGTTTATAAAACGGATTGTTCAATGGTTATTTGTAGCTCATTCATAAAGGGAAGGGTAGGATGAGATTTGGCATTGTTCGAAGATACCTACAATTGCTGCGCGTATCTCATTGTTGGAGAAGAAAAGTCTTTCTCACCAGAGGAGCGATGTCAGTGAAGCTAAAACAAACTGTGTTGCTTGGTACAAAGATTTCCGTTAGGTGCTTTTAGAAGAACCAGATGGCGTTATTTGTTTAAGGCGATGATAGTTGTGAATTGGGCGAATTTGGGTTACATTAAAACAATTTTTCTCCGTCATCTTTATTGAGAAGCTTTAAAAAAATACATAATAAATAATCTATGGGATACAAGGCAGAACCCCTTCTTGTCGAAAATGAAAATAATTTATTTTTAATATCAGAAATAATTATGCAAAGATCCATCTGTTTTCTTACTTTTTTAAATTTTTCTCCTAAACTATCAATCACAAGATTTTTTATTGTCATCCCCATATTAAACAAAAGAATACCAAGGGAACCTTCGTCTTATTTTTGCAAATAAACGACCTAATTAATAGATAATCAGCAAAAACTTTTATTTTGCGCTCACGCCGCCGCTCTGCTCGGTCCCGCTTCTATGAACGCGAAATCCTATGCCTACCCTTGACGACCTCAGTGGCGCAGCGGGCGAGAGTCTGCCTGCGACGCAAGAGGTTGCGGGTTCGATCCCCGCCTCGGAACAAATTTGTGTACGATCTGCAGAAATTTGTTCCGTTGGTCTGGGTGTTTTCTATGTATAATAAAAAATATCTATCTATGATATTACGTATATCAGTTATCTAGTACCCATAACACAAGCTCTGCTTACCTTGGGGCTAGATAATGCTGTGTGAATTGTCCAGCATTATTTATTTATAATTTATGTTTAAATTTATTGTTCCCAGTACTTAGGTTAATTTTACAGCAGCAGTATAAATTTAAACCCACTTTATAACAGTTCGATAACAGGAAAATGAATGCCTCTATTATTTTCCAATTAATGTAGATATTTTTATGTAAGTAAGCAGTTTAATCATTGGTACATTTGGTACCAAGGACTTAAGAGCAGTCCGGAGACCCTAGCCCCCATACAAACGTACGATTTATTTGAAAACTACATGCCCGACTTAAATGAAATTTAGCACACATAATCGCAGTAGCAGCGTTTAGGTAAAAAGGTAGGTAGGTACTAAACCTAATGGGTCAGGTACCTACCTACCTACATATATTTTGTTTAATGTGTCAAGTGCGAGTGACAGTTCAAGTACCCATTCTGTGATTAGTAGCCGGAAAAAAGTCATGTGCATCGTGATTCGTTGGCAATGACATTAACATTTGTCATTTGACGCCTTCCAGGTGGAGCTAGTCAACGACAACCTGTACGAATGGCACGTCCGGCTGCACCAGATCGACCCCGAGAGCGACCTGGCCGGAGACCTGCGCGAACTTCACATCTCTAACATACTGCTGCATCTCGTGTTTCCGGAGAACTTCCCATTCGCGCCGCCCTTCATGCGAGTCATCGAGCCGAGGATAGAGAAGGGTTTTGTTATGGAAGGTAGGTGTTAACAGTGGTCAACACGCAAACCGCCAGCTTCAGCGCGGCCCTCCCTCCTCCCGCACCGCTGATTGTGCAGTGAAAGTGGCCATGACGCAAAAACCCAAATTCTTGTTGATCTTTGTGATAGACTCATCGTTGGTCTTCCTCATCCTTAGCGACTAGCGTTATAGTAATAGGGGGCCGTCCTTTTATCACGGGAGGAGATTCAAAAATCGGCCAAGTGCGAGTCGGTGTCGCGCACGAAAGATTCCGTACCATATGTTGTATGGGAGCCCCCGTGAATAGTTATTTTATTCTGTTATTATATATATTTCAATTTATTTTTCCACCGTAGGTACCTATTGGTACACTTGATTTCTTTAAGATTTACAAAATTTGATAAGGTTTACATGTTAGATAGGTACTTAAATATAATTATTTTAAAAATAAACAAAAACAAAGATATAGAGTTCTGTCTGTTATGTTTGTTGTTATAGCGGCAACAGAAATACATCATCTGTGAAAATTTCAACTTGTCTATCACGGTTCATGAGATACAGCCTGGTGACAGACGGACAGACACACTAGACAGACGGACAGCGGAGTCTTAGTAATAGGGTCCCGTTTTACCCTTTGGGCACGGAATCCTAAAAAACATCAGGTGATTAAAGAACTACCCCTATACACCCGATTTTAAAACCTGGATATTTTTGTATACGAAGGGGGTTACTACAAAAGCCAAGCGCATATCGCCGAAGCGAAGTACAGAAGCTCGAAACAATTTTAGGTTTAGAAAGCTTTCCTTCATCATTTCATTGACCTTTCGTTCGTTTTCGAATTCAAATTTGTCAAATTTATTCATTTCGCTGCACATGTAAACCTCTAAGTTTCCATACAAACGTTCCTACTTTTCGATTCATTTGGAAACTATAGACCGTTTATTGCAATGAAATTATGCACTCATTATCGGATAAGATATGTTTGTATCGTTTTAGTTTTTCAAAAACCATTATCATCATTTAGTGAGAGCGAAAATTTATGGTTATCCACTTTCAAGAGATTTTGTTAGTTTTGCTTTCATTTAATGATCATTATGTCTTTTGAAAAACTAAAACGATACAAACATAGCTATTTCTTATACGATTATGTAGGTATGCAAAATTTCATTACAATCGAGGACGAATTTTCTAAATGAATCGGAAAGTACGTTTGTATGGAAGCTTAGAGGTTCGCCCGACCTTAGCGTTGTTGAAGCGTGTTTTTAGTTATCCTTGCTTATTTCTGTTATTGTTAAATTTTCATTTTTAAATGTATTTGTTGGCATAAAAAATGTTTGATTCTAAATCGGAGTATTGGTAAGGTTAACTGGCCGTCAGGAAATATTGTGGTTAGGTAAACGAAGGGTAGGGAAAGGTAGCCTAGCTGCAGTCATCTTTATCACGGATCAGAATCCGTGATAAAAATGACTGCAGCTAGGCTACCTAATATAATTCAACATAATTCTGGCTCATCGAGGTAGGTACCGCATGGCTACCCATCGTTCGGTATCGGTACGGTACTTACCGCAAATTACCGTAAACTTACACTTTCCATTATAATTCTGTCTTTGTTCATTGAATGAATCGTTTTCAAACAATGCCTTTTATTATAGTTCACAATATACTTTCTGTCAATATTTGTGAAAAATATGCCATTTAGGAGCGATTGTCTGGAATAACATATTTTCCTATTTAAGATTATTTATCGGGTATTTATCGTGTACCTTTTGCTTTCTTTTCCCCAACGTTTCAACCGCGTTACAGCAATCGTGGTCACGGGGCGACTCAGTCACAGTGACCACGATCGCTGTTGATGTATTTTAAAAAATTTCAATGTATGTACCTACCTATTTCTAAATAAATGATTCTTGATACAATTCACGGAAAGAGAAGAGAAGAGACGGGTGACCTAACGTGGTTTCTGTTTCCAGGAGGTGCAATATGCATGGAGCTGCTAACTCCCCGCGGGTGGGCGTCCGCGTACACAGTAGAGGCGGTGGTGATGCAGTTTGCAGCCTCTGTAGTCAAGGGGCAGGGCAGAGTGGCGCGCGCGCCGCCGCGTCCATCTTGCGAGTTCTCCCGACGCCGTGCGGAAGAAGCCTTTCGCTCCGTCGTGAAGACGCATGAAAAATACGGTTGGGTAACACCCGCGCTGGCCGACGGTTGAAAATCAGGTAACCTCCAGCATCAATAACATCCACTTATAAATAATGCTAGACAACCCACACTGCATCATCTTGCCCCCAAGCTAAGCAGAGCTTGTGTTATGCGGGCCACCCGAAGCTTATATTCATACTAATATATTATAAACTAGCGGTCCGCCCCGGCTTCGCATGGGTATTTACTTTTCGTCAATTTTCCAATGTTTTTAATACTTCTTATCCTATTCCGGACTAAGAGAAATCCAACAAATGAAAAACCATGAAAATCGGTCCCGTCGTTCTTGAGTTATAAATGGTGTAGGTAACTAACACGACTTTGTTTTATATACCTATGTAAGTATATAGATATGAAAGTAAATCTGACTGTTTGTTACTTTTACACGCCTTAACGGCTGAACGAATCTTCATGAAATTTGACAGGAAGGTAAACACTATCCCGGGGAAATAGGTTCCATAGGAGACTTGAAATGCGCGGGCGAAGCCGCGGGCAGCACCTAGTTTCATATGTTTTCCCTATCATACGGGCCACACGCACGCGGAACGCGGATTCGCTGGAACAGTTTATGGTATGGTGACCTGACCGGAGGAAAAGAGCCCTTAGCGTCCAGCCATAAATTTTCTTTCTATGGTTACCTAAGTAGGTACCTACCTACAGTAAATCCTCGTGCCCACTGTTAAATCGTAATCATGGGCCACAAAGCATGCCTTTGTACGCGTTGCATGCCTGATGTTAGACGAGGTAGGCAACAACATTGACCTAAATATAGACACATAGTCCTCAATAGACTGGACCATATAACGCAGCAACTGCATTTCGTAACCGCGCCATTTATCAATTTAACCGCCGCGTGGTCCCGCCGCTATCACATCTTAAGAGCGGGCCTAATGCAAAAAATTGTGAAAAGGATAGGCATAGGGTTTCGCATTCATAGGAGCGGGACAGAGTAAAGCAATGTCAGTGCAAAAATCAAGTTTTTGCTTCTTTTCTATTAATGATTCAAAATTTAAGCATTAAATAGCAAAACTACACGATTACTTAAATAAAACAGTAGTCTGGCTATGTAATTCGTAAAAAATAATATGGTGCTGTCGCTGATACTTTAGAGCATTTCAATTAAAACAGTTTTTTGAAAGCGATTTTTGTATAACTTTTTGTAAAGAAACCAGTTTATTTTTCAAAATTCTATTCGATTACTCGACTTCTATGGGTTTTTCCCCTACCTATCGTATTTTTTTAATTAGAATATTTAAGTTCGTTACCATACATGTAAGGGTTTAAAATACACAATTTTCTTGATTTTTGCAGTAGGCACTCTTAAGGGCCTATACTACCTCAAATCAACTCTGTCAGATCTCCATTATCTTTCAAACTACTAAAAATTTAACTTTGAAATTTATTCATGGTACAATTCAGGACTTACTCTCGATCATATGTTTCGAAAACAGGATTCCATAAAATTTTCTCGTTAGAAAAAAATCGCAAAGTTACCTCTAAATTTTTACTAAAACCTCTCAATAAATACAGAAGTTACGATCTTGAGAATAAGCATGGTATTAGAACTAAGTCTAAAGAACATTTCATATGTTTCGGTTTTTTTCAAATAAAGTCTAAATTAATAGTTAATAAGCTAAAACTTGATTTTTGGGCTTGCGTTGCGTTGTTTTGGCAAGCCATGTCCCGCTCCTATAAACGCAAAATCCTAAGTCTATCCTTTTCACAAAAAGTTAAGGTTGTATAGGCTCTTAAGTATGGTGTCAGTATAGGGACAGACAAAATAGGTGCTTAGCTTACATTGATTAACCTTTTAGGCGTCAGTCTTTGTATACGTGATTTAATATGGACCGCATCACTGCCGCATAACACTAAAATATACATTCAAATAGCGGCATTTTGTCACTGTAAAATTAAGATTAAGAGTTTAAACAATCTTTAAATGGTTATTGTTGTGACGTTCGGTAGCGTTGCTGGATGTATGTGCTAAGACCTTTATCATAGATTATTTTTCTCACCTTTCTTTTTTGTCTTGTTCACAGGGCGAGGCTCTTTCAACCGTAATGCAGAATGGATCTCTTAAGTTATTCTTGTGAATAATTTTACTTGTAATTAGTGCAAATTTTAATAATGCTGTGCTCTGTGTAATTACTAATTAGTAATGTAACCGTTTACTTAGGTAAGACAGTGAATAGTCCCAAATATAAACCACAGTGAACGATTGCAATGTAAAACTCAAATTCATGATGGTACTATTATAAATTATTATTACCTACTGATCTTAGTCAACATTACCTAGGGCTACCAGATGACTCACTTATTTCAAGGAAAATCCTGACAAAAACCCTGATTTTTATAGAAATAACCTGCCTGACTAAAGCCGCGAGCTAAGATATTGCGTTCAAAAATTTTGTAAATCGTCAAGGGGTTCAGCTTTAGGCCCTAGCAAGTCCACACATCACTATGTTGCCGGCAATCGGGCCGAGCTGTGATTTTTTTTTTTCTAATAGATTATTAATATTAGATTACGCGTTTTTTTGTTGCTGTTGTGCGCAAGTAAACGCGGTCGTAGTCTAGAACACGGCTGGACGCTACCAAATATTATTTGTGAGCAAAGCAAGCGGTGTTTTTTTTTTTGTTACCTCGTTTTTCCCCTAAGTTTGATGGGTAATTTGACCCTGAATCTAAATCTATCAAACAAAAATATAACCTGAGGTTTGAAACCTCCGTTGGAAAAATTGTAGAAGGAATTTTCAAGACATTAGAAGGGGTTAACCGCGAGGACGGCGCATCCTGACAAATGCCTAAAAACGCTGACATGATGACAAATCCTGGCATCTGGTAACCCTAACTTTTCCAGTGTCTCGCTTTGCATGTCTGTATCTGAATTTGGTGTACTAGGATAGGAATATATATACAGGGTGTAATCGTTAAGTGTGCACAGGCGATTATTCCGTAACTATTGCAGATATCAAAAAACTTTAAACTGATATCGAAAGTACTTTACCTAATGAGTAAAATGACATTAATAACTTTTTAAAAATAAAACGAGAAATATCCAAAAAAAATACATTAATCACTCCCATACATTTAGTATGAGATAGTAGAAAGGTTTTAGTTTCCTTATTTTAAGTGGAATAGTACCTACTCATTTTACCCTTGTCATTTTATAATTATGTACGATATGAAGGTATTAATGAATTTCAAGTAGATACACGTGTAGATTAATTATCTTACCACTTTAAATTTATAATAAACCTTGTTTCAATATTGTATTGATTTGAACTAGCTGAAAAGCAACATACTAAATAAAAACAAAAAGAAAGATACTCTTTGGTGTTCGTTCTAAATTCAAATTCTTTATCGCGGGTTCTCGTTCCCGCCAATTTATTGTATTTTTCAACAAGATGGAGCACCTGCACATAATACAAATGTTGTAATGAATTTCTTACGAAACAATTATAATGGCTTAATAGCCAATAATAGTGCAACCCCTTGGCCTGCCAGATTCCCGGATCTCACGCCTTGTGATTTCTTCCTATGGGGATTTGTCAAAGACCACGTGTACGCTGAGAGAGTACACAGCCTAGAAGAGTTACAGAATCGTGTACGTCGTGCAATTGCTTTAATTACTCCGCAAATGTTAAGGAAAGTTCATTTCGAAACTGTAAATAGAGCTCGTCATTGTATTGCACAAGGAGGACGTCACTTCGAACATATGCTTTGAATACAAAATTTTGTACTTACTAAGAAATAAAATGTATGGGAGTGATTAATGTATTTTTTTTGGATATTTCTCGTTTTATTTTTAAAAAGTTATTAATGTCATTTTACTCATTAGGTAAAGTACTTTCGATATCAGTTTAAAGTTTTTTGATATCTGCAATAGTTACGGAATAATCGCCTGTGCACACTTAACGATTACACCCTGTATATGCATGTTTAAATCTACAGTTTTCTCTTTTCTTTAAATCAAAACAATATTTATCTGTAATATAAAGAAATTCTTCTTTTCTAGTAATTCTATGTGCCAAAGTTATGCGCAATGTCACCTGCCTAGCTCAATTTTCCTCTATATCCCGCATTTTAAAAATCTTTTAATCAAAATCATACAAATATAAGAGGAAATGTTTCCGTCCCAAAGTCATTTAATAATTTTGATAATAAAATGGCCATACGTATTATTATGTATATATATTTAGAATTTCACCAAACATTATACTGATTGTATTTGACCTTGTCATATTTAAAGCATTCTTTGTGTATGCTGTGAGTATTTTATTATGTAATTTTATAATTAGGTATTACTAATTGCTAAAGTCTGCATGCTTCTGTGTACTAAGATTGTAGTCATTTATAAGTCAAATTAATATGAACTACAATTATAAATTCTTGAGTGTTTAAATGCTCAAAATAGCAGTAGTTAGATATAAATGTGAATTGTGAAATGAAAGGCTTGTGGTAATTATAAATTTTACGGTTTGTAAGGAAAATATTAGAAAATTGATGTTGTTCATTTGTGTAATCAACCAAAGATGATTTATTTTTATGTGAACCCTTTCCATGCAAATTAGGTATGTAAAGAAAGTTATTATACTAAATATTATTATGTGTACAACATTATTAGATGTAATAAATTACTTAACTGCTCAAATGACTGTTTTATTTTACATGATGCCCTAAACTCAAACATTCCATTCGTGTGGTGTGGTTTTTTAAGAGAGTGTAAGTATGTAGTATATAAGTGTAAGTATATTCCAAAACTATAAAATAACTTGTTTTTTTAATCTTCTGAAAAAACCAATTAACAATGAAAAAAAATCTTAAGTTTCCTCACAATGACTCCTTAGAAGGCTTTTCTCTAACTGTCGTGGCTTCAGATCGGCCATGAATTCCTATGAAAGTCACTCTGTAATTGGGAGGTATTCCTATAGAATTCAAAGAGTAGGTATGGTAACATGACTTGCAGAATTTGAATGTTTCCATCCCTCTAGAAATAATAACATTTTCTACACTGAACGACTCACGAATGAAGGGGTCAAAATCCCTTCATCCACGTTCATAACTAAGATTTCATAACTGGCTATGTAACAGGATTTTTTTTCACTGTTTCATAACCAGTTATTAAACAAAACTTTTTTTTCCGTTTTTATAACTAGAACTTCTTGTTCATGTATGGTCTCCTGATCCTTGTAAAAAAGTGTTAGTAAATGCTATTTAGTCAAATACGATTTAAATCTTGGTCTTGACCCGGTTCTAGGGGCTACAAAAAGAACTGGTTTACAAAATATTAAGAACAGGGTTTTCGGTTCATCCTTATTACTTCTTTAAAAATTTGTGCATATCGCAGATCAATAACAATCCCAAGCCACTACACATCAAGGCGTTGCACGAAATAGGGGTACGGAGGGGGGCGGGGAGACAAACACAGCAGCGGCTGTAGTGTCTCCGACGTCCATCCCCGGGATACCATTTACCTCCCTGCCAAATTTTATCCGTTCAGCCCATTGATCTAAAGTCTACCGAAGGGGATCTCTTCTTTCATTGGTTCAGCCATTTAGGGGTCAAAAGGACCTATCTGTCCTTTTGACCCCTAAATGGCTGAACCAATAATAAGATAGACAGGCAGAGATACTATTGCATTAATAATATTAGAACAGATGAAAATCTAAAATACCCATAATACAGCAAGTTGTCCCCTCTGTGATGCTACATTTCTGGCTGATGTGATGAGTGTTATAAAAATGCACTGTGCAGGTAGCACTAAAAAAAAGGTTGTTACAAGACTGGTTTTATGAGAGATTTATTAGTGATGGTCAAGCGTTTGGCCTCCATCTCACTTGAATAAGTGATAATGTGGCCTAAGATGAAGCAAGCTTACCCAGAAGGAACTTATTCACCCTGGATTTGAAGGCTCCTGTACTCTGGCAGGAAAACAGAAGGTAAAAGCTCATTCCATCTTATGAAGGTAGAGCGGATTTTTTGGTTCGACACTGGTATATCGACCATGGCAAAGGATTTTGCCGTCAGTCAGCGCACACTAGCCGCTGAGATACCGCGGCATTCCAGCGCCTTGCCACAGCATGCCGCGGCACGACAAAGCATGCCTCGGTAGCTCCTGCTACCCGATACACATTTGAGGCCGAAGCGGGCGCAATTTTAAAGCTTCGCAATTTGTCGCATTTCTATATGGATACATTTGAAAGTCCATTGGTAAAAATAAAAAACCCTTGCCATCCCATCCCGGTCTGCGTTGGCCATCAACCGATTTTGCTAAGGACCGAAATGCTTTACTGACAGGTTGGTGTGCAGCTAGCTTGTTTCCATTCTTGCTGATGTGGTTGAACCTTGCCCTCCTCAACACCTATTGGCATGATTTGGCAGCTGTTGTAGGCCTTCTTCTTAGACTCTAAATCTGCAGTTTTGTTCTTGCAACCACACCCACCCGCAGGATATAGAGGCCTCATACTTTAACGCATCAGCATGTTGTAGCTTTCATTATAAATTCACTGTTAGATTTTTGACCCCATTGAAGAATTTACTCACAAAATTCTAATAAATTTACAAACTAACCGAAAGAACCGGGTACCCAGTTCTCTGTTGAAACTGGAATCGAAAAATTCAGTTCTTAAAATATGGCCGGTTCTCAGTGCCCTCATCACTGTTGTTGCACAAAGAATATTTTGAACTGATTACTGTTAAAAAAAACTTCTACTGGTGAACTTATCATAACATATCGGATCTTGAATAAAAGTACAATGCTTTACATATTCATTTTATACAAGAAAAGAAAATAAAATTAAGCATTATAAATAGATGACGATTATCACAAACCAGATCAGACGCCGCCCCTCAGGGCCAACACCAAATGCAATACGGATCCTCCTTGCACTTTGTAGTCCTGTGCTGTTTTTTCATCATTCCTAGAACAAGCAAACGTGATCTGATCATTAATCTTGTATTGACACAGCATACCAGCAGCTAATTCTCAATTTTAGTAAGGGAATAGCAACTGCAACAATGTTTGCGCTTATTGAGCAGTTTAATAATGACTTGCACAAATAGTTAGTCTCCATAGTCTAGCTGGAGTATATAAATCTGCACTGGCTACCATGGTTAAAATTTTACTAGGATATCACCATCAGATGATGACTAACTGTCATGTCAAGTAGTGAAACCATTATCATTGATGTAGACATTGTTTGCCATCTTGATTTTAAAGATGTACAGAATTGTGTCTAATCAGACAGAACCAAGAAGTACAAAGTTGAAGAACCTACACAAAATAAAATAAATAATGCTGGACACTTCACACAGCATTAGCTAGCCCCAAGGTTAACTATACATAGAAAACGACCGGAACACCTGGAAAAATATCTGCAGATTGTACAAACATTTGTCCCAAGGTGGACCTTCATTTCGCACTACAGAGGTCATAATAAATAAATAAATTATATATTTATCATTTGCCTTTCTCAATTAATAAAATAAAATTTCTTTGATTTAGAAAGGGTCCATACATTATAAAAATAAAATAAAAATAAATAAATAAATAATGCTGGACAATTCACACAGCATTATCTAGCCCCACGGTAAGCAGAGCTTGTGTTATGGGTACTAGATAACTGATATACGTAATATTATACATTACATAGATAGATATTTTTTTTATTATACATAGAAAACACCCAGACCAACGGAACAAATTTCTGCAGATCGTACACAAATTTGTTCCGAGGCGGGGATCGAACCCGCAACCTCTTGCGTCGCAGGCAGACTCTCGCCCGCTGCGCCACTGAGGTCGTCGATTATAGTAGTAATGTGTGGAAAAAGGATGGATTTGACCATACTTTTAACTAAATATTAATAAAACCAGATAAAATTATACTTATCTACAAATATTGTAGGTACTAATAGGCTAGCACCATGTGAGGATAAAGACAACAGGAGCAGTCTGTTATTTATTGCACCAGGACTTTCAATTTGAAAGAAACAAGAACTTGTTAGGTACAGGTACTTACATTTGTTTGCCAGAAAATATAAGACGCTGTTGTTGTGGGGGGATGCCTTCTTTTTCTTCTACTCTTTCTTTGATTCTTTCCACTTTATCGGTAGGCTCGATATCAATTTCGATTTCTTTGCCCGTAAGCGTCTGCAATTAGAGGTTATTATGAGCTGTTTTCGTTATATCTTGCGCTACCGTAAAAGTATGACCAATCTTACCTTGACTTTGATCAACATGGTAAAATAGTTACCGCTTGGGTGTTAGCACAATACTTTTGATTACTTCCTACAGTTTTTCAGCATTTACCTAGATGCCTAGATAGAACTTAGTGAAAAATAATGGATGATGAAGAAGCAAAAACAATGTTCGTTTCGTTCCGTTGCCGTTTTGCGCTTTTTTTGGTTGATTTGACAATTTTTATTATGACATCCGTCATTCGTTCGACATTGACAGTTTGTTTTTAGATGGAGCTCTTATCTATTTAGTCTATTTGCAGCTCGAACGAACGATATCAAAGGAATGTTAGGTCATGTAGGTCATAGACTTCATAGAGCTAGAAATTTTTATTTTCCATACGTCTGGAGACATAGAGAAAGAAGTCTGTGGAGATGTCATCGCAAGGCGTACCCCTCTGCCGGCATAAGGCGATCTTGGCCATACGCGTTATACAAAACTACTTCACTCGTTACTGCTGTCGTTTTGTGTAAGCGAAGCGAAGTAGTGCTTAGTGAAAACGGTGAATTGTGCGATATTAAGGGGTAAAAGGCAATCAAAGTTAAGGTGTAACATATTTTACTTGCGTGTGCGTTTGTAAGGACACTTAATATTTCTGCATTAGTAGGGGAAGATGGGTAGGATTCGTACACCGGGAGGCTTCGTACAGAGGTCATATCTCGACTATCCAACATACATGATGAAGCGTTCAAAGTTGTATACGGGACTGCCGCTCATATGTACATAGGCAACCCTCCAAAAATGATGGTAGTGCGCTAGCAGACTTTGACAAAAAGAGTTAAATGTGTTTTGGCTACTCAAAAGTAATTTTTAGTTTTCCTTGGAAGCATCGGTCTTCAATAAGTTTTAATAGAATGAGAAAAAAATATTTAAGTCTAGTTTGTAAATACATGCATGAGATTGTTATATTAACAATAGTTTAATGATTACCATAACGGTTATTTTTTTATTAAGTATGATTTTTTTGTGACAGGTTTGATTGGGGTACCTTCTTATACTTAAATTGTATGTAATTTTTATACTGTACGAATGCACCCCATGGAACTAACAAAAATTAAAATCAAGAATATAATTAATACTAGAGGGCGCCTTGTGCGCGAGCTGCGTCAGTAAGATATGCCTATAAGGTGACTAAAACAGGTGAAATAGCTGAGAAAAAATTAAATTCCTAGAAGATACAAATGGTGTTTGAATGTACCCCACGTGTGGGGTGCGTTCGTACAATTCCCACTTTTTGGGAAAATCGTTATAATTTCACCAAGTTTCTTTGTATCATAATATCAGAAATACGCTGTTATTATAGTCAGATAGATAAGTGGACGATGCAGTAGCATTCGATTTATATTAAATTAGCTGTTCGTTTTTATTTTAGAAGGCTCAGAATAAAAAGCGTACGAAGCCTCCCCACCTTCCCCTATGCATGTTATGTAAATGTGTGCTGTAGGTACCGTATTACCTCGCTTCCCGTGAAAAACTGCAATACAATACAATACAATACAATTATTATTAATTAATATTAGTTATTATTAATATTAGTACTAAAAGTAGCGCTTGCCAACTCCCGTTATAAATGCTTATGGTAATCATCAAGCATGCCTATAAGTGGCACAGCAGCGCCACGCAGGCTTTTAAACCTCAAAACCGTGCGTGGCTTTAAATTAAGATGATGTGCTACCCAAAACCCAGGTTTTGTCTGTACGAAAAATCCATTTTAAGGCAAGAAAACACTATTTTTTTAAATCTTTTTTGATGATTCTCGAAAGTTTAGGATTTCAGTTAGTGCGTTATATAAGCCGAAACACGATTGACTTAACTTGACTCGATAGAAAAAAATCGCAAAGTTTCCTCTAAATTTTCATTTTTACTACGGAAAACCCGTTTCATTTGCTAGTTATTTGACTAGCAAATGTTAGTTAATGTCGTCTACACTTACGAGCTTTTAAGAGCAACAAAGTTTTATTTTATTGCGAAAGAGTATTATTTTAGAGCAATATCAAATTTATAAATAAAAAGCAGTGAAATTGCGCGCGGGTCGGTTCTTGCCTCCCTTTCTCGCCTTCACCGCGCGGTGTTCGCTCGTCCTTGTCTCGAAAAAGCGCCACCACTTCGACTTAACACTAAAGTTTAAATTACTTAGGTATAACAAAATCAGGAATAAAGCCCAGAACTATTTTCCCCGAAACTAAAAAGTTTGAGAACCACCGTTTTAGACCGTTAATTTGTTATCGCATTAATGTATGTTCATAGTTTATTTAACGTTAACGCTCATTGGTCGGGGTTTCGTCGACCAATCAGAGGCCTGGGTTTTCGACCAATGAGCGTTGGCGGGAAGCAACAGCAGCGAAACTTGACTTCGGAAGCGTGGTAAAAATTGTCAGCCATTCGGCGCTCGATAATTAAAGTGAAAACAAACATCTCTCAAATTGTAACGTTATTCCAATATACAAAGTCCAACAGTGCAACTGCGTTTTATATTGAGAATCCTGCCGTTCTTCTGGGTAAATGGTGAAAAGTCTCCACAGTTCAATGCCCTGATTAAAAGTTTAGGTAAAGCTGATAGAGCAACCAATAATTTCGTTATCATTCCTTATCATAGTAATCACTTGAAAAAAAAAGAAATTTTAGAAATATTGTTTCGCGTCAGTAGAAAATTTTCGCAATACTAGTAAAAGTTTGAAAAACGCATAGTAAATATACGTAAAGCAAGACAGCGATATGTGATTCATACACGTTTGACAGAGAAGACAAATCATGATAACTTTATCTAACTCGGAAGTTCAATGAATGAATGGTGTGAATGAATAAATAATCTCAGATTGCTTTTTTCTGGTGTTACCAGCAGGCTGATCATGCAAGGCTAATTTTAACGTAGCGCGCTAAGTGCGCTTATATTAGCGCGTTAGTGTTAATATTTTGCTTCGATATCAACATCAACTTCTTGTTCTTGGCGTTTATTTCATTGGAAATGCAGCGAATTATCTGAATGAACCCCTATTTTAACACCCTTTTATGTCAGATTAATGTCAAAAAGGTGCTAATAAAAAGATAACGCGTTTAGATAGCATTTTAGCGCGTTTATTTACCACTAAGCGCGCTAAGGCGCGTTAATTCTTGGAAAATAAACGCCGGCAGTGGAAATTGGTACAAAAATTTATCCGGGTCGACTTGTAGGCGGATAAAATTAACGCGGTATACAAATATGGCCGCATGTAAACAAACATGTGATTATTGACCTTTTGCTTTTTGTTGGTTGGATACAAATACAGTAGTAAAAGAAAATAAGATAGAATACCTAATAATATAGGTATATAAAAATAATAATAGAATTGCGCATGCATCCATGGGTAGCTAGGTAAATACTAAAACCTTCAAGATTACCTACCGATTGTTAATATTGGTTTTACAGTGGAAATGGATTTCTACGTAGTTATTCATTCAAATGTGGCGACGGCGGCGTAGGGTCAGAACAGAAGCAAACGAAGGCGGTTGGAGCGTAGAGCTCTGCGAGACGTTCCCTTATGAACTCCCAGAGGCTGAATTTGTTTCTCTCTATATAGCCAACAAAGCAATGGCAATGTATGTTACCAAGCAGCTCGAAATTGACCACAAGCCTGCCCGCAGAGAAGGGGTACCAGTGCATATAAAAGTGAGTTTACTAGGGATGGATAGGTAGTAAAATACCCACATTTACCTGCTGTAACTTTCTTACATATTAGTCTATAAAGTCTCAGTCAGTAATAAATCACTGCCCTTTTAGGTAGGTACTGAGGTAAAGGGTTTGTATTTAGCAGTGTAGACTCCTAAATATCTCTCCTAAATTATCTGCCTTAATGTGATGCCTCACACGTCCTAATTGGCCTTCGTTTCATTGCGGATAGCAGTTATCAGTGAGGAACAGGAACAGGCCGGAAGGGGGGTTGTGCGTAGGGCAGTCAACCATATCATATTTTCTGAAGCATTTCACTCATGCTGTAATTCGAATATAAGTATATCTACTAACTTGTGTCTGGCATTATAAATAATTTTACTATTATGAACCTAATCTACCTTATTAGGTTCATAATAGTAAAATTATTTATTGAATTAGTGGTTTTGTAAATTTCAGAGATAAACATTCCTTTTCATAACAGGTATCTGTTAGTGACAATGGCCTGTATACAGATCATCTTTTGATTTCAGATTACTGCCCAAGTAGATGTGTCGTGAGTGTCCCCAGGACACGGAAATAAATTTCTGATGGATCTCCCTCGAATCTCCCTTAGCACATTATCTACCCCATATTTGACAATTTCCTTGTCAAATATGGGGAGGTTTTTTGACAAGGAAATTGTCAAATATGGGGTAGATAATGTGCTAGGGGCTATAAATAGCCATAGTTTCCCCCAAAAAGCCACAATCTGCACAATATAAAAATAGAAAGTGTATTTATTCTATAAACTGTCAGTTGGTATGTTGATTCTTAACAATGATAAACACCTACTAGGTCTTTCTTCTTTATTTTAATTCATGATGAACTATACATTTTCATTTTAGATTGTTGATGTTAACTGCCGGATACTCAGTGTTATATATAACATTCTACAACAATAGTATTTTATTTTGACTACATAAATAAAATGTTATCTTAAAACTAAAACATATTCTGATTTAAAAGGGTTTTACCTCAAGAGGACCTTGAAGAGGAAAGAGAAATTGCAGCAGTGGAGGCAGCACGTCCATTGACTCGCGACACCGGGGGGCGGACAGCAGCGCTTCTTGCAGAATAGATCTACCACCGAACTGTGATCCCCAACCTGCATGCCCAGCGTGAGGATTATGGGCATTACCCCTCATGGGATAAAAAAATGAGGGGGAAGCCTGTGTCCAGCAGTGGACCATGATACCTAAGCTATTGAGGTTGAGGAGGTGGTATTTTAATATTAATAAAACGTCAAGTGCGAGATAGAGTCGCATATCAAGGGTTCCGTACAAATTTGTGTACATACTCATAAGCACAGAAATTTACCCAGACCCACAGTTCACAGAAAAATCTGATTTGGTTAACAATTATCATGTGTAATTAAAATAAATCAAACATTTTTTGTGAATTAACTACAAATTTCTTTTTTTTTTCCTTTACTTGAGCTTCAAGACTACTTCTCATAAGAACTTATGGGCCAGCTACACCAAACGGTTGCTAGAGACCCTGAGTCTGCAATATAATAATATCTTTAGGATGATGTTGGGACTGCCTCGTTTCTGCAGTGCATCGGGATGTTTGCAGAGTATGAAACGGATGGTTTTGCTGCCATCCTCCAGGCGTCCCTGATGCGCGAGTGCGGGACAGCCTCAATAGCATCCTACAAACCATTGCAGGTAGGATTGATTTGCCAATGTGGCAGAAATTTATAAATCAAGTAATTTAATTAATTAATGTTAACATAATTTAATATTCTTATTTAATGTAAGTAGGTATTTTTTTAATTTTAATTTTATTTCATTTTAATTTAGTCCAATTTAATTTGATTGTACTTAATTAAGTTCGAAATAATAACACTAATTTTAAGGGCACTTTAGCATACAAAATTACTAACAAATTATAGATCATTGTTGTCATTGTTGTAATAAAATAATTTTAATTTAATTTTTGATTTAATAATTTATTTAATGAGATAATGAGAAAGGATTCCTAAAATTTATTGAATTAGGTACCTAAATATGCGGGAATAGGTAAACTGCATGTAAATAAAACTAAAGTAGTATAGAAAAGGTTTAATTGTGAAACAAAATTTGAAGGATTTATATCACATTGCTTAAATAACTAATAATAAATTAAATTTAACACAAAAAGGTCACCAGCTCAGCTTCATGCTGCTCTAGTGTCATAGCAGTGCCGGTTTTCAGCGGTTGTCAGGGTGAAAAGTGCAGCTCTACTCGCAACACCGATCACATAAATAACAAACAACCTATATTTATACACAAACTACGTTTAGGTATCAATGTTATATTGTTTAAATTTATTACCACCGCCACTTAAACTACTAGCTACGTGTAGAAATCATTTCAAACTCTTTAAAAATACTTTTACAAATCAACCAAAATCACATTTCTGCTAAGTAATTTAATATTACACAGGTATTGAACCAAGATGGTCTGCCTGATAAAATAATAGACCTAGGCATAGATTGCTTTACTTTTACATTATAACTACTTCAGATAAACCTGTCATATGACAATATATCAATATTTATTCTCCATAAATCACAAATCAACTGCTTATCCAACTTATGAAACTGTACCTTTATCAGTCTTATATTCAATAATATTAATATTATTAGTACTAAATACTATTTTATGAAAATAACATGAACTTAATAAATTAGGTAAATTGTTCATACACTTTGTTATAACTACTTACTAATTTACACTGTGTGTTTGTTCTGGATTGTATTTCTCTTACAAAGTTTTCATGATTTTCCTCACGTACCTTTTCCGTAGTATTTATCTCACATGCCTGTAATAAAACGTTCAAGGATAAATATGAATATTATAAAATAGTGCCTACCTACTATAAATATGGCAAGTATTAGTCACACCAAATCCCAATACCATTTAAATATATTTGATTTGATTGGTAGATAGGTAAACTAAAACACAAAGGGTATGAATATTTTTTTCTCGAAGTCTCAAAAAGACTTACCCACTGTGGCGCTGAGCCATTAGTTGTGTATTTATATATTTTACTTACCAGTTTTAGAACAGCTCCTCTGCTGTGAAAAGATGTTCATTAAAATATTTGCTACAAATTCTTGTTTTTTTTTGGATAATCAATCATTGCGACCCGGGGCTTCTATCCAATGCAGACGTTTTCATTACGACGAGACGGTTCATTGTTTTTGGAAAATCTGTAACAAATAAAACATATTTTAATTTAATATGGATGTAGGTATTTATGAATATGCGAATGCGTCATGAAATTTGGAAGTCAAACAAACTTAAACTTACGAGTGGAATGATAAATTCGGCACTTTTCGCTCACCATCACTTTTACATCAAATAACACATCATCGTATATATTGTTGTGAGATGTAGGAATGAATGTCCGTAGAGTCACTCTGCCACATTTAATTATCAGAAAACATTACTATTAGGTGGAATAAACAAATGGTATGGTAGGTACTCTCTGTGTTGACGTCCATCGATGTGCCGGCATATTATTTGTTTTGTTTATTTTAGTACATAGATGAGATGAGATAGGCAATTCTCGCAATATATCTACTCATACATAGATACGGCAACAACTTTCACAAAATATCGAGTGATTGCTTCGAATCAAACAAGCGTATTCTCAACATCTGCAATTCGATATTTATCGAGGGCTTTTTTTAATACCTAAGTTGCTCGACATGCAACGAGTGGTCCTAGGCACTCGTTCGCATTATCGAAGAGTGAAAGAAGAACATCATTCATATCTCTCTGTCGCTCACTTTCTTTAGTCTCTGCTTGTTTTGTTTGATGTTTCAAATAACTTCACGGTGTTTCTTGCTTCTCAACTCATGTCAAAGATTATTAGTGCAATGTGCAATACAAGTTTCTCTAGTTGTTATTGAATGTACCTATTAATTAAAATTGCTTTTTGCATCATTATAATTTCTGGAGTCAGGGGTGATATAAATTCTATTTTTCCACTTCCTTAGGCGCGCGGGGCCCCCAAACGAAATTATGGTAAATATTGTAAACGGTGTTGCCTGCTGACTAGATTTTCATTTCGCCCCCTGCGCACGGCTATTCTGACACACCAGATATGTCGTCCGTCAGCTATTATAATCGTATACGTCTTTGACAAACAACATTATTTCAAATTATGCCAGCTTCAAATTAAAAGTTGCAACATTAACTAACTTATCTATAGTTTCAAATGTTGACAGTTGTTGCTAAAATTTCTAGATTCAGTTATAGATTAACTAAGTTTGAATTACTGACGAAACACAAACTATAGGTACATGACAGATATTGACATTCGTAAAGTATGGAATTAAGACATTAAAATATTTTATTTGCGATAAATAAGAAGTTGAAGTTCAAATATGTAATGACAAGACATAATGAAATCAAATTGTCTATGCTAGAAATATCGAAGAGTGCACGAAAATGCAGTTTTTGGCGGCAATCGATATATCATCGAAGGATTGATACTTATCACTCGATAAATATCACGTGATACTCGGAATTGCCCCCCACCTATTTCATAGAAGTTGACAATTCATGTTACTTGTACTTTGACAGTATGGTAATTTGACAATTGACACTTTGATCGTTCATTCATTCGTTCATCATACCGAATTAGACGAAATTAGAGGAAAGAAGTTGAAGTTGAAAAACTAACGCGGTAAACCTACTAGCGCGTTAATATTATATTAGCGCACTTAGCGCGCTACGTTAAAATTAGCCTTGCATGATCAGCCTGCAGTAGCGTGAAATGGTAACTCCCGGAGCTAATTGTTTTGCGTAAATGAATCCTAAGTGTTTTTGTATTTAGAAATAATTTAAACAATAACTCGTGTTTAACTAATACTGTTTTGACTGATGTAACAAATATAATTGAATATTGCAAGTTTCTGATTTATTTATTAATTGGTCACTATCACATTTGTTTCCCAACTTCTATTTATAGCAATAAAATGGCAACATGGACAGTGATAAGCTTGTTGAGTGCCACCAGTAAGTGGCAGACCTTGTATAATTTGACCATGATAAACAGATGATAAAAAGTATACTGGGATACCCATAAAAATTTTTCACTACGTTCAAGGCCTACCCATAGTTTTATGTTCTGTGGGTGGGCAGGGTGGGCATACCCCCGCCTAGGGTATATAATTACTAGTACTATACTTAAAAATCTGTGGTATATAGGTTCCTTCCTTGGGCATACCTGGCGGACGGAGCGGACTGCGGAGTATATAATATGTCATATATTAGTGTATTGTGATGTATTGTATTATTGCACGTATTGCAATGAGTATACAATAACTTCGTAAGACGTATTTATTGTACCATGCGCTCTTGAAACAACAACAACACATGAAATAATGATGTCGATTACTACAGATATCTTTGATCGTTTGGAAAATATAACACGAGAAGGTCAGACTCAGTTCACAAGTATTTTGGATAACCGTTATTGTTTTCGTAAAATTTGTCTTATCATGAACTTCTTATTTCAGATGGCCAGACCGAGTTTGTTGCTGCTGTAACTCAAGTTAATAAAAATAACACAACAAACAATTATTCTACCTACACCCTAATCCGTGCATTTATTTCCAAGATGCTGACTGCTATCGACGAGTTAGCCTCTGAGATGCTGAGCGACAAAACCATACTTTTAAGCGTAAAGAATCAAAAAACTCTTACAACATGTTTTCAACTGATAACTTCTGTTGGCATTTCCAACTGCTTGATTCCAGGCTTAGGGATATCATTAGCAAAACGGTGTTCAACCTCCAACATTCTTCCAAAGATGACATTCACCGATGAAGAAAAATATGTACTACTAGTTGACTGCACCAATTTCTTTATTAGATGCTACAAGGTGCCTATTATCCAAACTATAATAATTTCTCTACATTTATCAGACTACTTAGCTGCCTTGATTCAGCTGTCGTTCGCACCCCTGAAGAAGCCTGGAACCTACAGTAACTATGTTATGACCCCAGAAAGATACAAGACACTCAATGATGAGAGGAAATATTTTGTATTGACTTATACACAATTAGTGAAAAATTGTTTTCAACCAATGCTGATTAAACAGTTGCTTTTGCTCCAGGGGGTCAATGATCTATCACCCCCAGCATTTGCCGAAAGAGTGATAGTCAAAGAGTTGAGCCGAATACTTCTAGCCCCGGAAGGATTACTCAGTTTCATCAGATGTTTTAAAGAAAACTATTGCATAGACACTGGAAATGATTGGGAGAACATAGATTTAATATGTAGACTGGTATCACAGACTAACCATGGTATACCAGAATGTGATTATCTTAACAATATCTCTACACAACTTTCACAGATACTATCATCAAAGAACACACATTACTTAACCGCTGCAGTAGCCTGTGTAGTTAGCCTGAATGCCAAGTACCCAGACTCAAAACCAATACAAACCATCATAGAAGACAGTTTTCAGGCTTTTGACCTGAACTCTTTGGAATTAAAGTCAAGCCTCCCAGGTACAGTGATTCTATCACCTCAGGAAGTCAATCATAAAGTGAACATAATACATGCTTGTGTTTGTTCAGTAAAATTGGAATGGCCTATTGCTATTCTGTCACCAAATTTGTGTGTTTTATTCCTAATTGGCTCTAGATGTTCTAAACACGAAGAATTCAAAATAAAACTGAAGGACATACTGCTGATATGTTTAGAAAGGTTAGATAAGCATGAAGTAACAACATTGATCACCAAAGTTCTGTTCAATAAAGACAGTTTGAGTTCATCAGGCATTGCAGTAGAGGAATATGTCTCTGGTGTTGCAATTAAGTCTGTAGCTAAAGAAGAGCAGGATTCTGATAATGAAGAATACTTCCTTGAATTATTAAATTCGGGAACTGATAACAAATTTACACAGACTGTGTTTGAAGCAACATTGGATTTACTCATTGAACTCTGTATAAAAAGAAAGAAAAGTACAATCTTACATGTTTTGAACATAGAAGATGAACCTTTAATGGAAGAATTTGTTACTGACTGTGTAAATTACATAACCATTCTTAATATTCTATCTAAGATAGCATGTTCACCAAAGGTGGTAGCTGCTTTAAAGAACAACCCTAAAATGATAATGAAGTTCATAGAACATTTCCTGATAAAAGAAGATCCTGAATCCAATGCTGAAATCACCTCATTGGCACTCGTTTTACTGAATTTAGTCTTAGAAAATAGTAGATGTGCTCAGAAAGATTTCTTGAATTTAATTCCTATTTTGAGAAAATTGACCAAAAATGAGCCAACAAGTATTCTCTGCAAACAAGCATTATCACTGTTGGATATGGGAGAAGCCAAGCAACTGGAGAGCGCCTGTGATAAGGCCATTGCTGATGTGTTTGATAACCTATTGCCAGTGAGAGCTCATGGACTTATGGAGCTCACCAAGCTTATTGATGCAAAGGACCCAGAGGCAGTTGCAAAAAAATCTTACATATTCTGCATATTCCAGGTTGGTCCGCAAATGTTTACACTGTTTAACTATACCGCTCAGTGTGCTCATTCTTTTTATATTTCAAGTACTATAATGGCTTATTAGAAAGTACTGTAACTGGACAATCATGTTTTAGTCATGTACAAGATGTACATTATACCAGCTTACAAAAGTCCACTGCTGAACTTAGACCACTATTCTTTCTTATAAAGAAAGCCTATTACTCCATCGATGATTACATCAGTCAGATGTCGCCCAGTTCCACACCGACAATAGTAAATAAGGGAAATAATGTTAAGCTTTAGCTTAGGTATATACAAATATTGACCTGTATCTTAATCACATTATATTTAGACTGAGATATGCAATGTATAAGTCATATAATACACTTACTAGTGGTTTATTTTCCACTTCTTCCACTAGTGGACAAAAAATTGAAGTGGTCAAAACCAATAACACCTTTATTTCTTATTTGATAATAATTACTATTTATAAACCTGTTTATTGTATTAAATTTGACTTGTCTAAGTGCTTATTTTGTAAGAAATAAACGTTATTGAATTAAATTGAATTTGTGGCGTTGTATGGCTCCCCTATCCGACGCAACAAATAAAGGTCCTCATGTACCTACTCAGAGAAAAAATCCTTAATCGAAAATTACTTGAATCAGTACTGCAAGTATACATATATTTCCCTAGAAATAATTAATGTAAGGCCCAAGCCATGTTCTTAATAACAGCTTCTATTATTTACAGGAACAACTCAAAGACCCTGATTCATACATCTACCTATCGGCTGTGAACGGTCTTGCGGCCCTCTGTACACATTTCACTGATGAAGTCCTACATGTGCTCTGTAGGGAGTTCTTGCAAAGTTCTCCTCAGCAGATTGAGGCAAATGCGGAAAAAACAGCGGGCGAGACGAGAATGAAGATCGGAGATGTTATCGTCAAAGTTACGAGACGATTAGGTCAGTGTTAGGAGGTTTTAAAATTGGTACATTCAGTCTGGTACGCGTTTATGTAGCATCCCACTGTCTCACCTTAACAGCCTATAATGATCCACTATGCGCCGAAAAACGTATCTTGAACATCATCACTGGCAAGGCAACAAATGGTTTCCACGGCAACAGGCGTAAACAAACTAAACTCCACTTCGAAACCCATTTTTATTATGTATTCAGAAATGAAATTCTATTTATAGTTTTTTATATCACGCCGAATTATTGAATACTTATTTTGTCTGGCAGGTGAAATGGCAGTGGTCCACAAGACAGAGCTCCTCAACACGATGCTGTCGGCTTGCCGCGACAACGACCCGCTAATAAGAACATCAGCGCTCTCGAACTTGGCGGAAATCGCACTGGTACTGAATTACAAGATTGGCAATATTATCTATGAGGTACGTTTACAAAATCTGCGAACTACTAAATGGGTAAATAAATAATACTAATGTAAAAAGTAATGGTGCGCAGCGTCGCGTCTCGTAGCGTCTCGGTATGAGCTGACCTAAGGGTGCATTCACACATCATCCGTTTTACAGGATCCTTTTTTTCTGTGATGGCGTATGTCGTTCTAAGAGCGAGTTCACTCAACCGACTGGATTCATTAAACGATTGTGTCCAGCAGCGGAGGATCCGGAAAAAACGGTCCTGTAAAAACGATACTATTGATTCTATTCGTTAATTCCCCTTATATAAATAAGTTTGAAAAAGCGCATAGCGCCTATAAACGTGTCTACATTTATGTTTAATATTGTCTAGGATGATAGTACACTGGATTTGTATTACTTGTGTTAGTCAATTTTCACAAATTAAGATCTTATAAAATTTAAAAATAAAATGGTCCTGTATGTAAAATCGGATCCGCTGTGTGTTCGTAGCGTCTCGGTGTGAGCTGGCCCTTAGAAGTCCCAACGATTCATGACGTATTTTTATTTCAGCTCCTCCATTGCATCTGGGATGTGATAGAGACGGACCAAGCGATCGAATGCCGCCGAGCAGCTGTCATGGTCATATCCAGCCTCCTCAAGGGCCTAGGCAAGGAAACCCTCTTCCAACTGAAGGAGAATCTCCTACCAATATACAGGACCCTCAAAATGCTGTACAGCAATGAGAGCGAAGATTCCATACTAAAACTGCACGCTCAAATCGCGTTGGAGGAACTCAATGATATAGCTCAACAGATTTTGTTCCCTGAAGTAGACACGAAGATGGAAAAACTGATGATTATTTGACAGTGACTTATTTATGATACAAGTAAGTGATAAACTGATACAAAATACGTTTAGCATAAATTATTCATTTTATCTTGTCATAAATATTTTTTTAAAGCCATTTGTATTTAGATACATTCGTCAAGTCCAGGTTAAGGTATCTTAGATTTATTGCTATTTTTAGGGTTCCGTACCTCAAAAGGAAAAAAGGAACCCTTATAGGATCACTTTGTTGTCCCTCTGTCCGTCTGTCAACCCACTTTTCTCAGAAACGCGTAGAGTTATCGAGTTGATATTCACATCATATACGCAGGCTCGTAACCTCTTGAAGCCTCGATATAAATCAAACTTCTAAGTCAACGCAATCAAAAGTTACAGCTGTTTATGTTTTTTTTTTTTTTAATTTTCCAAGGGAATCACATGCACACAAAACCTATAGGGTACTTCCCGTTGACATAGAACCATGAAATTTGGTGAGAAGCAAGGTCTTATAACACAATTAAAGGGAAAAATCCGAAAACGGTAAATTTGTAGTTTATTCACAGAAAAAAATATTTTGTAATCTTGCCATGGACTAAAAACCTAAAGGGTACTTCCCGTTCACCTAGAACCATGAAATTTGGCAAGCAGCAAGGTCTTATAGCAAAAATAAAAGGAAAAATCCGAAAACCGTAAATTTGGAAAAAATATTTTTTTAATCTTGCCATGGACTATAGGGTACTTCCCGTTGACCTAGAACCATGAAAATTGGTGAGAAGCAAGTTCTTATAACACAAGTAAAGGGAATAATCCGAAAACCGTAAATTTGTAGGTTATTCACAGAAAAAATAATTTTCGAACCTCCCCATGGACCAAAAACCTGTAGAGTACCTACTTTCCGTTGACCTAGAACCATGATGTTTGGCAAGAAGCAATGTCTTATAGCACAAGTAAAGGAAAAAAAAATCAGAAAACTGTAAATTTGTGGTTAATTCATACAAAATAGAACATTGTTACACTAGGGTTGGATGTAACTTATTTAGACTACTTACCGTAACTACCTGAAGTATCTCTAATAAATGAAATAAGATCCCAAAATTTTTCGATTTCGGCGGGACTCGAATGAGCTGACCCTTAGGATAAAAAACTGAATGTACCCTTGAAACTTTTCTAGTCACTTAAGAGGTGAACCTAGCGTGTTTGCTTGTCAAACTAGGACTAGATCTACTGAGATCTAGTGTGAGTGAGTGTGATTACTGACTCTCGAAATCCCCTGGTTTAAATCTCGAATTACATAGAATGCTACATGTTTTATTCGGTACCTTCAACTTGAAAACACGATTAACTAAAAAAATATATATTATGTTTTGCACATAATTTGGTCGAGATCTTAGGAACCTAGGTCTATTGAAATGACTTGTGTATTCGTAGTATAATTACTTGGTTTCTTCAGACAGTTTTTTCATAAGTTGTGTATTTTTCTTGTAAATACGCAAAACTCCATTTTTGCACTTGCGGCGTTCCAAAAACTCATGCTCTGTTCCGCTCCTATGAACGCGAAATCCTATACCAATCCTTTTTACAAAATGGCGTGCAATGCGCCCTCAGTCGAGAGATGTATAATACAATTAAAAAAAAATAAAAAATAGCTTGAGCTGAAATTTGGCATAGGTACATAATACAAGTTGAGTTTTTTTTTTTCAGGGCCACTGTTGGGAAACGTTGATGGGCGAAGTTGTGTTTGGAGTTACGTGCTTGATTTTGAAAATAATAAGTTCAGCATAACAAAACACGAAGATCTTTTCAGTTTTTATGGATAAGTGAGTTTAAAAAAAATGCCTTTTTGGGTTCTTTTGTCGATAATAAATAAATAAATCTACGATGACTATGTAGGTACCCAAAGTTGTTGAAACATCTTTAAAATTGAATAAGTATTTATAAATTCAAGTTTATGAATTCTTAAACTTACTTTATAAAATTGTTTACTTTCAAAAAATATTTTAACTTTAAAAAGTAGTTAGAATATTCGTATTTTTATTCTAGTAGTAGGTATTTGTATTGTAAGTAGTATTTAAGATACCATTCCAAAAGGATCTTGTAAAAAATTTTAATGGTATCTGAAATACTGAAAATATGTACTGCCTTTAATATTATCTTGGATTTTGTATTCCAGATACTTATAGGGTATCTTGTTGATCTCTGTTCTTTGAACACCATTAAGTACCTTTGTCATATTAAAGGCTTCGGCTGTGAGGAAAGGCTGTGTTAGTAGGTTAAGTTGCGCCAAAAAAAAATGCGCTATTATAATCAGTTGCGTGAGAAAACATTTGAGCGAAAGAAACAGGCGCGAAGGATATGCGCGAAAATATGTCGCCACTTGCAATACCTCTAGAAATAGAGATCGTACCGAGTTGCATATATTTCACCATGGGGTAGGTGAGTTTACCCTCTTCTCTCTCATATTTTACTTAATAAGCTCTACGCTACTCCACCTCTTTAAAGATAAGTATATTAAGTATCCTGTGTCAAAGTAAAATAAATATATTTTTCATACATTTTTAATAATTTGTTTTAATTGAAAACATCTTCAGGCCGGTCCTGGAAGATAGGCCTGACTGAACGAGAGTAAATATAGAAAGGGATTGAGAGTGACATTATCTCAAATGCTGTCCTTATTTCGAAAAGGTACTTTGATTTTTTATCTTTATTAGGTACTTCGAATCCAATTAAGTTTTGCCAATTGTATAGACTAGATAAGGAATTTAGTAGGTAACTAAATTCCTTATCTAGTCTATCCAATGTTATACTTTTGTGAAGAGAAATAAAGAAACATTTAATTTTCATTTTTATTATGATTTACCTATAATCTCTGCGAATCTGACCATTACAGCATAAGAGATGACTTCATTCTCAATCCTACTCTTTCAGCAGGTTATAGCTACTTATTCTAGTTCTTAGCATTTAACCTATTTATTTAATTTTTTGTATCTATTAGCTAAATATTTTCTATGGCAATATTTAGTGTCGATTTGAATCAAACTTGAAAGTTTTTAATAAAGGGTGTCTCAGAATGTTGGGGTGATAAGTGGCTTTTTTTATTTATTAGCCATGAAACGATTTAGACAGATGCCACACGGGCGCTGCGTCGTGCGTGTCTGCGACGACGCAGCGTTGACGCTCCGTAGTTCTTACTAAGTAGTACTTAGTAAGAACTTCAGCGTCGCGGGCAGATTTGTATGTAAGTACATACAAATCTGCCCGCGACGCTGCGAGAAAGCTGCGTTGCGTTGCGTCGTCGCAGCGCTCGTGTGGCTCGATAATAAAGAATATTATGACAGTGAATTCACTACAAAATTATAAGCTACCTACATACAAAATTATATTACATTAGTTATTTCTGTTACATTTTTTGTCTGATAAAACTTTATCTTACCTAAGTCCTATATGGACAAGCTGCAATAAATATTTATGTATTTCTGTATAACGCGTGCGACGCAACATGTGCGCTGCGTTCGAGTCAATCGTTTCATGTCGATCGAGACTACATCCCACCCCCTGCTGTTCTGTTTGTGGTAGGCGCGTATTACCCTTAACAAAAACGAACAACTTTCCGAGACGCCCTTTATTTTCTGTTTTAAATTAATGTAGATACTTCAATGATATTATATTTAAATTGTGTAAAATCTCATTTTAATACTTCCAATGTCTTATCAAATCTTATTCACATAAAATTACGCCTGATGATCAGAATATTTACATTATTTTAGATATCTCTAATGTACTAAGTAAGTATATCACAATAAGTCTTATGTGGTCATAAAATAACTTCGTGATCAAAATGTGCATAAAACTCACAAAAAAAGTGGAGCACACAATTCCTTTTCACATCTTTCCTGATCATTTACCTGTCGATGGAGACATGGCGTGAGTGTTATAAAAAGTAATCTAAAACGCCTAAAACGAAATTCTATTGATACTACCTACCAGTCTGAAGAACTGTAGGTACCTATGCAGGTAGTAATAGGCTTTGTACCTATTACCGAGATTAATTTAGTTCGGCGCGGGTTGGCGCGAGATAAAATTTTGTGGTTTTAATCAGCTTTCCACAAACAATAAAACTAGCGAAAAAGTAATTTGCCATTAAGGGATGTTAACAATTTTTCGGAATTGCTTTTATTTTGAAGATGGACTCTTGTTTAGCATAAAAAAAAAAATTTTCTTTAAAAATATTGCTATTTTCGATAAGAAAATGTACAAAAATAGAGTAATTTTAAACTTTTCCGCTAAAACACTAACAACTGTCACGTAACAGAAATGACGTCACGAACCGCAAAACGATGGTCGCGATTCATGACATGACTGTATGTTGTATGTCCATTGTTCGATTAGGACATGTGTTTTCTTAATTTTACTTGAATACAAACAATCAAAATGAACACAAAGTTTTACAAAACCTGTGCAGTGCCCCCTGTGTAAAAGTACAACAATTACTATACCGGAAAAACTGTTTATTCATGTGCCAAAAGATAAGCAAATGTTACGAATTTATTGTTTTAGCACATAACCTAACTTTGTAAACAGTGATTTAAACGATGTTCTAAACACGATAAATTATATATAAAAAGCAGAAAATCATCTATTACACATGTACTTGACTGTTATTTATGTATTCGTAGATAGATAAATGGTATTAAACGTAAAAGAGTACCTACAAAGATGTTTTCACGTTCCTGAATTCTGAACCACAAAAGACTTCGTTTCTTGCAAAAAAGTTTGCCACCATCAACAAATCTACTTTTGGTAAGTTGGAACTATTCCCTTTAGTGAATCCGGATTCCATCATGTATTAATATTATGTAATTTACAGACTAATTCGTCGTTATGAGAAAATGCAGAAAGGTAAACAAACAGTGCGACAGCTAGTTTTGCAGCTAGTGACGTCATAAGCTTATAATGGCGTTTGCAGTCACTTGACAACAGATTATAAATATAGCATTTAAAATCATTTTTAATAAATTCAATAAGTTATATTATATTATAAAAATGTGATTTTCGATATTCTAATAATACAAATGATTATAAAATTAACACTAAACTTTAATTTGTGATTATGGTTAACATCCCTATTTCATATGTGAATACTATTTTGAATACTGTAACGGACTTTGTAATATCTAATAGGTACTCTACCAACTTCATACCATCGAGGTAAACAACCAATCAGGCTTCAGAAGTGTTGTCTCCTTCACTCGCCTTTTTCCCCACATCACCATCCTTCTCTGATAAACTGATAGAGTACACAGAGTATACGGAGCTTTGGTCTGAGAATCTATCTCTGTTCCTCCTACTGAAGAACCCGCTTCGGTTGAGGGTAGATATGGTTGAGATGGAGATGTTGTCTCTGTCGGTCTGTGGCACCATCTTCCAGATGAGGAGTGCTACTCCTCCGAAGGCGGCCACGACCAGGAACATCACGAGGCTCACTTCTCCGAAAACACCTGAAACAAGAATGTACCTTACTAATTGGAATGACAACTATAAACCCGACTCGTTTTCACGTTTTTATAGCGAACTGAGGGGGCAAAATCCTTTAAAATGTACTAGGGTAGGAGGTAGGTAGGTACTCTCAGAATTCAGAAGACTGTTTTGGAAGTTACCTGATTCGCCAAAATCGTACCTTAAAATAAAGAGTCCCCCCCAGCCACTCGTATATACCTTTAAGATGAAATAATGTCTATACGCTCGAAAGACATAGGTATCTCCCTCGCGAGTAAAAATAATGTGTAGGAAAGTTGTTTTAGACCTTCTAACCCGCTGGTATTTGTCGTTTCTATTGAGATATGTCGTCATATGACGGTGTTCTGAAAGAATTTCGGACGATCAGCTCAACAGCTAAATCTGCAATCAAACTTCTGTCAAAAGCTGAGAGGACCCTTGGTCAGATTGATAACTTACTTTGCTGAACTTCCTCCTGCCTAGCCTCCAACCTCGCCGGCTGCAGTTCATTATAGTCCATATCCTCATCCTCATAAGGTTCAACGGAGCCGAGGAGTGGTTTGGTATGTAGCAGCACATCGCCAGGGTGAGCCTTGGGCAGGTTGATGCCGGCGCGGACAGTTAGGGTCTCAGGCTTGTATGTGCAGAGGACTAGGAACCTGAGAACGGTTTAAATTGGTCACTTCTGTTTCACCTTTCATACTCTATCTAAACTATGATTAAGCCGCAGGCTACTAATCAAAATTTTACATTTTCTATGTAATTTGTATGTAAGCTGAAGTGGCAGTGGGCTGGCCATATCTCAAGAAGAACCAACAACCGCTGGGGTAAACGTGTTCTTGAGTGGAGACCGCGACTCGGCAAACGTAGTGTAGGACCAGGTGGGATGACCATTTGCGAAAGACTGCTGGCAGATGCTGGATGCGGGGAGCTGAAGACAGGGCTCTATGGCGCTCATTAGGAGACCTATGTCCAGGAGTGGACTAATGTAGGCTGATGATGATGAGTATCACACTGGCGATTTGCGAGCGTTTGTGCAGCGAACACACCGCGACGAAGCTGCGGCGCGCAACAAACACGTGGGGTGGGGTGCGATTGGACTACACTTTTGTCGTCGACGACGGCGGCAGGAGGTTGTCGCGATTATTAGGTTGGGCAGCGATGACGCCGCAACGATACAGCGATTTTAAACACTGTCTTCGAAGGCGCGTATCGCGGCGCCGCCCGTCGTCTTCTTCGCGGCGTGCTCGCTGCGCAATAGCATCGCTTTGTTTGATATCGCCAGTGTTATAAGGCTGTTATTTTATATTGACTATGTTCCCTAATTTCCTACGACTACAGTACGGTAAAAGTATCGTTGAATTGATTTCTATAGATTCTATAGACATTTTTTTTAGTAAATCCTCCTCCTGAAAGAGTTTGGTAGAGATTATTGCTCAGCTGTGGGACAACAGGTTAGATAAAAATAAAGTAATACCTACCTGCGGGTGCTGTGCGTGAGGATCGGCAGGTTCTCTTGCACGATGACGTAGGTAGCGACAGACGTGTCGTTCACGACGGAACCACAGTCCTCGTGGTCTATTCGAAGAATGTAGGCGTCTTGGGCACTGTCAAATGACAATTTAAAAATAATGCTGGACAATTCACACAGTAGGTATCTCTAGCCCCCAGCTAAGCTATGGGCTAACTTGTGTTATGGGTAGGTCCAGGTAGAATAACTACATTTAACTTACATATAGAAAGTAAGAAAATACATTTAATGGCACACACAAAACTTACCTATATAAAAGCCATAAAAATAATTATATTAAATTCTTAACATTATGTGAACCAATTAATTAGGTCTTGCCTCAGCTTAATGTTGCTCCACAGAAAGTTGAGCAACGCTGGTATTCAGATATAATTTCTAAACATAGCTAATACCCAAAAAACCCGTAACAAATATCTACCCATCGTAAAATTTATCCCGTGTGTAGTGTCCACTATTATTCCGTTTTATAAGGGAAATAACCACCGATAACACGTAATTTAATTATTGGTTCGCTGGTGCCGTATAACGTTTATCACCGGCCACGAACACAAGGGAAGTGATCCGTCTAGCCTGCCCTGACCTTCGTCTACGCCACACCGAAACAACAGATTGCCTTCATTCTTCAGGCATCTACTTATAATGTATATACTTGTGTATACTACACCGTGGCGGGAATCAAACCCTGCGCCGCAGTGGGGTCTTCGCCCGTTACACCACTGAGGTCGACAAAAAGAAAATGTTTCACAGTCACAGTTCATCTAGCCATAGTAAGCAGAGCTCTTGATGTGTAAGTATGCATCACGAGCTCTGAAGGAGCAGAGCTGCGGTCTATATTTCTGTCATCTGATCATCTCGCCTGTAGGTTGCAGGCCTCTCGTGAGTTTCCCCTTCAAAAAGCGCCTGTGCTTCATAAGTGGCCTTGGCTAGGTAATAATTTACTCAGCGTGCTATTTTTAGGGTTTCAAAGATCGGTTTTGAAACCCTTATGGTCTCGCTCTGTCCGTCCCCGCTCTTTCTTGAATATCTCAGTAACTACTGCAGCTATTAACTTGAAATTTGAAATAATGATACATTTCGTGCGCCATTACTGATTTTAAGAAAAAAATATATAAATAAATGAAAAATGAAAATGAATATTTTCAGTACAAATTTTGATGTTGAAATTTCAAAAAAGACCTAAGAAGGCAAATGGGGTATCAAATGAAAGGTATCGTTTTGTACATTTCAAAACACTTTTTGAAATTTCTGTAAATTTCATACTTTTTGAAATATTTCAAAAAAAGTCGAAAAATTGACCATTCCCCCCCCCCCTAGCTCCGAAGATTGCAGACCGATCCATGTACAATGTACTAGGCGTTTGTAGACATCGATCTATATTTTACAGGAAAAATATAGAGAAGTCGGTAATAATAATAGTTTTTGAAAAATGGTCAAAAAGGGGGGTTTTTTTTTTCAAAAGTAGGGGTACATACCCTTGTGGGATATC
This sequence comes from Eupithecia vulgata, assembly GCA_946478455.1. NCBI lineage: Eukaryota > Metazoa > Arthropoda > Insecta > Lepidoptera > Geometridae > Eupithecia > Eupithecia vulgata. The sequence goes on along the minus strand of OX297862.1, from coordinate 6,010,797 downwards.
AAATGAAAGGTATCGTTTTGACCATTTCAAAACACTTTTTGAAATTTCTGTAAGTTTCATACTTTTTGAAATATTTCAAAAAAAGACGAAAAATTGACCATTCCCCCCCCCCTAGCTCCGAAGATTGCAGACCGATCCATGTACAATGTATTAGGCGTTTGTAGATATCAATCTATATTTTACAGGAAAAATATAGAGAAGTCTGTAATAATAATAGTTTTTGAAAAATGGTCAAAAAGGGGGGGAATTTTTTTTCAAAAGGAGGGATACCTGCCTATGTGGGGTATCAAATGAAAGGTATCGTTTTGACCATTTCAAAACACTTTTTGAAATTTCTGTAAGTTTCATACTTTTTGAAATATTTCAAAAATAGTCGAAAAATTGACCTTTCCCCCCCCCCTATCTCCGAAGATTGCAGACCGATCCACATACAATGTATTAGGCGTTTGTAGATATCGATCTATATTTTACAAGAAAAAAATAGAGAAGTCTGTAATAATAATAGTTTTTGAAAAATGGTCAAAAAGGGGGGGAATTTTTTTTCAAAAGGGGGGGTACCTACCTATGTGGGGTATCAAATGAAAGGTATCGTTTTGACCATATCAAAACACTTTTTAAAATTTCTGTGAGTTTCATACTTTTTGAAATATTTCAAAAAAAGACGAAAAATTGACCATTCCCCCCCCCTAGCTCCGAAGATTGCAGACCGATCCATGTATAATGTATTAGGCGTTTGTAGATATCAATCTATATTTTACAGGAAAAATATAGAGAAATCTGTAATAATAATAGTTTTTGAAAAATGGTCAAAAAGGGGGGGAATTTTTTTTCAAAAGGAGGGGTACCTGCCTATGTGGGGTATCAAATGAAAGGTATCGTTTTGACCATTTCAAAACATTTTTTGAAATTTCTGTGAGTTTCATACTTTTTGAAATATTTCAAAAAAAGACGGAAAATTGACGATTCCCCCCCCCCCCCTAGCTCCGAAGATTGATGACCGATCCATGTACAATGTATTAGGCGTTTGTAGATATCAATCTATATTTTACAGGAAAAATATAGAGAAGTCTGTAATAATAATAGTTTTTGAAAAATGGTCAAAAAAGGGGATTTTTTTCAAAAAGGGGTACCTACCCATGTGGGGTATCAAATGAAAGGTATCGTTTTGACCATTTCAAAACACTTTTTGAAATTTCTGTAAGTTTAATACTTTTTAAAATATTTCAGAAAATTGATTGTCCAAATAATTGGCAAATGTTTGAAACCCTCGGCGCGCGAGTTACACTCGCTCTTGGCGAATCTTGTTTAATTAATTTTCACTAGGTAAGTAAGTGAGTTGCAGCTTTATAGTATTTTATTATATTAATAATAATTATTTTATTATTCTATTGGGGACCAACGGGAAGTTTATTTCCCATTGGTCCCCATAAGGGACAAAGCGTGGGTACGAATGGGCATAACCCGACTCTTGTACAGCCACATCACAAGCACAACATGATGTAACTAAACACGTCTGAATCTCATCATATAAATATTTAGATTACCTACCTGTTAGGGTTCCCTTGTATCGAGCAACGCTCCGGGCCTCCGTCGGCTGCCTCCACCGCGATGCGACCCCCGAAGTACGGGCCCGTGGAGACTTCCACTTCACTCGCTTGAGGCAGGCATTGGGTCGCTCGAGCTGAAACTGCACAGAGCATTTAAAGCCTATCTGAAAGCGGGGTCGTTTGAAGATTTGAACGACGGTGGCGCCATGACAAATATCACATTGCATAGACATATCGACGACATGCGAAAGACTGCTGGCAAAAACGTGATGCGGCAAGCTGCATGAAGACAGGGCGATAGGCGCTCAGTAGGGTAGTAGGGGAGGCCTATGTCCAGCAGTGGGCTACTATAGGCTTATTATTATGATAGACATATCGAATCATGCATGTCATTTTAAATGTAGGTATGGCAGTCAAAGATAAAACGGTAGGTAACTTGACATGCCTAGGTAGGTAGGACATACATTGCTGATGCGTGATTTAACTCTTGACCTCTGGTCTACGCCAGACATAATTTTTTCATACCTACTTAAGACTGAAGCAGACAAGGTCTACTGTACCTACTTACTGGGACCTTTCAGATGCCAGTAAGTACAACAAACTATGGCAGCTGATTAGACAATATCATACAATACTATCAACTCTGTCAATCGCTTGTTATAGGAACATCCCTTTGTTTACTTTTTGTATTGTACCTCGTACCTAAGCACGATGAATTTTTGCTGATTTGAATGTTTCGACAAGGTCGAGCGTTACGTTCCGCGTGATGGATTGCATTGAGCATATGTACCTACCTCCCTACGCGTTTTATAAGCATGAAATTGAAGTTTTATTTTACGCATCTAAATTCTTATGATAGATGATACCCAGACGATAACTGACTTTCCGTCAGAGCGAGACGATCTCTAAGCTCGAGTATAGAATTGGATTAAGACGGTACCTCGAGCCAAACTAGCGCCGGTCATAGTTTTGTTTTGTATCGTTTAGGAGGAGATGCAATAATTGAGTTTGGTGTCCACAAAGTGCAATATCGTATTATCTCCTCCTAAACTATACATAATAAAACTAAGATAGGGGCATTAAGAAAAGCATAGGTATAATAGATATCACAAACTGCACATTGAAAATTTTAAAATTACGTTTGTTCAACGAAATAATAAGATAAAATAGGTAGCCGCGCTAGTTTGGCTCGGGGTAACTCTCCCTCACATGCCATGATTGGTAGGTAATCTGGGACAGCACCATAGACCATCCTGTATCTGAAACTGTGAACGTTATTAAACTTACATCCTTTCGTCGGTACAATAATGAACTTAGAGCCAATAGAGTGAGGATCAGCTAGGTCCCTTGCATCTCTCGTGACGGGTCGCACTTCGAAGGAGTAGGTGGTCGCCATCCGCAGTCCAGTGATGCGCGTGTTATAGGCGCGACGGGGAGCAGGGTCTTGTGTGGTAGTCGGAGCCTCTGTGGTCTTCAATGTGGCTTCCTCTGCGTTGTCGACCACCTGAAGTTAGAATAGAGCCATGAGCTTCAAGAAGTTTACTGCAGCTACTGCACGTCATAGGCCTCCCCCATCGGACTCCCCCAAAGAGTGCAATGGGTTTTTTCAGTAGGGAAAATAATTGATTTGTCAGATTGTTGATTGTTAATTAATTAATGTAAATAACTGACAAATATTTTCCCTACTAAAAAAAACCACAGTCTCAATGTAACGGACATTGAGACTGTCAAGAATTCACCGGGTACCTGATTTGAAATCAATTCTTGTTCATCGATTTTCGTTGCTGACTGTAGAGTCGGACATTGAGACTGTCTAGAACCGGGTAAGGTTAAGGCTTCAGATGTTTTGTAAATTGGGATGTGTTTGTGAACTTTCGTTGCGCTACAGACAGAAGCGCGACATATACGACCTTTGACTTTATCAGACTTTTAAATGGTCTAAATCTAAATGGTTAGTTAACTATAAATATACGACGCGCTTTTACTTAGTCAAATCATATCGAAAATGCATAATACCGTAGGAGTAAAATATAATATTATTTGGAAAACTAAACTCTTAGATCCGTTTTTAGGGTGCCGAACCCAATGAGTAAAACGGGACCCTATCACTAAGACTCCGCTGTCTGTCCGTCTGTCTGTCTGTCCGAGTGTTACCAGGCTGTACCTATCTTATAAACTGTGATAGTTAGACAGTTGAAATTTTCACAGGTGATGTATTTCTGTTGCCGTAACAACAAATACTAAAAAACAGAATGAAATACATAAATATTTAAAAGGGCTCCCATACAACAAACGTGACTTTCTCTGTTTTATAGGTAATGGTATACGGAACCATTCGTGCGCGAGTCCGACTCGCACTTGGCCGTTTTTATTTATTGATAATGCAGATTTTTTTTCAGACATGACAGTATTTGTTAGTACTTAAAACATTCATCTGAAGCGGATAGCGGTGCATTAACACTTGGTGAGTGCAGTAATGAGTGTATTCTGTCGCGCTGCGCCGGCGCAGTCACGCCTCTGAACCTTGCCCTATTATCTCCCGTTTCGGAATAAACCAAACTCGAGTTTCCTGTGATTTTATCAAGCAATTTATTATACTTACATGCTTATCTTGTACCTAGGTTACTGACATTTCTGCTGGTTAGAATTTAAAGATTGCTATTTTAACACTTAAGTAAGGCCTAACCTTATTTATTTAAGCTTACAAAATAAGCACTTAGAAAGTCAAATTTTATACTATAAACACGTTTATAAATAGTAATTACAATCAAATAAGTAACAAGGTGTAAATGATTTCCACTTCATTTTTTTCCTAACTATAAAAATACTGGACAACTCATTAAGGAAACCATATTGTTATTAAGAATAGTCGCCATCATCATTTCAGCCAAAAGACTTCCACTACTGGACTAGACCCTCTCTGGTCTCCCAAAGAACGTCCTCCACTAACCGCATTTATACAGCCGTTACCCACCAGGTCCTTTCCTTACCTTTACCAGTTCATCTCTGTGTTCTTTGTGGGGGTCGCGTCTTGCGCCTTCCGGTACGGTTGGTAACGTGTCATAGGCCTTTTCTGGTGGGCCCCTATTAGTTAAATTAAAACGAAAAGCAAAGTTTCTGATTTGTTTTCCTACAAACGTGACAGAAGAAGTTTTGCACAAAAACGAATAAGAAACTTCTATTGCCGTTTTGCGAGTAGGCTCCCTGGATCGTTAGTATCTCACGTCTACTATAAGTATTGTTTGTAACCTTTGTCCCCACAAGGTTACTAATCGTAGTTTCTTATAAATTTTTGTGTAAACGCATCTTATGATTGTGACATTAGAATTGGCTATGCTTGAAAACGAACCAAAAACTTCTGTTTTCGTTTTCCGAGTAGACCCCCCTGATTGTCGTATTCTAGGACGTATTCTCAATTTCTCACCTTCGTCCTGCACCGGTACATGCCCCAAGCCTGCACTTCGCAGTACTGCACCTGGAACGCGAGGACCCTGGGTGCGTTCTCATCGTCATTGCCGTACTCCCACCGCAGTTGTACGTCTCTGAAGTCTGGCTCTCCGATCAAATGTAGCACTTCTGTAATAGGGAACAATGGGTTAGGTTAGGGGCGATGATAATGTCCTTGGGAGAATTATTGTCTCTACCAATCATATTCCCAAGGATGGTAGACTGGTTGTGTCTGGAAAATTGTATTTTTTTTAGATAGGTATTATGTAGGTATTTATTATTTATTTTTTACCTTGGGGCTAGATAATGCTGTGTGAATTGTCCAGCATTATTTATTTATTTATTTATATATTTTTATCTTATTTCACATTACCTAGTACCTACATGTAACGCTTAGTTGTCAAAATAGTTTCTGAACTATTCTTTTGTGTTTACGTTGAAACTTAAACGTGTGTGCAAAGCTAAACAGTTTTTTACACTACATGCAAAGAGAATACACAGACTTTAAATACTGACGGCTGCGCCCAGAGAATACAATATTTAGGTATTATCTACGTTACACACGGCTACAGGCTCGAAAAGGGATAAAAGATAAAGGGAAAGGGTATATCGCACGCTGTAATCACTTACTTTATAAAAAGGTAAAGATTTTACCAAATTCAAGTCTCCTTGGTTGGATATTCAATATTATTTTGAAGCTCCAAATCAAAACCTACTAACCAAAATGATACTCCCTTGGGGAAAATAACATTACTCCCGCGAGAATATTGAGATTTAATTTGGAACATCTTCTAGAATCCTGAGTTGCGCTCAAAATTCAATATGACGCCCGTGACGTAAGTCACTGCTTTATCCCCTCGGTATTTAATCTACTATCGAAAACTACTTCTACTGTTCTCTCATTCATTTGTCTCCGATTGTAGTCCACCAGTGGTTCCACCTATGGTTCTTATTTGGTTGGAGTCGATTTGATTTCGGGCGAAGCGGCGGCGGCGCGGCATCTGTTTAACATTGAACCATGTTGGTTGAGACCGTAAATCAATGCTAAGTTGAGCTACTATCTAAGTATACCATCTAAATTTTCATAAAGTTCAAGCACGTAGCTAAAATGTAGCAATATGACTTGACCCAGAAAACTGCATAATTTTATGACCTCGGTCACAAGAGCACGACGACCGACGTACAAAACGCTCGGATGCGCTTGCAGTAGGTACGCCGGCCGTACTATTAACCCAATGACTTGCTCACTCAGGCGATCCCACTTCTGACGGCTATTCACGATGGCTCGCAAAGAAACCGCGGCTCGGAATCGAAAAAAGAAACGCGCGTAGTTGAAATATTTTCTGCGTTCTGCAAGGCATTAAACTACCAGAAAAGAAGTTTTGACCTAAGGGACATTTTTAAACATTGTAGCAGCTAGTCGTGCAGGGATAGGTGGAGGGTAAAAGACCGAGGGGTAGATTGCTTACGAGGTAGCCAACCAGATAAAGATCTGCCCTAGATGTCCCCCTGCAGGAATGCTCCAGACCACCAAGAAGGATATATTGGGGGGTGAGCGATGTCAGCCCATACAACAAATGAGTAGTCATGACGACCACGACCTTTCTGCAAAGACGTATGAGAAGAAGAATGAAATCGGATTTACTTACTCTTAGGAAACTTGCATTTGCAGAGAAGAAGGGAGACCAAAACAAAATCCTATATTATGTGTTCCATTTACAAAGAATAATAAAACTTTATTGCATAAAATAGTATACACACTTCTAAAACTAATATTTACACTTATCTACATCTATTTTCTAAAAATCTAAGACGTCACAAGGCAGATTGCCTAGAATGCTGGCAGCATTACCACGTTGAATGGCAATGCTAATCATGCTAATTCGTTGACAGAAATAAAAGCCAACATTCCGATCACCTATGTGGATTCTATTAAGAGTTTTGTAACATCTTTGTATATAGCGTGTGCCCCAGGACCCCAAGGACCTAGGGTTTCCACCCCAAACCGCTCGAATAGGTACCTCTGTCAAGATTAGCGTATTTTCGCCGTTTGAGGGACTCAATACAACATTTTTTTTTATATAAGTATGTTAAAATATAAACAAGCGGTATATTTCTCGCGCGGTGTATTGAATTATTTATTGAACCAACTGGCTATAGCTCCCTCGTGTCGAGATTGTCTTGTAAGGCTGGTAACGAGAAATTTATCTATGTAGCACGATGAAGTGCTCTACAATTTAACATTACATTTTATCTAGAAAGTAAACTCCCTAATCGTCTGTGGGCTTAACCACAACCTGTTTGGTTTAATTAGGCTGAACTGAGTTATTATAGTTTGGTTAGTTATACCAAAACTAGCGATCCGCCCCGGCTTCGCACGGGAGTATTCTATCGCCTATCTTCATCGGGAATCTAATAGTAAAAGATTTTTTCAAATCGGTCCAGTAGTGTTGGAACCTTTTCAATTAAAAAAAGAAACAAATCTCACCTCTCCGTGATATTAAGTATGTACTTATACTTAAAGACAAGTTTGGATGAATAGATGTTTGTGACTTCTTAACGCCCAAACTATCTACTGATCAGGCTGAAATTTTTCATAATTATACATATGTACTTAGGTAGATGTAGGTTTAGATCACAGGTCTTGATAATAATAAAAAAAATAATGCGACTATCTCTGGATCATTCTCCATACAATACCTAACGAAAGAATTTCGGTCTACCTACAATTGACGGAGAAATTACGAGCTTACAAAAAAAAACATACAACAAAACATAGAACCTCCACCACTTTTGTTTTGCGTCGGTTATCAAAATATGTTCTGTATCACCATAATCAGCCTATAACAGTCCACAGCTGGACATAGACGTCCCCTAATGAGCGCCATAGCGCCATGTCTTCAGCTTGCCGCATCCAGCATCTGCCAGACAGAGACTTTCGCAAATCGTCATCCCACCTGGTCGGAGGGCGTCCTACACTACGTTTGCCGAGTCGTATGTTATGTACCTATACATTGTGAAAAAAGTTATACTTTCGTTCGTATTTCCTAAGTAGATATGTATGTACTGTACTTTTAAAGTAGATCCCATGCATGCAGCTGCCACAAATTATAAAGATGACGATGCAATTTTATACTTTTCCGTAAAAACTAGAAAGTTTGGGTCACAGCGCCAATTTAAAGTATTTTGACCAACTAATATGGAATGAACTGGACGTTTCGGTCAATCATCGTGCGTGACTCAAATGTCTTTCTAAGTCTTTTGTATTGTATCGGTTCAATACCTTATTGTTTTCTCTTTCTGCCATTTCCATGTCGCCTTGTCCAAAGAAATTGAAAAACAAATTTTATGGATGTAGCCTATGGTTTAATCCATGCCAAGAGCTACACGTATGCAAATTTTTAGCCCGATCTTTTGAGAAGATTTGACGTAAAGAAGTAACAATCATCCATCTATCCATCCAAACTTCCGTATTTTTAATATTAGTGTGTTGTGATGTAATTTCATTTAAAATCAACTACACAAATTACATAGAAATCTTGGACAAAGATATTGGATGAGTGGAATGGGCACCTTAGGCTTAGGTACTCATTACTCCTGTAACTTTGACCTCGCGTCAAATCGGGTAGTTCTGATTTTTTTGGCTCGATGTTGACCCTATGAATAATCCAAGTATGGAACCTTGAGCACCAAACGCAACTTTGTCAAAAGACAAAAAAATCGCATGTACTATTGAGTTTTTTTAACTTAATTTTTACAGATTTTGGCGATAATAACCCTAAAGCATTAGTTTTCCATAGTACCTCATCATCAGAACTACCGGATTTGATGCAAGCCCCTTTCAGGCGACAAGTATAATAGACCATCAGGGATTTTATCATAATTGTTTTTGTCGTGCGCCGACTAAATTATGAATATTGTAAGCCCGTCATTACTTTAGGTAGATTAAGTTACCTACTTAGTCAATTTTTTTATGTATTCTGATAAATATTTTATGGAGAGATAGGTAATGCTAATGACCAATACTTGTATCAAAACGTCAAAATTTCTCCGTTTTGTAAAAGCTACATAACCAGATGCCTATCGGATAAGAAGGGAAATTATATTGCAAATGTAAGACATTAGCATTTTACCGTCACTTCTTTTGAAGCTTATTATTATAAAGCGCGGCACCCACTACTTATATACCTACTAGCTCCGTTTGTGAATCCATCAACTTACGTCCATTTTTTATGTTTTGCATAGTGACGATTATTTGATATTGTGACGTTTTATTTGGCTTAATAAATATCAGTAGGTTAATTATATTGATATGATATTCGGATCTGACTGTATAATTTATTAACAGCGTTATTTACAGTATTTTTTCCGCATGGAACGTTATAGTAACCTTTTCGTCTCAGTTAGGACATGTTAGAAATACCTAAGGTCGAATATGTGGAAAACAACATCGGGTCTTCGGTAATTCCGATGGACCATTGCGCCTTGTAATATTTTTTAAAATAGCATCGCTCACAGTGGGTTCAACTCACACTTAGTAGTGTAGGTAATATTTTTTAAAATAGCATCGCTCACAGTGGGTTCAACTCACACTTAGTAGTGTAGGTAGGTACGTACCTACACGTATGTAAGTAGCAGCTAAAAGTATCACCAACAAACACGGATATGGCCTTGCAACGAAAGGAAGCGTCGTTTACGCAGTTGGGCTAATTACACAACGAAAAGCTCATTAATATGCAGCGATTTAAACACTATATTTGCCAGAAGCAGTTGACCTAGTTGGCGTTTGAAGAAAATAAATTCTCTACCAGGCATTTACTTAACTTTTAAAGAAAAGTTGCCCAAAGAAAGTACCTACCTACCGAATTAAAAGTATTATGGAGCATACAAAACAAGACTAGCTATTAGACCAGCTCAGCGACTAAACTAGACCAGCTCAGCCTCTAGGAAATGGAAATACATATTATGAATTACAGGATCGGAATCGAAGTCCAGAGTATACAATATAACCAAACCAATACTGGCCAATCAAGATATTTTATTTTAGTCTTCTGTCAACGAGGTTTTGGTATGAAGCCCAAGCGCTCAATCGAACTTGAGCAGTCTCGGAGTCTATTAAATTTTTTAGGAAATAATATATTTTTTGCATAGAAACAAACTTGATTCTAGAATATATGTACGAAATAATTTTGAAACGATACGTCTCGTCTCGTGTACCCGATTAGCCGTTGCGAAATCGATCTATTATTAATGAAATTAGTTTTGCGTTACGCTACATTTAAACCGCTAGAGATTCTAATAGAGTGGCGGAGGATTAATTAATATGTGATTTGTCGGTCAAGTGCCTTTTAGATCAACTTTTATCAACCTCAATACGCTCACCTACTAACTAGACCATATCATGGGCAATTTTAGTTTCTATAGTCATCGATAAGGTATTCGCCGCCTCCTCCGCAGATACTTGATCAATGCCTATTATAAACTTATCCAGCAATGTATGATAGGAATAGAATGTAAACTGTCATGATGATATCACGTTAAACATCATATCGTATAGGTAACGTAAGCTATAGGTAATAGGTATTCCGGAGATAGGTATAGCAATTCAACGGATGCAAGCGTGACCTGGTGATTGGACCGTGACGCCTGTTGTGTTGTCAACAATGCCCAATGTCCACAACTTCCATACCGAACTGAAGTAGGTATTTTAAATTTTGCGTTCAGATTTTTGTATTCAATTTTCCGTCTATATAAAAGGCCGGTCGTCATCATTTCAAATCGTCAGCAATGGCATGATCTGCGAAAAGTGATGTAGAGTTTGCTAACGCCATAATATGACGATCGTAGCACCGCATGCGCGTTGAGTATTTTATCAATTTACCTTACGAGTACGCACTCGATATCTGCAGTGCTCAGTTCAGAGTTACTCGTAGCAAAATAGGGACATATTTAGTGAAAATTAAAACTAGTGTTTACAATTGAAACAATTAGGCTAACTGCAGACTGTTGCAAACAATTTACAGATAGCTCCACTGATCCATATCAATACCAGTCGGAAGCGTGTCCGAGACGCTGGCTGCATTGCCCTGCTGTAAGGCAATGCTGATGCGCTGTGCCAGATCAGATCATCTCACCAGCTCTCGGGTCACGCGTCGCTTCCACCAGACGCTCACATATTTTTTTATAACTCGGAGAGCCTCGGTCGCCCACGGACCTAGTGTCTTGACTCCGGCCGGACCTAGTGTCTTGACTCCAAAGGGAGCAAATGCGTAGGCTTTGTCCGTACAATGAATGATGAGTAAAAAATAATTTTATTACCCTACTTATTTATTGTTGTAGGTAAAGAAGTTTGAAATTTGGGACATATGCAGAATTTGGGAAAAACAGCGAAATAATTGGACATTCGTGAGATGAACTGCTGAATAGCCTATAGCTCTATTTTATTTTATGTGAAAGAGCCGAGAGATTTATTCTAGATAGATGTTTTTGTATAAAACAATAGTTGTTCGGCTACCGAGATGCTTTCCATAAATAATGCATAAATGAGCATTCAGCGTTATTGTGTCGGGTGAGCGGCGCGAAACGGCGCTTCTAAACAATACGCTTCACGCGTTTCGCTCTTCCTGGCCGGGCTTATGTTATGGGGCCATCTGATTTCATGGTGTCAACGCCACACTGCTGCCGTCGCCGCTGCTCTGGCGATGGCTTAGGCATATACACTCTGCATATAAATAAGTATACCTATACATATTAAGGAATGCAGGCATACGACTTTTGTCCTAACTTTGGAGTTTTTCTAGCATTATTACATAGAGTTCAAGATTCAAGATTTTATTTATGATCAGTTGAGCTACCTGTAGATTGTTTGCAACAGTTTGCAGATAGCTTAATTGTTAATATTGTAAATACTAGTTTTAATTTAAATTTGTTATTTGATTGTTATTTTCTTTCTGAATAAAGTCTTCTCATTTAAAAAATAAAAAAAGATTTTATTTGCCATCATGTTGTACAATTAAGGTCTTAAAATTGTTTAATGCTTCAACATGAGCCCGGGTGGGGCACTGCAATTTGGATCATAGTTTCCATATGACAAAATAATATTTTAACATGTTTCAAAATATTATTAATATTTTAACTTTATACGTAATAAATCAATAGTTAGTTATGTAACTTGCTTTCTTTAATAAAAATAGTCACTTAATTTTATAGTTATGAACTTACAGAAATCAGGACTCTCATACCTATGTAAGTAGGTATATAATTTTTGTATTGGACGGTTAATACAGAAGGACAAAAGAGAGGCAGTTTTCCGGTAGAAGCCTCGTGTACCGTACCCACCCAAAAACAGCGCTCTACCTACACACCACGTTTTGAAACCTGTGCTTATTCTAAGCACAGGTACGTATCAGTGTTTAATTTTATAGTATTTATACTTAAACCAACTTAAAAAGGTACTTATGACTAAATTTCCTACATAAAAACTCATCCGAATAGTTGACCTAACAAAGAATTATGCAAGAATTTTCTGAATAAGACACGATACGCACCGATACCCTCACGTCCAATTCTAAATTACGATGGTTATTTATTTCCTATAACGACCGGAAAACAAGTCATAAAAATTACGTTAAAGTAAGTAAAACCATGGCTTTGTTTTTTTTTACTGCCACTTATTTTATTACCGTCACTTGCCAATGGTAAACGTGATTGAAATGCACTTTTTCACGTCAACAGCTCCCGGTTTTCTTAATTTTATTTCAGTAGGTATGCAAGTTTTTAAAATTGTTACTTGAAAAGTGGTAAGCAATTTTAGCCGTGTGGTGCCGGCTTAGCATTTGCACCACCCCAACTCTTCTCGTGGGTGTCGTAGGAGGCGACTAAGGGACATACACCGGGGGCGGGAAGCAGCGCCTCTTGCAGAATAGATTTACCTCCGAACTGCGATCCCCAACCCACATTCCCAGCGGGATTATGGGCTTTATTATGGCCTCATGAGATAAAAAATCAGGGGGAGGCCTGCGTCCAGCAGTGGACCATGATAGGTTGTTGAGGTGAAATTGTGGAAGCAATTTAAGATTGGAAAAGCGAAGTTATCGTATCTAGTTATATAAGTATATAGTATATAAGTATCCCAATAGCTAAACTAAAGAAAATGAGCAATCAATTCAACATAATAATACTTTATTTCAGGCAACAAAGAAAGTGTACAAAAGTAACTTAATTAGGGCCCATATAATAAATACCTTAGAGACTAACATAGATAAAAACATTAAAAATTAACCGAGTCATCGACGCTCCGATGACATGAAGATATATTATGATGAAGTGATAATGAAGTAGGCATCGTGATAATTCTAGGATAATCACAAAAATTCGATATTATGATAATTTGCATTACGTTGTGATTATTTTCCTAGTTCTTGTTTTAGTTGGGTGTAAGGTACCCAAAAACCTCTAATAAACCTCTGTTAAGATATACTCTTATCAGAAGATATCTTAACAAAATGTGGATGATTAGGTATCCTTCGTTCTACGTACGTTGGTGTTTCAAGAGGCGGGGAAAACATAAAAATCGGTTATCGCCATGACCTAGAGAACCCCAAATTAATCGAAAGCATAATCGAAAACACCAAAGAAGAAAGTTCTAAAATAGGATTGATGGACGACTTTCGATCATAAGAATAAAAATGATTCATATTCCTAATGATTATGCAAATTAATGGCGTAGGCAGGTAAGATGTGGGCTTAATAAAATAATATAAGGTTGGAGTAACCAAAACAGTTGACAATACAGTAAAACAGTCTAACGAATTAACAATGCCAAGTGATAGCTATCCCATTATTGGACGTGCGTGTCGTTTACGTTTTTACGAAATTCAATTAAAATTGACCTACTGTCCGTTTTGGAACTATTATGGCGCCAGAAGACGCGTGAAGAAACAAAAAGCTTTGTCACAAAAGTTTGCCTGCAGTCTGCACTTCGTTTATGTCTTATAAACCGATCTGTCTACAATTTCATGATTCAAAGGTGTACATGAATTTATTAAGACGAATAGTGAGGCAAATGACCTTGGACCTTTCCGCGCGCCTTTATGCAGCAAAGAGTGTTTGTTTTCGGTTCAGCATGCCATGTAGTGCCATAATCAACCAAATAATATGATCCTCTGCGGTTGGGCGAAGTGTAACTAGCCAGATTTGTATCACAGATTTTGTAGGCGAAAATACGTTTTTATGTTTGATTTTATTATTTTGACTACTTTTTGAATCTAATGGACCTCCAAGAGATAGGTATGAAGTATATGAATCACTATACTGAATTTGGTACTAATCGAATTTGAGACGCCGATAAAAAGTGGGTTCGAAGCCGCTACACATACACTATAACTAACACTATAACAACTACACTATAATTAACGGTAAGCATTTGGGACCGCCAAGGGACCCTTCAGGATGTGTGTTACAGGATATATAAATTTCAGAGCTCTACATTCAATATTTTCGTTGGAAAACGGGTTCGAAAACACCTAATTTTCTTGATTTTGGGTTACTATGCGCCTTAACAAAGAGACAAAGAAAAGAAATTGTGCGTTTTAACATTCGTAGCACTTTGAGCGCGTTGAAGTCTTTTGTGTGAATAATCTGAGATTTTATATGCCAGATACCGCAGTTAGCTAATCTACTTTAATTTTCTCTAGACCAGAAAATTACTTATAGTTAATAGCATCCATAGCTCAGCCAATGGTATTATTATAATATTTTCTGGCCTAAGTTAAAGTAGTGTGGTAAAAAACATATAATTACACAGTCGTAAATGCGACCATTATTTCTCGCGCAATAGCGTGTTTATTTTGTTACAATCTATTCTAGTTAATCTCGGCGCCGCAGAAATACCTGCGGGTAACGGCCACGTCAATAGCCAATAAAATGGATAACCGTTCATGGTTACAAGTAGGTATACAACTGCGAGCCTTCAAGCAGTTAACGTTCCTGAGAATGCAATGGGTGGTTATGGACAAGCATCGCCCCTGGCCATGAGCTGTGGTGTCGGCTAGCCGCAGCAGACGTTGTAATCTCTTAAATTCAATGTGAAAATCTTGACTGGAGCCAACGAGAGGGCCACTTATAACCGCATGACACCTTTAATAAAGACTAAAAAGGAATTTATGTGCCCACTCGGGAGGTTAAGTGAGGTACGTTCGCGTGGGCTGGGCACCCACCGGTAGGAGCCATAAATAGAACCAGCACGGACTTTAAAGGACCGAGCCTTGTGTGACAGTAAATTTTTATATGCCACAGTAAAAGAGGGAAAGGATTTGATCTTCGATTATTTTATAGCTGCGTCCATAAAGCCAGAACTTCAACTGTGGCCTACCTACATCGTCTCGCGGCCGGCGCCCATGTTTCCTCCACCTACTAGATTTATGTGAAGGCATCCGTGTACAACGGTGTCTAGGTAGACACCTACTATAAATAGTAGGTTGTTTGGTTTAACTGTCTGCCTACATAGCAAGACCCGAAGCCCTATCGCATATCTGACTGGTCATGAATTTCAGAGGAAATAGAACAAGATATTTTTACTATAGGTACATATTATCTTACCTGAAATTCAAATAAAACTGTTTGTAAGCTGCACGCTTTTAAACATTTTTATAATTGCTCTGCTCCCCGTTTCTTCCGTATTCCAAATTTAATTATATTAGTTCGCGATGAATCTATGGAGTTTATAGGTCTATAACTCCAAACTCAGTGGGCTAAAACGAGCTGCGGAATATTATAATTTAAAATAGATATTACCAATCCGACTGAGTAAACTGTTGCTACAAACGCAGAACTGGGAAATTTACGCTACACAATTATACAGGGTGGCTTTTTGAGATGGGAGAGGATGGCCAAATCTGAAACTATGAGAGTTAGAGATAGGTATGTCATGAAAGGACTCATGAGCTACATTTATGACAAAATAAAAAGTGAATACCTACATATTTTTGAATTTTTCTTACGGATTTTTGCACCAAAATTTAAATAAAGCATTAGAATAAGTAGTTTAAGTATCCTGGCTAGCGGCAATTACATCAGTTGTTGGAAAAGATTATTTTGAATAGGTACCTACTCACATTTTACAGAGCGATGTGTCTAAAATAGGAAAAAAAATGCATTTTTTTGCAAATATTGATCCTCATCAGAAATCGAATCCGTTGTTGGCTACAGTGTCATGTTTTATGAAAAATTTGACCGTTCAATAATCTGTAAAAGTAAACGATTAAAAAAACCTAAATTATTAGGTAAGCAATTTTTATTTTCTCATCAATCGAGATCATGAGTCTTTTTACGATTTTACTCAGATCTCATGATTTCTGATTTGGCAATCTACTCGCATCTCAAAAAAACCACCCTGTATATACCTGATGAGGCTAGACAAATAAGCGTTTTATGAACATGATAGGTCCCTACATAAGATGATTAGGTATCAACTTTATGTAACATGATCGAAGAATTTATTAAGTACCTACTGTTAGTGGCGATAATGGTTGTACGGTTTCAATAATAATTGTTATTATTTATTTCAGACCATAGAAAAATTATGTCTAATTTATCCTATGCTACGGTCCATAGTAATATATACCTACCTTAAAACTAACATACATACAATGTAAACCATAATAAATGGTATAATTATTAAAGTAATAATTATATTTATTGTAGTAATATGGTCAGTCTGTCTGTCCCTATTTGTATGCTTGACCTTTAAAACTACGAAACGGATTTTGATGCGGTAAATAAATAATCTATTTATTAATAAATGAATTGATTCAAGAGGAATGCATAATACCTAGTACGCGAAGAAGGGGCGGGTCGCTAGTAAGATTATAACTAAAGGGTGCCAAGGGCTCTGCCCTCAATGAGGCTTCGTCTCTGCTAGTCCCATGGAGCAAAGTAGACTCTACTAACGGTAACAAATTGTCTGTTATTGTGATTTATATTGTTCCTAGAAATCTGAATAGGTACCACAATCATCAAAAGATCTAGATTGAAACTCTACTCAAATTATTCACGAACACTTAATAGTTGAATCTGTGACCATACCGCTAAGTCTTCTCAAGAGACTTTAAATCACAGACTTTATGCGCTGCGCTGTGCTTTAAATAGATTTTTTGACAGATCTTTCACTATCTTCCAGCTTATTATTTATAGTAACATTCTACCTGCGCCTTCGCACGCGCTTTTCCGTAATAATTTTTTTTCCTAAGTAACCTATGTACCCGGTCGGTATACCGTCTACCCTCCCTACTAAATTTTATTAAGATCTGTTCAGACGTTTAGGTGTGAAAAGATAAAATATTCTTCTATGATAATATTGGTATGGATAGGCTTTCGTTTGACCACAATCGCACCTGAGGGAAAGTGTATAACGAATTCATACATTTAGACCGGCTCTTTCTACGGATACTGTCATGTGGTAAGACCACTAATTCAACATCGATAGAGATGCAAAAATAATTTATTATCTACAGACCTGTTTGGTCCTATCTCTTAATATTGATTACTACTCTTATTGATGTGTCTATTCAACGTGCAGTGAAAGTGCCATTTGGAGAGCAAAAAAAAGAAACAAGTGTTTTGATGCGACATTACACTCATTAGCTCACAGCTGTCCTGACGTAGCCTCATTTCAGAGAATTTGCATTTGTACCTAGAGTATGAACCGTTTTTTTGCTGTTAGCTCTTCCCAATCAAATTGGGGGCTTGGTTAACGCTTTCACTGGCCAGCCTCGGCGGTGCGATGGGCCGTGGCTCGTCGCCGCGCCGCCGCCACGAGGGGGTGTTTGCGTTTCGAGGAATGTTAAGGTTGAAGTATATGGATCCGGAAACAATTATTGCGGATTTTGAATGACTA
Source organism: Eupithecia vulgata (assembly GCA_946478455.1). Classification (NCBI taxonomy): domain Eukaryota; kingdom Metazoa; phylum Arthropoda; class Insecta; order Lepidoptera; family Geometridae; genus Eupithecia; species Eupithecia vulgata. The sequence continues at coordinate 5,992,908 of OX297862.1, read as the reverse complement.
TGATAATGATTAATGTGTAACGATTATTATTTTTAAATTGTCGATTTAACCTATTCTGGTATATATCTAGATAATCTACGGTTACGGACAGACCGGTTAGATTAGCAAATGAGTCTAAATGATCTTCTCCGTCATGAATCCCACACAACCAACGTCAAAAACGGTAAAGATCTTCACGGAGACGAAACCTCAGAACTCCATTCAAAATGTTCACTGTAAATGTGTACGTATAAGTGAGGTTCATACTTAGACACCTAAACGATTTGAAAACCTCAGAAGCTAGAACTTCAGTGTGGTGGAGAGGTTATTAGAGCGGTTTGCCGGCTGCCGGGGTTGGCCTGACAACCGTTAGCATACTAATGTCGACCGCGAACTGCTCCACTGACGTAATGACGTGCACTATGGACCTGCGACTTCTCAAAAATACGGTCACGTGCGCTTTTGTTGTCTCGTGTATCTTCATCTGCATTTAGGTTTTCAAACGTCGAAATTATAACGAGGAAAGCAGTAGAAAGCTTTAGGAATCGAATGTCTATTAACGATCATATAGCCATCTACCAGCATCTCAGTAACGATCGGATGGCATCTTGTTTTTGCCGTAATTCGGACTGGACACGGGTAATCTATCACAAGTGAACGTGACCATCGCTTAGAGCCCAACGAGCTTGCGTTCTTGAAGCCTTAGGGCAAATTACCCCTTCGCGTACGCGGTGACCGAGATACCGTTTGTCACTGTTGCAAAAATTCAGAGCAGGTACGGCACTACATATTTAGTATGGTGAACCTCAAACGGTACATTCGCAAATGAAGTCAATTCGTTACGTCTCTTTGTTGTCCGCGGCCCAGATAAGATCGAGTCGATTCGGTAACGATCAACAGATCGATCCATGTCATAAACAATGCAGTCTCACGAATCGCCCATAAACCCAATATTAACGAAGATGGCCGATTATAGACATCAATGGTTGTTCTGTAGAAAACATTTCGTGCAGTTATCTAGATATGCGGGAGATGGAGAGATATGAGGTGGATGGGCCCGTGTGCTGATTCCGATCTGTGTCATAGATAGCATTGGATGAACGTTTCCCGTCAGCATTAAATACGTCACGGTGCGGTAGGACCTGCGCAAGATACGATCTTTGTTACCTCTTAGTATATTAGTTGAGTTCATTAAAGTTCATATGAGACATGCTTTCCACTAATAAGGCTTCCGGGATCTCTTGATGGGTGCTGGATAAAATAGCATGAGTTTCTTAAGTACTAGCTTTTTCCGCGGTTTCACAAGCGTTTAATTCGTTTATCTCCCATGGGAATTTGATGTTTTGCCAGAACAAAAAAGAAGCGTATGTATACTTTCAACTAACTCTATGCAAATCAAGTCGATTGGTTGCTTAGTTAGGGTGTGAAGGAAGGATAAACAAACAAACCCACATTCGTATTTATAATTATTAGTTAGGACTTACAGATTTTTAATACTAGCTGTTACCCGCGGTTTAATATGCTTTAAATCCGAATTTCACATTTCTAGGGGGATATTCCCGTAAATCTCCCAAGGGAAATTGATGTTTTACCAAAAAGTACCTATGCTATGATACTCTCCAGTAGTAGCCTATATTACTATACATCCTTTCAACTATGCCAAAAATCAAAACAATTGGTTGTTTAGTTAGGGCGTGAAGGAAGTAACTAAAAAACAAACAAACAAATAAACTTTCACATATTTTATAATATTACCTAGTTATGACTTACAGATTTTTATAGTCGGTTCAATGAAAATCTTAATTTGATAGGTATAGGATATTACCTAGGTAACTTCACGCCTGGGAAAATGTCTGAAAATAGTTCAAAAACCAGTCTAACGAGCAATTAAATGACTGCTGTCGTAGGTACATGTCGTGTTCTGTGAAGAAAAATTACCGAGCAGAGGCTCGTAATGTTCGCGTCTGATATGGATTACAGGTGCCGTTAGACGTTACTTGTATGGGAAAAGTGTGAAACACGGGGATAAGTTGTGAACAAGTTCATTTATGTGACTCTAGCTTCCGTCCGTGACTACGTTCTCTATTACGAGGCAGGTATATGACGCTATTTTGTAAATACAATACAAAACACTTTATTGTACACCAAAAAAAAAGAACATTACAAAAAGACATATTACATGAGACAAGTACCTACAATGGGCGGCCTTATCGCTTAGAAGCGATCTCTTCCAGGCAACCTTTGGATAGAAAGAACTACATGCATAGGATAGGCATAGGATTTCGCGTTTAAAGGAGCGGGATAGAGCAGAGCGGCGTAAGCTCAAAAATCAAGTTTTTGCTGATGATCTTTTTTTTGCAAAAATAAGCCGAAGGTGCCCTGAGTTTTCTTCTATTTAATATGGTGATGAAAATAAATAATCTTGTGATTGTAGCTTAGGAGAAAAATTTATATTCTGATATTTAAAATAGTTTTTTTTTCATTTTCGAGCCGAATATGCCTTGTATCCCATAAATTACTGTGTATTTTTTTTCAAAGTTTTTTCGATAAAGATGACAGAAAAATTGTTTCAATGTAACGCAAATTCGCTCAATTTACATCTATAAACTCATAGTGCGCATAAAAACGCGTGCTTTTCTTGAATACCTACAGACTAAAATTTTGGAGTCACTTTCCGCTTCGGTGCAAATCTTTGTAGTATATAAGCAAATCTGTTTAATAATTAAATTGTAACTTATTCCGAGTCAGCAAATACGTGAATAACGTATTTGCTTGAGTACCTAAAAGAATTTAATTTTTTTTTGTTACTGCTTATTTAGGCATTGGGATATGAGAAAAAAGATACAAATTATTTGTTTGGTGTTTTTATATTAGGTCTTGAGGAGTTATTCTCTTTAGTCGTCTGGATGTTGCGTCTTTCTTTATAAGTTCATTAGCCAGCTCATTTGGGTGAATTTCCAATAGTTGGGTATATAAGATCTCAGTTTTTTTATCTTCCCTAACTGTCGGTGTGTGTACGAGGTACAGCTGGTCATTTCTCATGATGTCATGAACCATGGATATTAGGCGAAGCATTTTTGATTGGAAGCGTTGCAAGATGTCCAGGTTTGAGTTAGACGCCGTGCCCCATAACTCAGCTCCGTAGGACCATATCGGTTTCAGTATGATAATATAGAGGAGTTTATTGTCTAGTGACAGATTGGACTTTCTTTCCAGCATCCAGAACAGTTTCCTCAGTTGAAAGCATAAGGATTTTCTTTTGGTAAACAAATCAAGTAAGGAACTTATTTTTGGCATATATTTTTTTCTTAGCCAACAGCTGGGCATATTTCCATTGATGTCTTCTATAAATTCTAAGTATCAATGTTAGACAGGGTTTTCTAGGCGACTACGACTAGACTACACGAAGTTGGGAGGTGATAAACCTGCATGGATTACGTGGATTATACGCAATGCATTTTCTGTGATTTGTTTTTATTTTTAGAGTAGAGCTGCATTTTTGTGTCTTTTAGCAATGTTCTCGAACAGTAATGTATGTATTTCATTACGGATGTAAACGCTTATTTGTGTTGGAAGAACACCAACGTTTCATCCCTTAACGAGGGACTTCTTCAGGGTGAGTGCGGTTATGTAGATTACTACATAATGGTATTTTGCAAAAAACTTTACGGAAAGGATCGTGAAGTTTTCAGTTTATAATTGAAATAAACCAGATCTGTCAAGTTCTCGCGCCGAAGATTTCAGATCCTATTTGTATTCCGTAATAAGATTCCGTAAATAATTTGTAAATAATTCCGTATTCTAGAGTCCATTCCCGTAAAATACTCTATTCATTTTATTTATACAAACAAAATGGGGGCAGATTTCTTTCGCAAACTTACGAAAAAAAACTAAGTTGTAAATAATACAAAAATAAAAACAAAACATTCGTACGTCTTTACGAACGTTTTGTATTTATTGTGGGCGGCCGGCCATTATTATTTACAGCTCACCCTAGCTGGTCCTACATACGTAGGTATGTCCTAGCCAACTCTATTCATCACTTTATTTCAAATCATACCTTCATTTCCATCAATTTCAGCGACCGGGGACACGGATGTAACTCGGAAAATTAGTCCAATCACGAAAACATTTGCTCGGAAAAACATTGTAAGTTAATTACGTTTCTATCCAAATCACATAGGTAGGTATCTTTTTTGTACCCTAAGAAGTTTTTTACAAATTGTTTGCCTTTAAACGAATATTCTTTGCCCGTGAAATATATCGTAACACGTTGCGACGTAGATTTGCGATATCGAAAGACATGCGCTCGCGCCGCTCGTCAACTATGAACTAACCGCATCGCATCGACCACTCCAGTGTTGCCGTTTGACGAAAATAAAATCCACTATACTCTAAGCAAAAATGCACTAGATCTTGTAAAAATCCAGCTTCCAAAATGCACTAGATTCCGCTAAACGATGTTGTGAATGTAAAAATAAGGAAATGAAAAAAATCTATAAAACTAAGACATATTTATTTATTTTACCTATATTAGGTACTAAAATCAACTAAACTAAACAATTCCACGACATTTTCACCGTCATCATCACCCCCAGAAGCAGATGATGAGCCTGCTGAACTAGCTACTGTTCCTTTTTTTACAGTTTTGGTTATTTTGTCGATGACATTTTCAGGTAGGTCATAAGTGTGGCAGTTTTTTTTCAGAATTTTCAATTGATGGCGTATCAATATAACGGAGTTTATACTTTCAGCTGACATCCGGTTACGTAGTTTACTTTTAACTATGTTCATAACGCTGAAGATTCGTTCTACTTCAGCGTTAGAATGTGGAAGCGACAAGACAGTGATTGCTAAGTCCACTAATTCCTGAAAGGAATTAATCCCAGCTGCATTTTTGTATCTAGATACTTGAGCCCAAAACTTCACGGTATCATTACCATCATCATCATTCCATTTGACAAATTGAATTCCATGCCACTGTGTCAATATTTTATCAATCTTTTCATCGTCAAATCCCAATTCTTTGGCTAAATCAGTTATTGAATTGTCCTTGATTTGTTTCAATGTATTTTCTTTTGATAACTGACTCATTTTTTCTAAGGCAGTATAATTAGTCGGTAGTCTTTTCTGAATTTGCATCGCCAACTGAATCGTGAATTCGATACAGCTTTTTCTAACGGAGTCTAGTCTTTGCGGAGTCAAATTAGCTTTTTGAATGTGGTTCTCGAACAGATAGCCAAGATAGGGGACCGGATTCAGGTGGTCGTTGAAGTTCATGTTTAAAAAGTCTCTATCAGTTGTAGCAGCGTTTGGAATTATGATTCTCGTTGACACAGATCTTAACAAATTCATCAGAGACGTCAGCAATTTGACGGGGTCCGTGTTTTCTCCCTCAAATATTTTTATTGTGGATTGGACGTCATTCAGCACACTTTTCAAGTATAACAAATGTAAGCGGTTAGCTTCATCTGCGTACATGGTGCTTAACAAATCTGAAGTATGGCACTTGTCTTTCGTCACTTGGAAATGGATTTTTAATTCCTCCCACTGCGTTAAAATCCGTGAAACAGCTGGTTCTATGGATAACCAGCGAGTATCACATAGTTTTAAAATTTTTAGGGGGTTTTCTCCACAATTGATGGTGTTATAGATTTCTCTATACTCTTGCTGGCGCTTCGTTGAAATTCCGAACCACTTATAGGTCTCTCTAACGAGAAATTCGATATTTTTTGGTATTGTGTGTTCGGATGCATGGCTAACAGCCAGTTGAAGTGTGTGACAGATGCATCTAATCAGTATAAGGTTTGGCAGGTTATATTGTGTTCGCAGAATTGCATAGACGCTATTATGCCGCCCTGTCATCACAGAAGCATTATCAGTGCCTATACCTACCAAATTTTCAATTGGCAAATGATTGGAATTGAGACATTTAACTAAGGTGGTTACGAGTCCGTTGGCGTCAGCTCTTTCTACTGGCTCTAGTGATAGGAAAGCAGATACAACTGCTTTTAATGACAAACTAAAATATCTCACTATAATCCCCATAAACTTTGTCACACTGATATCGGTGGATTCATCAAGGATAATGCTGTATTTTTGAGAGCCGATATCTTCTAAAAGCATTTCTTTAAAATGTGGCGCCAATACCTGATTAATTACTTGAGAGCATTTGGTTCTGTGCATATTTAGATCTATAACAGCTTTTGAATCAGCAAAGATATCTTTACATAGATCTGTCAAATGATCAATTGTAGATGTGGCACTGTGTTCTGCGATAAATAACGCCAGTTTTCCTTCTGCTTTTCGAGATCTATTAAAATTTTCCTTTGGTACAGCATCAAAACATATTTTCTGATTTTTTGATACAGCTTCACACTTATTTTTATGTTTTTTGGATTCCGCGTGTCTACGTAGATCGGCAATTTTGGCAAACATTTCTACATGGCACAGCTTACAAAAAGCTTTTGTAAGATCAGTACTTACGGGTCTTAGCCAGTTTCTAAATTCTTCCATTTGCTCCCACTCAGATCTATACTTCTGGATGTAAGCCTTCTTCCTTATTGGCACCTCCATTTTAAGTATAAACTGAAAGTTTTTTAACGGCTTGCTTTCCTCGAAACAAAACAAAAACAACTACAACGAAACTCCAAAGCAAGAAACACCAGTTCTTCTCGGTTAATTATACGGTATGCCAAGTAAGGCTTAAAAAGGAACAATATCAAAGCGAGAAAGCTACTTAATACCTTAATGAATGAGGGAGATAGAACAATGAACACATCAGAAACATTTTTCGGGAAATACCCGAGTGAAATCAACTCACTCTATCTATGATTTAAGGCGTCCTGTACACGATCAAATTCAAGGCGCTACCTTTATTCTCTATGGGTTTACGTGTTCTACACACGATCAATTATATTGCACAATTTAATTTTTTAAACTAATATCGAATTTGCGCCAGTTTCCACTAGATATTTTTTAGCGCGTAGTTATGACAAAAAAACCGCTAAAGACCCTAAAATTGCACTAGATCTAGCGCCAAATGCGCTAAAACGGCAACACTGGACCACTCGACCACTCGGTCGGCCAGAGGTTTCAGTCAGACAGTCAGCCTTGCTTGTAACAAGCCGCTTGTTAAGTTGTTAGGCTCTAGCATGGGGCTCTAGGTAGCAGCAGCGGTAAAGCCTCATTAAGAGTGCGTATGCACACGGTACATAAATACAGAAATAAAAGCTTTTTATTATATATATTTATATTATATTTTTATTATATACTATATATATAGCTTTTTATTATATATATTATATTACTTTTTATTATATATATTTATTTATTTATATTATTATTTAATTTATTTATTCATGGCTGAAAACACAGAGAGCGATCTGTCGTGTCGCGACAGCGCGCCTCTGCGGGTCGCACCGCCGACGCTAGCAAAGGTGCTGAAAAATCATGGACATTTTAAAAGCTAAACATTGGCTAATTTTGTAGTTTTTAACTAAACCAACAAGACTCTGAAATATCAAGAGAATTTCTTAGGTCTCTCTCTCTCTCTATTATCAAAGTAGCAGGAGATTTATGATGAGACTTTTAAAACACATAGGGATGAGTTGATCAGAATTAACCATGGATTGGGGGCGAAAACCTTGATGATATTTTACCTGGTAGGTACTATACCGACCCGTCCTCGTCCCAGTTCAGGGATTAAACAGTCCCGGGTCTCAAGGTACCTATTTACAAACAAAGGAATACGGGAGACGCCGATTTATTCACGCATGCGCATCAGGCATTTTCTGTATTTCCCAGTTGCTGCTTGCACATCAACATTGTTTGCTGAAATTATGTGAGAAAACCCTGATTTTAACATCCAAAATGGGTAACCAGTTTAAGAACGTGGCCGTTATCGCTTGCTTGAAAACCTTGCTTTTCATATTTAACATCGTGTTTTGGGTAAGTGGTGTTTTGATATTAAATTAAACTCAACAGATGTTTTTGGTTTAGAAGTCTAACGTCATGTACCTACTTTGTCGAATAACCACCTCGAACTTAGCATTAGGAATAGGATTTTCTCTATTATTGCCAAATTATCTATTAATCTCTATTTACGTAGGTATGTTATGTATGTGCCAAGCTCTCTAATTAAAACTATAATAAAACTTCCACCTAAAAATAGATTCATGCGTTACTTTGCAGTTGACAGTGGGTTAAATTGTCAAAGCTTTGCAGAAATCAGTAACAAAACCTAAGGATATAAATAATTAACAATTTTGCGTAAAACCTTCTCTGATGAGATCCAACCAGAAAAATGTTTCCTGGGTTTATTTTTAAAGATGCAATGAGTCCCCAAAGGATCAAGATCTGCTAATTTCTGAGATAATAAATTGTACTCATTACTGATTCTAGATTAGTTCTTGTGAAGGGAGTGCTGAATAATTTACTGATTGGTTTTCTGGGATACTTAAATGGAACCGTGAGTACGATTCGGCTCGGCTAATCAAGCTACTGTATCCACGATCCCCGGTCATTATTTTGTAAAGAAAAATAAGATCATTTATAGTACGGCGATTCTTAAGAGAAGTTAGATTAAAATGGCTTAGGCGTTGATTCTATGGAGATTTATGAAATATACCAGGAGTGATAAAAGCCAGTGGATTATGAGAAAGAGGGAATAGATAGTGCACCAGTGTGTACGCACTGACTTGTGCACTATAATATGTACACTACATATTAGCTATGGAGCTAGGTAGTCTCCATGGGGTCTGCCCACCATGGCCCGAAATTCGGTAAAAAGGACATCATCCCTAGCAGTCACTAACCTTAGCTTTGCATCGTCAATAAAATTAACCATTGACATATCCAGCTGACCGGATTGTTCCTGCTCCTGGTTGGACTATGGGCTGAGCTGGACCTGTACAAGTACCTGGAGCTATCCCCGGAGTTCTCAGGCACGGCTCCGCACGTCATCATCGGCATCGCGGGGCTCATCATCCTGATCAGCTCTATCGCATTCTCCTGCATCATCAAGGGGCAGCCGGTTCTGCTCTACATTGTGAGTTATTGTTATACCTTGATAACTTCTGCACGCTGTCCAAAACTTTATGATTGATTCAGTAGTTTTGGCGCAAAGGAGTAGTTAACAATCATACGTTATTCATGGACCTTTGAATGGAACCATACATCCAAGATATCGCATTTTTTTTGTGTGGTAACCGTCTAACACTATATCATCATTGGCAATAATGTCCATCATCAGGCATCTTTGTAGACGCAATTGTAAAGCTAATAAGAAAGAATACATATCCCAAATCATACAAATATTGTCAATATTGTCAATGTTTCTAGAGACACGAATTTCACCAAAAGTAAAAAGCCAACAATTTGATGTTTTACTTCTACTAACGAAATATTTTTTTTGACAGTATGGTGGCTTCTTAGCCTGCATCTTCATGATGGACGCAGGAGTGGGGGCATCAGTCGCTTGCTACCGAGACACCTTCGCCCGGGGCTTGCACGACGGCCTAAAACAGACGCTGGAGAACTACAACCCGAGGAAAGCTAACTTTGACTTTGCGCAAACAACTGTAAGATTATTTTTTATGTATGCAATAAGTAATTCACTGCACAACCGCCGAGGCTGTGAATGTAGTCTCACGCAGCATTTAACCCGAAGCGAGCGAAGCAGATGTTGGCTCATTAGGGGAGGCCTATGTCCAGTAGTGGACAAATATAGGCTGATGATGATGATTGAGATGTTCTCTTGGAGCACAATCATCTGCGTTGATTTTGGTAGGTGCTAATCTAGTAATTTCAATAGAATCCAAAAGTTCGGTTTTGCATCTTTGTACCAAAATTTACTAATTCTTTGAGTTGTTGTCAACTGTGGAAACACAGCGAGTTCTTGGAAGGCTTAGACGACATAATGTTGGACCTGTAACCGTTCCTACCCAGTAGGTACCTTGTAACAGTTGTAACGTAGGTAGGTACCGCACGTTACCGCCGCCGACAAGAAACAAGATGTTCAAATCTTCGCTTTCGGCAATTCTTTAACCATTACTAATTGTAAGCTTTTCAGTTTCTATGATATTGTGTTTTACGATTTACCAGAGAACACGACTTTGACCCCGAGTAGCTGTAAAACTGCACCAAGCACTTAGTTTATAATAACTGTTTTTGCAATATTAAATCATCACAGGCATATTTCACTGATGACTTCAACAGTAGGTAGGATGAATGGCAAATGAATGGAAGATAGATTTGAGGTCCATATAGAAATACTACGGAAAGCATTAACACATTCACTGTCCAGCCGACCTGGAGGAACACCAGGGTATGTGTATGTGCGTCGTGAGCTCGAGGGGCATGTAGGTGTTAACTTTGGTGTAGATAATTATCATTTTAATAAACTCGGTATTGCCATTCAGGCCGGCCGCAGGCGGTCTTGGGGACGCTTACGATAAAATATTTATTTCTCTCAGATAGAAAATAAATAGGTAATGTATTAGAGAAATAAATAAAAACTAATTTGCTTATAAACGTTTTGTTCAGATGAATTCAGTACTATAATAACTATCCACGGGTATTTATCGCGTTTTATATACGTCTATTCTATACCGACGTTTCAGCATGTTTACCTGACGTGGTCACCGGATGACTGGAGTAGATAGGATGAGCTTACCGCCTCTGCGAAGCGGGGACAGTTTTTAAACCTGTTGAAACGTCTCGCGTCGGGTAAATAGTTTATAATAATTATAAGTTAATAATAATTATATCGTATAAATAAAACGCGATAAATACCAACCCCTGAATAGTTAACTACTATAACGTGGTCTAAACGCGTAACTTTTAAAAACTTGAATGCAGTAGGTACAAATAAGAATGTCTTCTTTCGACTTTCAGTTGGAATGTTGCGGTGTTTCCAACTACACGGACTGGATCCGCCTATCGCCACAGCATGTGATCCCGACCTCCTGCTGCATCGACCCCAATGATTGCGTCACGGCTAATTATAGCCACGTTTATCAACGAGTGAGTTCTTATAAGATCTTGATAATTACATAAGTAATCTAAGTATTTGAAAATTGTGAAGGTATTCCGTGCAATAGGTATGTGCGAAATCATTTGAGCTAGGTCGGACGCTGCGCGCACTTTCATGCAAAATAAATTTAATTTATCTATTTACTATAAAATAAAACGTGTAAAAGTGTGAGTTGGACTCGCGCATGAAGGGTTCCGTACAAACTCGTAAGCAAAGAAATCGACCCAGACGCACAGTTCACAAAAAAAATCTGATTAAGTAACAATTAACTACATTAAGCTAATAAAAATGAAAAATTACGGTGTGAACTGACCCTTTGAGAGATCCCTTCAAGATCTTTCCTGTTTTTTTTCCGTCAAGCTTAAACCCATAGGCTAATAAGTATACCTTAAACCCTCGCGTTAACCTTATCCCTATAAAGAAAATTTAAGGTAGAGAATGTTTATCTGTGTAGGTATGTGCTGATTTTGTCAACTTAAGAAAATCAACGTTAGGGATTCTCATAAAAGTAGATTTAACTACAGAAAACTATTGTAGTAACTTGACTGACCTTAGAACACCTCCAACTAGTCAGGTCCTTTTTCTATTCTCCTTGTTTTATCACAGGGCTGCTATGAGGTGATCACAGAGTACATCAGAAGCAACATGGACCTCCTGATTGGCGCTGCTATCGGAACTGCCCTCCTGCCACTTCTTGGAACCATTCTATCTTGTTCTCTGGCAAGCTACGTCAAGAAATCTAAATATGACGTCATGAACTAATACTATAATCAATGCTGCTAAAATGAAACACGGGTAGAAATTAATTGGCTTGTTCAAGGAAATTACAAGGTTAAAGTTTCATTCAGAATCTTCATTCAGTTGATGTCTTTAGACACCTTTATGTTGAGCCAGTCAATTTCTATTGATAGTGTATCTACATGGCCAAAATAATGAAACTGCACGAATTCGTAAATGATATCAAAAATTCAATTTATAATCTCAATTTTTCCAAATTCTTGACTGATTGTTTGTAGTAATTTCTTGTATAGTTATGTAATATTATTTACAAATTATTGAAAGTTTTCTTATTGTATTTTTTGTAATATCATTTATTGTACTGTATATAGATGTGTTATTAGAACTAAATGTTTTGACTGTTATTAAACTTGAAGCAAGATTACAAAAGAAGTTTCATTTCACAAATATTTATTGAAGCAAAATATTATTATTTGATATCATACATTTAATTAAATAGAGACCTAATGTTTAACACCTACATAGGTAAAACGAGTAAAGTAATACTTAGAACAAAAATGTTGCACTTTATTTTGCAACACACTTTTAAAAATGATATTCTGATGATACATGATTTCATACATTTCCTATTAGGTTGTTAGTTACTTAGGTACTGAATTGGTGATTTGAACCTGGGTTACGTTTTCAAATGTTTTCGAGTGGTATCCGATTTCTTATACCTCAATACATCTCTCTATTACCTCGAAGTATTCAAACGGTTGATTTCAATAGAGTTGTCAGTTAAATATGGTTTTTGTCCCTTATTTTACAAAAATGGTGAATAAGCGGAGACAGTCAGTTTATTTATTATAGTTTTAAATTAATTACTTGTTCAAAACAAAGACTCAGTTACACGTTTTAATTCTATTCGTCTTGTTTCTAGTCACTATCTGAGCTTTCCTTATCCTCCTTGGTTTCAACGGGTGTATCTTGTTTGTAATGTCTGTACTCCGGTTTCAGTTCCCACATGTTCTTATGTGGGTTCTTGAGGTTGTAATTACAAACCTCTTTTAAAATCTCTTTAAGATATACTATAGGCTGCCTGGTTATCTTTTGGAGGTCTTTTATATTGTAATATTGGTGTTTCTCAAATGCAGCAAATAGAACATTGAGAACGGAATCTTTATCATCACGAGCTTTCTTGCCCTCCGCCTTCTTTTTCTCCTGGTATAAGATGTTGTGTTTATGATCCGATACTGGTTTGAAGTTCTGCACAATTCTATCTAACTGCTGTACTTGCCGCTGTGGCATGGAAGCCTTTCTGATTGATTCAGACTTAAGCTTGTAGTATGTGGTATCAGCATATGGCCTACATTCAAGTTTCTGCACTATTCTACCTTCCATAAACAGTTTCTCTGATTCAGGAACTACTGAATCTGTTGTTGTAGCTGTAAAAATAAAGACAACATAATAAACATTGGTTTTTATATACAACTAGCTGGATCTCGCCGTTTCACCCACATAGTTCCCGTGGGAATTCCGGGTTAAAACATAGCCTATGTCACTCCCTGAAAAGTAATCTAGTAATCTTTCTAATGATGAAAGAATTTTTGAAATCAGTTCAGTAGATTCAGAGATTACCCCCCTACAACAACGTCACAAACAATTCACAAACTTTACCTCTTTATAATATATTAGTTTAAATAGATGAGCTTTTAAGCCTACTTTTAATAAGTGTTTGAAGAATTTTTGTCTCGTAAATTCTACAAAATATATTGTTAATAGTAATACATTGAGTTTCATGTACCTACTTCACTGGGGCAGTATAACAAGTCATAACTACGAAATGAATGAATACTTACGAACAATATGAGAAAAAACTCCCAGAGATTGCCTCGTCACAGTGGACACGTCAAGACGGTGTTCTTTGGGAATAGACTGCTCTCCAGGTTCCTTCAGACAAAGCACTGATTCCGAGAGCGATAACTGCACCTGAGCCCGCTGGCCCGGTGCCCGAGATATCTTAAGCTTCCCTACTTCAATATTTCCTGAGGCTTTTTCCCATTTATTTGCGATATATTTTGGTACCTTTACGAGCCAGACTCCCCTGCCAGTGTTCGATAAATCCAATTCGCGATCAATCTGAGGAACATTGGGCGGAGTGGTTTTATTCTCTTTGGTTGGGGTGCTCATGACTGTCCAAGGTTGATAATAACTTAGTTTTTTCAGTTCAGATACTAGCTAGACTAGAATCAATATAATTCAAGATACGATACGATGCAGCGATGGTGAATTGGTGACAATGATGATAATAATTCCAAACTTTCCAAAGAGAATAGAATATAAATACTAATAACTCTTTATTCTTTGCTTTGCTTGCAGCAGCAGGCTGATCATGCAAGGCTAATTTTAACGTAGCGCGCTAAGTGCGCTTATATTAGCGCGTTAGTGTTAATATTTTGCTTCGATATCAACATCAACTTCTTTTTCTTGGCGTTTATTTCATTGGAAATGCAGCGAATTATCTGAATGAACCCCTATTTTAACACGCTTTTATGTCAGATTAATGTCAAAAAGGTGCTAATAAAAAGATAACGCGTTTAGATAGCATTTTAGCGCGTTTATTTACCACTAAGCGCGCTAAGGCGCTTTAATTCTTGGAAAATAGACGCCGGCAGTGGAAATTGGTACAAAAATTTATCCGGGTCGACTTGTAGGCGGATAAAATTAACGCGGTATACAAATATGGCCGCATGTAAACAAACATGTGATTATTGACCTTTTGCTTTTTGTTGGTTGGATACAAATACAGTAGTAAAAGAAAATAAGATAGAATACCTAATAATATAGGTATATAAAAATAATAATAGAATTGCGCATGCATCCATGGGTAGCTAGGTAAATACTAAAACCTTCAAGATTACCTACCTATTGGTTTTACAGTGGAAATGGATTTCTACGTAGTTATTCATTCAAATGTGGTGACGGCGGGGTAGGGTCAGAACAGAAGCAAACGAAGGCGGTTGGAGCGAAGAGCTCTGCGAGACGCAAGCAACCCTTGTGAACTCCCAGAGGCTGAATTTGTTTCTCTCTTTAGAGCCAACAAAGCAATGGCAATGTATGTTACCAAGCAGCTCGAAATTGACCACAAGCCTGCCCGCAGAGAAGGGGTACCAGTGCATATAAAAGTGAGTTTACTATGGATGGATAGGTAGTAAAATACCCACATTTACCTGCTGTAACTTTCTTACATATTAGTCTATAAAGTCTCAGTCAGTAATAAATTACTGCCCTTTTAGGTAGGTACTGAGGTAAAGGGTTTGTATTTAGCAGTGTAGACTCCTAAATATCTCTCCTAAATTATCTGCCTTAATGTGATGCCTCACAGGTCCTAATTGGCCTTCGTTTCATTGTGGATAGCAGTTATCATTATCAGTGAGGAACAGACCGGAGGGGGGGTTGTGCGTAGGGCAGTCAACCATATCATATTTTCTGAAGCATTTCACTCATGCTGTAATTCGAATATAAGTATATCTACTAACTTGTGTCTGGCATTATAAAGAACTCAAGTATAAATAATTTTACTATTATGAACCTAATCTACCTTATTAGGTTCATATTAGTAAAATTATTTATGGAATTAGTGGTTTTGTAAATTTCAGAGATAAACATTCCTTTTCATAACAGGTATCTGTTAGTGACAATGGCCTGTATACAGATCATCTTTTGATTTCAGATTACTGCCCAAGTGGATGTGTCGTGAGTGTCCCCAGAACACGGAAAGAAATTTCTGATGGTTTCCGTGTCAAATATGGGGTAGATAATGTGCTAGGGGCTATAAATAGCCATAGTTTCCCCCAGAAAGCCACAATCTGCACAATATAAAAATAGAAAGTGTATTTATTCTATAAACTGTCAGTTGGTATGTTGATTCTTAACAATGATAAACACCTACTAGGTCTTTCTTCTTTATTTTAATGCATGATGAACTATACATTTTCATTTTAGATTGTTGATGTTAACTGCCGGATACTCAGTGTTATATATAACATTCTATAACAATAGTATTTTATTTTGACTACATAAATAAAATGTTATCTTAAAACTAAAACATATTCTGATTTAAAAGAGTTCTACCTCAAGAGGACCTTGAAGAGGAAAGAGAAATTGCAGCAGTGGAGGCAGCACGTCCATTGACTCGCGACACCGGGGGGCGGACAGCAGCGCTTTTTGCAGAATAGATCTACCACCGAACTGTGATCCTGCATGCCCAGGGATTATGGGCATTACCCCTCATGGAATAAAAAAATGAGGGGGAGGCCTGCGTCCAGCAGTGGACCATGATACCTAAGCTATTGAGGTTGAGGAGGTGGTATTTTAATATTAATAAAACGTCAAGTGCGAGTTAGAGTCGCACATCAAGGGTTCCGTACAAATTTGTGTACATACTCATAAGCACAGAAATTTACTCAGACCCACAGTTCACAGAAAAATCTGATTTGGTTAACAATTATCATGTGTAATTAAAATAAATCAAACATTTTTTGTGAATTAACTACAAATTTCTTTTTTTTTTTTTCCTTTACTTGAGCTACAAGACTACTTTTCATAAGAACCTATGGGCCAGCTACACCAAAAGGTTGCTAGAGACCCTGCGTGTGCAATATAATAATATCTTTAGGATGATGTTGGGACTGCCTCGTTTCTGCAGTGCATCGGGATGTTTGCAGAGTATGAAACGGATGGTTTTGCTGCCATCCTCCAGAAAAAGACGGCGTCCTTGATGCGCGAGTGCGGGACAGCCCCAATAGCATCCTACAAACCATTGTAGGTAGGATTGATTCGCCAATGTGGCAGAAATTTATAAATCAAGTAATTTAATTAATTAATGTTAACATAATTTAATATTCTTATTTAATGTAAGTAGGTATTTTTTTTAATTTTATTTAGTCCAATTTAATTTGATTGTACTTAATTAAGTTCGAAATAATAACACTAATTTTAAGGGCACTTTAGCATACAAAATTACTAACAAATTATAGATCATTGTTGTCTGAAATAAAATAATTTTAATTTAATTTTTGATTTAATAATTTATTTAATGAGAAAGGATTCCTAAAATTTATTGAATTAGGTACCTAAATATGCGGGAATAGGTAACACAAAAAGGTCACCAGCTCAGCTTCATGCTGCTCTAGTGCCAAAGCAGTGCTGGTTTTCAGCGGTTGCCAGGGTGAAAAGTGCAACTCTACTCGCAACACCGATCACATAAATAACAAACAAAACCTATATTTATACACAAACTACGTTTAGGTATCAATGATATATTGTATTTATTACCACCGCCACTTAAACTACTAGCTACGTGTAGAAATCATTTCAAACTCTTTAAAAATACTTTTACAAATCAACCAAAATCACAAGACGGAAATCACATTTCTGCTAAGTAATTTAATATTACACAGGTATTGAACCAAGATGGTCTGCCTGATAAAATAATAGACCTAGGCATAGATTGCTTTACTTTTACATTATAACTACTTCAGATAAACCTGTCATATGACAATATATCCATATTTATTCTCCATAAATCATAAATCACAAATCAACTGCTTATCCAACTTATGAAAATGTACCTTGTCCACCAAATCTTTGTGACCCGGGGCTTCTATCCAATGCAGACGTTTTCATTACGACGAGACGGTTCATTGTTTTTGGAAAATCTGTAACAAATAAAAACATCATCATCATCAGCCTATATTTGTCCACTGCTGGACATAGGCCTCCCCTAATGAAAACATATTTTAATTTAATATGGATGTAGGTATTTATGAATATGCGAATGCGTCATGAAATTTGGAAGTCAAACAAACTTATACTTACGAGTGGAATGATAAATCGGCACTTTTCGCTCACCATCACTTTTACATCAATTAACACAGCATCACATCATCGTATATATTGTTGTGAGATGTAGGAATGAATGTCCGTAGAGTCACTCTGCCACATTTAATTATCAGAAAACATTATTAGGTGGAATAAACAAATGATATGGTACTGTCTGTGTTGACGTCCATCGATGTGCCGGCATATTATTTGTTTTGTTTATTTTAGTACATCTAGATGAGATGAGAGAGGCAATTCTCGCAATATATCTACTCATACATAAATACGGCAACAACTGTCACAAAATATCGATCGAGTGATTGCTTCGAATCAAACAAGCGTATTCTCAACATCTGCAATTCGATATTTATCGAGGGCTTTTTTGGATACTTAGGTTGCTCGATATGCAACGTCCTAGGCACTCGTTCGCATTATCGAAGAGTGAAAGAAGAACATCATTCATATCTCTCTGTCGCTCACTTTCTTTAGTCTCTGCTTGTTTTGTTCGATGTTTCAAATAATTTCACGGTGTTTCTTGCTTCTCAACTCAAGTCAAAGATTATTAGTGCAATGTGCAATACAAGTTTCTCTAGTTGTTATTGAATGTACCTATTAATTAAAATTGCTTTTTGCATCATTATAATTTCTGGAGTCAGGGGTGATATAAATTCCATTTTTCCACTTCCTTAGGCGCGCGGGGCACCCAAACGAAATTATGGTAAATATTGTAAACGGTGTTGCCTGCTGACTAGATTTTCATTTCGCCCCCTGCGCACGGCTATTCTGACACACCAGATAATATGTCGTCCGTCAGCTATTATAATCGTATACGTCTTTGACAAACAACACTATTTCAAATTATGCCAGCTTCAAATAGTTGCAACATTAACTAACTTATCTATAGTTTCAAATGTTGACAGTTGTTGCTAAAATTTCTAGATTCAGATAAAGATTAACTAAGTTTGAATTACTGACGAAACACAAACTATAGGTACATGACAGATATTGACCTGACATTCCATACTTTACGAAAGTATGGAATTATGACATTCAAATATTTTATTTGCGATAAATAAGAAGTTGAAGTTCAAATATGTAATGACAAGACATAATGAAATCAAATTGTCTATGCTAGAAATATCGAAGAGTGCACGAAAATGCATTTTTTGGCGGCACTCGATATATCATCGAAGGATTGATACTTATAACTTGATATTTTATCCCGTGATACTGCGTATCACTCGATAAATATCACGTGATACTCGGAATTGCCCCCCACCTATTTCATAGAAGTTGACAATTCATGTTACTTGTACTTTGACAGTATGGTAATTTGACAATTGACACTTTGATCGTTCATTCATTCGTTCATCATACCGAATTGGACGGAATTAGAGGAAAGAAGTTGAAAAACTAACGCGGTAAACCTACTAGCGCGTTAATATTAGCGCACTTAACGCGCTACGTTAAAATTAGCCTTGCATGATCAGCCTGCAGGCTTGCAGTGTTGCCTTGGTGTTGCCGGCTAGGCTAAGCCAAACTCACCAAAGCAAGCAAAGAGTACCTAATACATAAACCAAGAAGTATACTACGTAATAGTTAGTATGGTATCATCAAGTATAAGTTCCTTGGGTAGGTATCATATCATTATCCACAGAAAACCACAGTCTAGTCAGAGATATTAACCAAAAAACCCTTATAAAACTATCATAGAAAACTCCTAGCGGGGAGGTAAAAGTAATTTGTGATGTCCACTGAACTTACTGACTGAAGAGCGAGTGAGTGAAAGTGTGGATGAAAGAATGAGTGGGAAGTGACGTCATTTATTTATAAGGCAATACCAACAATACACATACTAATGAAACATTTACCATAGCAATCATATTTTTTTTAATAGGTATAGAATGTGTGCTTCTCATAGTAAAGGTGCACAAACAACAGATAAAATTAATACCCTGAAGGGGTTACATAGGTAGAAAGGAATTAAAATATTAAACAATAAAAAACAAAAAAATACAAGTAGGTAGGTACTTAAACTTAAACTAAAAACTTTAGTTATTGCTCTGAGACTAAAAACAACTATGTACTTATCTTGTTCGCATTATCGATGAGTGAAAGAGCATCATTCATTATCTCTCTGTCGCACACTGTCTTTAGTCTCTGCTTGTTTTATTTGATGCTTATACTAGTAATTTAGTATACTAGTTTGATGTATGAATTCTATGAAACATTTACGCGGTGGGCTCCTTGTTTCTCAACTCAAGTCAAAGATTAATAGTACATGCAATACAAATTCCTCTTGTTTTTATTGAATTGGTACTTATTAAATAAAATAGCTTTTTGCATCATTATTATTTACTTTGAGTATAATTTCTGGGGTTCGTTGTGGTTTAAATTCCATTTTTTCCATTTCCTTTGGCGTGCCTGAACGAAACTATTGTAAACATTGTAAATGGTGTTGCCTGCTGACTAGATTACTTTCGTTCGCTGCGCACGGCTCTCCCGACACAGCAGAGATGTCGTTCATCAGCTATTATAACCTCAGAAGAACTATCCTATGGAACTGCCCTAAGCATGTACTTTTCCTGGATACCTACCTAAGTAAACAAATCGGTTGATAAACATGGCGGATTATGGTTAGATTCGGCCTGTTTTTGCTTTTGCATAGGCCACAGCCTGCTACAGAACACTTCACGGTACCTCTTCTATATGATTTTCAATTTACATCACAGTTTTGCTTAATAAATAAGTCGAAAACACGAGGAAAACATAAAAATCTCACAATGACATCTCCTCACATGTAAACAAAACCGTAGAATAAAATGGCGTCCGTGACAGCAAAAGTACATCAAAATCAGGAAGAGGGCGCTGATAAAAAGAGTGTGTACGCTTTTTCCTAACGTAAAACCACTGTTCTGAGAAAGAGACTGGTAGTCCATTATTGCTTCCGTGTCAAATTGAACAATACGGCAGTTCCATAGGATAGTTCTTCTGAGATTATAACCGTTTACGTCTTTGACAAACAATACTAATTCTAATTATGCTATCTTCAAATATAAAGTTGTAAAATCATCAACATAAAATATAATAGTTTCAAGTTTTGATAGTATTGCTAAAATTACTAACCAAACATTGACATTCGTGAAGTGTGGAACTTTGACATTAATGACATGACATAATGAAATCAAATTGTCTATGCTAGAAATATGGAAGAGTGCACGAGAATGCCGTTTGTTGGCGGAACTCGATATTATCGAAGAATTGATACTTATCACTTGGTATTTTATCCCGTGATACTGCGTATCACTCATAAAAATCACGTGATACTCAGGATTGGCCCCGGTTCGTTACGTACATGGCCCACAATCTTCAAAAAATTTAGGAATTAGTAATCTGTGGTGTGCTCATACATTTTGTAGTTTTTACCCCCCCTCATGTTTACTTCTTAAAAACCAACTATGCCTAACATTATTATTTCCATTATTTGATTATTATTTTCTTTGCTAATAAAGATTGATGAATGTTGGACTTTTTATTTGAAATTATTCTGTCGGTTTTACCACGGAACAGAAAAAACAGCTACAAACTGTTTTATTCTGTTCCGTGGCTTTTACGATACAATTCCTTTGCTAAATGAATGAGTGGCTTACAATACAACACGAGCTCAAAAGATCTGTATCCAAGCCAAAACATGTCAAAAGCTCAATATCCAAGCCCGTCGCCGTCGTCGTCGTCGCCAGCCAGTAAAAATAAGTCAATTTCAATAAGCCAATCATTCAAATGTTTTCGTCATGGAGTTGTTCATGTGTTAGCTTATCATCCCTCTAGTACATCTGTGGTTGCGTAGTATTCTTTTCTCTTTGGATTGGATGTTTTCATTCAATTCAATCAGCAAAATAATGTAAAGTATAAGATTTTTGTGTTACATTCACGCATAAAATAATAACTGGGTACTGACTGACACTGCTTTGGTGGATCGACTAAGAAAAGTAATGTAGAAGAAATAATCATGTTTGGTTACAGTAAAGAAGCCGTAAGAGTGAAAGTCAAGGTTTGTACAGAACAATAATTTACCAATAACGATTTAAATCTTTGTCAATTTCAATCCATACTAAAAAATAGCTTTTCTGCTAATAGGGGTTTTATCACTGCCCATGGTTGACTCATTAGAAAACCTAGCCACTACATTAGCTGGCGCACGCACAGTAAATTCAAATTGAAAACTTGCGTTTGAGTAGGAAGGAATTTAATTGGTAATATTTTAAAAACTTCTTATAAATGTTTTTATAACAAGCTCAGGTCCAGTCCGGTTTGGGGTATTGCTGCCTGATTGCTGCTTTGTTTGGGATGGCTCATTATAATATTTTTATTAACTTCTTCTAGCAATCAGAAAGAAAAGTTAACTCTTTTGTGTATTATTTACAGAAATGTGAAGGAAAACTTCAGCCTGAATGGAGGAAGTTCTCAGTTGATCCTCAAATAACATCACTTGAAGTACTTCAGAGCATTTTAGTGAAAGCATTTGATATAAAGTCTGATTTCACACTGTGCTACAGAAGCACTGATGATTATGGGCAAGAGATCTATTTGCCACTTCTCTCGGACTGGGATTTGGATGCTGCTTTTCTCAAGTAAAAACCAATTATGTATTACCTTATTATTATCATTTACAAAATTTATATTTGTCTCTACTAGGCTTGGTAACAGAATTATGATAGATTCAATTTCATCATCATCATCCATAGCTAGAATTTACCAACTGCTGGGAGCCTCCCGAAGTTTACATTCAATTTAAATCATGTTTCTTTTATAAACATTCAAAAGCTATGATGGTTCAATAATATTCGGATAAATAGCTACAATATTTCTATGTTTCAGGGCTCATAATATAGGCCTTACTCATAAATCAGAGCCATGTGTGCAATTGAAAGTAGACATGAGGCCATTTGCCGAGGCCTCAGAGGACTGGGAGCCTCCGAGTGTGAGTCAGGATACTGCTGTAGTGATCCCAAACTACAAAGAACAGCCTTCAGTGGCTCCCACAGTGCAAGTAGAGAAGCAGGAGGCACAAACTGGCTTTCAAGGAATGATACTGAATCAGGTATTTACTAGCATTACAATTAGCCACTGCTGGGAAAAGTGCTGAGAAAGCTGGGCTCACACTGTGTCAAAGGTTACAGGTTAAAACTATAGCAATAATTCAAATAAATAATTTTGGTATCTATATCACCAGAATAACTAAGTTCATTATTAGATTCACATTTTCCTGTCATTGACCAAAAGTATCCTCATTTACATCCCAAATTAACCCTTAAAATTTTGCCCACCTAAGTTTTTTTTTTATAATTTTTAACGAAGATTGATGTTTATTTGTTTTAAATTCCAAAGCACATAAATACTTCACATGAAAAAATTGGACCACGAACTGTATCTGCAAGCATGCATGCATTTAACTTTCATAAACATTTTTATGGTAATTTATATAGAATTATGTTTTATCTTTATTTAGAGTTCTTCTAATGAGATGCCATTATGATCCATTAGTGTAAAAAAATTCAGATGATTATAATTTATTCCACTTTCAATTATCCAATTTATTTTCACCAGTGAAAATAATTACTTAGCTGTTTTTTTTACTGATATGCATCAGATCAGATCGGCGAACTACCTACCTCTAGATTATTTTCAATACTGCAGGTAGCTTAATGTTTCAATAATTAGTTTAAGTATCAGAAATAATTTTCTAATTTCTTTCCATTATTTAATTGTAATTTTCTTTATTGATTAAATTTCAGGTGGAAAAAACATTCAACATGGTATCAAGAGCATTAAACCTGTATGAGGATCCAAACACTGCTCCGCGGCCGCCCCTGTGTGACTCGGAGTTCAGAGCATTTCTGGACACGGTGGGACAAATCACCAATACTGCTAAGCTCCGGGAGGTTATCTATTGCGGCGGTATTGATCCTAGTTTACGGTAAACATTTTTAGCTATCGAAATAGTCTTTTAATAGAGCCTTGGTGAAGAAAAAAATGTTTATGTAAATAGAAAATATATGTTCTTATATTTAAAGTATTAAGTCTGTCAGTTATCTAGCACTCATCTCATAGTACAAGCTCTGCTTAGTTTTTTTTAGTTGATGCTTTTGATGCCAGCATTCACATTATTTAAGAAAATTGTCCCACTGCTGACCAGACGTCTCGCCCAAACTTTTCCATGCGTCACGCTCGCCAGCTACGTCCTACCAGTCGACCATATTATGTATATCAGTTATCTGTTACCCATAAAGCAAGCTCTGCTTACCTTGGGGCTAGATAATGCTGTGTGAATTGTCCAGCATTATTTATTTGTTTATAATTGCAAGTTATCTTTGGGTACATACATAACTATGAATGCAATTGAATGAATGAATGTTTATTTAATAAGAAGGTTACACGTGTGTTTATCAATGTTGCACCATTAAACCAAAACAGGTTTGTATTCATGTTTTGATTTGACATAGTTTCCAATCTTATTTCAGAAAGGTGGTTTGGAAGCACATTCTCAATGTGTACCCTGAGGGTATGACGGGGAAGGAAAGAATGGACTACATTAAACGGAAAGCCAATGAGTATTACGCACTACGGGCTAGATGGAAAGATTGCATACAAAGAGGAATGGTATGACTTACAAAATCATTTGATTGCTTAAGCAAAGTTGTGAGAAGTCTTATTCAATACCAAAGTAAATTATTTACAGTGAAGTTTTTTGAACCTTTTTGATAGATATTTTAAAGAGTAATAATTCCGTAATCCATCGTTTTCATTTTACATTCATCATACATTCATCTATATTTGGTTTTAAGTACACGACATCTTCAACAATAAAAGCTATCTTAGTTTGACAAATTCATAATTCATTTATTGTTTGTGTATAAGGTAATTTTACAGTACACAAGACTTAATAGATCGCTGAATTCTGCCGCTTAGGCGTACAAACATTTCATTATACATACATTGATAAAATACTGGAACTAATAATCATTACGGATGTAAGCGATTTAACTACGAACCTTATGCACTCACCCTGAAGAAGTCCCTCGTTAAGGGATGAAACGTTGGTGTTCTTCCAACACAAACAAGGTTCGTAGTTAACCCGCTTACATCCGTAATGAAATCTTCAACAATCATCGTCATATATCAGTAAATTTAAACAAACAAACCACAATAAATTATACACGTAAATCTTTCTCATGAATCACTGTCTATTAGGGTCAGTTCACATCTGACGGAAGATGCGTCGGGCGTAATTTTGTTTTATCACATTATTACGCGTCTATTTAGTTTCTGCATTCAGCATCTACTGAGCGGTTGTGTTCTATGATAATTAATTCTCAAAAGAAGCTCATCGAAATAATAGATTTATTTTGAAGATTTTAGAAGTTTTTTCCGTAATTTTTAAAAACTTGTTTTGAACGAAATAACGTAACGTAATTTTTTTTTATTATTAAAAAGGCATTAGTAATGGCTACATAATACAATCAATATTTACGTGAGATTTAGATAAATAAAGCGTTGAAAACTGAATATTAAAAGCGAGGGTAACTTAGCATTGTCTTAAAAAAAATAAGCGTGTCTCTGATCTTCAAATGCACTGAAAAATTCTCTCGTTCATAATAACATAATAAACGTAACATAAACGCTCAAAATTCCCCAAAATCTAGGGGAAAGTACCTAAGGTGGGAACACTGCAGTCGAAATACACGTGGCGTGACGTTGCCGCTCTTACGTCGGCCGACAATACGTTGACGGAAACGGAACAGACGCTATACGCTTGACGCATCATCGGTTAAGTGTGAAAGGTTGAATGTTTTCTCATACAATTGTCTGTTATGGCGTTACGCGACGCATCTTCCGTCAGATGTGAACCGACACTTAATGAAAATCATATAGGTAACAGATATTCCATTTGGTAATTTCAGAGTTTATCGCGTTCAGACAGACGCGAGAAAAATGACATGAGATAGAAAGTCATAACAGATATTCCGTTTGGTAATTTCAGAGTTTATCGCGTTTAGACAGACGCGAAAAACATGACATGAGACATGAGGCTGGGTCCACCAGTAGACCATTATAGGCTGTTGAGGAGGAGAAAGAGCGGCGGGGGCTGTTTAATAATGATTTAAACATTGAAGCTACATATATATTATTAATGAAGTTAGATTTTAACTTGTTTAAGGTTGACCCTGACCTGGCTTACGTGACCGGCATGGTTAGAAAGGATGTGTTACGCACTGATAGACATCACAACTTCTATGCGGGTAGTGATGATAACCAGAACATCGCGTCGCTTTTTAACATACTGACAACGTAAGTATCTCTATCATAGACGACCGATGTGGCGCGGTGGGGGAAGATCTGCCTGCGACGCGAAAGGTTGCGGGTTTGATTCCCGCCTCGGGACAAATGTGTGTACGATCTGCAGACATTTGTTCAGGGTGATCTGGTCGTTTTCTATATATAATAAAAAAATATCTATCTGTGTATTGTGTTATATTATGTATATCAGTTATCTAGTACCCATAACACAAGCTCTGCTTAGCTAGATAATTCTGTGTGTCCAGCATTATTTATTTATAGTTTAATTTAGGTGAATATGTCACTGTGTTATGTTTAGACACAGTTACTTTTCCCCCGAATACTCAGCAACTCGCATGTAAGCTCGTCTCAAGTCTCGGTTTTTTGACAGTTTTCAATCAAAATGTGTCATAAATTCGTCACTTGAGACGAGATTAAATCTAAGATTCGTTTGAGTAGCCCAAGAGTATTCGGGGATTACTCACCTATAATTTGTAGTACGCACGCTAGTCATCCAAATGTTATTTTATTTACTAATTACTTATATACTTTTACTTTATTATATAAATAAACAACCAATACTGGACAATTTACACAGCATTATCGAGCCCCTAGCTAAGCAGAGCTTGTGTTATGGGTACTAGATAACTGATATACTTAATATAATACAATATACAGATAGATATTTTTTAAACGACCAGAACATCCTTAACAAATGTCTGCAGAACGTTAAAACATGTCCTGAGGCGGAAATCGAACCCGCAACCTCCTGCGTCGCCCACCGCGCCACAGAGTTCGTCAGCTTCTTAGCAATTAGCACCTCATTATATGAATAAAGTTACTTAAACAAGAATTGTACGTTGGTAATTTTTTGTTCCGTATAAATTACGTCGACGTATATTTATCGTAAATGAAGTCGGCGAATACGTAATTCAAGTCGGCGCAAGATCCTATTTGAGTTTGCAGCCTTCATTATTTTCCGCATTTTACATGAAATAGTAGCTAGCGGAATAGTAGGTACGTAATTAATTTATAATTCGCCGCATATCGTAAATAATTTTCTATAAACCCATGATGAAACGAACTTAGCTTCAATTGTACTTTTGCATTGCGTTATATTAAGTTCTAGCAGCGCCCGTTCTTGTGGGAATTCCGGGATAAAAGCCTATGTGCTATTCCAGACTATAATCTATCTCTTTGTCAAATTTCATCCAGATCCGTTCAGTAGTTTTTGCGTGAAAGAGCAACAAACATACTCACATACATCCTCACAAACTTTCGCGTTTATAATAATAGTAGGATTTTGCACAAAACTATATACAAAATGTTAGTTGCAGAAGTTAACCAAGCATGTTATTATTTTTCAGGTATGCACTGAATCACCCTACGGTCAGCTACTGTCAAGGCATGTCGGACCTCGCATCGCCTCTGCTCGTGACGATGGGCGACGAGGCACACGCCTACATCTGTCTCTGCGCGCTCATGACGCGTCTTTACCCCAACTTCCTTCTCGACGGCGAAGCAATGACCGTCAAATTCACCCATCTTACAGAATCCCTACAAGTCTATGATCCAGATTTCTACAACTATCTAAAATCGCAGCAAGCGGACGATCTACTTTTCTGCTACAGATGGCTTCTCCTGGAAATGAAACGGGAATTCGCTTTCGAAGACGCTCTTAGAATGCTAGAGGTCTTATGGGCTTCCCTGCCACAGAAAACACCGACCGCAGAATTGTCTCTGAAAGAAAAAGAATTCGATCCAAGCACAGAAGTCGCCGAAGACCCGACCCCTTTGAGCCCCCTAGTCAAAGCCCCGCGAGAAAACGCCTACACAAAAGTGTGCGCGATACGACGACAGAGCTCTAGCTTCAGCCTTGCAAATGTGAAAGCACCAAAACTCGCCACTTGCAAGCAAATGAACCACAGCCTCGACGAGAATGCGACTCGTATAAATCTTCCCCATGCATCTCTCAAACATTGCAAAGAGTTTCAAAGCCTAGACGACGCAGCTTTGCAGACGCAAAAGTCAAAGTTGAATGATGCAGAGAAAAACAAAGAAAATAATACGCAGAAATCACCAAAAAGGCCTTGTATGAACACTATGAACAGCGTCCCAGAACACGGCAAGGCGCCCGAGAGGCAGGACTCGCTGGCGACATGGTCCAGCACGGAGAACTTGACCAACGGCGGCGATCATGCGGAATCTAAAGCGACGCCTCTTGGGAATCAAGTCAGATTGCTAAGAGATAGAATATCTCACCACAACAACAAATTCTTCTCCTCTTTGGATAGACTTGACGATCCGACAAACTCTGACAATGATAAAGGCAAACCAAAAGTCAAAATGATTAAGAACCTCAACGAATTTCTCAACTTCGCCACTGGTAGCAAAGTGAGCGCAGTGTCCCATGAAAAACTACAGAGAGCCAATTCCGCTAAAGAAAACGCTTCGCCTAAAGAGTGTCCAAGAATAACACTTACGAAAACGCCCAATACGGGCCGAACCCAAGCACTGAAAGACGAGAAACTTGCGAACAGGATAAGTAAAAACATTTATTCGGACACAAACGACAGCAGCAGCCCCGACGACTCCCAAGAATATTACCCGATGACAACATCTATGACGAGAGAGCTAAGACTTGAATTGGAGCATTTAGACCGGCAAGTGTTTGGGCCGCAATACGTGGACCGACGCAGCATGGTGTGCGACTCTCCCTCAGACTCCACCAGTACGGACGAGAAGCCCACACAGAACTGCACCGAGATCAAACAAGACTGCCCCACAGATACCTTGGAAAGGCGAACGGAGACCATAGAACTGCTAGAGAATGTTAAGAGATCTCCCCTGCTGGAAACCGTCAAGTCGAACGCGAGAAGCGCTGAAGACATCTACCTGTGGGAGAACCCTCTGCATCGGAACACTCCGACGACGCGGACCACGACTAGTTGCCCGCAGACGCCGGACGAGCAGGCCGACCTAGATTTCGACGGCGACACCGGAGAAATATTCGAGGAACACTCCGGCAAGAAATCTATAACCCCCATACGCTTACTGCGAAAGAACCAAACCCTTGACGCCCAAGAGATTATCAAAGAAGCAAAAAACATCGTAATACATTCCAGTGAGTCAGACTCGTCAGAAAAGGAGACCGCTATTAAAGAAACTGCTAAGAATGACCAGACTGAAAGCACGAACTCTACCCGTTCGCAAAAATTCTTTTCCAGTATGTCACAGGAGTTAGAGAACGCGAAAAAGAATTGTGAATCTCTGCTTAATACGAAGCAAACAAACTTGCATAGTGTCGCTACTACCATAAACAGTTTTCAGAAAAAGTATGAGGCTTTTAAGCCGCCGTTGCAGAAAAGTGTATCGGTAACCTCAGGGAGTGGCGACCGGGCGGCTAGATTCACAGTTAGTGGTCTACCGCCTCCTACGGACTTCGGCGCCGGGAACCCATTCTTGATGTTCCTTTGTCTAACAGTATTGTTGCAACACAGAGATTACATTATGAGGAATCGTATGGATTACAACGAACTTGCGATGCATTTCGATAAAATGGTTCGGAAACACAATGTGAACAGGGTACTGAATCAGGCGAGGCAGATGTACGCTATGTATTTAAAACAACAAGCGCATAAGACTGGCGACGTAACTACGTAGTATTTTAGATTATTTTAGGACATGAGATCTCTTATATTTTTGCTCATAGTATTTTTAGCTTAGGTTCCTATAATGGATTAGGGATACAAACTGACACTATTTGAATTAAGTTTTTGTATATATTGGTACGATTTACCTTAAAAATACATATTATCCCATGGCATGATAACATTCAGATATGCAGATGATGCAGTACGTTGGGATCAAATCTTGTTTAGTCTTTTTGTAAAAATTATCAAATTAACTGGCTGAGAAACTAAGTCAAAATATAATCAGCACACAGCAATGTCAGTCAAGTTTCTAAAAGATCACCAGCGCCGTTTCAGCTTCATTTGAGTTCCATTCCAGCATATGGCGTATAATTAATTTAAATTATATAATTCCAAAGAGCTTTTATTATTAGAAATTTAATTGTGATATTACATACTGTTTTGTTATTTATATTTATTTGCTGTATTTATTATTTAGTACCTATTCATTTATAAGTTACACTAATCTAAATTAGCACAATAAATAATTTTTGAACGTGAGGTGCCTACATGCGCTTGGAACTACGCAAATTGTGAATTTTTAAGCACTTATGACAACTATTTAATATTAATCTAGTCTTATATGCATAAAGCTATAATTATAATATCTGTAACTCACTGCAAACGATCAGGCGCCAGGCGTCTATAAATCATTGTATACTTAACTTTGAAAACAATAATAATATTGCTTACTTGGCCTATCTATACTAACAATGTATATTTTAATAATAAAACCACAACTATCTATATTTTATCGTACTGTTAAATAGTTAATAGTTCTTCACATAAAAAAAATCAAGATAACCTAATAAATTACTCAAATTGTGAGTTGGACTTGGACGGACAGGTTGTATTTAACTTATACCTGTAAATAAAGTACTTACCTAAATCAGTGATCATTCTGTAGTTTTATTATTGATAAAGATATAGCTAGAACCACACTAATGTGGTGTTATAACTAGTCACGTTAGAGACACGTTCCTACAGCGACAACAGTAAACTATTATGTTTCTAAACCATACCTAAATGTATTGTATGAAACCAATATTCGATATTCTTTTCACGCGCTACAATAGTGTGGTTCTGGCTTACGAATGCAGATGCAAACGCTTAGCTGTATTTGTAGCTACTACAGTGATTTTCTTCATTATGTAGGTATCAATAAAACCAAAATTGAGGTATACTAGTATAATTTACAACTTGAAAAGTACTTGCTACGTTGCAACGAAAATCATGAGTAGATTTAATATCACAAAACCCCACGCGGTCGCTTTTCTACAGACAATTTTGTATGCCTATAGTCGTTTTCACTTAAGAAGCGTTCGGTGACGCTTTGTTTTGACTATGTCAGAAGACCTAAGGTTAAATCGAAAATATTTTATTCGATTTTTAATGAGTTTAATTGACTAATAAAAATCAATATTTTTAAAAAAAGAAATATTATTTAAATCGACTCAACTAACAACTCAAACATTTCCTTTTATAAAAATACGAGCAGATGAGTAATAGAAAATGAAGTTTGAATCTCGCGAAAACACGAAACGATCTACCTTAAAACGCAACCCTTGCAGTGAAGGATTTTAATTTGCATTAAACGATTTTTTTTATTAGGTTTACTTTGCCCGTCTCTATCGTTTCGGCCTACGCAAAACTGATATTTTCGATTTTAAGTAAGATTATTTTTCTATTTTTATTACGTGTGGGTGGATGCTTATTAAAAATTAAGTTTTTGATAATTTGAGTGGCATACTGAAATTCTACAGCATATTTAATATAATGAAATGGATTTTTTTTTATCTGGTCGACTAAATCTTAGTCAAACGAAATTAAATGCAGTACATCTGTCAGGGAACGCTCCATTAGTGAAAACGACTATAGTATTTGAAATAAATAAGGATGATAATTAAGTTTTTGGTTGTTTTACTTTCTCTTGTTGCCGCCACCTCCAGCCAAGATAATTGCGATGCGCATAAAGATGTTTATGATGTCGAGATAAACGGAGACCGCTCTGCAACAAAAATATGAGCATTTCAACACTTATTCGAAACTCTGTGGTGGAAAATCAGCTAATGGCGCACATGCGCATCTCCTGCCTCGTGTAGCGGTGGCTGAGTAGTGAATGCGATACTAATTAATCAAGCTGTGATTGTAAAAACCATAGACATAGAATTTTTTCACTACGTTCGTAAAAACAGAAAATAGTACAATGATCTCGATATGCACTGATTTTATGTGTCCGTGATGGTAGCGTACACATAACCGAATTCACGTTTGTTGTTATGCCTAATATATAGCGTGTATATAGAGTATAATTAGTGCAAAAGTAAAATAAATAGCGCCTCCTTGGTTTAAGAAATAATGACCATTGTTTGTGGGTACGCCAGCATAACGTTATGCTAGCGTACACACGACCGTTCTCAAAAACGGCTTATACTATAGCAACAAAATTTATACACAATAATAGAGTATAAATATCGTTTCAGCTATGCAAAATTTCATAATGATTGCTCTCATAGGAACAGAGATATGGAACAAGACTATAAAATAACACCTGAGCTGGCGTTATGCTAGCGTACCCATTAAAAACCGAAATAGTTCCTATAGAAAACGAGGTTCTCTTAATGAGTGTGAAATTCTCTTTCTCCCAGTAGTCATACTTTATGCAAATTCGTAATCAAACACATCTGTCCATCATCGATCAAGGTCATCATCTGCTGCGCTGGTCCCCATAGATTCACAATGAGAACTTCGGAGCCGTCCGTGTTAATAGAGAATTTAGGGTTTCCATTTCAACTTGTGTCATTTTAACGTTCGGACTGGAAGCATGGCTAGAAAAATTGCAAAAATCATATGTCCAAGACACAAATAAGGACGGAATTTTATTAATAGATATAAGAAAAACTTGATTTTTGGGCTTAGGCCGCTCTGCTCTATCCCGCTCTTATAAACGCGAATTCCTATGCCTATCCTTTTCAGAGAAAAGTCATAGGTCGCCTCCTTAACAAACACGAAATTCTAATTTGACGGTTCAGGGATATTTGTGCTCCACGTACAAAAGTCCCTCGTTTTCGCAGGCCTTTATGGTTCGCTAAGTAAAAGTCACGAAGCCACAAAATAACAGTTCAGTTAATTACCACCACCGTAGGTATTATATTATACACTTGATGTCGTTAATTCTAACTTCAGTAGTAATAACTTGTGTACATATAAAAGATAGGTACACCAGTTATTCATTTATAAAATAAGTCTTAAAATATCTATTTTTCAATGATTAAACACTACACACACAAAAAATAATTTCAACTAATATTTACACTTACATCTATATATATTTTCTAAAAATCTAAGCAGTCACCAGAAGGCAGAGTGCCCAGAATGCTGGCAGCATTGCCACGTTGAATGGCAATGCTAATTCGTTGACCGAAATAAAAACCAGCATTCCGATCATTTCTTAATCGCAAAATTTCTAAACGTGACGTCACCGTTTACCGTTTTGTCATGAAGTTTTATAAAAGGAAAACGAACACACATGATATTTATACTCACGAGTTTATGGGATCGTACGCGTGGTACCCGCTTCCCATCATGGGAGTGACCTCAGCGCGTTTGACGATCGCTTGCGTGTCGTACAGTAGGAAGCCGCTGAATATTATCAAACCTCCGTATAAGCTGAACGAATACAGGCCTGAAACAAATTAAAATAAAACGTCAAGTGCGAGTTAGACTCGCGCATCAAGGGTTCCGTACAAACTTCTACTCTTTAGCAAAGAAATCAACCCAGACGAATAGTACACAATGATTTTCTGATTTGATAACGATTATGTTATGACGTAGCTTATTTAGTCCCTCGAACTATTGGCGCCCTCGGCGCCAAACCCCGTCTCGGCACTAACTAAGTTACTTCCAACCCAAGGGTAACAATGTACTATTTTCTATGAATAAACCACATATTTACGGTTTTCAGATTTTTCCATTTACTTGTGCTATAAGAAAATGCTTCTTGCTTTCATGGTTCTAGAGGTCAACGGAAAGTACCCTATAGGTTTTTGGTTCATGGCGACTTTCGTAAAATATATTTTTTATGAATAATCAAAAAAATTACTGTTTATTTACATATAGCCTATATAATTTTTTACTATATATTAAATATTTGATAAAACTTACCGTTTTTGAAAAATTTAAAATCTAAAATTTTGCCTTGAATAACTTTTTAGCACATGTGAGATCTATATCTACTTTTGCCACGTTATTTCTACTGGTGTACCTACCCAAGGTCTCTGCCAAAATTCAGCTCTGTCGGAATTGTTGTTATTTGCAATGATATTTTGACCAGACTATAGGTATATTAGGTACATAATAAATAAACAATAATAATCTATCAAAGTCGTGTGTGGTGTAGGTAGTGTTGCTTCAAAGACCTTATTTATTAATATTCAAAAAAGGTGTGGCCGAATTGTGGAAAGCAAACTGCAAGTAATCCTTTTTTTTACATACGCATTTTACTTACATAATGAATGAGAGATCACGAGTGGACAGCTAATGTAAAATACCCCAGGGTGGACGAGCCTACTTGAAGTTTTACTATTAATATTAAATCTATCAACCTTAGTGAATGAACGGTGGTCTGGTCCCTTTATGCCAACTAAAAGCTCGGCTCACCTGCACCCAAAGCAGTAGTCGGCGGTAGAAACATGCCGGCGAGGGATGCTGCGAATACAGCGCCCAAGCCCATGGCCAGAGGAGCGCGCAAGTTCAGGAATTCACCAGACGGGGCGCACATTGCGATCGAGCTCAGACCTCCCACTACACCAGCTGTGTACCTGTAAATTAGATAAATTAATACCTGAGAAACTGCATTTGTATTATGATTAGATGCATCCCATTTTTGCGATCTTAGAACGGGAAGGTAACATTTTTAATCACACACCAACACACTGCAGATATCCGCTGCGGGTGCGCAGCGAGCACGCAGCGTGTCGTCGACGGTGCTAATAGGAGCTAATAGCAAGGTCGCCAAGAGCCCGCGAGTCGCCGCGTCGCGTCGTGCTCGCTGCGTCATTTTGCCGTGCTCACTGCGATATCGCATCACTTTGAAATCGGTCGCAAATTGCCTGTGTGATAATGCCCTTAATAGTAGACGCTATGACTCAACTGTCACAACAATCTTTGTTTGAGATGAACTCATCAATGTTGTGCTGTGTGAATGAGTGCTGATGAGGAACTCCGTATCAGCACTCACACATCGGTGGCTGAACATGCCTCCCCCAAACCACTGAAAACCAGCGTAGCATTGGGCTTAGCCGAATGTTACACATACCGAGGTGGGGACCCTTTTTTTTCCCATTTACGTTTTTTTTTTTTGTTGTTGTATTTATTTTTTCTTTGTATACCTAGTTTTAACTGTAGTTATTAGTACCTAGTATGTAAGTCTTTTTTATTAAGTATGTATCTTTGGGGAAAAAAAAAACTTCTCTCTGTCTCTCTCTCCAAACCAAAAAGGTGGATTTGCCATGATCATCAAGATCGGTGATTGCAGCAGTGGCTGTAAAAATTCATTCAAGTTCAAATTCATTCATTGGAAGTTTCTGTCCTTCCTCTTGTAGTTTCTTTTAGTTCTTTCTTACGACATCGCGGGCGGAGTTGGAGTTCATAATCATAAATCATTTTTATTGAGGAACAAATACAATTTACTTGGTTACAGTTGTGAGTATAGTATTGAGTGATAGCGATTCTTAGGCCACCAACGCATTGTAGTAGTATTGAGGTAAGTACACCATATCAGACTTTCATCAATTCATCATCCTCTTTCGTGAAGATAATAACATCAAAGCAAGCAAGTACTTAACATGTTGATTGATCACCTAGTACCAACCTAGATTTAAATAGTTAAAAATAGCTGCGCGATCAGCATCATAGGAAAAACAAATAATGGCTTCTATTACTGATATATTATTAAATGTTGATTAAAATTTGATCTGTATTTTATCTATTTTACATTAGAATTAGAAGGTCAATATCCTGTACTTATTGAAAAATTAGGCAAAAGGGATTCATGGTATCTTAGAGGAGCGAGGAGTCAGCAGGCTTAGAATTTGCGCCATCCCAACTCTTACCGTGGTTGGCTTAAGAGGCGACTAACGGACATACCAGGGGGTGGGTACCAGCGCCTCTCGCAGAATAGATCAGCCATCGAACTGCGATCCCCAACCCGAATGTGCATAAGCCAATTTTAATGGGGAGGCCTGCGTCAAGCAGTGGGTAGACCATTAAAGGCTGTTGAGGTAGAGAAGAACCTCTCCACCACCTTTTTATTCTGGAAAAACTAGCTACCTACTCATCTTATAAATCTGTAAGTAAACGGTCTTACCATGCAGCTCTCGTAAGTACAGGTCCACCCAAAAAGCATATGGGCGCAATCACAGCCCCCATAATTGCGGTGTGGACCATCCAAGCCAACTGTTTGGCGCCGAATCCCGGTCGATACTCCATCCCGCGTACCACCATCCCAGAGCCTATCATAAGGCCCATTGTCACAATCATAGACTGAAATAATTTTAGATGTTTTATTTTATACAATAATATATATGAATATAATTAATAATATGCTAGATTACCTAGCTAGATATATGTTTGTTTGTTCTTCCTTCACACCCTAAGTAAGCAACCAATTGGCTTATTTATTGAGATAGTTGAAAGGATGGAGGAGTAACCTATGCTACTTTTAACCCAATAAATCAGTTCCTATGATATGGAAATACCTTCAACAGCATGATTGAAGCCGCAGGCAGCAGATAATTCACAATGTATTTTCATTTCATGTCTATAAAACACTTGAGGTGGTACTTATCACAACCTTTGACAGCATTATTTTGTTAATATTTCATTCAAAGTTCAGAAAGAACAAACAAACAACAACAACACAATTCATGCAAAAATGTACATATTAGGTATATAATATAGGCAAAGGTATAGGCCATAGACCTACAATACAACCATTGTGATTTTTTGCTAACTCCAGGTCAAAAGATATGAAATTGTTCAACCAATGTGTCAAAGCTGATGAAACATTGCATTTTAATACTTACTACCCAACCACTTCTAGCCACCAGATTTAGTAGTGCTGGAGTCCTGAAGACTGTGACAGCACTCCCAGCTGTCAATACCAGAGAACCAGCTATGTACCCGTAGGTAGTTCTGATGCGATCCTTCACATATTGAGGCCAGTAACTAAAAAATCAAATGTCAAATGATTAGAATAACCTACACTATATGAGTACTGCAAAATTGTACCTAAAGCTATTCACTCACTGAGCTTCCTGCATCATGCCAGGCTTAACTCCAGAGCCATAGTAGCACAGCGCCACAATCCCTACAGCTGATGCACCGGCCAGAGCTCCTTTCCCCAGGCTGAATGCTAAAGCAGAAGAATTAAGTTAATGTTTTGTTATGCCTATCTGGATTGGCCTAACTCCATGTCTGTATAGTAGCATGAATTTGCAATTACCATTTGGACCAGCTGGTGCCATGAGCTTCTCCCAGAGTGAAGGATGGGACCTGAGCGGCGTAGCAACCCTAGAACGAGGTTCGCGTGCATATTTGCGAACAAAATAGTTCTTGGGCACAAATCTTTGAGGCACTGGTGTCTTCAAAGTCTGAACAGTGCTGAACACGGATCGGGAAGCGCACATACGCGATAGCATGGTGATCTAAAAGGCAAAATAGAAAAAAATATGCTATATTATTTCACCACACATAAAAAAATTACACTGCCCAAACGACAATATTTTTGTATACTTGATTGTGCCTTCTTATTATCGCAGACCACTTTATAATTGATCTTGCTTGAGTTAGACACACACACACACGAGATTTCAGTAAACTAGGTTTTGCGTTGTTTCTAGATGTCGGTCGGCGGCGAAATCGAAATCAAATGGTTTTTTTGTCGAAATAATGAAATGAAAGAAAATATTTTATTAATTTTGATTGACAATTTGACTTTGACGTTGACATCGCTACTCCGACCCACACCACAGACTAAGTAGATGATTTACGTTGTTATTGTTTAGTCTAGTGAAAAAATTCTATGTGTATGGTTTAGTCATTAGTTAGATGATAATAAAAAAATTGACGACCATTGGTCGTCAATTTTTTGCCGCGGTGGGCGAAGGTCTGCCTGCGACGCAGAACGTTGCGGGTTCGATTCCCGCCTCGGGACAAATGTGTGTACGATCTGCAGACATTTGTTCAGGGTGTTCTGGTCGTTTTCTACATTATTAAAAATTATCTATCTATGTATTGTATTATATTATGTATATCAGTTAGCTTATCTAGTACCTACCCATAACACAAGCTCTGCTTAGCTTGGGGCTAGATAATGATGTGTGAATTGTCCAGCATTATTTATTTATTTAAATTATAAGTCGGCTTTCTACCAGCCAGCATATAACGCCACTTTTTTCTAAAACCCGTTGTAAGCTCATATTTTGTACAAATAAATTATCTATATATATACACGCAACTTCGTTTGCGAATGCCATACTAGGTACCTTCACAGTTGTTATTAAATTTTAAGTGTTTCGTCGCGAGATTCAAATTTTTTTGTGGTTTTTCGTTCTACAAGTAGGTACCTATACCTAATAAAACTAGCGAAAATGTAATTTGCCGCAAATCGTAAATTATGTATAATCCTATGATTGAACCAACTATGAATGCTTTCCTTCAACGCAGTTGGCGTTCTTTTTTATGTATAAATAAATATTATTAAAAAGAGGTACCTAGGTTTGGTTTGTAGGGTGTAGGTAATCTCTGGATCTACTAAACCGATTTTGATAATTCTTTTACCAATAGAAAGGCACGTTACTGTGAGTGTCATATGTTTTAAATTCAAAGATTATGTAGGATCCTAGGATCTTTGTTTAAATTAATATGGTATATATATTTATCTATCTGTGCGAAGCCGGGGCGGGCCGCTAGTGTATAAAAAATAAGCACCTACCTACCTTCCTAGACATTTCGATTTTCACCCTATCCTATGTCAGGCTGTGTCCTCGTAGGTAAACTCAAATCATAAAAGGAAACATAAAAAACATAAAAGGGTCCACTGCAAGAACGATCCGTTTTTGGTAAATGATTGGTGAAAAAAAGACTCGACACGAGCTGAAGATATGAAAATTAAAGAACATGTAGTATAGTACTATTTCTTAGGATAATTATCGTTCATTAGGTATTAAAAATAAATAAAAACCATGTGCACTTAAGATTAGGTAGGTATATGGTTCTTCGTTTCTGTCAGAAAATTTCAGGATTAAAATTATGTATTAGTCCACACTGCGTTTTAAGGTCAATTTATGATATTATGTCTAAATGATTGTTTAGTGACCTTTGACCTTCTTTTGAAGCACCTCTTTAGAAACCCTCCTCGGTGCGCGAGTCTGACTCGCACTTGACGTTTTTTTATTTTCGTATTAGTGCCCGTTTTCGTGGTCATAGTTTTAGGAATAGACCACCTTTATGGTACACGTACACAACGTCAGTTATGGACTGAAAAATAATTGGCGGAATCGCCGTTGTTTGTTTAATATTTAGCTAGGTGGTGGCACTCATTGGTCATTCATTTTTGCAGTGAACACCTGTGCAAAGATCTAGGATCCTACGTTCGAGGTATACTATAATCTTTGCACCTGTGACATTCAGCATTATCTTTTTTCCCGGGACTGCGAGCGATATTGCCAAGTTTGAAAATATAAACTACCCATCTAAAATGACACCGTCAATTGGTAAACCAACTAAAATTTAAAGATTTAAAAAGATTTTTGACATTCATCGTTCTTGCAGTGGACGCTTCTAGTAAAAACGCGTAGCTGACTAAAAGTTTAGTGATGGATGGAAGGCTGAGATGCGTTTGAGTATTCGGGCGTTACTGCATAGTTATTAAATGCGTTAGCATCCTTAGTACATCTGTGGTTAGTAACTAGGTTACTTATCTATAAATAAAATAAAATGGATTTATTTCAGACATCATAGAAAATACATTTAGGTCCAGTGACGAGGGAAATTCCACGTCCATGTTTAGGTCCATAGTTGTGTTAGTTAGTACAGTGTCTTCTTCTATGTTAATGGTGTAGGTCAAAGATCCTAGGATCCTACGTTCCGTAGGTGTAGGTATGTAACTACATGGCAAGTTAACATGTTGGTGATTTCAAACACTAGTCGAATAAAATCATTATGTACCTACTCGATAACAGTCCGACTCACTGACGCTGGCCTTTTTTTTTTTTTTTTTTTTTTATTATCCTGAGGGAAATGCGCACGCATATCGCACTGCCACGGGGAGACAGTACGATTATGTGGGACTCCAACCCACTAAAACCCTCAGGGTGTTTCCGTCTCTGCCGCTTGTGGTGGGGACATGGGAACGTTTTATTACCTCATCCACGAACCCACCACGGCTGCCCGATATCGGGCCCCCCCTCAATGGGGGGTGTGAAGCACCCCCCTTCGCAACACGCCAGAAACACGTGACGTGCCGCGACCACCTCGGGGACCTTACCCGCCAAAAGGGCGCCGAACGACCCCGTGTCCAGACGCCCCAGGTCCCCATGCGACGGGTCAGTCAAGTGGCCCCGTCGCCTGCCACACGGTCGCAGAGGATAGGGAGAGCGGCCCTCGTAACACCGACACTCCTCCTCCCCTGCGACCCCACCGCGTCCGCCATCAAACGGTGGCGACCCCGCCAAGGCCGCGGAAGGCAGGGAAAGCGGCGCACCGCAATACCGGCACTCCTCTCCCGCCGCGGCCTCCATCTCCCTGCGGCCATGCCGCCCATACAGCACAGCCGCCCGCCTCAGTCACGGCACCGCCCATACAGCACCGCAACCTACTACCACTCCAACTGGGCTTAGAGCGCAAAACCCAGAGGAGCGGTCCATCCCGGGGCCGGCCATTTCGCCCTCTGCGTTGGCACGGCCCCATGGGTTCCTCTTAGCTTCACCGCGGGTGACCAGTCCGCGATTACTAAGCCCCCCCGCCCTGGCAAGGCGGGAACCCCTCGGGGGGACTGACGCTGGCCTGGCCCAACTACTACAAAATAGCTAGCTACATATGTTTGCCTAGGCTTAATGTAAGTCAGATGACTGGTTGTCTGGTAGAAATATAAAATAAGACCGCCAATTGCAGGATAGGGTAGGTGGTGGATAAAGTTATACAACTAAGTTTAAAAGTTAATGTTAGATTACCATCATGTTTTGTATGTACCTACCATCTTTCCTGCAATAAAGCTATTATTATTATTATTACAGTGCATGAGGAATGGACTATCCCATTTTTGGATAATGCGCTCAGGATGGTGTTGGTAGGTCTCCTACTCCCGTGCAGCCTGCACGCACAGCGAGGCGACTTTTTTCCTCATGCATGCATGCATGGAATCCGTCCGTGCGCGCCTCCGCAAACATGCCGGATGCGCTGCAGAACCGCTCGAGCCTAAGCAACATCCTGAATGCATTATTACACTGCACGCGGAGGGTGTTGACCGCTTTTTGCCTATATGTGGTCCATAGGCTACTCGTGTAGAAAGTCTGACAGTATGTTTTAAATAGAGAGACTTTTGCCTCTTCAGAACAACGATAGAACCTACGATCCAGCATATTGGCTCTTACGGCTAACGCTCTTCGCTCTCTCTCTATATCCAGTTCATCGCTGAGAGTGTCACTTACAATATAATGCACGGAGCAAATACAGAGAGGAGACGGCCTAAGCTGTACCTACCTATTTGCTCCGTGATATAATGTGACCTAGATACTTGAATCGGGTTACCCTCTTTGGCACAACTCCATTTAACATAACAGGTGATACCTCGTTCATGTTTACTCCCTTTGGTAAGAATACCATGAACTCACTTTTATTCACGTTGTATTGGAGACCATATTTCCTCGCATAGTTTTCACACGTAACCAATAGTTTTTCAAGAGCACTGATAGATGGTGCCAGCAGCACCATATCGTCGGCACACATACCGGCGATCTGCAGACATTTGTTCAGGGTGTTCTGGTTGTTTTCTATGTATAATAAAAAATATCTATCTATGTATTTATTATATTATGTATATCAGTTATCTAGTACCCATAACACAAGCTCTGCTTAGCTTGGGGCTAGATAATGCTGTGTGAATTGTCCAGCATAATTTATTTATTTATTTTTACCTAAAAAAAATTTGCTCTGATTTTTTATTTTACCCAAAAATACATACCAAAGAGTATACAAAATCTACGATACATACGGACTTACATACATACAAGGTGCGTGCTATTACTAAAGAAAAAAACATTGTTACTCAGTAGATCAGCTATATAATAATTTATTATGAATAACACAAGCTCAGTCTACTTTGGGTATAGATGATGATTATGGACTGTTCAGCACTTATTTATTACATACCTACAGCTAAATAAAGAAAAATTTGGATCTAGTATTCACTGTTGATCCCTGTCAATGCCAATAAGAATAGTCCCCAAGACGCTGCTGGCTGCAATGCAGTTTATATAAAAATCATTGGCTGGCTGTACCTACCTATATACATATATTGAAATGAATGACAATGGTGGATATATTTTTTATTTTTATAATAATAAATTATAAAAAATAATCCGCCATTGCCATGGGTATCGTAATATCGTTTGTGACTAATTCCAAGGCGTTAAATACGAACATGGGTTTTTTTTTCTTTCTAGGGACATTTTATGGTCTCTCATGTTAATTGTTAGATGTTTGCACCATACGCCGTTATATAATATAAATTTATATTAAAATATTTATATATTTTTTTAGTAATAAACGTAGAATCTCCCCCTTGTGATAGTTTCGTGATTTTTTTGACTACCCCTATTAATATCTAACTTATCATGCTGAAGATCACATGCGGATGCAATAACAACTTATCTACCTCACCTCCTCACATCACATCAACAGCCTTTAATGGTCCACTCCACACCTGGACGCAGACGTCCCCCTGATAATCGCCTATTCAATTTTAATTACCTAATTTAAATAGATTACCACCATTAAATACTTACACTTAATTACCCTCGCGCAACCATTATTTTCATCATAATTTATTGATTCTAATATTTTGACTGATTCTAACAGATCAATGATTTTGTGGAAAATCCATACTGCCACCTCTTATATTAAAATATACCTAATTTACCCTCGCGCAATATTATTTTTATCACAATTTTATAAATTAGCTCTTGGAGCAGCATATAAACACCCCTTTCGAACAAAATTACTAATTTCCTCATGACTGTATCCCAATTCCTTTGCTATTTCGTATGTATGTTGGCCATGAATTGGAATAGACTTGCGACCGACAGAAACTCCTGGTGTGCGAGTTAGTTTGGGTGCTGGTTCAGGCACAATCATATTTTCAGAGTCCCTATAAAATGTTCCATTATTATTGTACTGAGAACTATCAACAGAGTCCACGTCCAGCACTGGGGTAACACATGCGTCGACATCTTTAAATATTTCAATCCATTCATTTTGAGTTTTGTTCAAAAACATTTCTTGAAACTTTTTTCGACTTTTGTCATTATCTTCGAATTGACTGAATTCATCTTCGGGTAAACCAAGAGTTCGTAGAAAATTTGCGTAGAATTGAGGCTCTAGAGCTCCTATAGCCATAAATTTGCCATCTTTGGTTTTATATGTTCCGTAAGATGAAAGACCGCCATCCAAAGCATTTGTTCCGGGAGCGCCTGTCCAAATTGGTAAATTCCTAGATTTAAACAGCCAGGTTGAAAGATAGGCAAGCCCGTCAGTCATGCTGCAGTCAACTATTTGACCTTTCCCAGATTTCGACCTTTCAAAAAGAGCTAGCAGTATACCGAAAACGCACATTAAACTGCCTCCAGCAAAATCTGCTAATAAATTCACAGGTGGAACGGGTGGTTCATTATTCC
This sequence comes from Eupithecia vulgata, assembly GCA_946478455.1. NCBI lineage: Eukaryota > Metazoa > Arthropoda > Insecta > Lepidoptera > Geometridae > Eupithecia > Eupithecia vulgata. The sequence goes on along the minus strand of OX297862.1, from coordinate 5,949,307 downwards.
TGCTTAGCAACGATAGAATTCCAGACATCGCTACATAGTTAATATCATGACCAGCTTTTGTTTTTAAGATACCATTTTGTCCGTAACCTGTAAGTCTAGCCAATATTAAACGTGAATTATCTTCTTGAAGTGTTTTAGGGCTTAGTCCTAATTTCTCCAATACACCAGGTCGAAAAGTATCCAAAAGCACATCAGAATCTGCACACAACTTCCTCATTATGTTCACGCCCTCTTTTGATTTGAGGTTGACTGAAAATTGTCGTTTTCCATTAGACATGACATCGAAGGGAGCCGGTTCAATCTGTAAGTAAAGCAAAAGTATATTAATAAATAAGTAATGCTGGAGAAATCACACAAAAAACACACAGTCATCTAGCCCAACCCCCCCCCCCCCAACCTTGAAAGAATGTTATGGGTAGGGACTATACCCCGATTAAAAAGCTTGAATATTTTTTGTATTTAAAGGGGTGACAAAACCCAAGGAATATTGGTACAAAATATTTAACAACATTGCTGTTTATCATCGAAGTAAATTACAGAAGCTCGGAACTATTTTTGGCTTTGAAAGCTTTCATTCAATCATCATTTTATTGATAATTCGTTAGTTTCGAACTCAATTTTAATAATTTTTCGCTGCACCTGTTAGGTGAGGTAATACGGTGTTGAAGATAGTATTATCAGTTTTTGTAAAATTTTCATTCTCTAGGACTTTAAATCTGAGTACCTATAGATACGTAACTGATATACTTAATAAATACAATGCAATACAAGACACAAAGTAATATTAAAAAACCTTCATAAATAATAAAACCGACCAAGTGCGGGTCAGACTCGCGCACGAAGGGTTCCGTATTGTAAAAACGGCAACAAATCATGTGTATTGTATGGGACCCCCTTAAATATTTGTGTTATTTTAATTTAATTGGTGTTATCAATATCGAGCAAAAAATCACGTTTGTTGTATGGCTCCCTTAATTTTTTTATTCTGTTTTTTAGTATTTGTTGTTACAGCGGCGACAGAAATACTTCATCTGTGAAAATTTCAACTGTCTAACTATCACGGTTCACGAGATACAGGCTGGTGTCAGAACCCTAAAAACACCCAGAACCACAGATGACTGTAATTCTGACATTTGCGCCCGGAACAAATATCTCCATATCGTAATAACATTTGACCCGAGGCGGGAATCGAACTGTCCGCTGCGCCGCAGAGGTTCGATATTGAGATCCTTATAATCTTTGGAGGGGTTAGGCTATGGCCTATATTTCCCTGGTAGATTTGTCCTAAGTATCACGGTTGCTGATCTTAGTTTTTTATAAATCATGCCTTGAAATCGCCATAATATTTTTTGTGTGTGGTCCTATAGCACAAAATTGCTTGTGGTGTATTTTGAAGGACAATCTAAATTCTAACAAATATTATCTGCACTAAACATTGTTATATTAAGATATAAATTGACGACCGATGTGGCGCGGTGGTCGAAGGTCTGCCTGCGACGCAGAAGATTGCGGGTTCGATTTCCGCCTCGAGACAAATGTGTGTGCGATCTGGTCGTTTTCTATATATAATAAAAAATATCTATCTATGTATTGTATAATAATTATGTTTAACAGTTATGCTAAGCAGAGGTTGTGTTATGGGTACTAGCATAACACAAGCTCTGCTTAGCTTGGGGCTAGATAATGCTGTGTGAATTGTCCAGCATTATGTGAAAGGGGTTTGATGATTTGGTCCCTAACATCGCCCACCACTTTGTTTTTAAGGTTCCATGCAAAAGCACGCACTTTGCTGTCCGTCTGTCTGTCAAGCACGTGGACAACAAACGTGTGGGAGGTAACAGGAGGGTGGCCAAATACAATGATTAAAAAAAAAATTCATCTATAGTCTATACAAACACTAAAAATACAATTTCAGAACTAAAATAAAACTACTAGTACTAATACACTTATCTAGCCCCAAGCCCCAAGCAGAGCTTGTGTTATGGGTACTAGACAACTGACATAGGTAGTTACATAATATAATACAATACATTAACCAACTTTATTCAGAAAGAAAATAACAATCAAATAACAAATTTAAATTAAAACTAGTATTTACAATAGAAACAATTAAGCTATCTGCAAACTATTGCAAACAATCTACAGGTAGCTCAACTGATCCATACAATACATTCATAGATATTTTTTATTATTTATAGCAATAGTGGGTAAGCAATAAACTATCTGCTGGTAGGATATTATGATGATACTGACTCTTTGAATTACCGTGACCGTAGCTCCGAAATCTGCGAGTATAGATCCACAAACAGGTCCAGGTGCTAATCCTAGTATTTCAACCACTTTGATTCCTTTCAGCGCCATCTTTTCTAAATGAAAGAAAAGATATGTTAATAAATTTATAGTAAGGTTTAAGCGCTCGACAATATTTCGCTACTTAATAATATTTTAAGGTATTGTACAAATAATGGACCGCTACTTTTCGCTACCTGTTTTTTGAACCTTAAATAATACTTACCTACCAGAAAATTGCGGTAACGTTTCATTTCACCGACTTCAAATTCGTAATATCGAAAATAGAAGGAACATTTCAAAAGGGAGATCTATTTTTTCAAGTGGTGACATCTAGTTCAAATTCGGAGTCTAATTTAGTTACTCGAAGATGTGATGAGTGATAGATGAAATGACGAATGAAAATACCTCTTGTTACGCCCGTTGGAAACCATTGATTGTTTGTTTGTCTAGTCTGTTCACTAGTTTTTATATGTATAAATATTTTTAGTGGAGACTTAACTGGTTTAAGAAATTTTATTCTATCTCTTTAAATATCTGTGTACCTACTGTATGTCTCCCTGATCGGACTTTAAATGACACAGGTAGGAATCGGGCAATTTCTCTCCTACCGCGCCTCTGTAAATAATTTACTATTGGAAGGAACATTTCGAAAGTGCTATCTAATTTCTCAAGTGGCGACATCTTCAAATTCGAGTCTAATTTGATGATGATGATTATATATGTCACTCATGTATAATCATCATCACACTTTTTAGTACACAGCTGGACATAAGCCAAAAAACAATGAGCAAAATCGATCAAAATCGTTTTGGGCACATGTGAAATAAAATAATAGTACATTATGGTACAAGTGTGTAATGTTGGTGATTAATATGATTACCGTTGAGGCGCTATTGAGTCTTAAGAGAGCCGAGGACGGTAATCATCAATACACACACGTGTACCATACGACGTTTTTCAACACACTTGTGAATAAAATAGTTTTATTTAGTAGATAAAAAGTTTATTTGTACTATTGAACACGATCTTTTTTTGTACCTATCGAAACTTTTTAAAGAACAAAGCAACTCAACCAATAAAATATAAAAAAACCTATAACTCACTTAAGAAAAATGGTAATGAAAAAGTTACAGTTTGATTACAGATGTCACTATGTGCCTAATTGCGGTGAAATAAGAGCCATTTTAAGAGCAAGTGTGTTGAAAAGGAGAAATTCAACTTGTTGAAAAAAGTAATTTGAATTCAGAATGTCACACAGTCGCACCGCACTAAATTTCGATGGTGTAATATAATAAGTTATTTATACCTACTATATGGATGGCACCGAAAAAAAGAAAAAACCAAGTAGCTCATCCATAATTATGCTTCTTGGAAAAAAAGCAAGAAGCTTATATCCTGTAAGATATAAAGCTTCTTGGAAAAAACTAAGCAACAAGGGAGCTCCACTTTCTCATGGAAGGCAGCGCCATATTTGTGTACCTTGACAACTTAGCTTGTGAAGATTATTCTTCTAGGCGGACAGCGCCATCTATAATTAATCTCCCAAAGACTTAGAGCATTTATAACCCAAAGAACAGGTACCTACATGGTCTTTATATGGGAGTTGCACATCCACAGAATACCTTGTTTTGTTTTATGCACCTCTCATTTTAGCTTAGGTTTAGGTATGGAAGGGAAAGGGAAGGAGGTTAGCCGCATTCACCCAACATTCACCTCACCCTTCATAGAAAAATATAATTTCATTTATTTATTTATTTGTTCAATTTTGTTCGCGGTTTGAAAGAGGTTTGTAGCATTCTATCCATTGATCTTTATGGGATCTCTTTTTCATTGATTCTATTATCCCTCCATGGTCGTTGACCTAAATGAGTTTCTGACATGCAACTTCTTCTATATGAAACAAAATATTTTCCCGCTAGTCGAGGTGAAAAGTTTGGATTATTCCGGAAATCCCCCACGGCCGTCCTCCACGTGGGGGATTTCCTTTATGTTTAACTTGAGGGCAAATATTTTTTGTTACTAGTGCCCTTTAAATCCCTCGGTAGCTCAGCAGTCTAATTTAGAGCCACTCGCTACGCTCGTGACTCTACTCTAGCTAGACTGCTTCGCTATCTCGGGATTTAATATAACCACGTTCAACCTAAAATCGTTTTGCCCATTTGTTGAACAAATAACTATTATCCTAAATCTACCTTCTACACAAAATAATATCTTAGGACACAATATTAAATCTAGGTTTGCTGCTTATTTTGTGAGTAGCAGGGTTTAGGACAAATATATATACGTGAAGTAATTCATCAGGGGCCATAGTAGAGGCCACGCCAAGTCGAGTAGACGGCGCCATTCACATACTTTTCAAAAAGTGAAGGTTACAGGGAACCCTAATCTCAAACAGTTCGAGAATAGAGTTCCTTTAACCGTCATATCCTGATAAGCTATTTAGACACTTTTGAAAAATCGTTATAATTCTAATTCTAAGTGGGGGAAATAGGATCTGCACTGACATCTCGCATGGGAGTGTATTGTGCATTGTCCCCCTGCCTAACCAGCCCAGCTCCTTGAAGTACTGGAGCAGGACCTTTAGCGATTCACAGCTTCGTTTCAGCTTTTCTGTGGGAGTGGACGGGTTTGATGCCTCTAGTAGATTTTTTAGTCCCGTTTGCCACCTGGCCTCCTTTGTGGCCGTGCATTGTACCTACAGTGCGCGTCAGAATTAAGTATCCCCCTATCTCTATGTAGGATGTGGGTTCAAATCTTACCGCCAATCGTTGGAGATAGGGAGATCAAAACTACATGTCATTTATAATTTTCCTTTTTCTTTTCATATTTTTTGACGTTTCCAACAAAATTTGTATCTTTAAAACGCATTTTTTTATAACTTGTAATTTTAATTCATTTTCATTTGAATTACTTATAATTCGAGCAGTTCAGTAAGTAACATCTTGGCCATGTGGCAGTAACAGGCAAATTAATACAATATGACACTCTCATGGTCAGGGTTCGAACCTCGTGAACAATGATTCGTATTTTTTTTTCAAATGTTGTCTATTTTCGTTGCACTATTTTTAATAAATAATATTTTTATGGCCTTTATGGCAAATTAATGAAAAAAACTATTTATTATTAAAATATTTTTGTTTTATACTTCAATCGTCTACAACATTAAACAATCAATAAATGAAGTCACGAAATAATAGTTTTTATAACAAATAATATTTGTAAACAGTGAATGGTTTTTTATAATAGATATTGATAATTTCTTCAAAATAATTTGTTTACATCGAAAGAACAGACATGTTAACTATGTAGTAACAATTTTGATCTGTCGTTAGTAAACTAATGTTTTTAACAATTTGGAGATACGCACAAAGAAAACCACAAGAAATAAGACGAGTGACAATATATTCTATTCACTATAAACAACAAAATCAAACCCTACCCGTAGCCATGAAATAAAAAAATAATGGTTAGACCTGGGTAAGACTTGGCATTAAAAACTAGGAACTAATTAGGCCGATAGACAAAATTGGACGCCTTCTTTCAACAGCTAAATAGCTAAGTTGTTTTAGTGTCGGGAATTCGTGTCTCGTTAATAATGGGTGGGTGGTTCGATCCTATTATGGTGTGCGTTACCCCAGCGACATGTAGACTCGGATCAAGATGAATATATATAGAAAAATCAGAGTGCTATGCCCTGTGAACATCGACATTTTACCCAGAAATTAGTATTGTTAGTGATGCGCTATCAGTTTTGAAGACTGTCTGCATCTGACAGACTAGCTCTTTAATGATTTGCCGTCAGTTGGAAACATTATAATCAGTTAGGAGCTTTTGGAACATTTTATATAATGTTGTCTCATATCATAACATAAGTTAAGAACCAGTGGCAAAAATACACTGAGAAAACATTAGTTTTATAATAATGTTCAGAAACCTCTGAAAAAACATGGTGTTCATCGATTTTAGATACATATGGTAGTAGGTACTTATTCCTGTTTGTCACTCTATTAAGGAACGGTTTATTGTTAAGATGTCATGTTAATTTTAGGTTCTCTTTCACGTTTTCTTGTAGGATATTTAAAATAAATAACATATCTACCATTACTTTTGTAACACATAAATAATGTAGTACAACCCAAACTGTTTACAATAAAATATTCTGACTTCTGTGTAATTTTGGAAATGTAAGTATAAGGACTTTCATTGCTAACTGTACCTACAGCTACCTAGCATAAACTATTAGCTAGTCTGATTATTACAATCTGTACCTACTATATAATTTGTTTTTGTCCTTTTTATTTGTCTTTGGAATCCCTGCCTTGCCTTTCAAATATTTATTTGTAACAATGACTTGTGCTAACTACCTACTTATTATGGCAGCCCAGTGAAAAAAGAGATCCCTTTAGGTAGGTAGCTTTATGAATTATGTCTATGCTTAGTATAGATTTTATGTAGGTAATCAAATTTTCAAATTGAACAATAACCTACTTTTTAAAAAACCAAGTTTAAGTAGGTAAGTACCTACCTAATACATAAACATTGAACTTTAAACGATAAATGTAAGTTATCTTACTTACCAAGTTCAATCACATGCAAGATCTTTGATGGGCCACTCGAATTGCACAAGACTGGTTGTGGTTAATATTTAGCCTTTAGGATTAATGTTGGTCTAAAGTCCATTATTAGTATCACCGACTTTAAATTTTGTGACGACTTGTTGACGACTTGTACGAGTGGGTGGGTATCAAATCAAGTTGATAATTACCCAACCATAAACTAAGAAGTATACTACGTATAGACGGGGCACTCCCATAAACAAGATTTCGACACTAAAAAGCTCACATATCAAGAATGACAGCTTCTTTTTTTTTAATTTTTTGCTTAGACCCGGATATGACGTCACAATCTATGCTAGTCATGTACTATTCTTACAATATTTTAAATTTATATTGGCCTACCTAAATTTTTTGATTAAGGAAAGGAAAGTTAGAAAAAATACTAGTGTAATTTATGTTTTTTATTGTTTCGTTTAGTTTTACATATTGTAAAAGGTTTGGATTGCATAGCATTGTTTCAAACAATTTGTTTGAAGGAAAGTTTTGGTTTGAAGATTCACTCGCATAATTGCACCTTTGCACCAAAACAAACACACAAACTATTGGTGAAGTTCCTGAAGACTCAATCCTCGCAGTCAGTCTTTCACTATTTATGCCACGTGACAACTTTTCAAGTTCTGTCTTTTTTGGGAACATTATGTAAACTGACGTCCGATCGTCAACTACCACTATCACAACACAGATAGCACTATTTGTACATATTGCAAGATGTTATTGCAGCTTTCAGAAGTTGCGAGAAGAATTTTAGGGATCCAAATACGAACGATCTCGACGCAAACAAACAATTCAAACAAAGTAAACAAACATAGCAGAACCAATATGGCGTCGGTTATCACTCACTGTTTGATCGGTTTGATCTTATGCAAACGATGCGGAAAATAATGTAAAATAAACTTTCATTCTCGTTTTTGATAGTGTTACAGGCAAAGACTAGTAAGTATAGCATAGCATAGACTGAGGCATAGACATAGAATTTTATCACTTTGTTACAGGGTCATGCCGAGATTTTGAGCATACAATTTGTTGCTTTGTCTAACGTATAGCGTCCTCTCATTAATTTTAATTTTCTCATTGTACTTGTGCTGTTGGCATTTCATGCTTAGCTAGTTGATACCCACTGCTACTAAGGTTCTCAGAGACGAGGGGAAAGAAGTATGAAGGAAAAAGAAGGGAATCTGTCAGTTAGGATAGATGAACCCATAGACAAGGCCATAGACATAAAGTCCATTATTTTTGTTTCGAGATTAACAAATACCAGCAGTGCTCATCATTGCATATAATTACATCCTCTTTGATTGCAGCAGTGATTGATTCTGTCCGTCCTATTCTGTTCTGTGATCTGTCTTGCAGAACGTGGTGTGGGCTACAAAAAAAAGTGCATCCTCCCTCATTGTTGATTCCATTTTAACCCCATACCCTTACCCTTGAAAATAAAACCATGAAAAGATCTAAGAAAGTGAAGAAACCAGTTCCGAATGTTCCGATAGAAGAGTCAACAGATGGTTCAGGTAAGGAAAATTCGACATCTCATCCTCAGTTGATTCAAACAATTTATTTAGCGGCGAAAGACAACAGTTTTAGCGGGCAGGGTGCAAAGCATGCTACTTGAGAATAACGATGAGACGTAAGTACTTGTAAAATCGAGTACCAGGGCTTCCCAGTACGTCCTCGTTTAAAAACCAGGGCTAGAATACTTGCAAGTATTTTCGGTACCTTGTGTGTGGTATTATTTACCTACGGACGGCAATGGCGGCGCACGCGACTCGTGGTGGGTAACCCTGCGCCCCGCACTTTTTAAGTAAAATACTGGCTTAGGAAATTGACAGAGTCTACAAGGAAACAAAATTCATAGGTATTATTATAAATCATGATCATACTAAATAAAAAATATGGTTTATATCATAATTGCTTTGGTTTATCCTGATAGGAAAGATATGAAAGGAAGGCTCAATGGTTTATTCACACTATTTTTATTTCTATCTTTATTTATTTATTTATAAGGCAATACCAACAATAAACAATGAAACCACCGTAGCAATCATAATTTTTTAGTAGGTATAGAATGTGTGCTTCTCACAGGCATGCACAACATTTGCTAAAAGTGCACAAACAACAGCTAAAATTGCCCCTGTACCCTGAAGGGCTATCTAACCTACAATCATTTATTTATTTTTTATCAATAAATTTCCATTTATTCGTTATTTAAATGAAAGAACAGATTTAATTGAGAAAACAGAATGATAGAACAGAATCACATAAGTTAATTGTCTTTTTTGTGACATCTTGCAGTAGGTATTTAAACTTAATGGTATTTATGTAGAAGACTATGACATTAAAAAAATATTAATTTCGGAGGATTCCCTAAATCCTAAACCAGACACTGCATTTATTTGTGTTTTTGCCTGCTATCTGTTCTCATTGCTGTAATAAAATTAATTGGTTTAAATCACATAATGGTGGTAGTTATAGTTACTCCTTGCATTAGGGATTATTTTTCCGAAAATTATTAGATATCTAAAAATTATAACAATTTTGATAATTATTTACAGAATGTGATTTGTTAAACAGAAGACAGTTCATTCTTGTTATTTTTATCTAGAGGTCTACTCGATTGGCTTTAGACTACTGAAAATAAACAAAATTTAATATGTTGTGTTGTACCAAAGGATAAACCCCATTCAAATACTGTATAAATAATGTTGAATGGGGTTTAGGATATTCACCTGTAACAGTTGAGTATCCTGGCTAGCGGGAAGAAGACCGTTGTGCAGAAAGAAGAAATTCGTACATTGATTCTTAGTGAATACTACCCGTATTCAAACTAAAACTGTAAAAAATAGCCATTTCCTTTTATATTTAATAATGCATTACTTTGCAAAGATTGATTCTTATCAGCAACCGAATCCATTGTTGCAAAAATACAGGTGTCATTTTTTACAAAATCAATTGGTTTGATTTCCATAAAAGATGATAAAATAAAAAAATGCCATTTTTGTTTTTTCATTAATCAAGGTCATGCATGACTCCTTTCTTTGACCATCCACTTAATTCAGAAATATAACAACTTAAAAATAAACGCCTTTGAAAATCATTCACCTCTCAAGCCTATGTATTTGTACTTCACAACATGTGTATCTTTCTAGGATTAACCTGCTTATGAACTTTTCAGACACTGAAGAGATTCCCTCACCAGAAGCTATGAAGAAGGGAAAGGCTGTAACCAGAAAAACAAGAAACACTAAACCTGTAGAATCGTCAGGTCTGTAAAATACAAATTGAGTAATCATAAACACACTTCTCTCTATAAAGCATTTGTGCTAGCTTCAAATATTGCTACCTTACTAAGAATAAAGACCAAAGTTTGCAAACGAACATAAATAAATAAATAACGCTGGACAATTCACACAGCATTATCTAGCCCCAAGTTAGGCAGAGCTTGTGTTATGGGTACTAGATAACTGATATACATAATATAATACAATACATAGATGGATACTTTTTATTATACATAGAAAACGACCAGAACACCCTGAACAAATGTCTGCAGATACACATTTGTCCCGAGGCGGGAATCGAACCCGCAACCTCCTGCGTCGCAGGCAGACTTTCGCCCACCGCGCCACACAGGTCGTCAACATGTTTGTAAAACTAAAGCTACTGAACATATCCTGATGAATTTGGTTTAGATGGAATATGGGATTTGGCAACAGAGGGTAGAAACTAGTAAACAATTGTTTTTTTTTTAGATTGTGAAGGTAAATCAAAACCAAAAGTACCTGTGAAAAATGTTAAAGAAAAACAAAAGAAGCTAGTAGAATCGTCCGACTGCATACAAGTAGCAGGGATCTCTAATAATTCAGGTTAGTTAAGGGCTTTGTAATTTAATTTGGTACAAACTAACCCACATTCATGGTACTGATGAGTGAGCATTTTTTTTTTTATTATGGTCAAATAACAACGACACCAAAAATAAGCAGAGAAGGTGGAAACAACATCGAGTGGAATAATACTGTTTCTTAATTGCAGGAGTGATGATAATAATGTTTTCATCCCGCGATTTAAAAATAAATGAGACTGATATACCTACAGGGCGTCCCAAGACTATGTGACATAAAGGGAAAGTGCCTTAAATATTGTAAATGGGCACCTTCGCCTTTCCATATTGTTGCAAACAAATGGCTTAATTAATAGATAATCAGCACTTAATTTTTAAGCTTACGCCGCTCTGCTCTGTCCCGCTTTTAAAACGCGAATCCTTTTTTACAAAATGCCGTCATATATCGCCCCCATATGACGACGACATGGTTAGCGGACAAAGCCCTTTTTTCGATTTGTTCGGTTCATCAAAGTTAAGATTCAACTCAACGCTCATCGCGTTTCGTCGTATGGCGGCATGGGGGTGTGTTATAGGCTGATTCAATAGAGAAACGGATCTTAAATGGCGGCTTGTACTTGTCTTCCCTCCTGTCATCCCTGGTTTTTATATGAGGACGTACTTGGAAGCCCTGGTACTGGATTTTACAAGTACGTCACATCGCTAATTCGTAACAATGATCACCGGGCGCGTCAAGACAGTGTGAAAGCAAACCAAGACTGGTTTTTTTCTGCCGTCTGTACTCGCGGCCGCCATTTCAGATTCGTTTCTTTAATGAACCGGGTTGTACCTGTTTTAGCCATATTTATGTAAGAATATTACAGCTTTTCCAGAATTAATTATTTTGATTGACTATTACAGATTCAGAAGAAATTCCACCAATACTACAAAAGAGAAAAGTTAGAGTGAAAAAGGCCAATGTACCTGTCCCTGAGGACAATTCAGGTATAAAAATTAGTAAAACCACTTAAGATGCAAACCCTATTCATTTTACCAACTCACCAAAACAGCCGCGCAGTTCCACTGATGCGTAGTGAGTTCTATCTCATACGATTGAATAATATTTGTATATACACAGAAAGAATAATTGGCCACGTCGTCACGCGTCGACTACACTGCAGTGGACCTGTGCGGCACACAGGTCCACTGCAGTGCAGTTGTGCGGTCGTACGTTAAAACCTTATAGTCCGGACAAGATATGAGTATAAATAGTGATCTAATAACAAAAAATCCGATAGAGCGAATTTTAGTAGTCCTAAGGTACACCAGTAGAAATAAAGTGATAAAAGTCTCCACGGATCCCATGTGTGCTAAAAAAGTTATTTAAGGGCATATGTAAAAAAATGGCACATTTGGAGTTTATGTGGACTTTGCCACTTTATTTCTATTGGTGACCCAAGGTCTCTACCAAAATTCAGCTGTTGGATTTTTTGTTATTTGAAACTACTTTGACCGGTCTCTTAGTATATTTTTATATTTTACATTGTCTTTATTTTGAAATTACAAAATTTCAGATACAACAGTCACAAGCCTTCTACCTGAAAAAGTATCAGAAGTTAAAATGAAAAGAATTACAAGAGGCACATTAAGTACAACGGAACCTTCAGATAATTCTGGTACTTATATCACATCTTGTAATTTTATGATTAAATAGTTTCTGCTTGCGGCTTTGCTCACGCGGTACCTTTACAATATGCCAACTCGATGTAGAATGTTTTTAAACAAACCACAACATTAATAACTCGACACAAAATTAGTAAATTTTAGTTACTAATTTTGTGTCGAGTTAAGATATAATTGTAAGCAATATTTATTGAAGGAAGGATCTCAATTGTACAAGTAATTGAAATTACGTATAAAATGACGCGGCAGCAGTAAGTGGTTTGTTTACAAACATTCTACATGGAGTTTGGCTAGTGAATAGATAAAACTTTGCTTCACTAATTAATATGAGTGAGGTTATGTTAAAATGTCACTTAGAAAATAATATAGTTTTCTATTCGTGAAAAAAAATCTAAATCAGACCAGTAGTTCCAATGATATTCAAAAACATTTATCTCTTTATAATTTAAGCGTAGAATCAAAGGATTGTTATTTGCTATAAAAACTAATTTTTAATTTATCATTTACAGATTTAGAAGTTAAACCACAAAAACCCAAGAAAAAAGAAAAGAAATTAGTAAAAAAGAAGCAAACTACTTCAAATGATTCAGGCATGTACTTATTTATGTTTTCCTTTTGACTCGAAAAAAATATAGAAAAATTAATGTTTTAACTTGTGCTATTCTTACTGGTCATGTAAGTTTAATGCAATAATTTGTTAATTAAAGGTTCTGATGACCATAACCCAGTTCCAATTAAGAGAAAGGCAATTAAGACATATGGCTTGATTCTTCACGAACCTAGTTCAGATACTTATTATTTTAACATTCATTAAATGAAATATAATATTCTTCCTCCAGGTAATTTGGCCTGTGTTGAGACTTTGACCTTGAATTCTGAGAAAACAAAGTAAAACTAATCCAGTAATTCAAGATATTTAGGTAAATCTTTCTTGTTACAACGATATACATTTGCATAGTAGTATTTTACTGTAATGTGTTCAACAGAAAATAATATAGTTTATTTTTTGTACCCCCAATCATCTATAGATATACAGTGTGAGTCTGCATCATGTGCACATACTAGAATATGGGAAACTATGTCCTATTTAATGACGCAAACAGTGTAATAAACAAGATCCGTCAAGTGCGAGTGTAACTCGCGCGCCGAGGGTTTCGAACATATGCCAATTATTTGGATAATAAATTTACGACTTTTTTCGAATAGCAATATTTTGAAAAGTTTGAAACCTACAGAAATTTCAAAAACCGTTTTAAAATTACAAAACAATGCCTTTCATTTGATACCCCAATAAAGAAGGTAACCGCCCCCTTTTGTACTGAAAATATTCATTTTCATTTTTCATTTATTTATATATTTTTTTCTTGATATCAGTAATGACGCACGCAATGTGTCATTATTTCAAATTTCGAGTTAATAGCTGCAGTAGTAGTACTGAGATATTCAAGAAAGAGCGGGGATGGACAGAGCGAGACCATAAGGGTTTCGAAACCGATGTCGAATCGAAACCCAAAAAAAGGTTTATTTTGACGCTACGACCCCCATCTAAACAAGACGGTGTAACTTGTTATGCAAACAATCAATTAGTATGAAACAAACTAGCAGTAATGACGAGCTCCTAATTAACTAAAATTGTGAAAAAACAAGCCTTCGTTAAAAATGTTTTTTTTTTATAAAGAATCAGCTAGTTTTCGTCGAATTTTCTAATAATTGTAAAAATTCTCAATAAAAAAGCGCTTGTTTTTATTACTTCAAGTTAAATATCTGTATGATGGTAAAAATTTTATTTATTTATTTACTTTTATGTTTATATCTCAAACACAACACAACTGTTATCTGTTGAAGAATGAAAGTTAAGCTTGTAAAATCGCGCGGTTAGGGTGCGGCGGGACTATCCGAACTGAAGGACCATAAGTTATGTTATGAGTATATATGTCATGGTCGTAACATCAACGACCTGATAGTTGATTCCTCTCTTCAACAATTCGGAAATGACTTAAGTAGTCTGCTACGGTGATGATACAGCCATCTTATTCACAGGAACCACATGAGAGGAAGTTTCTCGCCGAGCACAGGAGGGTCTTAATCGTGTTAACGCATGATTAGGAGCTAACCTTCTTACTCTAAACACTAGCAAGACTAAATTCCTGTGTTTTCACAAAACTAAGACGCCTGCAACTTTTAGCTTGAGCTCTCTGCAAATCTATATCATGTGACTGTATGTACTCTTGCTCTAGTGGTTGTTTTTATACCTCTATGGAATGTGCAGACTGTCTTTGGTAGTTAGGTGTTGTATTAGATGAGAAGTTATTGTTCAAGGCTCACTTCAGTAGTTCCAGTGATATTTATAAACTTTTACCCCTTTATAATTTTAATAAAGTAATATACAAAGGATCATTATTTTCTACAAAACTAATTTTCAGTTTTCATTCACAGGTTTGGAAGAAGGAAAGCCACAAACAATCAATAAAAAAGGAACAAAGAAAGAAGTTATTAAAAAAGTGGAACCTACTTCAAATGATTCAGGCATGTACCCTTTTAAAGTCACTCAGTTACTTATCTCCTTCATCTTAGTACCTGTAATAATTATCGTCCTATTTCATTGGGAACGATATTAGGAGAAAATACTTGAGCGACTCCTGTGCCCAAGTATTCGGGAGAGTATGAAAAATCGATAAAGATCAGTTTGGGCTTTGTCCGGGTATGTCAACGGATTCTGCAATAATGAGCCATAAAGCACCGTAGGTGATAAGGAAAACGTCTATGAGTGCTTCTAAGGTCGTTGCTTGTTCAGGTCTTCTGACGAAGTCGCCTGGGTAGTTTCCCGTCTTTTTGTCAGCCCGAGAGTCTCATCCGAGAGTATAGACTTCCTGCCAGAGCGCTGCATTTTGAATTTGAATATGAAAAAATTGAAGTGGACAAAATCAATAACACCTTGTTTCTTATTTAATAATAAACGTGTTTTTATAGTATAAAATTTGACTTTTCTAAGTGCTTATTTTGTAACCTTAAAGAAATAAACGTTATTGATATTTGAATTCAGAACTTGATGCCCTCGTCTCTCAACGTTTCGACCAGATTGTGTAGGGTCTCGTCAGCGTCATCAGTGGGTTTCTAAGGCAACAAATCTATTCCTGAGAAGCTGCTGAAACTTCTGAGTGCCCGCCATGATTTGGATTGGGTTAGGTCGGAGCGTGGACTTCATCAGACGATTTCTCTCAAACTTCAGGTTGATATTCAGAGAGCCTCGGAGGAGTCGGTGATCAGATCCGGTATTGAACCTATTGATCACTGACACATCTCTGAATATATGCTTGCTGTCCGTCATGGCTTCGCCATGTCCACTTCCTTTGAGGCTGCTTCTTAAAGAAGGAGTTCATTAAGAATAGCTCCTCTTTCTTAAGGAAGTTGACAAGCATTTGCCCCCTGTGATTCCTAACGCTCTTTATAATTTTAGTATAGAACATAGGATCATTGTATGCTTTTAAAACGTAGATAAAAACTAATTTTAATTTTTTCATCCACAGATTCAGTTAAAAAACCACAGATAATCAAGAAGAAAGGAATAAAGAAAGAAGTTACTAAAAAAGAGGAAACTATTGCAAATGATTCAGGCATGTACCCATTTAAACTCACTCGGTTACATTTCTTCATCTTCGTAACTCTTCATCTCATCTCAGCAGCCTATATTTCTCCATTGCTGGACGC
Organism: Eupithecia vulgata; assembly: GCA_946478455.1. NCBI lineage: Eukaryota > Metazoa > Arthropoda > Insecta > Lepidoptera > Geometridae > Eupithecia > Eupithecia vulgata. Next base: position 5,933,194 of record OX297862.1, on the reverse strand, counting down.
AGCCCCCCCCCCCTGATAAGCGCCTTAAATTAGTTTTTATCTCTCCGATAAAGAAGAATATTGGAAACTATCATAACAACATCACACAGATCTAACTTGATGTTTGCGTCTATGGTGATGGGTAATTTAGGACATGACTATTTGATTGTCAGTCGAACTACCAAAAATAAAAAAAAATATGTAATAGCTGTAGAGTGCGCATGCTATATTATTTAAATAGACGGACTTCAAACAGCTGCTATGCTCTTCTATCGCATGGGATGGTTGGTTGGGACCTCTCAGTCGCCACATATTCACTCGCACGCAGCAATATTTCACTTTTCAAAATTCGACAACCGTAATTCGGGACTGATTTTTCGCAGGCATCCTTATACTACCGTGTTCATAAAAAATGAAATAATCTTTATTTTCATTTAATTTTAATTCAATAATCAGACCGGTGCAAAAGCAAAAAAACCTTGCGATTTTTTTTAATAGAGAAAATTTTATGGAATCGTGTTTTCGAAACATATGATCGATAGAATAAGTCCTGAACTGTACCATATATCAATTTTTAAGTTAAATATTTAGTAGTTTGGAAGATATTTAGGTCTGACGGAGTTGATATGAAGAATTATAGGCCTTTAACTATCAAACAAGGCTCTAAATTCCTGGAAGAGATCGCTTCTAAGCGATAAGGCCGCCCATTGTACTCGTCTCATGTAATATGTCTTTTTTGTAATGTTCTTTTTCTGGTGTACAATAAAGTGTTTTGTATTGTATTGTAAATTCCTGTATTTTCACAAAACTAAGACATCCCCTACTTTTATCTATCTCTATCATCTATTGAAGTCTATCTATCTTTTATCATTTAATGAAGTCTGCAAATCTATAAATGTATGTTACTCTTGCTCTAGCGGTTGTTCTTATACCTCTATGGAACATGCAAGGACTGTCTTTGGTAGTTAGGTGTTGTATTGACACTGACAGACCGTAGTTCCAGTGATGTTTATTAACTTTTACCTCTTTATAATTTTAGTAGACAAATACAAATGATCATTATTTGCTATAAAAACTAATTTTCAGTTTGCATTCACAGATTCGGAGGAAAAACCACTATCAATCAAGAAAAAAAGAATAAAAAAAGAAGTTATTAAAAAAGAGGAACCTATTTCGAATGATTCAGGCATGTACCCATTTAAAATCACTCGGTTACTTTTCTTCTACATCTTAGTACCTCTAACAATATAAAGGGAGTTAGTGTAAACAGTTATCCTTGAAACCAGAGGTACAAAATCAAGAGCAGAATCCAAGACCTATGAATAAAGACTTCCTAAACTCTTCACGTTTAGTTTATCCGGGCCGGGGAACTGTTCTAGCGGCTACACAAACAAAGGCTACCGTAGTTTAAGTAAACCTATGGCCAGTACACTATGCCATCCGTGAGAGTTCATTGAACTGTACTATCAACCTCAGTTCACCGTGCCATGCGTGAATAGGTAGGTTAGGTACATTGAACTGTTCAAAAAATTTACTATTTTAAATATGAGTTGTACATAAAAGTTGATCGATGATGAACGTTTTGAATGCGCCCAAAAATGCCTGTTTACTTTTTATCAGGTCCATTTGTTAATTTTATGTGCCTTAAAACAATTATTCTTGGCTGGCAAATCTGTTGAGTAGCTATTTTGTCTGTCCTAAGCAAGGGAAAGTTCCCTCACAAGTTATGTACGCTACTAGGATTCGAGTGGTATGATACCTACGCCGCCGCGCGGGGCGAGGCGTCGTCGCGTCGACGACGACGGCGCGGCGTGCTTGCTAGGGTTACTAGAGTGTAAAATCACATAGGATAGCGTAAAAATGAATTACGTAAGTTCTTCCAAGATATAGATTAGATTAGATATATAGGTTTTTAGTACGTATGGCTATTGCAACAGTTGCCTACTTAGTTATATTTTATGCCTTAATTGTTAGACTTAGGACCTTAAGAGGCCTGCGGATGATGATTATGTGATTACAAACGTACTACCAAAATGATTTCGTAATTCGACCATATTTCCACCATATCATGTTGTTTTTCGTATTCGAATAGTATTTATCTAGGTCCCTGGGTTATGTTTTTTTCTTAATAATACACACCTATAATAAAATGTAAGCAGCTATGCAAAATTGCATTTTGCATAACTTTACGTCGAAAATGACATGTTTTCGTCCTATTTGTTTTGTAAACCTTACGTTTTGTTTGATACGGAACATAACTTATACTGTCTAGTTACAGAATAACAACACCATGTCGAAAATACAAAAGTTTTCAGACATCATTTTTGGTACTACGGAACATAAATTATTATTTACGAATTGTAGTTTGCACTAGAAACTGCTACGCACAAAAAAGATGTAGACTAAGTATAGGATTAATTTAGTTTAGTTATTGTGTTGTGTAGTTTTTAATGGCAAATAAAAATATTTTCTTTCTTCTTTTCTTCTTCTTCTTCTAGTTGCGAGCAGTCGAAGCCTTAAGCTATATTATTTATGACTCATAATAACCTGATACCTCTCTTTAACAACTCTTACTCAAGTAGTCTGCTACGCTGATGATCATCATCATCATCATGTCAGCCCATATACGTCCACTGTTGGACATAGGCCTCCCCCATACGACGCCACAAAGAGCGGTCCTGAGCCGCCTCCATCCATCGACTCCCTGCGACCGCTACGATGTCGTCGGTCCATCGAGTTGATGGTCTCCCAACACTCCGTTTCGATGATGATACAGCAATCTTATTCATAGGAAACACATGAGAGAAAACTTCTTGCCGAGCAGAGGAGGGTCTAATCGTGTATAAACATGATTGATTAGGAGTTAACCTTCTTACTCTAAACACTAGCAAGACTAAATTCCTGTGTTTTCACAAAACTAAGACGCCTGCAACTTTTAGCTTGAGCTCTCTGCAAATCTATATAATGTGACTGTATGTACTTTGTGTTGTATTAGATGAGAAGCTATCGTTCAAGGCTGTCTTAAGAGCGGGCCTAATGCAAAAAATTGTGAAAAGGATAGGCATAGGATTTCGCGTTCATAGGAGCGGGACGAGTAAAGCAATGTCAGTGCAAAAATCAAGTTTTTGCTTCTTTTCTATTAATGATTCAAAATTTAAGCATTAAATAGAAAAACTACACGATTACTTAAACTAGACTAACACTTTCATGACTGAAAACACGTGATCGTGTTATATAAAAGAGTAGTCTGGCTATGTAATTCGTAAAAAAATAATATGGTGTTGTCGCTGATACTTTAGAGCATTTCAATTAAAACAGTTTTTAAAGCGATTTTTGTATAATTTTTTGTAAAAAAACCAGTTTATTTTTTTAAATTCTATTCCATTACTCGACTTCTATGGGGTTTTCCCCTACCTATCGTATTTATTAAATTAGAATATTTAAGTTCGTTACCATAGATGTAAGATTTTAAAAATACATAATTTGCCTTCAGGCCCGGAATGTTGAATTTGCCAAATTGTTGTATTCTTATAATGTTGAATATACCAAAACGTTGAGTCCTAAAATGTTGACATGGCAAAAAAGTTGAGTCCCAAAACGTTGAATTCTCATAATGTTGAAGTTACAATTCCTTTAATGTTGAATTTCCAAAATGTTGAGTCCCAAATTGTTGAATTTTCATAATGTTGTAAAGTTGAGCTCAGTGAGACGATATTTATTAATGAAGCAGAAAGCTACCATCATCATGTCTATAGAAAACAGCCTACCAACCACAGTATGTCTGTATGCATGGTCCACGACTCACGGGTCGGAAGTCGACGTCACTGTCACACCAATGAGCTACCTATCATCGCATTACATAAGTGAAAACAAAATAATACTAAACCCAACTTAAATTTTTATTCAACTTCTTAAAAATTATCTAACTATCGTTAAATTATCTTAAAAGCCTAACTTAAGTCTTATGTACACTATCTTTTTTAAGAATTTCAGTGGAGTGATTTTCTGTTTATTCAGACGATTCAAAAGAGTTTTAAATTTTATATCGAAAAGAGTATCCTGTGCTCTTCGGTTTTTTTTAAAAGGGAAAAACAATGATCTTGTTATTTTCCGATCATAATAATTGGCCTCCTTTAATAAACTTTTAAACACCAGAAATATATTAGGCGATTTCGGAAGTCTGGAGTTCAATTTTCGGTGATAGCCCTCACAGGAATTGGTGGTTCGGTGCACATCATTTGCACAGCTTATCAAATTGTGATCCATGTTATACCACTGGTTTTCAAAATATTCTAAAAACCTGTGCATATTTGGTGAATCGGGAGCTGCGTTGATAATAGCTTGCCAAGCTTGTTCCATATGAGTCGACGGAAGAAGCACAAAATAAGAGCAAATTCTTACAATACTTCTTCCAGATTTATAAAGTAAGTTGTTGCTGGATCTCTTCTTTGCTAATTCATAATCTTTGGCTTTTTTCCACACCGCTTTGTTAAAGTGCTGATAGCAGCCTGATACTTTTATATCCTCGTATGTGCTTCGTATTGCGTTAATTTGAGCAATTTCGTAATCGCATTTAAAAAATAATATGCGAGCTTGGAGCTTATTTTTGATTAACTCGAATAACCTTGTATATGTTTTTTGCGATTTATTGGGCAAGAATGCATAAATAACGGGATAAACGTTTATGCTTTTATCATCTGAATAAACATCAAGGTGTAAAATATATAATTGGTAGAAAGGCTTTGGACACGTCCTAAAAGTCCCATCACCATAGTAGGAAATACTGCCGGTAGATTTTATTATTTCAATCATTTTCAAAGAACACATTACTATAATCTTTTCCTCATTTCCATCTTCTAAAATGAACATTTTCTTGGACAACCCTTTGGGAACCTTGAAATCTTCCGGCTTTTTGAACACTAGTTTATCCGATTCCAAAAATAGTTTTCTTGCCCTATACAAGGAACTTTTGACAGAGTTATACGTAGGTATATTATATGCAGGTAGGTCTGAGTTACGGTCTACAAATTCATTCAGCATACCTTCAAATATTTGTTCGATTGGATTAAGATTATAACATACTTCTTTCTTGATATCATTCAAAAGTTGCATAATTATTGTTTTATCTTCCCTTGTCACGCATTTATGAACAGATTCTCGTAGTATCTTGTTTTTATCTGCACTTAAAGTCACGGTGGCCGTACAAGAATCACGGTTTGTACACTTCCACCGCGTCGAACCATCTTTATTTGGTTTCCCATCTTTGCTTAGGGTATACTTTCCATTTATTATTAGCATATCATTGTTTTTCTGATTTTTAATAAACTCAAGAGCTTGAAACATTATTTTTAAAATAACGTGACTTTATAATTGTAAACTCGACATTGACTGACAATAAATCGATGACAATTTCAAGTGGCCAGTATCTTAGGTATTATATTCTAAACTAAAGAGGTTTTGTGGAAATAGTACTCAGAAAACTGAAACTCTAGCGTGGGTACTTTCCTCTGAGTACTGAAACATATTGAAACATTTTGCCATGTCAACATTTTAGGATTCAACGTTTGGTTATATTTAACGTTATGAGAATTCAACGTTTTGGGACTCAACTTTTTTGCCATGTCAACATTTTAGGACTCAACGTTTTGGTATATTCAACATTATAAGAATACAACAATTTGGCAAATTCAACATTCCGGGCCTGAAGGATAATTTGCTTGATTTTTGCATTAGGCACTCTTAAAATGCATTATCTGACAGACTAGTAGTAATATTTTATATCTTTTACCTGAATTATACAACTGAACATTATTTTCTATAAAAACTAATTTTCATTTTGTCTTTCACAGATTCGGAAGAAGAAATTCTACTAACAATCAAGAAAAAAGAAAAGAAAGATGTTAAGAAGAGGGGAACTTCTCCAAATGACTCAGGCATGTACCCATTTAAAGTCACTTGGTTACTTTGCTTCTTTATCTTTAACGACTGATGTGGCGCGGTTGGCAAAGGTCTGCCTGCGACGCAGAAGGTTGCGGGTTCGATTCCCGCCTCGGGACAAATGTGTGTACAATCTGCAGACATTTGTTCAGGGTGTTCTGGTAAAAATATCTATCTATGTATTGTATTATATTATGTACCTATATCAGTTATCTAGTACCCATAACACAAGCTCTGCTTAGCTTGGGGCTAGATAATGCAGTGTGAATTGTCTAGCATTATTTATTTATTTTATTTATCTTAGTACCTCTAATAACATAATATTTAAAAATCATTTATATTTATATTTTTTATAAAAATAAATAATGCTGGACAATTCACACATTATCTAGCCCCAAGCTAAACAGAGCTTGTGTTATGGGTACTAGATAATTGATATACATAATGAGAAACTTATGTAATCTTATGTAATGTAATCTTATGTAATGTAATCTTATGTAATCTTGTGTGATCCTTGTTATTATGGTGATTTTTTTAACTTGTTGTATTTTAACATTGTTAAGTAACTACAACTACTAATGAAAGCGTTGGTTCACAGACGAGTCGGAACAAGATGCCGAAACCATCACGCACATAAATGACTTGGAAAAGCTCATGAGAGTAGACCCTGAATTTTATAAGTTTCTCCAAGAACATGATTCGAAGTTACTCAAGTTTAAGGAGGAATTCCTGGAAAGGGGATCATTTGAGCATGATGATTATGAGGATGATGTTATGGAGGAGGAGCAAGAAAATCAAGTACATGTGCCTGGCGATCTACATGGTGACAGCGATGAGAGTGACTTTGAGGTAAGCTGATATTAGAGATCTTGATGGTTTTCACCTAAAAAAATAGTAGAAAAGAAAGGAGAAACAGCAAGAATTAGATTAGAAGGAACGGGTCCATGCATTTGTCACTATTTCGCGCACTATGTCGCCCTCTTGGTATCGCCCCTCGGTGCCATGTGCAACGCAAACTCTTTACACCCGCTAAAGCCGCCCCTGGCGCCCTAGCTTACCCCTAATACATTTGTGCGTACAAGCATTGGAACTGGAAAGATTCCGACATCATCATAACATACTCAAAAGTTAGGTCTATGTCTAATTTGTCGATTGATATCAGCCATGCTTGTGGCACTGCACTCCTTCCAACCCACTCGCAAAGAAAATATTGTAAAGTGAGGAAAATTTATTTACCATTATGGCGCCCACTGGAACTTAGCGCCTGGAGCGTGCGCTCCGTTCGCCCTATGATAGATGACGCCGGCCCTGGGTATCGGTGCCGCATGCCGGTATCAGGTCTGGTCGGCTAATGAAGAACTGTACATCCTTAGTTATACAAAGCTGGTGGGACTGTCACATGTTCACTTCATTCTCCTGGACGTTACAACTACATTCTGCCCGCGGCTTCTCACGCGTTGTTTCTATAGAAGGGTTTGAAGGTTATTATCCCCCCGGGAACTGATTTGTGGGATAAAGAGTAGCCTGTGTTATTTTTCCAGGCCACATCTAAGCATAGTTTCAGCCCGATCCGCTCAGGACATTACAATGAAAAACTAACGTAATTGACGGATGACATCGGATCATACGGATTTTTTTTCATAGACTTCCGAAACGAAAGCTGTCTGTTAGTGACGTGCCCGAAACCACTAAACCACTTGGTGGTTAGTTAGGGTTGTTCCATCCGTGCGATAGAAGTCATATGTCAACTTGATTCTTTTTAGAGTACACTTCCAGTAGTTTTGGCATTAAGTACAACATACATAGCAACAAACATATATACGCCCAAACGCCCAAACATCCAAAATTGTAAATCTCATCATCACACTAATGTTATAAATGCTAAAGATGCTTGCTTATACAGATGTTTGTTATCTCTTAACGCCAAAACTACTGAACGGATCGAACTCGAATTTTGCATACAGGAAGTTGTAGACATGCAATAAAACACAAGCTACTTTAATCCCATAAATCACTTCCCAAGGGATATAAATAACGTCGAACAACGCGTGCGACGGCGCTAATAGAAACTTGTTTATAATAATAGTGTAAAATCTTTTACAGCCAGAAAATTACAGTATAAAAGATGGCAATGTTACCCTAAAAATGGTGAATGATTTGCAAAATGACTTGCAAAAGAGTAAAATTAATTTGGGCTTTATTTCAAAAGCTGTGAAGTTATTTAATGCTGCAGTATTGCGGGTAACCAGTGTCAACGGGGTCACGGAAGGGGAATACCATGTTGCAGGTTTGTAATGAATAATTAAATTGATATTTTGCGATGTCAGCGCGACTTCTTCAATATCAATATATCAATATCAATAACGTTTATTTCTTTAAGCTTACAAAATAAGCACTTAGACAAGTCAAATTTTATACTATAAACAGGTTTATAAATAGTCATTATTATCAAATAAGAAATATGATGTTATTGATTTTATTCGCTTCAATTTTTTGTCCACTAGTGGAAGAAGCGAAAAAGAAACCACTAGTAAGTTTTATAAAACTTAAAATTAATACATAATCTCAGTCTAAATATAATCTAATTTGTATATAACTCAATATTTATATAAAACTAACTAAGCATACATATAATCTTCACCTTAGAACTTACATGCTACACCGCATGAGCAATCATTATACAATGTATTATGTCGTTGTGTCTTCCATGAAGCAGTAGCAATCGGCCCGCGCCGAGCGAAGCAGTCGAACGCGAGAACTTTTTCATGAAAAAAGTGGGCTTTGTTTATCTTGTTATTTTTTCTATAGCGATTTTTACATCTCTTGGTGTATCTTTTGTATTGACTGTGTAGGTACTTTAGTTATTTAGAAATGCTTCTGTCGAATTTGCTTGCCGCTATATCGATTTTTAACAAAGATTCTTAATTTTGAATCATCAGACCAGCACGATGGCACCATGACGTTGCATTGTCGCCGAACTTACATGACTTGAGTACTAAAATTACAGCTTAATCGGTTGAGGATAGGTGATCTAAAATTCAGTTGCAAAGATTTTTGCCACACTTATTACTAACAGGGCAAGTAGAATAAAGGCTGTAAAAATTATATGTACCAAATACGTAACACATACAATGTTGACCTAGAAACAAATCGGAACAAAACATGGGAGCATAGGGCCTGTCCTTGCGCCGCCGTAGGGATTTTCCTTTCCTTTCGTAAAGTGGCATTATTTCATAACTTATTTTTTGTTACAGGATCGTCTGTTTTCAACGCTGTACTCAACATGTGCGTACTGTACTTACCGGGTGCAATAGGAAAGTACCTCGGTTGCGAAACCTCCGGTAAAGACCCAAAAAGCTGCAAACACTTTGTCAAAATCAAAACTACCTTGATACAATATTTCACTGGCTTGCTGAGCCTTGTAAACACGATCACATCTGTTAACATCCAGACGGTAATGCTCAAACATCTTCACCAGCTCTGTCCATATGTGGTTTGCTTTTTAAGAATAGCCAAGCTTTCCATGAAAACGTTACTGCCTCTATGGAGCACCCAGGAGGAAACAGTCAGAGTACTGGCATTCGTTTGCATACTGCGTATCACGAGAAGTCACCAAAGCATTTTACTAATACCAGTGATCAAAGCTATGTTCATGAATTACATGAGGAACTGCAAGTTCGTCAGCCCTACCACGTGGCCCGGCATAAACTTCATGAGGCGGTCCTTCGTGGAGATGTTAATGCTGGATTTGAATAAGACATATGCGCACGTGTTTCTTTACGTAAGGCAGTTGGGCATTCATTTGAGGAACGCGGTCGTCGTTCCGAATATGGAATACAAGAGATCGGTATTCAACTGGCAGTATCTGAATTCGCTGCATTTGTTTGCTGAGTTAGTATCACAAAATTTAAAACACAGTGGAATGAAATCCCTTCATTTTCCACTTATAATGATCATATCTAACGCAATAAAGCTTGGACCTACTCCTGAGTACTATCCTTTGAGATTTTACTTGATTGAGATGCTTATGAAGATGGAAAACGCAAGTGGGGAATTCATAACTATTATGCCGTTCTTTTTGGATGTAAGTACCTAGGTATTTTATTATAATTATAAAGCTGCTGAAATAGGTGTGGCTTAAAGGACATGGCCATCAAGACAAAAAAGTATACATTCAAATATGCTGTCCATATAAAATACAATATACATAACGAGCTTAAGTTTGTGCCATACAGCACATTTTTGTGCTGTGTGGCACTAGTGCAGTCTAAATCTGTGACAACCTTAAGTCTGAAAATACGTTTCGCGCAATGCGCTTCGACTCGGTACTGCTAAGGCTACATAGATTAATATTTATTTGTGTATTTTAGGTGATCAATAAATTCGAAATAAACAAAAAACACAAGAAAGCGTCATTGAAGCCATTAGACTTCTCATGCATCATTAGGCTGAGCAAGTCTCAAATGAGCGAGAGCGGCTTCAAAGACGCAGTGGTTGACAGACTCTACGCATCGGTACTCGAGTACGCAGCTTCCCTGGCTTACAGGATGATCTTCCCGGACTGCTGCATGGTCCTCATTTTGTTCGTGAGTAACTTTTTGTTTAAGTTCAATGCAAGTCTTTGCATTGAACTTGGTTGGTAGTCATAAAATAGTCATCATCTAATACATAATATCTTATGGAAAGTAAACGTTAATATTAAAAAGCAAAAAGGGTATTCTTTAAAAAAATCGTAACAAATAAAAGTATAAAAAATAAAACCCTGGCAAGTAGAGAATGTAAGTACTTGCATCATATCATCATCAGCCTATCTTAGTCCTCTGCTGGACATAGGCCTACCGTTTTCTTCATAAATTACTTACCAATGAAAATTATAATCAAATTATAGTACAAATTAGAACTATTATTTAAAATTGAAACAATTGAGCTAACTGCAGACTAAAGCGACTAAGCGTTAAGGTAAGCCTTAACGCTGGGTAACGCTACTATTGTAAAGTATGCTTGTATGTATTTGTTTCTATTTCAGTTCCGAGAATTGGTGGATAAATGTAACAATTCAAATCATAAGAAAAAATTGAAACAACTATTAGATAAACTCGTTGAAAATAGTGATTTTATGAACAAAAAACGCCTCACCTTTGATGGCCATTTGGCAGACCTCCGCACTATTGTCGCTTGGGAAAAGCAAATAAAAGCACAAGGCACGCCTCTTTTGACTTATTACGAGAACTGGAAAAAACTTAACAAAATTCAAAAGCGAAAGGCCATAACTAAAAACGACGAGTTGGCTGGTTGGTTGCCTGACATCAAACGGCGGAAGCTGACCGGTGAAGAGGAACCGGATTCGAAAGAGCCCGGCCCTGTGAATTTATTCCCATCGGACAGCGAAGACGACAATTTCTTCGAAGGAGTTGGTAAAGACGAGAAAATGACTGTGAAGAAAGAAGTGACCAAACCCACCAAAGTCAAAAAAGAGAAAAAAACTATAAAGAAAGAAGTAACCACAAAGAAAAAGACACCGAAAAAGGTTTCAAAAGCATCAAATTCTGATGAGTTAGAAATGGCAGACACAGGAGATGTTGTAAGCGAGTTTAGTTGGTAACTACTAGTTAATCATTGCTTTATGCATAGGTGCATTCCGAAATACGATTACAGCTGATCGATCAGAACGATATTTTGCTTTCCAAATTAGATATCTCGATATTAACAGCTGAGTGCTATCATAAATTCGGAACACATGAGCGCGCTCACTAGTCGCGGTGTCAATGTCATTATACAAAGTTTAAAGTTTAAAGAACTTTATTCTCATAAAGACTTACGTCACTTACATGAGAACTAAATTAATAAGTAGGTACTTAGTTATAATATGTATAACTGTCGTTCTTAATAAATACTAAGTAATAAACTACGAATATAACAACCAGCTAATTATAAAATAAAATATTCCCACTTCACGTATTTGTTATACTTATATATTATTATATTCTTGGTACGCTAAAAGCGATATCATCGCCCTCAAACGCGTTGCAAATTACCGTGAGCTCGACAACGAACGTCCCGTTTGACGCCAGCAGTTTTCAATAAAGCCAAATGTCACTTCTTCCCGGTTCCGTCTTCGACATTTCCCGGGATTCCTGGTTCCTCAAAAGCTACCAGATTTTATAATCCCTAGTTTGCACCCGCCTTAAGAGGTCAGCGGATTGCAATTCATCCATGCTCATACAAACGTAATACTTACGAAGTAACATTATTTCATTTGTGGTAAACGATATTCTCTGTCGTGGTGACATGACTCGATGACGACACAGCACTCACACCACCTACAAGAACAACAACACGCACTGTAATCTGTGATTGGTGTGACGTCACCAGCGAGGCAACCAAACGCAGAGCGCTTTTGGTCACGTGATTAAAAATAAAAAAATTGAAATTTTAATCCTGTTTTTACCTAAAATAGGCAATTTTTTCATTCAAAATTACCTGATCACGCTTTGTTACGTTGTCGCTGACTAGTATGAAAACAATTTGCAACTTATTTTCAATGTAGTCAAATAGGTAGTCTATTATTTTTTTGTGTTGCTTGTGTGACAAACCTAAAGTATAGTAGTAGTATTTTATAACATATTTGCAAGTCTCAGAGGCAGCGAAAAAGGCTACTCAAGAGGCTTACTGCCCGAAAAATCTACCGATAGATACTTACAAGAGTATGAAAGTTTATTCGAAAGTCCGAGTTATATTTATTTCCTCGCAAATATGTTATAAAACGTCGTATGACATACATACGTGCGCTTTGATAATTACAGCCTCTGCTTTCTTGTAGCCCTCGCCTGCACGGCTCGGGCTAGTAATATCGACTCGGCTGTAATTTTCAACTTACCGCACTTGTATCATAATGTACTATTACTTGGTTTTGTATTTAACTGTTGTATTGTGTGTCTTTTAATGGTTTTTCAATCTTGCGTTTTGTTGGTAAAGAACATGCGTAGGTATATTGTCGGCTGCTTAGAATAACTAGGCATAGAATAGAACCCTAGTAGGCGCACGCGAAGTGAAGCAATTTCAAGTTAGCCTTTAAAGGCTACGTACATCGCTCGACGCGTCGGTGCTCAAGGTCAAGGCCTACTGGGAAGAGCTCTACGAATTTTTAATAAAAATGACGTATTGTTCAGTGAAAGGGTGTCACAACTTTTCACATAATCACCATAAACAACCGAAGATTCCATTTCACGGGTAAGTACAAACTGGCATCTTATATTCTTGAGTAAAACAGTAGTTTATGCACAAAAATAAAATGTAAACAAAACACACGCCATTACAAATAAATGTTGCTAGCTATAGACCAAAAAATATTTTACCCCATAGATATGTATACAGTTATAATCTATCTATCTATATGTACTTCTTTGTTTTTTCTATTTCTACTTACTACGAATAAATAATAATAATAAAAGCAGCTGCGCCGCGCCGCGCCGCCGCCGCCGCCACCCCGCGCCGTGGCCGGTGCGCGGTGTGGCCTCGTTCAGCGCAGGTAGCAACGCACGCGGGCAACGATAGGACGGCAGACCGACACGACCGGGGAGAGGTCAAATGCAGGACCGACGGCTTAACGTGCTTTCCGAGGTCTAACACCGCCAACTTCCTAACTCCGGGCTGCTACTGTGAATATTTCTTGCTAAAAAAGACCCAAAATCTTGGCCCGACCCGGGATTTGAACCCGGGACCTCATTATCACCGGTTGAAAACGCGACCGCTAGACCAACGAGGTAGTCGAATAAAAGTATAAATTGTCCTGCATAAAGATACATTTACTCTTCGTTTATCCCAAAATGTTTAAAAATAAATGTCCACCCGTGCGAAGCCGGGACGGGCCGCTAGTTAATTATAAAGTTAATGAAATAATCATCTAACAGAAAAGTGATAAATGTGCAAATCATTTACTCCTTACTAAATGTTACAATTTCCCGACCTTACGGGAAAAATGTTAATTACTTGCAACATTATTTGTGCACTTGTGTGCTTGTCGGCTAATGTAATAACGTGCCGCTTACGCACACATTGGTTGTTTTTTTGCTTCAACTTTGAGCGGAATTTTGTATGAAATTATCACTCTATGTCTTATTAGTTATTACTCTAAGGTCGGCTGTATCTTCGCTCTTAAAATAGGGCGAGATGGCGGGAGAAGTCTAAACTATTCCTTTAATTTAATTACTTTTTGGTGTTGTTTGTATGACAAAAGAGTGTTTTCCTTGTTTTTTTTATTAACTGTTTATTGTGTATTTTAATGTTTTTTCAATCTTGCGTTTTGTTTGTAAGGAACATTCGTATATTGTCGGCTGTATGTAATGCTCATTACCTATGTAAGGTGCGGCATTACTTTCTGTGTTGTTTGTGTGACAAACCAGTGTTTTCCTTGGTGTTGTATTTAACTGTTTACTGTGTGTTTATTGTGTGTGTGTAATAGTTTTAATTTATCGAGTACCTAATCTGTAAATCTCTATCCCATCCCATGGCACAACCGGCAGATGGACTCAGTAGCAAAGGTTTTAATTGTATTTTGAATTTAGTGCGAATCTTTTTTATTAATTTAAGAATTGTTATTAATATTATACACTTCATTAGTGTTAAATCTCGTTAAAATACATTTGTTACGATAGGAAATACAATAAAATATAAAACTAATCTACCTACCTGCAGTAAAAAATATTATACCTACTCTCACTCTTTTTGCGTTCCTCTGAAACTCTTTAAATTAGTTAGAAATGCCATAGTATTCCGTATTTGGGTATTTTATTCCATTATTGGATACCTTCACGTTAATTTTGTTTTTGAGAAATGAGAGTAGGTTCCTATTTAATACGCAACGATTTTTTTTGCGATTTTGATTACTTACGATTTTAAGTTTTTGATTATCAATATTTCTTTAAATCATGCCTTAAAAACAAAACGGTATATTTAATAACTCTATAGTTTGTATTGCAAGTATTATTGTTTTTTATTTTTTCGAATGCCAGTCTTTTGTTCTTACATGTCCAGTCCATCCGAAGGTTGTCTGGAAGATGTGGCTCGTAGCGATAAGACCGCCTTTATACTTCGTCTACTCGTAGCATTTATATATGTCTATCAAACTATTATCCAGAGTTACAAAATAACAACATCATGTGGAAAACACGAAAGTTTTTGTCATCATTTTTGGTATTGGAAAACAACCAAATTCATTGCTATCATCGCGCAAGCACGCACGTGCGTCCGCATCAGCTAAATAGACATGGCGATTACGGGTCGATTTTTGCACGCGCCTCGAATTGATGTTGCGAGCGGCCTTCGCAGAGTTCTAAACAGTTACTAGATAACTGATGCCCCCCTAGTAATCTTAGTTTTTTAAATATGTATATTATAATATGTATTTAAATATGTATATAATAATATATGTCGGATGACCGGGAATAGTAGGGCTATCTTGGGTATCGGACATTATATTGGACGTGCGTAGACACCAAAGAAAGAAGACAAATTTAACAGGTTACACGGCACGTTTATTTCCGTACGTTACAGTGTGTAGGTAGGGCATAAGTCCAGTACGTTACTTGGTGGGAACAGACAAGTCTCCTCGTACAGGTGTTACTTTGACGACGTCTCGAGCAAAAGCACAGATGTACTCGGGATGCTACGATATCAGACACTCCAAGTAAAATCAATATCAATAATGTAAATTCTACATTACACCATTACGAAGATTAGATTTTCCTTTTTTTGATGGCAAAAGTCACTCGACCATTCGAAATCCTCCGTTCCAAAGTAACGCCTGCCAAGAGCCATGTCCAAGCGCGCGCAGTCCACCGTTACGCTTGCGTTTCCACCAATCACATTGAACTTGTTACAGTTCACCAACTTATCAGAACAAATCTTTTAAATCTCATTGGATAACCTTGATCAAGCTAGGCAACTTTACAAAATGGAAATACTAACCGTCTACCAACATATCGGCACTAATCTTTAGAATCTGATTGGATACCTTGATCAGGCTATCCAACTTTACAAAACAAAAATACTTAGAGCTTAGAATGTTGCTAGTTTAAAAATAATATCACCATAGACAAACTTGACAATCAATGAGGAGTAACTTATGACGTATGGCGCCATCTGTTGGTAACGTTAACAACTTTTTATCAAAGACAAGGAGCATGGATAGAGTAAGAGGTTCTCGTTCAGAAATTTACTCGATGGTACATCTGAATCATAATAAATAATCGTTGTCGACTGGTGGCGCCAAACGTCTTGATTCGACACGGCCATCTTGACCTTCACACGCCCCCGTGTGTCTGATCTGTAAACAGAAACATTCTAAAAGTAGTCTGCTCGGCTATCCTGCAGTTATCTTATCAATTATGCTTCTACAATAATTTGGTCAATTACATTTTTTTATTATTACGATTCATTTATTCTAACATGTCAGATAGAACCAAACGAACAACATGTTCAATTTTCAATGTCAAATATGAGAATCATTAAAAGTAAAGAAAGTAAATGGGAGCAAATGATAACACAAATTTGCTAGTATATCGATGGTGACACGTCCATCGGTTTGTCATGTTTTGTCAGTCCGTCAGCAGGTAGCCAGTCCATCGGCTTGTCATGCCCTGCCAGTCCATCGGCAGGTAGCCTGTCCATCGGCTTGTCATGCCCTGCTAGTCCATCGGCAGGTAGCCAGTCCATCGGCTTGTCATGCCCTGCCAGTCCATCGGCAGGTAGCCAGTCCATCGGCTTGTCATGCTCTGCCATAGTCACTGTGATCGGTCTACAGAAGCTAACCATCTCAGCTGCGTAAGTGCTACCCCTCGGAAAGGATATCCTGCGCATAAAAAGCAGGCCACGTGCACCTTTTACATGCTCCGGTGCTACTGCAAAGTTCACAAAACATAATTTACGAACAATCGTCAACTGTGTCATCGTCATCATCATCGTTACATACGTCTAATTCAAGGGGAAACTGTTGTTCGGGTATCTTCCTGACTCTATCATGGGAATATTTGTACGTTCTTTTTGACGTTAATGATTTTAGTAAGTACCTATCAGAAGTCATGTTCACGTTAAGGCCTTGGCTAAGAATTTCACGACCCACCATGATGTCGCTTTTAAGGAATTGGTCTGGCACTACATGAAATAAAATTTCTAAATTCAGGTTATCAATCTCAATCTCACACAAAATTTGTTCTGTACTGAACACGCATGATTGACCAATCCCTGTTAAAGTCACAGTATTAAGTAGCCGCTGTCCAGGAAATTTTGATGCAACCGATTCCTGCATGAGAGAACATTCAGCGCCCGAATCATAGTGAAAAGCAAAATGCTCACCAGACATGGTTAGTTGTCCAGTGGGGTTGCTGATGCTGCATATGTCTACTCGACGCTGATTGCCGGCGCTGTTGCTCGCTGCCACGCTGGTGTTGTTGCTCGAACCGCTTGCACCGCCGTTGCCGGAACCATTCTTTCCAGCAGTGGAAGAAGGGGCATGAGTGCACTTGTTTGCATAGTGGCCAGCACCACCACACCTGAAACAAGTGATACCAGGCGCATTTGGTCGTTGCTTGCTTGCAGAAGTAGAGCTAGAAGAAGTGGAACGATCGCATGACCTTTCGGGATCCTTGGAGCGGCAGTCGGTACTACGATGTCCCAATTTCCCACACGCGTAGCATCGTAGAGGGTCTGGAGGTCCTGCAGGTCTGGGTCGCTTGAAGGTAGATGATCTATCGCTCGGAGGGGCTTCGTTTTGGCTTGTCTTCCTCTTGAGGTAGGAGCATGCTTGCAGTTCACGTTGCAATTGGTCACGAGTCTTGATTTCCGTTGTGAATGCAGCGTATTGTAACCTCCCATCAAATTGAGACACGTGGGCTAAAACCATGGCAGAGGTTATCTCTTCCGCCGTCATGTCCTTGAAACGGGCCATCAAGGTCGTTGAAAGTCTCGCCGCATAGGATGCCATATTCTCGTTCTCCTTCGGTTTGCTATTGTGCATGTTAATGAGGGTAGCCGCGGGTGTTTCGATCAAGCCATAGCGAGTCAAGAAAAGATCCTTAAAACTGCACCATGTCATGCCAGCAAAAGATATCTGGGATAGCCATCTCGAGGCGTTTCCTTTGAGAGCTCCACTAAGCGCAAGAATAAGCATGCTTCCTTCTTGTTCTTGTTCAGACAGACATAAATCTGCGGTAGCACACCATGCACGTGCGTCGACGTCGGGTTTATCAGGGTCGAAATCCGGTAAAATCACTTTTCGGGTACTCACGGGACGCATCGCGTTGATTAGAGACATCATGTTCTGGTTCTGGGCTTCCAGCAGCGTGCGCAGAAGATTTTCATCCACACGTGGTCCAATCTTTGAAGTCCGATTATCCCCCGCTTCTGATGTCGGATGACCGGGAATAGTAGGGCTATCTTGGGTATCGGACATTATATTGGACGTGCGTAGACACCAAAGAAAGAAGACAAATTTAACAGGTTACACGGCACGTTTATTTCCGTACGTTACAGTGTGTAGGTAGGGCATAAGTCCAGTACGTTACTTGGTGGGAACAGACAAGTCTCCTCGTACAGGTGTTACTTTGACGACGTCTCGAGCAAAAGCACAGATGTACTCGGGATGCTACGATATCAGACACTCCAAGTAAAATCAATATCAATAATGTAAATTCTACATTACACCATTACGAAGATTAGATTTTCCTTTTTTTGATGGCAAAAGTCACTCGACCATTCGAAATCCTCCGTTCCAAAGTAACGCCTGCCAAGAGCCATGTCCAAGCGCGCGCAGTCCACCGTTACGCTTGCGTTTCCACCAATCCAATCACATTGAACTTGTTACAGTTCACCAACTTATCAGAACAAATCTTTTAAATCTCATTGGATAACCTTGATCAAGCTAGGCAACTTTACAAAATGGAAATACTAACCGTCTACCAACATATCGGCACTAATCTTTAGAATCTGATTGGATACCTTGATCAGGCTATCCAACTTTACAAAACAAAAATACTTAGAGCTTAGAATGTTGCTAGTTTAAAAATAATATCACCATAGACAAACTTGACAATCAATGAGGAGTAACTTATGACGTATGGCGCCATCTGTTGGTAACGTTAACAACTTTTTATCAAAGACAAGGAGCATGGATAGAGTAAGAGGTTCTCGTTCAGAAATTTACTCGATGGTACATCTGAATCATAATAAATAATCGTTGTCGACTGGTGGCGCCAAACGTCTTGATTCGACATATATATTATAAGTGTCTTATTTTTAAGTCCCTAAAATAAATAAACTGACCCCTAAAACATACCTTACAAAGATAGACTTATTCTTAGTCGTTTCCTCCAATCAAACTCAATTGAGGAGTTTTGGAGATTTCCGCGAGAGTGAACTTGATATCGGTATTCTTAAGACGTAACGGGAAATGAGTCGAGAGTCGAAAATCTGGAGGGAACAACTATGAATATGGGTGTTAGTTAGATTTAAATGTAAGTCGTATAGTCGTAGTCGGTAGTATTTATTAACTTTGTATTCTAATATAGAAAAACTGTTAAAAGTAAACTTTTCATCTTTGACCTTTTTGTACAACAGTAAACAAAGAACAATAAACATTTCTGATTTTGATTTGATTTGTTTTTTTTATTATTCTAGTTTAATTAGGGCCCGAGTCTTACCTTATACCTACAGAGTGACAGCGGCAACGTTTTTTCCGCCAGTACACTCTGAAATAAGCCCAAAACAAAGATTTTATAGGTAGGTATATTTATATACAATCATATACCGGGAACGCTCCACCAAAAAATGATAGGTCTCGTGCACTACCTACCCCATCGCACTTGGGGCTTTCTATAATTTTCATCTGCATCATCATCAGCCTATATCAGTACACTGCTGGACATAGGCCTCCCCTAATGAGCGCAGCCATAGCGCCCTGTCTTCAGCTTGCCGCATCCAGCATCTACCAGCAGTCTTTCGCAAATCGTCATCCCACCTGGTCGGAGGGCGTCCTACACTACGTTTGCAGAGCCGCGGTCTCCACTCAAGAACACGTTTACCCCAGCGGTTGTCGGTTCTTCTCGAAATATGGCCAGCCCACTGCCACTTCAGTTTGCTAATCCTTTGATGTCTATAACCGATATGTCGATAACCTTAGTTCTCTATCGGATGTATTCGTTGCGAATCCTATCCTTCAGAGAAACTCCGAGCATAGCTATCTCTATAGCTCGCTGGGCGACTTTAAACTGGTGGACTAGCCCTACCGTAAGTTTCCACGTCTAAGCTCCGTAGGTCATGAAAGGTAGGACCACTGATTGAAAACTTTCGTTTTCAAGCATTGCGGTATGGATGATGAGAAGACTCCACGTAGTTTGCCAAATGCGGCCCAACCTAGCTTGATCCTCCTCTTGGCCTCCTTCTCGAAATTGTTTTTACCCAACTGCAGAGTCTGCCCAAGGTAAGTGTACCTACCCGGAAACAATTTCGAGGTGACCATGTACCTACATACTACGACCAGTCCCGGATCAATGTAGCCATTTGATCATGACCTTTATAACTTTCAAAAGAAACCTAAAACTATTCAGCGGTATGGTGCCCAGAGCGCAGCTTGAGTGCAACAACAATTAAATTCCTACCAAACTTACGAGGTAGGTTGGTAAACCAGGGAATAAGCGGTTCAATTAGGATCGTCTTATACTTACCATATTCCTTTCTTCCTAGAAATAGTATCGAAGTATTCATTCCACTTATTCTAAACTATATTTTATTACTTCTCTATCTTCTTTAGGTATATATGTAAGATTTCAGAATATTCGGATTTCGTAACAGCATTCCGGGTTAGTTCATCTAGGTACCTCATCATTCCTTTGTATACCTACCGACATGTGAAGGAATCCATTGCATTGCCAGCGACGCTCGCGCAGCCACCAACAGCTTTATTAAGAGTAGAAAGTGTAGGCAATCGATGCACCTCTGTGTCCAGAGGCGCAACGAGGCACATGTTGCAAAGGCGCTTCTGCTGTCACCTTTTTTAGTACCACCTTTTTTAGAGGCCTGCGGATATGATTTGCCCATACAAACGTACTACCAAAATGATTTTGTAATTCGACCATATTTCCACCATATCATGTTGTTTTTCGTATTCGAATAGAATTTATATACCTAGGTCCCTGGTTATTTTTTTTCTTAATAATACACACCTATAATGAAATGTAAGCAAAAATATGAAAAATGCAATTTTGCATAACTTTACGTCGAAAATGACGTTTTCATCCTATTTGTTTTGTATTAAAAACAACAATATCTTACGTTTTATTTGAAGCTTATAGGTACCTACTGTCTAGTTACAGAATAACAACACCATGTCGAAAATACTAAAAGTTTTCAGTCATCTTTTTTGGTATTACGGAACATAATAAAGTGCCTTAAATTCCAAACCCATTTTCACCGTTCAGGATTTTGAAGTCGGTTTATGGTTTTTTAAATGCCCTAAATCATGCATCTTCAACCTTTTTTTGTGCAAGGGCCAATAATCCATTTTACATCGCCCGAAGGGCCGCAACCTGGAATACTCTATTTAATTTTACTATCTACCCTAAAAAAGGATTTTAAAACAAGGAAGTTTAAAATTTACAATAGTCTTTATGGGTTTATTTATTATTACAAATTATTTATTTATTAAAAACCTTACAAAATAAGTACAGGAACTTGAATCAATGCGATGTTTGACACTGTTTATTTTTGACGAGTGTATCGATGTCAGGCTTTATTTTTGAAGTTGCAACCCGTAGACTAACTTCCAGATGCACATCTGGAAGGTAGTCTACGGGTTGCAACTGTAATTTATAGTAATTTATATATAATTTTGTAAGTCTGTAATTCTTCTCCTTGTTTTAGACTTGACATTTTTCATGCGAGAAGTCAGTTGCTCGCACACATAAGTGCTCCCAAACAATGATATAATTTTTTGGGCATATTTGCGTATCTCTGGAAATGAATTTTTATCAACATATTTTGAATAAAAATCCAGAAGACCCGTGTTGAATTTGTCTTTCAGTTCGGTACTGCACTGCAATTCGATAACTTCTATCTGAAAATTTCCTGGCATGTCTTCAACGGATACATTGAATGGTCGCGCAAAGAGGTTGATCAAGTTTTCATTCTTTCTGAAGTCAGCAAACCTTGATGCGAACTCTGTTTTGAGCGATACTAAATGCCGTGACATATTTCAATAAAGGAAACGAGTCACAATTTTTTTATCCGCTAATAGAGAAAACGCGAAAAAGGGAACCGTTAATAAGAAGTTATTACTGTAAATAAAATATTATAATTTGCTATGGCCTCCGAGGGCCGCAAGAAAAGACCCGGCGGGCCGCATGCGGCCCGCGGGCCGCGGGTTGAAGACATTTGCCCTAAATTATGTTTAATTTCTCCGTGCTACCTAAATTTAACTACAAAACTTGGCACAGTGTGCAAAGTTTTCGTAAGATTAGATTTCGGATCGGGCAATAAAAGCTTTCTGTTGAGAATTTACCATTTATTCACGATAATGAACTCTACACACCGAATCCGCCGACACAGCCTTCGGGTTAGTGTGACATTGCTTTGAATTATACTAGGCAGCTGACAGTTTTGTGAACTTGTCGGCGGGTCGGCAACTTTGTTGTGTAAACTCTAAGTAGTAACAATATGCATTAAAATTCTAAATAAAATAGATATATCAGAACCTAATTAACTCCTTGCAGAAAATACGTCCATTGAACTCTAGGAGTTGGCGGTTCATAGGCTTCAATAGTTAGTATGCCGGTTAGCTCCTTAGCACTTAATGAAGGGCTGTCAATAAGGTAAACCATTACTGACATATCCTGAAACACAATTTTATTGTAAACAGACATTTTCACGTTTTGTACAATAATAAAGTTTGTTTAAAGCATATCCCTCTCTACCTAGCTGAAATTGATCACGCCCCACTTTATCATGTGAAACATTGTTGTTTGATTTTGAATTAGTGGGATATGAAAAATTTAGTAAATTCGGCTCGTTTGATCACGCCTTATCATTCATGTCTTTCTTGGGTACGTATAGGTACTCTACGTCTAATTTTACGTTTTTGAGTCTATTTTCATTCAATTATATTTATTTATTTAAAACTTTATTGCACTAAGGTACAAAGGGTAGGCTTAATGCCGAGGCATTTTCTACCTGCCGACCAATAACACATGTTTTAGGTTGTTTTTAGGTTGGCGTGCTAATATTAGTTTTACAAAATATAGATACTAAAACTGTATAACTTAAATATATATTATACATATACCTAAAAATATACTAATGAAAATAAGGTTTAAATAGCTAAATTACAAGAATAGAAGAACAAAAACTATGTGTGTAACCTCTTAAGAAAATGCCTGCGCACCAATTGCTTAAAAGCATCTCGTGTATCTGCCTTTCTAATGTCCAGAGGCAAGTCATTCCACAACCGCACTGCCTCTACAGAAAAAGAATTTCCAAAGAAGGAGGTGTTATGCATAGGTATAGACAAGAAGATTATCGGAGGAGCGGAGATTTCTACTGTGATCTTCTGCCAGGAATTTAAAGCGGTCCTTTAAGTAAGTGGGACTCGCAGGCTCTCTTTGCTCCAACTCGAAAAATAACAACTAACAGGCTAAAGGTTTCTTCGTCGCTTCTTTACTTTAGTCTACATACCGAAGTGACCGAAATGAAAAATATCACTTTATTTCGGTGTCAATGTTTTATTTTAAGAATTTGACCTTTTCTAAGTGTAAGTACAATTTTGTATTTATGGAAATAAAGACTTTTTGATTTGATTCTTATGACTGAAAACAGTAGACAAAGAATCCTGAGTTCGAAAAGAAGAATCGTGATCATACTTGCGGAGATTGTAGACGAACCGGATACAGATTGTAGACAATAAATAATTATAATATACCTACAACGTATTCAAACGTGTATAATAAATCTTAAAAATAAGGCATGATCAAACGAGGAACCGGATTTATTAACTTTTTAAATTCGCCTCTATTTGGTAATAAAACAATCAACACGGATTAAGTGGAACATGTTCATTTGCCTCGTGCTAAGGGTTATCCGTATATTATTTGTACTAACTCTCTTTGGTTTAATTTGTTCATAGATTGTCTTAACGTAGAAAAACTGTCCTTTATCCACGGATATCTTGAAAGTTCTTACGTTGTCGAATATATTTTTGAACGTGATTGTTGTGTATCCGCCCGCCTTGATTTTGTATGGACCTCGGGGCTTAGGTTCTTGCCCTATACCCCTTACATTGAACCTGAAAGATATCCGGTTTAGTATGTACAGTCACCAGCATAAATATATGACTATGGGCAGCGCTGCAAAAATATCTGATTATCAATTGAAGGAATATTTATGTGACGATACGTAGCCGGTAAAAATATGTGATGATTTACACGCGGCATAATAATCGTTTGCCTTGTAACAGCATAAGTATCGGATGGGACCGAGTAAAAGTATCTGATAATGCAAGAAAACAAAAGTATGTGTATACATATCAGCAGCGTAAATATCTATCTCCTGTAAAAGCATAATTATCGGATCACGATAGACTGCATTAATATCTGACACATTTAACAGTAAAAAATATTTACTCCTTCGCGTATGACAGTTGACATAACATTCGATTATTCGAAATTTCTTTTTTTGTTATATTTATAAGCCAGTCATAGTTACCACCATACCATTTTAACCAATGTAATCTCCTTGCTAAAAAAATTTCTTATGTCAAAAGCTGACATCAACACTTCTTTATTTATTTTAGGAAATTGAAATCTGCTAAAATCATGCCATAAAACGTGAGACGGTGATATCCAATGGCAGGTTGATACTCTTTTCGAGGAGCGTTATACATCATCATCACCATCAGCCTATATATGTCCACTGCTGGACATAGGCCTCCCCTAATGAGCGCCATAGCGCCCTGTCTTCAGCTTGCCGCATCCTGCATCTGCCAGCAGTTTTTCGCAAATCGTCATCCCACCTGGTCGGAGGGCGTCCTACACTACGTTTGCCGAGTCGCGGTCTCCACTCAAGAACACGTTTACCCCAGCGGTTGTCGGTTCTTCTCGAGGTATAGCCAGATTCTGCCACTTCATCTTGCTAATCCTCTGAGCTATGTCGATAACCTTAGTTCTCTGTCGGATGAATTCGTTACGAATCCTATCCTTCAGAGAAACTCCGAGCATAGCTCTCTCCATAGCTCGCTGGGCGACTTTAAACTGGGGGACCAGCCCTACCGTAAGTGTCCACGTCTCAGCTCCGTAGGTCATGACGGGTAGAACGCACTGATTGATGGATGACCGCCATTAAGACTATGTCATCAGCGAATTGCAGGTGTGAGATGTAATCGCCCTTACCTTTCCAGTCCAGCGTCTTAAACACATCTTCCAACGCGCTTGTGAACAGTTTCGGGATATAACATCCCCCTGTCTCACACCTCTGCGCAGTTGGATGGGTTTAGACTGCTGGCCCCATACTTGGGCACTTATGGTGGCAGCATCATAAAGACATCTCAGCACCTCGATATTATAACGATAGCGTCATACAGTTTCGTTCAAATAACGGCTCTATGTTTAGGCATATAAAGTTAATTCTTGCAGATTGCTGAGATATTTTTTTACTGTTCATTGTGTCAGATGTTAATGCAGTTTAAATGTGATCCGATAATTATGCTTTTACAGTAGATAGATATTTACGCTGCTGATATGTCACATACTTTTGACTTGGTGCATTATCAGATACTTTTACTCGGTCCCATCCGATACTTATGCTGTTACAAGGCAAACGATTATTATGCCGCGTGTAAATCATCACATATTTTTACCGGCTACGTATCGTCACATAATTATACCTTCAATTGATAATCAGATATTTTTGCAGCGCTGCCCATAGTCATATATTTATGCTGGTGACTGTACTATAACAGGTTAGCTGTCCCGAAGCAAGTTTCGATCTTCTTTGTACACGTCCTCGTAGTAAATAATGACAGCTAACGCTCATGAAGTTTCGTATTAAGTTACGTCATTCTCTTCAAGTATTTTATGATACTTTATGTGTCCTAGTGATTGAAATTAATTATATCGATAATTGCTAATGTTAGATGAGTATGATAAGAAATTAATTATTTACGTTTAATGATAAAATGTACGTTTATGTTCGTAACACTTTAGACATCTGAAAAATATCTTTTTGAAAACAATCATCTGGTATAAAAAAATAGCAGCTGATCTTCTCTGTATTTCGATTATAAATTCCGTGCTGATTTACAATGAGTTTCGTGAGGACAGTAACAAACTATCAATTCTTTCTGGTCAAGAACAAATTGTCAAAGAATTATTGCAAATATCTACGTCATCGTCATCACTAATGAAAAAAAACAAAAACAGCAAATCCGTCCACAAGTCATTTTTTGACTACTATGCCACGACAGCGTAATAATAAAATAAAAAGAAAACGTTGCAGTGGATGTTACGCAAAGAAACGCAATGAAAATTTATCATCCAAAGATGCTGGAAAAAAAGCTAAAATGATATCAACTGAGTGTACAATATGTAACATTTCATATTGTATGCTATGTTTTAAAGAAAAACATACATGAGGGAATATAATCGCAGGTCTACAATCGCCATTTCGGTTTTGATGATAATAGGCTAGTTTCCTAATTTTTGTTGGCAACCCTAGTTCAAAGGGTCTCACAATAATAGTAACATCGGTGAAAGAATAATTTTGTGTTTGAATAAGGTTAATGTTAATTTTTAAGTGAAATTTATTTTTTGTTTAAGTTCAATAATAAATTGATTGGTAGAATTTGGTTGTAGTATAATTTACTAATGCTACAAATAATATAATTATTAAAAAAAAATATCGATAGATCGATTGCATTATCTACATCATTGGCCATGAGGCACATATGCCTCATGGACGTACCAGTGCAATCACCCATGAGGCACATGTGCCTCATCGGACAGCTAACCTGATAATTTATTTTATTATCACAAGCTCTTATTTAACTTCATGTTTTATATTATAAATATAATAAATAAGTGCTTCATAAATATCAATACTATTTATGTATGTTTTACTTCGAAGCGACGTTTTAACCATTTCCTCGCAACTCATACATTAAAATATTGGACGCTTATTTAGTTCTGATGACAACAAAGTAAAATAATATGATGAGTCAAGACTGTCTACTCACGACGCTTTTCAGCTTATGGGTGCTACTTGTTATGACGCAGAGGATTCGTAGGCGCATAGACATGCTAATGGCGTAGAGGGAGGAGTCGTAGTTGCAGCATCGTAGACATGGTATGACGTAGAGAGACCGTAGGTAGTTACTACGACGACGCAGAGAGACCTTGGCTACAGTGTAGGTGCGTTGACAAGCTACGACTTAGAGACCGTTGGTTGCTAAAGTATGTAGGCGCGTAGACGTGCTACGACGTAGAGGAGTCGTAGTTGCAGCAGGTTCGTAGACATAGTATGACGTAGAGACCGTTGGTATAGTAGGCGCGTAGACATACCTACTATACTACGACGACGCAGAGAGACCTTAGCTACAGTGTAGGTGCGTTGACAAGCTACGACTTAGAGACCGTTGGTTGCTAAAGTATGTAGGCGCGTAGACGTGCTACGACGTAGAGGAGTCGTAGTTGCAGCAAGTTCGTAGACATGGTATGACGTAGAGACCGTTGGTATAGTAGGCGCGTAGACATACCTACTATACTACGACGACGCAGAGAGACCTTAGCTACAGTGTAGGTGCGTTGACAAGCTACGACTTAGAGACCGTTGGTTGCTAAAGTATGTAGGCGCGTAGACGTGCTACGACGTAGAGGAGTCGTAGTTGCAGCAAGTTCGTAGACATGGTATGACGTAGAGACCGTTGGTATAGTAGGCGCGTAGACATACCTACTATACTACGACGACGCAGAGAGACCTTGGCTACAGTGTAGGTGCGTAGACAAGCTACGACTTAGAGACCGTTGGTTGCTAAAGTATGTAGGCGCGTAGACGTGCTACGACGTAGAGGAGTCGTAGTTGCAGCAGGTTCGTAGACATGGTATGACGTAGAGACCGTTGGTATAGTAGGCGCGTAGACATACCTACTATACTACGACGACGCAGAGAGACCTTGGCTACAGTGTAGGTTGCTAAAGTATGTAGGCGCGTAGACGTGCTAAGACGTGGAGGATTCGTAGTTGCAGCAGGTTCGTAGACATGCTACGTCGTAGAGGATTCGTACTTACAACAGACAAGTTAAATGATTGCCGTATAGATATACGGTTTTGGTACAAGCCTACACATAAATAGAATACTATGTTGTACCTGTAGGTGCAATGTAAAATTATTATAATTCAGATTTAGACAGACAAAAGTTACAATCTATCTCCTTGTCAAAATTTATTACACTTATTACTATTACTATTAAGAATTGTAGACTCGGATACTTTCAGCCTCAATTTAACCACTCATGTTATTTTGAGACAAATATTTGTCTTTTTGTCTACAATCTAGTTCCATGACAAATTTCATTACAATCCGTTCGGCTGTTTAGTCATGTTAACAAAGATACAGATATAATGAAGTGTACCTAGACTATGTTCCTATATAAATAATCTGGATTACTCGTATTTAGATAAGTTCACTGGTAAACGCCAAGTCTATATTCGGTCACAGTAGCTGACCCACACCGGCTGCGTATACGCTTACCTACTCCGAAACGACAGTACCTATACCTACATATCTAGGTTTCGTCGCAAATATTATATTAGTAATACTTAAGTAAGTATGGATACGATATATGATACGAGATATACGATAGTATGGATATACACTTACACAAATTCTCCTGCGATGGGTGATTCAAAAGACACCGTACATTTTTGTGGACCAACGTCGATAGGTTCGAACCAAACTAAGAATTTGCCCTTTTCATCCGGTCCTAACAAATATTCCCGGTCTGCCTGAATGCTCACATGTGTTAACTGAAATCAAACAAATTACTTGGTAGTGTTTGCGAAGATACAATTAATAAAACGTCAAGTGCGAGTTAGACTCGCGCATCAAGGGTTCCGTACAAACTCCTACTCTTTAGCAAAGAAATCAACCCAGACGAATAAGGCACAATAATTTTCTGGTTTTCGGATTTTTCCCTTTACTTGTAATATAAGACCTTGCTTATCACCAAATTACATGGTTCTAGGTCAACGGGAAGTACCCTATAGGTTTTGTGTGCATGTGATTCCATTGGAAAATTAAAAAAAAATAGACATAAACAGCTGTAACTTTTGATTGCGTTGACTTAGAAGTTTGATTTATATCGAGGCTTCAAGAGGTTACGAGCCTGCGTATATGATGTGAATATCAACTCGATAACTCTACGCGTTTCTGAGAAAAGTGGGTTGACAGACGGACAGACGGACAGACGGACAACAAAGTGATCCTATAAGGGTTCCTTTTGAGGTACGGAACCCTAAAAATGACACACTATTCATTTTACTTTGTAGCAAAAAGGTGTGTACTTAAAGTTACTTTTGAAAAGGTTAAAGGAAAGTAACCAAATATGGAATAGTATGACTAATATGGAATACCAGCATTTCTCGGGAGCCAAGAATCGTAGGGACAAAGAGCTGCGGTCGTCTACCTTCTCATACATATAACAATACGCGCATATAGATTTCGAGGAGTCAGTTGATGAGTCCTTTGGCCGCAGTGAGAGCTTTTTGTTTTGTCACTGTCAGAATACTTTAACAGATATGTAAATATTAGGTGTTTTTGTCGTCATGTGTATATAGCTTTTTTAAATTGTATGTGTTTAAAAGTTCATGAGTTATATGATTGTCTTGTATTAAGTAAAAAAGCAGAAATTTAGGTTTGAATTAGTTAGAAAAGCATATTTTGAGAACCTTTTCCATTATTGGATACCTTTAACTTCGTTTTGTTTTTGAGAAATAAAAAAGTTCACAAAAAAGAATGTAAGTACCTACATACTTTATGTACTTAAAAAAGTATTTATGATTAATAATATAATACAGGAATGCTACTATGCAAAACGCAAAAATATGCGATTGTTTGTGATTAAGATTTAAACTTTTAGCTGCCTAAAAACAAAACGGGTTACTTTCCTCTATTGTCTCGAGAACGTGGCATTATACTATTAACCCCGTCCCGCAACTAACGTTATAATAGTGAAAATTCAGTTATTTAAAGTCATAATTTATATTAGTTTTTGTAAGAAATAACAAATTATCCAAATGTAAAGAGGGCTTATGACATGTTGACATACCTTTGTAGAGAAACAAGTTTTCGCATCAGTCTTGTTTTGAACCCTTAATCGAAGTGGCACTATGGTCCCAATGGGAGTGCTTATATCAATGTCCTTTTGTTTTGCCGGCAAGCATTTCAGAATAACTTTATAGACATAAGTGCCCACTAGGTTGTTGGTAACTTCCAGAAAACATTCGGACTCCCCTATCACGAGAGGGGAGTACCCCATCGTTATAACGGTCTGTGGTGGCAAAAATTAACATAGATTATGCCAATGATGAAGATGATAGAATATAATCTCTGAGTAACCACATCTGTTGATTATCCTACAAATTAAATAAATGTATAAACGAACCTCTGATTGCCTGCCAATGGTAACAGCATCAGGACAAGTGAGCTTATCACATGATATCTGAAAGATGGCGTCGACCGTCAGTGGGTTCTTGATGATGAGTTCTCTCTGGAAGGTCTCCCGAGCTCGGGCCTTGAATATGAGCGTGTCAACGATCTTGCTCGGCGTTACCGTGGCTTTAATAATGTAGTACTGATATTCTTTTGTCTCTTGGTTGATAAAAATCACCTGCAAATTCGTTTTTTATACAGTCTTCGAAAAAACTTTGTATTAGATAAATAAGCCGTTTTTTTTTTAAGAATTTGACCTTTTCTAAGTGTACAATTTTGTATTTATGGAAATAAAGACTTTTTGATTTGATTTGATTTGACTAGCCTTAAAGTTGTAAATGTTAATAAATATGAAAATAACAAAATTTAAACAAACTCATAATCTAACTTAACATTCTTGAGCATGATATACACACTCTTACAGAATATAATGTAGGTAAACGGTTTACAATTACTTATCAACGGCCGGAATGTTGCTATGACTTCATGCACACATCGTGAAGCACCCAGCATATTTAGTTTTAACAAGTCTTCTGTGTTATTTACCTTGAGTTGCATTTCGCAGACCTCATAACAATTGAATTCCCAGCGGCAAGTGGCAGCAGCTTCTCCCCAAGTTTTTACAAGTTCAGGATGATTAATAGAGTAGAAACCACTGAATTTATCCGGAATCACGGACATGCACTCGCTGTGCACTATGTACGTCTCGGGATCCTGAATGTTTGAAGAAAAAAATAATATAGTCATATTAACACGATGCCCCGAGCCAAACTAGCGCCGCCACCTATATTATCTTATTATGTATTTCGTTGAACAAAGGTAATTTAAAAAAATTCAATGCAGTTGTGCAGTTGTGCAGTCGTGCAACAGTTTGTGATACCTATTATAAGCTTTTTTTTAATGCCTCTATCATAGTTTCATTTTGTATAGTTTGGGTAAGGAGGTTTATTTATTACCTACAAAAAAGCTTATAATAGGTATCACAAATTGCCCATTGAAAATTTGGAATTATCTTTGTTCAACGAAATAATAAGATAAAATAGGTGGCGGCGCTAGTTTGGCTCGGGGTACAGTCTTAAATAAATATCTTATAGGCAGTGACACATAATTTGCATTTCGCAGTTCGAATCAGTTTTTAACGGGAATCAACGCAGGTTATAAAATAATTGGCATTTCTGTGAACGCGTGCAAATATGGTACCGAAACTAGTGTAAATAAGGACACTAGTACTATTATGTAGTACATCGATCACGGTATCCACCGAACCTCATGACTCACAATGAGCATTTAGAAACCGTCCGTATCAAAAGAGAACACATTTGGCATGTTGGGTTTCCATTTCAAAATGTCATCTCAACGCTCGGTCAAGAAGCATGCCTAGCAAAAATCACACGTCTTTGATACAAAAACCGTGAAAAGCTTACAGTAAATAAAAGGTAACAATAAAACGGACGGCATATCTTATTTTCAGTAAACATTCAGTGCATTTTTCACTGTGATGTGCTTATTAGCCCCAATAAATCAGCGTTAAGAAATATTTTTTGGTTTAGGTACCTACTTACTTATGTTTCGATATTGACTTGGTTCTAAATTCATAAACAACAACTAGATATTGGTTTTAAATTTATTTTTATTTAATGCGTAATATTTTTTTTATTAAAAGTCTATTTTATAAACCTTTGAACTCGTTAAAGTAAACTATTACAACATTATTTAAATGTTACAATATTTTATTTTCTTGTTGCATTCTATTTGTTTTAAACTACACAGAAGCAGTGTTATGACTACACAGAAGCAGTGTTATGACTACACAGAAGCAGTGTTATGACTACACAGAAGCAGTGTTATGACTACACTGACATCCCTACATAACTTACTACTTGTTGTCTGAAATTTAAGATTTTATTAATTTTATTAATGACTAGCTTTGCTCCGCGGTGTCACTCGCGTGACAATAAGTAGCCAATGCTATTCTCCATCTTTTCAACTAAATCTATGCCAAAAAATCAAGTCGATTGGTTGCTTAGTTAGTGCTAAAGAAGGCCAACAAACACACTTACGCTTATATAATATTAGTTAGGATTAATGGGTATCAAACGAAATTAGATGTGATACTAAGTAAAGTAAGATTTTCTTTGATTCTCTGTAAAATCAGGTATTATTATTTTCAGGTAGCTATGATGGCTACTTTAATTGCAATAAAATAAATTTTATTCCACTCATCTCTTATTTGTCACGGCTCTACGCAAAATGTCTGCGTCAAAACATATCGTAGACAATTTGAGTGTTATTTTGTAAGGTTCTAGGTAGGTATCTACGTAGGAGGCGGCGGATATTCGATCGAAGACGTAATAGCAATGTACTATTAAATGTGAAACCATAATACAACATTAAGCTGTAATTATATATATTATTGCAGTGTGAATTGTCCAGCATTATTATTATTATTATATATATTTCGAAGAAAGACCTTCATAGACGACCTCTGTGGCGCGGTAGGCGAAGGTCCGCTGCGTGCGACGCAAGAGGTTGCAAAAAAATTCAAAATTCAAAGTGCTTTAGAAATAAAGGAAACTTTAGACCTTACAGGACTCTTGGACACGTCACAAAAACTCAGATTACATAATAAATTGCGGGTTCGATTCCCGCCTTGGGACAAATATTTGTACGATCTTCAGGTATTTGTTCCGGGTGTTCTGGTCGTTTTCTATGTATAATAAAAAATATCTATCTATGTAATGTATTGTATTATGTATATCAGTTATCTAGTACCCATAACACAAGCTCTGCTTAACTTGGGGCTAGATAATGCTGTGTGAATTATCCAGCATTATTTATTTATTTTATTTATATACATCCAGCAATGCGCCTATTTTCTATACGAATCATAAACTTGGTTTGACCTTAGACTACAGGATGACAGGACCGAAGTAAATGGAGGATTCAGATAAGTGGAATCCTAGGTTAGTTACCGTAGCAAATTGGTACTAAATACTCAGAGAATTCATGTTCAAACAGTCTCGCGATTCGTGTAGTCAGTAGCCCAAGGCTTGGGTCTGAGTTTCAGAGCTGCATTTTCATCTGGCAGATGCTGGATGCAGCAAGCTGAAGACAGGCCGCTATGGCGCTCATTGGGGGAGGCCTATGTCCAGCAGTGGACTATGCTGATTATGATGATGATTGCCTAAATACCCGCAAGTTGTCATATAGTGAATATACTCCGTTATATACAGGCGTGGTCAACTAATTAGGGACAATCTCTAGTTAGGCCAAATTGTGATTTTTTTTTATTTTTTTCAACGAGTTTTAAAAATATTCCTTATCTTTTACATGTAAGTATAATTAGTCATTGATGTGCCCGATTATACAAACAATAACAACTTCTTAAACATTAAACCTCTTTACAGTATAGCTGATAGATTATCATAGTGCTATTTGTTCAAATATTGCTGGCTGGCCATTTAATTAGGGACACTGAGATATTGCGTTCTATTTTCAAAGTTTGAATCTCAATACTTTTTTACTTCTTCTCTTATTGTTTCGTGGTAGTTTTGGCGGCAATCCCGATTTTTATTTTAAGTTTTGAAAAATATTTTGAAGAAAAATGGGCAAAAATAAAAGTTGCGATCCAACACTACGAAAAATTATCATGAAGTTTGTTGTCGAGCATGGTTGGCCATACCGAAGAATAGCAGAACATTTAAATTGTTCAAAAACTATGGTATACAATGCAGTGCAACATGTCAGACGCAATAACACAACTTTAAATGTGCCCAAAACAAAAAGATCGAGAAAAACAACTCCGCAAGAAGATAGAATGATAACCAGGTTAGCTAAGAAAGATCCGTTTCTAGGCTCTATTGTAATTAAACACGAAGTATTTGGGACAGACGAAAGAGCTGGTGTCTCAGCGAGGACCGTTCGACGACGTCTGGTAGAAGCAGGGTTGTTCGGAAGAGTGGCTCGCAAAGTACCGTTGTTGAAGAAAGAACATAGAAATGCTCGTTTGGCGTTTGCACGTAAATATGGACATTGGACCTACGCCCAATGGCAACATGTATTATTCTCTGACGAGACCAAGGTTAATTTGATTTCTTCAGATGGAAGGCAATACGTAGGTACGGCGTCCAGTAAAAGCGGAAATGAATCCAAGATTCACAAAAAAGCAGGTGAAACATGGCGGTGGAAACATTAAAATGTGGGGTTCATTTTCTGGACGTGGAGTGGGACCTGTGAGAAAAATTCAGGGTAACTTAGACCAACATCAATACAAGGCAATATTGGAGGAAACGATGCTTCCCTATGCTGAGGAGCATCTCCCTATTATATGGACGTTTCAGCATGATAACGACCCGAAACATACCGCCCGTTCAGTCAAGTCGTTTCTTACCAGTCAGTCAGTATCGGTGCTAGATTGGCCAGCAAATAGCCCGGACCTTAACCCAATCGAGCACCTTTGGCACGAAATCAAGAAAAAAGTTGCCACTTATCGTACCACAACTTTAGATGAACTTAATGAAGCTTTTTGTGAGGCATGGGCAAACATTCCTGTCGAAACATGCCAGAAACTGATAATGTCTATGCCACATCGGTGTCAAGCGGTAATTAGGTACTAACAAAGGTTTTGCTACTGGGTACTGATTTTACACGCAATAAAATGGAGCTGTTAAAGATATTATAATACTGCAGATTATTAGTTTTGTTTAACTCTATTTTTCATTATAGTTTACTGTCCTTAATTAAATGTCCAGCTACAGAATAATACCTTAAAATTGAATACATGTTCAACCTTTGATATTAAATACTTTTTTCTATTTATTTATTCTTTTATTTACAGCCATTTATAGCATAATAATCGGACCAAATTATGCAAATAATAGGTGCTGAGAAATCAATATGGTTTTATATTTATATGTACATAACCGGTTATTGCTCTTCACTATCTTGAAAGTCCCTAATTAGTTGACCACGACTGTATATTATTGCAGTGTGAATTGTCAAGCATTATTATTAATATACCTAAAAAACTTACCACTGTTATGTGATAGACTGGTAACTCTTGTATATGGGTTTCTTTAGCAGCAACCGTTATTTCTATAGTTCCATTCGGATTTGGATGTCCGGCTGAACCCACGAGGGTGATGAACAATGCAGCTTCGCCAAGGGGTGAGAACAACACTTGAGCCTGGGAAATTAGATTAAATAAAGTTATCATTCATTTAGATTTTGTTGGTGTAATGTTTTACCAATAAAATTTTTGTAAGTTAATCTCGGATGCGCCCGATGCAAATGGCTAAGACCTGTAGTGACACAGATTATTGAATAGTACTCGTGCCAAACGCGGATTGCTATTCTGCATTTTCACTAGCTAAGCTAAAGCGAGACTAACCAACCAGTCACTTCATAAAGCTCCCTCAGAACACACATATCCTAAATAAATGGATTAAAGACTGTCGGCAAATGTAATTTAATGTACTCGTGTCCTGTGTAAAGAATATACCCAGTTAAAATACTAAACTCTTTTAATCACAACCAACCCACAAAATTGGTGACCCCGACGTGATGCATTTCCCGACGTGATGCATCTCCCGACGTGATCTTATTAGTACTGTGGGTTGTGTTTATAAGTGAAAAATATGAGGAATGGAGTGACTCCCTCCCGATGAAATCCACGCCGCGGGAGGTTAAAAGAAGAGCAGCCAACAACGAAGAGCAGCCAACAACATGATGATGAAGATGACGCAATATCTTCACAAAGACGCCACTCGGTATGGAATGCGCAGCAGGTGACGTCAGCAGACCCCTACCAACTTTAGAAGCCCTACGGAGGAGCCCGTCCGTTTGAAGAAATTTTGGCAACGCATGACCGGGAAGTTGTTCACCCGCGGTCCAGCCAAAATTCACGCATCATGGTTTAGCGGCAGATGAAGATTTATGGGACCAGCACATCTGAGGTATACTCAACCCTATAGAAAATGGAGTTTATACCTGCAGATTCACTCAATTATTGCCTGGTTGGAGTAGGTACGCTCACCAGAGGATCAGTGTACGAATTTGGAGAAATGGCTCATTCCCACTGCTACGAGTGACTGGCAATCTACTATGTAGATAAGTTCCTGCGCTACATGGAGACCATTATAGAAAATGACGGTGATTATTGAGAAGGTGCTGTTGTGTAGGACTGCACGAGGCGTATGATTAGTGTGCGTGCATAGTGTTTTTCAAAAATTAAATTCAGTGAGAAAAAAATGTTTTTAGAGTCAGTGTTAATTCTTAGAATTTTGACGCGTATACCTAACGTTAGACGGTATGGTAACTTGAGAGCCTCACTCACACATTGTAATGTAGCGAGGTATTTGCAGCGTTAGCGAAAATGCCGAGGTTGTTGTCTAATTATGTAGTACCTGGGCAGCTTGAAATTCGTTTTATTGTTTTGATTTATTTTTAGAGAATTTGTTTGAGTAAAATCTAAAAGTTATTTTTTGTTATACCTATTGTGGATTTAGGTCAAATTTATATTTTTGTGTAGTTATGCGGACAGTAGTACTTGTATACCTACCATTATATAAATGTCCTTTGTAAAGTAAAATTTT
This sequence comes from Eupithecia vulgata, assembly GCA_946478455.1. Classification (NCBI taxonomy): domain Eukaryota; kingdom Metazoa; phylum Arthropoda; class Insecta; order Lepidoptera; family Geometridae; genus Eupithecia; species Eupithecia vulgata. Next base: position 5,895,944 of record OX297862.1, on the reverse strand, counting down.
GTTTATCAATTTTATTGGAAATAGTTTATATAGTTAACAATTTTTATAGACATAATTTTTTTTTCAAAAAGCATATTTTTGTTTACTTTTTTACAGTTTAATTTTATTCACATTGTTTACTTTTATACAGCTTTATTAAAAGATTAAATATATTTTAAAAAGTTTTTAGAAATCAAGTATGTAATTTTGCAGGCTGACTGTACTTTTAGTGTTCATTGAAATAAACTTTGATTGTATTGTACTCACCTACATAGGATTGCGACTTCGTAACACGATCGCATAGTTGTTGTCAGCATATTTGTGTATGAAGCTCATAGCCTTGTGTAGCTTATTAGATATATTATTTTGAAATGTAAAGTTTTAACCTTGATAATTAACCTATATAGATGATTTTTGTTATTTATAAAATTTTTGAAAAAAGAGGATGATTGATGTAGTGACAGATTATTGAATAGTACTGTGCGGATTGCTATTCTGCATTTTCACTAGCTAAAGCGAGACTAACCAGTCACTTCATAAATCAGAACACACATATCCTAAATAAATGGATTTTAGACTATCGGCAAATGTAATTTAATGTACTCGTGTCCTGTGTAAAGAATATACCCAGTTAAAATACTAAACTCTTAATCACAACCAACCCACAAAAGACCCGTATTATGAGAGCTTGCTCAGTCATCTATTTTTAATAATAATAATAGCGAAGAGCCTTAATCAACATCTGAAGAGACTCTCGCTAGGAAGTTGGATCAAGGGTCAGATCCCAAAAGGCGTTACTCCTGGATTCGGCGCGTATCATCAGGAAGTTCCTTTCTTTTCAGCCCTAGTCCCCGGCTGCTTGAGCCTAGCTTCGGCGCCAGTGATCTACCGTTTTAATATTTTTTTTATTGTAGAATTGTTTAATAATATTTTATTTTCTGTAGTGAAAAATGTATTTTTTACGAGATTTAAAATAAATGAAGTGAATAATAATAATAATAAAAAAAGCTTTATTGCAGGAAAGATGGTACATACAAATCTATGCTTGAGACTAGATTTCCTACGGTATAAGCGTTACTCAAGCACAAGTCGATGACTAAGTAGGTATATTGACCTCAATGTGAACCCCCATCCAACCCTGTTATTAAAGTCTCATTGAAAACTGTCAAAAAATCACGATTTGAGACGTGCTTAAATCTGAGTTTCGTTTGAGTATTCGGGCGTTAGGCACTCAAAGTGTTATACATAATAAATTGAATATAGGTATATATGTATATATCTCTCTCATTTTTACCAGGTTAAGAAACTCTACTTTACTCTACTCTACTTTTTTTTTTTGCTGAGGCAGGACCTTATTTGTTCACTTACTTCACTTTTTTTTATCTTTCTGTGTACTGTTTATGTGTGTGTGAGCCAATAAAAAGTATTCTATTCTATTCTACTTTGATGCCTATTAATGCTATGTAAAATAACTAGTACCTATTACTTATTTTAATGAGATAATTCGAAACTAACCTTTAATAAGAAAGAAAATTACAATCAAATAGGTAATAGAATTAAATGAATACTAGTATTTACAATAGGAACAATTGAGCTATCTGCAAACTGTTGCAAACAATCTACAGATAGCTCAACTGATCCATAATATCAGGTATTGATATGGATCAGTTGTGTCGGAAGCGTGCGACACTGGCAGCATTGCCCCACTGCATGGCAATGCTGCATAATAATTAATTAATTGCATAATTCGAAACTTACATCGAATTTACCAAGGGCTTTGGGTTTGAACTTTATGGGTATATCAAATGTAGAGTTCGGTTCCACGATAAATTCCCTCAGAGTCTCGAAAGGTCCTCCCGAACATTCAGATAACACCAGCCAAGTTTCATCAGAGCTGTAAAGACGTTATTTATTATTTAGCTCTAAACCATTGAGCTCCATTACAAGTACGCTGGAGCTCATATTATTGATGACTTGAGGTGAATGCAGAGATGATACCGATATCAGGACACTTGCGCGAAAGACACTTGCGCGTGTGGACATTTGCGAGTGAACGAAATCCGCGTTGCGGTTTCGCTTATGATTTCCGGATCAGGTGTGCTACGGGCATTAATATGTTCACAGAAAGATAAGATGAATAATCGATTCCGAAGCCAAAAACGATATGTACTTAGTACTTAGACTTACGGATTAGTGACGCCTATATATTCTGTAGCTATTTCTCGCACTGGACAGTCTAAGTACAGGGTTTGCGCTTGGACAGTTCCAACGTCGACACAAGTCGCGTACATGGCCAGAGTCAATGATGTGTAGTTTTCGATGTTGCAGCTTGCCTAAAAAAATAACAAATATTATTGGATGGCTATAATAAGGTCCTTTTATTTCAATGTGAGTTTGAACTGCATCCAATACATATATCTACCTAGGTATCTATAATATAAAAAAAGTCGTGTTAGTTACACCATTTATAACTCTAGAACGACGGGACCGATTTTCATGGTTTTTGATTTGTTGGATTTCTCTTAGTCCGGAATAGTATAAGATGTATTAAAAACATTGGAAAATTGACGAAATAATAACTACCTGTGCGAAGCCGGGGCGGATCGCTAGTTGTTTATAAAACGTAGATGGGCACCAACACCAACCTATTTATTGACCCTGTTCAGGACTTCTGCAGCGCTACTGACCGCTTACATGCGTCAACTCGCCTACCAAGCGTTGATGGGATTGTTCTCTAGGGCTTTAGACATTAATGACATCGCAACCACCATACATTGCGTACGTTATTGAAGTTGAAGGAATTAATATCAAACATTTTACGCATTCGATGACAAAGTGACGTAATTTTTCTGTATTCTATCCTAGACAACAATCCCCGTGCTCGTCCTCATCATCATAACCATCAGCCTATTACTAGTACACAGCTGGACATAGGCCTCCCTAATAAGCGACATAGCGCCCTGTCTTCAGCTTGCTAATCCTTTGACCTATGTCGATAACATTCGTTCTCTGTCGGATGTATTCGTTGAGAATCCTATCCTTCAGAGAAACTCCGAGCATAGCTCTCTCCATAGCTCGCTGGTGGACCAGCTCTACCGCGAGTGTCCTCGTTTCAGCACCGTAGTTCATGACTTGTAGGACGCACTGATGGAAAACTTTCGTTTTCAAGCATTGCGGTATGGATGACGAGAAGACTCGACGTAGTACTCGTCCTACTCATTTAATAATATTGTTTTTCAATTTATTATTTATTTAACTAGTTAAACTTACCCAGACTTTGATAAACGGGTTGTGATTTTTTGGTCTGAATGTAAGAGTGAACGTAACATTCGAGTGTGCCGCTATGTGTCCTTTTAAAGGGGAAATGGCAAATTCGTCTGATATCAACGGCTGCCACCAAAATCTAAAAAAACGATATCCATACTTAGATATCATTCCGCTCTTAGGAACCTACCTTAGTAGGTTAAGTTGACACTTAGTAGTGTCAACTTAAACTCCGTAAGTAAAAGTCGATTTGAAGCGCTGGAAAAAACTGGGTGATATTGATAGGAAAATAAATGACTTTTTTTTCGGATTAGAATACCTATATTATGTCCAATTTAACTTCGGAATCAGTCAAACATTTCATTTGCAAAACCAGCAGTGTATCGTGAAAATGCTCCTCAAGGGGCGAAATGAGACTAGTCATTTTTGGTTGTGTTGTTAGGATTGTTGCACCCACTGATTTCGGCAAGATGCTGCGATGTCGGGTGGGATCGGGTCAGCTATTCCCAGCTAAGCAGAGCTCGTGCTACCAGATAACCGATATATACCTAATACAATACACTACTTTAATAGATATTTTTTATTTTAAATAGATAACATCCAGAACACCCGGAAAAAATATCTGCTGACATTTCTCCCGAGAAGGGAATCGAACTCGTATCTTCCTACTTCGCAGGCGGACATTCGCCCACCGCGTCACTGAGGTTGTCCGTTACCTTGCACCAAAATCGCCCTTATTCAAAAGCATGACTGTCATCTTTTTGCAACCTCGCTTGCGGACTCTTCCGAACTGTAGTGAATTCTGGCTGAAGTATAAATGCATTCCCGTAGCACTACCATTGAGCTTTACAAGGGGTCGCTCGAAACTCAAGACTTTCATGTTGAGCTGAAAGAAATACAAACGAATTTACACCAACCGTTTCTTAGTTAGAGTAATAAATGCAAAAGTGGATTGTTTCTCACACTGTTTTCTATTGTTTAACCCGAAACCTTAATATTCTATTCTTCTGGGTCTATTAAGGTTTCGGGTTAAAAAAAGAAAAACAGAAGAAAAGAGTCCTTACCTGTATGTCAAGATAGCTGATCATGCCCACTGGTTTGAATTGTATCTTCAGTTCCACTTTTTTATAGGGTTTAATGATAGATCTATTTGGAACCACTTTCAGCGATGATAGTGCGTTTTGAATGTCCATGGCGATTTGTTCTCGGACCTGATCATTTTTGTAAGTCTGCAGCATCTGTACCCTAAAGGATAATTAAGTGAGAACTAGTTTCTTCCAGCGGCTTAGCTCGGCGTTTAAAGTGTTTAAAAGGTTTTAGTATACAAAATTAAACTTATACCTATAACGTTGAAACGTGAACTTTCTCCAAGACAAATGAGGTTCGTAGTTAACCAGCTTATATCGGTAACGTAAGGTTATGTACACCCCTTCGTAACTGTTTTATAGGATAAAATGTACAAAGACAGCCTGATCCGTTCAGTAGTTTTGGTGTGAAGAAGTAACAAAGAACCATCTATCCATCTCAACTTTCTCATTTAAAATATTATTGTAATGCGAAAGGATGGGTGGATGTGTGTTACTTTCTTCTGATCGGATCGGGCTGTACCTATTATGCATAGATGTAGGTTGTCTTTATGTCAAAAACAGTTCCCATGAAACATAAATATACCTAACACGAAGAAAAAAATAACTAGATCTTTGTGGACTTCGTATATAAAAAATAGACTCAGGCGTTACTTTGCGGAAATCCATTGCAAAATATAAAGATGAAAATATATTATAATATTTTCATCTTTATATTTTGACTTCGTATATATAACGCTTTATTATTATATTACCTATATTACGTATAGTAGATTATATAGGCTACTTTTTCTCCCGCAAATAAAGCGTGCGAAGCTGCAGGCAGAAAGAAAACAAGTAACTAATTATTACATTTTAGCCCATAGAATCTTTATTCAAAATTGTCAATGCAAAATGTTATTGGCTCTTTGATTGAAATGTTTGTTGCTCTCAATTTAAACAAATTAATCGACAAGTACTAAAACGTTTATGTTGTCTACTCTTTCTCTTTTTCATTAATTATTGGATGACCAGTTATCATCGTCACAGCTGCACATATGCCTCCCCCAAACTACGCCACAAAGAGCGGTCCTAAATCGCCCCCACCCATCGACTCCCTACGATCGCCACGGTGTCGTCGGTCCATCATCGGTTGATGGTCTCCCAACTCTCTGTTTCGCCTTGCATTGCGGCCGCCACTTGAGAACCTAACTCCCCAGCTTCCATGATGACTATTAATTCAGCGTAACATTTATTTTTACTTAATAAATAAGTTCGTTTATAGCATCGCTGTAGGGATTATTAAAACAAACTGGAACGATGTTATTATCTCAATTAATTAATGATTTTTTTACCTTGAAGGTCCTGTATCCGTTGTAGGCCCTTGAATCACGCTGGGGCTTAAACAAACGCTAGTTGCCTCAGACTTAGCGGTATCTTCCACTAACGGATACATATCTCGGAATATGAATGTAGCATCGATGGCTATTTTACTATGATTCATCACCTCTATAGTGCGAATAATGTTATTTCCTACTTTCACGGGGCCTAGATCAAAACTCTTTTGGCAACCTTCGTATAGATCGAATAAGAGAGGGATTCCTGAAAATATGATTGCATACATGAATTTTTATTTTTTATTTTGTTTTTATACCTACTAGTGGTCCCCGGTTGTGCACGGGTTTATTCTATAGAATAAATAAATAAATAATGCTGGACAATTCACACAGCATTATCTAGCCCCAAGCTAAGCAGAGCTCGTGTTATGGGTACCTACTAGATAACTGATATACATAATATAATACAATACATAGATATATATTTTTATTATAATATAAAAAACTACCAGAACACCCTGAACAAATGTCTGCAGATCGTACACATTTGTCCCGAGGCGGGAATCGAACCCGCAACCTTCTGCGTCGCAGGCAGACCTTCGCCCACCGCGCCACATCGGTCGTATAATGTAGGATTCTAATGGTGTTTTTTTTTAAATCTCTCAAGTAGTTTGGAACCCTATTCAAATCAAAACAAACTAACAAATCTTTCCTCTTTAGAATATAATATTAGTATACATTATTTATAGTATGTATGTATGTACCCAGTTTGCTCACAGCATGGCAAGCCAATTTGCTTGAGAGGAGTGAGAGAAGAGTCATCATCGTCATCAGCGTACATCAGTCAACTGCCTAATGAGCGCCATAGCGCCCTGTCTTCAGCTTGCCGCATACAGCATCTGCCAGCAGTATTTAACAAATAGTCATCCCACCTGGTCGGAGGGCGTCCTACACTACGTTTGCCGAGTCGCAGTCTCCACTCAAGAACACGTTTACTTCAGCTATAGTCGGTTCTTCTCGAGATATGACCAGCCCACTGCCACTTTAGCTTCCTAATCCTTTGAGCTATGTGAATAACCTTGGTTCTATGTTGGATTCGTAGCGAATCCTATCCTTCAGAGAAACTCCGAGCATGCTCTCTACAGCTTGCTGGGCGACTTTAAACTGGTGGACCAGCCCTACCGTGAGTGTCCACGTCTTAGCTCCGTAGGTCATTCATGACGGGCAAGACGCACAGATTAAAAACTTTCGTTTTCAAAAATTGCGGTATGGATGACGAGAAGACTCCATGTAGTTTCCCAAACGCTGCCCAATCTAGCTGGATCCTCCTCTTTGCCTCCTTCTCGAAATTGTTTTTATCAAACTGCAGAATCTGCCCAAGATAAGTGTACTCGGAAACAATTATGAGAAGGTAGGCATGGCCATCGATGGGCCTTGGTTTTATCCAAGTTCATGCCAAGACCGTCGTGAAGTTGAAGCTAGGCCGTCCAGTATCCGGTTCAGCTCCTCCAGCGACTCCGCCATTGAGACTATGTCATCAGCGAATCGCAGGTGTGAGATGTAGTCGCCGTTTATGTTGATGACCTCACCTTTCCAGTCCAGCGTTTTAAACACATCGTCTAACGTTGTGAATAGTTTCGGGGTATAACATCCCCCTGTCTCACACTTATGTGCAGTTGGATGGGTGTAGACTGCTGGCCCTGTATTTGGATACTCATGGTGGCGGTATCATAAAGACGTCTCAGCACCTCGATATAACGATAGTCTTTTTGGCATCGCTGTAAGTATTCCAGAACAGCCCTGTTTTCGACTGAGTCAAAGGACTATTTAAAGTCCACAAAGGCCAGACACAGGGGCTGATTAGACTCTTCGGACTTCTCTATAATCTGCCTCACAGTGGGTTTGGGCACATAAGTTTCAAACCTTATTCTATTTTCAGAGTTTTATAGCTAGCAACAAGTATATTATTCATATACGAGGTGTTACACACAAGGGCAGTACCCTCATAATAGCAATTTAAAATATATATATAGAAAAAGAATGCAATGCGCAATGCTTAAAAAACGAAAGTTTTCAATCAGTGCGTCCTACCCGTCATGACCTACGGAGCTGAGACGTGGACACTCACGGTAGGTCTGGTCCACCAGTTTAAAGTCGCCCAGCGAGCTATGGAGAGAGCTATGCTCGGAGTTTCTCTGAAGGATAGGATTCGCAACGAATACATCCGACAGAGAACCAAGGTTATCGACATAGCTCAAAGGATTAGCAAGCTGAAGTGGCAGTGGGCTGGCCATATATCAAGAAGAACCGACAACCGCTGGGGTAAACGTGTTCTTGAGTGGAGACCGCGACTCGGCAAACGTAGTGTAGGACGCCCTCCGACCAGGTGGGATGACGATTTGCGAAAGACTCCTGGCAGATGCTGGATGTGGCAAGCTGAAGACAGGGCGCTATGGCGCTTATTAGGGGAGGCCTATGTCCAGCAGTGGACTGGTATAGGCTGATGATGATGATAGAAAAAGATATTAATAATATCTTGCCTTCTCCTTTAATTGTAACGATCTCTTCACATAGCGAGTTGACCCAAAACTGCAACGTAAACTCGTACTCCCGGACGTTCTTTGGTTTGAAATAGATGGGCAGCTTGAAACGTTGCCCTGGCATGATACGTGGAGCTTTCCGATAGTCGACGAACAGTTCCGGAACATTTTGGAAGTTTAAGTCAAGGCTGGAATCAAAAAAAAATATCTGAAAATTATTGCTTTACGGGAATTGAAATGGATTTTTTGAGGACAGTAGACTCGCATAAGCCACGATCAGGGTCTACCATAGACGTTAAACTGACCCTTGATTTGGGTCCAAACGAGTCTAGTAGTCTAGGTTACGAATTAGAACTTAATGACTTTCAATGATGATGATCAAGCTGAATTTTGAACAAATAATTACTATAAAACTTTTAAAACTATCATGGTTATTAACATTAAAGTCATTTAAAACGGGATATTTACCATGATTCATGATTCAGTTCTTCCGTGATCATGGCGCATGAAACTGTGCCGAAATATTGGAAAACTCAAAAATCGAATCATGGTAAATATCCCGTTTTAAATGACTTTAAAATAATTACTAAATATGCAAAACAAAGCATTTCTAACCTAGCCCCAAACTAAGGCATATATCAGATACCTACATTAGCTAGGTATTTTTATGGGCTTTATTAGTTTTTATAATCTATACTAATATCATAATGAGGAAAGAGGAGGAGCCTATTTACTTTAAACAAATTGTTTGAAGTAAATAGGCTCCGAAACTACTGGAACGATTTGAAAAATTCTTTCACCATTACAATTCTATGTACATTATCCGTGATGAACATAGGCTATAGAATATACCAGAGTGTACCACTAGTCTGTAATAATCTAAACATGCCCAAATGAAATTATGATTGTTATTATTATATTAACATACAATATAGGTTCCTTATCATCATTTACAAAAGCAATGTTCTTTTTATAAGTGTCGTCCGGTGCATTAATGAAACATTTATCAAAATCGAAGTTCCTGCATGAAAAGTGATACAATGGTTTTTCTATTTCTGCGTGTAAGAACAGAGTGTACTCCGGACCATCGGTTATCTGAAAACAATTTATATTGGCTTACTTCACATAAACTGCTTCATGTTAGCGATATCCTTTGCGTGGTCAATTCGTTTAAAACTTTAAAGGATCAATGGGAACATTTGAATTAGGGGAATTCTTACACAAAGATCGTGTGAGGTGAGACATACCTACTCTTAATCCTAAAAGATAGAAAAGCTAAAAGAAACAATCACTCACAGATAAAGTTACAGGGAATTCCACTACTGGCACTTGTTTGAGTAAAAAGTGCAAGATACACTTCTCCGTGTTCCCCGGTGACACGTGACCTGTCTTAGGTACCACGTTCAACTGCAAGTATTTCTTCACACCACTGGTGTTGTAGATCCAATCGTAAAAGAATGTTGCTGATCCATCATTCTTTATCCCAAATTCTATGGTCCTCTCGTATGTTGAAGCAGTCTATAAATGGTGGAGTAGTGATAGAAGATTTTGATGAAAATTTTCTTTTGTGCTCTTTGTTGTGTGCAAACCAAAGGAAAAGTAAAAAATAAAATACATAAAATTAAATAAATTATACCTACTAATATGTTCACACATCATACTAACATTTACAAATACATCATCATCATCAGTCTATATTAGTCCACTGCTGGACATAGGCCCTAATGAGCAATTACATACAGATCTAAAAATAATTTATGTGTACTGAAGAGTGCAGGAAGAGCGGCTATCGAGAGGACGTAAGTAGCTATCTAAAAGTTTTGTTTTAGCACTCTAATCATTAGTGCATGAACGGTGGTCCTAGGTGTCTAGCCTACAGAACACCATTCATTCATGCACTAGTGTTTAGTTAGAGTAATAAAAACAAAACTCCTGAATAGGTACCACGCTCACCGTCCACTCTTCAAATCACATATTGATAAAGTTGCTTTCCCAACGCTGAGCACGGAGAGACATCGCTTTGCAAGTAAATGTGTGATAATGAAAACGTCCACTGCAACTCACGAACACGCTGCGTACAAATACGAGATTAATGACATTATTGCTACACGCGTGGCTTGTGCGAATATGACACATATTATGCAGCGCAAGCGCAACGCTAAGCACTCGGTACTAGCTACACTGCGGAAAGAGGGACGTCAAAACTGTTCTGCGCTACAGTTGATAATTTTCATGTATAGTGTGAGTTTGCAGTAAAAATGTAGACCAGCTTTGTCAAACAAACAAATCCGCTTGGCTGTTCACAGCGTGTGCCGCGATGAGGCAGCGACTTTATCATGGAATTATCGATTGCTCAATTGAATACTATTTGCTAATAAACATTAACTTTACATAATATTACGTTAAAAAGGAATTTATCGATTAGGTAGTACTCAATTGAATAGGTACGTACTATTTGGCAATAAACATTTGATCTACATATTACATTAAAAAGTAGCAGTAGGTACCTGATCTAGATGAATATGTGTGTCAAACTCAGAGTTCAGTACGTGCTCATTGCCCATCAATATGTACGTCACTGTAGGCTTGATGCAATGGCTGAGTGCGTCAACGCATAGAGTCAAATCCGCCAGCTTGAATTTTATGTTACAAAATAATTTGAAAGAAAGCGGACCGTCTTGAATTGGCGTGTAGATGAACCTAAAATATTTGTTTTATTATAATCGAGCATTTAAATAAATAATTCTCGAAACTCGATTAATTTTAAACACTCTAGCTTAACTTCGGTCAACCACTGGTAGATTCACTGGTAATGGATTTCAAGTTACACCATAAGGTTGCGGGGCAGTTTTCTACTAAAATGAGCCGCGAATAAATAAAATTCAGCTTATATTAAAACAGATCAGTTTTTTTTTGCATTTGGAGTGGAGATTCTCGCATGCTCCAAAAATAAATTTACAATTGAATCAAAGGTAATTTTATCATGGGTTCATAGAATGGTTTATGATTTGCGGAAACTACTTTTCCATTAGATTTATTCCTTGTATAAAGCAGATTTTTTTGTAACCTCAAATAATATGAATCTCACGCCAATGCAAAGCTAACAAACTTAAAGGATAAAAGTCCGAGACCCTCGGCAGTGAGTCAAACTCGCGCTTGACGGGTCTTGTTTATGTATACGTGATACTCACTTTAGAGGAGTCAGGGCGAGCGGTTTCAATACTCCTTGCGGAGGCTCAACAATAACTGGAGTTTTACCAGCTTCATTGCACAGAGAATTGCCTTTGATCTCAAAAGTAAGAGCTTCGTTCTCATTATTTTTCAATGATATTTCGTTGACTGACGTAAATCCGACCAGAGTGTTTCTTATTACAAGTATTGTCGGTATGAACAGAACTTCTGGCTCTCTTACTATACCGACCACTAACAGGTTCATTACCAAGTTGTATATGGGTACAAAAAACTTCCATTGCGATTCGTAGACCTGTACAAAAAGTTATGATTTGGTAATTCAGTACTTAGTGCTATAAAATTAAATTCCTATGTAGCGTTTTTGATTTCCTAAGACTGCCCAGTCTTAGGAGATCAGAAACATCATCAGCCTACATTAGTCTACTGCTGGACATAGGCCTCCCCTAATGAGCGCCATAGCGCCCTGTCTTCAGCTTGCCGCATCCAGCATTCTTTCGCAAATCATCATCCCACCTGGTCGGAGGGCGTCTTACACTACGTTTGCCGAGTCGCGGTCTCCACTCAAGAACACGTTTACCCCAGCGGTTGTCGGTTCTTCTCGATATATGGCCAGCCCACTGCCACTTCAGCTTGCTAATCCTTTGAGATGTCGATGTCCTTGGTTCTCTGTCGGATGTATTCGTTGCGAATCCTTCAGAGAAACTCCGAGCATAGCTTTTTCCATAGCTCGCTGGGCAACTTTAAACTGGTGGACCCTGTAATGTTACACTTTTGTGTAACACCAAGTTATTCGAGAAGCTTCCTACCTAATTTTCCTAGGCAGAAAGATCCTAACAAATTAAAGAATATTAGAAATTATGTACAATTTTAATTTTTATTTACAGACTTTTATAAAATTTTGATGCGAAGGTTTCGAGTTAAGCTGGAGACGTTACAGGTTTGAGGAGATGTTGAAGGTTTTGAGTGAAGCTGGAGACGTTGCAGGTTGAGGAGATGAGACGTTTTAAAGGTTTTGAGGTTAAATGGATGCTCTTCTGGGCGTAGAGGTCGACACCAGGTGGTGGAGCTCTACGCCAGGTCTGGAACTTTGCCGTTTAGGTTTTTTGAAGGTTTGAAGGGCTTTCTTGAGTTTTACGCCAGGTCTGGAACTTTGCCGTTTAGGTTTTTGAAGGTTTGAAGGGCTTTCTTGAGTTTCCCGGGCCAGCTGGGCCCGGGAAATGGCCTTTTAGAAGATATTCGTCGCGAAGTCAGAGGTAAACTGATCCTTGGCCGTTCTGGCACTGTTTATATATATTCCGCCGTTCCAATGTAGTTCCAGAATTGAGAATTCAAAATAATGTACGTTTTTCAAAATTTGTACGATTTTCTTTATAATTTCGTACGAGGTTTCATCCAAAACCTATGTTACCTTTCCTCTTTGCTTCAGATCGGAGCAAATTTTGACATTTTCAAAATTGGCATTTATGTCACAACAATCTTTACCAAAACAAATATTTTCAAAGAATTTTAAGAAAAAGTAGAAAAAGAGACCAAAATGGATACAATAATTACAGATGTTATAAAAAACTGGATATAGAAGGTAATATTTACATTGTTATACAAAATTAGAGCTAGAACAGAAATAAAATATTACATTTTCCCCCACAACCCCAGAAAATTTTCAACTACATTGAAAATTTTGAAGGTTAGGAATAACAAACTTGACCTTTCATACATCTTTCACAGCTTCTTCTTTCACGACTCCTATCATTCTTACTAACATGCTTAGGGGATATGGTTCACATTCAATGACGCATACTCCACAAGGAGTTATTCAAAAGATATAACGTAGGCTTCTTTTTTTTATTTAGGTGTCGTAACCCGCACCTTTTTGAAAACCCGATTAGAAAACCTTAAAATTAAAGTAGATATTTACAAAGTTAAATAAGTTAACAACACAAAGGCTTATTTAGTGAGTTGTGTACCGCTCATTGAGAAAACTAATCTCGGTCTCAAGGACATTAAGAGGAAATAACGAGGTTAAGATAGAGATACCTCGAGATAGTTTAAAAGTTAAGAATGACTAATGACTAAAAACTAAAAGTGTTAAAAATATGCCGAGAGAGTTTAGTTAAAATGAAGTAATAAACAGAATATAACCTAAAATAATTTACAGAATACACACAAAACATTTACAAAACTGACATAAATTACGTTTTTATATCTTTAATATGCCATTTGCCTCTCAATCCGTTAGGATCTTCCAGGATAAAAACAAGAGGTGAAAGCTTCTCAACAACTGTGGCTTTGACGTACTTCGGGGCCAATTTGGCGCTGAAGTAAGCACCAGCATTACTTTGAACGTAATTTTTACGCCAAACAGTGTCACCTACATTAAATTCTTTAAAACTGTGTCTCGTGTTGTAATGAGCAGCATTCCTTGCGTGTGCTGTATGTAATGCAACTTGTACTTTATCGAAGACGGCAGATAGTAATCCTAAATTAGCGGCATAGATATCTCGAGGAAGGAAAATGACGCTATCAAGGTTAGAGCAGTTAGTATAGAATGATCCACAAGATATTGTCTCTCGACCAAAGACAAGAAAAGATGGGGAGAAACCGGTTGTAGAGTTTACAGAACCATTTAGTGCAAATTGAATTTTATGCAAAAATTTATCCCATGATCGGTGATCATCTCCGACTAGCTGTGATAGAGCGGTGATAATTGTTTTATTATAACGTTCCGTGGGATTGACTTGAGGGCAATATCTAGGTGAATAAAAGATAAAAGGAACTTTATATTTATTCAGAAAGTTATGGAACTCATTAGACTGAAATTGAGAACCATTATCCATTATAATAGTTTGCGGAACGCCATGTATAAGAAATACAGAGTTTTCTAAATGCAGAATGATGTTAGAAGCTGTAGCGCGTTTGATAGGAAAAATAAGACAGTATTTAGAAAAGGAACAGGTAATCACGAGAATATATTGATTACGTTGTCTAGTCATAGGAAAGGGACCCATTAGATCCAATGAAATGTTTTGAAAAGGTCTTGAGCAAATTTTTGGTTTCCCCATAAGACCATAAGGTGAGTGATTCGAATATTTATAAGAAAGGCATGTCTCACAAGTGGAGCAGACTTTTGCTACATCTTTAAACATTCCCGACCAATAGTATCTTAAGCAAAGTTTCTTATACGTTTTAAAAATGCCAATGTGAGGACTACTTACTGAGTCACCATGACAAGATTTAATAAGATTTAGTCTCTCAGAAGGAGGTGGAACTTCCTTCCATGCAAAGTCTTCGTTAAGGTAGTCAGTTGAGATGTTGTAACGATAAAGTTTAGAATCAAGAATTTTATAATTCGGAAATGCATCAGGGTTATCGCGACAATTAGTAAAAATTTTATTAAAATGTTCCAATTGAGACACATTGTCTCCAGATATAGGTCCAGCACCACCGATTACGTTAGTAGCAGGTATTTTATGACGTGAAAGAAGATCAGGAACAACATTTTCCTTACCTTTTTTATGTTTCAGATCAAGATTAAAACAAGATAGACGAAGAGTCCATCGTGCTAGTCTTCCAGAAGGGTTAGACAGATTTTGGAACCATTTTAATGCTGCATGATCAGTGTAAACTGTAAAACGTTTACCATTGTCAAGATAACAACGCCAATGTTCAAGTGCAGTAATAACCGCTAAAGTTTCTCGTTCAGTAGTTGAATAATTTTGCTCATGTTTATTTAGTGTTCTACTCATATATGCGATAACCAATTCTTTATTGTCTTGTTCTTGAGTCAACATTGCACCTATACCAAAGTTAGAAGCGTCACAGTGAACAGAAAATGGGAGGTCAAAGTCAGGGCAAGTTAGAATTGGGGTTGAAGTTAAACACTCCTTTAGTTTAGCAAAGGCAGAATCAGCATCATCATTCCAGATAAACTTTTTAGGGGAATTTTTCCCAGAAGAAGTTAATTTACAGAGAGGTGAAGCAATAGAACTAAAATTAGGTATAAAACGGCGAAACCAACTACATGTACCTAAAAATTTCCTTACTTCTTTTTTAGAGGTGGGAGCAGGATAAGCTAAAATTGCTTCAATTTTACTAGGATCAGCATGTAAACCTTGTTCATCTACAATGTAGCCAAGGTATTTAAGTTCCTTACGAAAGAATTGACTTTTTGTAAAGTTTATAGTCAGTCCTGCGAATGAAAGTTTTTGATGGACTTTCAGTAGGAGTGAAATATGTTCTTCAAACGTCATACTGATTATTATTATGTCATCTAAATAACAGAATACTTTATTATCAAAGTCTGGCGTAAATAAACTATCCATGAGTCTCTGTTGAGTCGCAGGCGCATTAGTTAAGCCAAAAGGCATTACTGTAAATCTATGCATTCCTCTACCGGGTACATAGAAACCAGTCTTGTCTCTGTCGTCAGGATGTAAGGGAATTTCCCAAAAAGCTTTAGCAATATCAATACTAGACAAATATTTAGCATTTTTAAGATTATCTAAAATTTCTGATATAAAAGGAAGGCTGTAAGCATCTTTACGAGTAATCGCATTTAATTTCCGACTGTCGACGCAGAAACGCCATTCTCCGTCTTTTTTAGGTGTAATAAGTACAGGAGATAGCCAAGGACTTTCACACTTTTCAATAACTTTTAATTGTAGCATTTTATCAACTTCGTTGATTAGAGCCTTTTGTTTTTCAGGAGAGAGACGATAACAGTGTTGTTTTATAGGTAATGCATCACCGGTATTAATTCGATGACAAACTAAATTAGTACGACCTAATTCACCCGTTTGTTCAAAAGAAATATCTTTGAAACGTTGAATTATGTCCTTAGAAATGTCTATTTGATCATTTGTAAGGTGATCAAAAGAAGTTATTTTATTTTCAATAGCACAAGTTGTAAAATCTTTACATTTAAGGTTGAGTTCTAGGGAAAGTATTTTAGGAGACAGTTTGAATTCTTTCCAAAAGTCCCATCCAAGAATCAAAGAAGGATAAATATCAGGAAAAATATAAGCTTTTATAAAACGTGTCTGATTATTAAATCTTATTGGTAAAATAAAATAACCAGAAGACATTGTCTTTTGTTTATTAGCAACCATAACTTGAGTTGATGACTTAAATAGTTTGAAGCCTAACTTTTTAATATCTTTATGAGAGTTATTACCTAAAATAGTTATGCAACTTCCACTATCCAATAAACCAGAAAAAGGTAAATTATTGATAGACACATTTATAAAAGGTCTATTATAATCCTTCTCGCTATCATAAAACACAGAAGTTGTTTTGTAGCAGAACATAAAATTTCGGATAGTATTTAACCACTTATTCCAATCAATAGGATCAAATTTATCATTTTTAGATTTAGTACTATTTAAGTCATCATTTAGTTTTTTTGTTGATAAGTTTGAGAACAATTTGGACAGTCATTGATCTTTACACCCTTGCGGCCACATTTAAAGCAAATTAGATATCTAGGTTTAGTACAATTCTGTAAAGAATGACCAGTTATACGACAGCGATAACAGTATAGATTGTTAGCGTTTTCATTGTTTTGAGAAAAAGAACGTGATTGTTTATATTCCTGTACTGTGTTAGTGTTTTTTAAGTTTGGAGAGAATCTAGAAGTCGAGGAGCGATAAGTAAATTCCGCAGCACAAGAAGTGTCTTCACATCTAGGCTCGTGAAAGTTTTTATCTCTTTCCGAGATTTGTTCGTAATTTTGACAAATTGAAATTAAAGAATCAATAGATTTGATATCTTTGAGGGCAACAAAGACTGAATAGCAAGGTCTTATATTGTGTAGCAAGATTTCCAATTGTTCGTTCTCGCTAAGTTTTTTTGAAAGGCGGGTAAACATTCCGAACATAATAGACACGTAAATAATAATAGTCTCAGTCACTCCTTGAGTTCTATTTCTTATGGCTTCTAGCATTTTGTAATCATAATCGTGGATTCCGAAATCCTTGATTAGTAAAATATGAATTTCGTTCCATTTTAAACTAGGGTTTCTATTATATTGGAAACGAAACCAATGAAGGGCATCTCCAGTGAAAATTTCAAAGGCATGTTTACAAAGCATTGCTTCTGGGATGTTTCTAGAAATCCGAAATTCTTCTATTTTTTGAAGAAATGATCTAGGACATGATTTTCCATTAAAAGAAAATGTTTTCAATTCTTTAGCGAAATTAGACGAAGTGTTAGCATTTTGAAGCATTTCGAAAGTGTGTGGCATAGAACAGCTAGGAGTAGTTGATGGTTCTAATGTTTGATTATTTTGAGAGGTAGGTAGCATTAATAACGACGGAGGGTTAGTTACAGCCTGAGGAATAGGGTTGTGAACTTCCACCATTTCCAGGACTTCGGATGGTTCAATTAAGTTTGAAGTTAAAGCGTCAAATCGTTTTTGGAGTATGAAAAAGCGAGATCTTAAATTTGAACACAGTTCAATTAACGGAGGAGTTGCTGTTAAACGTTCAAGTCGATAATAAAGATGATTCATAAAAGCTTCAAGTTTCTTTATACCGCTTTTGTCATCATATGATTCAAGATGAGAGATTTTACTCTCAATGTAATTGAGTGTAGTCTCTGCTTGCGAAAGGTCATTTTTAAGAGGAATAGGGGAAGATTTTATATCCTCTGGGAGGACGTGACTAAGTTTTGTCAGTTGTTCTTTAAGAGTCGTCAAAGTTTCAGCTGGTTTTTCAGCCCTAATAGTCACTTCATATTCAAGTTCAAGTTTATTTAGTAACGCGTACTTGATTGGCCTAGCCATGATTAATTATGAATCAAGGTAAGCTTTATTAAGATTAAGTTTAAGATTAATTTAAGTTAAGTAGTATTTTAAGGAAATCGCGTATTCAAGTTAAGTTATTATAGTTTTAGACTAATACGCATTAAAATTTAAGAAACAATTAAGAAATAAACAATTGAATTAAAGTTTAGAGTTAAGTAGAGCTAATAAGCTTGAGCAAAGTTATTTTTTGTTTATATACAGTGTAAATATTTAGTGAGCAATGTGTTATCAAGTTTAGTTTACCAATGATAATAGTGTTTATGAATGTATAGACTTCAGTTCCAAGTACTTTGGGTGTACCCCGAGTCGACTTCGAAAGTCTAGGAGTACACTTTAATGTAGCTTGAGAACCTGCGTGGACGTATTACTAGCAGGATATTCTCCTGTAGCACGCCGTATAGTCTTCCAAACTCCAACTTATCAGTGACCACCAAGGGTTTTCAACACTTCAAAGAGAAGAAAGGATGTAGATCACACTAGGCAATCAGGTAAGTGGTGCATGTGTGTGGGGTGCAGTATAACGTAGTAAGTGTACTGTTAAGTGTCACGTTTAGAGTGATGTATGAAGTAGCGAAAGAGTAAAGTTAAGATATGTCGAAAGAGCATCCAAATTTAACCAGGTACGTGTATTAGTATTTTTTAGAATTTAGAAGAACAGAGGGTTCGATTTAATTGGGCGCCAAACTGTATATGTTACACTTTTGTGTAACACCAAGTTATTCGAGAAGCTTCCTACCTAATTTTCCTAGGCAGAAAGATCCTAACAAATTAAAGAATATTAGAAATTATGTACAATTTTAATTTTTATTTACAGACTTTTATAAAATTTTGATGCGAAGGTTTCGAGTTAAGCTGGAGACGTTACAGGTTTGAGGAGATGTTGAAGGTTTTGAGTGAAGCTGGAGACGTTGCAGGTTGAGGAGATGAGACGTTTTAAAGGTTTTGAGGTTAAATGGATGCTCTTCTGGGCGTAGAGGTCGACACCAGGTGGTGGAGCTCTACGCCAGGTCTGGAACTTTGCCGTTTAGGTTTTTGAAGGTTTGAAGGGCTTTCTTGAGTTTTACGCCAGGTCTGGAACTTTGCCGTTTAGGTTTTTGAAGGTTTGAAGGGCTTTCTTGAGTTTCCCGGGCCAGCTGGGCCCGGGAAATGGCCTTTTAGAAGATATTCGTCGCGAAGTCAGAGGTAAACTGATCCTTGGCCGTTCTGGCACTGTTTATATATATTCCGCCGTTCCAATGTAGTTCCAGAATTGAGAATTCAAAATAATGTACGTTTTTCAAAATTTGTACGATTTTCTTTATAATTTCGTACGAGGTTTCATCCAAAACCTATGTTACCTTTCCTCTTTGCTTCAGATCGGAGCAAATTTTGACATTTTCAAAATTGGCATTTATGTCACAACAATCTTTACCAAAACAAATATTTTCAAAGAATTTTAAGAAAAAGTAGAAAAAGAGACCAAAATGGATACAATAATTACAGATGTTATAAAAAACTGGATATAGAAGGTAATATTTACATTGTTATACAAAATTAGAGCTAGAACAGAAATAAAATATTACAACCCTACGGTGAGTGTCCTGTCCACGTCTCAGCTCCGTAGGTTGAGAATAAACAATATCGATAACGGATAGGATCCACCATTAGGACCAGACCAATATGGGTGAATCCACGCGACGGCCAACTACGTGGTCTCAATCCATGATGTATGCTACACGGTTTACTAGTGGAAATTTATACGATCCCAATTTAAACAAAATCCGTGGGGTTTGCATCCAGCCGGATTCCGCTCTGTCTGATCTTTCCCAGCAGATGGATACGTATTGTTTTATTAGTCTGTCGTATTGCAATCGTCGCTCAGAGCTGAGTTAACGTACCCCTGGTGCAGTCGGAGAAAATGTGAAGGTCACTTCTGTAGACGTTCCTCCCTCAACAAATCCTTTCAGCATGTTACAGTGCATAGGTATCAGCTCAGGGTTATCCTCTGCCACTTGCAATTCAAATATGAATTCGTAACCCTCGTCTGTTGGATTGATCACGTTAAAGGATCTGAAAAATTACATAAACATTTGAACAGCACATGGTATTGCGAGAAATCGGTAATTTCGTTTATTGTTTACTAGCAGCGCCTCGCGGTTTCAATCGCGTTATTCCCGTTCCAGTGGGAATCCGGGATAAAATATAGCCTATATGTTATTCCAGACTATAATCTATCTCTGTGCCAAATTTCATCCAGATCCGTTTAGTAGTTTTTACGTGAAAGAGATAACAAACATCCATCCATCCATACTTACAAACTTTATAATATTATATTTTTTACTTAATAGTAGGATTATTTATTATTTACTTGTTTATTTTCCCCAATATTATATACTTATATTATTTTAAAAGTTATATTTTTCTCATGCTTTTTAAAGGAGATCAGGCAATCTGAATAGGTATGTGGTGTTTGAGCAATGAGACACCTGGGGTTAAGTATTTAGAAGTATCAGTAGTATATATGTACATATACAGCTTGATACTGGTCGATTATAGAGCCGGGTTTGCACCGCGAATATATATATAAATAAAAGGGAAATGGAAGATGAGTGAGCGGAACGGTTATGATAGGACTGGCATACTTTGTAGTAAAAGTCCTTAACAATAAATTAGATTAAAAAAAAAAAAAACTTTCTGGTCACTCACTCCTTTCTTCTCGACTATCTTTCATCTCGCTTTGGATTATTTGTTGGTGGAAATAAAAGTATGACGTTTACTCTTGCTAGGTAAACGGAGTCCGTTCCGCTCGCGATGGAAACCCGAGTTAAGATTCTTATTGGCATTTATCTAAAGGGGGTAATGCCTGATATAAACTCCATACTGAGTGTGCGGGTCGGGGATTTTAGTTCAGTGGTAGAATTGTTCTGCAAGAGAAGCTGCTGCTCGCCCCCAGGAATAACTCGGAAGTAATTAGTAACCTTAAAAATATACTTCTCTTACTTTTTATAACAGCCCCAACCCAAAACGTTAAACTCTAAAACGATCATATGCGGAGGCAAGGTGATGCCCGTTTCTTTTCTTCTTCCCGAAGTTAAATAATCGTTTTCTTCTATGTCTAGGTGAACGTATGGGACCAAAGATTTTGCAATGATCTTACAGAATATGCTTTGGTCAAACGGGTCTACATTTTCTGTAAATATAAATAAGCTGTTAATTTCAAACACCTACAAAATACTACCTAAATTTTATTAATCAGCCTTTCACGTCCTACTTTTGGATACGCCTCTAAAGAATACCAATTTTCGTATACCAAGATTAAGTAAAAGACGAAGACCAGTTAAATTAAAACAGGTAAAATAGGTACTTGCCTATATAACCTTTCAATGACATTTTAAATTTATATGCTTCTAACGGGGCGAATGTGACCTTGAAATATTTTTTCTCGCCAGGCTTCAGGCATTCCTTAACTGGTTCAATTTTGAATGGTAATTCTCTTTCAAACCAGGTATCAACGCTGTTCCTTTCCTCGCTACCACTGAATAGTGTGATTTTGCTATTATTTGCTGTGAATATAATTTAAAAGGAACATACTTAAATATTTTTTAAATTCTTTTTCGTAATTTTCATTCTTTCTGGAACTAAGACGGCACGGGTAAGTGGTTACAATAGGTAAATTACCGGGAAGCAAAGCTTGTACAACTCAGTTAAAAAAAATACAAATAAGGAAGTAATTCAATACTTTTTCATGGTTTGTTCCGTAATTTTATTCACTTACTTTCATTTACATCCATATTTACTGATTGTTCTGATAGTGGCAATTCTTCCATTAAATCCTTCGTTTGATCTACACCTGCAGCGACGTTAGGACTGTCGGGACTGAGGGGTGATTCCTCAATAGCCTTTAAATGAATAAATTTATTTTCAAAAACTTGTGTAAAGCCTAGACTCCACCAAAGCGGAGATATCCGTAACGGAGACGAAAGGAGACGTCTTTCAGTAAGGGTTTCTCCAGCGAAGCTGCGCGGACGTTAACGGAGATTTTGTGCTGGCTTACGCGGAGATGTGTGAATAACGACGATCTATGGGTTGTTTAAATCACATCTTTTATTCGCTTGGGTGGAATCTGGCAAATAAATATAGTGGGAACTCTAATAAAGAATAGGGTCTCCTGTGGTAGCTATATATATTATGTAGCTGTGAAAATATAATGTAACTAAATGCAATAAGATAAGAAGATATTTATTTTCATAAGGCCGCCAATTCCATTTCTGATATCTAGAATTAAGATGTCCAGAATTAAATTAAGTTTTTTAAGACGATGATGAAATAAAAACACTATCTTTAGTATATCAACATTGAAAATACCCAGGCCTGGAACTAAATGCAAATATCTGCAGATCGTAAAAACATTACTGTGCTACTTCCGCTATAGAAAAAAACCTGCCCTCAATTCAAAATTTACGTAACTTGACGGTCAACTTTATTGAATGTTTCATTCTTAGATATCAGCGAGTAGGACAATTTATCAGTTTTCATTGAATGCCTTTACTTCTTATTACAATCCGATAAGATATCTTACATATTTATGTATGTACAGCGTATTTACGCGAGTTCGTATAACGACAACTCTCAGAGCTGGTTAAGAGCTGCTTTCCCTTCTTTTGAGATATAGGTACCTATAGGTACTTACTCATTTCAATTTACATACCTTCTGTTTTCTTGATTTGAATTTGTCAATTCTTGCAGGGTAATCCTCATCTATATGAAACGACCAAGTAACCTTCATAGGCACAACTCCAATATTTTCTACATAAAAATTTAAGGTTCTTGTCTAAAAAATATTATTATTATTAGTACATATAGATACTTATACACATAGATGTCCAGCAGTGGACTAATATAGGCTGATGATATATTCCTAGGCATCGTTGTAGGTATTTGTCTTATCTATAACAGTCATTAGGTAACAGAATATTTTAAATTTACGATTTGATCTCGTAAAATGCATATTATGAAACGTTGATGTAAATTTAGGATCTCAAAAAGATTCCCAAATGGCGGCTGAAAGAAGTCGCACCTTAGCTGTAGTGAAACCAAAAACCTATTTTCGATTTTCCCATTATTACCTTACTAGCTTCTGCCTGGACTTCGCACGTGTTTTTACCGGGATGAAAATTATATATTAATCTTTACTACAAAAAACCATCCTAATTCATTTAGGAGATTTGGCATGAAGGGTTTGTAAGAATCTTATGTTATATTATAACACAATGTTAGTACGTACGTACATTATAAAATAAATAATGCTGGACAAGATGTTACCTGATAAATAAATGTGTCCTTGAGGGTCATCTTCTCTTTCAAGGAGCAAACGTACTTCGTATATGACGTCATAGCCGAGTAAATAATTAACATCGTAACTGACCCTAAGTCCTCGGAGTCCAATGGCATGAATCCTCTTTCGTCCATAGCCACCTCGCATCGTTCATTCATGCTTACATTTCTAAAACAGTAAACGGAAAATCAAGACTTAACAACTGTGGCGCGGTGGGCGAAGTTCCAGCTGCGACGCTAGAAGTTACAGGTTCGATTCCCGCTTCGGGACCAATGTTTGTATGATCTGCAGATATTTATTCAGGGTGCTCTGGTCGTTTTCAATATATTAGGTACATGATTAGGTATAAAAAATCTATGTAGGTATGTATTGTATTATATTATGTATATCAGTTATCTAGTACCCCTACACAAGCTTTGCTTAGTTTGGGGCTCAAAGTCAAAAACTTTATTTCTTTAGGCTTACAAAATAAGCACTTAGACAAGTCAAATTTAATACTATAAACACAGGTTTATAAATAGTCATTATTATCAAATAAGAAATATGATGTTATTGATTTTATTCGCTTAAATTTTTTGTCCACTAGTGGAAGAAGCGAAAAATAAACCACTAGTAAGTTTTATAAAACTTAAAATTAGTACATTATCTCAGTCTAAATATAATCTAATTCATCTAATTTATATAAAATCAATATTTATATAAAACTAACTAAGTTTAACATTATTTTCCTTAAATACCATTGTTGGTGCGGAACTGAGCGACATCTGGCTAAGCATTAACATCATTGATGTAATCATCTATGGAGTAAAACGCTTTCTTGATAAGATTTCGTTTTATGTACTGTTTAAATTTACGAATAGGGAGCTCAGTTGCTTCAGATGGAAGCTTGTTATAGAAGCGTACGCAATTACCCATAAATGATTTCCCTACCTTTCGTAATCTATATGCTAGATAATGCTGTGTGATTTGTCCAGCATAATTTATTTAAAAAAAAAACTTTTTTTACTTCAATTTCGTTGGAGGGAATTTGTTTTCACAAGTTGATAATTCTTACCGGTTATGGTCAAATAAAGTTATAATTTGCCGGTTGTCCCACGAACTTCCTTTTAAATCCACGGTTAAAGAGTCATTGCTTATTGCCGTTAAATAGCAGGAAAATAATTCCTGCAAATGAAGAGTGGTCGGTTTATTGAGTGTTCAAGAGTTGTTGTCAATATTTTTAAGTAAGTTCCTAATTTAAACACTAAAAAGGTATTTTGTACCTTTTGAATGGAAACTGGAACTCCCGCAAAGAAAATAAATTCGAAATCTTTTTCTTCTCCTGGCGATATGTAGCCCTCGGATGGTTTCACTAAAACATTCATAGATTCCACATCCTCCCATGAAAATTTATAGACCTTGTCAGAATTACTGACCATTATTGCCGACTTCTTCTTAACTGATCCTAGTTCACAGCCACCTTAAAACATTTACAATTAAGTTAGATAATCATATTCATCGTAATAGCCATAGCCAGTCACTTTGACTGGCCAGCCACTCAAAGGGCAGTCTACGTTTCCGGCCGGACTTCACACGAGCTGCACCTTTTTGTACCTGTGCATCCAGCCAGCGCTTGGACCTTTCGGTCGCTGTTACACCCGCGGCGCCTTGAAAGGTAGTACCTACAAGGGAAGAGGAAAAATAGGGAGAAGACCGTTATATCCAAGTAAAATCAGCCATGTGTAGGATTTAACGGACCAACGCTTATGCCCCTCTGGCTGAGTTTGTTTTTTCGTTTAATTACCAATCTTTCATGACATAGCCCTTCAGGCTCGCTAATTGTTAAAATTATTTAATAATTTTTTAACTTTCTGAAAACGTGTTTCACTTTAATAAATTTATGGTGTTTGGTCCAAATGGTAAAACGATAGAACATGTACCTCCAGTCATGTTAAATGGAATTATTGTGAATAGGGTCAATAAATTTAAATACTTAGGACATATGATAGCAGATAAGTTTAGAGGGAGCGAAAAGCGGGTCAGCATATTGGCTCTCACCGTCAACGGTGAGAGCAAATATGCTGACCCGCAGGTTTGCTCGATGTTCTGACGACGTCAAAATAAGTTTATTTAAAGCATTCTGTCAGTCTTTTTACACGAGCAGCCTGTGGTTCAACTGCACTCAGAAAACCGTCAACACTCTTCGCGTCCAATATAATAATGCCTTCAGGATGCTGTTGGGACACCCGCGGTTCTGCAGCGCTTCCGGCATGTTAGCGGAAGCGCGTGTGGATGGCTTCGCTGCCTGCATGCGCAAAAACACGGCCTCACTGTTGAGCAGAGTCCGCCTGTCCACTAACAGCATCCTGGTGATGATAGCGGATATGACAGATTGATCAGGACAAGCGTAGGGGTCCTTACACCTTTCTCTGTCATGTAATATTTATGTTGTACCTACATTTATTGTGTTTTAACATAGTTTTTAAGACAGCTCACTAACAATAAAATGGACTCAATATTGTCTGATTTAATAAATGAATTTAATTTTTAATTTTTATAAGCTAGATGGGCCGCTATATAAACACACCATTGCTGTTTTATTAAAATAATATTTTAATCGCCAAATTTAAACTAACATAATTATTAAGACAATTGTTACTAACTATTATGGATTTGTAATTATCTGAAATAAATAACTATTATTATTATTATTTAATCCGGAAAGTGACGATCCTGACTTTTCCAAACCGGGACACTGGCTTTGATAGATAGTATAAAATAAGTTAAAGATAAGTTTTTTCAATATGATAAATAACAATTTATCGCGAAGTAAGATTCGATATCTACGATGCATTGCCACTAAACCGTGGATGTAGTAAGAGTCAAATATGAGAACCTACCAGATAAAGGGCAGCAGCTTCCTCATTTTTAAGGTTAATTCTTTACCTCAAAAGAATAAAAGGAACCCTTAAAGGATCACTTTCTTATTCGTCTATCCGTCTCTCGTACCTCCACGCGTACCTAAGAAAAGGCCCTTTTCTCAGGTACGCGTATCGAAATTAAATAATCATTAAACAATTAAAATTCGTAACCGCTTCAAGCCGTGATATGAATTAAACTTCTGAGTCAACGCAATCAAAAGTTGCGGGCGTATAATTATTATGTCTGGATAAATATCCAGACATAATAATTATACGCCCGATTCTTTGGGTATAACAAAATTGTTATACCCAAAGAAATCACATGCGTACAAAACCTACAGGGTACTTCCCGTTGACCTAGAATTATGAAAACAAAAAGCAACCTCGTATAGCACAAATAAAGGTAAAATAAAAGTTAGTAGGTAAATTAGTAGTTCCTTCACAAAATACTTTTGATTATTAACCTTCCTGATTCTCGCCATGGGACAAAACATAAAGGGTACTTAAGGTTGACCTAGAATCAAAGAAGCAAACTCTTATAGTACACGTAAGGGGATCCGAAAACCGTAAATTTGTACTGTATTCATTTTTTATTCTTCTCATGGACCTCTAGGATAGATACTTTCTGATACCCAGAATTATGATAATAAGTAAGAAATAAGGTGTTACAATGAAACAGAACCATTGGCGCGCGAGTCCGACTCGCACTTGACGTTTTATTATTTATAACAACTCTACTGCGACCACCAATCCGCCTGTCAAACCATCCTAGGTACTAGGTAGTTTGGCGAAGCACATGCAGTTTATAATGTGTGCTGAGATGTAATAACACACGTACATACATATGTGTGCTGAGATGTGAAGGTGTTCCTTTGAATACAGACATGTCTGACATACCAAAGTCTAAAATGTACTTTAACACAGACGTTTCCAGGTTTGACGATGCTGATCCTAATGATATTCTTTTGCTTTTCTTTGCTTCCATTTTATCCGTTACTTTCGACCTTTTCTTTTCCATTGGAGAACCTTTGGATTTCTTATCCGAGGATACCGACGAGGTAGTCCTTTAACGAACCATGGAAAGAAAGCATAATAATATGTTGTTTTTACTATTACATCCTCTCATAGTGCATCACCTACGTGCATCACATGCTGATTCCATACCAATTTTGGCACAGGGTCATAGGTGCCCATTCCACTCATCCAATTTCTTTGTCTAATGTACATTTGGTCAAGGAACTTGGATGGCTTCATCCAATTTACTAGCAACACCGATATTTGATCTAAGATTTAGATACTAGTTTCTGCCCGCGGCTTCACACGCATTGTTTTTATGAAAACGTTAATTATTTCCCATGGAAACTGAAATTTTATGGGTTGAATATTGTAGTCTATAGTTTATTTCAACGTATGGAGCTACACCTATGCAAATTTTTATCCCGATCTGTTGAGAAGTTTTGGCGAAAAGAAATAATAATCATCCATCTATCGATCCAAACGTTCGCAATTTTAATATTAGTGTGGGTGATTGATGAGTGATTTCATTTGAAATCAACAACGCAAATTACTAGGAATCTTGGACAAAGATATTGGATAAGTGGAATGGGCCTTTATTCAAGAACTTCGATCAAATATTTCACAAAGAACTTCGCTTTTCACGAAGCTTCATTTGTCGCAAACCGTTCGTGTAACTAAGCTGTGTATAAGGCAAGAAACAAAATACAAACTATTGATTTTGTACTTTTATGTACCAAATAGAGTACCATCTTCGCAATTCGCTCGGCAAACGTAGTGTACGACGCCCTCCGACCAGGTGGGATGACGATTTGCGAAAGACTGCTGGCAGATGCTGGATGCGGCAAGCTGAAGACAGGGCGCTATGGCGCTCATTAGGGGAGGCCTATGTCCAGCAGTGGACTGAAAAAGGCTGATGATGATGATGATGATGTACCAAATTGTGTGTTGAAATAAATGTTATTCTATCTTCTACGTGTCTTAACAATATCCTTACGCTTGATTCGCTCTTATTAACTCCACATCAGCATCTATTGACAGCATTTCGAGTCCAACAAGTATAACGTCTGCCATAAAAGATTCAGCTTCACATAAAACCTATAACAAAACAATAGATTCAGGCGTTACTCTCCTGGTATAATAGGCTATTTGACTACCTAGACCTACATTGAAAATGAGCTGCAAATTGTTTTCATCCTAGTCATTGACAACGTAAAAAAGCGTAATCAGGTGATTTTAAAAAAAAAATATGACTGTTTTAGGTAAAAAACGGAATTAAAATTATACTACTTAAATTATACACATTTTTTAATATGACCACGTGACCGAAAACGCTCTGCGTTTGGTTGTATCACTTGTGAAGTTGTGACGTTACCCGTAGAACAGATTACAGTGCGTGTTATTCTTTTTGTTAGGGCATGGCTTAAGGTGTGACGTCATCGAATAGCCATGACAGAAATTATCGTTTTGGCGCGCTATTATTTTATTCAAACTTTAAAATTAGTTTTATAACAAATACCTGAGACTGGCCTTGGAGAAATATTAATCACACTTTGCATTATTTTTATAACACCATACGTTAGAATGATTTCCCAGTAGTAGTCAAGTAGCCTATTGAAAATATTGAAAGAATGAAACATATTAGGCATCCTGCGACTGCCAGACCTTCGTCATTTCATTAAAACCGAGGGTTTGGATTATATACCCCCACGTAGGAAAGATCACCGATGATGAAGTGGGATGACCTTTCAATAACCACTCTGACCTTTGAGATAAACCAGTGGTTTTGAGAAATACTGGCCAGCAAAGTTGCTAACTTTACACCAAATATTCGATATAGTCGTAAGTAGAAATTCGAAAGGTCTATTTTGTACGGTACGGTACGGTATTAGAAATGAAGTACTTCTACTGCCAGACTCTTTAAAATTCTATCGTAGGTAGGTTAAATAGAAGGTAAAATAGAAAGCTCTTTTTTGTATTTTCTTCGGAATAGTATAAAAAATCAAGTCTTTCATTGCCAGACACTTAGCATAGTGGCATTCCCCAGTCAAACTTGATAAAAAGTGAGTGAACTTTCGTCAAAATGTACTTGGAGAAATTGCCAGACTGATTTGATAGTTCCTAGTCCTACTACGGAACGTAGGATCCTAGGATCTTTGGTTCCTACGCCCTGCCAGACATTTCGAGTATAACGCTCTTTTTTTAGTGTTCTGTACTCGTAAGAGTAAGTAAAGAAAAGGCAAAAATTATCCTTAAAGGATCTCTTGTTGTTGTCCATATTATGTTGTCTATTGTTATGAGTTGAAATAAATTAAGAAAATTAGAAATTTCAATCATTAATTCTAAATGCAGAAATATACATAAATAAACATCAAATACTTAAGTCCGTAACAAGACCTCTTGGAGCTGTGATATACCTAAATCAAATTTCTACGTCAACGCAATCAATGTTAAACAGTTTATGCATAGGTATGTGATTATTTTGAAATTGCTGTAGGTACCTACTTAAATATCAGAAGTCATGTTGAACTTACTGTGTAATATTCGTAAGGATTTTCAAGTATAGCTATCTTGATGTCACAGTTATTTTTGCCCTTTCGGATGGGATTGTAGTGAACGAGAATTGACGCGATTTCATTCGGTCTCGAAGTCACTTTCAAAAATGTTTTCTCTTTATCTGCAACACGTATGGAATCACTAAATTATTATAAATGCGAAAGTTGATTTTGATGATCGAAACATCTGTATAATTATGTTTTGGATGTTTTTAAGGTACTTCTTCACTCTAAAACAACTGAACGGATCAAGCAGAATTTTTGCGTAGATGTAATTCTAGAACGCGAATAACACTCTTTCCACTCATTTATTTGTTATTTGGCACATGCACGACTATAAAGTTCCAAAAAGTGAGTGAACAAAAACGCAATATTTTATAGATACAGTTACTTTTGATAGATAGAGATGCGAATCTGTCGACTCGAAAAATATGAGGACATACAGCTCGATAAAATCGAAATTTTCTAATTTTGATTTTATCGAGCTGTATGTAACGGAGATTATTCTTTATTGAAAATAGCATAAAAATTATGGTTACACATACGATAGCACTTATGCAAGTGCTTAATCTTATGGAACACATAAACAAAGTGTAAAAAAATCTTCACCTTAAATTAAGAGACAGTAAGAAAAGGGGCAATGGTCACGTACTATCTATGTTGTTATCAAAATAAGTTAAACATAATTTTTCCCATTAGCCAATTCTATGAATAGATTGTAATTTTTTATACTCTAGTATATCTAATACATTAATTTAAAATTTAGATACTGGCATAATAAAAATAATAATGGAATATATACACTACTTTTTAGATTTAAAAAAAGACTTGCGAAGCAGTGGGTAAAAGCTGTAGCCGACATGTGTATCTTGTTGTGTGTAACTTGAAATTTAAGTTTTATGCAACTCACCGTTACTGCCAGATTTTACCATGTGTGCACAATCATCTTTTACATTCAACCAAAATATCGGTCTGTCTTCTTGCTTTTGAATTACCTTCAGCTTGACATGAGCCATAACTTTGCATATATTCTTAAACCGAATAAGTCTGTTGCTGACTGAACCTAAACAAGTTACTGGGAAACGAAGGTTTGCTATACTGAGTTCACTTATTTGTGGCGAAAGCAGTTTTATCCTTGGTATTACACCTTCACCTATCAAACATATTTTGAAGGATTCCTCTTGATTGTGCAAAAGCTTCAGTTTTATTTCTAAGACTGCTCTGTATTCCTGTAAATTATTAGTTTCAATATAAAATAAGCAGTGTCTCGGGGCAATTCAGTAAAAATCATCATCATCAGCCTATACTATTCCATTGCTGGGCCTATGTCTTGCGGCGAATCAGTATATTTAGGGTTACAGTATATACTGAAATTAAATAAAAATATAGTTATATATAAAGTAAGGGGAGGTCTATGCCTCTCCTAATGACGTAAACTTACAATTAGAGATTTAGGAGAGAATATAATTCTCATATTTTTGTGCATCAGTGGCTCTACATGGGCTTCGTATTTATCTAACGAAAATATATCCGCATTTGAGTTGGGTTGATAATGCAATTTCATAGTGAGTGCACAAGGCACCAGTCCATTGTTGTAGAGATCTATTGCTGCGTTGAACTTTGTATTGACATTTACGCCGAAGAAATGTAGAGTGGCTGAATTTTCTTCAAAGATGCAGTGTGCAGAAGACTGTAATAAAATAAGAAAGGCTTTCAGGGTGTACAATAGAAATCAGGTTCGTGCTAAGCTATATAGTGTTGTACTATGTTCGGCTGTAGTATACTAGATATTTTTGTAAATACACGAGTCATTGAAGCAATTTGCAGAATGGCTTCGTAAAAAAACTTTGTTCTTAATTTCATTCGTCTCATTAGTTTTAAAACTTCTATTTTCACCTTTGCTGCTTTTGCGCAATTAGATAGGTACCTAGGTGCTTTGTTAAAATTTTTGTTGTATTTTTAGCGGTTACCTTGCTGTTTGTTGTTTTCTGATATTATTGTCAGTTTTTGTTAAGATTTCATACGTAAGTAGTTTGTTGACATAACCTAACTTGGATTCCAAAAAACGAGTAGGTATATTATTAGTAGGTTTTTGCATAGTTCATTGTCGTACTGGATAAAAAAAATCATTTTTCTCAGCAATCAGGGGGAATGAAATGTGTGTATATAAACTATGAAAATTCATAGTCATTATCGTAGAAATAGTGTCGCGCATAAAACCATAAATAAACACCTGGAAACTTTTCCTGTGCTTCTTAAAGAAAGCGTCAAGCAAGATAATTTTTCTTAAACAACTTAACAAGGTATTGATTAAATAAATAGGGAAATATTACCGATTGTACTTTATAATCCGCAATACTTTTAACTATGAGGTGTTCCCGGAAAGTAGTTTCTATATTCCAAAAATCTAAGGAAGGCATTGCGCCAGTTCCCACTAATTTTAAAGGCACTCCATTTGCTTCAGCGGGGCAGGTATCACTAATAATAAAATTTATAGTCTCTTCAAATTTCTTCGGCCCCGTTGCCATAAACTGAATCTGTATTGTTCGACTAGTCCCTGGCGTTACAAGATTGTCTTCATTCATAATTATAAAATTGCCACACTTTAACGGTGGGTTTTTTAACCTGTAAGTATATTTACTGATCTTAAATCTCAGCAGTGTCAGCAGTGTTGAGCAACATCATTAATTGGTGCTATTTGTTTACAATCAGGAGAAAATAAATTTGATTAACACAGTGTCTCCCAAGGCATGAAAATATTTATGCCTTAACATTATAATATACAAAGATAAACTAAGCACAAAAGATTGTTTTCACTCCTCTTGCTCAAAAAGAGTGTCAATATAGTGTAGCTTTTAAGACTCGACTTTAAGGTGTTCCATTTCCAAAGAACATGCATTTTATTTGTAGGTACTCAAAATACCATTATATGAAAATTAATTTAATAACATGCAGATGGAACAGAATGGTAAAGAAATAATCAAAGTAATTCTATCTGTTGCCGTCGAAATCATAAAATATGGTATTTTAAGACTAACGAAAAATTCGTGAAGTCGATAGTAAAGTAGATAGTGAAGTAGATGGTATGTTTTGATTGTTCTATTTTCTCACACTTGAAGTGAAAAGTATCGTTTTTCATGCGAGACAAAACCTCTCAATTATAACTTGGTCTTACTCGTATCATCCTCGCTCGCTACGCTCGGGAGTATAAACAACCTCGTCTATAAAGAAGTGGTTAAGTCCCTCGTTAAAAAAATATACTATTTTCAGTAAGTGCTTACCTTTCCTTTCCTGATTTTGGAAGCGCGGAATGTGGCTCTGTTTTAAAAACCTCTCAATTATAACTTGGTCTTACTCGTATCATCCTCGCTCGCTACGCTCGGGAGTATAAACAACCTCGTCTATAAAGAAGTGGTTAAGTCCCTCGTTAAAAAAATATACTATTTTCAGTAAGTGCTTACCTTTCCTTTCCTGATTTTGGAAGCGCGGAATGTGGCTCTGTTTTATATTCGGGTGGCAGCACAATCTCGTAAGTAAACGGACACTTGCTAGTATTGTTCAGAATTACTTCTCGCGACACACCGCTCCCTACCGCAATGATATGGAAATTCAATTCACCAAGGGGGAATAACGTAAACCTAAAATCAGAAACGTTAATTTAGTGTGCAGCAGTTTCGGAGTTTGATTTCTACCGTGCGGAAGAATTGTATGTGCATATGATAAGCAAATATTTATTGTTATACCAGAATATAAAATAAAAAATCTGTATAATTCATTTATAATTACGATTATAAACTTTATAAGAATTGTTCCCTTCACGCCGATTCCCCTAAAGTCGATTCCTGTAAAGTCAAATTACCTTCACGTCGTCCTCGTGGTGTAAAGTCGGCAGCGGTATAGTGAAAGTATATAAAAACATTGTAAGGCTGATAAAATTTACATACAAAATAACGCATGTATTGGTAATGACCAATTTTTACTAATTTGTACCCATAACACAAACACAACCTGTGTTTTTACTTTTGGAGTATTTTATGCATAGTCTTTGCTTTAGGGCTTGATTAGGTGATGTTCTGTCAGTTGTCCAGCATTTTAGCTTACATTACAGACTAGCATTTGCTTGTAATTTAACAATCCAGCAAGAGCGTTTTTGAGTAATCTTCTGTAAGGAATTCTAACTACTGTTACATTGCAAGCTATAGCTAGTGTACGTTGAGGGGATACGTTTAAGGCTGAGCGCAGACTTGAGTCAAGATAGTTTTAAGACAGACTATTGCTTTAGAAAAATTACAACTTAACAAAAGCAATAGACTGTCTTAAAACTATTGTGACTCAAGTCTGCGCTCAGCTTAAGGTGACTCACGTATTATAGAAAGAGGCGATCGAAACGCAAACAGGGAACTTTGCCACGGCCACCTGATTTTTGCTACCGTCCAGCAAAGTACATATGAACGCCGGTGTGTTCACAATATTCAACGACGTGGTCGGCTTACAATCAAACTCGATAGTGACAAGCTTCACCGTCGCAGGGACGATACCACATTCAGGAGTTGCTTCGAAAGATTTCAGTAAAGATGGCTCCGGGAAGTCCTTTACTTTTTTCAATCTTAAACCAAAAGTATTAGGGGTTGCAGTATATTTCTCTATGCAACCATGTCACATGATGGTATATTTTTTACATCTATGATTAATTCGTTAAATTAAGCACCACATCTCAAATGATACCTACTACATTGAATCGTATTTTCAAATAAACGTAAATTTTAAAATAATGAGCTATTTTTGATCAACAGTATCGTATAGGAACCTAGTTATTTTTTTTCACTTACTTGTAATAAATGTTGTATTTTCCCCGGTTCAGTAAATACATTTCCCGAAAAACGGGGGAATTCACTCTTACATTGCCATAATTAAGAAAAGTTTCAGCAGTATTTTCAAAAGCACATTCAACCATGACGTCGTAGCATTCGGCCGATAAGTACAAGGATGAAATTATCATAGGGTCCCCTCTGCCTTGTTCATCGAAAATCTATAAGAAACGAATTTATGTTACTTTCTAAGGTAGGTGCGAACACCTAAACCCCAAAAGTACTTTACACATCATTTTGGAAACTACATCACGATTCCAATAAAAATTTATAATGTAATAATTCCAATTTGCTTACAAAATCAGATAAGAAAAATATATATTTGCACAATTTCACAAAAAACATAATCATCACTAAATGAGAGCGAAACTAATAAAATCGCTCTAAAATGAATTATAATAAATTTTCACTCTCATTTAATGAGAATATTTATATAATGATCATTGTTCGTTTCGTACCCAACATTAAAGCGCTCCCTCGCCGTGAGGATTCGCCATGAGCATTCTGCTGTAGTCGGTAAGCTCCAACTAAATAAACCACTTTTTTGAGTTTTGAAACTGGTGCAAAGTTTCAAAACTCAAAACACAAAGTGGTCGATTTTTTACAATGCCAGACCGAAGCCTCTGGACATACAGTAATGCCAGTAATGCTCGGTTTTTCTCCCTCACTGGATATATCTAATGCTAGAATTTGAATGTTTCTTTTTCGCTCAGGGTGGAATTTGTGGTTGCCGCTACGATAGACCTATTGTGATCGTCACGTGATGACCCACCACTGATGCTGCGGCGTTCATAATTCGCCACATACTCTTGCAGCAGCTAGGATGAAGGGAAAGAATTTACACTCGCGTTTTGGGCTATCACAACCTCTTCTTTGGAATATGATTTTCCCATTTTTATATTTCTTCGAAAAACTTTTCAATTTCACATGTAGAACTTTATTTGAAGCCGCGATGACCCGAGAGCGCGTGACGCACCGATCGCGCTCCAAATATGGCAAGGGTCGCCATGAAGGGAACAATGGCTTAGGTGTTGAATTAAAACGACTGCATCTGACTACGGTTGCTTTATTACTAATCAATATATCCTATCTAGCTTATGACATAGTTACTATTATATACTACACCTCAAGGAATTGAAGGATTTTCTTAGGGATGATGTATCCTAGGTCGTCTGGGCTGTGCCTAGATGAATGCTTCGTTTTTGCTTCAGCGTTCCGCGCTCTCCTAGCAGACAGAGAGACGTTTCCTCGGCTTCGTCTGAACATTACAGGGGAATGCTCCCAGCGAGAGACCGCTTTTATATTACTAATTCAGTTCAAATATTGGGATTGAATGACACCCAACCAACTGATAAGTTACAACAATATTATATACCTATCACTCAAATCTATTGAACCTTGAATTATTAGAACTTAAAGTTTGTAAGTGTAAGCATCAACAATATACTAACATCAATAATCATCGATTTGTTTGAAATCACACCAACATTACAGGCGATGTAAGTCACTGGAACAACTTGATTGTCATGTCTCATCACAATACCCGATGTCTGAGCTATGATAAAGTCTTCAACAAAATCAGAAGCGTTTGGTATTGTCCACATTATAGGTAATATAGAATCGTTCTTTATTATAAATCGATCATCTTCACGACGATAGAGTAGGAGTTTTCCGTATTCTATAAAGCAAAAGTTCACAATTAGCTCGATAACTATATTATTTGTGAATGTTTAAATTTTTTACAAGTACGGTTTACACCTTTTTTGTGCAAGTACCTAGTGCAAAAACAAAGAAAAAGCTCGCCTTGACCCAAAAACGTTTGGGCTGTACGTTGTTTGTAAGGCTTTAATTCAACTTGAAACATCATTGCTTGGCAGTCAAGTAAGTACAAAGATTTATTATTGTCACGGTATTTTATATTCTATAATCAGAACACATGTGTGTAGTGATTAGAAGACTTGTTATTCTTACCAATACTTTTACTGAAAGGTAATATTTCAACAATAGGCACAACTCCGCTGCATCCAATGGAGACCGAAACGATTTCTGGATTGTCTTTGACACAAAAAAGTAGGATGCTTTTGTGGACGCCTCTCTCAGCTGGTGCTGCAGAAATCATTAGTTTTCCCCTGCATCCAGGCTGCAACAAAAAATAACGACAATGAGTTTAATTGTACATCCATCATCATCATCATCAGCCTACATTAGTCCAATGCTGGACATAGGCACCCTCTAATGAGCGCCATAGCGCCCTGTCTTCAGCTTGCCGCATCTGCCAGCAGTCATTCGCAAATCATCATCCCACCTGGTCGGAGGGCGTTCTACACTACGTTTGCCGAGTCGTCGTCTCCACTCAAGAACACGTTTACCCCAGCGGTTGTCGGTTTGTCGGAATTGTACATCCATACCATACTATTACTAAAAATGTGGAAGTAACTTTATTCTGTCATTTACCTATACAAGCCGCCATAAAGAATCTTTATAAATTTTGGTAGGTACGTAATTTGTATTTCGAAAAAGGATACTTTTAAGGCTTTTTATAGGCTACTTAAGGTCGGGGAATAAAGCGTGCGGAGCCGCGGGCAGAAGCTAGTTCTACATAAAGCTTTGATACAAAATAAGTTATAGCTCGGTACGGTACTAGGGAAGTAGCTTTAAAAATGACCTCTAGTATTATATTTGTTTTATCTATTTGAAAAACAGTGGTCTCTTCTAGGAACTCGATTGTAACGTCTGCAGTTATCAATGAAGAGTTTTTCAAATCTATTACGTATTCTTCCTCATAAACTCTGAAATCATAAAAAATATTATTATCAATTTTTCAAAAACAAAATAAAATTATCAGATTTCGATAATTACGAAAAATAATAATGAGGTAGGTACTTAAATCATATCACTTTAATTTTACCTCCCAAGCCCGATAAATATAGGACCAAATTCAAACATTTTCTGATCATCCAAATATGTGATTTTGTAAACGTTATCTTCTATTGTTCTTCTTGTAAAATTTTCAAACATCTTCTTTGGCCTACTGTCCAATCTGTAAAGTACAGTAAGTCTTAACGTGCACGTATTTTTTTCGATTTTCTTCTGCTGGGTACACATACATTATTACATACATACATATAATAAGACTTTCGAAAGACCGTAGGCTACGCGCAGACTAAGAAGACATCTTTAAAATTGGGAATGTCTGAACACAGGATGACTCCTGGACTTATTATGATTTTTCTTCGTATTTATACTCTATCATAGTAGAAATGTATGGAAGTAAACCATCCACGTTTCTCACCTAGTAGTAAGGTGGAAAGAAAAAACCGTTCTTCCCTACCAGTCCCTACTGGTATGAGGCATAACGAGACTAATCTATCCCTATAGATTAGTGGGATATAATATATAAATAAATAAAAATATAAATAAATAAATAGCAAACAATAGGTACTCGTAAAGGAACGCAGTGGACGAGGAAGTGTGAAAATTAACCATTGGCGAACGAATTTCAACATCAGGGCAATCACGCGCGTTCGGCTAGGTCCCACAAACATTTGTCGACCTCTGTGGCGCGGTGGGCCAAGGTCCGCCTTCTACGCAAGAGGTTACGGGTTCGATTCCCGCCCGGGACAAATGTTTGTATGATCTGCATATTTGTTCAGGATGCTCTAGTCGGTAAATATGTACAAAATTGCTATTTTAAATATGTACAAAATTGCTATTTTATTGTATTGTAATGTATTACGTATATCAGCTATATAGCACCCATAACACAAACTCTGCTTAACTTGGAGCTAGATAATGCTGTGTGAATTGTCCACCATTATTTATTATTTCTATATGTATATAAACTATTGCGCCGTTTTCGGAAACTATTCACAAGCATTATTCGCTCACAAGCATTGTTCGCTTTAGTTCGGTTATTCTACATATTTATCATCAATTGTTCGTACCTCGGTAAATCACATATTCCATTAACGTTTATGTCGACCCTGGAGTCCGGCCACCCACTTACTTCAACAAACCGTTTCACACTAAAGTTGCCTTCTATTTGGGGGCTAAAAGAGTATTTGCATCTAACCAGATCGCCCGGTTCGAGGACTAGTCGACCTGCAGAAGCTGCAAAGTAAATATGTTGAGTAGCAAAAATATATTTCGTCAAGGGCATGTGCAAAAAGCCATGGATAAAAAAAGACGAATAAAATTTGCTCCTTATTTGGTCAGGACAGGACTGACGTCAAGTCCATTATCACCTAATTGGTAGAAAAGTAAAGGTCCTAAAATATAGAAAATCCATATTTAAATGTCGCGTACACGAATGTTTTAATTTTCCATTTTGAGATTTTAGTAATCTATACAAAATAATTCTACGATTTCAGGCGATTCTACGAGAGTTTTATCAGAGAAACAACTCGCGTCTAGCTTTCTACAAAAAGACACAGTCCGGTAAAATTATAGGGATCCTGTTGCGTATAAGCTTTGTGATGGAACCCTTCATCATCGATATTATCATCATCATCAGCCTATATTAATCCACTTCTGAACATAGGTTTCCCTTAATAAGTACCATAGCGCCCTGTCTTCAGCTTGACGCATCCAGCGTTTGCCTAAAAAATGAACCTTGAAAACGGAACCCTTAAACGATGTAAATTGATTTAATGCATGCTTATTACTTGGCGTTGTTCTAACTTTCCGCAGCACTTCAGGCATGGGGTAGAATATCTCCTCCTCACTTTCTTCTGCCCCCTCGGGGTGTATAGGAGGTGATGGTATTTCAGTTGTTGAAGTTCGTGACGATGCTACCTACAAGTTATTACAAAGTTAAATCATCAAGTTAGCAACAAGGCTTGGATGCAATCAACCAGCCAAGACCAGTATGACACAAATTGGGGGCCTGCAGCCAGCATTGGGTAGATTAGATACATGGTGTGGACGATGATGATCCAGTGAAAAAATAAAAACTGCCTTGAAATTCCTTAGTATTTTCGTACACAGTTTTTTTTAAGTTTTTCGGACACGGGACAAATTGGAACTCATTTTTTATGGAAGAACAAGAAAAGACTACCTACATACATAGGTACGCTATTGTATAATATTAATAATATATACTCTGAATAATAGCGAAAGTTTTTTTTAACTTGGTCCTTGACAGAGATTTAGACGAACATATGCAGGTACATTAAAAAATACCTACATCCGAACATAGAACATAGAAAAAAAATAAATTATTTTAATACTATAATTTTTTCTTTCCCCTTTTTTGAATTTTATAACTGGTTAAAAATAGGAAAAACTTTAACACCTTTTTGCCGCATGTGCAATGCCATTTTGAAAGTATGTTCAATACATTGTCTTGAGTGGAATCATCCAATAAGTGAATGTCTGTAAGCTGATTACAGTCACATTTTTTAATCTGAAATATATTAAGTACATTATTGTAAAACTTTATACTTATGTAGTATTTTAGTACTATGCACAAAATATCCATACTCCTTACTTAAATTATAAAAGCGAAAGTGATTATGCCTCTGTTTATTTACTTTTTTAAAGTAATTATCTTTATCATATTTAGCAGGGAGGTAGACAGTATCCAGCGAAAGCGTGCGAAATCGCAGGCAAAAGCTAGTTAAGAATGCAGTAAGGCATTACCGGTGGTTCATCCAAATACCCCCAACATAACGGATCCTCATGATTGATAGTTGGAAACACCTTTGGCATCAACACAGTATACTCTACTCTACGAAGTGGACTCTTAAGAATATCGAATAGTTCTTCTTTTCTAAGCGCTTCTTTAACAGATGGCATCGCCGCAATCACGCTTGTTAGGCTTCTTTTCTTTTTCGCGCAAGAGTAAGTTATAATAGTCAACGGGAATCCTCTGTCATCAAAACACACCTCAGAAAGCTAAAACAATGATTATTTGTATTATTATATTAACCCCCTGAGTACTCAATGAGTACTAAACAGGGGCCTCGACTCCCAAACTAACGACTATCGAACATGTTATTTAGAAAAAATAACACATTCGAAATCAAACTTAAAATGATATTCAAAAATGATTTTACGAACTTGGTCTATTTTTTCAACGATACTTTTAACGACTTGTAATATTTAGTAATAAGTACCTAGTACATTACATTAATAATAAGTAGGTACGTTCATCTTAAGTTAAAGGTATGATACATGCCAGTCTTCCGTTGCAACATCATAAATGGATATTGGGTACTTACATACCTACTGTGAACATTTTATAAATACTCATCTAATCACTAAGAATGTACTGCGTAAGACCGGACAGTATGAATGCAATAAATAAAAAGACTGAAATTCTATGCTCGCCTCTTATTGTCTGCCCTTTCATTACGAACGAAACACAAAAAAAATAACCAATGAACAGCGAAAATAATTTGCAAGAGTTCTTACGAATTCATCTGACACTCGCAGATATTAAAGGCCTATACTACCTCAAATCAACTCCGTCAGATCGAAATATCTTCGAAGCTACTAAATGTTTAACTTTGAAATTTATATATGGTAAAGTTCAGGACTTACTCTATCGATCGTATGTTTCGAAAACACGATATCATAAAATTTTCTTGATAGAAAAAAATCGCAAAGTTACCTCTAAATTCTTACTAAAACCTAAATTTCTCAATAAATACAGAAGTTAAGACCTTGAGAATAAGCATGGTTATAGAACTAAGTATAAAGAACATTTCATATGTTTCGGTTTTTTCAAATAAAGTCCTAATTAATAGATAATAAGCAAAAACTTGATTTCTGGGCTTGCGTTGCGTTGTTTTGGCATGCCCTGTCCCGCTCCTATGAACGCAAAAGCCTATGTCTATCCTTTTCACAAAAACTTGAGGTTGTATAGGCTCTTAATAGACAACTTTGAAACTTTCAGAGTCCTACTCAACTGACGTTCTCATAATGTCGCTCAGCGGATTCGCTAAGCAGAACAGCATGAGAGACGACGTCATTCTCAATCCCTTAGCTTAAGAACACAGATTCCCTCCGATACAGTAGTTCAACTAGTTGTACAAATAATACACCACTGTATCATTAGTCCAACTGGTTAGATTAAGAGGGTACCAAACGACGCCTTTTGTGAAAAGGATAGAGATAGGATTTCGCATTCATAGGAGCGGAACAGAGCAGAGCGGCTTGTGAAATTGTATGTACTTAATCGTGTTTTCGAAACACTAGCGTTCTAGCGTAAATCCTCTCAAAGTAAATGCCTCAGTATTATGAAAGATATGATCGCTGACGCTAAGCGATTTCAGATACGAGTATCATCGACTCCTAAACATCAAAATCCCTTCCCTGATAAATCGGGCAGGGGCTTTACTCGCCTGTGGTTGTAGTTGCATTTCAGATTTCTTCTTGGCTTTTTTCTGACCACCTCCAACTATTTGTCCGGTTAACGATATAAGAGGATTCCCCATATCACATTCCTCCACTAACCAGTTGTTGGCTGTATTAATTAGACTTTCGAATGTATTCTTCATGTAATCGTTGTACCTTGCATTCATCAACAAGTACTCCGCCGTCGGTTTAACTGTTGGCGTGTTATTATGTTATTAAAATTGAATTATCATCAGCCTACATTAGTCCACTGCTGAACAAAGGCCTCCCCTAATTAGCGCCATAGCGGTCTTCAGCTTGCCGCATCCAGCATCTGCCAGCAGTCTTTCGCAAATCATCCCATCTGGGCGGAGGGCGT
Source organism: Eupithecia vulgata (assembly GCA_946478455.1). Classification (NCBI taxonomy): domain Eukaryota; kingdom Metazoa; phylum Arthropoda; class Insecta; order Lepidoptera; family Geometridae; genus Eupithecia; species Eupithecia vulgata. The sequence continues at coordinate 5,853,401 of OX297862.1, read as the reverse complement.
CCTACACGTTTGCCGTGTCGCGCTCTACACTTGAGTTGGGGTAAACACACGTATTCTCAAGAACACTCTTGAGAACACGTTTACACCAACGAATATCAGTTCTTCGCGAGATATGGCCAGCCCACTGCCACTTCAGCTTGCTCATTCTTAGAGTTATGTCGATGAATTGTTCTCTGTCGGATGTATTCGTTGCGAATCCTATCCTTTAGAAAAGCTCTTTCCATAGCTCGCTAACTGGTGGACCAGCTCCGCCATGAGTGTCCATGCCTCAGCTCCGTAGGTCATGATGGGTAGGACCCACTGATTTACGCAAATTAAAATTGAATAAAGAAACACAAACAAACAACCAAAACTAAGTTTAGTGAATACGTACATTTTGATTCTTCCTTCCTCACTTTCTTTTTTGATTCCGAAGCATGAAGGGTTATTATTGATTTGCTGCGATCTAAAAAACCAAACATTTTATAATACGAGTACCTACCTAATCTCAATTCAGATTTTTTAGTTAGTGAATCACTCGATAATATTTTCACCGGTCGTTTGCTGCTTATTAGTTACGAATACCTAATACTCTAGTCATTTGGTAGTTTGACCTGGAAAGTACTCCGGGAATTTTTAAAATTGGTAACTTAACTATAGATTTCGATGTGCTCTTTTCAAATTTCAACTTTGGCTCCGTTTAAAATACAGCGCCGTCGCCAAAAAAAAAGTAAAGCGCCATTTTTCCAACAGGAAGGACCCATTTTACTATAAAACATTATTAAAAAATTCAAACAGACAATTTGTTTTTTGTTAAAGCATTTATGCTTTAACGGGAAGAAGGAAGAAGTTTGAAGGAAATTTCTATCATATTTCATAGATATATATATATATATATCATATTCTTTAGATTAACCCAGGTACCAAATATTTTTACAACCGAATGACAGGACTACAAAAACAAAAGAAAATGAACCTGAATAAGCGGCGAAAATTTTAGTGACACACTCAAAAATACCAGATGTATTTTTGAGTATATCACTCAAATTTTGGACCAGTAGGGTCCGTGTCGTGTTTATTTCTAATTTTTAATCTTGTTTTTGTAATACTATTAATTTAGCGTAATTGTGAACTTGTCCTTTAATTAATGTAATTGGTGTTACCGTATTAATTAAAGCAAATAAATAAATTAGCAAATAAATTAGCAATTAGTGTCCATGCACTATAAATATTTATTTAATTTCCGGATGAATATTAATATTTTATATCAATGATAATTTTGTGTCAACGGATTAAGGCGCATACCCCACCCAAACTAGCGCCGCCCGCCACCTACTACACCTACGAAAATAGATTCTGGTGGCCACCAAGGGCAACTTCGATTCACTGCCTAAACTAAATAGAATAAAACTATTACAGAGGCTTTTAAAAAAAGCTTTTAATAGGTATCACAAATTGTGCGATGGATTTTTGAAATTTCCTTTTTAAACGGAATAATAAGATGTCAGATCAAGTGGGTGGCGGCGTAGTTTGGGTGGGATATGCGCATTAATGTTCAATAACTTGAAAAAAAATAAAAATTGAAAAATACAGGTTTGTTGCAACGTTTCTCAAAATAAAATGGGGGTAGGGGAGGGTTTACGCTACTTTCTCAAACCATCAATAAAATCCTGGTCCTACGGAGGAAGACGAATATCTGCTATTAAAGATGTAGTTATTATCGTCGTAGCAGTGGAAAATGTGGGACCTCTAGTTTAAACTCAAAGCCATACTCCCAACTCTACAACCATAAAACTACTACATCTAACAAACATCACGTCCAAGCACAGAATTAAATTTAGATATCCTTTGTATTTATAATTTTAATTTCCTTATGTTGTACTGAACCTAATGTTAAGGAAGAGCGGGGTTTTCTAACACAAGCATAATTATGCTTAAAAGAGAACCCCAACCCATGTTATTGTAACCCACCTTACCCTTACATTGATCTAAGTATCTGCTTGCATTACGAACTAGAATGGCAGACCTTATTACACTTTATCGATAAAGTGATTATTTTACTTGACAAATACACTAATATTGTTCATTCATGGACTTCATTTTCGGCTGGAACTGGTATTATGATGGTTATTGTAATTTGCAACTGGATGGATGGGACGTACAAAGACCATGAAATGGCTTTCAAATATGAATTATAGGATGGGTGGATTTAGCGTAATAGATTAAAAGACGACTTATAAACTTGAAAATAATTATTCTTATAAATACATCCAGACAGAACGTTCACACCGTAGGAAAGAAGCTGTGTCAGCAGGTGGTACAATGTTACGATACTTTACCTTTTACACCTTTTCCATCTGATCTAGTGCCACTTTTATGCGCCGTCGAGCTGAAAAAGGAAAGTTATATTATTAAAAGTTTGGAAAACAAGAAAAGATTCTATGGTTTCCTCATTGAGTACCTAATGTTAGTATTTTTAGTTTCGCTCCACTCATTTCAATCTGCGGGACATACGAGCACTTTTAATTCATAACGTATCTACATGTAGAATTGAGCTGTTTAACTAACTGAGTCAAAGCAAATCAACAAGGCCTTACTTATCTGACGTAAATTATCATTCTTTATTATAAACAAATAATGCTGGACAATTCACACAGCATAATCTAGCCCCAAGCTAAACAGAGCTTGTGTTATGGGTAGGTACTATTTATCTAGATAAAATATTTTTTTACTATACATACAAAAAGACCAGAACACCCGAAACAAATATCTGCTGATCGTACAATACAAATATTTGTCCCAAGGCGAGAATCTAACCCGCAACCTCCTGCGTCGCAGACGGATCTTCGCCGACCGCGCCACAGAGGTCGTCAAATAAGATTTACAAAAACATTACTCTCGTTTTAGCAAATGCTTCCTCCTGCGAGACTCTAAGCCGTACTGTATGTAAATGTTCTTTAATTCCAATGAAGATTTTTCATATTGTGCCTCGTCCATGGCTTCGAATTTTTGAATTATTTGCTGTATTTCGATTTCGTCATAAACTTTGGTTACATTCCTAGAAAAAAAAGATAAGTTAATACGAATTTTACATAACAAACTACAGAACCCTGAGCTCGGTTTGACGATAGTCTCAACGTAACGTCTCTTCGTGCGGACATGGAACTACGCAAATTCAAGAGAGTCGTTACGGTGAGGTGACGTCTCTTCGTGCGGACATGGAACTACGCAAATTCAAGAGAGTCGTTACGGTGAGGTGACGTCTCTTCGTGCGGACATGGAACTACGCAAATTCAAGAGAGTCGTTACGGTGAGGTGACGTCTCTTCGTGCGGACATGGAACTACGCAAATTCAAGAGAGTCGTTACGATGGTGACGTCTCGATAGTAACAGACCCAAAAATGGGCTTAGTTTTGATTGAATAAAACTTACTCGTCAACCATTTCACATTCTCTTTGGGACTCCTCATACTGGTGTGCCCATGTGGTAAACTCTGCATGACATAGCACAAGGTGTATGTTCTTTATACTTTGCTTGCATTTGAGAACAGTCGTCAGCGCCAGAGGTGCGTTTTTTATAATAACACTGTTCAAAGAATCAATTACGAATCCTCGACAGAACCTTCGCATACTGAAGTATTCCAAAAGCAGTTCTTGCACTAAATCCTGCAGTAAAAAATATTTTCCTGGTACAAAAAAATTCAAACAACGCTTCTAATTAAATTCTAGGGTGCAGTACCCTTAAAAAATTATGAATTTTAAAGTGAATGCTCTTAAGCCGTTTAGATGTGAAAATGTAACTTGCAACAAAGACGAAAGTCAGTGTCACTTTCGGACAATACAGCACAAAAATACTTTATCGTAGGGACCTATACCAGAAAAAAAGTTAAGTAAAATAATAATAATTGAATAAATATTTAATTAAATTCATTTATTAAATCAGAGAACATTAGTTTTTTTTTGTTAGTGAGCTGTCTTAAAAACTATGTCAAAACACAAGGCAAGCACAATACATAAATATTACGACATGACTAAGGAAGCAGGAATCAAGTACCTACAAGAAACATGAAATAGTGAACTCTAGGCGGGTTAAGCCACAGTAATTAACATAAAATATGCGGAAATAGTTACCATCTGAAACATTGTTGTGGATCCCATTGCCCCTATAGCGGTATGGGACACGATTGAAGAATTGGGCGACCTTTTCTTCTTTTTATCACTGGCCTTGGAACGAGGCGTATTAATATTTTTAGTAACTCCTAAATATTGTATCTTTCTCCAAATTATTTGGAACTCATCATCAGTTTCAAACGATACATCTAAAAATTATATTAAGTTAACTCTAGCCTATAAAAGTAAACTTACCTTGTACTCTCTGCGGGCATATTAAGGATTATGCCATGGTACAGTTGGGAATATTTTGATTTAATTGATTTGTTTATTGACCAATAATCAATAATCGGTACCATCCGTCCCAAGTTTTCAGACCTTCGCGATATTCGCGAGCGGTAGCGAAACATTTCGATAGGTGTATTCTTATTGCTTTCTCGAGATTGCTTGCGCATTATGTCGCGTTTGTCGCTCAACGAAAAAAATGAAACATGCTGTATAAGTAAATTACTGAAACCTGAAGCAGTCCTCTTCTTTCGTACATATACTGGCGGCCTACTTTCACAACAAAAAATCGTAGTGTCGTTCAATCGGTACTGTAATCGAACAAAACCAGAAATTTCGTACGAATTTCGTAACATCATTACGAAGTGAAATTGATGATAGTATATTTTTTATTCTCATACACTTAAATTTCGGTCTTTACAATGGTTTAGGTAACGAGAATTTTGCGGCCTAATAGTGGTTAATTGCACGAAAAACTTAAGACGAATGCGCGAGCTAAAAAATTCTAGATATATCTGCCATCTCAGCTGATTTCAATAAACATCAAAAATAAACCTTCATGTAGTTCATCAGCATCATCTGACATCCCGAATCTCCTCATTAGGTCATAGCTTTCGTTGATCGCGTTCACAAGGGTATATCTAGTTGAACACGTGCATCTGCAGAGTGCATCTACGATGCTAAGATCTATATTCACTGTCGGTAAATGTAGTTTTTTTCCGACAGAATATGCCAACTCTTGACTTTCCATTTCTGCAAAATAAACAAAATTGGTTAAGCGATACCAACTTTTATGTGTCGTTGTTACGCGCAACTCAAAGTACCTATCTACCTACGTATTCTGCCATGGAGCCTACGCATTCTACCAAGCAACAACCTTTCATAGAAAGAACCAACAATCACCAAAAAGGCGCTTTCAATTCCATTTTCAAAAATAAATCTACACCAAAAAGTCTTCAGAAAGTAGTTTTTATGTAAGTTGTCTTGTACTGGCTAATGATTTCAGACAAAAAAAAATAACAAAAATACTTTTTACTAGAAAAGGCGTAAAATAAATCTAATTTTTTGCCCGATAAACTATAATGACATAATTTTTGAGAACATTCGTTCAGGCAGCTCTTATTCATCGTTTAATTCGTCTCTTCCGTTTGCGAACTTTAATTATACTTTATTCGCTGCACGTGTGCAATTATTGAGGTGAGCAACGCTCAATAACAACAAACCTCATGTGGTTTTACCTAAATCCTTCTTCAATCAAACTGGAATTTCACCCTTTTCAGGCCCTTTTTTGAGAGGTTTTTGATCTATATACTTAATTAAATGAATATTAAAGTTACCATTACAAGGAGTTCCGTGGAAAAATATAAGCAAGCCCCTCTTAACATTTAAGTCACCGGCACTTTTTGTGTCAACAAACACATGCATAGACTCTTTGAGTGGGTCGACATTATTATCTTTCAACATTTTGATTTCATCTAAAATATAAAATGTAAATATTTGTATTCATACAGAGTGCCAAGTAATGGGTGTACTAAGCCGAAACGGTGTGGTAATTCTGGACCACAAAGGGGTCAACTTTTGTTCTATTATTGAAAAATAGTAGAAGAAAAGCTGATTGAACCCTTTTCTCAGTTTTATTTTCGTAATGAATTTAAAACATTTTTCTTCATAGACGTGTAATTTTATACGTTGCTTTACAATGCCTATAATTATTGTTTTTAATTTATATTTTAATTATTTTCATAAATTTTGTCACACAACACTTGTTTTACAAACAAGGATTTAGGGAAAAATATAGTGATAAATAATGCAATAATACGTAAAGAATCCGAATAAGAAGAAAAAAGGCTTTAAAACATAATATTTTAAATTAAAAAAAAAAACGTAGAACAAAACTTGATCTCCTCGGGATCCAGAATCACCCACTTTCGACTTAGTACACCGATTACGTGGCACTCTGTATACTTTTAATTATTTCAACTAGGTACTGTATTTTACTACGTAACCACCTGAAATGATTTCTGCCTCAGTCTTGAACTTTCTTGGAGAATGTTCTTTTGTAGGTGTTGGCGTTTTAGGTGCGTTTTTAGGGCTTTTGGTTTTTCTGAAATTTAAGAGCCATTGCTGATATTAATTTATGTCCACTGAACTATCTACTTACACTTACACATTTTTATGTAATACACGTAATACACGAATAAAAGTGTAATTTGGCAGCACTAAAACGAAGTCATCCTTTTTATTTCGATCGTTATAAAAGGCACGGCTATATTTAGTGATTTCAAATTAGTTATGTTTATTTTTGTCCACTTCTGAATTCAAACAATACCTCATTATATATTTGTTTAAGTACTTACAAAGGTAGACTCTCAAAAAGGAGTTTAGAAAATTCTCACCGCGTGGGGTTCAAAATGACGTTAATAGATTTGTCAGAAATACGAGATATATTATACTAAGAGTATGTACTACGTTAAACTACAATTCCTAAAATCCATAAAAATAGATCAGAAATAATCATTAAATATATTTGCAAAAGTGCTCACAACCCTCTTATTGTGACCAATTTTCAAATAATTGGAAGAAAAAATAAAAATAACGTTACTTTGTCACTGATGATATGTTAGCCTTAGCCATTGCTGTATGAACCTTAGCAGCAGCCGCTATTTCACTGCTAACATTCCTTAAAAAATAAGAACATGCAAGATGATAATTAATAATGATTAATTGTTAATATTAATTGGAATAACCTGCGTTCTTATAGAATGGGATTCAGAATGACGTTATAATCAACAACGTTTATTTCTTCAGACTAATTATTATATAGACAATACATTTTTATTAAAAATGAAATATATAAATTGTTTGTCCACTGGTGGAAGAAGGGACGCAAGTTATAGGGCTTTATTTTGTAGAATTATTCTAAAACATATTGCATACCTTTTAACAGTTTCCTTAAATGATTCGCAAAAATTAACTACTTCCGGTGGTAGACCAGCTCCTGGTCTTATAGCTGGCACCAGCATTTCATCAGGTTTATTGTAATATTTAAACAATAATTGAAAATATTCTTCTTCCGACTTCCATTTCCTATAAAAAACTAATTACCTGAGAGAATGAAGTGAGTAGAACGAAAACAATCATTATCAAAGGTATCTTGCAGTCTATCTGCGAAATCACTAAACATAATCATTATGATAAAGCTTTGCATAAATTTCTATAATCCGACAAAATACATAATTATTACATCAGTTATCTTGTACCCATGCATGACATAAGTTCCGCTTAGCTTGGGGCTAGATGATGCTAATGATTTGTCCAGCATATTTATTTATATACAGGTGTTTTTTTCCGGGCCACTGAGGGGAAATCAAAACCGTGAGAGTTATCGAAAAATCATGTAAGGAGAGTTTAGGGATAAAAATAATAGTTTTTTTAGTTGCTCACCGCTATGGGCAGCATATACGGTCATATGTATATAACAAGGTACCTAGTTAAAATTTGTGATATTAGAGATATGTCTGTCCGTGAAGCTAAACAAACCATATTCAAATGACTTTTGACCTTAAATTACATGGACACTGAGAATTTTCTCAAAATAATAAGTTAGTTACTAATTTCTTTATTCTTGTTTGTGTCAAAATTATAGGTTAAGTTTTGTTATTTTTGTCTTTCAGAATCTCAGGTGGTTGAAAATCAAAGTCAACAATTTTTTCTATACTCCTTTCACCACCAAAAAGACAAAAGAGAAATTATTTATACTGTACTGATAAAATTATTAGACTCGCTCAATTGTGAACTTTAGCACTAGATAAGATAATTTAAGTGTTAACCACTATATTATTCTGTGGTGTTAACTAAGCATTGTACGTTTCACACCGAGACAAAGTACCCGCATGTGTCTGTAAGAATCACCAGCGTGGATCTCACGATACAGGCTCCGCCTAGTGCGAGATCCATTAGTAAAAACATTGTCTCCAAACCCTCAGCAATAACCTCTATCAGTTTAACAGACCATTGCAATACAATATAATGAAACTCTACCTACCTCCATTAAGTTAAATACCTACTGTACCTACCTAATGTGTTTTTGCTGAAATAAATATATTTTTATGTTATGTTATGTTAACTGTGTGTTAGTTAGTTACGATGACTGCAATTTAAATTTATAATAAAATAAAGTAAAAAAAAAAAAAAAACTCTAAAAAAATGTTTTTCTGTACCTAACAATGAGTTTCTGAATATATTTTTTCATCTTGGGTGCTTTGTTCTACGGTATATAAATGGATGTACGACGACATTGTGCAAGTGGTTAGAATACCTTCAAAATTGAAAATTTATAAATTCAACTTTATGAAATGTAAAGTTTACACGTTTAGACATGCTTTCCTTGCATATACCTACCTAGTCTAAACGTACGAGTACAACCTTTACTGAATTCGTAAGATTTAATTAATAAATTTTCTATTTTGAAGTTGAGTTCGGACAACGTTGACCACATAGTCATCATACATTTTATAAAGCAAAAAACTTTTTTTTTTTAATCTGTTTTTTCATAAGGTATTTTTTAAATTGTTCGATTTTTTTAAATGAGGAACTTATATCTTTAAAAATCTAGCTCGTAACTCCTAACATGTATTTTCGATAACTTATAGTTTCAATCTTTTCAGACTTCCCATCAGTGGCCGTTAAAAAAAGCTCACTCTGTATAACTACATCATTGCTACATTTTATTATGCTAATAGAGCGTGCAAAGCCGCGGAACAAAACTAGATTTTTATTAATTAATTGCTTACGTATCACTGTGTGCTATAATTAGTTCAATCGGGAAGGGACATGGGTTCATGAAACCAAAGAAGATATCTGTTGTTTGTGCCCACGGAAGAGTTGGGGGAAAGGTGACGTTTGGTCCGATAATGTGCACATGTGGGATCATTCCTTGTCCACTCACTGGGATTGTCATCTTGATCGGGTTCATATAGAATCTGAATATTAACACTCCCTCGTATGTCATCTGTAAAGTTAAAGTTAGATGTAGTGAATACCTAAAACAGATAAATAGTAATTTTTATTTAGCAAAGCTACCTGAAATTGATGTTTAAAATTGAATTAACAAACAGACTTAGACTTACGTCATTATGTGTATACTTATACAGGTGAGAGCCCTTGTGTCTAAACACAAGTTTAATTTAAACTTAGTTAGAGCGAGGTGTCATTATCTTTGACCCTGATAGGTTTAATACAAGTATGTTTGTACTACAGAGTACCAATCGTTAGGATAAGGGTTAAAATAGCCTATAAGTACCGATTTTGTTAACCTATCTTTTGTGAATAAATAAATTTTATCATTATTTATTATTATTATTAAAGGTGGAATAAAACGAATGACCTGGAGGGCAAGTACTAGTAAAGGTCAGTTTAAAGGTCAGGTATCAGTTTATGTGTGTTTCTAACACTATAGGTATTAATAGAATCTCCATGAGAATCTCACAACGACTGTTCATACAGTATCTCAAATGAATAAATGTCAGTGTCATTTCAGAAGTTTTACATGCTCACACTTGGTTAACACCCATGGTTACAGATTCAAAAAGTGAACACGTTCTTTATGGTACCTAAGGTTACTATAAGGTTGCGAGTATCTACAAAAAATACAAGTGATTTTAAGACTTTCATGGCCTAGGTAGGACGCAGAAGCCGATCTCTGGGTCCGTGTAGCGGTGAGGCGCCTCTGCGGGTCGCACCCCCGAGGCTGGGCAGTGAATGCGGTACTCGGCTTCGCGAAATAACATCACGTGATAACAACACAACGTATGTACAAGGTAACCAACTTATTTTTAAAAGTGTAGGAAAGTTTGTCTTGAGATCATTTTCTATTCAGTACCTCCACCACGTGATTTTATGGGTGGAACAAACGAATGTTACCAGAAGGGAAGTTTTTTTTGTTCCACCCATAAAATCACGTGAGCGAAGCCGTGTGCAGAAGCTAGTACACAAAAAATCCAAACCTCCGTTGTTGGTTTGAAGGCTACGCTGAGCCAGCCGCCCTCGCCGGGCTCGTATTTTCCAGAACTGTCTAAAATCACCATGGGATTCGGCCCAGGCACTTTTAATCGCAGAGTCGCATACCAGATACATGTCGGTTTGCCCCTGAAAAATTACCGTTATTTAAGTTGATGAGCTTCAAGTTGGATCTTCTCACGCAAACTATTCAAGAGGATTTGCATAGCTAAATATAATTATGAGATATGCAAATAAATTATCAGACTAGTATCAAAACAAAATAAGGGCTATCATTTACAACTTGTTCATCGTCTTCTCGCCATGTTTAAAGGGCCTGTTGTAGCCTGTTGTTGTTGGATGTTTATACTACCTCAAATCAACTCGTCCGATCGCCATGTCTTCCAAACTACTAAATATTTAACTTTGAAATTTATATATGTCAAATTTCAGGACTTACTCTATCGATCATATGTTTCGAAAACACGATTCTATAAAATATTCTCAATAGAAAGAAATCGTAATGTTAACTCTGAATTCTTACTAAAACCTTTATTTTTCAATAAATACAGAAGTTGAAATCTTGAAAATTGGTATAGTTATAGAACTTAGTATAATAAACATTTCATACTTCGGTTTTTTTTTTTCAAATAAATACCTAATTAATATACAATAAGCTAAAACTTGATTTTTGGGTTTGTTGCGTTAATTTGGCATGCACTATCCCGCTCCTATGAACGCAAAAACCTATGTCTGTCCTTTTCACAAAATCTTGAGGTTGAGGCTCTTAAGCTAGTGCTTAGCTTATATCTTAATAAATATAAATTAATACTTACACATTCTTAAGTGGCACTGAGCAAACTATTTTGTCCCCGCATCGCACTGTACCAAAATCTATGGAAGATATACTTGATGCCAGATAGGGAACCGCACATAGTGCCTTTATTTTTATAGGGATAGCAATACTGTATGGCACCTGTAAAGTTGAATAAATAACTTAATTAAATTTATCGTAATGTGCGACAGAGCATCAGCCAAATTCGGAAAGAAACAACGTAATAGCAGTATGTGTGTTACGTAATCCATTGGTCACGCTATCGGTCCCTCCAGTGTCTCAGTCATAATTCACAATTCATACAGTGATAATGAACAAGTGAATTTTACAAAGTATTTAAGACCACCGACGATTTTACTGTAAACTTTAATCACGACTGTACAATATTCAGCAAACAAAGGTGAGAACATTTTCAGAAATATGCACGATTCTTACAAAATCTAGCTTCTAAAATTAAATCAATCCATGGTATTCAGATGGGAACAAAGGTTAGCACAAACAAACAACCCTTTTCCGTTTTGTTGTATTATAGGTAAAATAACCAACGGTAAAAGGTAAAAATACCAACCTCCAAATTAAAGGAAGTTTCAACCGTCTGTTCCAGTTCTTGAAAATCAGCGGCAGTCGGAGTAAAAATAACTTCTATTTTCCCTGTTTCGCCAGGATTTAGCTTTCCACATAGCTTTATGGACAGCCATGTTGGTATTTTAGTGCCTTTAGCAAAGTGTATCTTCGTCACAATCGGTCCGTAGTTAATTATATCTCCTGCGTATTGTACCTGATGGCAATAGAAGAGATAAATATTATATACAGGGTTACCGGTTAAGTCGACCTAGATCCTGGAGGGGGTGGTACCTCCCATAATTCCTGACTGATTTCACTATGAAATACCCTACGCCAAACTTAACCGTTTTCAAGATATTGCACTTTGAAGTTTTTTAAAGAAAATACCCTTTTTTTGTCTATTGGTTTATTTTTTTTGGGATTTTGACCTCTATTGTATTTGGGTTTGCGATTTTTGAGTAGTAGATGAGTTGTTTTCTTATTCTTAACACTAAAATTGCAGTTAACTTAACCAACTGGGTCGCAGTAGACGATTGATAGTTGGAAATGGAAATGAATTGGTAAAAAATATTTTTTTCTTTCATAAATATTAAAAAAAATGTCTATGACAGTCATGCTGCAGATTTTCTAAAAAATATCTACGTTTCATTAGCTATCCAGCAAGGTATAACAAGCTAGGGTATTATTAGAATTCTTAGAAAAAACTTTGATGAAAGGGTCCCAGGTAGTAGTAAAAAAGAACAGTATTTCGTTGAGTTACTTGCTGCACCTATTGTCCTTCGTGGGATTGCGGTGCGTGCGAGCGGGATACCATACGATGTAAGCAGGAGTGAGCGAGAAAACACAATCTCGGCCATTTTATAGTGGTTTGGTTAACTTTGGTTAGTCTGCTTACGCGATTCGTCGTTATTTTTTACTACTACCTGGGACCCTTTCATCAAAGTTTTTTCTAAGAATTCTAATAATACCCTAGCTTGTTATACCTTGCTGGATAGCTAATGAAACGTAGATATTTTTTAGAAAATCTGCAGCATGACTGTCATAGACATTTTTTTTAATATTTATGAAAGAAAAAAATATTTTTTACCAATTCATTTCCATTTCCAACTATCAATCGTCTACTGCGACCCAGTTGGTTAAGTTAACTGCAATTTTAGTGTTAAGAATAAGAAAACAACTCATCTACTACTCAAAAATCGCAAACCCAAATACAATAGAGGTCAAAATCCCAAAAAAAATAAACCAATAGACAAAAAAAGGGTATTTTCTTTAAAAAACTTCAAAGTGCAATATCTTGAAAACGGTTAAGTTTGGCGTAGGGTATTTCATAGTGAAATCAGTCAGGAATTATGGGAGGTACCACCCCCTCCAGGATCTAGGTCGACTTAACCGGTAACCCTGTATAAACAAGCTTAAAATAAGCTTATTTTGTCTAATTTCCGATGATTTTAAGTGCTTTGATTTGACCCATCATAACGTCGATCTCTGTGGTGAGCGATGGCCCTTCTGCGACGCAGGAGGTTACGGGTTCGATTACCGGGACAAATGTTTGTACGATCTGCAGATAATATTTTCAAGGTGTTCTGGCAGTGTTGTATGTAAATAAAAGAATATCTGTCTATGTAGCTATTGAATTTTATTATATAGGTAGGTACAATAATTAGTTGTCTAGTACCCATAACACAAGCTACATATATTAGCTTGAGGCTAGATAAAGCGTGAATTGTCCAGAACTGCTATTAATATAACATTAGAACATTATTAAAGCGATAGTTTAATTTCATTTTTATTCAGTTTTATTTTTATAACTTTATATGTATTGTATATGTTATGAACTTAAGTTGTCTTAAATAAAATAATATTCATATATTCGACCTTATGACGACCTCTGTGGCGCGGTGGGCGAAGGTCTACCTGCGACGCAGGAGGTTGCGGGTTCGATTCCCGCCTCGGAACAATGTGTGTACGATCTGCAGACATTTGTTCAGGGTGTTCTGGTCGTTTTGTATGTTTAATAAAAAATATCTATCTATGTATTGTATATTATACATACATATATCATCAGTTACTTAGTACCCATAACACAAGTTCTGCTTAGCTTGGGGCTAGATAATGCTGTGTGAATTGTCAAGCATTATTTATTTATTTATTCATTCATTTATAAGAACTGCTGCACTGATTTTATCAAACGTACCCAAGAAGTTTTGATAAATTTACTACGAGAACAACATTATATAAAAACAAGATTCGCCAAGTTCGAGTGTAACTCGCGCGCCGAGGGTTTCAAACATTTGCCAATTATTTGGACAATCAATTTTCTGAAATATTTCAAAAAGTATGAAACTAACAGAAATTTCAAAAAGTGTTTTGAAATGGTCAAAACGATACCTTTCATTTGATACCCCACATAGGCAGGTACCCCTCCTTTTGAAAAAAAATTCCCCCCCTTTTTGACCATTTTTCAAAAACTATTATTATTACAGACTTCTCTATATTTTTCCTGTAAAATATAGATTGATATCTACAAACGCCTAGTACATTGTACATGGATCGGTCTGCAATCTTCGGAGCTAGGGGGGGGGGAATGGTCAATTTTTCGTCTTTTTTTGAAATATTTCAAAAAGTATGAAACTCACAGAAATTTCAAAAAGTGTTTTGAAATGGTCAAAACGATACCTTTCATTTGATACCCCACATAGGTAGGTACCCCCCTTTTGAAAAAAAATTCCCCCCCTTTTTGACCATTTTTCAAAAACTATTATTATTACAGACTTCTCTATATTTTTCCTGTAAAATATAGATCGATATCTACAAACGCCTAATACATTGTACATGGATCGGTCTGCAATCTTCGGAGATAGGGGGGGGGGAAAGGTAAATTTTTCGACTATTTTTGAAATATTTCAAAAAGTATGAAACTTACAGAAATTTCAAAAAGTGTTTTGAAATGGTCAAAACGATACCTTTCATTTGATACCCCACATAGGCAGGTACCCCTCCTTTTGAAAAAAAATTCCCCCCCTTTTTGACCATTTTTCAAAAACTATTATTATAACAGACTTTTCTATATTTTTCCTGTAAAATATAGATTGATATCTACAAACGCCTAATACATTGTACATGGATCGGTCTGCAATCTTCGGAGCTAGGGGGGGGGGGGAATGGTCAATTTTTCGTCTTTTTTTGAAATATTTCAAAAAGTATGAAACTCACAGAAATTTCAAAAAGTGTTTTGAAATGGTCAAAACGATACCTTTCATTTGATACCCCACATAGGTAGGTACACTCCCTTTTGAAAAAAAAATCTCCCTCTTTTTGATCATTTTTCAAAAACTATTATTATTACAGACTTCTCTATATTTTTTCTGTAAAATATAGATCGATATCTACAAACGCCTAATACATTGTACGTGGATCGGTGTGCAATCTTCGGAGATAGGGGGGGGTATGGTCAATTTTTCGACTTTTTTTGAAATATTTCAAAAAGTATGAAATTTACAGAATTTTCAAAAAGTGTTTTGAAATGTACAAAACGATACCTTTCATTTGATTTCCCATTTGCCTTCATAGGTCTCTTTTGAAATTTCAACATCAAAATTTGTACTGAAAATATTCATTTTCATTTTTCATTTATTTATATTTTTTTTTCTTAAAATCAGTAATGGCGCACGAAATGTATCATTATTTCAAATTTCAAGTTAATAGCTGCAGTAGTTACTATTCAAGAAAGAGCGGGGACGGACAGAGCGAGACCATAAGGGTTTCAAAACCGATGTTTGAAACCCTAAAAATGAATATCGGTTCATTCATTTGAGAGTTGCAATGAGCAAACGGATGAACCGATTCGGATGTATCTTGCTCACCGTGCTGCCTGTAATAACCACACCGAAGTCAATGACGTAAGGAGTTGTGTGGAATCCTGGAATGGGGCCCACTTTGAAACCGGCAGAATAAGGAGTCAGGATGTCTGGCTTTGACTTTATGTATTCTGTGACTAGCATTCTTTCTATTGCAAGTTCTATATCCATTGTTGATGGATATCCATCCTGGAATTTTACAGTGCAGAGTTAATTAATATCATCTGCAGAAAATATATAAGTACCTACCTAAATAGGTACTTACGCCATAACAACGAAACGAAGCGGCTGAAATCTTTCATACAGGTACCTAGTTCTAGCTAGGAATAAAACATGAGCTTTTTATCTTTAGTTACTAATTTACCAATAACCCTGTATATGTTCCCATGGGGTAGATATAAAAGTTTCCTTAGAAAGAATGCGTGCGAAGCTGCAGGCAGAAACTAGTCACTCAAACTAGGGACTCAAACCTCAACATCAAAAATGCATGGGAAATCACCACAAAAACCAGAAATAGTGGTACGTCTTTCTGTAAATGCTGAAATTTGTTCAGCGTTTTTTGATGTTTGAAAACTCAAGACATATAAACGTCTTACAGACGAGATTTTGTGTTTATATACAACTAGCTTCTGCTCGCGGCTTCGCTCGCGCTTTTTCGGGATAAAAGTAGCCTATGTCCTTCCCCGGGACACCATCTAACTCTAAATCAAAATACATTGAGAAACGATCAGCCGTTTAGGCGTGACAAGGTGAGAGATAGACAGAGTTACTTTATATTCATGATATATATATGATATGTATTGTATGTATGATATATATGTACGATATTATATATGGATTGTATATGTATGTACCCATAATGTGCAAATGTGCCATCCAAAATGGAAATCGACATCTTCTAAACATTTATCCGTCTGAGGTGTATTTAAGTGGTCTGAATCGCCTTTACAAAATATCTCGTCCACTGCCGCTATATACTCTAAAGTCAGAGCCGGTATTGCTTTATAACCAGTTTCTGGAGGCAACTGAAACAAAGCATACATACGTGATACTGGCGATATAGAGAACTAAGAAGCAGAAGAAAGGTGAGCAGAACTCTTTTTGGAAGTCCAATAAACAATAACACTGACATTTGTGAATCAGACTTACTTTAGCTATATCCGGTCTTGGTAAAGTAAGATAAACCTGTGGAATAACGCCCCATCCATAAACTTCTATCGGTATATGTGGCAAATGCCCGATTTCTAACAAAAATTCCCTGTGAAAGTATCCAATTACGCCTGGCCTCATGACGATCTGTAATTTGGCTTGTTCCTCAGGTTCCAATATCTTCTCAGGAGGTATCAAATCTAATATAGTACCTTCAAGTTCGTTTTCGAATTTCGGTTCATTTAAATATGTTTTGTATTCAAAATGCAATTGTGTAATATTAGACATGATCAATTGCTCCGAAGCACTTTCGTGGAATGATCGTATTTTAAAATTTATTTTTTGTGTGCTAAGTGAATATAACAAATTGGAGCTTTGACCCGAGACCATAATACTCTCAGCTGGTCCCCCTAAAACCTCACACTCGAGTATGGCTTTGACACTGATGTTTGTCTTCGGTTTAAAAATCACTTGTATGTATTGAATTTCATTTGGTTTTAGTAGTCCTCGATGTGGAACTAATTGAAAAAGCTCATTTATGTTGGTTTTGTAATATTTAGGAGCTTTTGGAAACTTGGACATCCATGAAAATTCTGATTCGCAGAAAGGATCTATCATTGGGATAATTTTACTTAATATTCTTCTTCTCATATATTCTTTATCAAGTTCTAAATCATCAAAGCACGATGATTCAGGCACTTGCACAGGTTCATGAATAGCTTCCAGAATATCCATGGAAGTACCTTCGTATTCATCAATTTTTTCAAGGTTCGATGCACCAATTAAAATCTCATCAACGTCAGACTCTGAAAAACATACACTTATTATTATTAACAAAAATTTAAACACTATAGTACACCTTCTGTTTTGTGTTGTGCACAATTATTAGATATCTACAGAAATTGAGATTATAACAAAATTTGCATCAAGCCTCTTAGTGACTAGGCGATAAATATATTTAATTTAAAATTTTATTGGGAATTACCATTACCCATTGATTCAATTGTAAATACGAGTTTTAATTTAATTCTATTATTTGATTGTAAATTTATTTAATTAATAAATAATTAACAAAATCTAACATAAGATTGATTACATATTTAAGATTATTTATCGGGTATTTATCGCGTACCCCGCCCCAAAAGGTACGCGATAAATACCCGATAAATAATCTTAAATATGTTATCAAATCGCGAAAGTTTAAAAAGATTTAAGATTGATTACCTTTGGCATGCTGTTAACTTCAATAATCAGTGGTAGAAAAGCCTATTTTAATGTTAATTGTTTACTTAAGCACCATTTTTTGCTCATTTTAACCTATTTATAAAAAGCACTTCACTAAATCGTATCTGGAAACATTGAAACTTTTCCGGTTGCGCCGAGCAAATAAGAAGTTGAAGACTGGCCGGCAGATAGTAAGAGGCAGTTACTGATTAACCAATTATCTACCATATTAGGTGCACTTTTTATCTGTCTTTTGTTTTAATATAGTTACTGTTTAATCATGCGTGAACTCTTTTAATCTACGAGTCACCTGAGAACATTATGTACCTAGGTAGGTGAAGACCATCCTGTAGGTACCTACAGGTATAAATCATTTGAAAATGGTAGCATGAACCAACAATACAAACTAACAATCATTACTTTCTTAATTATAAGAAGCCGCAAACATCTAAATCAAATTGTTAACATAAGTATTAAAGATTATTTATCGGGTATTTATCGCGTTCCTTTTGCTTTCTTTTCCCCAACGTTTCAACCGCGTTACAGCAATCGTGGTCACAGGGCGACTGGATGTACTCGGAGTTACAGATTAGAATCGATGGCAGTTTCCACGACAATGTGCCACGCAATGTGAACGTGGACTTTTCTGATTTGAAAGACGAGTTGAGGGTAGTCGTGGAAACTGCCATCAATTCTCGTCTGTAACTCCGAGTACATCCAGTCCAGTCGCCCTGTGACCACGATCGCTGTAACGCGGTTGAAACGTTGGGAAAAGAAAGCAAAAGGTATGCGATAAATACCCGATAAAATAATCTTTAATTTAAATCTTGGTGTAGCCAACACTGCTAGTGCCTTAGATGGCGTCAATTCAGAATTCAGATATCGCCAAAACTAAACTTATTTGACAGCACTAAAAATAATGCCATGGGTGGATCGTCGCGGGTTAGCACGAGGTTATGTTTTTTGTAGTTATTAATTTTAGCTGCGTTCCACAAGCAATAAAACTAGCAATAAAGTGATTTGCCGCAAACCAAAAACCTTTTTCTATATACTTATGACAAATTCAACTTTGATTCATTTGTATATTGGGAAAATGTCGATTTATACCACAATTTTTGTTAATGCTCCTAAAATTCCAGTTAATCGAAGTTTTATAAGTTCATAGGAAATGGTTTACGATTTGCGGCAAATTACTTTATCGTCAGTTTCATTGTTTGTGGTCCGCCGAAAATATCAAAAACCACAAAAAAAATATCTCGTGCCAATGCCAACCCGCGACGAACAATCTTAATTTCGATCGTTTACAAAAGGAACGGCAACATTTTTAGGCATGTCAAAATAGTTTTGTTGGATTTTGCTTTCTAAAATCTTGTTTGTCGAGCAATCTAAACCTAGGTCTTTGTATCTATTTGATGTCTTTCTATACATTTGTTTCTTTTTCTATCGACCCCACTTTCTTTGATACTCCCAACTTGGTACGTACTAATGTTTAGTTAGATAGCTTATTATTATGAAACGATCCAAAAATAATTTATAAGTACGGACCTGGATTTTTACTACAAGGTTCCGATTTTAAAGTTGGTGTCGTCGGCGTGTTCAATGAAATTGACTCTTCTTTCTTCATTATTGCAGGCTGAAAAATCAAGAAATCATAGACATTTATTTATTTATTAAGAAAGGAGCGCTACAGGTGTATACATAGAGAAATCAATGAAATTCTTAGAGACAGAGATAACTGGTACATCGTAGATATCGCTTAATATATTATACCTGTATAATAGATTATAGGGTAGGTATCAAATTAAAATTAAAACCAACAGATAATCTCACCACAGCAGTTGACGTAATTACGCATTTTTTCCATTTAAACCGATAGCAAACAAAAAGCGGTGTGATGTTTTGCATCTTTATCGTTTTGCTAGGACTACTTCCATTAAAAACACAATGAAAATCAACTCGCGGTGTAAGAATTAACATGTTAGGAAAATTAATTTTTCCGATCAGTTTTATTGCGTCCTGAAAAAGAAAATGAATCGTGACTATACATAATATTACTTAGATAGATAGATAGATAGAAAATGCTTTATTGCACACATAATATACATAACAAACAAAAATAAAAGAAGTAAAAAAAAAACAAATATGTAACAACATTTATGGCTTTCCTACCACTGATTTTATTAAAGTTTACAAACACTATACTTCCGACTTCATATTTCCAAATTTATTTAATCGTTGTTCTTGCATTGCTTACTTTGTTTTTGTGACCCCTCATTTTTATTTTCAAAACGTCACCGTAAACCCTTGACTTTAGGTTCAAGTGTTTAGTAGTATCGAACAGAATTTGTAACTTCATAACATCTTGGTCTTCCAAACGTTGTTCTACCGAGTGCGTAAGGTTAAAGCACATTTTAATTTTGTTGATGTCTTGAAAAAAATGCTGAGGACCTTTTCTTATCGGTTCAACTGGTTTTAACGTTAGGCAGTCAATAAACATACGTGACTGGTGACCCATTTCGCTCTCGATTTTCTGCACGTTCAGATCAGACTCATTGTATGAAATACAACAACACATTTTGTCTTCTTCTGATGTCACTTTATAAGAATTAGTTTTGTGTATTATTGCAAAAGGGGGTTTCACAATTAAGTCAATATCCAAAGGCAGTTTCGAAACATTCTTTACACTGATGATATCTAAAATGTAAATAAATGTTTTCTTATTATCTCTACATAATATATTATCTCTACTATGACCTATGTTTCATGACCATCAATCAATAAATATTTAAATCTTTACCGGTTAACTTGTAGTATTCGCTGTAAGGGCCATAGTCGTATTGGAGGTCAATAATTGAAGAAGACACCTCTATTTTTGGATCAACGAACTCTGCCATTATTTCACATTCCAACAATAGTTCTTTCTTGTTAATACCTTCTACGCTGCCGATTAAAAACCAATTCTCTTTGATGGTTGCCACTTTCTGCGACATACCAGTTATCGTTAATTCCAGCTTTTCACCGGCTGCTATTTTTAACACCCTGGGCTCCAAATTGAAAAATGGCCTAAAAGTAAACTTTTTTATGATATGAGTACAAATATAATAATACAATACTAGTAATATAGGTATGTATTGAATGCGTCTATTGCCATATTTCATGAAAATAACACGATGGCACAAATTCTAAATAATATTGTTTCTAATGCTCACTCAGACAGTGGCTTAGTCTTCGGCGCTTTGTAGTGTTCGCTCCATTCCAGCGCATGTAATCTAGTCCCACAATTTACCACAGGAACTTTAATAGCTAGAGGAATTTTGGTAAAATTTCGACCAAGGTCGATTCTATCCCGCCATTTTCCAACTACTATACTAGTCCCAACGCCAGTCGCTGATAGCGGTACGAGCTAAATCAAAAAGATAAAATGTGAGATAGGTAAGTACATGCATAATTGTTTAAAAAGACTTAATTACCTATTAAAGCTTCCAAAGTAACATAACTTACGATTTCTTTAACTTTTTCTAGTTGTATAACGGCCTTATTAGTATATGAACCAGCATCTACCAAGTAAAGACTTAATATTAAATCTGTTTCCGATTCTGGTTCTAGATGTCCTTCAGCTGGATGGATCTGCCATCTGCCGTCTTTATTTAGCTAAAAATATTTAACCATCTTGAAATGTGTAAATGGTTAAAATTGTCAATGCATAAAAAACCTTATTTTTTCGGTATATTTAACCGTCAAATAAAAGGTATTTGCTGTTGGCATATTGAAAAGTCAAAAAATTACTTCGGGGAAGTTACCTACCTATACAATACATATAACTTCTATGGTGGTATGACTTACCAAACCGGCTTTGTAGTTGACGACCACTGGTGAATCATTAAGAAGTGAAAGAGTTTTTTGCACTTTGGTCAACAACTTCACCTGGCCCCAGTGAAGTGCTTGTGGGAAGCTCGTGACTATGGGTCGAACTCCGCAACCAGATATTTGACACACGTCAATGGGCTGAGATTGTCCAAATAAAAGCATCCTAGAAATAATTAATAATTCAACAATATTTTTTTTTGCTTGGGCATTGGGCTCGGACTATTTTTGTCTGTGGCAAAAATGAAAATGCATACCGAACTGTGTACTCAAGGTCACCTAACACACTTGTTTTTATCGATATCGGTATAATCACACTGGTATTTGGCTTGATTATTCCTTCTTTTATGTCAAATTTTATTTCGAACTTTGTTTCCTACAAAACAAACACAATGCAATCAAAACAAATAACAAGGTATAAACAACCAAGTGAAAACCAAGGCGTGCCTACCTGTTGAGGTTCTTCTAAGGTAAAGTATCCCCAAAAATCTGCACAATTTATACAGATTTCATAAATGTATGAAAAGTCAATAAAGCACATTCTTAATTTGATCTCAGGCGCAGGTTGTATTATAGGAACCATAGCATTATATGTAATAGGCAAAACTATTGGTGGACTGTCTGAATTTTCTATTTCTATTTCCAAGGATGTTTGATTCGCTCTTATTAGATTTGCCGTTAATGTTACCTGAAAAACTCAAGCATGAATGTGTGATTCCGGTTCGGACTCTAGAAGCGGAACACTCGAAAGTGGCTCGATAGGTAAGTTCTATTTTTGAGCACAATTAGATACATTATTCAAATCTAATAAAATATCTAATAATAAAATATAAAACTGTCCAGCAGTGGACTTGTAATGGATGTTATTGAAGAATAAAATCTTACATTACATACCTAATTAAAAATATAAATTGAACCAGTGTTGGGTGTTCTATGTTAAACATGTTAAATTAAAAATATCTTTTCAATTAATGACATCCTATCAAGTATATGCCTGATATACTTGATATACCAAAGGAAGGGAGCTGCTTCCTTCCAACAGTGCAGGAAAGACGCAGCCTTCAAAATCTCCCAATATTTTAACTTTGATCATCAAGAAGTGCGAGTCGAAGAATGAGATAAAATAATTGACAAAATCTTCAGACCTTCAATGCAATCCTAGACTCAGGATCTATAGCAACTTTGCTAGGTGTGATTCTAAATTCCCTAGGCCATTGGGGAACTTGCGGCTTAGGTTTATCAGTGACGGCATAGTCAGCTAGTGTGATGCTGCTAAGTTCTGGTCCGTCGGAGGAAATCTTCACGAGAGCAATGACGTCCACTTCGGATTCGTTTATCACTTCTAATTCTTGGGTGTTGCGCATGCCTGAAATCGAGGGAGTCTTCAATATATGGTATTTCCGTAAATAGTATTATATGGTCTTCAACTTATGGGTTGATCGGATTTAAATTCACGAGATCCAGATTTCATTAAGTACGTTTATTACACTTTAAACAGCTAAATTCTTATATTTTATGAATATTTTGATTGTAACTTTTATAACAACTTTATACATGTAGGTATCTATTTTATAAGTGTGTCTTAATTTAATTGTTGTATTGTATTGCTGTTGTAAATAAATGTATTTCTTCTTCTTCTAACTTGTGTTTGAAATTTATACTCAGAAAACAGAAACACTACTAATTCATTTAACTTTATGAGGAGTGGATCATAAATTTCCAAGTTAAATTAGGTAAAGTAGGATGTAATACCAATCTGAGATTGTTTAGTAAATAATTGTCATGGATAGCATCTTACCCAAGCTCACCATTCCAAAGTCCAAGCATGGTACGCTGAACATCAAAGAAGGATAAACCACCTCTCCTCTGCAATAGGAGAATGTCTTACATTTTGCTAGTCCATTTTTATTAGCCCACCGTCAATATTACATGTTTTGTTTTTGTGTATTATTATTATTAACTGAATACCTACACAGTTCCATAGTCCTTCTAGTAATAACCATTAAAACCTAAGTTGCCAGAAAGAGGTCGTTGACAGCTATAGGGCCGCCATGCGTGTAAGTTGCGATTTTGCTGTCTTTTACGATGTCCTCTGTGTGTTTATATAATTCCGTTTTTATAAGTACAATACAATACAAAACACTTTATTGTACACCAGAAAAAGAACATTACAAAAAAGACATATTACATGAGACGAGTACAATGGACGGCCTTATCGCTTAGAAGCGATCTCTTCCAGGCAACCTTTGGATGGAAAGAACTATATGAATATAAGAAAGGCAGGGGGTGTACAAAAGATAAAATAAACATGAATATAACAGAATATTGAAAAACATAATTCGATTAAATAAATAAATATTACAAATTACCTAACTCAACACATAAACTAGATAAACACATAAAAGAAAAGAATAATAAATAATAATAAATAAATAAATTCCGACAGGAAAAACTCCTTGACACGAGATTTAAAGACAGGTATATCAACTTACTTCAAATAAAGCTTCAAAATAACATCGGTATGGCGAATGATAAAATTAACTTCTTCGAAGAACGGTCCTTGATTGGAATTACAGAAGGAAATAACAAACATGTCTTTATCTCCGGGCCGTAAGCAGTGAATTTCTGGTGTGCACGTGATTTTGCTGCCGAATAGTGCCGGCACTTCTTTGTACTCAATTACGCCGTTAATATGCCCTATAAATAAGTGTAACATTCATGCCAAAACGCCAATGTGAATAAGAATAGGTACTTGCTTATATATAGATTGCATAATATAAAGATGAAAAAATATTTAGTAACAATTCCGCGCAAGACCTTCTCCGATAAGACGTGACGTCTTGCTTTGATAGATTTCTTTTCATTTTGTAATTGGTGTGTATTTTCTTGTACGACGCTGATTACATTTTGTTAGAACTTATCGGAGAAGGTCTTGCGCGGAATTGTTACTAAATATTTTTTCATCTTTATATTTTGCAATGGATTTCCGCAAAGTAACGCCTGAATCTATTTTTTATTATAGATTGCATGATGATGCCGAAACGTGGCCGCTAACCAACTCACGAGCTGCAACATTCATTTTGACTGGGTCAGAGAAAGTTGCATATCGGTGGTTGGGATATCGACATTGGGTCAAGTAACATAGAAAAATCGTGGATGGGTTGTCCTGGGTTTTATCCGTGGACAATTAGATATTACCAACTAGCGGTCCGCCCCAGCTTCGCACGGGTATATTCTATAGCCTATGTTCATCGCGGATAATGTAGGATTCTAATGGTGTAAGAATTTTTAAATCGGTCCAGTAGTTTCGGATCCTATTCAATTCAAACATTCAAATCTTTATTATTTATAATATTAAGTATAGATACAGCTAGTTATTTCAGTTACTTCTATAGTATTATGCCTAATGGCATATTGTTTTGGGGCAGGAAGTTGACATCCAGACTATCCTTGTTCTCCAAAAAAGCGCATTACGCGTAATTTATAAATTAAAGCCACGCAATTTGAGGAAATTATTAAAAGAAATATTTTGGCTGTATGTATAATACATCACATTTAGCTTTTTGTAAAGTGTGATGTCCACAATGTAAAATGGTATGCCGTTTATTCCATAGATGATTACATCAAAGATGTTGATGCTTCAATGCTTGTCAGATCTCGCCCAGCTCTGCACCGACAATATTTTGTAAGAAAATCAATGTTGTGCTAAGCTTTATATTAACATTGACCTGTATGCGAATCGCATTATATTTAGACTTAGATGGGCAAAATAAATATGTATTCGATACATAAGTGATATATAAATGTAGGTACTAGTTGTTTCTTTTTCATTTCTTCCACTAGGGGACAAAAACATGTGAATAGAATCAATAACACAATTTATTAATAAATAATCACTATTAATTCCAAAAGTTGTGCATAGTTTAAAATTAGACTTTTTTATGTGGTTATTTTGTAAGCCTAAAAAAGTTATTGACTTACCTCTGAATACTCAAACGCATCTCAGATTTAAGCGCGTCTCAAGTGACGAATTTATGACACATTTTCATTGAAAACTGTCAAAAAATCACGACTTAAGACGTGCTTAAATCTGAGTGGCGTTTGAGTATTCGGGCGTTAGACGAATACATGACAAGTGATATTGATAACCAGTTAGGTGGCCAATGGTGCCCCGTTGGGTTTCTTCTTCTAAGAGTCTTCTGCGATTCTGTCTGCGAGAATCGGAATGGTGTTAAAAACAAGATCCGTCAAGTGCGAGTGTAACTCGTGTTTCGAACATTTGCCAGTTATGGACAGTAAATTTTTCGACTTTTTCGAATATATATATTTCGTAAAAATAAGACCCACAAAAACAGTTTTGAAATGGTCAAAACGATACATTTGCCCCCCTAGGTCTCTTTTGAAATTTCAACATTACTATTTG
Organism: Eupithecia vulgata; assembly: GCA_946478455.1. NCBI lineage: Eukaryota > Metazoa > Arthropoda > Insecta > Lepidoptera > Geometridae > Eupithecia > Eupithecia vulgata. Next base: position 5,827,115 of record OX297862.1, on the reverse strand, counting down.
TACTGAAAATACCTATTCATTTTCATTTTTCAGTATTTTTTTCTTGAAATCAGTAATGGAGCACGAAGTTTATCATTATTTCAAATTTCAAGTTAATAGCTGCAGTAGTTACTGAGACATTCAAGAAAGAGCGGGGACGGACAGAGCGAGACCGAAACCGATCTCGAAATCCCAAAAAGGAGTCCAAAGTATTTTGTACACCTTTTTTACGTGGTATGAGTAGACAGAAGTTCTAATTCTTACCTTTATTCATCGAGACAATTTCGTAGTTGTACACTTTACCGAGGTAAATGCGATCCATGTCAAGGGTTTCCAAGTTCAACTGTAGAGCCGGGGGGAGAGAAGTCCCCTGTAGCTTTATAGGAACACGCTCGTAGACTCCGTCAATGTCCAAATACACAGTTGTGCTCAAATCTCCTAATTCTTTAGGGTGAAAAGAAATGGTTATTTCGTTCACTTTATTCGGCCACAGTTTTCCCATCTGAAATCAGTACCGCGTTTGTTACACCCTGTATGCACTAGTAGGTATACAGGCTGTAACAAAAATGAAGTACCAAACTATAAGGGGGGCTTAGCATTAAAATAAAATAATGTAAATGTAAATAATGTTGGTCAATTCACACAGCATTATCTACCCTCAAGCTATGCAGAGCTTGTATTATGGGTACTAGATAACTAATATAAATAATACAATACATTACATAGATAGATATTTTTTTATTATATATAGAAAACGACCAGAACACCCGGAACTAATACCTGCAGATCGTAGAAATATTTGTCCCAAGGCGGGAATCGAACCCGCAACCTCTTGCGTCGCAAGCGGACCTCCGCCCACCGCGCCATAGAGGTGGTCAAAGAAAACGGGAGATTGATCAAAGAACACGAGAAATTTATTTAGGTACATAATAATGTATGTTCCTATGTATCAGAATCAAACGAAGTTTGAGAGTTAATTTGCTGAGATTTTAAATCTGGTTTGATACACCGGGAAATCTATATTTATCTAAGGTTTTGTTTCTTACTGTAGGTGTTATTGAGAAGTTCATATTTTGAAACTGCAACGATTCATCGGCCACAAGAGATTGTATTTCATCGTAAAATATCCGCGTGTAGATCCTTTCATGTTCCCCACTAGCGAGTACGTCGTACTGCACCAATTTATTATTTTTCGCTGACTCAGTTTCTTTTAAACTGTAGAATAATCTTGCTAAGCTGATTTTCTCTTCAAAATCTATTGGAAAAAAGAAATTCATTTTTAGATAATAATAAATAAATTAAAAAAATAAGCTAAAGATTATACACAAAACATACAAAAATTACTAATAGGCAAAAAAGTTTAAGTATATTTATTGCAATTACATGTGGAAAAGAAGGTACATACAGAATGGGTAATAATGTAATTTGCCCTTTATGGACATGCGATGATTTATCTTTACATGATTATTATACCTACATAATAAGAAAAAATACTTTTATAAAAATTGTAGAGCATGGAATCAATTATTAATGTTATTAAAAATGGAGTACATAAGTCAATTAAATAAAATTAAAAACTATATACTTATTTGTCAAAAAAATTATCGTTCATAAATTATTTAATTGTATAATAGCTTTTATCAGATAGGATGTTCTTCAGCTTTCTCTGAAACATCGCAGTAGGCAATAGTAGAGTAAGTAAATTCAGCTTTGTGCTGCAAGGAACATGCGGGGCTGATTTTAAATCTACTCCCGTCGTCGGGTAGGCGGTCACCGAGGGGTTGGAATAGCGGGTCATAGCTTCCTTATACATCTACATAATTATTTTAAACGTACAATTAGCAACTCCATCTGCACGGTTACTTCCATATAAACATACATAGATATTCTCTTTTCCTAGATATTCTCTTCTCAATAATGTGAAAGTTTGGATGGTTGAGATGTTTGGGTTGTTGCCTCTTTACAACAAAACTACTGAACGAATCAAGGATAGACATAGAAAAGCATAATTTTAGATAGATAGATAAAACTTTATTGTACCATAAAACACAAAATACAATACAAAAGGAAATACATAGAATAAAGAAAATGCAAAGGGTGGCCTTATCGATTTGAGCGACCTCTTCCAGGCAACCTTGGGATGGACTGAACATAAGAGAACAATATAGACGGTGGCATTTGAGTAATATGAAAAAAAAGAATGACAATATACATACACTACTTACCTAATATGCATTATACTATATTTACTAATGATAAACTTACATACCTACATATAAAAAAAATCTTTTTACACGGATAACTAATACCGATGAAGCATTTTTGAATATAGGGAGTGATTTTGCACGTCTGATGTCCAGGGGAAGAGCATTCCATAGGCGGATAGCTTGTACAGTGAAGGATTTTTCATAAAAATTAGTAGAGTGAGCACGAAACTTTTAAGACGAGAGTTTCTGATGAACGCAACGAGAGAGAATGAGAGTTGAGAAGAATTGAAAGCTCTCCAATTTTCGGCTAATTTTATTCCCGGAAAAACAAGTGCAAAGCCCGCGGGTGGAAACTATTATTTTTCTATAATAAGTGTGGTAGTTAAAAAAACATACCGTGATAAACACAGGCGTTTTTCATGCACATGAAGGTTAGTAAGTGCTCTGATTTATTGACGATCTTGAATGATAGCTGACGAGCCATGGTGTTGAAGGTGTCTAGGAATCTGACGGTCTCCTTCTCCAGTTCAACGTTTGCAAGATGCGTAGTTCCCTTCAGCTGGACTTGAAGAATTTCGCCTGCAAGTATTTTGTAGATTAATTTAAATCTAAATTTATCTATTGGTATTCCTTATTCTTCTCTGATTGATGATTGTAAGAAAACCGGTTTTAGTTTTCATTTAATCCCAAAATAAAGATGTGCAAATAAACTTATTTGAAAATTACCGTTTCAAATAAGATAAATAGGTAAGTATACTTAATAACGGTTCTCTACCCTGCTTTTATATACAATACACTTTATTGTACACCAAGAAAATACAAAAAAAGAAGACAGGAAAAGATAGGAAAACAGAGTTACACAATGGGCGGCCTTATCGCTAAGAGCGATCTCTTCCAGAGGGTGGTCGATTCTACACAGTAAGCCAGCTTCTGAAGGGCTGGGGCTCTATTCCTCGGCTTACATGTATGTATCTTTAACACACTCTCTATGTCCTTGTGTTCGAAACAACTCAAAACCAAAGGATGGACACGAAGCAGTTGTACACGTATTACTTAAATATACAATACATTCGATCTTCATCTAATACTAAAATGCATATTATGTATAATATAATATAACATAATAATACATACATACAAACTTTATAAAACAGATGCAAAAAAAAAATAGCTAAAATATATAATATGTAGGTACCTAAAGATGTATTTAATGGGAATATCGCGTAAACCTTGTGTTTTTATTATTAATTACTACTCATTTAATCGCGTATGTTACAAGTTCAATTATATACCTGTTTCAAAAATAGCTTTTAATGCTCCAAAAGATTCTCCCAGCATCATCGTTTTGTATCCAATTCGCAGAACTATTTTTTCTGTTGGTTCTAAATATACATTCTTTGGATATACGGAGAAAGGGCTGAAAAATAAGAAAGTCATAATTTCAGGTTTCATGTATAATGTTTGAAAGTAAAGTAAGTAAATTTATTGCATCATACTTTTGAATGCCTACCATTGAAGTATTATAGCTAGTACTCGGTAACTCCATCCACTCTACATAATATACATAAAATTTCCTTAATTTTGTATTCTACCCTGTGTGTGTAATTGTGTAAGTCTGTCTGTGCTGTTCTTGTTGTGCCAAATAAATGTATCTTTATCTTTTTTATCTTTTATGAGACGACCTCAGTGGCGCAGCGGGCGAGAGTCTGCCTGCGACGCAAGAGGTTGCGGGTTCGATCCCCGCCTCGGAACAAATTTGTGTACGATCTGCAGAAATTTGTTCCGTTGGTCTGGGTGTTTTCTATGTATAATAAAAAATATCTATCTATGTAATGTATAATATTACGTATATCAGTTATCTAGTACCCATAACACAAGCTCTGCTTACCTTGGCGCTAGATAATGCTGTGTGAATAGTCCAGCATTATTATTATTATTATTATTATCTAATATGTAACAGTTACTAATTTTATGTTGCAGATTGCGTGTTGTCGTTTCTTTAGTTTTGCATCACACAATTGATTAGATTTATTGTAATATATTTTTCTTTGAATGCCCTGTATAAGTTACAACTAACCTTAATCGTTAAAGTTAAAATGTTGTAAACAGGCTTGCCTCGTGCGGGGGCCGCCAGTAATATGTGTGTCTATAGTAATTGGCAAATAACACATTTTGTAAATACTATTTAACGGGTATTTATCGCGTTTATTTACCTATTTTTCCCGACGTTTCGACAGGTTTACACACTGCCGTGGTCACGGGATGACATCATGAGTCATCCCGTGACCACGGCAGTGTGTAAACCTGTCGAAACGTCGGGAAAAATAGGTAAATAAACGCGATAAATACCCGTTAAATAGTATTTATAATTATGTGTTCAGATCGCGTAAGTTTAAAAACATTTAACACATTTTGTATTATTTTTTTTGTATTTGTAGTATAGTTACCAGCCTGGACAGAGCCTTGACGGTTCGACAATAGAATCGAGACGTATCATCGTCTCATTTTTGTATGTAATTTGCGTAGTTCCATATAAGCACGATAGAGGCGCTGCACTGCGAGGCGTCACGATCAGGTCTCGACACTATCGTCAAACATCGCCTGTGATTTGGATGTATGGGGTATCGTTAGAATCCTAACATTGGCTAAACTTTTATGAAAAAAAGTAAAGCATAAGTGATACTGTAAAAGGAGATCGGACCTTCTAGTCTCCAATGTAAACCCAGCCGGAATCGCTCCGTTATTGTGGACAGTTATCAATTGAGAGTTTTCAACCTTCAGTGTAGTCTTTGGGAATACTATTTCATCTGGGAAATCAAACAATGCACGAGGACCCATTCCTGCAAAGGACAGAAGGAAAATGTTAAAACCCAGGTTATGTCTTTGATATATATTTCCATGTTAAACAAAGATTGATATAATGTTTACCTTTATCTGCTAATCTAGGATATCCATGGTCTGCGGTGGTTAGATTCTACCAACCATGCACTTCTTAAATAGCAAAGACGATTTTCAACGATTTTATTTGCTAAATTTTATGAAGCAACGCTCTCTTTGTCGCTTCTGTTTTTGTGTCTAAATACTACTGTACGAAACTTGATACGGTTTTAACCGATGGGCAGAGTGATTATTGAGCAAGGCTAAACATAAACAATACATAAGTATTTTTTCATAAAACTCAAGTCGCCCAGCGAGCTATGGAGAGAGCTATGCTCGGAGTTTCTGTAAAGGATAGGATTCGCAACGAATACATCCAACAGAGAACCAAAGTTATCGACATAGCTCAAAAGATTTCCAAGCGGAAGTGACAGTGGGCTGGCCATATCTCGAGAAAAACCGACCACCGCTGGGGTAAACGTGTCCTTCAGTGGAAACGTAGTGTAGGACGCCCTCCGACCAGGTGGGATGACGTTTCGCGAAACTGCTGGCAGATGCTGGTTCCGGCAAGCTTAAGACAGGGCGCTATGGCGCTCATTAGAGGGTGCTTATGTCCAGCAGTGGAATATAGGCTGATGATGATGATGATGATTTCATATAACTTAGTACACCTGCTTACCAATGAAAGCGAGCACGTATTGATCCGTATCGGTGATAAACGTGATTTTATGTGCGTAATCCTCGTATTGAGTCGGAATGAACGTGACGGTGTAGCCCACACTCATACCAGGAGCTAACCGGGACAACAGAGTGGCCCCCACTGGCTTTACGTAGAAATACGAAGACTCCTTGTACTGGCTATTGAGATGTGTTGAACTCTGAAACAAAATTCATAAATCAGCATCGTCAGCAGTCTCTCATCTCCCGTGCGCAGCGCAATCTCAATGCGCTCATCGCCAACCAGTTTGATGTGTTTGCGGATGGCTGGGAGATGATTGAAAGAGTGTGCCTCGAGTTTTGTGAGCAGGTGTAAATGTCTTAGTTATATCTACTTTTATTATTTTTAGCTTGTATGATGGTTGTCCTGTAAAAACTATTTTTGGTTTGTGTTTTTGAAGTTTTAGCTTATTTTGTTTTTCAAGATTTTTTATTTGTTCTAATTCTATTATTTTATTCTTGTGATTTTCTTTTCTGGTTTTCATTATTTTTGTAGTTGTTTATATGATTCAATGTACTAGTCATAACGATTTAGAAATATCTGTAATGGTATGGTCTTGTTTAATAAATAAATAAATAAATTTGTAATTCAATAAACTTACCTAACCCTTAATTTTAAAATTTATAGTCTATGTTACTGCCGTATTTTAAAATTAGAAGTCTAGGCCACCACTAGCAGCTTAAGAGGCGGTCCGCCCCGGATACCAACCATGCTCCGAGGGTTGACAATCACGAAGTCATATAAAATAGTGGCTCACTTCGCTCACCGTTGATTTTGTTTTGCTTTTTATTAGCATTGCAAAATCAATACTTGAATACGTTTAATCTGGTGTCCTCATTTGTTGATAATCGCCAAAAAATCTTTAATTGTTCTTAAATCATAATCTTAGCTTGCTTGGCTTGCTAAGCATACCCGACCAAATTTCCGAAACAGGTTGCACTTATTTTGTTAGTTTCATAACAACCTTCGCAGCCACCGGAAACTATCCAAACGTTTCAGGGTTCGCTCCGCTTGCTTATATTTATATTTTCATACTCTTTTAATTTGTTTGTAACCACCGATAAAAGGAAGGAAAATTTGGGCGACTCGCTCTGCTCTGCGTTATATTTTTAACTTATTTGTAGCTGAAAAAAATCACAAAGATATTGCAGCTATCTTCGTTCGCCATCATCTTAGTCGTCTTCTGTCTTAGGTAGCCTATGACAAACGTCTTAGCCAACGTCCAAACAATGTTGCTGCTTACAGAAATGCGGAAGTTTGGATGTTTAGATGGATGGATCGTGTTTAATACTTCTTCACGCCAAAACTACTAACCGGTCAGACTGAAATTTTGCTGACAGGCCTGGAATAAAACATAGGCTACTTTAGGGATAAATGATAAAAGGGGACCCTATACTGAGCCTCCGCTGACAGAATGTGTTTTTCTCTTGAAACTTTATGACTTTATCAACAAATTAATAAATAACAAAATTAAGGGGGCTCCTTTATAGAAAAGAATTTCTTATGTACGATGATACGGAACCCTCCGTGTGCGAGTCGACTCGCTCTTGGCCGGTTTTAGTATCGCATAAATCAGTTCCCATAGGATAGAGTCACCGTAAAATGTTTCCATTGAAACGTCACGTACGAAGCCGCGGGCAGAATCTAGTATGAATATATACGGGAACGGCCACATTGCAAGTGTCTAGTTTAGTTAGCTGCCTGGTTGTAGAGGCGATGTCCAAGGTACAATCTTGCAGTGCAGCCGTAGCTTATACAGTAGGTAAAATGATTAGGTACCTCACTAATATTCGTCACAGTAAACTTAGTAACAACTTTTTCATTAGGTTTATAGTTTTGAAAGACTAGTACGCTAGGATTAAACGATAGCACTATTTTATTAGGTTTGTGGCCAGTATTAACGATGTTGTCTACTTCTATGTTCTTGAGCGCTTGCAATCTCTCCCGGGTAGTCATTTTTATCTCTTTTTCATAATCGGAGGGTGTGATCTAAGGAAGAGAGAGATGGGATTTTATTTATAATTGCTGTTAAAAGAAGCATTGAATAATAAAGAAAAATTAGTGGTAATAATGAACTAGTTCCTAATGAACAGGCTCGTGTCGTGAATAGGTCACGACACGTTTTCTAAACGGTACGGCGGCGTTCTAGCCGTATTGTTAAGAAACCGTGCGAGCTTCTATATGACACGGTAAGGTAAAGTTACCGGATGAGCCAACGGCCTTTCTAACATTTTTGAAAATGCCTATTTGCGGTCATGGAAAGCGTTCGGCGCCGGTCTGACGTAGACGGGGGGGGGCGCCGAGAAGCGACACGACTGTGTGATATGTGAACAAGCTTCCATATTGATTCATACAGCGACCACAACGCATAAACAGGAGATTTGACGCAGGAGGCTGTGGGTTCGATTCCCGCCTCGGAACAAATGTGTGTACGATCTGCAGACATTTGTTCAGGGTGTTCTGGTCGTTTTCTATGTATAATAAAAAATATCTATCTATGTATGATACGACGACCTCTGTGGCGTGGTGGGCGAGGGCCCGCCTGCGACGCAGGAGGTTGCGGGTTCGATTCCCGCCTTGAGAAAATAATGGATAGATATTTTTTATTATAGATAGATACATAGAAAACGATGTATTGTTTTAGTATTATATCAGTTATCTAGTACCCATAACACAAGCTCTGCTTAGCTTGGGGCTAGGTGATGCTGTGTGAATTGTCCAGCATTATTTATTATTTATGTATTGTATTAAGTATATCAAGTATAGCAGTTACTTAGTACCCATAACACAAGCTCTGCTTAGCTTTGGGCTAGGTCATGCTGTGTGATTTGTCCAGTAGTATTTATTTATTTTATAGGTGAAAAAAACGTGTGCGAACAAATTCCCTTACGCCTTGCTTTTTGTAACTAGCCGAAATGAAAATATTCTTATATACGGCAGCATCCACCACCTACCCAAATCATCGTTAGTTATAAAATAACAAAAAAAATAAACTTTAGTCGTAAACCTACTGCATAAAAGCACAACAATTATTAAGCTTAACTTAATGCTACGCTTATCCAGTTTTTTATCACTAGCTATTGCCCTGAAAATAAGTACTTTTGCATGACGAAGTATCAAATCAACTCAGGTACAAAAATTATTAATCTATATTACCGCTTCAAACGGTTCCAGTTTCTTTTTCGCAAGTAAATGGTAGAGTTCTGCCGTAAAATAACCATTTTTCCTAAATTGATTTAGGAATTCCATATTAATAGATTTCTTTCGACAACATTTGTTTATTTATCAGAATATGTTGATAAGGTACGTTTGACATTCGTGTTGACAAAGGAAAACAAGTTATTCTCTTCGGTTGTGTAAGTCAATGAAGTTTGACGTGCTAATAAAATCATAACTAAGGAGTATTTATTCTCGTTAGAGCTTGCAGGTAGAGTTCTAAGTCTAACCCCCGAATACTCAAACGCAACTGTTCTCGCATTGAGGTTTTTTGACAGTTCAATGCAACGTGTCAAAAATTCGTCACTTGAAACCATAGACATAGATTTTTTTTACTACGTTCTAAGCCTATGCTTGAGACGAGATTAAATCTAAGATTCGTTTAGAGTATTCGGGGCTAAAAAGGGTAACAAATGTAGAAAGGATAGACCTACATATTTGTGGCCACATATCGAAAGCAAAGTTATATTTACTTTATCAGTTACCCATACATAACACAAGCTCTGCTTAGCTTGGAGCTAGATAATGCTGCAATGCTGTGTGAATTTTCCTTAATTATTTATTATTTACTTACTAATCATCTAATAATACATCAAGAACATCACTAGCCTGAGGTTCAAAAATACACCTGTTTCCACTAAAGTACAGTAAAGCGCATCGGAAATATAAAATCAAGAGGAATCAAGCAGTACCTATAGTAGAGTGGTGTCAAAATACCGTCACATAAATGACATGGCATGTATTCGAAATTTCTTCTTTTTCTCTTTCTGTTTCACAAACCAATATTTCAATTGGTTTGTGAAACAGTGTTAGCCGATTTTAGGCCATCCTCCGAACAGAAATCTTCAATTCCCCTTCTACTAGCAAGGATGATTCTAGGTGTCCATTAGCAAAATTAAATATCTTGGTGTGCACTTAGGCGTGTCTCCAAGCCCGACGTAGAAAAGTAACTAACAGTTGCCAGTTGCTAATGCTCGCTATACGTAATAAGCACGCTAGAATTAGCCTATTAAAATGAGTTTTGCAAGGTATTTGACTTCAGCAAGAGGGCGCTCTGGCAGAGTGCGGAAATAGCATCGCATCGTAATTTTAGTAAAATCGGGGCAACGCGGCCGCTGACTGAAATAGAGCGACGGCGGCGCACGCGCTTCCCGCTGACAATACCGTCCGGATTGGACGCCTGATTAGCGGCTCCTGGTGACCAGTGGACCTCCAGGTCTTGGTCTCCTGAACCTCGCGAGTGTTGTGCTGGAACTGGAAATGTGTTACGTAATATCTTGGATCGCGCTTCCTCGTGCGCAAGATGACCTAGTGATGTTATAAGTGTTTAAGACAGTGGATATTTTAAACTGGATTGCTCTTAATCACCAGGTGAGTTTTTTTATTTCTGTTTTTAATTAATGTAAGGAATTATACGGGTGAAATATTTTGTTTTAATGAACTGAAACTGGATGTGACCTATTTAAAGGCCTTACCATATTTTCGGAATTCATACACCATTGTGATACAAAACTATACATATAAGTAATAAGATTTTTTTTATAGATTACATAAATCAACAATATGTACATGTTCGCGGCTTAGTTCCGATATTTTGGGATATGAACAGCGGAATATGGGTCGACGACGCGGCAACGCCCGTTAGTCTATCCCGGTCACAGCTGGTGCTTGCACATAATTAATAGGTAGACTAGTATGTACATATAAATACTACAAGTAAAGTAATCATTCACAATGTTTACATACTCCTATAATGCATATACATTATAGCATATGATGTAGCATACATTGATAATTAGGGATACTTAGAGAAATCTTAACATGAGAGTTTATACCTAACAAATAAAAGTAAATATTCTTTTACGAAAGATGGCGACATTATCCTGGGTAGCGTCCATTGTAGCGGTTGCAGGGAGTCGTTTGATGGGGCGGCTTACGATCGTTACTCATGGCGTCCGCGTCATTTGGGGGATGTCTGTTCAGCTGTGGACGTATACGGACTGATGATGATGATGATTATCCTGAGTGACATACCTGAGTAGCGATGCCACGGGTAGACTATAAAAAAATAAATACATAATTTCATCATTCGAAGATGCCGATGGCTGACTAATACGGAATAGTTTACAGCGGATATCTATATAAAATACTGGAGATGCCAATGGTCTAGTTTTCCAATAGGTTACTGAACTCGTAAAGTAGAGTTCGCTGTGTTGTGACGCACGTTATTGTGAAACACAGGAAATTAGTTTACTTTAGTTAGTATAATCACATAAGTACTTATCCTCTACGACACAGCACCTTCTACAATAACAATAAAACGACCAATTATAGTACACTTCTATCAATTCGAGCAACTTCTCTACGCCGTAGCCAAGTAGGGTCTACGAGGCTACCCCGTAGGGGCCTCCTGGGGTCTACGAGGCTACGCCGTAGAGAAGGTGCTTCGTCGTAGACGATTCTATGGAAATTATCACAGAGATTTCATGTACCTAAGTAGAAGTAGACTATGAATTGATAAAAGTGTATACTTTTATACTATAATTTGTCGTATTATTGTTATTGGGTGTTTGTTGAAATAATAATAATTGAAAGTACTCATTAGGTATTGAAGTTTCGTTCTGTTGGTTCCACAAATAAAATTTCACAATTGGAATCAACGCAATTTACCTTTTTGGCACTTTTTTACTTGGAAAAACATAAACTCGATATTTTCTATCACCGAAAAAGACAAACAAGCCCCATCTAATTAGCAACAGTTATTTTCATCTTAATCTCGTCTGCCAGTACTTTTAGTTTGTTTTGTTCCATGGAGTTGACATATTTTGTCGGTGTTCTTTGAAATCGAAAGGCTTGAGGAATTAAATAACATTTTCGAGACAGAAATAAAGATTAAAATCAAAAAAGTGCCTAAATTATATTAACTCCTAATCATTTTATAGAGTCATGCTGAAGGGACGAGGGCGTGACACCCGAGGGGTGACGTCCCCTCCACCAGGCCACACCACCACTCGGTCACCTGGCCTGATGTCTCCTGGACATCCCACGACGCGACCACAGGCGTCTCCTATCCCAGGCCGAACTTTACGCTCGTCTGTGTTGGCGCACTCTGGTTTACAGCAGAGAGCCTTGCCGGCGAAACCCGAACCAGACTATGAAGTGGTGGAGTTTCCTTCGGATCAGTACGTGAATGCCAAGCTGCAGCCTCCCCCGCCACCGCCACCTCGACCGCCCACAGGTAAAGTTACAATATACCCACTGCCTTGGATGTTATTTATTTACATTGGTAAGTTCGCCATGATTTGAGTTTTTGAACTTTCAAATATTTCGGCACAGTTTCATGCCATGATTATGGAATAACTGGAGACACTGCGAGTTAGTTTTTTTTTTGGCAAAATTCAAATTCACTTCTAAGTTTTCATTCATTTTTTGTATTTTGCTTCGGAACGAATATTGGAAAGCTTAAAACTCAAGTCATGGCAAACATCCTGTTATATGAGACTTTAGTGTTAATAAATAAGCATGATCTAGTTTCAAAAGTTTCATCGTAATTATTTGATAAGGAACAGAAATATAATCTGCACACTATCAGAATGGCTACCGATCTTATCTTATTTCAAAGAGGTCGCATCCCATTCTGATCGCTTTCGGTTAATCGAGCATTTTGTATTTATAGGGAGTAATAAGTACGAGTCATTTACGTATTAAGCAGATATAGATTACAGTTTGGGGAACCTGTTACCTTGCAGTTGGTAAAATCCGTCCGATAATTTAGACGAAATAAATATTTATTGTGCTTATGTATAAAAGGTCACCCATCGCAAGCGGGCGCGTCGTGCGGGCTCTGCGGCGGGGGCGGCGCGCGCGTGCGGTGCGCGGAGTGCGGCCGTCGCGCGCTCTGCGCGTCGTGCGACGACATGTACCATCGCCATCCGAAACGCAGGCATCATCAACGACAGGTAGCGTCACTTAATATCCTTCGTTCTTCTTCCGGTCTTAATTTTTAAGCCTAGTGGTACAACTTGGCTCGTTTAAAGAGAACAAACAAGCCTTAAATAATTTTTTTCAACAAAGACACAACACGTTGAATAACAATGCTAATTCGTTGACCGAAATAGAAGCCAGCATTCCAATCACCTGTGGACTCTATGAGAAGTTTGGTAAGATCTTTATAAATGGCCTAATAAGCATTTATTTAATGGTTCATTTTTCTGTTTTGCGGAAGTGGTGCGGTTTTAATGATAGACATATTGGCCGAGTCATGGCGAGGCTACACTCGTTCCAGAGACTTCTTCAGGATGAAAGATCTGACTTTAAGTACCACGTTTGTGCCCTTCAGTCATCAGGATAAAAATGAGCAATAATTAGTGGTTTAATCAAATTACGTTTTAATTCAAATAATGAAGTCAGATCTAAGAACAAAATTGATTTGCATTCTTCGATTCGTCATGCGTCTCATGCACCCGGTGTCCTATTAATTAACAATGCATGTTCATAATGTCTAATCTAATCTTCTAAGTTTTGGCACCCTACCAAATCAACATGTGAAATCTCTTGAAAAACTGTGGAAGGTACCTAGGTATTTTATCTGTTTTGTCTCGTTATGAAAATAACTGATTACTTTATAACATTAATAAAATAGATTGACCCCGATTTAATGCGACACGGAGTGTCGGAAGACCACCCACACGATGGAACCACATGACATAATAGCGGTCGCAGGGATAGATGGATAGAAAAAATAAATAAATAAAATAAAATTTTATTTTGATAACTTATAAAGTAAACATACATGTTTTGCAAAATTTACTTGTATTAGAGGACGCCTCTCTAGCCAGAAATAATAATTTAGTACACTACGTAAAAAGTAATAAATCAAAACTATGTGTAGCTAGTACAATAAAATAAAGTGAGTTAATTAGCGAAACTTTACAATATGAACAAACATTTAACAGCAATTCGTGTAATGTAAATAGAGTATTTATTTCTAAAATGAGTTAGGATGTAATTCTCCAATATTACGAGCCTCTTTAGACCATTGAACCCGCTACCTCATATAAGTCGGGTACCACAGTAGACCTTTGATTTACGTGTGTATATATAATATATACATAGAGCTCTACAATGGTTTCTATTTCTTAATATATTTAGCATCAGCCATTCAGAGATTTCTTGCATCAAAAAAGTGGTATCAAATCCTAAATGTTTATAATAATAATAAAATCATTTATTGTTCTTCTCACACAATGAACTTACATTTAAAACTAAATTAGCAAGTATAACATTAGAGCAACATTGCGCGAGACTGATGCCTGCGTTAGGTTTGTCAAAAAACCTGTGTTACAGGTCACCAGGCTCTCACTCCGTGGCATAAGTGCACTTACTTATAACATATAGGTTAACAACATTGAGCTAAGTGTACAAACAAAAACTAAAAATAAAAACAATGATTACAGAAAAAAAAGCAAAATTAAAATTATACTACATAGGAAACTTTGTTATGTTTAGATTTAGATTTTAGAAACATGATTATTAAGGCAGCATTTCCTTGTGATCTAAGGCAGTGTGAGTGTGTGCGGGGGTGTGTCTGTGTGTGTGTGTGTGTGTATGTGCGTGAGTGCGTGGATTTGATGTCTGTTTTGGTAAGATCTACTGACCCAGTCTCGAAAAAGTATGCGCAACAAGATAAGTAGAAACAATTCGGACAATGGACAGTAATAACAACAAGATGGCTAAGTATTTCACTAATTGAAAGTTATTTATGAGCCAGGACACAGCAGACTTTCAGTTTGATCGTAATTAAGGCTCTTTAGGTATTTAGTGACCCTATTTTTGGAACTGTATTTGTGCAGGGGATAGATGTTGAGAGATTTATTCAACTTATTGTAGAGAAAGTTCCCTTGGAAACAGAAGAAGTTGTGAGAGCGACGACAGTTAAAGGTTTCAGGCTGGCACACCTTACCTTTTCTGCGCTTACCTAAATTAAGTTGTGGGTCATAATTTAATTTTGAGTGTTTCAAAAGAACAGTATGCAATACGTAACGTTGTCTCACCGACAGAACATCCCAGTACTGAAATAACTCTGTAGGATAACGAAACGGGAGTCCAGCCCCCACTTTCAATATCGCACGTTGAGCTCTCTCAACCTCTATCAAGTGGGTTTTACTTGCGCCACCAAAAGAGGTTATGCAATAGTCTATTATTGACTGTCCCAAGGCCGAGTAGACCATCTTAATCACTTTTCTGTCAGCAATGTGCTTAAGGGTTTTAAAAATATATATCAGCTTACGAAGCCTTCCAGTAAGTATATCTATATGAGGTCTGAAGCTTAGGGTTTGATCAATTACGACACCTAGATATTTAATACTCTCTACTCTTAGGAGAGAAGGACAAGCACAGTTCGAGGTAGAGCCAGAACACGTGTGTGCAAGTAATTTGAGGTTAGGTGAAGGGAGTAGGTTGGCCTTATGCGCAAATGCCAAGTATTTGGTTTTCGTGATTCGTTTATTTAGTAAATTATAGATATAATATGATTGCCGAACATGTTGTGGTTAAATGTAGTTAAAGGGGGAATTCTGGACTTCTAAAAATTCCAGTTTGCCATTCCAGTTTTCCCCCTCAAGGGGATTTATCAAGGGGAATTTTTGTAATAACCCGTTAACTGCTACTAACGGGTGTTGGGTATTTCTGTGTATGATTACTAGTCATAGAAATACCCAACAATTAATGTCAAGTGAAAAAAAGTAAAGTAGTTACTTACGTATATATTCCTTAGTATAAGGAGCCCCGATTCAAAGTATAGACTTTCAATAGAGAATCAATAGGGCACACAAAAGTTGCGCTCTTTCTAGGTCTAAGAATTTGATTCCGGTGCCCCTCCCCATATCGGTAAACAGTATCTTATAAGTTTTCTGATTCTATTCATCGTAAGTTCAGTATACATACCTATTCCAAGACAGTCTCTGATCAAGCTTTACAGAAAGATATGCTGTTAGTTTAACTTTGGTAAATTTTGGTGCAAGTACACGCAGGATCGGGGTCATAACATCTAATAGAAACTGCTGTCATAACATCAAGCACAATAAAGCCATTGTCTTGCTTACGCTGCCAACTTGTATTAGTATGGATCAGTTGAGCTATCTGTATATTATTTGCAGTACAGAGTTAGCCCAATTGTTTCAATTGAAAATACTACTCGTAGTTCTTATTTGTTTTTATTTTGATTGTTATTTTCTTTGTTACTAAATAAGTTATGAATTTCCAGCAGTGACCATTTGTGGGATGTTTATGGATAGTTGACGACCTCTGTGGCGCGGTGGCCTGCCACGAAGAAGGTTGCGGGTTCGATTCCCGCCTCGGAACAAATGTGTGTACTCTGCAGACATTTGTTCAGGGTGTTCTGGTCGTTTTCTATGTATAATAAAGATAATAACACAAACTCTGCTTAGGTTGGGGCTAGATTAATACTGTGTGCTGTCCAGCATTATTTATTTATTTAGTTTAAAGGATCTCAACGATGTTTTTCCTTTTAGGCTCTATCACTATCCCAGCTCAGTGAAGACAGGCCACCCCTGCCACCAAAAGTAACAGCTCCAGTTCCGCCACCAAGAAGACATAAGGTAGAATCGGTGAAACTCCTTGAAAACAAATCACTTTCTGTTTTGAAATATTGAATAAAACAAGCGCATAGGTACTGGTAACATTATTTTTATCGGGGTTCATTTCTTTATTTCAAAACAAATAAAAATCGATAAAAACAATAAGCATATTTAAATGATAGATATGGATTAGTTCAGCTACCTGTAGATTGTTTTCAACAGTCTGCAGTTAGCTAAATTGTTTCTATTTAAAAACTTGTTTTTATTTAATTATATAAGCACATTACTGGTAATAGAATAATAGACTAATCTCTCAACTTTAGGCAAGCGCAAGTCCACTGCCGCCATCAACTCCAATGCTGGACCAACGCCGCTCTTTCGGGCACTCAACCATGCCAGGCTTGCGGGCCTCAGCATCGCCCAATATGCAACACGCCCAACCAATGCTAGTACAAACGAAGATGGTCAACCACCCGACCCACATGGTAAACCATCCGCTGGGGAATAACCAGCTGGGACACCCGATGGGGAATAACCAGATGGGGCACCAGATGGGAAGCATGCCGTTCCTTCAGACAGTGCCAAATCCACAGCCAATGCAGCCGATGCAAATGCAGAATGTTAACACGCTCGGGACGGGTCATCTTCACGCGGGCTGGAGTCGGCCGCGCGGCTCACTGCAAGGATTCAATGTGCCCCAAGTGGTAAGGACTTTGCTTTTATCATTATACTGCATAGGTTCAGGTCCTACGCAGTATAAAGAAGTAGTTAGTATAGTATATAGTGTATAATGATTTAGGTTAACTCATCTCTCTTCTTCTCTTCTCATTGTATTTTTCTCTCTTCTTTTTATGTTTTTTACCGATTTCAAGGAGGAAGTACGTATTCGGATGTATGTTTTTTACGTAGGCTCATAGATTTCTCCGTCAATTTATGGACCGAATGTGGAAATTTTTTCGCTATTGTATCGAGAATGATCCCGAATTGGTCCCATAAAAATTATCTTCCATAACTTTTGAAAATTATAAAAAATATATTGGCGCTGTGCAAACGTGTTGCCGACACGGCACACCATCACAGGGAATCGTACTTGCTGTGTTCTGTAGCGGTGGTCGGACACAGTTACCAGTCGAAACTTTAGTCCACTGAAAAAATTCGCAGCTCAGTACAATTGTAAGGAAAGTTAATGTTGCTTGTCAACTGACGACTTTTAGTTTCCGGTTCACTGACACCGAACACTTTTTGATTGTCAATAATATATAGAATATTAAATAATATATAAAATAGTATGTTTTAAGTGGTAGCAAGCAAGCTATTTGCTCCAATTTTAAACCCAAAATCTAAAATGTATATAAAAATAAATCATGATTATTTACGATCTAAATCAGTTACAATAATAAATTAAAAGATTGCTACGGCGCCGTAGAAAGCTACGCGAAGCTGCCGGTAGTAGCAGGCTACATGACAACGTAGCAAACTAGGGTTGATGAGGATTCCTCTTCCTCTTCCTCATAATGCGGAAGTTCCTCATTTTTTGCTGTTCCGCTTCCTTTTCCGCTTCTGTGTTCAGTACAATTGTAAGGAAAGTTAATGTTGCTTGTCAACTGACGACTTTTAGTTTCCGGTTCACTGACACCGAACACTTTTTGATTGTCAATAATATATAGAATATTAAATCTATAATATAAAAATGAATCGCAAAATGTGTTGGTAAGCGCATAACTCAACAACGCCTGGACCAATTTCGCTAATTCTTTCTTTGTTGTGTTTGTTATTGTCAGGAGAAAGTTCTTATGAAAGAAAAAATTAAGAAAGTTGGAAACATAAATTTCCACGGGGGCGAAGCCGCGGTTCGCAGCTAGTAATATATAAAATAGTATGTTTTAAGTGGTAGCAAGCAAGCTATTTGCTCCAATTTTAAACCCAAAATCTAAAATGTATATAAAAATAAATCATTATTATTTACGATCTAAATCAGTTACAATAATAAATTAAAAGATTGCTACGGCGCCGTAGAAAGCTACGCGAAGCTGCCGGTAGTAGCAGGCTACATGACAACGTAGCAAACTAGGGTTGATGAGGATTCCTCTTCCTCTTCCTCATAATGCGGAAGTTCCTCATTTTTTGCTGTTCCGCTTCCTTTTCCGCTTCCTCATTTTTTATGAGGAATTTATGAGGAAGTGTTTGACATCCCCGTCGCACGCGCACGCACACATCTCGAGCCAAAAGAATCATCTCCCGTCCTCCACTGGCCCGCGTGTGTGTGAGCGGTGGCGCGGCAGGACCGTCGAGTTCTGGAGTATTTGATTCTGGAGCATCCACAAGCAGATTTTTGCAATCAATGTTAGTCGATATGCTAGCTTCATCAGAGCCTTACAGTGATAACGAAGAAGAAGCCGCACCAATACATAGATTTATTCAACTGAAGTCGGTGATGGCCAATTACATTAAGGAGAAAAGATTAAATATTCAAGAATACAGCCTTTTATGGTGGAAAAAGAATCCAAGATACTTCGAACTTTACGAAGCTGTGCGCCAATATCTATCAGCCCCTCCTTCAAGTGTCGCTAGCGAGCGTCTCTTCAGCGGTGCTGGATTAATTTACGACCAGTTACGAAACCGTTTATCTGGAGAAACTGCTGCAAAGCTGTTATTCATAAAATATAACCTCCCTATTATTGATTTGCAGCAGTTTCTCTGGATAAACAGTTTCATAACTTTATCTTATCTGTGTGACTGTATCTGTTTGAATATGAATACAATGAATGATGATAAGCCCGTACACATTGTTTGATTGAAAAACTCCTAACTATTTTCCAAACTATTTCCAAACTATTTTCTTCTTATGACTACTCTTCCTCATCCGCTTCCTCTTCCTCATCCGCTTCCTCAATAATATTTCTAAAACTTCCACATCCGCATCCTCTTTCTCATAACCACTTCCTCATCAACCCTATAGCAAACTATATACGCTGTAGCAAGCTAGCTACGCCGTAGCAAGCAAGCTACGTCGTAGCAAGGGTCACTAAACCACCGCACTGTAGCAAACTATTAGCTACGCCGCCGCCATAGCAAGCTTACTTACCGTAATCGCCTATCCTGCTACGCCGTAGCTAGCTTGCTAAGGCGTAGCAAGCAAGCTACGCCGTAGCAGGATAGGGTGGCTATTTGATACGCCCTAGCAAGCTTAATATACAGTAGCCACGTAGCTTGCTACACCGTAGCTATCTTGCGTATTTTCTGCTTCGCACGTATTGTTTTTTTTGAATAACATCTTTGGAATAACATTTATGGTAGTGAAAATATACTCGCTAAAAAATTTTACGTGTCTATGACCTACCTATCGTTTTGTAAGTACGTTTTTATCACAGCCAGAGCCATGGGAGAGTCCAGAAGGCGTTCCGCCTGCTATAGGGCATCCGCAGTGGGGCCGGCCCATGCGCCGTGGCGGGTCCACTCTCGAGCTCGGTGGAGCCCACGCAGGTCTGTATTCTTTCTCGAAATAATTTCAGCAGGAGCCATGGAAGAGTATTACATTTTTGTCCACTAGCGGAAGAAGTGAAAAAGAAACACCCATTTGGGGAACATAGCCTAGCTTCCGGTACCTACCTACAGACATTTTCATAGAGAAAATATCGTCTAAATTTAAAATATAGCATTGGTAGCCGACTTTTTCTGCGATTGAATAATTTTTTTATTGTATCTAGGTTGCCCGGGCTGCGTACACTGCGCAGGCCCCGGCTGGCGATACGGCAGCTGCGCGGCCCTGGACCAGCCCTGGGGCGCACCGCCAGGCTGGCCGATGCAACAGTACTGCCCTCAGCCCCCTCATGGACACTTCCAGATGCACTCGCCGCAAACACCGCAACCTTATCGCAGAGGTACTTTTAAACAAAGAAACAAAACACTCTCCGTCACTCCTTTAAAAATCGCTGTTTTCATTTCGAACTTGAAGGTATCGCAACATTATTATGGTTACTATGGTAAAAAAAAATATGGTGACAACAAAGAATTTTAGGTACTGTCTACGGCCGTTGTACGTGCTTACCATGTCCCAGGATGGATGATATCAATTTCTTTTGTGATTTCCACAGCTGACAGCCGTGCCATGTCACGCACAGCGTCCCGCGCCGGCTCGCGTGCCGCCTCCCCAGCGATGAGCGTACGCTCTCGAGCGTCCCGTCGCACCAAGCATCGCTCTCCCTCCCCTGCATTGCCGTCCAGCGACGCCGATTCTGAAAGTGAGAGTGAGACGGAAACAGCGCCAAAGCGGAACGAACCAGGTCAAGATCATCCGAGCTCTCGATCCGAGCGTAGAGACTCTAGAACCGAACGTCCGTATTCAAGAACGGAGAGACCAAGTTCAAGATCCGAAAGACCATGCACACCACCCGAAATATTAGAAGAGGGAAGCCTCGGTCCCGTGCCGCCGCCGCCGTCCGCCCCTTGGCAATGCGAGCACTGCACTTACGTGAACGAACCGGGCGTTCGCGTCTGTGTTATATGCTGTCGCACGCCCACTGCTGCTCCGAAGGTGGTCGCTGAAGTGGCCATTAGTGTGGAGAGGCTTAAGGTTGCTAGTAGATCGGCTTCACCTGTTCCGGAGAGGGTTGAACCACGGCGCGTTGAACCAGGTAAATTAAACAGCGAGTCGTTGTTTGATCGCTTCTCTAAAAGGTTTTTATCATAATCTTTCCTTTTGCAGTTCCAGATAGAACCCAGCTGAAGCCAAAGAAAGAAAAGACTTCAACCGGCTGCGGGCCATCACCACCGCGTGAAAATACCACAAAAAAGTTATCTCAAAGGCTGGTCACACCGACCCGCGACCAAAATGGAGGAAACACTGAGCGGAAAAACCGTCATGACATGGCCGTTGGGCCATCTCCTCCGAAAGAAACTCGAACCAATTCTATGGCTATTGGGACTTCGCCCCTTAGAGAATCTCAATCCACCCGTAGGAGTCCATCTGTAGATCAACGAGGGACATTAAGACCTAACAATACTCAGCAAAAAGAACGCCACAGCGTCTCAGTCGGTCCATCACCACCAAGAGAAAACTTTAAACAAGAACCAATTGTCACCGGTCAAAAAAAGTTCGTTGGGACGTCGCCCTCGCGCGACGTCCGACCCGAAAGCCGTTCTTCTTCAATAGCTGGAAAAACTAATACATCTAATACCGGAACTTCACCCCCACCGCAAAGTATATCGACGCAGGTAAACAAACATTACTTCATTACGGATGTAAGCGGGTTAACTATACTGCGATGTAACCTTATTTGTGTTGGAAGAACACCAACGTTTCATGGCTTAACGAGGGACTTCTTTAGGTTGTTCTTCTTTCTTTGGTGTTCCTCCAAAACAAATAAGGTTAGTAGTTAACCCGCTCATATCCGTAATGAATTCTTCAAACTACGATATTTTTTATGTGGTTTTTATAGTAAAACATTACTTCTTTATATACCTACCTATTATTATAACTCTACTATTTGTGACTGCATGTTAATTAATATAAATAAACTTTTGTGCGCTCGAAAGAGTAGTTTGTGTAGACCGAAAACTATATTTAAGACCTGATGTATTTTTACGACAATCACAATAAATACTAAATGGTTTCAAACCAGGTAGGTTTGAAACCATTTAACTTACTTAGGTCACGAAAGACTAAAGTCATAACCTTAACTGAGATTGATCATAAAGTTGTGTACCTTTCGAAGCCATTAGATAACATAAAGGTTCCAAAGCTAAGTAATTCACTTACTTACCGACCTCATAACTTACCTATTTAGATACGAGTTTACTAAAAAAGCAGTCCACAGCTTTTAGACTACATCAGTTGTAAGAATTATTTTCTGAACATGAAAAGTGACGGTTTGAGGTTTCCTTGGATAATAAATTCTTCTGATTTATAGACATACGAAGACCCGAGTACATTAGAGCGCGCTCCGTCCGCCGCCCGCTCGCGGCCGCGGCGCAGGTTCCGCGACGAAAGACGCGAGCGGTCGCATAGTCGACATTCGCTCTCCAGCGACACTAGGGTAAGATATCTTAAGGTTTCAATAATCTGAGTCGGAGGTAACGCCAATGATATTTATCCACGAGATCTCAATGCTGATGCAGCCTTTCTTTTCCAAAATGCCAACCCAGCTGATGACTCACTAAGCTATGAAAATAAAAAGTACTTATTGGTAAAGTTGGACGCATCCACGAGTTTAAGAGCACGTCTTTGGTGGAAAGGAATTCTAACCGATTAGGTACCTACCTATACCTACTTCAGAAGTCCTTTAGATACCTAGAAATGGCTGTAATGGCAGATTTTGGTGAAGCATTTTAAGTAACCCATACGGATTAATTCTTATGAATAAACAAATATGAATAGTAGTTTTTACCCGCACCTTCGTTTGCGTCATTTCTATGATAACGTTCAAAGGTTATAAATATGAAAAAAAGCAAAATTGGAGCCCAATCCCTTCAGTTGCTTTGGCGTGAGGAGGTAACAAAAATCCTTCCATCCAAATTTTCGCACTGTGATAGTTTATTGCTATGAAATGTATAGATAGATTATGGTATTATGATATAGATAGCTGGCAGATGCTGGATGCGGCAAGCTGAAGACAGGGCGCTATGGCGCTCATTAGGAAAGGCCTATGTCCAGCTGTGGACTGATCTAGGCTGATGATGATGATGATAAATAAATACAAATAAAAATAATGCTGACCAATTCACACAGCATTATTTAGCCCCAAGCTAAGCAGAGCTTGTGTTATGGTACTAGATAACTGATATACATAATACATTACATAGGTAGATATTTTTTATTAGGTATACATAGAAAACGACCAGAACACCCGGAACCTGTAGATTGTACAAATATATGTCCCAAGGCGGGAATCGAAACCTCCTTCGTCGCAGGCGGACCTTCGCCCACCGCGCCACAACAGAGGTCGTCAAAGATGATGATAATGATATAGATAATTATAAATTTTTAAGGAGAGCGACAGAAGCGTCCGTACAACCGGCGGCGCGTGGGAGTGGCGAGAGCGAGACAGCAGCCCAAGCGTGGGCGAGTGGGCAGGCAAGCTGGCGCGGCGAGCCTCGCACCTCGACCTCCGCAGGCGAGACAACCGGCATCCGCGACGCACCAGCCTCTACGGCTCTGAGGTTACTCTTGAACAATTTTCAATTATTTTACATCGTTTTATAGATAACAGAAAAAAGTTACTTAGATTATAACCACTCCAGATTTGCGTACGACCACCAGCAATCACAAAAACCTGAAGAAAACAAAACGGACTTAATGTTGGATATCCTTATTTTTACTAAAGTACCTATACCAAAATAGGCCAACCATGATGTTGACTTTCATTGATATTACCTACCTATAGAGTGCTATAGATCACTTATTGGACCAATCAAACCCATTTTGCACGCCTTGACGAGGCCGAATGTATAAGGGCATTTTTTTTTAAAAACGTCCATTAAGATTTTTATGTGTCCCACAAGTTCATTAATAATTTTCATAGAAATTTGTCTATTTTTAGATAGTAACAATTTTTTATTTAAGTCTGTAGTTTTATTTGCGATAAAAAAAGAGTTTTTTATGACTATTTTATTATAAAAATTGAAAAATAAGACTAAAACTAGCTTTCAATACCCCTTTTATAAGTTTGTCCTACAGTGTTATACTGACTTTTGAGTTTAGTTTATTTTTTAACTTGGTTTGGATGAAGGCCAAAACTAGATTATTTATGTTTAAATATGTGAAGGCCATCATAATTAGATGTAAAATGCGGTACTTCTAATACAAAATAATAACTTTTTATCAATTATATTGTGTCCCATGATTTTGGACATGAGTGGAATTCTATTTTGTAACTGTAATATCGCCGTATTATTTTAAAAGAAATACTATGTGGTCACATTATTTTTATTCCTGGCAACATTACTCATCGATTCCACCACTTTGAATTGGTTATCAAAGAGCGTCCTGTCACTAATTCGTGTCTGAACTCGCAGTGCGTTACCGCGGTGATTTCTTCTTCAGTTTTGTAACTGCGATTTAAGCTGGTAATTTTGTGTTTTTGCAAAGTAAAACTAACGAAATGATTACTGTATTATTGTATTAAATGAATTAATGAGTCACCTGTGGCCTCAACTGTTTTAAATTAAAAAGACACGGAATTTTAGATCGGGTACCATGGGAACGTTACTTCCATTTTGTTTGGTTACGTATATGTGGAATGATAAAGTTACAAAATGGAAATACAAAGGCAAGTTTACACAGTCATTGTTGACAAAGCTTCAAAGGGTTCTAGCGTTTTAAATCTTGGTTTGAAATTGATTAAGCCCCACTTGCACAACAATATTTAAAAGTCTAATTTTGATTAACTTTGACGTATTTGTATGGTTTGACAACTCACTAATCAAAATTTAGAAAGTTAATTATCGTTGTGCAAGCTGCACTTAATATTGAATGGTTTATATATGCTTACATAACCTTTAGCTTAGGGCACGGGCATGATTATATTTTATTTTAAAGTTGTGTGTGGTCTTCTCTTTTGTGCATTTTTTGATAATTTAATGTGTGTATGATATGTAAAAATAAAGTTTGCGTACAATGCACTGGACCGACAGGTTTCGATTACATTTATGTAATAAATGTCTAGAATAATAATAGTACCTAAGTAGATTGTCAGGAGAAAATTTTCGACCATTGTAAACCAAGCTTTATGTTTTCCATTTTGTAACTGTTCCTTTATATTTTGTAACTGTCTCATGTTTTAAGTATGAAAATATATTTTTTTCGGTTCCATTAAAGGGCACTTGCTAATTATTTTTGTGTTTTTCTTGTAGTATTAATAGGATCTATTTGATAAAAAAAAATGCGGTCACTAAGACTGTTTTACCATACATAAAACATAACATTTTCATAGCAAAGTTACCCAAAGGTAACAAAGTGGATATGTTCTTGTTAAAATACAAATAATTATTGCTTATCTTCATTCCAGGGTTTTACTTTTTATTCAATCTCATATTTATAAAGGAATTAAACACATTAAATTAGTTGTGGATTACTGTGGTATTATTTTATATGACTTTAAAAAAAGTTACAAAAAGGAAACCTGAACAACTTTCTGATCTGAAAAAAGTTAAAAATCCTTTTAAAATGCTAATTAATCGTTATTTTGCCGCTATTGTAAACATCTCTGAGGAATGGCGAATCATTTTAAATAAGTTAGATAATCTTAAAATGATATTTATTTATTTCACTCCATTTTGTAACCGGGACAAATTTCTACGAAAATGCCCATAAGACAAGCTATAACCATAAGATCTTTTGTATAGCTACCGTCCTGCAAAATAAACAAGCTAGAAACATTATTTTGAAAATGACGGTAAGCATTAATATAAAAGTAGCGCATTCGCTGCCTCTGGGTACCTAGTTAATGTTTACCTACTCTATGCTCTCTGGTTTACTTTTGCTCGAGCCCATAGACCTAGATTTTTTTCACTATGCTCGAGCCAATGAGTATACAACGCTCAACGGTCAACACCTCGGTATAGTACCTACACTGTTCCCGAATTGCATTAGTTTTTTTTTTTTTTTTAACCATTGTAACATGTAAAATAATTCTACTTTTTTCAAACTATTTCAAAATATATGAAATATACAGAAATTCAATTCTGATGTTATTAAATTGTTTTGCTGTAACATTTGTTGTCAATTAAAGCAACAGCTAAATATAGATACATGATACTATTCCGAAAAACACAGTCCTCTGACAACGTCCTATTAACGTCCAACACAAGGATTATTTGGGTCGGTCTTGGACTATTTGAAACACAATTTGACTACATTGGATATTTGCCTTAGAGCTTAAAGTGACTACTACGATATGGGTCGAGAACTCAAATCTCCTAAGACACAAATTGTTTAGAGCATGTTTTTCCTAGCATAGTGACATGAACCCAATCTGTCGGGACAAACAGGTATAAAATTTATTTTCCTATCATTTAACGTTTATCTGTATTTTACATTGGCTACTGACTTATAGTACGTAGTAGTATATTATAGCTACTTTCACCTTATCAGGGTCCATCCCCCGAGCCGCCGAGCGGGCGCGCCATATCCATGGAAGTGCTGTCAGGCCGCAACGCCGAGAGAGGGCTCGAGCTGGCGAGATTGCTGGCCGAGGCAGAGCGGCTAGGATACTCTGCTGCTGAGGTATGCTTCTGAAGCTTTGCATACCTTTTATAGTTTGCACCGCCGCTGTCGCGTTTTACCTTAGCAATGTAGTCAGCAATGGTTTTTAGGTAGGTATTATGTCATTCTTGTATAAATATAAATGTCCTCTATCCAAACTGGAGGCTTGTGGTTGACGTGGTTGTGCCGTAATAGGTAGGTATTACTTAGCGATTGGTTGGTTTCGATACCGTAGCACCTAACTATGAATAGCATAGTTACCTATCTATTAGTTGTTTTGGCTTGTGAATCTCTGTGGGTGTCTCTCTTCAAGACGAAGCTGTCTTCTAGACCTTCATGTACATCCTCGGCCACATTGTCACATAGTCACTTACCATCAATCAAGTGAGATAGTGGTCAAGGTGAAGTAAAGGTCTAATGACTATAAAAAAACAATCTAATAACATTATAAAAATATTCCAGGTGCAAGTAGCTCTATCTCAGTCCCCCGGAGCACCCCTCGCGTGGCTGCGGTCGCGCTGGGCGGGACTGGTGGGCGCGGTGCAGGGCGCGGCGGCGCGGCTGGCGCCCGGGCTGGCGCTGACGGAAGCGGAGGCGCGCGCGGCGCTCGCCAGGCATCGCGGCTCGGTGTGGCCGGCGGTCACTGACTGCGTCGATAACATACGAGCGGTGAGCTAATGACACCAGGTCGCCGATGACCGAGCTTCGACCGAGGCTGAGGCGTGGTATTAAACAACGCACCAGCTTTGGTTGTATGACCCTTAACTACGATTAACTATTCTGATCTCAGAATATACGATTCCGATGGCTGAGAATTTTCAATTCACATGGGTTATTGAACTGTTTTATTTTTAGGTAGGTAATGTTGTTATGCCGGCTACATACGCTACGGTTCACCAGAGAGGTCTGTCTACCTGTGCATGTATGCCTGCGCATGTGGGAAAAGGCCTGCGCAGGTTTTTGGACCTGCGCTGGCGACCGGCGCAAAATCGATAATCAACTCTTTCGACTGACACCATACTGCTCCGGTACACCGCAACGTCCACATATTATTATACGCTACCGACTCTCACGTGCAAACCTGCACAGTAACCTCTCCAGTAGACCCGTAGTGTGTATGGCTTACATAATATATATTTATTTATTTTTTATAACTTTTCTTTTTAGTACCTAAATAAGGGCACGGTAAGGGGTTCGTTTTCGTAGGTGTTTAGTTTTTGTTGTCAACTGTTTTAATAGTTGTCTGTGGTAATGGTGGTAATTTTGTCCGCAGAACGACACGAACCGCGTGAGCAGCATCGGTCGTGTCCGCGGACGCGTGTGGGGCGCGGGCGCCGGCGCCGAGGCCGAGGCGGCTCCCCGCGCGCGCGGTAATGCTTCTACCACCCGCTTCTCTTAGCGCCGCCTTCATCGTCCATAACTGTCGCTTTACGTTTCAGAAGATAGCTCGGATGAGTTCGATGCTCCGCCGTACGATGATTGGTATGGGGAGCCGGATGCGGGGTTTGAGGTAGCGAGCGAGGTGGACTTGTGGGCGGTGCCGCCAGACCCCAATCCGCAAGCAGTGCTAGCCCCGCAGGCTCCGCTAGCCTCACTAGGCCCGTTAGACTCACTAGCTCTGCAGGCCCCGCTAGCCCCGCCTGCGATAGACTCCGAAGTGGCTCAGAAGCTCCGCTCGCTTCTCCTCCAAGCCGGCATACCGTCCATCGACGAAAACCTTCTCCTCAAAGGGCTACTATCTCAGAAACCTCCCAAGACAGACGACCTTACTAAATCTACCTCAGAATTCATCCAGTCAGAAAATGATTTCATAGATGCTTATAACGCTTTGACTAGAGCGAGTCCGCTACCTAACATTAGCAAACTTAGTAAGAGCAAAATTGAGGCGATCAGTACAGAATCTACGCCTTTAGATATCAAAAAGGACGATGAAAATCATCAGTTGAATGGCGGGAAAACGAATATCATCAATAATACATCACATAATCACCACAAACCTAAAACTCATCACAGACCAATAAATAGCCAGGACGCTATTCTTATTAATACAAACGAATTGAATGAAAAAGTTCAACGACCAATTACCACTAAGGAAAGTGAAATAAATTCATCAAGTAGTAAAATAATTCATGTCACCACAGATGGCAAATCAGTCTCCCGAGTTGATGTTAGACTAAATAACGAAATCGATGATCCAGCGAATATTCAATCAACAAGACTTTTTGAAGAAAAGTCAAATAACCTCAATGAAATCGTAGATAATACACAAAAGCTTATTCAACAAATGAAGGAGGAAATAAATTCTGACATACATTCTCTTGATGATGGACATTCTCAAACATCACGAAGTGATCATGATTCCACTTCTCATGATGAACAGGAATCAAGTTACAGCGAATCAGAAGAAGAATCAAATAACACTAGTATGTCGTCGGATGAAAAAGAAATGAGTAGCAGCGAAGATGATCACGATAATAATGTTGAGGTTACTAGAAACGAAACAGCATTTAAAAATAGAACTAGCTCAGAAGATAATGAACAATTTGAAGAAGCATTAGATAATCTGGATAATCAAATTGAAGATGTGAAACACGCTAATATAGAAATTTTAGATTCCATAGCTAGAAGTTTACAAGAAGAACACACAATATCTGTAGAAGTAAATGAGGTCATGAACCATCATAAAGAAATTAACAGAACTGAAGAGAACAATGAAACTGAAGATACTGCAAGCTATGAAAATCAAAGTATATCAACAGTAGTAAAAGCACCTAGAGAAAGGAATTTCAGAAGAGAAGATGCCAACAATAATATATTTGTAAAGATTAATTCATTTGAAGAAATTTACGAAGAACTGAACACTTCGAACTCGAATAAAAAGCTGCTACTAGAAAAAAGTGGTCCAAGTAACATACAACCGAAAATTAATATTGATAATGTTCTTACCGAACCCAAAATTCTTTCCTCTAAATATTCGATCACTGAATCAGTCTTTAAAGTAGTGAGTCCAACAAGAGTAATCATATTGGATTTAAAAGAGCCTACGTACAATGCTATCTTAGAAAATACGAAAATTGATAATGACATAGCTGTTGAGAGCGCATCAGAGGTTATTTATGAGGGTGTACTCTTAGTTGAAAACAATGAAAATGGAATTCCTACTGTAGCTGACGACAATGACACTCGCCGGATTCTTGACATAGCACCTGTAAATCAAGTTGAAAACATCAATATCAGCTCATTAGAAATGGTACATAATACAAAAGATGTTGCGGTAACTGAATCTGTTAGTACCTTCGTTG
The DNA here is from genome assembly GCA_946478455.1 of Eupithecia vulgata. Taxonomy (NCBI): domain Eukaryota; kingdom Metazoa; phylum Arthropoda; class Insecta; order Lepidoptera; family Geometridae; genus Eupithecia; species Eupithecia vulgata. The sequence goes on along the minus strand of OX297862.1, from coordinate 5,797,017 downwards.
TTACTTCTCCGATTTCTAATCCAGCTGAAATAGAAATTGCACAAGAGCCAGATGAAGAAATAGACAAAAGCTCTACGGAAACCCATAAAAACGCCAGCAAAGATGTTCAGCCAAATCAAAATGGAATAATTAAACAAAGCTCACCTGAGAAGATAGCTCATCCATCAAGTGGAGTCCATGGTAACAAAAGTTCTATAGTAAAATCAAACATACCTAAACCAGTTAAAGCATCAATGAACAATAAGACAAAGAATGACAAAACAACTCCTAAGTTGTTGATTTCGAAGGTTCCGATACGTAGAGGCTCATTGAAGCAGTACCACGCCCCCGCTCCTCCAAAATCTCACTTCGGTAATGTACAAAGCGGTCACGTTAAACAACTGCAATCAAAAGTATTTAATTCAAATGAGTTCAAACTTGTTAAACTAATAACAGATGAAGCCAAACCGTCTACAAGCACTGGATCGCTAGCAAAGAAAAACCCAGCACCGCAACCGCCTAAGAAAATAGACCAGAAACAACAATCGCCAAAGACATCCCCACCTCGAGAGAAAACCAGTTTCTTTCGCGAGACTTGTCGTACTGAAGATGAATGGACTGAGAGCGACTCTGACGAGTCCCAGACCATCCGACAGGTTTCCGTCGAAGAAGTTAAACCACTATCTCCTCCACCACCCATCACCCTACGACGTGTTTCCGGAAACTTAATTGATCTAGCCAGAATACATCTTCCAGAAGGATCACCTGAGGTAACACACTTTTCCTGCTTCTCTTGATCTATTCTCGTCTTTGGTTGAAATAATAACTTACGTTTATTTGTGTTTACAGAGACAAGCGCGAATGCTCCTCGCTGAAGGAGCCACAGAGACTTGGGAGCAGGCTCATTTAGCTGTAGAATTGGTATCCCGCGGAACGGAGCTTTCTGCCGCATTATTAGCTGCACTCGAGTGTACTGACTTGCCAGCTGCGCTAGTTTACCTGAACCAAGACTGCGAGCTCTGCGCGTCGCGACTACCAGAACATGAAGTTAGTATTTGGGGCCATTGACCTTTGAAGGCATCAATATCACTAGAGAAATTCAAATGTCAATTTATATTATTTTAGATGGTGTCGATGTTACGCTGCACTCACCGCTGTTGTCGGGAGTGTGCTCACCTTTACTTCACAGTGCAGATAACGGAGCGGAGCATCGCTGATTGCGTCTGCCCCTTCTGCAAGATGCCAGAACTCGAGAGCATATCTGAAGACGCTTGGTTGGAATATTTCGCGCATTTAGACATACAGCTCAAAACGCTGCTGGAAACTGATATTCACGAACTGTTTCAGAGAAAGGTATTACTAAAAGGCTTTAAAATCCACATGCTTTAAAAATTTTAATTTTTGTCACGAATTTATTAACAATTCGAGTAAATATTTTTGATAATCAGAGGGAAAATGCTTTCAGTTGAGAGACCGAACGCTGGCTATGGATCCCAATTTCAAGTGGTGTATGGAATGTTCATCTGGGTTTTTCGTGCATCCGAAACAAAAGAAACTTCGCTGTCCGGAATGTAGATCAGTGACATGCGCTTCTTGTAGAAAAACCGTAAGTTAGTCTAAACGAGTTCTTGGATTGTACGGTTACCTACTACCCTATTTCATAAAATATTTTTTGCAGTGGAATTCGAACCACGACGGGTTAAGCTGTGAGCAGTACACAGCCTGGTTGGCAGACAATGATCCAGAGATCTCAGTGGCTGCTGTGCAGCAACACTTACGCGAAAACGGACTGGAGTGCCCGCGGTGTCGATTCAAATACTCTCTGTCCAGGTATGGTTTCTTACATATTTTTACTACCACATTTAATCCGGCAAAAATTTATGTAATTTTTTGTTTTTTAACATCCCGAGATAGCGAAGAACTCTAGATAGAGTCAGTCATCATATTGGATAGAATAGACTGCGGAGCTAGCGAGGAATTATGGGCGAAAATTCAAAATTATTTGTATCGCTCGACGAGTCAAAAACCAACCTTATCCTACCAATTGACTTGAACTGTACAGACAGAGCCCCATTAGGTAAAGGTAAATAAAATGTAATAAACTACCAACAATCCTTAAGGGCCTATACTATCTCAAATCAACTTGAGGATTTTTTTTGTTATAGTGATTACCTACCTGAATCGAACCCGCGCCCCACGAAACTTTTCTACGATAGATGACAAACACTCAGTCAAACAACTTATGGAGAAATACAAGGAATATGGCAATGGCAATATATGTGTTACACAGCTTTTGTCGATTACAACAAACCATTGGAATCACTGCTCCACAAATCCATATTTGCAGCCCTTAGGATCAAACATAAGTTTTTTGTTTACTTACCTATCTATATTATTAATTTCTTTTTTCAGGGGTGGTTGCATGCACTTCACATGCACTCAATGCAAGTACGAATTCTGCTACGGCTGTGGTAAGCCATTCACGATGGGGGCTCGCTGTGGCCTCAGCGACTACTGCGCCAAGCTCGGCCTCCACGCCCATCATCCGAGAAACTGCCTTTTCTATTTACGAGACAAGGAGCCTCATGAATTACAGACATTGCTACAGGTAAATAACGGCATCTTAGTTTAGTTTGTTTCATATATGCATTCACGGACAAATTGGCGGGTGGTGCATCAGAAACATTGCATCTTGCTTATGTTGCCAGCTCGATTACCCTGTCTACCAATAATCATTAACATCACAAGTTTGGGAAGGCAGGCAGGTTTAGGATCAGAGACTGTATATCTATAGTTAATCTGTAAGAGTAGATGATAAGTACCTGTGCCTATGTACCCAAATAAATGAAGCCTACCTTCCCAATCAGTCAATCAATCAAAAATGCTTTATTTCCCTAGATACAAAAATTTTCACTTACAATTAGGAAGGTATGTAACTAATTAACTACCTATGCCTACTCCGTCGGACGTAGTAGGTAAGCATAATGCTATTTGAGACAAAAAGGCACGTATTATGAAAGCTTACTCAGTCATTAATCATGTATGTCATTATAGAAAAGCGTTACAAGCACAGATTGATGACCGACCAAGCTTTCATAACCTCATAGTAAATATTATAAGTCTGTGTTAGTTAGGTACCTACCTAAGTATTTGAATTGTTCGTCAGATGAACAACGTGACATACGAAACGGAAGCGGCAGAGGGTGGTAACCAGCGTTGCCCGATTCCGCTCCAACGAGAGACTCCCACCGGCCTCGTTGACGGCATCTGTGGGAGTGACGTGCCGGCCAAACATGCTGGACTTTGCAAGTAAGATTTCACATCAGTTTATATTTTTATCTCGGCCACAGTTTAACTTGTTGTTCCTGAGCATCCATCATCACTATTTTATCACGTTTCAGCGCAACGCATGGGCTTGTGTTGTAGGTACCTACCTATTTTCCATGATTCTTTGCTATTTTCATTTCCCTCCAACTAGAGCAGTTCTACCTTCCTTCTTTCATGCTTGTTGCCCTCAATTCCTTCATTTATGCGCAAAAATGCGTGAATATAAACATTCCGCACGAGATTAGAGTGGAAGACAGGTCCGTAGGGCGGCGGTGAGCGGGCGCTGTGTTGCAGGAACCATTACCTGGAGTACCTGACGCGGCTGGTGCGGTCCTGTGCCGCGGATCCGCTGCCGATCCTCGCTGTGGACGACTTGGAGACGCTCGTGAAGCGCGCCGGCCTGCGCCCCCCGCCGCGGCCCTACGGCTCGCTTGAAGGCCTCTACCGCCGCGCGCTCATCGAGGTAAAACTTTATCATGTTTTCCAGGTCGCATTATGTGGAATACCTGGCGTTTCTGGCGCGGCCGCTCGACCCTATCCCCATAATGGAGGTCAGCGAGCTGGTGGCAGAGCTGCGGAGGCGCGCACTGCCGCTGCCGGAGCGCGGGCCCTGGGACACTGACCCCATCTATGCAGGGATGTGTGCCGAGGTACTTCACTCCACCCGTGGCATAAGCCCCTTTTGAAATGCGCTAGGCAAGGCACAGTCACTGTGATATGTAGAATGTATGAGCCTTTAACACTTCTGCTCAGAACAGGGAAACAAAGCTACGCCACGCACATTGAGCATCGTGGGCATTTTAACAGGAGAATTGTTAATAATTTGCAGTTTTAACTATCTTAGAGAACATTACATCTGTGATTACTTGGTACTTACAAGAGCGACCGTGCCTTGCCGTGTGCATGTGAAAAGGCACTCAGTAGGTATACTTAACTAAGTACAACATGACAGAATAATACTTATGATAAGATGGGCATTAGTTACGATAATTGTTTCTAATAACTATGGCAGACATTCATTAATTTAATTTTCCACACTTTTTTCTGATTTTTTACTTTATAAGACCAACAAGACAGACAGGCAACTACAAACGTACCTATCAAACGTTAAAAATATATGAATAAATAAACATAAGACATTTTGTGTTTCAGATTGTCAAAGAAAAAATTCCTTTGGACTAACAATCAGCTCGGCCCGGAAATAACGTGCTAATCTATCGTCGAGATACCTAAAAAAATTATTCAATAGACGGTCCGTGTTATGAAAGTTTGCTCAGTCATCAAACTATGCTTGAGTAACGCTTTTCTATAGCATAAACCCATAACCCCCACTCAAAAATATATATAGACTGAGCAAGCTTTCATAATACTATGAGTATTGAATGAGGTGGCCTAACGAAAATTCATTAACTACTTTCTTTCATAAATACTGAGTGTGACTTGTTTACCTACAGTACATGGTTTGTACAATTACTACTTAACATTTTAAGCTATAACATTATTTAAGTAATTAGGTACCTTAAGTATAAGTAGTAATCATTATAAATAATAAATCAAGTACTATTGAAAATGGAAGTTTTATTTTGTACTTATTCTATTTATTACTACATTACATAATATTACATTTCCGCCACTAGATTTTTGTATATTTTTATAAATTACTAGCGGTCCGCCCCAGCTTCGCACGGGTATTTTCTATAGCCTATGTTACTCAGTGATAATGTAGTTTTCTAACGACAAAAGATTTTTTTGAAATCGGTCCACTAGTTTTTAAGTTTATTCATTAATTACATACAAAAATCCAAATTTTTCCTCTTCATAATATTAATGTTGATATAGTGGAGAAGAGTTTTAAAGCCTATTTAATATATAGGTATAATATTTAATCAATATTTCTCAGGTTATAAAACTGCTGGGTGGTTTTAGAATTTCACAGCTGGCTTTGATTAATAAATTGTCCAGCGTTATTTATTTCCAAAAATGCAAAATATTGATTCATGTGCATTCTGTCTGTCTGTACGTCATGTCTGTTGGAGCATATGGCTCTCAAGCGGATTGTTTCTAAACATTTTTTGTGAAAATATATTTAAAGCCTGACAAATATTAACAGGTCACCTTCTAGCAAAATTTTGGTTCATGTGTGTTTTGTCCCTCTGTATGTAATGTCTATTGGAGCGGATGCGGCTCTCAAGAGAGTCGGGGAGAGCGCGTGCCTCGTTATTCAAAGCGCGCGGCGGCCCGCGGTCCGTCTCTGCGGCAGCTTCTTCGGCCCGCTGCTTTGCGACCCGCATGCCTCGCTCTGTCTCGCGCTCTCTCCCCGCCGCCGCCATCTCTGCCAATTTTGCAGCTCGCTCTGCCTCACTCATACCTTGCCTTTTTGCTTTTACATCTTTCTTCCCTACAAATGCTTCCCTTGTATCGCTTCTTTCAGGCGAATCGCGACGCTTATATTTATCAGATTCAACCCTGTTCCTGTCGGTGTATTCACTTTTACTTTGCTTGTATTTGGCTTCACCATCACTATGACTGGAAGATCTGCTTGGCACTTTTCTAGGTTCAGTGTGTCTGCTTGAACTTTGACGCCTACCATCATAAGACCTCACATAATTTTTCCTATCTACATAATGGCTTCTAACATCTCTCCTTTCGGGTGAATCGCGACGTTTATATCTATCAGATTCATATCTGTTCATGTCTGTGTTTTCCCTTTTACTTTTCTTGTACTTGATTTCACCATCTCCATGACTGGGTGATATGCTTGAACGTTTTCTGGTTTCATTGTATCTGCTTGAACTTTGATGTTTGCTATTATCATAGGATCGCTCATAATTTTTCCTATCTACATCTTGACCTCTATTATAGTCTTTATTGTGATTTTCATAGGATTTTATAGATTTTCTATCATCCTGTTTTGGTGGCCCTGAACTATTGTTAGAGCTATGCTTTCTGGCTATACTTTTATAATTATCTCTCTCATCAGCCTCTTGTTTTCTTGTATGCTTCTCGTATTCTGCAGAATCTTGTTCTGAATCAGAGGATTTCTTGTTTTTCTTCTTCTTTTTACTTTTGTCCTTCTTTCTCTTCTTTTTCTTTGATGTCTCGTTCTTACCTTCTGACGAATCAGATGAGTCATTTGAATTCAATAGACTACTTAGATCTATTCCTTTATCTCCTAATGCATTCAACTTAGCTGCTAGAATGTCATCTAAATTCTTGTTCTTTTTTTTGGATTTTTTCTTCGTTTTGCTCTCCTTTTCTTTACTCTCTTTTTGTTCCTGTAGATGAAAATTAATAGAATTAATCATTAGTGAATATCTTACTAAGAAAAAAGTAACCAATTTGTTAGGGCATACCTTTTCTTTCCTTAAAAGTTCAGCGAGGCGCTTTCTTTGCAGTGGATTATTAAGTAAAGCAGCTCTAGCTGCTCTTTCCCTCTCTTTAACTAATAGCAGAGGATCTTCTCTCAGCTTTCTAGTTAAGTCTACCTGAGTATCGTCTAAACTCTTTGTCATACTTGATCCAACAACTCGGCGAGACACTGCTGGAATAGTATTCTGTGACTTTTCAGACTCCTCAGATTTACCAATCTCTTTTCCTAATAAGTAGTCTTCATGGTGGGCTTGCTTATCTGGCTTCTAAAAGTAACAAAAAATTTGTTTATTGCGATGACTTTGATAGGGCCTAAGGCTAGCCTAAGACCTCTTTTCTGAGACAAAAATAGCAATGAATACTAACATCATACATCCAATGCAGTCGATTATCTGCTGCCCGTGAACCGCCCGCTCCAAAGTTGCGCTGAGCCATATCATTGAGCTGGGCTCGGTCATGTTCCAGCTCCCTTTCCCGCTGTAACTCTAATATTCGCTTCTTTTCCTCAGCCACTGCCTGCTCCGCTTTCCAAACACGCTCTTGATTCTTTATTGTGTTTGGATGCCATGACTTCTTCGTATTCTGAAAAATTTATAGCAGTATGGTTAGCCATTATGATCACAGCCAAGAGGAGGTAGGAGGGGTTAGGTGCATAGGGTATGTTTATAAAAGTATTACCAAGTCACCACCGCCCATCTTGACATGAAATACGTTTGTTTATCTTGTGACTGGAGCGCTCCTAATTATTTTAGGTACTTAATTAAAATAAAGCTTCGCGTCTTGTTCCATCCATGCGAAAAAAATATGCAATGTACAAATAAAATACAAAAATGTTTGTTTTGTTTGCCACAACCGTAGTATCCACAGATGTACTAGGGGGATGCTAACGCAACGCATGTAGTATCTCAAAGTTATTGTATACCACAGATATACTAGGGATGCTAATGCTAACGCATGACCACAGATGTACTAGGGATGCCGCATGACCATGGGTAGTTTATTTATATACTACAATGCTTAGATGAATTATACCTAGATGGTTGGCATGCGTGGCCGTGAAAAGAGACAGAGTATTCGAAGTGGTGTTGCCATGCTATTTTTTTTACCCTGACTAGGTTCGTAATTTCATGTCTGGTAGAGCCGTATGGCTTAGAATTTGCACTAACCGAACTCTTCTCGTGGGTGTCGTATGAGGCGACTAAGGGGCATACACCGGGGGGCGGGCAGCAGCGCCTCTTGCAGAATAGATCTACCACCGAACCGAACTGCGATTCACAACCCGCATGCCCAGCGTGAGGATTATAAGCATTACCCCTCATCATCATCATCAGCCTATACCAGTCCACTGCTGACTACGGATTCCTAAAACTTATTTAATTAAGTACCTACCTTAGTATGCGGGAATAGGTAAAGTGAGCATTGAAATAAAACTACGTTTAGGTATCAATTTTATTTTCTTAAATTTATTACCACCGCTACTTATACTACTAGCTACGTGAAGAAATAATTTCAAACTCTTATAAATATTGTGTGTTGTTAAAAATATATGTTTTATCTGTTTATCAGGCACAGACTTACAATAAAAATTGCACTTTGGAAATCACATTTCTGCTAAGTATTTAATATTACACAGGAATTGCCAAGATAAGACAACCAGAACAAGAAATTCAAAAGCATTTTTACATTATAGGCCTACCTACTTCAGATAAAAGTGCAGAGAAAACCAAATAAATGACACTATTTATACCTCAAACACAGTATTACCTACGTCCTTGCTTATTTATACAAATATTATTATGTAATAATGACTTTTTTGATTCTTAAGATAGTTATATCAATATTTATTCTCCACAAATCATAGGATCACAAATCAACTGCATACCCAACTTATCAAAATGTAGGTTTATCAGTCTTATATTCAATTATATTAATATTATAAGTACTTATATACATTAGTATTAACAAGTAATTTATAATATTAGTACTAAATACTATTTTTTGAAAATAATATAATATGCACATAATTCATAATATTGTACGTACACTTTATTAAACTGTACTTATTAATTTACACTGTGTGGTTGTATGTGTGTACTGGATTGTATTTCTCTTACAAACACAAAGTTTTCATGATTTCCTTCACGTACCTTTCCCGTAGTATTTATCTTACATGCCTGAAATAAAATGTTAAAGGAAATAATAATATGAATATTATATACATAATATAGTACCTAGTTTAAATATGGCCAGTATTAGTTACACCAAATCCCAATACCATTAAAATATTTTTGTATTTGATTTCAATGGAAGGTAGGTAGACTAAAACACAAAGTAGGTAAGAATATTGTTTAATCCAAGTCTCAAAAAAACTTTCAACCACTGTTGCACTGAGCCATTAGTTATGTATTTATTTATTTTACTTACCAGTCTTGTAACAGCACGAGGGAACAGGTATGTTCGCTGTTTCTTTTTATGAAAACATTTTCATGAATGGTTTGATACAAATTCTTGATTTTTTTTGGGTTCCCAAATTTTTGCGACCCTTGGGGCTTCTATCTATCCAAAGCAGACGTTTTCATTACTACGAGACGGTTCATTGTTTTTGGGAAATCTGTAAAAAATAAAAACATATTTTAAGTTAATGTGGATGTAAGTATTTACGAGAATATTTTGCGCCATGTTTGGGGAATTTTATTGTCGAGTGCAGGCAACCCTAAATTTTCGTAATTTTAGGTTATGTTCATTAGAATTAGCACAAAACATAATTTTTGAGCCTTTTCTCAATGGAAATCTATGAATCTATAAGTTTTGAACCTTTTTTAAGTCAAACGAACTTGTACTTACAAGTGGAATGATAAATTTGGCACTTTTCGTTCAACTTCACTTTAACATCAAATAACATTGCATCACATCATCTTTGCTTCAGGTATATATTGTTGTGAGATGCAGGAATGTCCGCAGAGTCACTTTACCACATTTAATTAGCAAAAAACATTATAAAGGTCGAATAAACAAATACTGTGTTGAAGTCCATCGATATGCCTTGCATATTTGTTTAGCACATAGATGAGCTAAACAATGAAAAAACTGGCCACGCGGATGAAATAGGAATAGGACTCATTCTATCTCATTTTTTCTCAGGCTATCAGCATATTTTGATCTCTCTCTTGTGTGAATGAGATGGGCATATACAAGAGCTCTATACCCTTCTTCCTCTAAGCTACAATGAGTATACTTACTAGTCTATGGCCAAAACTTCAACTTCTTATTTCATGCATGCACGCCGCCCTTAGTGAATCTTCCTTTATGACGCCGCGCCGCCGCTGTGCTGTGTTACATTCTCTTTGGCTGTGCTTTGCTTGCTCATTTCTTAAATGGAGGCTTGCTCTGAGATGGAGGCTCATTTTACTTACTAGTCTATGGCTCATTTGCTGTTTGCTGCCCAGCCACAGACAGCATGAGCCCCGAGCCCCACAGTGAGTAAGACACACAGAGGTCAGTGAGTACCTAAGTTGATTTGACGACTGCAATAAGCAGTGCTGCCAGCACAGAACAATATACTCTTGCCAGATCCGTGGATGAAGAATTATTCTATTTTTTATCGGATATTTATCGCATAACTAGGTACCTACCTTTTTTTTTTCATTTTCTATCGAGTTACAGTAATCGTGGTAACTGGGCAAGCTGGGCTGGGTGGATATACTATACTCTGAGTTACAGTCAAGAATTCACGAGAATCCTCAATTCGTCTTCAGAATCAAGAATGTTGTTGTGGGCAGTGAACTTATGAGTCATAGTAGTAAGAACACTAGTAAGTCACACTAATAAGTAATAAGTATTGAGTGAACCCGTGACCACGATCGCTGTAACGCAATAGAAACGTTGGGGAAAATTAAACAAAATGTACGGTACGCCATAAAACCCGATGAAAAATTTGTAATATGCAATGTGAAAAAAGAATTATTCCAGATGTTTATTCTAGATGTACTGAAAAATTATCGTATCTTCGTATATAACCGCTCGTCTGTGGCGGCCATTTTGCACGAATTCCCGCATCTGTGGAGGCAATTTTGGGTGGCGCCGCACGAGAACGCCACGTCTGATTAAAATGACGATATCTCTAAAGTTTTGTAGGGAGCTACTATGTGTTTCATAAACCGTTACAATCGCTATGAATTAATATAATACATTAAAAAGTTTTTAGTTCTGTGTTACCTTGCAATGTATTAATAATTTTAACATGAAATCAGGGCGAGCGAATTTTTTCCATTTCCTTGTACAAAATTAGTTGTAATAAATTTAAAGTCGATTATTCGTGCATAAAGTTTTTATTTTATTTACAGTAATACATACACAATTAATAAAAAAAAACACACCTTCTCATACATTTTTTTACAAAATAAGGCTTACAAAAGTATGAGTCATTACGAGCGCACCGAGCGGCAGGCAAAAAAAAAGAGCCAGTTGTTGATTCTATTTTGAAAAAACTGTAGGTCAATTGGCTTAAGTATGTCATTAGTTTATACCATAGTTTGGTTCAAATACTTGTCACAGGAATGAGAGGCGACTTTTGAAAAATCAAGCAACTGCCTGTGTTATGATAAAAAGAATGAACAAGTATCCCATCTTGACATGTTTCAGTCCGGCAAAGTGTTTTCGACGCGTCGTCGTCGCTTGTTACTTTGGTGCTTTTTTATCGGCAGACAATAAAACAAAACTCAAAATATTTTTATATTCTTAATGCGACATCATAACGTGTGCGACGGACGCCGAAATAGAGAAATAAAATCAGATTACCTCTCCCTACTGAGAGTTCAGTCCAGAGGTACGAAGTTTGCGCAATCCAATTATCACGAGTTTAATTGCGTGTTGCCGCACTCGGCAACACGCAATTAAACTCGTGAAAAAAAGAAGAACTCGTAAACTCGTGAAGAGCAAAAAGATGGAGTAGAGTGGATAAGTGTATCCACTCTACTCCATCTTTTTGCTCAGTTTGGAAGGCAAGACGGAGCGTGTGGCCGGGCCATTACTTTACTCACAGTCGCTCGTCGCCTTTCGTCGTCGGTCGCCCCCTCCTCACCATGTAGAACTTAGATGTAGAATGATATTTTGTTTGTCTCTGGCAACACCACTATTCATGCTACGTCACTATGAGGTCATATCCTGTTGAGGGAACCAAACTTAGATGAATTATACCTAGATGGTTGGCATGCGTGGCCGTGAAAAGAGACAGAGTATACGAAGTGGTGTTGCCATGCAATTTTTTTTACCCTGACTAGGTTCGTAATTTCATGTCTGGTAGAGCCGTATGGTGCAGGCTTAGAATTTGCACTAACCGAACTCTTCTCGTGGGTGTCGTATGAGGCGACTAAGGGGCATACACCGGGGGGCGGGCAGCAGCGCCTCTTGCAGAATAGATCTACCACCGAACCGAACTGCGATTCACAACCCGCATGCCCAGCGTGAGGATTATGAGCATTACCCCTCATCATCATCATCAGCCTATACCAGTCCACTGCTAATTACGGATTCCTTATTATTATTTAATTAAGTACCTACCTTAGTATGCGGGAATAGGTAAACTGAGCATTGAAATAAAACTACGTTTAGGTATCAATTTAATTTTCTTAAATTTATTACCACCGCTACTTATACTACTAGCTACGTGAAGAAATAATTTCAAACTCTTTAAAATATTATACTTTATTTACTATTAACTTATACAAATAATTTTGAAAAAATATTATTGCTAGGGAATCCATTCAAACACGATAAACAGGCACAGACTTACAATAAAAATTGCACTTTGGAAATCACATTTCTGCTAAGTATTTAATATTACACAGGAATTGCCAAGATAAGACAACCAGAACAAGAAATTTAAAAGCATTTTTACATTAAAGGCCTACCTACTTCCAATAAAAGTGCGGAGAAAACCAAGTAAATGACACTATTTATACCTCAAACACAGTATTACCTACGTCCTTGCTTATTTATACAAATATTATTATGTAATAATGACTTTTTTAATTCTTAAGATAGTTATATCAATATTTATTCTCCACAAATCATAGGATCACAAATCAACTGCATACCCAACTTATCAAAATGTAGGTTTATCAGTCTTATATTCAATTATATTAATATTATTAGTACTTATATACATTAGTATTAACAAGTAATTTATAATATTAGTACTAAATACTATTTTTTGAAAATAATATAATATGCACATAATTCATAATAATGTACGTACACTTTATCTGTACTTATTAATTTACACTGTGTGGTTGTATATGTGTACTGGATTGTATTTCTCTTACAAACACAAAGTTTTCATGATTTCCTTCACGTACCTTTCCCGTAGTATTTATCTTACATGCCTGAAATAAAACGTTAAAGGAAATATGAATATTATATACATAATATAGTACCTAGTTTAAATATGGCAAGTATTAGTTACACCTAATCCCAATACCATTTAAATATTTTTGAATTTGATTTGAATGGAAGGTAGGTAGACTAAAACACAAAGTAGGTAAGAATATTGTTTAATCCAAGTCTCAAAAAAACTTTCAACCACTGTTGCACTGAGCCATTAGTTATGTATTTATTTATTTTACTTACCAGCCTTGTAACAGCACGAGGGAACAGATATGTTCGCTGTTTCTTTTTATAAAAACATTTTCATGAATGGTTTGATACAAATTCTTGTTTTTTTTTTTGTGTTCCCAAATTTTTACGACCCGTGGGGCTTCTATCTATCCAAAGCAGACGTTTTCATTACTACGAGACGGTTCATTGTTTTTGGGAAATCTGTAAAAAATAAAAACATATTTTAAGTTAATGTGGATGTAAGTATTTACGAGAATATTTTGCGCCATGTTTGGGGAATTTTATTGTCGAGTGCAGGCAACCCTAAATTTTCGTAATTTTAGGTTATGTTTATTAGAATTAGCACAAAACATAATTTTTGAGCCTTTTCTCAATGGAAATCTATGAATCTATAAGTTTTGAACCTTTTTTAAGTCAAACGAACTTGTACTTACAAGTGGAATGATAAATTTGGCACTTTTCGTTCACCTTCACTTTAACATCAAATAACACAAATAACATTGCATCACATCATCTTTGCTTCAGGGGAACGTAGGATCCTAGATCTTTGGCTTCAGGTATATAGTGTTGTGAGATGCAGGAATGTCCGTAGAGTCACTTTACCACATTTAATTAGCAAAAAACATTATAAAGGTCTAATAAACAAATACTGTGTTGAAGTCCATCGATGTGCCCGGCACATTTGTTTAGCTCATAGATGAGCTAAACAATGAAAAAACTGGTGTCCGTGATGGTAGCGTACACATAACCGAATTCACGTTTGTTGTTATGCCTAATATATAGAGTGTATATAGAGTATAACTAGTGCAAAAGTAAAATAAATAGCGCCTCCTTGGTTTAAGAAATAATGACCATTGTTTGTGGGTACGCCAGCATAACGTTATGCTAGCGTACACACGACCGTTCTCAAAAACGGCTTATACTATAGCAACAAAATTTATACACAATTTAGAGTATAAATAGCGTTTCAGCTATGCAAAATTTCATAATGATTGCTCTCATAGGAACAGAGATATGGAACAAGACTATAAAATAACACCTGAGCTGGCGTTATGCTAGCGTACCCATTAAAAACCGAAATACCTAGTTCCTATAGAAAACGAGGTTCTCTTAATGTAAATGTTATATTTATAAATAATGTGTGAAATCCTTTATTATCAATTTATCATAAACTAATCTGTGGCAGCGAGCGGCCCTTCGCAGCGCTAACCCCCAGAAAGAGCGAAAACTGTAGGTAAATAACGCGAGTGACGGAGCACTGCTGCCCCGACCATGACGACGCATTATCTCTATCTCTTTCACTTCCATGGATAATTCACATGCATCTTTCTCTATCTTTCATTGTGACCAATACCTACATTGCTTACTGCTCAGAGTCCAAACAAGATCTAGGAATAACGAAACGCAATTCCATTCGTACAACTAATCAAAGAATCTCATCCGAAAATATAGGTATGTAAGTAGAAGTAGTTAAAAATAAAAATCGAAAATTATGGGATATTGCTCTCCGTTGCAATGTAGTTCCGCCGTGGTCTGCTAGATGGCGCATAAACGTGACTTCTGAACAAATAGGTAAATTAACAAAACCTTACAAAATGCTTTAAATAAAGCTAAATATAGATAAAAATACTCGTGACAGCTCATTTATAGTAACAAAACGACTAATTATTACTATCTACTACATTGTTCGGTGTATTGATTCAATAATAACTTATTTTTTGTTTGCGACAGTAACTACCACAACAAAATTTGTTCCTAGAACTTTACATCAACTTTTTATAGTGTTTGATTACGAATTTCCATAAAGTATGACTACTGGGAGAAGGAGGATTTCACACATTATTTATAAATATAACATTTACATTAAGAGAACCTCGTTTTCTATAGGAACTAGGTATTTCGGTTTTTAATGGGTACGCTAGCATAACGCCAGCTCAGGTGTTATTTTATAGTCTTGTTCCATATCTCTGTTCCTATGAGAGCAATCATTATGAAATTTTGCATAGCTGAAACGCTATTTATACTCTAAATTGTGTATAAATTTTGTTGCTATAGTATAAGCCGTTTTTGAGAACGGTCGTGTGTACGCTAGCATAACGTTATGCTGGCGTACCCACAAACAATGGTCATTATTTCTTAAACCAAGGAGGCGCTATTTATTTTACTTTTGCACTAGTTATACTCTATATACACTCTATATATTAGGCATAACAACAAACGTGAATTCGGTTATGTGTACGCTACCATCACGGACACAAAAAACTGGCACGCAGGATGAAATAGGAATAGGGCTCATTCTATCTCATTTTTTCTCAGGCTATCAGCATATTTTGATCTCTCTCTTGTGTGAATGAGATGGGCATATACAAGAGCTCTATACCCTTCTTCCTCTGTGGAACCAAATAATCTTGATATTATTTTTTGCATGTTTTGCTAAGTCAAAATTAACAGGCAGGAATTTCTAAGAGCACGAGTTTTTGAGTATGTAGAGTAGACCATACTACTCTAAGATGTAGACCTACGTTTCTTTGTGCCATATTATTAATTTCTTTAATTTAAATAGTCCATAAATTCTCTCAAAAGATTATTAATAATATAAAAATAGTAGGTAAGCGATGATAGTAAGTAAGTACTTATCTATACAATCAAATCAATTTATTGACAGTCAAACTCAGGTAGGTTAGGTATACCTAGTAGGTACTAATACTAAGCTATTTTTAACATGCTAATAATATATTGAATATAATCAATCTACCTACCTACCTATGAATATGAATCTGACCCTTTCTCCGCCACCACGACGATTGACGACAACCGAATGACGGATCAATATCTATGCTGATAATGTAGTTGTTACCTACCAACTAAAGCTGAATGGGGAACTAATACAATTTAAAAAAAATATCGCAAATACCCCGCTAAGGAAGTTTTATTCGAAACAAGTTACAAACTACAATAGTTACACTGCCTATAGCATAAAACAATACTTAGAAAACGTAGGTTGTTGATGTAATAGGTAATAGGCACCTATCTTTTCGGTAAAATATGTTCAACAAAGCCCATGTTGAAGCGCGCTGAGCTGAGGGAAGGCGGAGCGGTGAGGAAAGAAGTATGGAGTGGGGGGTGGAACATGGCGCGGCGGGTCAGTTGCGGTCGCGTTGAGGAAGGTTGAATCGGGCGCACGAGCCGCGTGGCCTCATCACAGCGGTTTCGAACGTTCGACGACCGTGCAGCGCGTGTTGACGCTTCGTCCCCCGCTCTCCACCACCGCACTCGTGGCTCCTGGCACCCTCCTTATACTTTTTAAATTATGGTTTCAAATGCGAGGTACCTAGGTAGGTACGTTCTTGTTTTTATAATTATGTATTTAGTTTGTATCGATCAACCTTATACCGACGACGATAGTTGGGGCAATATCAAATTTATTATTAAGTATAGCCTAGGCAATGGTCTATAATATAATAAATAATGATGAATCTACATGCCTATTTCATTATTATAATTATATTGCCAATGAGATCACATAGATCTGTTTGTGTTTTAACTAAAAAAAGGTGTATTATTGTTAATTTATAATAATGTTTCATATTTTTTATTTTTGTTTTATTTACTGATTTGATCTCATTATTTGATATAGTATAGTATATAATTAAGTTAGTTGATATTTTATTCAGTTTTTACATTATTTTATGAACAATTTTAAGTCCGCCTGTTATTAGCGTAGGTTTATAATATTGGAACCTGCCATAATAAGTTAACCTACCTATAAGAATGCTCTATGTATACGCTGTTGGCGTTCCTTTCTTAATTAATTAATAAATTAACATACAAAAATG
The DNA here is from genome assembly GCA_946478455.1 of Eupithecia vulgata. Taxonomy (NCBI): domain Eukaryota; kingdom Metazoa; phylum Arthropoda; class Insecta; order Lepidoptera; family Geometridae; genus Eupithecia; species Eupithecia vulgata. The sequence goes on along the minus strand of OX297862.1, from coordinate 5,779,891 downwards.
ACCATTCGTTCAAAACTATTTTGCAAAATTACTCGTCTAAGTACTGACCGCGCCCGAGGACTTAACATCGGTACTCGACTTGGTCATCAGGACGTTAGACCCGAACGCCCTCTACGTTAGACCCCTAAATTATTAAAATAGTTTTTATATGCATTAATTTCTATTTGTTTTTTGAGGTTTTTTGTTACATTGGCAATAGTTATACATAATACCCTGTCCAAGTTTTAACAGTCTACCCATTAAGGTTCAATGCAACCGGGAAAAAATAGGAGCAAAACTAGCCAAAACATCAAATCATTTTGTATGAGCCCAATTTGGATATTTATTTTATTTTCGTTGAAGCGGCAAAAGGCACAGTTGTAAAAAAAATCGACTACCTTTTACGGTTCATGAGATACATTCAGTCTGCTGGCTGACGGAGACGGACCAACAGCAGGTAACAGGGTCATGTTTTTACTCTTCGGGTAAGGAACCCTAAGAATTTACGCGCCTACAGCCGAACATAGAACCACCTTAGTTTTGACGATAATTATAAATTATAATTATCACCTACGTTATCATATAAATTTTAAATTATGTAATTTTTCATAAATATCGTTAAATTAAATACTTCACGTCACTCACGAGTAGTAGTGGTATTTTATAGTATAAATAAATCCTACTAAAAATTATAAAGTCCCCAGGCAAAAAATGTTACTACTATGTTAAGTATGTAAATATATAAGTATGTAGTATATATAAGTTATAGGTAGGTCCTTACATAATGAACAATGTTTGTTTTGTTCCAATCTAACGGACTGTTTTTATAGTATATTATTTACAACTTACCACAGAAAACAGAAATTAGGAAATGTTTTCTTTTAATTGATAGATTGTAGGTACCTCTATAGTTATCTACATATGTTCTTCAGTTTAGGATTCCGTACCCAAAGGGTGCTAACAGAACCGGCTTTTATTATATTACTTTTTTGCTGTCTGTCTGTCAGAGTACTGTATCTAATATACATACATAACATGAACCTTAAAAGGTACATAGTTGTAATATTCACAAAGAATGTATTTCTTTTGCCGCTTTAGCAACAAATAATTAAAAAAATATGTTAAATTTAAGGGGGCAGGGGGGCACCCATACAAAGTCGGCGTTTTTGCTCGAACTTAACAATGGCTGTAACTGTAACTCTATAATCGTAAAAGTTAGACGGTTGAAAGAAAAACGGCTTACCACAGCTAATACAAAATGTACCTAACCTGAAATGAATAAAAAGTTGAGAATAATAAAGATGGCATACTTCCAAGCGCCATCCTTACGGACGGACTATCATAATTTACGAAAATTCGTTCAGAGTCAGTAGTATGCACAAATTATTATACTTAATTATTATAATATCGAGAAATACTTAGGAAGTAGTAATATCCTAAACTACTGAAATGTTTTTTACTTAGGAAGTAGTAATATCCTAAACTACTGAAATGTTTTTTACTTAGGAAGTAGTAATATCCTAAACTACTGAAATGTTTTTTACTAAGGAAGTAGTAATATCCTAAACTACTGAAATGTTTTTCACTTGTTCGACCACAGCGAACATCTAACTAGTAACTAACTAGAATTAAAACTTAATATTTCAATTATTATCAATGTTCAATAGAATAGAAAAGACTAAGATAGAATAGATAAATACTATGGAAAACTCCAAATCTGCATACTTACTGTATACTATACACTATGTACTCTCTTCTCTCAAACTCATAAAAATAAATAATAACAATAAAATCAGTACCTATGTATTGTGTCATCAGAAATTTTTACCAGATCGGGCTTTAAAAAAATAATGCTGGACAATTCATACAGCTAAATCATTGTCCAGCATTATTTTTTATTTATTATTTTTTAATTTTCAAATTTTTAATCGCTAGACATTAAAAATTTGAAAATTTGTACAGATGTAGCTCTTGACCTGTTATTTTAACCCATAGAATTTCAGTTACCATTTGGAAAGAATTAATCTGCATTCTGCATACGTTTACATAGAAACTACGCGTGCGAAGCCGCGGACCGAAACTGGTATCCAAATCTTTGATCAAAATATCGGTACTAATTGGATGAAATCATCCAAGTTCTTATATATACCGACATAATCATTAATACCATTTATTATGAAAAAATGTGAAATGACTGGACAAACAAAAAATCCTTAATTTAATTCAACTTTTCATGTTATGTTGGCAAGTAGGTACCTTCTTATATAGGATATTAAATGGTTTTATGTAGGTACCTACCTAAGCACAGAGTAATAGAACTAGAACAACCAAGGTCGAGTTGAGTGTAATCAATGAGTTCTGCTGAGCGTCGCGTCGTCGTCGTTTGAGCTTACTGAAATTTTCAGATCTGTATCAGATTAGACTGGTTTCCAATCCTCTAAGATAGGAACCCTAATAATATACCCAGGTACCTACGCAATAGTGGTTTTATTTTATTAAGTACTACCTTTTTTAAAACAAAAAAGAATTATAGTACCTACCTACTTAAAGGGAGGTGTTTCATACTGGTAAGTACCTATATTCCTTGGTTACAAAATAATATTAAGTAGGTACCTACCTATATTAGTTCCGCACCTAAAATAAAGGAGTGGGCCATCAATTAACCTCTTTATTGAGAATTAAATAATAGAATTAAAGTAAAACTAGTAGGTACCTACCTATTTACAATATCAATTTACTGAACTTAAAATTAAAATTATAAGGTAGGTAAGTACCTATAAAATAAATAAATACAATCAAATGAATACTCAAACATAATAATTTAAATTTTAGTTAGACCAGGTAGGTAGTAACAGTATAGGGCAGAGCACCTAACACTAACGATATTATATTGTCCTACAGACAGACAGATAAAATACAAAGGAGGAAGAGTGTGCGGGAAGGGGCAGGTTATGGTACGCACGCGCACTGTACTCAGAGTTCACACGCGCGCAATGAAACCGTGGTGGGCCTCCACGTGTCGCCTCCCCGCCCGCTCACCGCACCCCTCTACACGGGTAGGGCATTCCAACCAACCTTCAACAAATGCGCGCCGGTTGTCGTTTGGCGTTTGTTTCAAGATCTCGGCTTACGACGTTTTTAATTATTCTATTTATAGGTACATATTTCATATAAGGGTACAATATACGTACCAAACACATCTAAGCTAGATTAACAATAGGTATGTCTAACGAAAGAGACAAGGGAAGTTAGTTAGTCCTTCCGCAGATAATGATTCTGTAGGAAGGAAGTTTTTTGCAGCTTACCTGCCTCGTACGTCGTCGGTTTGTGGAAGAAAATTAACCAACCAAACCAACCCAACCTTAGGTATTTAAAATGGAATCCACAAGTACTTACCGATACCCTTAGAGTTATTCTAAGCCAATACCTATCAAATTTGATTAAAGCGAAGACGTAGTACCCAAATTATAAAAATACGTTGATTAATACATACATACATACCTATAAATAACATTTAATCGCGAAAATCGATACTATACCGCTAGCGCTTATGTTTTGCAACCTGACTAATATCCGATACGCCCTGTTCTGCCGCATTCAGAGTCCGACTGTCGGTCGAGTGAGTGTCTCGCGCTTGCAGCCCAAACCTGTGCGCAACCTACATCAACACTGACGCCATTGCACTGTTAAGTTTATTAAATCATCATTGAAGATGATAGGTGAGTTTATTCAATTTTAATGCTATATATGCCTTGGGTATTATTATTACTTCCATTTTATTGTTTTAATTTTAGGAAGATAAATTTTTTTTTTATTAATAATATAAGATAGGTACTTGTCGATTTTACAACCCAAAAATATTATCGTACCTAGGTATTGGGAAATCTAAATCTAACGCCACAGTAGGTAGTATAATTGCCTGCCTATCTGTGATGTGATGGATGACCTATTTCAACAATTGTTCCTGAAATTACACATTTTGGAGGTTTTCACCATACCTACTGCACTTAATAAATTTACCTACATCAAACATGAATAAAACAAACAAAATAAGCTATTTATTTAAATTAATATACTTACCAAGAACTAAATGAATATACAAAATATTAAGAACTATTTTAAGCAGGTAAAATCATTTAATTTTAATGCTGACCTTTTACATTTTCTGGCTTTGATACTAAAATGAAGTAGGTTCAGAATTTCAACTGTTATGTAGGCATAAATAGAAAATAGCACTACATAGATGTACCTATGTAGTGCGATACAAAATTATAAAGGTTAAATACATAAAAGTTCGAATTATTTAACATTGTCGTCCAAAATAAGGTAGGTAGGTACCGCAGAGGGGTTCTTTACTAAAAATGTACGAATAAACGTCCGTTGGCGGGGTCGCCGGCCCGGACACGTGGAGGCCTGCACCACGGTTTCGACACGATGGAACCGCGGTGCAGGCCTCCACGTGTTATCAGAGGACATTCACTCGACTTATACTTCGCTCCCCTCCACCCGCGCAGCCCTCTTTGTGGCCGTATTATGTTGGTGCATCCTGATATTCCTGATCGCTGCATGCCATACGCAACAGACAGTATACTGTGAACGGTCGTCGTTTTGCAAACAGTGTACTTAGTTAGTTATTATTAAATAATGGAATCTTTGACTCTATCTCAAGTGAAATCATATCGTTCTGCAGGTGAGGAGGAACGCGTTCATCAGTGCGGTGAGTGTGGATTGACACTTTCTACGCGGAGTGCACTCACGGCTCACGCGCGTTCTCATCGCACCAACGCTGATGCACATCGTTGCGACGTCTGCCTTAAAACTTTCGCCGTTCCTGCAAGACTGGTGCGTCATTACAGGACCCATACTGGGGAACGACCATTTGAATGTGAATATTGCCATAAGATGTTCAGTGTCAAGGAAAATCTACAAGTGCACCGTCGCATTCACACCAAAGAAAGGCCCTATAGATGTGGAGTATGTGATGCGGCATTTGAGCACTCTGGAAAGCTCCATCGCCATGCCCGCATCCATACTGGGGAGAGACCGCACGCATGTCCTCATTGTCACAAAACTTTTATTCAGTCTGGACAGTTAGTAATTCATCTGCGAACTCACACAGGAGAAAAGCCTTACCGTTGTCCTGCTCCCGGCTGTGGTAAAGGATTCACTTGTTCCAAACAACTGAAAGTACACTCGCGTACCCACACTGGAGAGCGCCCTTACACCTGTGAAATATGTCTCCGCGATTTTGGATACAATCATGTCTTGAAACTGCATCGTACTCAACACTTTGGTGAGCGTTGCTATCGTTGCACGGTGTGCGATGGAACCTTTAATACTAAGAAACAGATGGATGCTCATATTTACAAGGAACATGGAACTATTTACAAGGATCATGGAACAGACGAGCCACAAGCAACGACGATGCAACCTACAAGCGAGCTTGTTGTAAATGGTGCAGTTGTGTGTGATATTGTGGATGCGACTCTGCAGCAACTGCCACCTACCCCGCCAAGTTCACCGCCGTCCCCGCAAAGTCCCGTCACAGCCGCTACGTCTACAGTGTCTACGGTTCCTACACCACCACCATTTGTTCCACCAACATCAAGTTTACAGTACAGTGTATATTATGCTCCATCTTCGCTACCTCCGCGAAAACGAAAACTTATACCCATGCCCGATTTTGAACCGGAACCGGTAGTTCGCCACACTTCTGTCATTAAATTTGCACCCCCAGCTGCTGATTCATAAACTTCATACATTCATAATACATAATTGACAAAGTATCTCCCCAAATTCTGATCTTATTGTAAAGTAGCTAATGTACCTATTATACATATAAATTTAATGTAGTCACTTATGCGATACCTACCTACCTACATATTGCTTGTATTAATTCATTTCCAATTCATTTAGATGGTATCTATGTAAGTATGTATAGGTTATGTACCTTACCTAATTTTTATTGAAAGCTTGTGTATCGTGCGTTTTCGTGATAGTAATATTATTATGCTTTATTATTAGGTGAATAGGTTCTCTATTAGGTATTTATGTAACAACCTTTGTCTTTAATTTTTAACTGACTAGTACTATTAATTAGTTATAAGTTATAAGGAACTATGTATCAATAAGAATTTACAAAAGACTAGATTTGAATATGTAATGTATTTCGATGGAGGAGACTTGGCTTTTTCTTACCCATTAGTTGTGGCATTTTGTAAAACGGTGGTGTATGTGTGTTTAGGGATTTCAATGAATATTATAATGTAAGTAAAATAAATACCTACCTCGGTAGGGGTACGTTCGTAGATTTGTAGTTGGTTTTGAATGTGTAGATTTGACTGTAGGGTATAATGATGTATCCATGTATCCGTGCTGATATTGATAATAAAGTACAAATCATTCAATAATAGTTATTTGTTTTGAAAAATTATCTACCTACCTGGTTTTTTTTAAAGTGAAAAAACATTGTTTTATTGAAAACAAGTAGGTACCTATTAGTGATTTGAGTGGGTAACAAAAATGAAGGAAAGCAATATCAATCTTGTAGATAAAGAAGTTAGGTAAGTACAAATATACGTAGGTACCTAACCTACTTGGTTTAATTTATAAACTATGTTACTACGTTAAGTCTAGAGCAGGTCAAAAAGTAGGCTATGTTACTCTCCATCCTTTTAACTAACTATGCCAAAAATCAAGTCGATTGGTTGTTTAGTTAGGGCCGGGCGGGAAGGAAGAACAAACAAACACACTTTCGCATTTATAATATTAGTTACGATTAGGACTATCTGAGCCCGCTTAGAATTTAATTTTTGTTCTGTACCCTAATTGTTCGAAAGTATTTTTTCTATTCTGGGCCGAGATAAATCAATAAAATCAAAGATCTACGAGTCATCTCTCCGCCCTTTTTTGAGTGATGAATGGTGAAACTTACCCAACTTTTGATAATCTATAGTGGTATAAATCTATAGATTTTTATGCGTATTAAAAAATGCTAGTAATTATTTTATTGTCAAGTATCAAAGTGCTTCGTCCTTCTGTCCTAGTTTAGTTATACCGGCTATGACGTCAATTGTACTACCGGTGCTGCCAGTATACTAAATAATTTAACACCACCTTTTTACTTTTATCACTTTCTTATAAATCTGTTAACACTGTAAGCACACTGTTTATCTTTCTGGGTGCAGTGCAGACCCAGAAATAATGACTGTGCGAGACTTCTTGCATATTATAGACTCTCTGTATTGCTTGTAGGTCCTTTAATTACTCTGTACGGCAAATTATTAGATGCCATTACATGACATACAGACACAATGTTATTACATGCCATACAAAGTAGCAAGCCATTCAGCATTCAGAGTCTCGCTCAGTAATCAAGCCATACAGAGTCTATGTATAATGCAAACTGAGCGAGACTGAAGTCTCGCTCAGTTCAATGTACTTCGCGCAAGTGTCCTTCGAGCAATTGTCATTCGCGCAAGTGTACCAGATCAACAATATAGCGCATGCAAAATGGAGCGTGTGGCCCGGCCGGGCTATTAGTTTAATAGTAGTACGGCATTAGGGTCAACTATAACTACTGTGTCCGTCCGTTGTCGTCACATTCATCCGGGACCGGTCGTCGTAGTACATGGTCCCCTTCTCGAAATTGTTTCAGAGTAGGTACACTTACCTTGGGCTAGTATAGTATTATATTATCTGTGCCTTGGGCAGATTCTGCAGTTGGGTAAAAACAATTTCGAGAAGCGGATACAGCTAGGTTGGGCAGCGTTTGGGAAACTACGTCGAGTCTTTTCGTCATCCATACCTACCACAATGCTTGAAAACGAAAGTATTCAATCAGTGCGTCCTACCCGTCATGAACGTGTCCGTGATGGTAGCGTACACATAACCGAATTCACGTTTGTTGTTATGCCTAATAAATAGCGTACCTCTAGTGTACGCTACCATCACGGACACGATGAAACCAACTTGTTGATGACCCGGGCAAGAAGAAAATATTAACTAAGCGAGGATGCAAGTAGGTACCCAGAGACAATAAAAACGAGACCAAAGCAAATCTTTGAACATAATGATGTGTGGCAATGCATCAGGAACCATAAAATACTATTTTGTATTTAAGTTAATTTTGAGAAGATTTTTTTTTTAAATTTTTTGTTGATTTATGTCAAAATAAAAAAATTATGGTAAGTATTATGTATTTTTTTCTAGTTTTAATTGAATTATAAAATAAGGAACGATTTTAGTCCAGACTAGGCCGATAACTATAAGCCATTTCAGAGTAATCGACCATTTAACATGCCATTTTGTTGCTGGATCATAGTTTCAATACTCAATATTTTTATTGCAAACATGTTGTACATGGAATCTTATAGATACTAAGGTGTTTCAAACATGCGTCAAGTTGGGGCCTCCTCATAACAATTAAAGTCCAACTTTGAGTAAAAAAAAAAAAAAAAACTCAGTGATATAGAAACACACTTCTCACATAATTTTAAACTACCTACTGTAGTTGTACAAAAATTATTAAAAAATTTCTTCAGGACTCTTAATTAAAAAATATTAGCCCAAACGCCAATAATACGTCATTTTGGACTAGAGTTGGGTGCTTTTACGGTATTGATTAAAAACTGAAAACTTTAAATTGAATTTTTAATTTATTTTGTTATTCATGAACTAAAACTAACATTTTCCAACTGCTTTTTGCCTAAGCTACCTATATCGATAATTTATTTTAAGATATTTTCTTTTACATAGTAAAATACCCTAATTAAGCAAATAATGAGTAAATATTTACAATATTTCATAAAATAATATTGTGAGTCAATTTAGAATTTTGTAATTAGCTTCTTAATTATGCACACAGATCCCCGTTCAATGTAACAATCCTATCCATCCGCGGTTGTCTGGTAGAGATCGCTCTTGAGCGATAAGACCGCCAATTGTTACATATACTTATTTGTTTTTTACTTCTTTTATTTTTGTTTTTTATGTAGGTATACAGGGACGAGGGAAATTTCACGGACGGAGTCTCAGTAAGAAATAAAGTGAAGCACTCAATAGTCTGTCCATGCGTATGCGTATGCACTATGATAGTTCCTGTGAGGTATGCACTCACACATTGACATCATAGTCTGTCAAACAAATTATTTGAAACAATGCCATGCAATCAAAAGCTTTTACAGAATATAAAACTAAACGAAACAATAAAAAACATATAGGGTCAGGTAGGCAAAATGTAATAGCGGGGCAAATGTAAGGAAATGTGTTCAAGTTGTATTGAAAACAAAAAACTAGTACTGCCATCTATGAAATGCATTAGGTACTGTTTTAACAACGCACCTACCAATTTACGTGAACTTTGACCGATTGATGACTGAATGAAACGTCATAAGTTGAATGACGTCAGTGCCGCATGGTTATGCAAATTTACAACCTAATTTTAAATCGGTTGAAATCTGAGAAAAGAACGTAAGTTTTTGAATTTTTATTTATTCGTGTGATATTATTCCGTATTAGGAACTCATATAAATGTATATTTTTGTTCAATTGCTGTAGGTTGTTATGTTTTGGCTATTATTACATTTACCCCTTGAAGTTTTGACAAGGGGGCAAATGTAATAAGGCAGCACGGGGAAATTGTAATGTTTTATTACATTTACCCCTTTTTTTCAGATGGTGCGAAATTACGTCAAAAAGAAAGAATCTAGCCCTAAATACACTGAAGAAAAATTACAAAGAGCTCTTGATGAAATAAGAGCTGGTTCACTTACCACACACAAGGCGTCCGTTCTTTACGGAATTCCATTTGCTACTTTGTATTGTCGAAGCAAAGGAACTCGAGGTGCTATAAAGAAAGGTAAAGGACGTAGAATTGGACTTCCCGAGAACGTTGAAAACATTTTGGCAACTTCTGTGAAAACACTGGCTAAATGGGGCTTTGGTCTAAGTCGAAAGGAAATTTTAGAGCTGGTAGGCCAGTATGTTAACTTAAATAAAATCGTAACCCCATTTAAAGGAGGCGTACCTGGGAAAGACTGGTTCCTTAATTTCAAAAAAAGACATAATTTATCAATTCGCAAACCGGAACCATTGGAGTATGCGAGAAAGAAGGCTGCTACAGATCCATTCATCATCTATGGATACTTTGATCTCTTAAAAAAAGTTTTGACGGATTTAAATTTGGAAAACAGGCCGAAACAGATCTGGAATTTGGATGAGAGTAGTCTCAGTATAGATCCGTCGAAAACAAAAATCGTCGGAGAAAAGGGTAAAAGCTCATCCAGAGTCACCAGCACATCCGGAAGAGAAAACACAACTTTTGTACTGGCTGTTAATGCTGCCGGTGGTCGAGCGCCACCCTTGATTATATTTAAAGCAAAAAATATCTGGGACCAGTGGAAAGCCCAGCCAGACAAGGAATATCCCGGTACGGCTTACGCTGCCTCTCCAAATGGTTGGATGGAGAAAGAGATATTTGAAAACTATTTTGAAAAAGTCCTCATACCAGCTCTGGGTGACGAACGGCCAGTCCTGGTCATATACGACGGCCACTCTACGCATGTATCTCTCAACCTAATACAAACTGCTTTGGCCAATGACATAACCATTATTAAATTGCCAGCCCACACAAGTGATAGATTACAGCCATTAGACGTTTCCGTGTTCAAATCTTTTAAACAGAAATGGGACCAAACTGTTGCCACTTGGCAGAGACATAATATCGGTCTAAAACTACCCAAAGCACTGTTTTCACAATTTTTGGGTGAAACTTGGATGGAAGTAAGTGAAGATGTTATCATGAGTGGATTTAGAAAATCGGGGATATTTCCGTTCAATTCTGACGTCATCCCAAGAGAAAGTTTCTCTAAGGAGGCTTTAGAGCGGTGGGAGAAGCACCTTGTGTGTCATGTGAACGATAGTGAGGTGGGTCCTTATCCTGATCGTTCAAATAACTCATCACCATCGATAATAAATCCACCAGCTTTCGGGGAGGAGCCCATTCCAACAACTTCTCAATTGTCAATTGTCAACGAAGCAGGTTCACAGAATTCCGTTACGTCAACTCCTCTATCAAATGAGATACAAGACTCTAATACTGCCCCAACTATGTCATTAGAACAAATGATTATTTCCACTATACAGCAAAAAGATCGGGCTGTAAATAAACAAAAGAAACGTAAGGTAGCCTCAGGTGCGGAAGTTGTTACGTCGACTGAAATGCTTGAGATTTTAAGGGAAAGAGAAAATCTAATTAAGAGAAAAAAAACTAAAATACACAAGAATATGAAAGGGAATAAGGGACGAAAGGAAAAAAGAATGAAAAGAAAAGATTCCGAAGATGACAGTACTGATGTAGGTTCTGAAAATGAAATACACTATGCTAATTCCGATGAAAGTGAATGGGTGGAAGATGAAGTTGGAGATCTTAGAGAGCGAGAAGATGAAGCTGGAGATCATATAGAGCCAGAAGATGAAGCTGGATATCTTATAGAGCCAGAAGATGAAGCTGGCGATCTTATAGAGCCAGATAACAAAATAATAATGACGGAAATGAATAAGGAAAATACGATAGAGGAGGCTGAACTACAAATTAACAAATGGGTGATTGTTAAATACGCTCTAATAAAAAAATATAAATATTACATAGGCATTCTGCAAAACAAGATAGATAGTCGTTGGGAGGTCAAATTTGTACGACGCAAGGGAGCAACATTTGTATGGCCAACAATAGAGGATTTTGATACAATCACCGCTGATTCTATCGTTAAGATATTGCCAAATCCTACAATAACCAAGCGTAATATAATATACTTCGATTACAAGTTCAGAAATATGATTATTTCGTAAGATCGTTTATGATTGATTTAAGAATAGTGTGATAGTCTGTAAGAAAAAGTTAATATCTCTGTAAGTTTTCATGCGATCTCCTTGAAATAAAAACCATAATTTTATAAGATTTTCGTATTTTATTGCTATTACCCCTGATTTGTAACTATCCACAGCCCTAAGGAATAGATCAACATTATTACATTTGCCCCTGTTTATGGGGAAAATGCAATAAGTGAGGTATATTTTTTTTTACTCTAAATATCTTACGCAATTGGGGTGATTTTATTTTGAAAAAAACATTAATTTGTAGTCTATTAAATGCTTAATTAACATGATAATTATGAATCTTATACTTAAACAAACAAAAAAGTTATAAAGGGTTGAATATGTATTTCTAGGTATGGTACTCGCATTTGCCCCACTTGACGGGTCAGGTAGGCAAAATGTAATAGCGGGGCAAATGTAAGGAAATGTGTTCAAGTTGTATTGAAAACAAAAAACTAGTACTGCCATCTATGAAATGCATTAGGTACTGTTTTAACAACGCACCTACCAATTTACGTGAACTTTGACCGATTGATGACTGAATGAAACGTCATAAGTTGAATGACGTCAGTGCCGCATGGTTATGCAAATTTACAACCTAATTTTAAATCGGTTGAAATCTGAGAAAAGAACGTAAGTTTTTGAATTTTTATTTATTCGTGTGATATTATTCCGTATTAGGAACTCATATAAATGTATATTTTTGTTCAATTGCTGTAGGTTGTTATGTTTTGGCTATTATTACATTTACCCCTTGAAGTTTTGACAAGGGGGCAAATGTAATAAGGCAGCACGGGGAAATTGTAATGTTTTATTACATTTACCCCTTTTTTTCAGATGGTGCGAAATTACGTCAAAAAGAAAGAATCTAGCCCTAAATACACTGAAGAAAAATTACAAAGAGCTCTTGATGAAATAAGAGCTGGTTCACTTACCACACACAAGGCGTCCGTTCTTTACGGAATTCCATTTGCTACTTTGTATTGTCGAAGCAAAGGAACTCGAGGTGCTATAAAGAAAGGTAAAGGACGTAGAATTGGACTTCCCGAGAACGTTGAAAACATTTTGGCAACTTCTGTGAAAACACTGGCTAAATGGGGCTTTGGTCTAAGTCGAAAGGAAATTTTAGAGCTGGTAGGCCAGTATGTTAACTTAAATAAAATCGTAACCCCATTTAAAGGAGGCGTACCTGGGAAAGACTGGTTCCTTAATTTCAAAAAAAGACATAATTTATCAATTCGCAAACCGGAACCATTGGAGTATGCGAGAAAGAAGGCTGCTACAGATCCATTCATCATCTATGGATACTTTGATCTCTTAAAAAAAGTTTTGACGGATTTAAATTTGGAAAACAGGCCGAAACAGATCTGGAATTTGGATGAGAGTAGTCTCAGTATAGATCCGTCGAAAACAAAAATCGTCGGAGAAAAGGGTAAAAGCTCATCCAGAGTCACCAGCACATCCGGAAGAGAAAACACAACTTTTGTACTGGCTGTTAATGCTGCCGGTGGTCGAGCGCCACCCTTGATTATATTTAAAGCAAAAAATATCTGGGACCAGTGGAAAGCCCAGCCAGACAAGGAATATCCCGGTACGGCTTACGCTGCCTCTCCAAATGGTTGGATGGAGAAAGAGATATTTGAAAACTATTTTGAAAAAGTCCTCATACCAGCTCTGGGTGACGAACGGCCAGTCCTGGTCATATACGACGGCCACTCTACGCATGTATCTCTCAACCTAATACAAACTGCTTTGGCCAATGACATAACCATTATTAAATTGCCAGCCCACACAAGTGATAGATTACAGCCATTAGACGTTTCCGTGTTCAAATCTTTTAAACAGAAATGGGACCAAACTGTTGCCACTTGGCAGAGACATAATATCGGTCTAAAACTACCCAAAGCACTGTTTTCACAATTTTTGGGTGAAACTTGGATGGAAGTAAGTGAAGATGTTATCATGAGTGGATTTAGAAAATCGGGGATATTTCCGTTCAATTCTGACGTCATCCCAAGAGAAAGTTTCTCTAAGGAGGCTTTAGAGCGGTGGGAGAAGCACCTTGTGTGTCATGTGAACGATAGTGAGGTGGGTCCTTATCCTGATCGTTCAAATAACTCATCACCATCGATAATAAATCCACCAGCTTTCGGGGAGGAGCCCATTCCAACAACTTCTCAATTGTCAATTGTCAACGAAGCAGGTTCACAGAATTCCGTTACGTCAACTCCTCTATCAAATGAGATACAAGACTCTAATACTGCCCCAACTATGTCATTAGAACAAATGATTATTTCCACTATACAGCAAAAAGATCGGGCTGTAAATAAACAAAAGAAACGTAAGGTAGCCTCAGGTGCGGAAGTTGTTACGTCGACTGAAATGCTTGAGATTTTAAGGGAAAGAGAAAATCTAATTAAGAGAAAAAAAACTAAAATACACAAGAATATGAAAGGGAATAAGGGACGAAAGGAAAAAAGAATGAAAAGAAAAGATTCCGAAGATGACAGTACTGATGTAGGTTCTGAAAATGAAATACACTATGCTAATTCCGATGAAAGTGAATGGGTGGAAGATGAAGTTGGAGATCTTAGAGAGCGAGAAGATGAAGCTGGAGATCATATAGAGCCAGAAGATGAAGCTGGATATCTTATAGAGCCAGAAGATGAAGCTGGCGATCTTATAGAGCCAGATAACAAAATAATAATGACGGAAATGAATAAGGAAAATACGATAGAGGAGGCTGAACTACAAATTAACAAATGGGTGATTGTTAAATACGCTCTAATAAAAAAATATAAATATTACATAGGCATTCTGCAAAACAAGATAGATAGTCGTTGGGAGGTCAAATTTGTACGACGCAAGGGAGCAACATTTGTATGGCCAACAATAGAGGATTTTGATACAATCACCGCTGATTCTATCGTTAAGATATTGCCAAATCCTACAATAACCAAGCGTAATATAATATACTTCGATTACAAGTTCAGAAATATGATTATTTCGTAAGATCGTTTATGATTGATTTAAGAATAGTGTGATAGTCTGTAAGAAAAAGTTAATATCTCTGTAAGTTTTCATGCGATCTCCTTGAAATAAAAACCATAATTTTATAAGATTTTCGTATTTTATTGCTATTACCCCTGATTTGTAACTATCCACAGCCCTAAGGAATAGATCAACATTATTACATTTGCCCCTGTTTATGGGGAAAATGCAATAAGTGAGGTATATTTTTTTTTACTCTAAATATCTTACGCAATTGGGGTGATTTTATTTTGAAAAAAACATTAATTTGTAGTCTATTAAATGCTTAATTAACATGATAATTATGAATCTTATACTTAAACAAACAAAAAAGTTATAAAGGGTTGAATATGTATTTCTAGGTATGGTACTCGCATTTGCCCCACTTGACCCTATTACAATCTTAGATGAATTATACCTAGATGGTTGGCATGCGTGGCCGTGAAAAGAGACAGAGTATACGAAGTGGTGTTGCCATGCAATTTTTTTTACCCTGACTAGGTTCGTAATTTCATGTCTGGTAGAGCCGTATGGTGCAGGCTTAGAATTTGCACTAACCGAACTCTTCTCGTGGGTGTCGTATGAGGCGACTAAGGGGCATACACCGGGGGGTGGGCAGCAGCGCCTCTTGCAGAATAGATCTACCACCGAACCGAACTGCGATTCACAACCCGCATGCCCAGCGTGAGGATTATGAGCATTACCCCTCATCATCATCATCAGCCTATACCAGTCCACTGCTAACTACGGATTCCTTATTATTATTTATTATTTAATTAAGTACCTACCTTAGTATGCGGGAATAGGTAAACTGAGCATTGAAATAAAACTACGTTTAGGTATCAATTTTATTTTCTTAAATTTATTACTACCGCTACTTATACTACTAGCTACGTGAAGAAATAATTTCAAACTCTTTAAAATATTATACTTTATTTACTATTAACTTATACAAATAATTTTGAAAAAAATATTAATGCTAGGGAACCCATTCAAACACGATAAACAGGCACAGACTTACAATAAAAATTGCACTTTGGAAATCACATTTCTGCTAAGTATTTAATATTACACAGGAATTGCCAAGATAAGACAACCAGAACAAGAAATTTAAAAGCATTTTTACATTATAGGCCTACCTACTTCAGATAAAAGTGCGGAGAAAACCAAATAAATGACACTATTTATACCTCAAACACAGTATTACCTACGTCCTTGCTTATTTATACAAATATTATTATGTAATAATGACTTTTTTAATTCTTAAGATAGTTATATCAATATTTATTCTCCACAAATCATAGGATCACAAATCAACTGCATACCCAACTTATCAAAATGTAGGTTTATCAGTCTTATATTCAATTTTATTAATATTATTAGTACTTATATACATTAGTATTAACAAGTAATTTATAATATTAGTACTAAATACTATTTTTTGAAAATAATATAATATGCACATAATTCATAATAATGTACGTACACTTTATTAAACTGTACTTATTAATTTACACTGTGTGGTTGTATGTGTGTACTGGATTGTATTTCTCTTACAAACACAAAGTTTTCATGATTTCCTTCACGTACCTTTCCCGTAGTATTTATCTTACATGCCTGAAATAAAATGTTAAAGGAAATATGAATATTATATACATAATATAGTACCTAGTTTAAATATGGCAAGTATTAGTTACACCTAATCCCAATACCATTTAAATATTTTTGAATTTGATTTGAATGGAAGGTAGGTAGACTAAAACACAAAGTAGGTAAGAATATTGTTTAATCCAAGTCTCAAAAAAACTTTCAACCACTGTTGCACTGAGCCATTAGTTATGTATTTATTTATTTTACTTACCAGTCTTGTAACAGCACGAGGGAACAGATATGTTCGCTGTTTCTTTTTATAAAAACATTTTCATGAATGGTTTGATACAAATTCTTGTTTTTTTTGTGTTCCCAAATTTTTGCGACCCGTGGGGCTTCTATCTATCCAAAGCAGACGTTTTCATTACTACGAGACGGTTCATTGTTTTTGGGAAATCTGTAAAAAATAAAAACATATTTTAAGTTAATGTGGATGTAAGTATTTATGAGAATATTTTGCGCCATGTTTGGGGAATTTTATTGTCGAGTGCAGGCAACCCTAAATTTTCGTAATTTTAGGTTATGTTTATTAGAATTAGCACAAAACATAATTTTTGAGTCTTTTCTCAACGGAAATCTATGAATCTATAAGTTTTGAACCTTTTTTAAGTCAAACGAACTTGTACTTACAAGTGGAATGATAAATTTGGCACTTTTCGTTCACCTTCACTTTAACATCAAATAACATTGCATCACATCATCTTTGCTTCAGGTATATAGTGTTGTGAGATGCAGGAATGTCCGTAGAGTCACTTTACCACATTTAATTAGCAAAAAACATTATAAAGGTCGAATAAACAAATACTGTGTTGAAGTCCATCGATATGCCCGGCACATTTTAATTTTTTTAACATTTTAAAAACTGGCACGAAGGATGAAATAGGAATAGGGCTCATTCTATCTCATTTTTTCTCAGGCTAGCAGCATATTTTGATCTCTCTCTTGTGTGAATGAGATGGGCATATACAAGAGCTCTATACCCTTCTTCCTCTGTGATTACACCAGTATTTTTCTTACTTTCCTTTCCTTAATTAATAAATTTAGGTAGGCCAATATAAATTGAAAATATTCTAGGAATAGTACATGACTAGCATAGATTTAGATTGTGACGTCATATCCGGGTCTAAGCAAATAATTTTATAAAAAGAAGCTGTCATTCTTGATATGTGAGCTTTTTAGTGTCGAAATCTTATCTATGGGAGTGCCCCGTCTATACGTAGTATACTTCTTAAGTTCTTAGTTTATGTTACTTAGTCTATGGTAATGGCGGATGGATATTATGGATTTTGTTTGTGTTTGATCTAACTGTGAATGAAATACCCAGATTTATCGTAAAAAAGTAGAGTAATCAACTAAGCAAAATGGTATGTATAAACTCTATATTGTCGTAAAACTCAATAAAAATCTACTTGTAGCTATATTTTTGTTATTGTGGTCAAAACCGGTAACAAATTAATTTCATATTGTTTAATAGCGTTCTAACTTTCTAAGTTATTAAATTAGAACCGGTAACTTCCTACAGGGTCATGTTGAACGCTATTTGGATGCCTAGATTACATTACATACAAACATTTAATTACCTATGTTATTATTATGATGGGGCTAGTTAATGTTGTGTGAATTGTCCAGCATTATCTATTTATTTATTATACACTGCTATCTTAGCTTGAAACAAATAATTGGCGGTAAATCCATAGCCTAATAATTTTAGCGCTTGTCATATCACTCATAATTAGGTACTCATAAGTTTATACAATGCTAACAAGATAACTTTGGAATTATTATTACATTACTTATTTGTTCATATTTACAAAATCCTTAAGACATTAGGAAGGAAAAACCCATTTAAAAACTAAAGTTTTTGGATGTTTACAGTAGAACTAATAACTGTAACTTCTAGCATAAACTGCGAAAATTAATGACTACCTCATAGATTAATTACCTATTTTTCTGATTGTGTTCCCATTTTAATTTGTATTTTTTATTTTTAGACCATTGGTAAGAATAATAAGATGCAACAGCATCTCAACTATAGAGTACGGGTGATATTGCAAGATTCTCGTACATTTATTGGAACATTCAAGGCATTTGACAAACATATGAATCTGATATTAGGAGATTGCGAAGAATTCAGAAAAATCAGGTCTAAAACTAGCAAGACCGCAGACAGGGAAGAGAAAAGAACACTTGGTTTTGTACTTTTACGTGGAGAAAATATAGTATCCCTTACAATTGAAGGACCACCGCCACCAGAAGAAGGCCTACCTCGAGTGCCTCTTCCAGGTGGCATGGGAGGACCAGGAGGTGGCCGAGCTGCTGGACGTGGCTCCGGCCCTGGTGGCCCACCTCCTGGCCTGCAAGGACCTGCCCGAGGTGTTGGTGGACCCTCTCATCAACATATGGCTCCTGGTTCTCGGGGACAAATGTCAGCACCTCCTCAAATGCGTGGTGGCCCAATGATGGGTGGCCCACCCCCTGGGATGATGGGTGCACCTCCTGGGATGGGTCGTGGTGGTCCAGGGCGTGGAGGGATGCGTCGGTATTAAATTAAATAACCATTTATAGTATTTAAGGCTATTACTTCTATCAATAAGTCTCAATGGTGGTAAAAGGATTGAGTTGTTATCACCACTTTCCATTTGGAATAAATTTCTGACCAGTCATCTCAACTGCTTAGTTTTATTTTAATTCAAATATATTTGTTCCCATGCTATCTTAGGACGGTACCGTGAACCAAACAAGCGCTGCCACCTATTTAATCTTATTTTTTCATTGAACAAAGGTAATTTCAAAATTTTCTATGGGCAGTTTGTGATACTTACCTTTATTAAGCTATTTTTTTATTGCCTCATCCATCATAGTTTTATTTTGTATAGTTTAGGAGGAGATACGATGTTGCACTTTGTGGCCACCAAACTCAATTATTGTATCTCCTACTAACTAGGTATTCAAAATAAAACTATGACAGAAGCATTAAAAAAAGCTTTTATGAGGTATCACAAATTGTCCATTGAATATTTTGAAATTACCTTTGTTCAACGAAATAATAAGATAAAATAGGTGGCGGCGGCGCTAGACTAGTCTAGTTTAACTCGATCGGGGTACCGTCTTAGGCTTAGTTAGCCAAATTGGAAACTAACAAAAATTTGAGACAGTTAGAACAGGGCTCTATCTAGTACACACGTTTTTTTCCACTAAAATTTAGTTAATTCGTACATTGCGTAGGCATGGTAACACTAGTGTTGCATGGATCACTATAGAAGCTTGAGTGTGTGAACAAAGGCCCTACCTCTATGCTCCCTATTATCTCATTCTATCTCTCTTGTTGGTTAGGTAATAGAGACAAAATTGGTAGGTTTCGTATAAGCATTTTTAATTAATCCTTTTAAACTAGTACCGTACAATAGTAGTAGAAAAATGAGAAGGCGAAGGGAGGGCAATACTAGCACCTTAACATAACGTATTACGTGTACTGAAGGAATTAAAAAATCTTTCCTACAGTTTTGGTACCTATTAGATTATTTTTAGGGTTCCATACACATACACAAAGGGTGTAAACAAGACCCTATTACTAAGCCTCCGCTGTCTGTCTGTCCGTTAGCAGGTGTATATCTGTAATATCATGCATTAAGTGTTGCAGCTGTAGCAAGCTAGAAGTGTGAGCAAGTGTGTCTCTGGTGCACCATGTGACAAAGATGCCTATAGACCGCAATTGGTTGCAGGGCTACCTTCTGGACAATCGCTGTGAATATTTACTGTTAGTTAACTGTAAAAGGTAGAAAGCTGGGGGGTGTATACAAGCCTTACCCAAATTTTCACATATTGAGTATTTCAGTAACCGCTATAACAAAAAAATATAATTAATGAGGACAATTAAAGGCAAAAGTAGGGCAAAAATATTGCCCTACTTTTGTTTCAAAGCTGTATTGTAGACTGTAAGCGGGTAGACACATTCAATTATAAAACAAAGTAAAGAAACGCATAAACTGTAATAACTAGTAGTTCTACAAATAGTAGCCCTCGCTAACACTTAACTTTTACTACTACTTAAAAATTAAAAGGATTTCGACGATATTCGTCATCGCGAAAATCTTCATCAGATCTTTACCAATTTTATAAGATCATAACCTACGTGATGGGCAATAAATGAAAGGAATACAATTTAAATTATTTATGCACTATTTAGTTATTCTATGACGAAAAATAGATGGTGGCGCTAGTTTCGCTTCTCCCTTTGCCTTATACTGTAAATGTAGGTACAGTAACCGTCAAAAAGAGTTAAGCAGATAAAGAGTGTGCGTAACTGAGGCGACGTGTGTACTCGGATCAAGATGAATAATGATATAAAAAAATTAGGGCCCTATGCTCTGTAAAGATTCATTGACGACCGATGTGAAGGCCTGCCTGCGACGCAGAAGGTTGCGGGTTCGATTCCCGCCTCGGGACAAATGTGTGTACGATCTGCAGACATTTGTTCTGGGTGTTCTGGTCGTTTTCTATATATACCTAATAAAAAATATCTATGTATTGTATTATATTAGGTAGGTATATCAGTTATCTAGTACCCATTATAACACAAGCTCTGCTTAACTTGGGGCTAGATAATGCGGTGTGAATTATCCAGCATTATTTATTTATTGAGCCCGTGGTCAAAGCGGAAAATCAACTCGTGAAATAACTTCTGTCTACTGCTTGGCTAATCCTAGATTCTCTTTACAAACATTCACTGGAAAAATTCCAAAGAAACATTGTAAGTAGAGTAAAAAAATAAAAATAAAACTGTTTAATGCTTTTTGGTGGTGACTGTAACCAGTAATTTATAATTTAAGAATTAAAGGGTAAAAAATTTAATTCTGTAATTAATGGCAGTATCCGCATGAGGGGTGGCATTTCTTGCCGTCGATGCCGCAACGACATCCACCGCTGGTGTCACCGCGGCCGGCCGCGCCCCACCGGCGCCCGCGCGTCACCCAACAGATCTCCGTCTTACACGCGGAACACTTGATCCAGTCACATCCCCATTTCTTGGTTATGATAGCACTACACTCTGGACATTCGAGAGCTTCGCCGCGAGCAATAAGAGAGTCCAGTAGTGCTCGAGTTCCTTCGTCTGCTTGATTTGTGGCCTCGCCCACGGAGGCCGCCTGGAGTTTCATACTATACTGCTCGCATGTTTCTCCTTCGTGTATAGCCTAAAACCGAATAAAACATTAGATAGAAAAAGTCCATCTGGCTGCCAAGCTTCGATACGGTATAAGGATGGATACCTGATCATCAAGCACTAACAACATTATGGCACTCAAATGAAACATGGCCGCGCTGTTGGGTACCTACCTAAGTAACTGTAAGTAGATATTTTGACAGTTTACATACCTGACAAGGTACGCAGTTGGTGCTTTTACACACAGGGCAAGGGAATCTCTGAACTCCTGGCTCGCAAAGCGCCCAACCGGTACAATCGCGTGTGCGGCAATGAAATGCATTGCGGGTCCCGCTTTCGGCCACCGCCAGACTGCGCGCCAACCACTTCTCGTAGTCATCAGGCGGAACGAGGCCTTTTATTTCCCGCTCTTGTAAAACTCCTCGGCAGCCCGTTGCTGGGCATGACACAATCGGTTCTTCGCTGTGTCGCACGACGTCCGAAAGGCATTCCTTGCAAAAGGAATGCACACATTCTCTTAATACAACTCCGTTGCCGGGCGCACATTCTTCCATACAAACGCCGCATTCGAACACCTCAGCGTTAGAGACGAGAGACTGTTGCTCTAGTCTCACTAATTCATTGTAAACATTCCCAGTATCATTGTCAGCTAGAGTTTCCGCGGGTCCTTTTCCTTCTGAAAAGAACGATAATGATCGTTTGAATCTCAATAGGGTAATCTATGTATGCATCGATTTTATCGATTATTTAATATATTTTTCACTAGTTGTCCGGCCCGGCTTCGTGAAGGTATATTCTATAGCCTATGTTCATCTAATGTGAATGTAGGATTCTAATGGTGAAAGAATTTATCAAATCGGTCGAGTAGTTTCGGAGTCTATTCAATTCAAATAATGAAACATACAAACAAATCTTTTCTCTATTATAATATTATTATAGACTACCGAAAAAATATATATGACCCACGAATTTTTAATTTAATAAGAAAAATAATTGTAAAATAGAACTACTCCGATTCGGTGTTAAAAAAGCTGCATTTTCTGTGACGTCACTGTTCAGTTTGTCAACTCACTGATTCTGTTCTTTCAATTAAACTAAAATTAGAAAAAATAAATGATATATACAAACATGTTTGTGTGTTGTGTCTAATGAACGGTGACGTTTAGAAATTTTGCGATTGAGTCTTAAAATATCTAATAATGATTAAATTTAACAAACAGACATCAAAATTTACAAGAATAAATAATGCATATCTACATAAATATATATCCATATCAATAAAGAATACAAATAAAAATAATCAGCTTTTTTGAAATCGCATGCATATACCCTATTGCGGAGGCACAGCACATAATAAGATTCTTTGATAAATATTGAAATGAGGAAGAGCGTCTTTACCAGCTTCGACGAGGCACAAATAGAAAGGTGCACTCAACTCCGGTCCAGCCAGAGCAACTAGCAGAACGCCGTCGTCGGAACACAACGCCCGGCCGATGATCCACCGCTGCATGCGCACGGGCAGTCCCAAAGACTTCTCCGCTTGTCGCCGCAAATCGCCCATCTTGCAGTTACGCTTCACGTGTATCTGCACTGGCCCTCTTGTTGTTTCCTTATCTTCCACCCATACAAGAATACTGAAAACAATAGATTTGGTTTCAATGGAAAATTTAGTCTCTACGAACTTTGTTGTACTTGAACACAATTTTAGTTTGGAGACTATCGTGAGATATTTGTGCAAACTTACGGAACATCGTCGTTGTTCTCCTTCTTTATAACTGTTTCGTCTTTCGACGTAGTGGGTGCTTGATTCAATGCCGACTCAGCTTTAGGTTTCATTGCCGCTGTAACAAGCTGTGCATTGGTTTGACTTACATTTTCACGTTTTTCTACTACGTTTGTTATTTTTGATTCGTGTGCCTTATCGTTATCGGGTTTGTTTGGCGTCGTATTTTTCGTTTGTTTGAACTTAAGAACGGGGTCTGTTTTATGCTCTATTTTACTTTGAGGCTGGGTAGCTCTGTTTGTTTTTTCTGGTGATGATGATGCTCTCGGACTAGCTGCTACGATTTGCGATGAAAAAGATAGCACTGAACAGGAAAGTCTTAGCTGTGCAAGCTTTACAGCAGCTTCTGCCGCTGCGCCTTCGTCGCCTTTAGCTATAGATTGCTCGAGTTGGTTGATTAAATTGCGACGTCTAGAATGCTGGTCTAACTTCTCAACAATGCTTGTTTCCGTTGAAGAACTTTGTGATGTTGTTGGTTGTACAGAAATCTCGGGTAATTTAGGAGTCGACATTTCTACAATTTTTTTAACTATGACAATTTTGTCCTTTGCCGACGAGGACTGAAGACGTTCATTTTTAATCCGTGATCTATCTTGTGGTGCCGCTATAATTGAATCTGTCTGTGGCGTTGATGACAACGCAAAAACGGCATTTGTTTGATTAGAAGTAATTTTTGATCCAAAATCAACTTTTACTTCATGCTTCTGAGAACTATTTATTTCTGTTTGCAACTTCGTAGATAGAGCACCGTCAGAGTTTTTGGGTATGTAAATTGGGTTTATCAACGATGATACTTTCAGTGGAGTATTTAAGTCTGACTTTGTATTCGAGTTCACACTTACACTTGGTTTGCCATTTAACAATTTACTAGCTATTTCTGTTTTGGTGACATTTCTGTTAAAATATTCAGCTTTCCTCGCCTCAGATTGATTTGATATGATTACTTTTGGTTGGTCCACGATAACTATGTTCTCTTTAGTATGCTCTAATACTGTTGGTTGCGTTACCAACACGTTTTTAATAGTTGCTAGAGTTTCTTGTTCACAATTTTTCATTCCTTTGTCCAAGTTTGCCTTTCGGACTGGTGGCGAAGGTTCAGTACTCGAAGTATTTTTCGCTTGAGTATTTCTATAACTTCCGATCTTTGTGATTACTGCTTCAACAGTTTTAGGTTCTTTTATAGCGTCTTTATCATTAACATTTGTTGTTTTTAAATGAGAAGTACTAGCCATTGCTTTTTTCGGAAGACTATCTTTCATTTCTTTTAATATTTCTCTTAGTTTTTCTTTATCTTCGAGGTCAGTTTTTTGAGTAGTGCTTACTGTTTGAGTAGATATGCTATTTTGCTGTGAAGGTTTACTAGAATTATTAAGTAGAGCATTTTCTAAGGGTAGACAATAAAGACAAGTAATCACAGTTGCGTCATATTTTCTCAGACATCTGGTGCAAATCCAGGCTTCTATCTGCCTCGATGGCCCCGGCGTATCATGGTTGGATCTTACTTCTTGATAAACATTGTGTTCTAATTCTTTCAACTTGTACTTTTCTATGATTTCATGGGCCTGCTTATCTAGCTCACTTATGCTTGGAAGAAGTTTAACAGTCGAAGTCTCTATAGCAGAATTCCTTTTTCTGTTATCGAATATCTGCTTCAAGAAGCTTTTGTCTTGGCGAGGTTTCACGTCTTTGGTCTCCTTTTTGGCTTCCTTTTTGCTATACTTCTCAGGTTTGCAGCCCATCGTCACTTCATTGGGTTTAGGACAATGGTCGGTGACCGGGTGGGATCGGGAACTCATCGGTAGAGTTGCCGTGTTGTTGAATCGGTTATCTTCTTTGTCTTCTTCGGTTTTTTCGGGTATAGTGTGTACGGGTAAAGGAGGCTGTGGAGCGGGTCGCTTCCGGCCTCTCCGGCGGGTGCAGGTAGAGGCGGGGGTGGGGGGCGGCGGGGCACGTCGCTTGCCGGGCACGTGCGCGCGGACCTGCAGCAGCTCGCTGGCGGCACGCCGGTCGCGCTCCGAGCGCTCGCACGCTCTGCGGTTCGGAAGGCTGAAAGCGTCGAAGCCGTGCAATCCGTACTTCCTCAGCAGCGTGATATCTCGGTCGTGCTGGCGGCGCACGTTCCTATCCCGAACTCGTTTCTTGTAGGAGTCAGTGGGGGGTCCGGGGGGAGGTAGAACGCGTGGGTGCGAGGAGGCGTAGTGTCCGGGGGGGAGGAAAGCGAAGCTGGCGGCGGTGCGGTCGGAGCCGCCGCTGGAGAGGCTGTCGCTGGAGGCGTGCTCGTCGCGCCGCAGCCACGAGAACAGCGTCCACAGCCCTCCGGACAGCGGACGTGGACGCGCGGGCTCCACCTCCACGGCGGCGCTCATTACCCCTGGAAATAAAAGTATAGATCAATGCAGCATATAGATACTAAAATTTTGAATTATCGCGTATCCATTATACCTACAATGTAATGTCGCTGATTCCTTCTTCTGAAGAAGGTACATTAATAGTTAAGGCTCAGAGCCTTAATTATTTATGTACCTACTTACGGGAATACGTTAGTCGAACGTACTACTAGGTACAGTAGTAGGTACGTAGGTACTAGGCTAAACTTTTCCTAGTAAAATAATGAAGAATGAAAAACTAAATAGGAATGATATCTATATCTAGGTCGGAATATTGTAAGAAGTGTTTGATAATAAATTCAAGGCGGTTGTTTATATTACCGGAGAGCGCTCTAAAATTATTTCGAGCTTCATTAAGCGTTCAAAAAATATTATAAAAGAGTCTGTGAACGTACGTAATCAGAAAAAATATAGCTCGTTAGACCGAGAACAAACAATAAAGAACTATTTACCCACTTACAAAGTTCTTAAAAACATTTTACATTTTGTGTCTAGGTACCTACCTACCTAGGTAGGTAGGTACCCGCTTAGAGAATGCCCCTAGTTGTAAGTATTTTATTCATATTCATTTTCTTTATTATTCTAATAAATAAAAACGTAGGTTTAGGCTGTAGTACTTACGCGTTGACGAAGTGAATCAGCGCGGCTGCAACTTTTCAAACACACAAACTAGAACATTATTAACCCCGTTTCACATCAGATTTATTTTAGAATTTAATAGCTTGACTTTTGATCTGATTGAAGACTTAAATCCTAGTTTAACCGTCCGATTGTTTACAACTACATAATGTTAACAGTAAGCTACTAAAGTCTAATACTCAATGTTGATGCTCGATTTAACAAGAAGAGATGCAACAATGAATCTGGCGCGCCGAGTTGTGAACAAAGCGAGGTCGCGAGATCGCTCCGCACGCCGCGCCGCCGCCGCCGCTGCCGCCCGCCCAGCTATATTTAGCGGAACTTCGCGACTCAGTTTTTGCTATTTTCATTTCATTCTTGTATTCTCCCGACCTCACTTCTGGCCGCTTAGTCGGTTTAGTTTTTACTTTCGATCGTTTACGGCTGTGTTTATGTCGGCTAACGTAGGCATCTGCCAGACTGGCCTATTTAGTTTATTTCTTACGTAAGCGAACTGGATAAGGAGATTTTTCCGGTTAAAATCTAGATATTCAATTTTACATACCTACTAACGTTTTTTAAGCTAGAACTCAGTAGGAACTTATTTTTGTTTTCTAACTAGGCCCGCCCCGGCTTCGCACTGGTAGATTAATATATAATTATTATAGTTATATTTAGCATAACTATGACAAATAACGTGGCTTTCTATTGGAAAAAGAATATTCTTAATCGGTTCAGTAGATCCAGAGATTACCCCCGACAACCTCATACACTTTACTTCTATAATATTAGTAAAGTACCTAATATAGATCAAAGACCGCGACTGTAGGTAGGTATATTATATACCTACTCACGTCACAACAAACAAAAAATACGCCATTTTTCACTTTAACTTCTATTAACAAAAAATTACAACAATATTAGGTACTCAACAACAGGACAACACGCACATCAACATGATTAGAATGAAACTTTTTAAACTTTCGCGATTTGATAACATATTTAAGATTATTTATCGGGTATTTATCGCGTACCTTTTGCTTTCTTTTCCCCAACGTTTCAACCGCGTTTCAGCGATCGTGGTCACGGGGCGACCACGATTGGGGAAAAGAAAGCAAAAGGTACGCGATAAATACCCGATAAATAATCTTAAATATGATTAGAATGATCTAGATTTGTGTTTGGTATATTATGTCTCCTGTGTTTGCGGGCTAGCTTTCTTCTTCTGCGAGTGCCGTTCCGAGTTGGCCTGGATGACGAGGAGCGCGGCCGCCAGCCTGCTCGTCAGCGCGGCTTGACTCAGCTCGTGCGCCCACGACACGCGGCCCCAGTACTCGCTCTGAAACAATTTACCAATTAGGTATCCAATCTAATCTAAGTGTCTGTCGGCTGTGACGACTAAGATCTTTGTCTTGCCTTTTGACTGGTCAATAGGAGTGTAATTATGTTAAACTTGTTTCTGCCGACGGCTTCTCACGCGTTATTTATACGAAAACGTTTATGTGTAGGTAATTTCTATGGAATAAAAAATCGATTTGTTGTAGAAGTTGTCTTTCAAGTCGCACATTCACAACCTTTCAGGCAGAGTTCGTAAATCTATGTAAATTATGAAGGCACTTCGATCCTCTTGCGACAAGAACACGCTTCAAATGGTGTATATACAATGTGTCAATCAATCCTCAGCTACTGCAGCCTTATCTGGGAAGGCGCAGCTAAATCTCACATGATTGAACTTTTAGGAGCCCAACGCGCAGTTCTCAAGGTTGTGCAAACCTATTCCACTGAGTTACTATATAGGAAGCAGGAGTTCTAAGAGTTCGCCAGCTGTTCATTATACAGGTTTTTACAGCTGTCCACACTGGAACCATAAACTCTGACATCTATCGAAGAGAGTTTTCAAATTTCCTTTTGCCGCTACAAAAACATCATTCGCAAAACGTCTCCCAAACCGCCGCCGCTGATCCGCTCCTGGCTAGCAGCAAAGAACTACGAGGAGATCGAATCGATCCTTCTGTTATCGCATCTGAGTGGCTTCAATGACCTCGTAAGTGTTTCACACATAATGTACCCCACGCCCACACACATGCTCTCACTTTCAGACACGAACCCCAACACTATACACTCATCCACCTTCACACACTCACTCAGCTACAAACACACTAAACTAAACTACCTTTCTCATCTAAATTGCATACCACACCTCTAACCATAAATTACTTATTGTCCTGAACAAATGCATACTGAATATTGAATCTGTAATGTTTCTTTGATATAGAGACTGTACAATTTTCGGACTATCGTGCTCGGGTATCCAAGACACGGGACATGAGCCTAGTGTGGGGCCGCCGTCGCCAATCTATAAGATATCTACTACCTATTACAGTTAGGTCCTAGGTACTTTTTAAAATTCATTATATGCCTACATGTAAATTTTTGATGATAACAAAAAATAATTTGTATTTCCCATGGGATGGCAATTACGTACACACTAGCCTAAGTATCCAGGACTTCCATGCTTAGAACTAAGTGTACCCTACTTATGCAAAGTTACAGACAGATCCGTTCAGTACTTTTGGCTTCAAGAGGTAACAAACAACCAGCCAAACTTTCGCATAATATTAGTGTAATGCCGGCAGTATAGGTACACAATCGCCTTCACGGAACAGAAATTTACTGTTCCGTGCTCGCCTCGTCGAACATCGTGGGCGCTCGTTTACATGGAACACTCACCTGGTATTCTTCTTCAAGGCGAGCCAGGAGGACTGCATCTTTGGGATCCAAGCGCCTTTCAATGCAAGCTATCATCAGCAGAGGTGATTTCAGAGCTTCTACTCCAAAGACAATGCCTGAGAAAAGTGAATGGTATAAGTAAATGCAAATAATAGAAATAAAAAGTTGAGAGGTGTCAAGGGACACCCGGATGGAACGAAGTTCCTTTCTATAAGAGAGAGAGAGAGAGAAAGAGACAGACAGAGAAACATGCGCACGCCGCACGGCTTACAATAGCTTACTATAGCAAAAAAGTGTCGTTACAACTTTTCGTGAGATTTTTTCCCGTCCAGCCCCCTTTCACAACGCGCGATAAGGAACTTAGTTCCAAAAACACTTATTTGTTACTCGGACACTAATTAAAAGAAAAAAGAACAAGAAATGATTATTTGCATGGTTATTTTATTATGTCACCAAATGAACCCTTTCTGTCAAAATGACTTTGTTTGATCACCATTGATCACACAGATATTCAACTTACTCTACACCATGAATGTGGATCATGATGTGGATTAAATTCTAGCTAATTAATCTGACAGTGAATTCCGCTCCCAACTCCCACTGGGTACCTATAACTCACGTAACTATTTTGCCAACACACCAAATTTCAATAATTAACAAATAGTATTGAGGCAAGTTGACGACCTCTGTGGCGCGGTGGGCGAAGGTCTGCCTGCGACGCAGGAGGTCGCGGGTTCGATTCCCACCTCGGGACAAATGTTTGTACGATCTGCAGACATTTGTTCAGGGTGTTCTGGTCGTTTTATTATGTATAATATAAAATATCTATCTATGTATTGTGTTATATTATGTATATCAGTTATCTAGTACCTACCCTTAACACAAGCTCTGCTTAGCTTGGGGCTAGATAATGCTGTGTGAATTGTCCAGCATTATTTATTTAGTTATTACTTACAAATAAAGTTACAGCACAAAATAGTATAAATTACTTAAAAAAAGCTTGGGTTTTCTAGGAGTGTATCGCAGGCCTTTGCCCAGCCTTGCACGCCAGGCTAATTGTAATTTATATTGCACTTGGTTCCACCTACCCTCAGTTACCATTACCATTATGACAAACAACCCTGTATACAGGATGTCCCGAAACTCGACGTCAAGCCGAAAGCGGAGGACAGGTGGGTTCATGACAACCCAGAATAAAATCGGCCAAGTGCGAGTCGACTCGCACACGGAGGGTTCTGTATCCGTACTATCGTACATAAATATTCCGCAAAAGGAACCATAAAAATCTGATTATAAAAAATTTAAATAGCAAAAAGCTACGCAGTCATCCATCTTAGTACTGACCGCGGCCGTCGTTCGTTAATTTTAGTGATCGGTTGAGTACCGACTTGGTATGGTATGGACATTGAACACCTTAATTTTTCTTTATTTTCTTTATTGTTATAGTAGCAATGGCAATAGTGATCTACACCCTGTTAAATTCTCAATTGTCTTCCTATTAAGATTCAAGAGATTCAGCCCCCTTTATATTTAATATGTATATTATTTTTATTATTTGATGTACACAAAAGTTTGGCGCCGGGCAGAGAACTAACGATTTTCAGTAAAAAGCATAAAACTCAGAAACCATTAGAGATAGATCTATGAATTTGTGGTTTTTCTAGGTCGTCAAGAACAAGAACCCACCCTGTTCTCTGCTTGCTGCATGACGTCGTTCGGGACAGCCTGTATATATAGAATAAAAAGTAGACTACAAATTACCATTGAGTGATGCAAAGTCATATGACAAGAAGTATTTTGCCAAAACTGCTCTCGTCTTAGTACTAACGGCAGGGGGCTCCAGGCCAGTTGAAATGTCTTGTTTCACATCAAATCTGTTTTCAAACCATTTTATTATGGGCATCCACTTCTTTTCTTGAAGTACTCTTAATTCTTCTTCATCCTAAAAAGAGGAGTTTACAACATCAGAGGAAGAATGAAATAAAAGATTGTAAAATCAAAAAGATTGTACTTTCAGCATGCATGGGCATCAGGCGCAGTCTATAATTTAGACTGATGCCAGATGCCAAAATACTTTACTTAACATCTAGACTCTAGATGGTAAGTACAGTATTTAGTAGTACTAGGCAACTACAAAATACTTTAGTTTTGACAGTAGTTATTATTAATAATAATGAATACCAATATTGGTACACAGGTACACAGATATAAATAACTTACATTATTGTGAAATAAGAGGGTGTCTGTAGGGAAAAACTCCAGTATAAAACTGACAATATCATGAGGTGTTAACTTTCCTGGGTTGTCTAAGGCAGTATTGCATAGAGCTGTCTGAAATAAATAGAGATTCCATATGTGAGTACAATGTAATTTTATCTTTTATATAAATAATGCTGGACAATCCACACGGCATCATCTAGCCCCAAGCTAAGCAGACCTTGTGCTATGGGTAGGTACTAGATGACTGATTTAGTGATATACCTATACATAATGGAATACATTACATAGATAGAATATTTTTTATCATAAATAGTAAATACCCAGATCACCTGCAACAAATTTGCAGATTGTGTAAATAATTAGTCCCAAGGCAGGAATTGAAACCACACATTCTGTGTCTGTGTGTGTGTATAGAATCTGTCCATGGGAAAGTACAACCGAAAAGTATCGGTAAAACTCTAGACACACGTATTTTCTATATACTAGCCTGTACTCTCCCAGTACAATGGCAAAAACACCCCTTCTCATCCTTCCAAATTTTCCTACTCTCCCCTGATATTTTACATATTTGTGTATAAGATTATAGGTATGGTAAGGTATGTTTATACTTATAAATCAGAATGCTTTATGTATATGCTGTTAGTAATTTTCTACTTCTTTACTAATATTTTTGTATGGAACAAATAAAATTTTAAACTTCTGGACCGATTACAAAAATACTTTCATTATTAGGAAGCTTACTGTTCAGGGAGAGACTTAGGCCATGTTTTACCCAGAATTCTCACGGGAACGGAAACTACGTAGATGAAACAGTGAGGCACTGTTAGTAACAAATACATTACAATTTTACAGTAAACTCTATGTTATGTTTAGGAACTACCTTACCAAGTGCATTGTCGCCAGTGCAATTTTCTCAGTCTGAGCATCCCACTCCGCAGCAATGGCCCTGGCAAGTGGCTCACTGTCAACCAACAGTGGCTTTCCATTGGGAGTCTTAAGTCGTCGGTGGTCTAGAGTCACTTCCCATCTACTATCATTCTGAACTATTCCCGTACCTCGGAAAAACCTTTTTCTTGTAGCTAAAACATTTATGTTAACACTATGATGCAGCAAACAAACAGGTAGGTTTTATTTATGTTTGTAATAATATTACATGTAGTATAACCTTACCATAGTTTTGGAACCTTAAACATGAAGAGCATCGAGTTCGTAACAACCCTGATACTGTTGCTGACAACGAAAACATTGGAATAGCCTGAAAGGTAGTGATTTTATTCTCTTTGTAGCCTGAGCACAACGATGAACAACCACGAAGATACGGCACAATTATCTATGACGTAAAAACTAAGCAAAATCGTGGTACAAGTACAAAACAGTAAGGTAGTGTACTATAACATAAATTTGGATTTTGGTAAAATTAAAATGACCTTTATGATTTAATTTTTTGCTTCGACTTTATTTAAGATTTTATGATCATTTTGTTTTGACAAACTACATAAAGATTTTGACTGATTTTGTTTTGACTAACTTTATTTGCTATTTTCACGTACCTAAGTCTTCCTTATCTCTTTTTGTCATCCCAGCCGAGCGATTACGGTAAAATATCCGTAAATATCTGGGCACCATGAAGTAGAGGGACGAGGGACTAATCCAGCAGGCTGATCATGCAAGGCTAATTTTAACGTAGCGCGTTAAGTGCGCTAATACTAACGCGCTAGTAGGTTTACCGCGTTAGTTTTTCAACTTCAACTTCTTTCCTCTAATTCCGTCCAATTCGGTATGATGAACGAATGAATGAACGATCAAAGTGTCAATTGTCAAATTACCATACTGTCAAAGTACAAGTAACATGAATTGTCAACTTCTATGAAATAGGTGGGGGGCAATTCCGAGTATCACGTGATATTTATCGAGTGATACGCAGTATCACAGGATAAAATATCAAGTGATAAGTATCAATCCTTCGATGATATATCGAGTGCCGCCAAAAAATGCATTTTCGTGCACTCTTCGATATTTCTAGCATAGACAATTTGATTTCATTATGTCTTGTCATTACATATTTGAACTTCAACTTCTTATTTATCGCAAATAAAATATTTGAATGTCATAATTCCATACTTTACGAATGTCAATATCTGTCATGTACCTATAGTTTGTGTTTCGTCAGTAATTCAAACTTAGTTAATCTTTATCTGAATCTAGAAATTTTAGCAACAACTGTCAACATTTGAAACTATAGATAAGTTAGTTAATGTTGCAACTTTTAATTTGAAGCTGGCATAATTTGAAATAATGTTGTTTGTCAAAGACGTATACGATTATAATAGCTGACGGACGACATATCTGGTGTGTCAGAATAGCCGTGCGCAGGGGGCGAAATGAAAATCTAGTCAGCAGGCAACACCGTTTACAATATTTACCATAATTTCGTTTGGGTGCCCCGCGCGCCTAAGGATGTGGAAAAATGGAATTTATATCACCCCTGACTCCAGAAATTATAATGATGCAAAAAGCAATTTTAATTAATAGGTAATTAGGTACCTACATTCAATAACAACTAGAGAAACTTGTATTGCACATTGCACTAATAATCTTTGACTTGAGTTGAGAAGCAAGGAACACCGTGAAATTATTTGAAACATCAAACAAAACAAGCAGAGACTAAAGAAAGTGAGCGACAGAGAGATATGAATGATGTTCTTCTTTCACTCTTCGATAATGCGAACGAGTGCCTAGGACGTTGCATATCGAGCAACTTAGGTATCTAAAAAAAGCCCTCGATAAATATCGAATTGCAGATGTTGAGAATACGCTTGTTTGATTCGAAGCAATCACTCGATCGATATTTTGTGACAGTTGTTGCCGTATTTATGTATGAGTAGATTTATTGCGAGAATTGCCTCTCTCATCTCATCTAGATGTACTAAATAAAATAAACAAAACAAATAATATGCCGGCACATCGATGGACGTCAACACAGACAGTACCTTACCATTTGTTTATTCCACCTAATAATGTTTTCTGATAATTAAATGTGGCAGAGTGACTCTACGGACATTCATTCCTACATCTCACAACAATATATACGATGATGTGATGCTGTGTTATTTGATGTAAAAGTGATGGTGAGCGAAAAGTGCCGAATTTATCATTCCACTCGTAAGTATAAGTTTGTTTGACTTCCAAATTTCATGACGCATTCGCATATTCATAAATACCTACATCCATATTAAATTAAAATATGTTTTTATTTGTTACAGATTTTCCAAAAACAATGAACCGTCTCGTCGTAATGAAAACGTCTGCATTGGATAGAAGCCCCGGGTCACAAAGATTGGTTATCCAAAAAAAAACAAGAATTTGTAGCAAATATTTTAATGAACATTTTTTCATAAAAAAGAAACAGCAGAGGAGCTGTTCCAAAACTGGTAAGTAAAATATATAAATACACAACTAATGGCTTAGTGCCACAGTGGGTAAGTCTTTTTGAGACTTCGAGAAAAAAATATTCATACCCTTTGTGTTGTAGTCTACCTATCTACCAATCAAATCAAATATATTTAAATGGTATTGGGATTTGGTGTGACTAATACTTGCCATATTTATAGTAGGTAGGCACTATTTTATAATATTCATATTTATCCTTCAACGTTTTATTACAGGCATGTAAGATAAATACTATGGAAAAGGTATGTGAGGAAAATCATGAAAACTTTGTAAGAGAAATACAATCCAGAACAAACACACAGTGTAAATTAGTAAGTAGTTATAACAAAGTGTATGAACAATTAATTTACCTAATTTATTATGTTCATGTTATTTTCATAAAATAGTATTTAGTACTTATAATATTAATATTTATTATTGAATATAAGACTGATAAAGGTACATTTTCATAAGTTGGATAAGCAGTTGATTTGTGATTTATGGAGAATAAATATGGATATATTGTCATATGACAGGTTTATCTGAAGTAGTTATAATGTAAAAGTAAAGCAATCTATGCCTAGGTCTATTATTTTATCAGGCAGACCATCTTGGTTCAATACCTGTGTAATATTAAATTACTTAGCAGAAATGTGATTTCCGTCTTGTGATTTTGGTTGATTTGTAAAAGTATTTTTAAAGAGTTTGAAATGATTTCTACACATAGCTAGTAGTTTAAGTGGCGGTGGTAATAAATACAATATATCATTGATACCTAAACGTAGTTTGTGTATAAATATAGGTTTTGTTTGTTATTTATGTGATCGGTGTTGCGAGTAGAGTTGCACTTTTCACCCTGGCAACCGCTGAAAACCAGCACTGCTATGGCACTAGAGCAGCATGAAGCTGAGCTGGTGACCTTTTTGTGTTAAATTTAATTTATTATTAGTTATTTAAGCAATGTGATATAAATCCTTCAAATTTTGTTTCACAATTAAACCTTTTCTATACTAGTTTTATTTACATGCAGTTTACCTATTCCCGCATATTTAGGTACCTAATTCAATAAATTTTAGGAATCCTTTCTCATTAAATAAATTATTAAATCAAAAATTAAATTAAAATTATTTTATTTCAGACAACAATGATCTATAATTTGTTAGTAATTTTGTATGCTAAAGTGCCCTTAAAATTAGTGTTATTATTTCGAACTTAATTAAGTACAATCAAATTAAATTGGACTAAATTAAAATGAAATAAAATTAAAAAAATACCTACTTACATTAAATAAGAATATTAAATTATGTTAACATTAATTAATTAAATTACTTGATTTATAAATTTCTGCCACATTGGCGAATCAATCCTACCTACAATGGTTTGTAGGATGCTATTGGGGCTGTCCCGCACTCGCGCATCAAGGACGCCGTCTTTTTCTGGAGGATGGCAGCAAAACCATCCGTTTCATACTCTGCAAACATCCCGATGCACTGCAGAAACGAGGCAGTCCCAACATCATCCTAAAGATATTATTATATTGCACACGCAGGGTCTCTAGCAACCTTTTGGTGTAGCTGGCCCATAGGTTCTTATGAGAAGTAGTCTTGTAGCTCAAGTAAAGGAAAAAAAAAAAGAAATTTGTAGTTAATTCACAAAAAATGTTTGATTTATTTTAATTACACATGATTATTGTTAACCAAATCAGATTTTTCTGTGAACTGTGGGTCTGAGTAAATTTCTGTGCTTATGAGTATGTACACAAATTTGTATGGAACCCTTGATGTGCGACTCTAACTCGCACTTGACGTTTTATTAATATTAAAATACCACCTCCGCAACCTCAATAGCTTAGGTATCATGGTCCACTGCTGGACGCAGGCCTCCCCCTCATTTTTTTATTCCATGAGGGGTAATGCCCATAATCCTCATGCTGGGCATGCAGGTTGGGGATCACAGTTCGGTGGTAGATCTATTCTGCAAGAAGCGCTGCTGTCCGCCCCCCGGTGTCGCGAGTCAATGGACGTGCTGCCTCCACTGCTGCAATTTCTCTTTCCTCTTCAAGGTCCTCTTGAGGTAGAACCCTTTTAAATCAGAATATGTTTTAGTTTTAAGATAACATTTTATTTATGTAGTCAAAATAAAATACTATTGTTATAGAATGTTATATATAACACTGAGTATCCGGCAGTTAACATCAACAATCTAAAATGAAAATGTATAGTTCATCATGCATTAAAATAAAGAAGAAAGACCTAGTAGGTGTTTATCATTGTTAAGAATCAACATACCAACTGACAGTTTATAGAATAAATACACTTTCTATTTTTATATTGTGCAGATTGTGGCTTTTTGGGGGAAACTATGGCTATTTATAGCCCCTAGCACATTATCTACCCCATATTTGACAAGGAAACCATCAGAAATTTCTTTCCGTGTCCTGGGGACACTCACGACACATCCACTTGGGCAGTAATCTGAAATCAAAAGATGATCTGTATACAGGCCATTGTCACTAACAGATACCTGTTATGAAAAGGAATGTTTATCTCTGAAATTTACAAAACCACTAATTCCATAAATAATTTTACTAATATGAACCTAATAAGGTAGATTAGGTTCATAATAGTAAAATTATTTATACTTGAGTTCTTTATAATGCCAGACACAAGTTAGTAGATATACTTATATTCGAATTACAGCATGAGTGAAATGCATCAGAAAATATGATATGGTTGACTGCCCTACGCACAACCCCCCTTCCGGTCTGTTCCTCACTGATAACTGCTATCCGCAATAAAACGAAGGTCAATTAGGACCTGTGAGGCATCACATTATGGCAGATAATTTAGGAGAGATATTTAGGAGTCTACACTGCTAAATACAAACCCTTTACCTCAGTACCTACCTAAAAGGGCAGTAATTTATTACTGACTGAGACTTTATAGACTAATAAGTAAGAAAGTTACAGCAGGTAAATGTGGGTATTTTACTACCTATCCATCCCTAGTAAACTCACTTTTATATGCACTGGTACCCCTTCTCTGCGGGCAGGCTTGTGATCAATTTCGAGCTGCTTGGTAACATACATTGCCATTGCTTTGTTGGCTCTAAAGAGAGAAACAAATTCAGCCTCTGGGAGTTCACAAGGGTTGCTTGCGTCTCGCAGAGCTCTTCGCTCCAACCGCCTTCGTTTGCTTCTGTTCTGACCCTACGCCGCCGTCGCCACATTTGAATGAATAACTACGTAGAAATCCATTTCCACTGTAAAACCAATAGGTAGGTAATCTTGAAGGTTTTAGTATTTACCTAGCTACCCATGGATGCATGCGCAATTCTATTATTATTTTTATATACCTATATTATTAGGTATTCTATCTTATTTTCTTTTACTACTGTATTTGTATTTGTAACCAACCAACAAAAAGCAAAAGGTCAAATAATCACATGTTTGTTTACATGCGGCCTTAGTTGTATACCGCGTTAATTTTATCCGCCTACAAGTCGACCCGGATAAATTTTTGTACCAATTTCCACTGCCGGCGTCTATTTTCCAAGAATTAAAGCGCCTTAGCGCGCTTAGTGGTAAATAAACGCGCTAAAATGCTATCTAAACGCGTTATCTTTTTATTAGCACCTTTTTGACATTAATCTGACATAAAAGCGTGTTAAAATAGGGGTTCATTCAGATAATTCGCTGCATTTCCAATGAAATAAACGCCAAGAAAAAGAAGTTGATGTTGATATCGAAGCAAAATATTAACACTAACGCGCTATTATAAGCGCACTTAGCGCGCTACGTTAAAATTAGCCTTGCATGATCAGCCTGCAGAGGAACATCTATATACGGACTAATCTTATTAGCTCTATCCTCTATCACGGAACAAAAAAACGGTAGACACCATAGGTAACATTATTTCATCTGTGGACATCATCATCATCCATACTATTCCACAGCTGAACATAGGCCTCCAGCATCTGCCAGCAGTCTTTCGCAAATTGTCAGCCCACCGGCCGGAGGGC
Source organism: Eupithecia vulgata (assembly GCA_946478455.1). Lineage (NCBI taxonomy): Eukaryota > Metazoa > Arthropoda > Insecta > Lepidoptera > Geometridae > Eupithecia > Eupithecia vulgata. Next base: position 5,741,007 of record OX297862.1, on the reverse strand, counting down.
GTCGTACGCAACGTTTGCCGAGTCGCGATCGCCTCTCAAGAACACTTTTACCAAAGCGGTTGTCTGTTCTTCTCGTGATATGGCCAGCCCACTACCACTTTAGCTTGGTAATCCTTTGAGCTATGTCGATAACCTTGGTTCTCTGTCGGTTGTATTCGTTGCGAATCCTATCCTTCAGAAACTCCGAGCATAATAGCTCTCTCCAAAGCTCGCTGGGCGACTAAACTGGTGGACCAGCCCTACCGTGAGTGTCCACGTTTCAGCTCCGTAGGTCATGACGGGTAGGACACCCTGATTGAAAACTTTCGAACTTTACTTTGATGACGAAATAACGAGAAAAAAAACGATTTTTTTTACTTTTTCCTTTAACGACCAATTTCAAAATCTATTATAGCGAATAATAAAACAATCCATTTTTAAACTATTTCTTAATTCAGATTAGTAAAAGTAACGATAAATATTTACTTTTTGTTGCGTTTCGCAGTGTCTCTAATTTAATCATTAAAAAAAATATTATTATTAGTCAATACAAAACACTTTACATACACCTTGTATGTAGTGTAAGTAGGTAGAGAACTAGAGATAGAGCGGGGAGTTGTCCTATGCAGTGTGCTTGTGTGCAGTGTATAAAACGGATTTCAATTCCAAATAAAGTTTCCCTTATCCTTTACCACCTTATCTTATTATAATAAAAATAAATAATAATAATTTAAATAAAAATACAACAAAGCCTCAACTTGTAAATTTATTTTAAGCAATTTAGAGTCTAAATATTTATTCGTTTGGATTTATTTCCATTCATTTGCAATTAAAGATAATTTTATAATTTGCCGGCGGCGGCGGCGCGGCGGCGACGGCGACGGCGGCGGGGCGATCCGATGCAGTGACGTCACATCACACGCACCGCGGGGCGGCGGCGGCGCCGCGGCGCGGCGTACATTGATTTTACCGGCGCGGCGGCAGGAACGGCATAATTTTTAATACTAAAATATCTTCGTAATGGTCCGATTTCGATGATTCAAAAAGATACCTAATTCATTCTCATGTCAAAACTTACGTGGATACAAGTTATATTGAATATAGAGGAACTTTACTGATCCCTACTGATCCTCATCTCATATAATTGAGCCCAATGTATTGCCCAATGTGTACAGAAGCCATCTGTAGTTTGTTTAACGAAGGGGATCTGAAATTGTGTAGTACCGCAATTTTTTTTTGCTCTATGCGTAGAACATTCAATATATTCGTTATAATCTGTGGTTAACCTAAGCTTGGCTTGCTTGACTCACTTGACAGTTAAAAAAAACATCCGCCATCTTTGTGTTGTGTTGTGTTTGTGAATACGAGAAGTGCTTTGTTTGTTTGTTAAAATTTGATTTCCAACTATAAAGTTGCAAAGTAATATTTTTTGTGATATTTTAGTGTATAATATCCTGTAACGATGTCTTATATGGATTTTGAATTCTAGCTGTGGCACAAGTGTTTATATAACTAGTACATCAGTAGGACACCAGTGCAGTGACGCGATCTCCTTGTGAAACTAAAAATAAGCTATAAATAATTCGATTTCGTAGAGCAATTCGATAAACCCACTCTTCTCTCATATCTGTGATGTTCCCGCATTCTATCAGCGCGGAAGAAGATACGAAGTCGAACTTGATACCGAGTGTGAACCTTCTGCACTCTAAAAGGAAAGGAATTTTCATACACCCTTCTGCTATGTACAGAAATAGTACACATCTTCCAATTATATGTACACCGTTTGTAACGAAGAACTTTAGTTGGTAAAAAACATCGACAAACAAACAAAGTGAAAAAATGAAACTCTTGGAAAGTAGCCGCTTGGAGTCACTGAGTAGGGCTCTATCGATCCTGAATGGAGACAGCGCCGTGCAGGGCCGAATCGAGGGCTACAGCTGCAAGATGATTGGGAATGAGAAAGCTTTCTACAAGCGTTTCACTGCAGATGGTGAAACAACTCATGACCTTCAAGCATTGTCACCCCCAGAAGGTGTCTCATACAGGTATGTATAGTAGAAACAATTAAAGTAATTTTACTATTGAACAGAAAATAATATTAAAGTGATGTTTCTTTCTAGTCGGAGCCTTTCTGGAGATGAGGAAGGTGTTCTTTGTGATACTATTTCTCGAAAGACTTTGTTTTATCTGATTGGCACACTGAATGCTGCTTTTCCAGATTATGATTTTTCAATGGCAAAGGTATGGCAAGTTTTATCACCTAATATTTTCACTTTATCACTTACTTTTCACTATCAGCATATTAATACAGAATAATATTTTTTCAGAGCAGTGAATTTAGTGCAGAACCATCGCTAACTTGGGTTCAATCTGCTGTGGATGATGCTCTGTCTGCAGTTGGTGGAGTCAGATGGCGGCAACTGAGGACAGCTTTGTGGGCTGCCATGGAAGAGGAAATCCTCCTGCCTGAATGTCGCATTTACAGCTACAACCCAGACCTGGCCAGTGATCCCTTCGGGGAGCCGGGATGCCTTTGGACATTCAATTATTTCTTCTATAATAGGAAGTTAAAACGCATTGTTTTCTTCACCTGTAGAGCTATGAGGTTAGTGCCCTACCTAACTATGTTTTATTGATAGACTATCAGGCTTCTAAACATTTTCTTTCATTTAACTGTTTCTGTTTACAGTCCACTCAGTGCTGTTGACTCAGGTGTGGATTTCGCTATGGATGAAGACGAAGAAGATTATAACTAAGAATATGCACTCTAAATATTATTTTTAATGAACATTGTTCAAGTATCCAACAAAATTAATCGGATATTAGCCTTAAAAGCCAGAATTATAATTTTACTATTTTATTTAGAGTCCACACGTGATCATTTTATGTCTTACCAGTGTATATTATTGGGCATAACATTTGTTTTAGTTGCTCCATTACACATGTTTTAATTTTATGTTTTACTTCTTAAAGTATCACTAACATTACTTTATTGATTTATTTTGTGTAGGATTAATGAATTATATGGCTAAGGAAAGTTTTAATATTTCTCTTAGATATAATATCTTAAGTACATTACATTAAGTATGTGGTAGTAACTAAAAATGTCACAAAAAGTTTAAACACTTATTAAATGTTTAGGTAAAATATGTAACTAGAATAGATGCTCCTGTTCTGATAATCTAAATAAAGTAACTGGATTTAATGCCTTCTAAATATAATTAAAATGGCTAATAAAAAAAAATTTATAAATTTTTAGGTTCCTTCCTACTTGAATTATTGTGATCTTCAGTTTCATTCTCTAAGGTGCAAAGATATTATGTATTATTTTTAATAAGCACTTTCAGCTATTTATCTTTTAATAGTGTCTTACTCTTAAATAAATTCACCCTAATTGAATTTGATGGTTTTCCTTGGTACAAAATGCAGGTAATTTTGTTGGGCAGTAGAGGGCTGATAAATTCGCGCTTCCGCTGTTCACAAAAAAATGCATAAGAGACTTGGGTCCGTATTAGGAAACTATGCTCGTCTATGCTTTTTCCCTATAAAATCTTTACTCAAGTATGCATTGATGACTGAGCAAGCTTTCATAATACGAGCCTCAGTATTGTACTCTTAATAACCCTAGACCTCCGTGTGAGTGTAGAGTAAAAGATTGTGTATCAATGTGAAATAATTAGTATCTACATATAAATAAATATTAACCTTTCGGTTCTATTATTTCCGAACTTTACTGACGCTCTATCACGCGTCTCGAATAGTTTTGCCCTACTAATTATTAATTCCATACTACTACCCAGGAACGACCCTGCTACTACCAGTTAAAACAAGATCCGTCAAGTGCGAGTATAACTCGCGCGCAGAGGATTCATGTTGTCCAAATAATTGGCAAATGTTCGAAACCCTCAGCGCGCGAGTTACACTCGCACTTGACGGATCTTGTATAAATGTACAGACACCTTTCACTTGATACCCCACTTATCCACAAGGTGCCACAGAGGTCGTCAATGTCGGGAACATTGACGACCTCTGTGGCGCGGTGGGCGAAGGTCTGCCTTGCGACCCAGGAGGTTGCGGTTTCGATTCCCGCCTCGGGACAAATGTGTGTACGATCAATCATCTATAACAAGAAATACATAGAAAATACCCGGAACAAATATTTGCAGATCGTACAAACATTTGTCTCAAGGAAGGAATCTAACCTTTTGCGTCGCAGGCAGACCTTTGCCCGCCGCCGCGCCACATCGGTCGTCGAGTCTAATTTTTTTCTAAGCTCTAGCGCTAGCGCATTCACTACCCAGCCCCGCGCCGCCGCCGGCGGCGGGCGACACAGACTTCTGCGTCTTGGGCCATGAAAGTGCTAGCGTGACGACTGAGAGTTTCCCGCGACCAGTGTAGAAAGAGCCTAAGATTTATTAAAGGTGATTTTTTTTCAATTCGTTTTGCAAGGTCTTGAAAGAACTAGTATCAATGGTTAACACGTGAACATGAGCCACACAATTCCTAGATCAGCGCGAGTGGCATAGTATGCCAGCATTGTTCAAGTGTCCGCTAGAGATTGCAATGCTGGATCCGCATTAGGTACAGCAATCCAGCTGGATCCAGCACAGTTTTGGGCATCCTGGATAAAGCAGTGCGGATGGCAAAAGTACCTTTTTGCTATCATAATAATAATGTGGTGTATGGGTGATTGATTAAAACTTACTCAATTATTTGTCTATAATCATCATTATTTTATTAGAACAAAGGGTAAATAATGTACTCTGGGGCTACGAAAACCACTTAAAAATTAAAAATATTATTTCACAAAATATAATAAACAATAAAAACTTAATTCATAAAGATTTATCTTTATCAAAACTATACAACAGAGAAAAAAGGGTTCGAAATGAACTTAATGCTAGGGTGATGATCATCCCTTAAACTTTATACATTATCTCTTACAACTACACCTTGCTGATCCTTATTTACAATATCCCGTTTTTCATTATGTCCGGTCAATAGAACCACTTCATTCGAATTCATGCAATCAACACAGAACTTCATTCTTCAGCTGCGGTTCTCATCACTCTTACACGTTTTGTACCACAACATGCGGTAAGCCGATGGGTGATTCGAAGCCAGGAGTTTAAAGACAGCCTCAATTGTTTCATTTCATTGGCGTTTTTCCGGCGTTTGTGGGGGCGGCTGCGGCGCTTCCGCAGCGGGCGCCTCGGGCTCCGGTGCAGTAGTGGTAGCGGCGGCGGCGGCGACAAGCTGCTGCGTCGGCGACGAACGGAGCTTCGCGCGCGGCCGCCACGCGTCCAACAAAGCCTCTACGCGGTCGTCCGTCGGACCCCAACGCGCGAAGCCGGCCGCGTTTTGTAGCCACACAACGACGGTGCCGCCGCCCCATCGGAAGTAAACTTCGTTTCTGGAAAGTGGAGTAACAGTTAACAATTTCATGGCCCTCGACACTCGTTCATCCGGAGCTCCCTGTAGCGGCGGCGGCGGCGGCGGTGCGCCCGCCCTTGCGGATCGTACCGCCCTGAGTCAGTGAATGCGTTAAATAATAAGGTGGAGTTTTGTTATTGCAACTGACTTATACAACTCCCTCACTGATTAATCACTGTTTTGAACAACCACAAGCGTGATATGGTTCCTCTATACTATAGAGGAACCATATCACGCTTGTGTAGAGCTTGCTTAGTATAGAGTCTATACTAAGGCTGTGTCCCCAGTAGGTTGCGCCTTATCGGTTCAGTAGGTACGCCCTTCCATATATTTTAAATTGAGTGTCCAAAGTTTGCTAGTTTGCGCTCACTGTACGCAGTTTGCAGCGATACGTGCGCCAACTGCTAACTGAGACAAGTTAGCGGCCGACTCGCAGCAAAACCGGTTCCAGTCGCGGCGATATGGTTGTTCGCCGGGGCTGCTTTATTATTATTATATTATTATTATTATATAATGACAAGACACTTGTTAAACTGCCATTTTTTTTAGTAGTGACGTCGAATACACGCGGATCGTAATTATAATTAAGTGGAAATTTCTGTTTTTTTGTGGTTTTTTGAATGTTTTTACGTAGGTATTTGTTTATTCTACGATAACCTACTCCGAGTTATGGGTGCACTTACATTTACCAGACTAAAAATCAAGTCTGGTTGGTTATTGCAACTCTTTCAATTTTGGGATTAGGTCTAGTTATCTAACCGTTTTTGTATGAAGTATGAATAAGCAAATGATGTGACAGTGAAAATGACGTTAAATAATAATTTATCGAAAACGGTACTATTCAAACTACCTATGTAACTAGTCTACTAAACAGCTTTGCCAAAAAAATTTGTTTGACATAATTTGTAACCTGTTTTTTAAGTACCTATGTGATTAAAATAAGGTTTAGATATTTTTCAGTGAGCAAAGAGACAATGAAGGCTGTTTTAACACAAAAAAATCTTACTATTATTATAATAAAGTTACGTTTTTAGTAGTAGAAATGGCTGTTTGATTACGTCTTAAGGATTACTGTGATTCTAATTACACTTAAGCCGTGAGTAGTAAAGAATGTTTCGTTAATATTACATGAACTGTGCTGTGTCGTGATTACGCTCAATATAAGCATAAAAACTATATTCCTGTTTTTTTAATTTTGCTACCATGCTAATCGACATAATGACAATAAGGTTCACTATTTGTAGTTTATTAGATGCAATCACCTTATCACGATTAAAAATAAAATTTGTACAAAGTTGGACCTAGTTACGGACATGTTTTTGAAGTTTCACAGTAGTAGCATCAATACAAAAAGAGTAAAACAAGCACTTAGTTGCAATTACCCGCCAGACGGGTAATAATAATTGCAACTATTCCTGTCAGTGTCAGAAATTTTTGAAATATTTTTTATTATTTACAGCTTATGACGGTGATATAAATTAACGTAATGAATCTAAAAAAATACATTGCAGTGTTCAAGAAATGGACACCAAATCAAGTCCGGCTGCATAACAATGCAACTCAAATGATTAAGTTTTTTTGATAAAGGCGTTTCTCCATTTCGATAAGTGGCTTGCGTTATCTGAAGCCTGAGCAAAGGGCATGAGGATTCTTAGATTTTTTGTGATGTAATTACTGCATTCAACTCACTTGGGTAAAACATGTTGAAAGCCGTGTCGATATTCGTGTTCAAATGCAGGAATAACCACCTGAAATATATAAAATAAATAATTTAAACAACAAGACGCGTTTAAATACACTTTTAGTGACCATGCATAACCCACTGGTCTTGTATCTGCCAACGCTGCGACGCGCGCACACCCGAAATCGGATTGCACCTCATCGTATATTGGGCAGTAATAGGGATAAACAGGTTATTATCTATTCTTATGGATAAACTAAATGAACCAACAGCAAACTGACAGACTTTCAGGCCCGTGGTCATAGATCTAAGCTTGAGTGACGTTTATGATATAGAAAAGCGTTCCATTGATGACAGAGCATGCTTTTATAATACAGGCCTAAATGTCTCTTTATTATGATTTCAAGAGGTTTTCAACTATGGTCTGTGGCGGTAGAGTCGTCAAAATCGACCGCTGGAGCTAAGTCCGTAGATGTCGTAGGAGCAGACTTCCCTCAGTCGGAGCCTGCCACAGGAAGGCGTAAGCTTCCTTCTGTGCATATAACACCAATAATAATCATCACCAACCCGCCTGCCAAGAGTGTTGATTATATCAAAATCTTCCTTGTTTGAGGGTGTCACGTTCTCCAGTTGACTTTTTTGAGCTGATGAGGTGATTATTGTGATTATCACCTGTTTCCGCTTAAAATGGCTAGCTTGTAGCTTAGTAAGTGCGTGAGTCTGTCTATCAGGCCACTCGGGTAGGACGACGACGAAACTGAGCGGCTCCGCCGAGTCCTGTAGCAGTCGCTCCATATGCCGTAGCGCAGCCTCGAGTAGTTCCTCGCAGTACGGCGGGTGCGCTATCATGGACCCTGATACTGGACGTAGTTCTAGGAACGGTCTGTGGGGGGAAAACACTTTTAACTTTGTGTTTGCGTTGGCGGAACTTACGCTCTTATACTACTTTTCAAGAAATAGAGTGTGAAATATAATGATTAATAAATAAATGCTGGACTATTTAAAGCCTCATCTAGCCCAAAAGCAAGCTTGTTTTACGGGTAGGTACTAGAAAACTAATAAAATATTATGTACTTCATTGTTATGACTTATTTACTTTAGTTAAAATAAACAGACCGAACAAATATTGCAGATCATAAATTTTTTTATAGTCGCGGCGCGAGTCAAACACGCAACTTTCTGAATTACAGCTAGACGCTCTCTGCACTTCAGAGTATTAATAATACTAGTGAGAGAATTCTACTTACCCTCTCGAGCCGAAATAAGAGTCTGTATCTGCAAAGGCAGAACAATACTGCCTAAAGTAGCAGTCTAGCGGGCTGGCGAAGCATTCAAAGGAGACTCCGAAGCAGCGTTGCAAGCACTCAAGTACTGGCACCGGCAGCGACATCTGTGCGAGCTGCGCCTCGCCGCCCGCGCCGACCCAGGCCGCGTACCGGCGCAGGAGGCACCACACGCGAGACAGAAACTGCTCAAACTTCTTGTCGTCGAAACAGCTGTGTCGGTAGAGGCATTCCTGTTCAACAAAAACATTTTTGAAGTTGCAGGGTTGTGTTACCCAAGGGTGCCAGGGACCAGCGGGCACCCAGGCCGTAGGGAGGCCGGCGATAAATGCTCGTTTCTCCGTGGTCCCTTTACCATTATACCCATTTTTCTATAACACATTTCGTGATCCTTGAGTCGGTCAGTTTCACCCCCCCCCCCCCCTCCTCCCATATTAATTTCTGTCTACGAGCCTACAGCCACCACATTGCTGCGCGTCTCTTAAAATTTATTATCTTAACGCACGACGCACATGATGGCGACGGCGGCGCAGCGTAAGAATTTACACCTTCAACTCAGCCCATGCATGTCGTAAAAGCCGACTTAGAAAACCTGCCAGAGATAGGGCATTAGCTTTCTTTTTTGTATTTTATTGCCCCTTGCGATCAACAAACAGCCTGCCAAGCGTGATGACTGGTGACTAATGTAATGACTACAGCAAATCCATCAATTAGGGGAGGTATGTTCAGCAGTGACCAATGTCTGCTGATGAGGACGCATTCTCGCGCTTGTGGCTGTAGTGGCTACATGCAAGCTATTGGGAGGCTGAGCAAAGGCTGGGCAGTCAAGTGATTGGGTTAGTAACCAATTAAGAGTATAGAAGAAAAAGACTTAAATAAATAATGCTGGACAATTCACACAGCATCATCTAGCCTCAAGTTAGCATATCTTGTGTTATGGGTACTAGATAACTGATATAATTTACGTACGTATTAAAATACATTACATGGTATTATATTTTTATTGAAAATACCCAGAACACCTGGAATGAATGCAAGGTTTGTGATGAAATCATACTCACCCAAGCAGCCAGCTAATATTTAGTATCACTGGATGGTTCTTGATTACCGCGATTTCTAACGTTGCTACTCACCAGCTTCTGCAGATAAGAAGCATTCAGTATCTGAGTTTCCCCTAGGTATCTGAGTAGCGCCTGGTCTCGGTCCAGGAAATGCTCGACGAGCGGAGGCCGCGGCGCTGGCACCGCAAACTGGACGGGGTAGCACCACACCTTACGGAGCGCCGCTTGCTGCAGTGGGCCTGCTAACTCCTGAGATAAAACATCATTGATTTTTAAAGTTGACATAAAAAATGACTACATTGAAAATAAGTTGAAAATTTTATTTTTTTCATCCTAGTCATTGACAAAGCGTAATCAGGTTTTATTGTTTTGATTTTTATAAAAAAATGCCTATTTTAGGTAAAAAAAAAACGCCTTGCGTTTGGTTGTATCACTTGTGACGTTACCCGTAAAACAGATTAAAGTGCGTGTTCTTTTTATTAGTGACGTCATCGAGTAGCCATGACAGAGATTATCGTTTTGGCGCGCCATTATTTTATTTAAACTTTAAAATTAGTTTTTTAACTAATACTTGCTTTGAAGAAATATTATACTTTGCATTCTGTTTATCTGACCATTACGTTAGTATTATTTCCCAGCAGTAGTCAAGTAGCTTATTATTATGACGATACAAATATTTCGCTTTCACAAATACTAGAATGGTTCACCGCCAATAACCTATTACTCAATGCTAAAAATTCATGTAACCAAATGAAAGAGAACTCTCAACTAAGATAATGCTAAGGATGAGATTGTTGGCCTGGTTGACTCATCTTTTTTCGAAGGGTTACATATTGATTCCTCTCTTGAATGGAGACCGCAAATCGATGCTCTGCAGGCAGGCTTAGTTCAGCAGCCTGCGGTTCGAACAATTATAATTACCTATCAAGATACTGCTAAATCATTTTATTATAGTATTTTGTTTAGGGGACAGGCAGCAGACATCCAGACTATCTTTTTTCTCCATAGAAGGGTGGTACGCGCAATTTATAAATTAAAGCCACTCTTTGAAAGAATTGTTTCAAGATATAAATATTTGGACTGTAATATCGCAAAACATCTATGAAAATGTAAAGTATAATACGCACAAAAATAGAGATAGCTTTTTCAAAAAAAGTAATGTTTACAACATAAATACAAGAAACAAAAAAAAACTACACTTCACATCATATAAAAAGATTACGAAAGGTAGGGATATCATTAACAAGCTTCTATCTGAAGCAACTGAGCTCTTTATCAAGAAAGCCTTTTCTCCATAGATGATTACATCAATGATGTTAATGCTTGACCAGAGCCCAGATGTCGCCCAGTTCGGCACCGCACCCACAATAGTAAATAAGGAAAATAATGTTATGCTCAGGTAGTTTTATATAAATACTAGCGGTCCGCCCCGGCTTCGCAAGGGTAGCTATTTTTTCGTCAATTTTCTAATGTTTTTAATACTTCCGATTTTACAATGTCAATGTTATATCTAGATATAAAATCTCAATAACTTCAAGGCCCATTTTACCCTTCTTGCGGAGTTTTTTTGAAAATTCCTGAAACAGATATTTTAATTTATTGTGTTTTTTATATACACAGAAAATTTACGATCAAATTTAAAAGTTACAGCCATTTCAATTCGGAGTCAAACTACGAAATTCAATCTTCATTAAAATGAAAATTTATTTCTTTAAACTTTTGAATAATCCTCAAACACGTGTTCAATCATTTTATATTGTCAGTATTCTCTGCAAGTTTCAAGCAAATCGAGCTCTGGTTACAAAGTTACATAAAAAACTCTCAATAACTTCAAGACCCATTTTATCCTTCTTTAGGGGTTCTTGTGAAAATTCCTGAAACATTTATAGTATTTTAGTTTATTGTGTTTTATATAAATATACAAAGAAAATTTCAAAATTACTGGTGGCGACTGGGATTTTATTACTCGCTTAGCACCAGTGGTGGCGGAGATGGTGGTGGCAATTGGGAATAGACTGACCCAAGGCGGAAATCTACTTTGGACGAACGAGATTATAAAGTAACTGTTTGTGAAATAATAAGTCAGGAAGTCTTAATTCAGAATAAATTCTACACATAAAGTGTGCCCTACTTCACATCAAAACAACTTCAGATTGGTTCGCGAGCCTGCTGCAATGTCTGCTATGACAGCAGAGTCATAGCGGCGGCGTGGACGATGCTATGCAAGAAGTTCAAGTCGATAATACAACAATATTATGGTAAAACTTTTTTACTTTATTTGTTTGGATTACTTTTTACAATTCAGTGAACTATCTGTCCCGCAAAACATGATTAATTTATTAAGTTTTTATTTCACTGTTTATCTATCCACTTATTTTGCCAAATCAGAGCGGCAGGTAAACCAAAAATATCAATAAGCATAAAATCGATATACATTTCAATATTTCATCAAGAAAAAAACCTTCCAAATTCAGTAAAAAAAACGACATTGCATATTGACCATCTCGGCTTGATAACGTGACGCGGTGGACACGACTTTTAAATCATAATAATACATTACGTACTTACTGAAAATATCTAAATTTTATTTTATACATTTCAATATTTCATCAAAGAAAAAAACTTTCTAAATTAAGTAAGAAATTGACAGATTTCATTTTGCTTATTCCCCATCTCGTCTTTATAACGTGACGCGCTGGACACGACTATTTTTTTCAACGCAATTACATTTCTCGTCTTTTTTTTATTCATAGGACTCAACTGTCTGTCCATCTGTCAGGGGCTAATATCTCATGAACTGCGAAGGGTAGAAAGAACATAGGTACGTAAAAAAATACATAGTACGTAAACAATTTTGTTTCTATGCACTTTATAAATCTCAACAATTCTTAAACTTCCAACCCTCCGTACAAACAAACACAACCAAATCAACCACCAGACCAGCCACAAATCTTTGAGATTTTCTATGGTTATTGTGCTGTCTTATTAGATTAGAGTTAGGTATTACCTGGATTCCATTTTCTTTCAGTAAAGCACTGTGTTTCTCTCTTATTTTGCGAGCATATTCTGCTGACAAATGGTATATCTTCAAACAAATACCCTCAACTGATGCCTTTACTGTTTCTGCTAAATGTGGTTGACATTGCCTCTGAAAAAGAAATGAGATTTGTCATTGTTTATTTTGATCTGTTTAAAATTGTTGAGTTAAAGAAAATCTCATTCTGATTTACCCGCAAATGTGCAAGTCTATCTTGAAAATCATCATAGGTGGCACCAACAGTCCGCCGAAGCCATTGGAATGTGTCCTCTGCATTCCATTTCACCACTTTCCGACTCTCAGGAGATGCATTTCTAGATTCAATCATTTTTTTGGCTGCTTCTGCATATCTGGATAGCTGTTTTCTTGCATCTCCAGTGAATTTAGGATGTATCAGTTTTATAGGAATGTCATTCATGATTTCTTCATACATAGATCTTGAAATTTCTGGGAAACAATGGCTAGGCAGAAGAGGATCAGACCCTCCTTGGTCATTAACTTTTCTTTCCATCAACCATCTATTAAATGAATCCTTCGGTGCATCTATACTTTCTCTCGTATGGCAAAGTTCTTGATAGCATTGTCTTAGTTTGTTTGCCAATATAAATCTAAAGCCTTCTATATCTGGGTGTGGATGCGGACAAATAGTGGGTGGACGTTCATAAATAACAACATTAGTAGGCACCTCTATGTCCCACGGTCCAGCAAGAACAAACTTTTTAGGAGGAGGGCCATTGTCTTCTGATGGCCGTCGCTTGTTGCTACCAGGTGTCATGTTTCCTGCACCAGAAGGATCCGTGTGACAAATACCCAATGGATCAGTTATTGGATCAAAATCTCGCTTCACTGCAGGCAGTTCCCACATGGATTCACCAGATAATTTATTCCAAAAGTAGGGTCGATTTTCTCGCTTGGACCAAAATTTGCGCCACCCTTGCTGAATGAGATCAGGGTGTAATTCTGCGGCCAGGTGCGGTGCAAGAGGCGCCGGTGCCCCGGGCGTCTGCGGCGTCTCGCCGCTGGAGCTCGGAGAGGATTGAATTTCAGGTGAGGAGTCACTGTTGGTGATACCACTCTCCCACGTCGAAGAACCGGCGACAACTTTATCACGAACATCATTCATGTTTAAACACTCCAACAAGTAAACCTCCGTAGTGTTTTTTTTTAATTATTTTATTTAAAAAAGCTATGCTGAATTCTTCATAATAAACTAATTTATTTCTAATGGGTAAATTTATGTTTTAGTTTGGAATACTTATCCAATAGCGCCAAGAACTGGTGTTATAGTAATATAATTGATTTCAATGAAAAACATGATTATTACATTAAACATACCATTTTTGATTTATGGATGTAATGGTAAAGCATTTTAAAACAAATTAATACACAAATGTATCACGCAAACGTATGTTTCACGAAAAAACTAGCGAAGCGTACTCCCCGTCCCCAAGCACCGCCATCACGAAATGAATGACAATAATTTCTTTTTTCGTTCAGTACCTTTTCGGTAGAGTAGAGCCAAGGAGGTCAGCGATTCATTGGAATTTTGTTTTTTTTTGCATGAACCGAGGGCCGCAAATTGTTTGATTGATAAAAAACCAAGCCAAAATCTGTAGATCATTCCATTCATAAAATAGACATTAAAATTTTATTACATATTATTTTATTCCTTGAAAATATTAAAGTGTATCTCAGTGAATTATTGAACGAAACATTTTGGTTCTCGCGGGAAAAGACACTTTCTGACATTCAACTTTCAATTCAACGCTGCTGGTCGAACGAAATCAAACCAAAGGAAAGAAACTAACGTAGTCAAGAAGCATAAATTCTTTATAGGCGTAGGATCCTAGGATCTTTGTGTATAGGATATAAGCAGGAAGAAGGTATAATCCATCTACGAGTAATAGCTATATCTTGATCTTAGATGAATTATACCTAGATGGTTGGCATGCGTGGCCGTGAAAAGAGACAGAGTATTCGAAGTGGTGTTGCCATGCAATTTTTTTTACCCTGACTAGGTTCGTAATTTCATGTCTGGTAGAGCCGTATGGCTTAGAATTTGCACTAACCGAACTCTTCTCGTGGGTGTCGTATGAGGCGACTAAGGGGCATACACCGGGGGGCGGGCAGCAGCGCCTCTTGCAGAATAGATCTACCACTACACGAACTGCGATTCACAACCCGCATGCCCAGCGTGAGGATTATAAGCATTACCCCTCATCATCAGCCTATACCAGTCCACTGCTGACTACGGATTCCTAAAATTTATTTAAATAAGTACCTACCTTAGTATGCGGGAATAGGTAAAGTAAGCATTGAAATAAAACTACGTTTAGGTATCAATTTTATTTTCTTAAATTTATTACCACCGCTACTTATACTACTAGCTACGTGAAGAAATAATTTTAAACTCTTTAAAATATTTTACTTTATTTACTATTAACTTATACAAATAATTTAAAAAAAAATATTATTGCTAGGGAATCCATTCAAACACGATAAACAGGCACAGACTTACAATAAAAATTGCACTTTGGAAATCACATTTCTGCTAAGTATTTAATATTACACAGGAATTGCCAAGATAAGACAACCAGAACAAGAAATTCAAAAGCATTTTTACATTGTAGGAAATACAGATATACAATTTATTGGTAAAATCAATTTACATGTCAAGGTTTCATTAAAATAGTTAGTAGGCCTACCTACTTCAGATAAAAGTTCAGAGAAAACAAATAAATGACACTATTTATATCTCAAACACAGTATTACCTACGTCCTTGCTTATTTATACAAATATTATTATGTAATAATGACTTTTTTGATTCTTAAGATAGTTATATCAATATTTATTCTCCACAAATCATAGGATCACAAATCAACTGCATACCCAACTTATCAAAATGTAGGTTTATCAGCCTTATATTCAATTATATTAATATTATTAGTACTTATATAAGTACATTAGTATTAACAAGTAATTTATAATATTAGTACTAAATACTATTTATTGATAATAATATAATATGCACATAATTCATAATATTGTACGTACACTTTATTAAACTGTACGTGTTTATTAATTTACACTGTGTCGTTGTATGTGTGTACTGGATTGTATTTCTCTTACAAACACAAAGTTTTCATGATTTCCTTCACGTACCTTTCCTGTAGTATTTATCTTACATGCCTGAAATAAAATGTTAAAGGAAATATGAATATTATATACATAATATAGTACCTAGTCATATATAATATGGCAAGTATTAGTTACACCAAATCCCAGTACCATTAAAATATTTTTGAATTTGATTTGAATGGAAGGTAGGTAGACTAAAACACAAAGTAGGTAAGAATATTGTTTAATCCAAGTCTCAAAAAAACTTTCAACCACTGGTTGCACTGAGCCATTAGTTATGTATTTATTTATTTTACTTACCAGTCTTGTAACAGCACGAGGGAACAGATATGTTCGCTGTTTCTTTTTATGAAAACATTTTCATGAATGGTTTGATACAAATTCTTGTTTTTTTTTGGGTTCCCAAATTTTTGCGAACCGTGGGGCTTCTATCTATCTAAAGCAGACGTTTTCATTACTACGAGACAGTTCATTGTTTTTGGGAAATCTGTAAAAAATAAAAACATATTTTAAGTTAATGTGGATGTAAGTATTTATGAGAATATTTTGCGCCATGTTTGGGGAATTTTATTGTCGAGTGCAGGCCACCCTAAATTTTCGTAATTTTAGGTTATGTTCATTAGAATTAGCACAAAACATAATTTTTGAGCCTTTTCTCAATGGAAATCTATGAATCAATAAGTTTTGAACCTTTTTTAAGTCAAACGAACTTGTACTTACAAGTGGAATGATAAAGGGGTTTGAAGATTTTGGCCCTAAAATCAGCCGCCATTTTATTTTTTCTTCAAAGTCGCCGCGCACAATAAAAGTTATATATTTGGACAGAGGACACTAAAATAAATAGAAAATGTTCTATAACATAATGTCCTAAAGCGTCAGGTTTCTGAGATATTCACAGATGAAAATCACTATTGCTCTAATGAATTTATCTACGTTTACTGTTTTCATTAGTTTTCACGTTGCCTAGCAACGTACCGATTGATGATTTTGAGTGCCTACCTACCCAAAGATCCTACGTTCCGCTAGAATCTTTGCTGCCTACCTATTATATGTAGGTATATTGTGAAGCATAATATGCCGACAAGAAAAGAAAAAACAAATGTTACTGATTCAGAAAGTGTTTATTAAAATTAAAATGTGGTACTACAATTAATTACTAGGATTTTAACAACAATAAATTAAAATATGACTGCCATAAAAAATACAATTTGAAAAAGAGAGTTATTTTAAAATGTTTTTTCATGGCTTATGCCATGAGCTATGCCAAGTCAAACAAAAGTACCTACTTACCTGACGGTCGTCGAATAAGTGCCGTGAATAGTTTATAATGCTTGGATGACTGGCTATGAAGACTTCAGTCAGCAAATAAGACTGTATAGGACGTAAAGATCTTCGCCGTGGGCCAGGGATAGTGCTGATTCCACAAAAAAAACATGTTCTGGCACCAACATGGTTTGACATTTTGTCAAAAAATAATAACTAGCTTAACAATCAACAGTAACAACAAAAACTTAAATAAAACAGTACATAACAGTTTTATTTAACATAAATAAAAAAATCGAGACCAATCTCTAGTTACCGAGAACGAAAAGCGCGCGCATATTTTTAGGGTTTCAAACATCGGTTTTGAAACCCTTATGGTCTCGCTCTGTCCGTCCCCGCTCTTTCTTGAATATCTCAGTAACTACTTTAGCTATTAACTTGAAATTTATAAATAAATGAAAAATGAAAATGAATATTTTCAGTACAAATTTTGATGTTGAAATTTCAAAAGAGACCTAGGAAGGCAAATGGGTTATCAAATGAAAGGTATCGTTTTGTACATTTCAAAACACTTTTTGAAATTTCTGTAAATTTTGTACTTTTTGAAATATTTCAAAAAAAGACGAAAAATTGACCATTCCCCCCCCCCCCCCTAGCTCCGAAGATTGCAGATCGATCCATGTACAATGTATAAGGCGTTTGTAGATATGAATCTATATTTTACAGGAAAAATATAGAGAAGTCTGTAATAATAATAGTTTTTGAAAAATGGTCAAAAAGGGGGGGAATTTTTTTTCAAAAGGAAAGGTACCTACCTATGTGGGGTATCAAATGAAAGGTATCGTTTTGACCATTTCAAAACACTTTTTGAAATTTCTGTGAGTTTCATACTTTTTGAAATATTTCAAAAATAGTCGAAAAATTGACCTTTCCCCCCCCCCTATCTCCGAAGATTGCAGACCGATCCACGTACAATGTAGTAGGCGTTTGTAGATATCGATCTATATTTTACAGAAAAAATATAGAGAAGTCTGTAATAATAATAGTTTTTGAAAAATGGTCAAAAAGGGGGGGAATTTTTTTTCAAAAGGGGGGGTACCTACCTATGTGGGGTATCAAATGAAAGGTATCGTTTTGACCATTTCAAAACACTTTTTAAAATTTCTGTAAGTTTCATACTTTTTGAAATATTTCAAAAAAAGACGAAAAATTGACCATTCCCCCCCCCTAGCTCCGAAGATTGCAGACCGATCCATGTACAATGTATTAGGCGTTTATAGATATCAATCTATATTTTACAGGAAAAATATAGAGAAGTCTGTATTAATAATAGTTTTTGAAAAATGGTCAAAAAGGGGGGGTTTTTTTTTTCAAAAGGAGGGGTACCTACCTATGTGGGGTATCAAATGAAAGGTATCGTTTTGACCATTTCAAAACACTTTTTGAAATTTCTGTGAGTTTCATACTTTTTGAAATATTTCAAAAATAGTCGAAAAATTTACCTTTCCCCCCCCCCTATCTCCGAAGATTGCAGACCGATCCACGTACAATGTATTAGGCGTTTGTAGATATCGATCTATCTTTTACAGGAAAAATATAGAAAAGTCTGTAATAATAATAGTTTTTGAAAAATGGTCAAAAAGGGGGGGAATTTTTTTTCAAAAGGGAGGGTACCTACCTATGTGGGGTATCAAATGAAAGGTATCGTTTTGACTATTTCAAAACACTTTTTGAAATTTCTGTAAGTTTCATACTTTTTGAAATATTTCAAAAAAAGACCAAAAATTGACCATTCCCTCCCCCCTAGCTCCGAAGATTGAAGACCGATTTATGTACAATGTACTAGGCGTTTGTAGAAATCAATCTATATTTTACAGGAAAAATATAGAGAAGTCTGTAATAATAATAGTTTTTGAAAAATGGTAAAAAGGGGGTGAATTTTTTTTCAAAAGGAGGGGTACCTACCTATGTGGGGTATCAAATGAAAGGTATTGTTTTGACCATTTCAAAACACTTTTTGAAATTTCTGTAAGTTTCATACTTTTTGAAATATTTCAAAAAAAGACGAAAAATTGACCATTCCCCCCCCCCTAGCTCCGAAGATTGAAGACCGATCCATGTATAATGTATTAGGCGTTTGTAGATATCAATCTATATTTTACAGGAAAAATATAGAGAAGTCTGTAATAATAATAGTTTTTGAAAAATGGTCAAAAAAGGGGATTTTTTTTCAAAAGGGGGTACCTACCCATGTGGGGTCTCAAATGAAAGGTATCGTTTCGGCCTTTTTAAAACACTTTTTGAAATTTCTGTAAGTTTCATACTTTTTAAAATATTTCAGAAAATTGATTGTCCAAATAATGGGCAAATGTTTGAAACCCTCGGCGCGCGAGTTACACTCGCACTTGGCGGATCTTGTTTTAAGATGTGGTGAGAACCTCATTTTGCATAAAAACCAAGGAGGTAACGAACCTGAGTTTGAGGTATAAAACCTCTTTCATGCCATGGTTGGTTTTAGCACAAGAAGCCTCCTTTGATAGGTTTAAATGATTTCAGCACTAGTTTTTTTTCGATAGGCTACCTTGTCTGTAACTTACTCGTATTATACCTACCATTAAAACGCAGTGTGTACAGATGTAAAGGGGTCTTGGAGATTTTTACCCTTACATCGGCAACCAATTTGTTTTATTATATCGCCGCGCACGATGTACGTTACATTTTGGATAGAAGACACCAAAACAAATAAAAAATGTTCCATAGTATAACGTCCTAAAGTGTCAGGTTTCTGAGATATTCACAGATGAAAATAAATTTTTTTTTTCTTTACATGTGAATATCTCGGAAACCTGACGCTTTAGGGCATTATGTTAGAGAACATTTTTAATTTGTTTTGGTGTCGTCTATCCAAATATATAACTTTCATTGTGCGCGGCGATTTTGAAAAATAAACAAATTTTAGGGCCACCCTCCATACAAAAATCTTCAAACCCCTTTGGCACTTTTCGTTCACCTTCACTATAACATCAAATAACATTGCATCACATCATCTTTGCTTCAGGTATATATTGTTGTGAGATGCTGATGATTTAATTAGCAAAAAACATTATAAAGGTCGAATAAACAAATACTGTGTTGAAGTCCATCGATGTGCCTGGCATATTTGTTTAGCACATAGATGAGCTAAACAATGAAAAAACTGGCCACGCGGATGAAATAGGAATAGGACTCATTCTATCTCATTTTTTCTCAGGCTATCAGCATATTTTGATCTCTCTCTTGTGTGAATGAGATGGGTATATACAAGAGCTCTATACCCTTCTTCCTCTAAGATCTTGATGCTCCGTGAGTCGAATGTTGAAGACCATGGTCTAATGATGATGATTATTATTACTTTTTAAGACACTGTCATGACACCTTCATGACACACTGCGAGAGTCGCGGCCATAGACTATAAAGAATAGAAGTATTGGTCGCGGCGCGGCGCGGGGCGCGGCGAAAAGCAGGCGATGCCTTTTGCCATACATAAACTTAGAAGGATACTACGGCCATAAAGAAGAAGTTGAAGTTGGTTCGGTTGTTTGTTTTATTGTTTAACTTGGAGCATTTGTTTGTTCATAATTGGTTCAGTCAGAATCCGAATATAGAATCAAATCAAAAATATTTTTTAAATTATGGCCTACCACGGTTTTAAAAAGTCTTCTGAGGAAATGGATAAAAAATGACTCAAGAAACTCAAAAGGTACAGTAAGGTCACAGTTCGTATGTCCAAAGTTAAGACATTGGTTTTCAATTCAATGATATTGACGAATACTTACCTAGAAAAGGTTGTTTTGAAAATATAAGTAATTGTTGGTTATTTTCTTTTGTTCACCACTAATACTTAATTAAATATTATGCTAAATAACTAATTTATTCTTGGAAATGATTACAGATTAATTCATGGTTAAATTTTGTTTAAAATAATAATGTTAATCGAAATTGAAGCTGGCGGCTATAATTCTAAACGGAATAGTTTCACTTGTTGGAATATTGAGGATTCAACCTACGACGTCTCTCGCTTAACATATCAAGAGTTCTTTGCGAATCATTTGATAAAAAACTTACCATGTATAGTTAAAAATGTAACTAAAACATGGGAATGCTCCGTGAAATGGATAAAAAATGACTCAATAAACTATGAGTATTTATTACAAGCTTACGGAGACATGGAAGCTCCTGTTGCTGATTGTGCGGAAATTTTAGATTATGCACAACGCACACATACAATGAAAGTAAATGATTTTTTAAATTATATGCAAAATAACAGAAAACAGAAACTCCTGTATCTTAAGGATTTGCATCTTAAGAAATTAAGACCAAATGATAATTTTTATATGGTCCCAGAAATATTTGCATCTGACTGGCTAAATGAATATGCCCTAGACAAAAATGAGGATGACTTCAAGTTTGTATACATTGGACCAAAAAATTCTTGGTGGGTATACATTCTACAGAGGCCTACAGACAATTCAATTATACCTTATTAATTTTTTGATATGAATTACCTACTCATTATTTTTTTTTCTAGGACTCCATTGCATGTTGATGTTTATTGTTCATATAGCTGGTCAGTCAATGTTATTGGAAGAAAAAAATGGATTTTGTTTCCGCCTGGAGAAGAAGAAAAACTCAAGAATGAACACAATCAGCTTCAACTATTATTTGATCCACAAAAAAACATTAATGTCAAACACTATGTGATCTTTCAGGAGCATGGAGATGCTATATTTGTCCCATCTGGATGGTATCACCAGGTTGAAAATTTGTTAGACACAATTTCAATTAATCATAACTGGAACAACGGCTGTAATATTATATTTATGTGGGAACTCTTGAATCGGACTCTTGTTGATGTGGAACATGAAATTGTAGAGTTTAAAGACTCCCCAGATTATCTGTCAGAGTGTCAAATATTATTAAAAGCATTATGTGGGGCTAATTATGAATCATTCTTAAATATTTTGACACACATTGCGAAAAAAAGATTAATACAATTAAATGACCAAGCAAAACCTTGTAATTCATTGTACCAATTAGGAATTAATCATGTAATATATGATTTAAAAATGGTACTCAATGTAATAGAGTCCATATTGGATCATCCCAATCATAAACAAGGAAAAGTTAAATTTGATGATAGTTTTTTGAGTTTGTTGAGTGATGTTAAGGAAGCTATGAAAAATAAATAAATGATACAAAACAATTTATTATGATACTACTTAATCTTTAGAGTGTCAGTCACACTCTGAAACTGAACCAATAATGATGGAGATGTAAATGTTGCCTAAGTAGTAGATGACAGACAGTAATTTATACAAAGGATGGAACTTTACTTTGTCAAAGAAAGAATTCCTGCTGCTTTTTAGGGTTTCGAAACCCTTATGGTCTCGCTCTGTCTTTCCCTGTTCTTTCTTGAATATCTCAATAACTAGTACTGCAGCTATTAACTTTAAATGAAATTTGAAATAATGATGCATTTCGTGCGCTATTATATTAGGTAGGTACATTACTGATCTAAAGATTTTTTTTAATTAATAAATGAATTAAAATGAAAACCTAGTTTCTTTTCAGTAGGTACAAATAAATTGTGATGTTGTTTCATAAGAGACCTAGGGGGGGGGGGGGGGGGGGCAAAAGTAGGTATCAAATGAAAGCTATTGGTTTGTTTGTACACAGCGGGTTAAATGGTCTAAGGTTTGTACATAACAAAACAGATCTTGAAATTCTTTTTCCATAGGTAGGTACTTTTGACGAAAAAAATAAACAAATGACGGTTCTTCTCTCCCTATCGTAATCGTTGTTATTGTGTATTTCTTTTTCAATAGGTAGGTACAATAGAGAAGTCTGTAAAAATTAATTACCATTTTTGAAAATCAAATGACAGGCATTGTTTCGTAATTTTTTTTAAAGAATTCGATATTTCTGCAGGTTTCTTAATTTTCGCAATATTTCCATTTAAAACAAGATCCGCCAAGTGCGAGTGTAACTCGCGCGCCAAGCGCGCGCGCATAGAGTGATGATTTCATACAAAATTCCGCTCAAAGTTGAAGCAAATAAACAACCAATGTAAGCGGCACGTTATTACATTAGCCCATCATTAGCCGACAAGCACACAAGTGCACAAATAATGTTGCAAGTAATTAACATTTTTCCCGTAAGGTCGGGAAATTGTAACATTAAGTAAATGATTTGCACATTTATCACTTTTCTGTTAGATGATATTTCATTAACTTTATAATTAACTAGCGGCCCGTCCCGGCTTCGCACGGGTGGACATTTATTTTTAAACATTTTGGGATAAACGTAGAGTAAATGTATCTTTATGCAGGACAATTTCTACTTTTGTTCGACTACCTCGTTGGTCTAGCGGTCGCGTTTTTAACCGGTGATAATGAGGTTCCGGGTTCAAATCCCGGGTCGGGCCAAGATTTTGGGTCTTTTTTAGCAAGAAATATAGTAGTAGTATAGCATAGTAGTAGCAGCCCGGAGTTAGGAAGTTTTTCGGTGTTAGACCTCGGAAAGCACGTTAAGCCGTCGGTCCTGCATTTGACCTCTCCCCGGTCGTGTCGGTCTGCCGTCCTATCGTTGCCCGCGTGCGTTGCTACCTGCGCTGAACGAGGCCACACCGCGCACCGGCCACGGCGCGGGGTGGCGGCGGCGGCGCGGCTGCGTTTATTTTTATTATTATTATTTATTCGTAGTACCAGTAACAAAGAAGTACATATCTATGGGGTAAAATATTTTTTGGTCTATAGCTAGCAACATTTATTTGTAATGGCGTGTGTTTTGTTTACATTTTATTTTTGTGCATAAACTACTGTTTTACTCAAGAATATAAGATGCCAGGTTGTACTTACCCGTGAAATGGAATCTTCGGTTGTTTAAGGTGAATATGTGAAGAGTTGTGACACCCTTTCACTGCACAAAACGTCATTTTTACTAAAATTCGTAGAGCTCTTCCCAGTAAGCCTTGACCTTGAGCACTGACGCGTCGAGCGATGTACGTAGCCTTTAAAGGCTAACTTGAAATTGCTTCACTTCGCGTGCGCCTACTAGGGTTCTATGCCTAGTTATTCTAAGGTTTCAAACATTTGCCAATTATTTGGACAATCAAATTTTCTGAAATATTTTAAAAAGTATGAAATTTACAGAAATTTCAAAAAGTGTTTTGAAATTGTCAAAACGATACCTTTCATTTGATATGCCACATGGGTAGGTACCCCCTTTTGAAAAAAAATCCTCCTTGACCATTTTTCATAAACTATTATTATTATTACAGACTTCTCTATATTTTTCCTGTAAAATATAGATTGATATCTACAAACACCTAATACATTGTACATGGATCGGTCTGCAATCTTCGGAGCTAGGGGGGGGGGGGGATGGTCAATTTTTCGACTATTTTTGAAATATTTCAAAAAGTAGGTATGTAACTTACAGAAATTTCAAAGTGTTTTGAAATGGTCAAAACGATACCTTTCATTTGATACCCCACATGGGTAGGTACTCTCCCTTTTGAAAAAAAATCCCCCCTTTTTGACCATTTTTCAAAAACTATTATTATTACTGACTTCTCTATATTTTTCCTATCAAATATAGATCCATATCTACAAACGCCTAATACATTGTACATGGATCGGTCTGCAATCTTCAGATGTCCTTTAATTTCAAACCAAATGGGAGCATAAACTTTAACTACAAATGTAGCGAGTTGTTTCAGTTCAACCGTAGGTTCTTCAGTCAAAACATATAATCGCAAGATCCTATTGGCCTTCGTAAGCCACTTGGCATGTGACATTTTCCTGGGGAGCGATTGGACTAACCAGTAGGACACTCACCACCTATATAACAGCAGATGTGATATCATAAAGGTAGCGTTCACAACTGAGGTCCTTAACTTTGGAAATATGTATTCGATAACATGCCTTCTATCTTTTCAAATATCACAACACAACAGTTCACTTTTCGCAGTCGTCCAGTAATTTTCCGATAGAACCCGAATAAGTAGAAGCTCCTGTTGTGACGTCATCAAGTTTTGCAAATAAGTGTCCTAAGGGCAGTTCATTCATATGCAAAAGGCATATTATAATCCATTGAAGCTGTCTATTTGAACGCTTTTCGAATAGCCCTATAACTCTATCTTCTATCTTTTAAGCAATTTAACATCATTTTATAACTTTTAGTTTTTAAGATAAACGCATATAGAAAAGGGCCGATTTATGGTTATTATATTATTTAAAACTTCAAGCGTAATGCGCGCGCGGGTAATTAAACTTGCCAAAAAAATATGAAAAAATACTAGTTTACTAGTCTAAAACCAGGTAACGTTTTCCGCACAACAATAACAAATCAAATTTAAAAAAAAAGTTTTTGGACCCACCCTACTGTACAAGTACATTCTAAGTTACAAACTGTACTATTGTGTACTCACTTACGTAGTAATTGTATAATCTGGTGTACTCATTGTCAAACTTTGGCCAAATTTGCCAGAGTAACTAACCACTCATTAATGGCAGCTCTGGCAAGGCAAAGTGGCAGGTGGCAGGCAGGCAACACTCGGCAACAGTTTACTTATTATTAGATTCTACTACAGTCTTTTATATATTTACTAGTTATTCTATATACCTAACTAAAATAATTCTGATTAATATTTTGTAAATAATTAAACTTAATATGTGTCTAATAAATAAGGGTTAAATTAATGAATAAAATTAATCTCTACAATACATATAACTTTTTAAGGATCTCTTAATTCACTATAAAGCACCTCTTCCTTCTAATTTATCATCTCTCCTTTCTCTTGCTATCAAAGAAAGTACTAGTGCATTGATTAAATATTTGACATTATCATAACATTAAATTGTAGCGTGTAATGTAGTAGGTAGTAAATTTAGTTACGTTGTTAAACTTACGTCTTTGTTTTGTACACTTGTGTATATTATTCGTTTTGTATATTTGTAACTACCTACTGATAAAACCCTGTCGAGTTAATCTTATTTTTTTTCTTATGGTTTTTTTTGTGACCGTGAACTAGTACGTGAAGTTGGCAAAAGTTTTCTCAAACCACAAGAGGAAAAAAATTGCCATATAATTAAAAAAAAAAATATTCTATGCAGGCAACCCTGGGTTGGGCTTGATCAAATTACTTGAAAATAGGAAAAAATCAATCAATTTAACCAAGTTTCAGATAAAAGAATAAAGTACTTTGTGTTTCAGTCCTTGCAAATGCAAAATACAACAAGATTATTTTAGGAACAGTCCTTTTAGTGACTGAAGTACAGTGGAAATTCCTCAATCTACTTTAGTACTATACTTATAAATCTGTGCCTCAATCTCAACGGTAAGAAGTTGTTGTTGCATTCTTTATCTTCAAATAGTTCAAATACATCGTTATGACCAGATAGATACAGAGAGGAAGTTATTGTATACTCATTGCAGAGAGTCACACTACGCTATATAAACATAACGAAATACGTTCAGTGTTAAAAAAACCTATTTATTTTCAGTTCAAACAATGTCGGTAGCTTTTGCAGCAAGAGGCACTCGGCCACCTTTGAATCCAGCCCAACTACAAAAGATGCTGGATGAGAATGCTCATCTTATTCAAACTATACAAGAATATCAAGCAAAGGGACAGCTAATGGAATGTCATCAATACCAGCAGGTTTTACACAGAAATCTGGTGTATCTGGCATCAGTTGCAGATACTAATCAAAACATTCAAGCTATTTTACCAGTAAATATCTTTGTATTATATTTTTTTATTGGACAGTTTATTATGTACATAATTAAAGTAGGTATTCTTATCTCAAGCTCTGTTTACTTTGGGGCTAGATAATGCTATGTGGATTGCCTAGCATAGTATATTTATGTTACTAAAGTTTTATCTAACTAGTCTTCAGTAAGTTCAGTAGTTTTATACCAAAGTAGTTCTGGATAAATAGTTATTGATTGATTAACTTTCTTATTTATATAATGGTGAAAAAATATTGAGCAAAATGGGGAAACTCAAAGTTTGTGTTCAAAGTGAGAAGCTTTTTCACATGACATGATAACTATGCTATAATTTGTTACAGCCTCCACATCAACTTGCAGCAGGGAATGTTCCACAGCAACCTCCATTGAATGCTCCATCTGGTGCACCCGAAGGTCCTGGCTCTCAGCAACCATATCGCCCTCCGGCTGGTGTTTCTTCTACCCCTACGAGACCTACACAATCTTATCCAGGACAGAGGCCTTATCCACAAAATCAATATCAGGGGCAGTACCAAGGTGGTCCTGGCAGCTATCCCCCTCAAGGTGGCTATGGTCCTCCTGCTCAGGGTTATGGTCCACCTAATCCATCACAGCAGCCTCAAGGCTATCCACCAAATTCTAACTATGGGCCGCCAATAACAACATCTCCAAGCAATTACCCACCATCAACTCATCCAGGATCAGGCTATCCACCAGCAACTGCTCAACAGCCTTATGCTCCTCCCCCTGGTAGTCCTGCTGCTGCCGGTGCTCCTTATGCAGTCCGAGCACCCTCTCAGCCGCCCTATACTGGTAACTCTGCATATCCTCCTCCACAGACTGGCCCCAACTATCCTAATGTTGCAAGCACCTACAATTCGACTACATCCCAGCCACAGCCATACCAAACTTTCCCCAACACTACACCAACTTACAGCTCAACCCCCACATCTCAGCCCAACCGCTCCCCTCAACCTCCTTCTACTGGATATGCTCCACAAAATACTCCAAGCTCTGGCTATGGCTCTCCATCAGCTCAATCCCCTACGTATAACTCTAGTTCCCATGGTAACAATGCACCACCTTCAACGGGTGCTCCTGGCCCTCCAGCACCGGGTGGTCCTCAGCAAGGGCAGCAGTATCCGCCGCAGGGTCAACCATCGCCGTACCCGCCGGCATCCCAGCCTCCCTACTCCAACCCATCCTCCCAGCCGGGTAGTCCCGCGCCGTCAGTGTCAACAGCACCTCAGCCACAATCTAATTACCCTCAGAATCCTCAGAATTATCCTCCAGCTGGCGGCGCTTACCCGCCGCATGCCTACCAGCAAGGATATCCTCCGACGCAGTACCCGCCGTCTCCGTACCCCTACGCGCGTGCGCCTGCCCCCGGCGCACCCCCGCCCTCTGGCGCTCAGCCTTACCCGGGCTATGGGTTCCAACCTCCCAGCCAGCAATAAACTACCCATTTTAAGACAATTAGGTGAAGTATGCATTGTAATTTAAACCATTATATTGGTATTAGCTTTTAAGAGTTTGTGAAGAACATTATTATTATATTATTATTATTAGATAAGTTTATGCAGTCTCAATCAATTTACTAAATAATAAGTTAATTGGCATTTTTTACATAGAATTTTTGATTGAATTTTTTTAATGTAGTATGGAAGAATGGAATAAAATATACCGAGGTATAAAATGAAAATGTATTTTTTCTTTCCTAACTTCTATTTAACAATCTTATAAATTATAATTACATTATATTATTATGACACTAAGCTTCCTCAAATGAAATTGATGAATTTGAAAAGTCATGAATGGATTCATCAATGTACTCTAAAGGTATGTCTCCTGAGGGTATATCAGTGGGAAAAGGAGGAGAAGTCTGGTGCCTTTTGAGGGGTAATACTGTGTCAAACAAGTAACACATGGCTCCTGTTTCTCCTGGTATGGCAACACCTAGAGTCCAAATAACATTGTACTGTGTGTTGATTCTGAGGATTTTTACACCTCGTAAAACTCTCCACCTGCAATGATTTTTTTCAATGAGAACTGTTTAGTAAGCTAGTAGATACAAATTCATCATTTTAAGATATATTACCTGTTACCCATATGTCCAGGCATCTTAGTACCAGGCCATACTCTTGCCTTTTCTCCACCTCCACCAATGTTGCCTGGTCTTCTATGAGTCTTAGTGACACCATGTGATGCAGGCATGCCCTTGAATCCATGGCGCTTCATGACTCCTTGAAAACCACGGTCTGTGCTGTAATATTCAACAAAGTGTCTTTTGCTTGTAACATATAATTTAGAAAAAAAGTCTCAATTATAAAAGTAGTCACTCACGTTTTAGCTCTAACATCAATATGATCTCCGACTCTAAAGTGTGTGGCAAGTAGAGGGGTTCCAGTTTGCAATGCTGCATTTGGTGTTACCATAAACCTACAGAGGAAACGCTTCGGTAACATTCCCACACTGTTGAATAAACCACAATAAGCCTTTGTTACTGTAGTGGGATCAACCGTTTCAGCACCAACCAACAATACCCCATGTTTCTTGTATTTTTTGTAGGTGCTGTCTGCTGTTTTCATAGGGTTCCATTCCTCTGGTGGGATGTATTTAATAACATGATTATCAACTACCTGAAAAAGAAATATATACTTAAGTCATTCAATTATTGTCTGTATATCATGCAAGAAAACCCATTCCCAAAACATTATCATTAGTACCTGTAATAAAGTTGTTTGGTATTTCTTTCCGTCTTTTGACCACAATGGATAGTTTCCTATTTTGCGAGCTATCAAACCAACTCTGCGTGAGGCTGGTGTCCACGGAGTTCCATTAGTGATTTCATTGCCTGTTAGTGGTGATTCATTCGAATTTTGTTGTTTCATTTTGTCTCTCATTATTTCTTTAATGAATTGTTTATTATCATTGGTGAGATTTTCATCATTGACCTGAAGAAGATTCAATAGGAATTCAATTAGATTAAAGTCTCTATTCATTCAGAGATGTTATGAGGACTGTATCTGTGTTGGCTTACTCTTCTTCCTTTAGGCATGTACCAGTATGGTGGTCGATATCTTGGCGGAATAGTAAAAGTCCTCACAGATACATTATCTAATCTGAAACCACATACAACCCGTACAAGACATTAACATTTAGGAAAATAATTAATATAATAATTCGTCGGGATAGGACTAAAATCTAACCTCATTTTAGTCAGTTTGCTGTATAGCAATTTTAGATTGCAGTTAGCCATAGCTATAAGTAAAATTATGGTCGATTGTTTACTTCTTTATACAATCAAGGACAATTTTTAGTAATTATGGAAAATAAAATCAGAATGAACTATTTATTTAATTTTTTAGTTCCCTCACTCAATAAAATCATGAACACAGATGTACTAGGGATGCTAACGCATATCATGAATAAAATCAATTCAACCAACCAACACTCACTCGACCATGGTTATGTCTATTTTGTTTCATGTCGTGATTCGTGTTTAAACCTTAATTCACCCGAGACTACCAACCGGTCTATTTGGCGAGCATGCACTTACGCACTACTTAGTAGTCTATGTTGTCAAGTTATGTTACGCGCTTAGTAACTGCGTAACATGGCACGCACGAACATCGCTAAGTGCCACGCGATGTTCGTGCGAATCCGACAGTCGTAGAATATTTTAGAATTGTTTTCGTCAATAATTAACTTACTATTACTTTTTCAGGTGGAGTGGACACAAACAATTTGGAGTATGAGATAATAAATTTAACAGCAAGCGGAGCGAGCCCAGAAAATTGTAAGGACTGCGGTGGTAGATAAAAAGCTATGAATATAAAAAACTCGGTAACTTTGAATTTGGGTCAGGTTGGGTTAGCAACAAAACCCTGGGTTGGTGAGGCATGCTTAGTAGGACAAGAAAGCTATGATTACAATTTAACAAACAAACAAACGTCCACTCGCACTAAGCGGTTTTCCTCCACCTTCAGCATGCCTGTGGGCTATACATGAAGACATAATATGGCGACGTTGCGTTTGGAAGAAGGTTCACTTTCATGGCCCAAGACGCACAAGCCATACTAGGGCTTCGTCTGTGTAGCGGCGCGCCGAGGCTGGGCAGGTGGGCAGTGAATGCGTTAAGTAAGCCTGGAACACATCGATAGCGGATTTGATGAGTGAGTGATGGATAATACTGGGAAGACAACGAATGAAAGGAGTCCTACTTTGAAACGAAATACGAAGTTGCTGTTGACGGATCGCACGAAACAAACAACTTTACTGTTGAACGTGTTACTTTGGAAGCGTCATTAAACGACACCTTTTCTTTCGGATCATAAATATAACGGGTAATATAGTAGGTTCAGGTTCAATAGAATGTCAATAGTGTATTTAGGTAATGCCAGATGAAAATACATCTCTGAAACACAGACCCAAGACTAGGGCTTCTAACTACACGAATTGTGAAACCGTCTGAACATGGATTCTATGACTTTCTATTAGCAATTTGCTACGCTAACTGATCTTGAATTTCCACATAACTGAATTCTCCATTTTCTTTTACGATTCGTATAGAACATAGATGCATTGCTGGATATTTATGAAAGTTTTAACTCCGAAAAAGGCAATATAATTTTCATAGAAAGGTCATCGAAGGAACAGATCGTTCGTTTTTTTATGTGATCCGCAATCCGTTAACTCTGTAATTTGTTTTTCAAAGTAGACTTCTTGTTAACGCTGCTCCTTGCCATGGAAACCGTTTAAACCAATATTATCGTGAAAATTATCATTTGTGATGTTTTACATAGTACGTTTCACGGCATGGTATTAAACTTTTATAGGACCACCCGAACTAGTAATTTAGAATTCTCGAAGTATCTTATCACCAAAATTGTAGCTTGTCGTGATTTTTCAAAATAATTTTTATTCTTGAATGCTCGACGGTAGGTACGGACGGACAGAAGCATTAATTGGTATCCCCCAAAATAGCTAAAGTTTACATCGCACTTCACTGCACGATTTATAAATCTATTACTTCTGCAAAGTAAAAATCTATCACCAAGATAGAATACGAACTAGGATACAATCGCTCACTTTATGAATATAGACTGCACTAAACCAATGAGTTAGTTATCAAAACTTTGAAATTTTATGTTATTAGTGTTCGGCAGCCGCGGCCTCCATCTCCCTGCGGCCATGCTGCCCATACAGCACAGCCACCCGCCTCTGTCACGGTGCTGCCCATACAGCACCGCAACCTACTACCATTCCAACTGGGTTTAGAGCGCAAAACCCAGAGGAGCGGTCCATCCCGGGGCCGGCCATGTCGCCGCCTGCGTTGGCACGGCCCCATAGGTTCCTCTTAGCTTCATCGCGGGTAACCAGTTCGCGATTACTAAGCCCCCCGCCCCGGCAAGGCGGGAACCCTACGGGGGGGGGGAGTTACTTCCAACCCTACGGTAACAATGTACTATTTCTATGAATAAACAAAAAAAAACTGTTTTCGGATGTTTTCCTTTGCTTGTGCTTTATGACTTTGCTTCTTGCCAAATTTCATGGTTCTAGGTCAATGGGAAGTACCCTATAGGTTTTGTGTGCAAGTGATTCCCTTGGAACATTAAAAAAAAATAGACATAAACAGCTGTAACTTTTGATTGCGTTGACCTAGAAGTTTGATTTATATTGCGGCTCCAAAAGGTTACAAGCCTGCGTATGTGATGTGAATATCAACTCGATAACTCCACGCGTTTCTGAGAAAAGAGGGTTGACAGACGGACAGGCCACGGACAACAAAGTGATCAACAGAGTGATGGTAAGGGTTCCTTTTGAGGTACGGAACCCTAAAAATAGCCTCAGGAATAAAAAAAATGTGGAACCACCTCGGGATCATTCTCTATTCAATTTCTCTATACAATTGCGTTTTTTTTATCAAAGTCGTGCTAATAGATATTAATCGGTGAATAACCTCCACAATTTCGTTTTGACGTTCGAAGCGGATGTCGGTGTACGTCGGACACGTTCGTTTCGATCATGGACAAACAAAATTACCGAGGTGTAAAGTGTGTGCACATGCGTTAGCATCCCTAGTACATCTGTGGTGTGCACGTACAATATTGTGTTGTGTAAATTTTGAACGGGGAAACTGAAATTTCCCTCGTCCCTGGGGGAAACATCTTTGATGTAACCATGGCCAAATGATGTAACAATTCTTAAGAGTTATAATCATAAGCTTAGAATGTAGTGAAAAAATTCTATGTCTATGGTTATAATAATGTAAAGAACACACGGAGATTTAGCTTCTTTTTCCTGTTTCATTTTTCTGTTGTGATTTTCATCATGTTTTTTTTGTTTCGATTTTTCTGTAATTTTGATAGTTTTACCCATTAATTTTCCGTTATGTTTTGGAGATTTTTGATTCTTTGTACGTTCTTTGAATTCTCCTATCAAAATGTTGTGGAACTTTATGGACCGGGCTTACAACCTCATAAATCCGTTATGCCGGCAAGATATTTTTTCGTGAAATTAGTGGAAAGGAATTCGTAAGCTATTAATTTAATTTATATATAATTTCATACAGTTATTTCGTAATTGAAATATTTAATATCGTCGTCGGTGCGCGCCTGCCAGAATCGCTATGAGACATTAAATGTCGTTTGTTGCTCCAGAAAAAATTGCTTAAAAACAAAATGTTTGTATACAATTTGTAAACAATTTTTGACAAAAAAATCTTCTGTTCTGTTCTGTGTTCTCCTACAATTCAGTAATTGAAGAAGTTAGGTATGAAATGATGGAAAACAATATAAAATATAAAAAACTTATTCAGTAGGTACAACACTTAAAATATAGGTACATTTTTTTGAGACATTTCTAATCTTTTATCATCATCAACCTATACCAGTCCATTGCTGGACATAGGCCTCCCCACGGAGCAAATACAGAGAGGAGATGGCCTAAGCAACTGCACTGTGATTCTCAACTATAGTCTGTCTAATTTAGGATGATAATTTTGACAGCTCATGCCTATGTTGTAACATTATTATATTTTTTTTTATAAACAGGAATACCTCTAAAATTATCAATTATATAGCACATAAAATAAAATAAAATAATATAAATAAAATAAAAATATCGTACCACCCACTTACCGTAGTGAAGCGCCTTGCAAGAATACCGCACAACCTACTTTAGACAATTAAATCGAATTATATTAATTTAAATACAAGTTAAATTGTAAAGTACTACAATTTGCACCTCTAAATGAATTAAAAAATGATTTTTTTAGTTTGATTTAAACCTAAAAAAACTATTATTCTATCTCAACAACGATCTGGAAGTGTATTCTAAATAGGTTGATTGCTGAATGGAAATGTGCAGGATGCAAAGTTGTAGTCGTGAGAGGGCTTTTACTGTTAAGTATATACAAATATTTTGAAATTATTTTTACCTACTTACCTAAAACAATAAAAAAATAAACGTTTTTTACTACTTATTAATAAAACATACCATGTAACTATCGATTCCCAATTTTATTGGAACGTTAATCAAATTTGATTGTGATTGTGATCGTCGTACGAGGATTCTGCCAATCCACCATCTCCAGCATCATGCAGCGAGCTCTCAACGCTGTCAGCGACTGGTGCAGCAACAGTGAACTCGCAGTCAACGCTGACAAAACTGTGATTATACCATTTACCAACAAACGAAGGCTTGACAAGCTTGTTTATCCCAAACTTAACGGTAGAATCATAACATTTTCCACTGAAGTAAAATACTTGGGCGTTACCATCGACCAGAAACTGACGTGGAACACACACCTAGGCAACGTCTTGCAAAAAGCAAAGATGGCTCTAGGAGCTAGCGGCAGACTAATGGGCGACAACTGGGGTGTTAACCCCAGGATTGCCCTATGGCTGTACACTGCCATTGTGAGGCCGATAATTACATACGCTTCCATTGTATGGTACGACAAAGCCCTTCAGTCGACCGCAATCACCAAATTAACTAGCCTACAAAGGACTGCTTGCCTTATGGCTACGGGAGCCATGTCCACCTCCCCGGGGCTGGCACTAAACGCATTGCTGGGACTACCTCCACTTCACTTATACATACATAAGGAGGCAAAGACCAGCATGTATAGGTCCAATACCCTGGGCCGTAGGAATTGGCTCTCCCAGAAACTGAGATCTCTGCAAGACTCTACTCTGGAATCACCTATACTGAACATGACAACTGATGTCATGCTTCCACGTCACGTGTTTGATAAACACTACACAGTGGAACTGCCCTCTAGAGAAGACTGGTCGAACAGCCAGCTTCTCTGCAAGGACGGGTGCCTTAACTGGTACACGGATGGTTCCAAAATGGGACTGGAAGTAGGCTGTGGAGTGTATGGAGAGCGACCCAGGCTTAGCAGTAGCTTAAACCTAGGTAGTTACGCCTCCATCTTCCAAGCAGAGGTATTCGCCATTCTCGAATGTGCTGACATTAATCTGCTAAAGCGCTACACCAACCAAACCATATTTATCAACTCTGACAGCCAGGCGGCCCTCCTAGCACTGGATTCGAAGGTCATCACGTCCAGGTTAGTCGAGGACTGTTTGTATCGCCTGAACGCTCTAGGCTTGAACAACAAAGTCATCCTAAGATGGGTACCGGGTCACGCGGGTATCAACGGCAATGAGTGTGCTGACGAACTTGCGCGATCCGGGGCAAAGGGGACTCAGTTTGGCCCCGAGCCGTTTTGTGGCATTCCCAAAAGTCTGGCTCTAAGAACCCTCTTAAATTCCTGCTACGAGGAATCAACCAAGCTTTGGAAAAACTCCTCTGGCATGGATCACTCAAAATCTCTGATAAAAGCCTTCGATAAACGGTACACTAACCAAATCCTAGCGCTAAACAGAGATAACCTTCGCATCATAACAAGAGCCCTAACTGGACACTGTCGCCTTAACAAGCACATGTTTAAATTGGGGCTATGCGACACAAAAACCTGTAGATTCTGTGAGGTAGGGCATCGAGAACCGGCCATATTTTAAGAACCGGTTCTTTCGGTTCCAGTTCCAACACAGAACCGGGTACCCGGTTTTTTCGGTTCTTTCGGTTCTTTCAAAGCTTTTATTAATTTATTAGAATTTTGTTAGTAAAATCATACAAAATTCTACAATAGAGTCAAATAAATCAGCCGGAAGTGACACTATATTTGCTGAAGAGCTAAAACAGCTTGGAGACACCAGGAGTCCAAATTTTAAAGGATCTGTGTAATCAGCTCTGGACAACGGGAACATGGCCTAAGGATTGGAAGGAGTCCCTCTTGATATCCTGCACAAGAAAGGCTCGACAAAAAAGTGCAGCAACTATCGGACAGTGGCACTAATATCTCATGGTATATATAATAATAGATAATGCTCTATATTATCAACGGACGCCTGCAGTCATTCCTTCAACGGCAAATACCAAGTGACCAGGCCGGGTTTGTCAAAGGCTGCGGGACAAGGGTACAGATTGTGAACTTCCGGCTATTGATAGAGAAGAGTCGGGACTATTCCAAGGCGTCAACAAAGGAAAGACAAAAGTCATGATAGTTGATCGAGCTGGAATACTTGCACGTACAGGAGAACTCTCGGACATGGAAGTCGTGAGCGAGTTTGTTTACCTTGGTTCTTTGATCAGCGATCAGGGAGGCTGTAAAAAGGAGATCCGCAGACGCACGCCAAATTCTGATCATCTTACTCATGGCTATTTGCCATGAGTAAGATGATCAGAATTTGGCAAGACAGAAGTATCTCTAATACTACCAAGATGAGAATAGTGCGTTCTTTGGTGTTCTCAATATTTCTATATGGCTCTGTATTGTAGTCAATTCGTGCAGCTGACCGAAAGAAGATAGAGGCTTTTGAAATGTGGGGTTGGAGGAGAATGTTGCGCATACCGTGAACAACAAAACGAACAAACAAATCCATTCTCGACCAACTGAATACCGGTCACCGAACAGAACCTACCGGTCAATCAAATATGCACATGCACTGCAAAAATAACAGTTTGTACACACATAATTATAAAATAATCACTAGAATAAAGTATTGTAAGAATTTTACGTATATCAACGTTAAAAAATGTTTACACAATCTGCGATATTCATAATTTTATAAAAGAACCGAAAGAACCGAAAACCCGGTTCTTAATATTTTGAGAACTGGTTCTTTTCATAGCCCCAAGAACCGGGAATTCCCGGTTCTTTCGGAACCGGGAAAAACCGGTTCCGATGCCCTAGTGAGGAGGCGGACGAAACGCCTCTCCATCTGCTAGGTGAGTGTGGAGCACTGATGCAAAAACGTAGTACTTATCTGGGCAAGCACCTGCTCGGCCCAGACGAGCTACGAGACTTCTCCCCGAAGGAAATCCTTCAGTTCCTAGCAGCTGCAAGGGTAGGTGGCGAACTCTGAACGCCGCGGCTTTAGGGGAGAACACATAAAGTGGCGATCACAATAGGCCCATCATGGCCGCAGTGACACGAAAGCCACCAAAAGCAAATAAAAAAAAAAATAATCAAATTTATCATCCTAAATTAGACAATATAATAGGTCCTGACGCATGGAGCAAATACAGAGAGGTGACGGACTAAACAACTGTGCACTGTGATTTTGTGTGATATTAATATCCCCCTGTCTCACACATCTTTGCGCAGTTGGATGGATTTAGACTGCTGGCCCTGTACTTGGACACTCATGGTGGCAGCATCATAAAGAAATCTCAACGCCTCGATATAACACTAGTCTATTTGGCTACGCTGTAAGGATTCCAGAACAGCCCAGGTTTCGACAGAGTCAAAGGCCTTTTCTTAGTCCACAAAGGTGTGTCTGGATTATAGTCTTCGGACTTCTGTATAATCTGCCTCACTGTGTGTATATGGTCTATGGTGCCATATCCTTCTCGAAACCCGGCCTGTTCCGGTGGCTGGAACTCGTCGAGTCTCCTGGCGAGACGATTCGTGACCACTCGTGAGAAAAGCTTATAGACGTGGTGAGTGTGATGGGTCTGTAATTTTTTAGAAAGGTTTTATCTCCCTTCTTAAAAAAGAGCACCACCAGGCTCCCGCTCCACGCTTTAGGAGTTCTCCCACAGTGAAGAACGGTGTTAAACAGGTTCTGTAGCTCCTGCAAAACAGGGGCTCCTCCTGCCTTCGTCAGCTCTGAAGTAATGCCGTCTTCACATTTTTAAGCTGCCTCAGAGCCATCACAATTCACAATCTAGTCTTGACTGATGTCTGGCAGTTCGTCGGTGTAGTGGCGTGTCAGGGTGGCTCTGGAATCGTGGTCGTCCCGTTGGGTATGAATGAGGGGCATGTGCAGCGTCTAAACGGCCATAGAAATCTCTAACTCAGCAAAGATCTCCGGCTTCGACAATACGCTCCTCCCATCGTGCGTTTTTAGCTTCGTCAGGTGGCTCCTGCCAAGCTGCTAAGTGAATACTTTGGACCCTAGGTTTTGCTCTATCGCCTCTTCAATGAGGCGTGTGTTGGAGCTCCGAAGGTCGCGCCATACCATCGTACAATTCGCTTGTGCAGGTCTGACCTCTCAGACGAAGTCGCTTGGGTAGTTTTCCGTCTTCTTGTCATCAACCCGAGTATCTCGGCCGAGAGTTTGGATTTCTTGCCAGTACGCTGGTTTTTACAAAACTTGATGCCCTCGTCCCTCAGCGTTTCGACCAGATTGTGTAGGGTCTCGTCAACGTCATCAGTGGGTTCCAAGGCAACAAATCTATCCCCGAGAAGCTGCTGAAACTTCTCGGTGCCCGCCATGATTTGGATTGGGTTAGGTCGGAGCGTGGACATCAGACGGTTTCATTCAAGCTTCAAGTTGATATTCAGAGAGCCTCGGAGGAGTCGGTGATAAGATCCGGTATTGAACCTGTTGATCACTGACACATCTCTGAATATGTGCTTGCTATCCGTCATGATGAAGTCGATCTCATTTTTAGTCACAGTGTCGGGGCTTCGCCATGTCCACTTCCTTTGAGGCTGCTTCTTAAAGAAGGAGTTCATTCAGAACAGCCCCTCTTTCTCAAAGAAGTTGACAAGCATTTGCCCCCTGTGATTCCTAACTCCATAACCATGCGGGCCAATTCGGGATTCCTTGCCGTTCTGGGTTCCCACCTTGCCGTTAAAGTCCCCCATAACAACGTTGAATTGGGCCTTAGTGGTGTTATACAAGGCTTTGGATATGTCTTCATACATATCCTTCACTTCATCATCCGAGTGTGCCGAGGTCGGTGCGTAGACCTGAATAACCTTCATGCTATGCCGTTTGGATAGCCGAAGGATCAGGTACGCTACCCTGGTCGACACACTGGAGATTTCTTGGACGATGTTAGAGAGGGCCTTATTGACGAGGAAACCTACGCCACCCTGGGATGTTTTATCTCCCTCGCGAAAGTAGAGAAGATGGCCTGAGTCTAGAGTTACGGTGGGACTTCACATAACCCCAGAACATGCCATTTGATGTTCTCTAACTCCACTTCCAACTGCGCTAGATGTTGGTCAAGCCTCAGAGTTCGTCCGTTATACGTTGCCAGGGTCAGTTGTTGGTGGCAGCCTGAGGTAGCCCAGAGATCCCTAGCACCCCCTGCCTCGCCGTTACAATGGCCAGGAATAGCGAGGCGGCCGGGAGCTGGGGGCCATTTTTCGTTGCGTCGTACCATTTGCGGGTAGTGCCCATAATCCCCACGCTGGGCATGCGGGTTGGGAATCGCAGTTTAATGGTGGAATTGTTCTGCGGGGGGCGCTGCTGCCCACCCCCCAGTGTGTCCCTTAGTCGCCTCCTACGACACTTACGGGAAGAGTTGGGGTGGTTATGGTTACTATTCTATAGGCCGGCACCACACGGCCTCTTTACTATCAAAGAAAATTATAATCAAATAATAGAATTAAATTAAAACTAGTATTTACAATTGAAACACTTGAGCTAACTGCAGACTGTTGCAAACAATCTACAGGTAGATTAACTGATCCATATTAATACCAGTTTTCTTATTTACATAGTTTATTGTTTTTGTTTGCATTACATTTCAATATGTTTTCATGTTTGTAGGTATTCTTCAGATCTCACAAAAAGTTTAGAAGTAGATATAAATGGAAAATCAAAAACTACGCCACACTGCCGTATCTGGGTCAATAAGTTAGACCGTAAAGATGGCAGTTTTCTGGTTAGGTACAAATTATATGAAACATGTTATGATTTACAAATCAATATTTTGTACAATCATAAACATGTTGAAGGTTCTCCATTTAAATTTAAAGGTTGGTATAATTTATAAGTACGTGGTAAATAAGAAGTTAGTTATTTTTGCATGCTTTACATAGATACTTTCTAATTTCAGAACCCATTCAACCTGACCAATGCATCTGTGCAGAGGGAAATATCAAGACATGGCTTGAAACTTATGGGTGCCCTGCCACTCACCAGCAAATTGTGAAAGACCTTGCACATTTCAAAACTGTAGACATGTCACAAGCTCTTACAAAAATTGTGCAAAAATACCATCAACCAGAGAGCACTAGCTTTTGCCACTATGTAGTTAAAGACAATGAAATATACAGAGATTGTTATGGGAAGCATGTTGGCTTCAATATGTTTTCTGATAACATTTTATTATCATTGACAAGAAAGGTGATGTTGCCTGATGTTGAAATGGTGATCAATTTGGGAGATTGGCCATTGGTGAAGACAACTGAAGAACCATTGCCAGTGTTCTCTTGGTGTGGCAGTGATGAGACCATTGATATTGTTATGCCAACTTATGATTTGACAGAATCCACTTTAGAGAACATGGGAAGGTATATCATATAGTAGAAATTATTTTGAAATTCAGTATTATTTTATATAAGAAGGTTTATGCTATAATTAAAACGATTTCAGGGTATCCCTAGATATTCTTTCAGTGCAAGGTAGTGTAGAGCGAGCGTGGGCCGATCGCGTGCCACGCGCCATCTGGCGGGGTAGAGACTCGCGCGCCGAAAGACTGAAGCTTGTTGATATATCACGTGCGAACCCTGACTTGTTCAATGTATCCCTTACAAACTTTTTCTTCTTTCGTGACAAGGAAGCTGATTATGGACCTAAACAACCACACATCTCATTCTTCAAATTCTTTGATGTAAGTTTGAGAAAGGAAAACTCTAGACAGAACCCATATTCTGACATGTCTTTTTGAAATACCAACTAAAAATTATACATTTCTATTTTAGTTATGTACTTAAGGTAGGACGGAACCTCTAAGCTCCCATACAAACGTATTTTTCGATTCATTTCGAAACTACGTTCCCGATTTTAATGAAATTTTGCATACATAATCAGAAAAGAAATAGCTGTGTTATATGTTTGTATCTTTTCAGTTTTTCAAAATACATTATCATCATTAAGTGTGAGCGAAAATTCATTTTTATCCATTATTTTCAAGAGATTTTATAACTTTCGCTCTCATTTAATTACGTATTTTTAAAAACTAAAACGATTCAAACATAGCTCTTTCTTTTCCGATTATGTATGCAAAATTTCATTAAAATCGGGGACGTAGTTTCCAAATGAATCGAAAAGTACTTTTGTATGGGGGCTAGGGTCTCCGTACGACTTTAAGGTTGTGATGACTTTGATGTCTTGTTCTAGTACAAATACCAAATAAACATTGATGGAACAGTGGCTGCCTACCGCTTACCATATCTCTTAGCTGGAGGTGGCATGGTCCTCAAGCA
Organism: Eupithecia vulgata; assembly: GCA_946478455.1. Lineage (NCBI taxonomy): Eukaryota > Metazoa > Arthropoda > Insecta > Lepidoptera > Geometridae > Eupithecia > Eupithecia vulgata. The sequence continues at coordinate 5,699,614 of OX297862.1, read as the reverse complement.
AGACTCGCCATATTATGAACATTTTTACAATCAACTTCAAGCTTGGAAGCACTTTGTTCCAGTCAAACGTGACTTGTCAGATTTAGTAGAAAAAGTACAGTGGGCTCTGGAAAATGATGAAAAGGCTCAGGAAATTGCCAAAAATGCGCAGGACTTTGCTAATGAACAATTGCTGCCACATGACATTATTTGCTACCATGCCCTTTTGTTTTCAGTAAGTAGTTTTTTCTGCCTCTCTACTTGCATGTCATTTTATCTTGTTAGAAGTGTTCTCTCCTATCCATAAACCTGTCCTACCTATGTACACCGCAATAAATTAAAAGTTGTTTGTTTTCTTCTAAAGACAATAAGTTAGAGCGAGGTTAACAGATTGTTATGAATAAGGGGGGTAATTTTCAAACATTGTTTCAGGAATGGAGCAAAAAAATCAGTAACAAAGTTACTGTGAGAGATGGTATGACACATGTACCCCAGCCAAAGTTTAAATGTGATTGTAAGACGAAAAGTCATGACGAATTGTAATAAAACAACACTTCCATTCAACGAAAGTAACGAAAAGCATAATATTAAATTAAGGTTTATTGCATAATAACCAAATCATTCTATGTAAGCATATATAGGTTAAATAAAACTGATTTGTATCCTGTAGATATTAGATTAGAACTAAGGCTTGGAATACTGGTATTTTCAAATACTTTATAAATTTTACCGGTAATTTATTATACAACCAATATAATGGTACCGGTACAGTTACCGATGACGCACGTAAAATAATGGTATACTAGGTGCCAGATAGCTTGGCAATACAGGTCGTTGACCTATCTCCGTCACCAAATAAAAAACGGACACAATTTAAAATCTTGCATTTTTTAGGATTTTTAAAATTTTCGGATACTTAATATCACTGCGCATACAATTAAAGACCTGCGTTATTTTGGGTTTTTTCAACCTAATTTCTTATATTATTTTACACTATTCATATATTTTTACAGTCGTGTACCTAAACGTAATTTCGTACTCATAATCATAATTTATTCAGTAATTTATTAAAATATTACCTACTGGTTTTCAATTACTATCGTATTTTAAACTATTTATTGATATTTGATACCACGATACTCAAGCGATACCGGTATCGCTACAGGTTTGTATGGAGAGCGGCAGAATAGCGATATTTTTCTTGTAATATGCGAGAGGAGGTGAACAACCTTTATTGCCACCTTATATATCGCAGCGGTTTTGTTTTGTTTTTGACCGGAAAGAACGAAAGTCCGGGAAGATTCTTGACCATCCAAAACATTTCCGTACCTTAGCGGTAATGTACTTTCTTTCCGACCGAGACTCTAATTTATCGTAAAGAAAAGAAAATACCGTAAATACCGCTACAGTACAGGTATTATAGCTCTGCTTAGCTTGGGGCTAGATAATGCTGTGTGAATTGTCCAGCATTATTTATTTATTTATACCGGTATCAAGCCCTGATTAGAACTGATAGTGATTAGTTCCTAGATCATTAATTACTACATAGATTGTTATGCAATGTGATCCGAGTCATAATAAGTATGCATGTACAGTGTCGTTCATTGTTAGCTTACCTCCCTGTTACATTTGAAGACAATTTCTATGAATCCATAACTATTTTAAAACTAGAACCTTACTGTTTGTTGAAGATCAGGTAGTTTTATATAAAAATAACAAATTTAATGAAATAAAACCAATGCTGATATAATTACCTACGAGACTTAGAACATACGAGGGGGTAAGAAGTTATATTTACATAGCATTTAGAAGGACTGCAGGCAGATGCTGATGGCTGGATGTGGCAAGCTGAAAGCAGGGCGCTATGGCGCTCGTTAGGAGGCCTATGATAAAATTGCATTTTAGATATTATGATAATGATCAAGATAAGAGGAATAAATGAAATACATTTTTTTACAAATAAATTTTTTATTCAGTCATTATTTACAAAATCTACAATATGATAATTTTTTATATTAATTTATCTGATGAATATATAATAGAAACTAAATTAAAATAAGCGTAAATCTATAAAACGTAACATTATAACAAAATCTTTTAGAAATAAATTTTAACTGCAAATAAATCAGTCCATTTTCTGGGAATCTGTGCTTTTATCACACTTGTCATAGCTCAACTCAATGCATCACATTAATAACAGAAGCGGTAGTTTACACAGGCGCCTACGGAGAATGCAAATAAACATAAATGACCGTTCTCCATTTCTTTAGTTAGACAGAGATGACTGAACAGATCAAGATGAAATTTGGCTTACATTTAGAGATTACACTAATGTTATAAAGGCGAAAGTTTGTATGTAAACGTACATTATGTTTGTTAGTCCTTTACGCTCAAACGGCTGGATATATAATCCATTCTTAATACGGGGAAAGTGCAGTGTTCCCGTGGGATGATCGAATGATCCGAATTTGTTTATCAACACGGTGTAGCTAGTCAGATATAAATAATATACTAATTTTCGAGAATAGCGCGTCAAGTCGCAGGCGAAAGCTAGTATTACATAATTAGGTAGGATGTAGTAGACTAAATTAACTAATTCTGATGTGTTTTCACATCGAACGTGTTCTGGAGAGCTGTCTGGATACTTCAGCAACACATTCTATGCCCGATCTATAATTATAGTGCAACACCACTCTTAATGTCCGTTATTGAACTGAAAACTCCTTCAGGCGCACTTTGCGCTCTTTTCGACAGTTAACGAAAACTGAACCATCACGCTCGGATCGGTGACGCCGAATCGGTTATACTCGGTCGGCTCCAGTCAGTCGGGAAAAAATAATAAATAAGTTTTTAATTCTATCAATGTTATATGCCAAAGATGTGATGAGCTGTCAGTTACCGGTACATAGATACATCTGGGCTCCTATAGAAGCACATATAAGCGTCGGAGAGTAGGCGGCGCGCGTGCAACGGCCGCGGGCGCTGCGCTGGCGGCGGCGGCGTGCTTTTGGAGCCGAGAGATGCGCGCTCGCATTCGTCACTGAGCCACGCGCCGAGCTCGTCGATGCAGACTATTTCTGGGATGTTGTAGCCGTTGCGTTCACCTAGTAAAAAAAACATGCATTAGAATGCTTCTTAAAATTGCCTTTGTTAAATTTTATATTTACATTATAAGTTCGGCAACAACGGTTTACAATGATGTAGGTATAATAGTACTTCCATAGGCGAGCCCTTTCACAAAAGGAGCCTAGCTCTTCTTAGAAGTAAAGTAAACCAGTAATGGTAGGCGTTAACCATTTGGAAAAGTTTCACAACTTATAAGTGCGATTAATTTACTGATATTATGGTTGTGCAAGTTTATAAAGTAAAGATAATAAAGAAGTAAACATAGATTATCTAGACTAATTCAAAATAGAAGAACATCTTACGAGGTAGGCACGTTTCTTACCTACCTAGTTTTTAGTGTATGCATATTGAGTAGTAGTTACTCGGTAGGTAATCCCAGTGGACTTAATCACTGGTTTGAATTTTTCAAGACGATTTCAAGTAGAAAATTAGAGCGCTTCTAAAACAGATAAGTTTGTGGCGCTACCACAGTTAATTTGTGGTGAATGATATATAATATCCGGTAGTAAATATAACTGTTGCTTTTTGAATCTCTTTGTAAAGCCTCGTCTTTTTCTGTAGAAAAAGACGAGGCATGCCATAACTTTTACAGGAATGTTATAACTCGGGCGAATTAACATGACACCTGGTTGCATATTACCTATACATTGCATTAACGTCATTCGAGCCAGGTGTCATGTTAATTTTCCCGGCTTTTACTTATGGACTAGTAGGTACCTTTTCTATCAGCCATAGAGTCAAAGAAGCACCAAGGCGCTTCTATATCGACGCCTGCCTTCACAAACGCCACGTAATGGCTGGTTTCAATGCAGAGCACCGCGAACAGTTCCATGTAGACTCGCGGCAAGGGGCAGGATTCCATCACGCTAACGTATTCCTCGTCGAGAGCCAGTGGCGTTGGCTGGAAGGAGATTATTTTAATGAGCTGTCGTCGCTGCTTGATTTTCTGAGCTAGTTGGTTAGTTTGTTGGTATGAATGAATGAATGAAAAGTTTATTTAGCTCGACACAAAACAGGTACATATACATACATAGAAAATAACTTGGCTAGTAACTTACGATTCTAATTTAACAAATACAAAAAAAAATATAATAATATAACTAACAGACATAAAAAAAAAAATTGTTTTTTTTTTTTTTTACAATAACCTAGCTTTAGTACTTCCGCAAGCCGCTTAGCCACCATGTGTCGAACCAAAAAGGTGTCAACTCAGCATATTGCTGAGTAGATAAGTTGGATTACCTACTCAGCGCTGGTATTATGTTGACCCTCGTGAGATTAGTTACGTCACTAACGACAAACCAACACTTGCAGTGCTTTTTGTCTCAGCCAGAAACAAGTGATACGAGTTTATATAGGTATTAAATATATAGTACGTTTATACTTTATTAACATTATCCTGATTGCATGTTATTTACTTTAGATATTATGATGATGATGGTTAACATGATTATACATAAATAACCAGAGTTTATGGGTACCAGAGTATTGGTACAAGATAAAAATAATAATATATAAATCAAAGAGCAAGTAAGTACGAGTACTACCCACCAAACCATGCAAGTATTATAAAATTCCAGATTACTGCAGACTTTTTGTTCCAAACCATCTTTAGCTCAAAGTTCAATAGTAAATACTAGTTTCAATTTAATTCCATTATTTGTCTAGTTTAGGTATATAAGTGTTATTAATTAATTATAGGGTGATCATTGATGAATTATTGAGAAACATTATTATTAGAAGAAGACCCTCAAATTATAGATGCATCATTATTATTGATGCCATCCCATTTTCCTTGTTCCTGAATTAGAAACCGCTTTAATTTACTTTTAAAACCATAAATGCTACTGGAATTTCTGATTGGAGGGGGAATGTTATTCCAACATCTCGTCGCTGCATATCGGAAACTTCCGCGAAAATAATAATATGGTAATTGATAACTAGTTTTTTTTTCTATTAAAAGCTAAAACTTAAACCGTAATTTGGTTTGCCTGTAAGCCTCTAAAGCAGCAAGGTATGGCGCTCATTAGGCCTATGTCCAACAATGGACTACTATAGGCTAATAATGATGGTCATGAAGGTATCAATTCGAGCGCATTTTCAATGAAGATAGCTCACAAATAGAATCGCGTTGAATCCAACTCGGAGAGCGAGTGTATCCACCGCCGGTGATAACCTCGTCATATCTCTTACTTGGGGAAAAAAACTCGCACTACCACGGCGGCAACTTGACATTGACTCGCCACTCGTGAAGATTGTTCCTTGTGCCGCACATTGTCGCGGTTTACAAGCTACCAGTGCTGCAGTGTTACCTTATGCTGCGGTCGGTTACTGTGCACAACCCGCAGGCATTGCGCACAGAAGGCCCCGGCCTCTAGCACTCCGCCGTCGGGAGCCGCACACGCGTGGCACTCCCAGCGCGCCAGCGAGCCGCACACTGCGCATTGTCGCGGCACTACAAAACAAAATATTATGTATAATATACATGACATGGTACATCCAAGGTATCAAGAACCTAATAAAGTTTGCCCAGACTGAGTAAATGTAAAATTTATGCGAAAATGCCGCACACAGGATAAAAGCTGCGTTTCACACGCGAATCATCCAATCAGGAGTAGAGTATGACGAGATGTTTATGTCATCCACGTGACTTGTCATCACTTCGTCATCATTCCACCGTAGCGCTTAGGAAAAGTGCCAAATGAAATCCAACTAAATCGGTCGGCCAGGATGACTCATAAATCTATATTTAATATTATAAAGAGGTAATGTTTGTGAGGTTGTAGGGGCTCTGGATCTACTGAAACGATTTAGAAAATTCTTTTACCAATACAAAGCCACGTTATTTGTGAGTGTCATAGGGTATACATTGTACAGGGTTATTGGTAAATTGGTAACACTAACGCAAACTGCAGGTTTTGCCCATCATCGCAAACACGTTTGTGAAGATGCCAGGTCTTAATTCTTATACTAGGTATTTACCTCCCTCGATTCAATAATCGTTCGTAAGAAGTTTTATTTGAAACTTAGCTGAAAAACAGCTCTGCCCTGAATTAACAGTGGGTATGAGAGCGAAATATTGGTCTTTTAACTCGTAGGGTTCCAGATAAAGGTATTTTCATTTTGTATCACAGGTGCTTTTTTTTTAAGAATTAAGACTGGCTTCTTTCCGAAAGTTTTCCTGATGATAGGCAGAACCGGAAGTTCCGGTAGTGTTACTAATTTACCAACAACCCTGTATATTATGTAATCTACCTGTGCCAAGCCGGGGCGCGGGCAGGCCGCTAGTTCCGCGGACCTCACGCGAATTAGGCAAATGAAGTCCAATCTGACCTGAAATAATTTATACTTACATCCCTCAATGAGATCTGTAACGTCCAACAGCGGTGAGGGAAGCACTTGCTGGTAAAGCTTGTATTGTTTGCCGAACCTCGGCATCTGGATTATAAGCGTTGATGGAACCTGAAAAGATAAAAATTAACTAAACAGCTTTATTTTGACTATGACATTGCATCACACTAATTTGATAAATGCGAAAGTATGGATGGAGAATTAGATCTGTGACCTCTTCATGCTTCAATTACTGAATGGATCAGGCTGAAATTTTCTAGACCTTTCTAATAAAATAAGGTTACTTTTTTGCCGTAAAAACGCGTGCACTATCCGGCTCGAAGGACCATGTAGGAATCGCGGCTAGCTCTTCCCGGGATGCTGATGTATAAAAGTTGAGTATAGGAACAATAGCTATATTGTATAAAACTAAGACTAACTATGATGATAATGAGTGCGGTTGTAATCATCATCATTATCAGCCTGTATTTGTCCAATGCTGGACATAGGCCTCCCCTAATGAGCGCCATAGCGCCCTGTCTTCAGCTTGCCGCATCCAGCATCTGCCAGCAGTCTCTCGCAAATCGTCATCCCACGGTCGGAGGGCGTCCTACACTACGTTTGCCGAGTCGCGGTCTCCACTCAAGAACACGTTTACCGCGGTAAACGTATCGCGGTTGTAATGGCTGCTGCTAATGCACTGACCTTCGTAGGCGCTAGGCCCGCGCTCGCGGCACGGCTAACCGACTTAGGTCAAACTGATGATGCTAGTATCCCTACATGATCGATGTATCGAACAAATTCCCGGGCAGCAGCTTGTTCAATAATAAATATAACCTTACCTCGCTTAATTTAACTCCAGAAGTAGCGAAAGACTGCTCCAACAATTGTTGTACGGTCGGTAATGAGACATGCTCGTCTTTTTCCACAAATAATTGATAGCAGAACGACTCTTGGCCTGAAGAGAGCTTCAGGAAAGGTTCCGCTCGGAGAAGCTGCGCGACCAAGCCATTGAGGAATTCCTCTGGGTCCTGAAATGGATGAAGACTGGTCTAAAATGGGTTTCATTGAATGAATAAGTATGAAGGTAGAGTTTACTTAAGACCATGGATTTGCCCTTCACGGGGCTTCCAGCAACTTATCAGCATCTGCAGCCTAGTAGTCCACTGCCACTTCAGCTTTCTAATAGGGATGATGACAGGAACTAATAAAACCGGTTAAGTGCGAGTCGACTCGCACACGTAGAGTTCTGTGCAATCGTACATAACTATTTCGCAAAAGGAACCTAAAAACGGTCTTATTTAAATTGAACATGTCAGTCAAAGTCGTCATGACGCGGTCACTCAACCAAGTACCTAGATACAGACCGCGCCTTATGTTGCTTAACTTTAGTGATAGTTTCGGAACTTGGTATAGACATTGGCCCCCTTGATTATTAAATTTATTTTATTTTTATAATTTGTTGTTATGGTGGCAATTAGTGGTCTACAATTATACGGTTCAAGAGATACAGCCTCGACAAAAGTAGAGCAAAATGACGTTTTATTTGATGTAACGATACCGATAATCGTAAACCGCAGGTAATCGTTATTTTGACGATCATTGCCGCGGTATCGTAAAAAGCATAACGATTTATAACAATTCTTAAAATTTTGGTTTGATGTTATACTTTGCGTAAAAAGGAAAGCTGTCTTAGCTTCGATTTTAGGCTGGTAAAACAATTAACTTATCTAAAAAAAATTACAGCCATTTTGCATACTTTTGACGTATGTTACTGACATTGACAATTTGATATTGGTTTTTCGCGCGATTATTCTTTGTGTTTATTATGAATATTACATAAAAAAAATCTGTCTACTAAAGATTTTACCACTATCTGCTAGTACTCGCTATAATTCATAAAAATAACAATCACAGGTGTCACAAACCTTCTCTTCTGACGTGAGCCCCGGCACATCGGACAGTCGTTCGAGCAGCGTGCGTAGTTTCATCACTCGGTCCGCTCGCACGTAGCCGTGCCGTCTGAGAGGGTTCACTATCTGCTCACGTAATACTCTCTGCACTTCTGAGTAGTGGGGAGAGTCCTGCAGAAGTATTGGGTAACTTCAGTAAAGTCCATACAGTTGTGGCATCGATAAACTCGCTCGTCACAATCACAACCCTATTTGTTGGGTACATCTCTACTAGTCGGAAAAAATCAAACAAAAATCACTATCTTGGGTTTTCTTCAGTCGACACACCACAATCCTACTATCGCCTTTTATCACACTTCACAACACTACTTAATATAAAACAAAGTCGCTTTCATATTGATGCGGTTTTTTTAATAGATATAGAGTGATTCAAGAGGCATGTTTAAACGTATAATACATCTATAATAGTACCGTGCAAAGCCGGGCGGGTCGCCAGTAATATTATAAATGGGAATGTTTGGATGTAGTTACCTCTTCATGCCAAAAGTACCTACTGAACGGATGAAATTGCTTACAGGTAGTTCTAGGCCTGGAATAAAACTTATGCTAATTTTTATCCCCAGTCAGTTCCCATGGGATAGAAATAACCTTAAACTGCTTAGCTGTCCATCAACCTTGTAAATGACATGAATGTGTAATAATAACTGTAGACCCATAAATAAATTCCAGTGCTTGAAGCTGCTCTTTCGTGAGACCAGTTTCCCCAACAAAGAGATCTATGCTATTTATTTTATTTTTATTTTATTTAATTAACACGGTTATTATAACCAATTACATTAATTAATTACAAAAACTATATAACTTCTGTTCGAAAGTTAACACGGTATGCAGCAAATGTCGCAGGGGATTAAAGTGATGATAGGTAGACGAGCTAAATATTAGACTATTGTAACGAACAACAGATGGGAATGGGAAAAATGAAAGGACCTGTGTTGAGGAAGCTGTGCAACAGAACAGACTCCTAAAATCAGATTTATCCCAGTCTCAAAGCGCGTCCTCATCGTCGTCGTTCCTCCTTGCAACCGGGCGCCTCACTTTTCTCGTCTATTCCTCGGCCGCTGATCAGTTGTGAGGGAATTTTCTTATCTGCTTACCTCTGGCTCCGGTGGGCGATACAGCAGCGCATCAAAGACACTTGTGAAGGTAAACATCGCGAAGAGAGTCGCGTCGAGATAGCAGGAGTTATGGTGTCCCTGGATGCCGCGGTTTTTGCCGGCGAGCTCGCCGACTGAGGTCAGCGGGGGGATTACTCCGGGAACTACCGGGCAGTCCGGCTGAGGGAAACACGTTTTATGATTACTGATTGAGGATGTCAGAAAATAAGGAACTGAACTGATTAATCTAGGTCTTTAGTGCAAGCGTAGCTTTACATGCAGTAGTGGCGTTAGGTTAGGGCGCGGTTGGGCAACCACCGCCCAAAGCACGGGGGGCGCCAGTCTGCGCCAAAAGCTAAGCGGTCGTCTGTTACACAGAACTAACGATGCACGCAGTATGGTGGTACGATCGCAACATGTCAGATCGTCTGTTAGTTCTTTAACGTACCTATTCACTGCAAGCTTTGTCGCATATTACGATAAAAGTAAAATAGGGGAGATTACATTGCTATAAGTTCGAAACTACCCACTTCGGCCAAAGTTTAAATCGAAATTTCATCACGCCATCGCTACCTCGGTCTTCGATGGTCCTCTTGAGTATAACAAACATCCCAAGTTTCGCATTCACAAGTTTCACGCTGTAATGGTACTAGCTTCTCGAAAGAGAAAGTTAATCGTGACATGGAATTAAATTCATCGTAGGCGTGAGATTGAATTGATCATGGCTCTAAATAGGGCAGTGGAATTAAATTAATCGTGAGCGTGTTTTCAGTCAATTGTGGCCGTGAGATTAAATTTATCGCGGGATTATATTAAAGATCGTGGGCATGGGATCAGTGTGGGCGTAAAATTACATAGATCGTGGGACTAAAATTTATCGTGGGATTAATTAAATTAATCGTGAGCGTGGTATTATTGCGATCAACTTTCTATAGCATAGTTACCTGTTCAAAGTAGTCGTCATGATGTACAGGCGCGTCTAGCGGCGGCGTGTCTCGAAACCGCGCGTCACGCCGGCACAGCGGGAGCGGTACGAAGAGGGCGCGGCCAGGAGCGCACGAGAACAGACGGGCTCCGTTCCGGGAGCCGTCGCCGAGACCGCATACGCTTTGTTCTAGCTCTACGCCAGCTGTTGGAGTGTCTGAGAAACAAGTGTCATAATCATAAGTGTTATTCAAACTTACGCGTTCACTGCCACCGACACATATAGACGACTTCCATTAGCTGCGCCGCAGTGAATGCGTTATGTTATGAGTTATGAGGCATATTAGTGGGGAAGCTCTATACCCCACCAGTGGTTGCTCACAGGCTGAGCAGAAATATAATATAAATACAGGAGTAGGGATGATTATTAGCATTAAATTTGCGGAAATATGCCGTGGATCGAGAACCACAAGTAGCACAAGTGGCAAATTTTCTATTTCTTTATATGGATACAACATACTTTTGGTAGCTGAGCCTTAATAGGAGTAGAAACGTTGGTATACAGGGTCTAAAAAAATTAAGAGCCAAACTTTAAGATTAGCTTCACAGAACACGGGAAAAATATTTATAGAAAAATCCCGACTTAGTTTTAGAAAAAATAATTGCCATTACATTACACTGCTGCATATGCTTGTCATGACAAAATGTAAAAATTCCTAGGTGACTGTTATCATCCTCTATAAAACACGGCGAGTCGGCGACACGCCGTAGATGCAGTAGGTGGTATGTACCACAAATTCATTTTACCTCGGATTTACAACAATAACTAACATTCACTCACGTCATAGAAACTTTATTATTACGTATTATAACATAATATTCTCCAGTAGAAAAAGTAGAGAAAAATGTTTGGTACATATTTCTGGTGTTGGTCACCTTAGGCCGAAAATCTAGCGACCGATTTTGTAAGTTCTTAATAATCAATATTCAGGTCATGAATCTCGAAGCTATATTATATAAGCTATCTATTCGTACATTATATAAGCTATCTATTTGTCAGCGCGTCGCATCCAGTTTTGAACTAACGCTTATTTGAGACTATATTTAACTAGTAAGAAAATGTGTGAAACAAACCATCTATGATTCCAATCCACTTCACAACTCCATAATGATGTTGATCCACGTCAGTCGCGACTTCAACTAGAGAACCCACACCAATCTCATCCTGTAACAAAAAACAATAATTTCATTTTAGTTTCGTGTATTATATTATTTGACGACCTATGTGGCGCGGGGTTCGATTCCCGCCTCGGGACAAATGTTTGTACGATCTGCAGGCATATGTGCGTTCAGGGTGTTCTGGTCGTTTTCTATGTATAATAAAAAAAAAACTATCTATGTATTTTATTATATTATGTATATCAGTTATCTAGTACCCATTAACACAAGCTCTGCTTAGCTTGGGGCTAGATAATGCTGTGTGGCTTGTCCAGCATTTTTTATTTATTCATCTATCATCATCATCAGCCTATACCAGTCCAATGCTGGACATAGGCCTCCCCTAATGAGCGCCATAGCGCCCTGTCCTCAGCTTGCCGCATCCAGCATCTGCCAGCAGTCTTTCGCAAATCGTCATCCCACCTGGTCAGAGGGCGTCCTACACTACGTTTTCCGAGTCGCGGTCTCCACTCAAGAACACGTTTACCCCAGCGGTTGTCGGTTCTTCTTGAAATATGGCCAGCCCACTGCCACTTCAGCTTGCTAATCCTATGAGCTATGTCGATAACCTTGGTTCTCTGTCGGATGTATTCGTTGCGAATCCTATCCTTCAGAGAAACTCCGAGCATAGCTCTCTCCATAGCTCGCTGGGCAACTTTAAACTGGTGGACCAGCCCTACCGTGAGTGACCACGTCTCAGCTCCGTAGGTCATGACGGGTAGGACGCACTGATTGAAAACTTTCGTTTTCAAGCATTGCGGTATGGATGACGAGAAGACTTGACGTAGTTTGCCAAACGCGGCCCAACCTAGCTGGATCCTCCTCTTGGCCTCCTTCTCGAAATTGTTTTTACCCAACTGCAGAATCTGCCCAAGGTAAGTGTATTCGGAAACAATTTCGAGAAGATGGCCATGTACGACGACCGGTCCCGGATCAATGTGGCCATTGATCATGACCTTGGTTTTATCCAAGTTCATGCCAAGACCGATGCGTCGTGAGGCTGAAGCTAGGCCGTCCAGCATCTGGTTAAGCTCCTCCAGCGACTCCGCCATCAAGACTATGTCATCAGCGAATCGCAGGTGTGAGATGTAATCGCCGTTTATGTTGATGCCCTTACCTTTCCAGTCCAGCGTCTTAAACACATCTTCCAACGCGCTTGTGAACAGTTTCGGGGATATAACATCCCCCTGTTTCACTCCTCTGCACAGTTGGATAGGTTTAGACTGCTGGCCCTGTACTTGGACACTCATGGTTGCGGCATCATAAAGACATCTCAACACCTCGATATAACGATAGTCTACTTGGCAACGCTGTAAGGATTCCAGAACAGCCCAGGTTTCGACAGAGTCAAAGGCCTTTTCATAGTCCACAAAGGCCAGACACGGACTTCTGTATAATCTGCCTCACTGTGTGTATGTGGTCTATGGTGCCATATCCTCCGCGAAACCCGGCCTGTTCCGGTGGCTGGAACTCGTCGAGTCTCCTGGCGAGACGATTCGTGACCACTCGTGAGAAAAGCTTATAGACATTAGACATATTCATCTATACTATTATTATAAGAGGTAAAGTTTGTGAATTGTTTGTGAAGTTGTAGGGGATAATTTCTTAATCTACTGAAACGATTTCAAAAATTCTTTCACCATTAGAAAGCTTACTTTCAGGGAATGACATAGGCTATTTTATCCCGGTATTCCTACGGGAACGGAAACTACGCGGGTGAAACCGCGAGGGCCCGCTAGTATTATATATATACATTTCCAGACTAAGAATAAAATACTCATGGACTCGAACACATGTATCAGTAGGTAGGACGACACCCTGAATAATAATGTAGGTACAAATAGTTTCACAAAACTACAAACTTGAAAACTAGAGCTCATTCCAAGAGGGTCTCTTTTGAGTCTCAAGCAAGCCGTTAAGGGCCTACCTCAAATCGACTCCGTCATATCTTTCAAACTAATAATAATATAATAATAATAAAAAAATCTCTATAGAAAAAAATCGCAGTTACCTCTCAATTTTTACTAAAACTTAATTTTTCAATAAACAGAAGTTAATATCTTGAGAATAAGCATGGTAATAGAACTATGTATTAAGAATATTTAATATGTTTCGGTTTTTTCAAAGAATGTCCTAATTAATAGATAATAAGCTAAATAAATTTTAAGCTATTGTATTTTTTGTTGCTACGCCCTGTCCCGCTCCTATGAACGCGAAATCCTTTATATATCTACCCTTTCCACAAAATTTTAGGTTGTATAGGCCCTTAAGATCAGACGCCAACCATGTGCAACTCAAAAGGGTTTAGCAAGGCGGCTGGCACTGCAGGCCGCGTGTGCCTGCAAGAGACTTACTGGTTTTAGGATTGTGACCTAATTTACCTGTAAATGTCCAGCGACCGGCGGTGGTGGCGGCGGTACCGGTGAGGTCTTCTGCGGGGCTGGCGCCACTCTTGGCGACCCCAGCACTGGTGAATCGTAGAACTCTTCCACATTCTCCTGATTCACATCTGCACAGAATTTGACTTCACTATTAATCATAACATTATTTTTATAACACTGTAACTATAAAGTGGAATCGATTATTAAAGTACCATTTTCGTATTCAAGTACGCATAGCGGAATTTCGTCTATTGGCAAAGGCTGTATATTATAGTGATAATAATGGGGGTACGACATTTCTCAGGACATGAGAGAGACTGTTCGCCGACCGATTGCCGCGCGTACAATGCCTATAAATAGAAACTAGGAAAGCTATTTTGGACGTCCACAAACCCGCGTTGGGCTGTGTTCAGTGATGTGAGGTAAATTAATGTTGATGCAGTTTTATGTGTTTGTCAATGTTTTGAGTTCATGATAATGGTTGGTGGTAATTTGTCTGAGGAACCAAGCAAAATGGTAAGACAGTTCCTGCATGATTATTCAACCAAAAGTTACTTTGTTGTTTACTTGTGTTGTGTGTTAGATAACACTAATGTTTGGATTTGTTTCAACAATGTCAAGACAGGTTAAACAATTGCATTGGAAGAGTATTAAAAAATATCGAAGGTTTTTATATCTGTATAAAAATAGCTAAACTTGTTGACATTAGGCTTGGTACTTTCAGTTGCATACTATTTAAGATTCAATTCTGATTCCAGACCCCTTTATAATAGGTAGGTAGGTACCGGCCACACAGAGAGCATTGCGAAAGAAAGTTTTTTATGTAGGTATGAATGAGAGACTGTTATTATAATCTATTTTGAAAATATAATTATGATGAGTAAAATATTAAGTAGTACGTTCCAATTTCAAAATTTCCCTCCATTTATTGGCGAAATAAATAAAATTATCGTGTCTTTCAATATGTCTTCAATATGGATCTGCGTTGATTTTCGCGCTATGATTTTTTCTTTGAGCGGGTAAAATTGTCTAAGGATTTTTTACGATTCATTCAAGTGACGGCTGAATCCGAAACGGCATTCATGGAAGGCCTTTCCCAGGCTGCCGTTGGTAGATACATAAATCGTTGGATGGTACAACGAATTCAAGCACGATCGACTTACTTTGGGGATGAAGAAAGAAATGGTCGCCCTTTGACGGCTGTTACGGAAGAAAACGTGCTAGCTGTGATTTTTTTTAAACAAGACAATAGGCGAATTACGTATCAGGGGATTCAGCACATACTGCAGACTGGATCGGGGAGCCTTCACGAGATTCTACACGTGCATCGTCGCGTGAGGATAGCTCCACACTGGGTGCCGTACTACCTTACCGAATGCTCAAAAACAGCCCAGAGTGGAATGGTTCCGTGACACAGAACTGGTATAGTTCACACACAGAACTGGTACCTATAGTTCTGTGTGCCGTGACATGATAAACAAATTTGAAACAGGCTCGTCTCAGCGTGTTTACGGGCATCATTACAGGCGATGAGTCCTGGATTAATCAAAACGATCCAGAAACAAAAAAGCGCCAATCGACGGTTTATGTTTCAAAACGAATCAACGCCTGTCAAAGTGGTGCGACTTTGATCACTAGTTTTTTTCAATTTGGTATATCAATTCCTTTACGGAACCAAATATGCATCAACGCCGAATGGTGTAGGTAATACCAAATGCTTGGCAGAAGTTTCCTCTGCTGTGAGCAACCAGCGACCAAACATAGGCCCGCGGACAAAAACGCGCACGCGCATACCGCGCTTAAAACGAAGGATTTCCTGGACAGCACGCCGGTCAAAATCGTGGGTCACCGTCCTTTTTACAGGCCTGACCTAGCACCGTGTGACTTTATTTTATAAATGAAAATACAAAAGTGCTCAAATGATACAATTTTCGTCGCCGGAAGATGCGCTGTCAGATTTCGAACAGGCTGTAAGCGAAGTGTCGGCGGCGGACTGGAAAAATTGTTTCGAAAACTGTTACAGATGCATGAAACTTTATATAGAGGCTGGAAGAGAGTACTTTGTAAAGATGTAATAAAAACATATTTACCTATAGAAAATTTTATTTTATTTTCGCAATACTTTCCAAGTGACTTATTATTAATTGATGATTTTTACTTACCAGTCCATCTGACATGCTGATTTGGATCTGAGGCTCCCCTTATCCCCATAGTTTCCTGAGAAAGAGGTCAAGCTTTTATTGTCTTCAATCTCATCAGTTAAGATTTAAAATAATATCTTTCTTAATTCAATTTATCTACCTGATTTCTTGTAGTAGCCCTGGAACTCATCGAAGTATTTGGTGATCCAGTTGATGAATGCATGCCTTGTGAATGTGAACTGTCCCCGCTGACATCTGCAAATTCGACATTTTATAATTAATTCTAATAGCTTGTATAATTTAGCTTACAACATGTAGGTCCAGTATAATTTTATTTATAAATTGTATGCAATTGATGGATGAGCCATTCTGGCTGACCAGATAAGTGCTAATAAACAGACAACGGTTTACTTGGATTAAAAATATTTTATAGTTGCATACATACCAATCAAAACTCCTGTTTCAATCTTCTTAGGGTCATGCACC
The DNA here is from genome assembly GCA_946478455.1 of Eupithecia vulgata. Taxonomy (NCBI): domain Eukaryota; kingdom Metazoa; phylum Arthropoda; class Insecta; order Lepidoptera; family Geometridae; genus Eupithecia; species Eupithecia vulgata. The sequence goes on along the minus strand of OX297862.1, from coordinate 5,682,962 downwards.
ATTTTGCTTCTCTGTTGTTCCTCAAATGATGAACCGTGTGGCTTCCGCCTTCGCTCAGGCACAATGTGCTCAATGAGGTTCACAGATTTTATTCTTTCATTTTGAGATGGTCGCTGCATAGTGTGTCTTCTGGGTATCGGTGCTGATTTGTAACTGGGGTGGTTAGGTGCATGGGGAGCAGGTGGCCAACTTCCTCCAATCAAGGTGTACAAATCAATCTGTAAAATTGTGATGTAAAAGATAACAGGTCTAAAAGTTTCCATGCACAACAAATATCCCTGTACAATGTGATCCCATAAAGGAGAATGCAAAGGAAAAGTATATGGGTAAGTACTTTGTCATAATGAGATTAGAAAGTGTTGTGTGGGTTTTATTATTCCAGGTTAATTTTGATACATGCGTTTATTACCGTACCCATAAACCTTTACTATTTCAAGTTAGTATTAAATATCAGTGCCAATTAAAAATAAGGAGTGAATTAGTCATAGCATAGTTTTGTAGATAAGACCTGTGCATCACTACTGCTGCTAATACTAGGATCATCCTTTTCTTTATCCATTCTAGGGGGCTCAACAGACTGCAAATCATATAAAGTTTTGTTTATCTTTGAATCTTCCATCTCTGACTGTGCACATAAAAAACAATGCACGAAATTTTAATAAAAATATTTTGGTACCTACATATATAATGTACCTATTGAATTTTACTTCCAGAAAAAGTAAGGTCTCCGAATATTATGATGTAATAAATGTCCGAATCATGGAAAACTGTTACGAAAATCGCCAAAAAAAAACCTTTACATTTTTCAGTAAAAACCTTGCAAAAGCAGTTTCCTTTCCACTTCCACACAACTTCCTTCACACAAGAAAACAAAAAAAAATAACTCCGGAAACAAACGTCAAAATCAAACAATATCAAAACAAAGTCACTAAGTTAGTAAAGTCAATGTCTCATCTGAAATGCAATCAATCAATGAAGGTCATGTCACAGTCACAACAATCAAAATCAATCGGTCGATTTGTTTTACTTTAGTACTATACTTATAAATCTGTGATTTGTTTATTTTTAAAACTTCCGATTTGTTAATTTCTTATTTTTATCTGACTGATTTTCAGCGAGTAAATCAATAAGTTCAAAAAAATAAACCATTTTCGCTTCGCAAAATCGCCTCTATCATGTTTTTATAGCAGGTTTCTCCCTTCCTTGCACATCAGTGACTTTGTAAGTAAAAGTAACCCTGCACGTCTTCCTAATCATTTTCTCCGTCACTCTTTGTAGTTATAGTGACCCTAGGTGTACCCTACCTGTTTCTTTTTGTGCCGAGTCGTATACAAAACGAAAATCTCTCCTGGAAAGTTAATTCGTAACTAATTCCAAGAGTTCCTGAGTTCCTGCAATAATCATATCCCCGGCCTAACCAACTCAACTCAAAGCTATTCACTTAGTAAATCAAATCGTTTATTTGCTGAATACAATATTACAGGTACATGTCAGATCTTATAACTAGAGTGAAGTCAATGTATTCAACCAGTAAGCAGGTTTGCAAATATTAAAATAAATGTTGGTAAATAATCAATAATAAAAATAATCTAGAATTAAAAAAAATTTAGTTAACAAACAGATACTTAATTGAGCCAAATAAATTATTTTACTTAAAATTAATATATTCCATAACACTATAAAAACATCTGTCGAGGAGCTAGTTATTTAACTTTTGTTTGAATAAATTGCCATTGAGGTCTTTAATTACTTCTGGTAACTTATTGTAGATAATGATGCACATATTGAAAACATTTTTCTTGTGTGAACTAAGTAGTGACTTAGTAAAAAATATAAAATAAAAATTACTTAACATAGGATTTTTGTTATAGTGCTTACCTACCTGCACTCTGGGTATCTCTAAGAAATGAAATAAGTTACGCTAAGTTACTTAACATAATTAACATTGTACCTACATCGTACATACTTACTAATTTTTCATAGCCAGATTATTCTTATTTCAGGTAAACCCAGACATAATGATTCGTCAAGGGAGTTTAGATGATATCAGTGCTCAGCAGTTTATGAAGATATCAAACTATGAGGACACAGTCAGACAGCTGGATATTTACTATGCCATTGGTTTGTAGTCTTGCAATTTTAACTACCTATTTAATTATGGCAATAAGTTATCCATTTTCTATAAGCATGGTAAAATAACGTATACAAAAAAAATACCGATTCTTTTGTATACATTATTTTACCATGTTATAGCTATATACTACCTTATAGGAATGTACTTACCTAAATAAAATGTAGGTAGTAAGATAAAGTTAGTGTCATTTACCATTAAAACATTTGAGCTAAATAAAAAAATCAAATATTTGATTGGACTGTTAAGCTAATTATCTTAATACGCAAAAGTTCTTAGTGGCCCCTAACATATCAATAAAAAAAAATTTGCAACCAACATCAACAAAACATCAAAAATTCATGTAGATATAGATATTGCCTGACATTTAAATATTCAATGGATGAGTACTTGATGCATTTCTTGTATTTCAGTCAAAAGACAGCTGTTGCGGTATCAGAGTCCCATCACGGGCATGTTTCCTGTGCTATCATCAGACCTGCACGTTGCCAGTGTAAGAGACAGCATCTACTGTGCATCTGCAGTTTGGGGACTTTACCAGGCTTACAGGTAATTAATGGCAAATATTGGCAGCTTGAAACCAAAACTTTCCAAAGACATTTAAGGTACCTACTCCTTCATCTGTTACCCTGTTGTTAAAACCAGTATTTATTTCTATTGTTACTATGTTAAGTTGTGTATTTCTCACACCGTATAGCTTCCACATTACATTATATCCTAGGGCAAGACTCGGTAAGTAAAGGCTGAATATTGGCTACTATCATGCCACTGGAGGAAAAGACTGCTATGGATAAATTTCTGTAGTTCATTCAAGCTACAACGGACGTTCGAGCGGCAAAACGCCGCCGCTCCCTAGCTTACGAGAAAGTAGCTTTAATACCTTTGACAGCCAGATTTTTCAGTAAAAAAAACAAAATTAAAATTAAATCTACAATTCCAGGCGCATAGATGACGACAGAGGAAAATCCCACGAGCTAGGCCAAAGCACCGTGAAATGCATGCGCGGCATCCTCGAGTGTTGGATCAAGCAATCTGCTCGCGTGGAAGCGTTCAAAACGAGACAGAGCGCTGCGCACGCGCTGCACGTCAAGTTCCATCTGACGACTGGCGAACCGGTGTTGGGTGATGATGAGTATCACCATCTACAAATTGACGTGGTGTCTCTTTATCTGCTGTTTCTTGTGCAGATGATCACGTCTGGCTTGCAGATAGTGTACACACAGGTTTGTAAATTTTAACACGCATCCACAGCCTTTGACAAGTCCTCTGCTTCATATAGGCCTGGGCAGGGGAATTTTAAGCATTTATCGTATGATGGGAGGGGCATCATACGATAAATGCTTAAAATTCCCCTCACTTTCATTACAGATGTAAACGGGTAACTACGAACCTTATTTGTGTTGGAAGAACACCAATTTTACAAGAACATCCGTAATGAATTCGTCAAATTAATAGTAAAATTCCCCCCATTCTTCTCTTCACTAGGTACCTATAGTTCATTTTGTCCTATCTACGTAAGTGCCTCCACACGAACTCTACATAAACCGTTTTTTATCTTGATTAGATGATGTTGCTACGGTTATTTCCTTCATTGCTATACTGATAGGTACTGATTTGAAACTCCTTGCCATCACATTACCAGTGTAGGTATCTAACTGAAAGGTATAACTACACAAGATAGTCAATACAATACAATTACTCTTTATTGCACACAAAATAAGACAGATACACAGAACAGGAAAGAACTTATACACATTACGTTGTACAATGGGCGGCCTTATCGCTTTGAGCGATCTCTGCCAGTCAACCTTTGCATGGACAGGGAGTGATAGTACAAGTGTAGACAGTGGCGTGCTGTCTAAAAAAATATAAAGTTTAAAACATACATGAACAAGTACCTACTGCTAGCTATAAATAATAATTTTAAATATAGATAGTCAGTATAGTCTTTAAGGCGAAGTACGTTCGTATTTTCGAGACAAGGACGAGCGAACACCGCGCAGTGAAAGCGAGAAAGGGACGCAAGAGCCGGCCCGCGCGCAATTTCACTGCTTTTTATAAATTTGTTATTGCTCTAAAATAATACTCTTTCGCAAAAACTAAAACCATAATCCTCTAAAGTGTTTAGTTAAGTATTTTTTAGACAATATTTCATTCAAATATGTTAAGTAACTAGCAAATGAAACTGGTTTTCCGTAGTAAAAATGCAAAATTTAGAGGACACTTTGCGATTTTTTTTATGGAGTCAAGTTGAGTCAATCGTGTTCCGGCTCCCATAACTTACTAACAAAAATCCTAAACTTTCGATGCTCATCAAAAAAGAGAGTTTTGGGACCTACTTCACCTTAATGATAATGATGTATGTATATGGTCTGTCATAGTAACCAAGCGTTTTATGTTGCAGGATGAGGTAGCATTTGTTCAAAACCTGGTTTATTACGTGGAACGCGCATACAGAACACCAGACTACGGCATGTGGGAGAGAGGATCGAAATATAACGATGGAAAACCCGAAATACACGCGTCATCAATTGGTAATTGCATTATCTACCTTAAAACTGTAGTGTATATAGAGAAAAAGAGACAAATAAAAGAAAAAGAGAAAGCATACAAGTTTTGTTGCATATACTGGTTGTATATGCAACAAAACTTGTATGCTTCAAATTAGAAGTTATAACAATCGTTTTATATTTTTCCTTATTTCCTTTTTCAGTCCGCAATGTCCATCTGCTTCTTCTTTTTCTCTAGACTACATCACAAAAACTACTTGTATTTAAATTCAAATTGATATTACCTTGTCTTTTCGTTTTCCAGGGATGGCAAAAGCAGCTTTGGAAGCTATAAACGGTTGTAACTTGTTTGGAGACAAAGGTGCCTCGTGGAGTGTTGTGTACGTTGATATTGACGCACATAACCGTAACAGAAGTATCTTTGAAACTATGCTGCCGAGAGAATCTAGCTCAAAGGTAATATAAAAATACACACATAATATAATAGTTACTCACACCATACAGATCAATAATGTATTAAGAATATTTAAATTTGACAAAGACGACCCAACATAAAAATACACGCTTAAAATACACTGTACTAAGGTACAGTGTATTTTAAGCGTGTATTTTTATGTTTTTTATAGGTAAGCCTATAGATCAATAAATATTCTATTGTAAATAAAGAATATTGATAATAGTAAAATTCATAAAGTTGAGCCAGTAAGCATCAAAGAGTCCTGTAAGGTGTAAAGGAAATAAAGCATTTTGATGTGTTAAGTGTGAATTTTGTAAATTATTTTGAGAATAAATATGTAAACCGTAAGTGGTGAAAACAGCAATACATTCCTTTACAAAGTGAGAAGGTAACGGCTTTAAATCCTGCATGTGTCAAAAATTTGGGATGTATAAATTATTTGAATTTATAAATCGTTTTAGGGTGTAGACGCCGCACTTCTGCCAACAATATCGTTCCCCGCCTTCGCAACCCACGAAGAACACTTAGTGCATCTAACGAAAACAAACATATTGCGGCGACTACAAGGCAAATGTGGGTTCAAACGGTTCAGCCGAGACGGCTACAAGTGCGTTCTCGAAGACCAAAACAGACGGTACTATAAAGAGGGGGAGTTGAAAGAGTTTGATGGCATTGAGTCAGAATGGCCGCTGTTCTATGTTCTGATGATTATTGATGGCGTTTTCCGGACACTGCCTGATCAGGTCGAGGAGTACCAGAAGTTGTTGAAAGCTAGAATTTATATGGATGAGCAGGGAGGTATGTACTAAACTGCTTAACTATGTACCTAAGTAAGTGCTAAAATGACTAATGTTAGTTAATGTTGTCGTTTCTGTTGGTATAATAACCGTCTTTCTTCTTGTTATCTGAAGAAGTACGACAAATTGGTGGGTGGCTACCTTCTGAACAGTCGCGTCGATTATTCATTGAACGTTTTTGTTCCAAACAATGAAAGAGTGAGACAGAGTTTTACGAAGCTGTACCTATCTCTTTCGTGGCTCAGTCATAATAAGTTGGCACAGGTGCACCAACTTCCCATTCTCACTGCCCGTCACAGGACAAAATATTTGCCGGCAACTATACACAAACTAAACTAATTTGACAGCAGCAGAAAATCACAAAAATGTCGCGGTCCCTTCTCTTATTATTTAAGTAAAAAACAAAAATATATTTAGTGCTGCCAAATTAGTTTTGTTCGTATCCAACAGAATTGATATCAATGGCGATCTACATTAAGTACCTTCACTTCAATTCAATTCATACTTATAAGTCAGGTACTTATAGGTACGTTCTTACTTTGTCCTCATCAAATTGATCTCTATAAGGAGAATTATTAAATTCAATTTCCTTCCCCTTAATCAGCGATTTGATGTATTATTATTATCATGCTTATTATTTCTATCTATACTTATAATAATTAAACAATAAAAATGTTTCAGATCCGGTGATCCCGTGGTACTATTACGTACCGCGCGAAGGCATAGACAACGAGCGTAGCGAGCCTAATTCCGTACGCAGAATTCCTGCTAGTAAGTATCTTTTTATTTTAACTCAGTAAAATATTAATATTATATTTTGTATTTTATATAAATGTTGTAAACTAGTACAATATTTCCAGACACAGCGGGCGATCTCGAAAATAAAGGTAACGGTTGCGGTTGTCTTGACTGATTTATATTTTTACTGTTCTTCTATAACGTTTCTCATTGTTCTGTGACTTTAACAAATCTTGTGTGGTTTTGCGCAAATTCTTTCTTCGCTATGCTCGCCTTTTTTGCATTTACGATGCCTTTGCTGCCTATCGCCTTCTGAATATACACTTCTCGTCAAAAAAATCGAAACACCAGTAAAGTTAGGTTTATTTTTAATTAAACTAATAAAATAATACTACTTCTGTAGGTACACATTCAATTAAAAAAAAATATAAACGTTGGTGTTTTTCCAACACAAATAAGGTTCGTTGTTAACCCGCTTACATCCGTAATGGACATTCAATTAAGTTTTGAAAACTCCACATTCATTTAGAGAATTTAAATTAAATTTTGGAACTGTAGTACATAATCATATAGGCTATACTGCCAGCTATTTATCAGCGTATATTTAATGTTATTAATCCTAGGTATTTCTATTTCAATGCCGCCTGAATTAGTACTTGCAGTAGGTACTGTTTCGATTGTTTTGATGATAAGTGTATTTCTAAACATTTCCTCCTAAGTATAACCACAGATTTAATATACAATAAATACTGTGTAACTGTGCTTGAAATTTTTTCGATCAATCTTTATTACCTCGATCCGTGAGAGATGGTTTATGTCATGTTTATAGCTTTTGACTTAATGTTTTTAATTTTATTCTATACATCTGTGAGGTTTTGTTGACTTTGTTTTTTTGTAATCTACACTTCACTGGAAGAAATCGCTTTAAGCGATAAGGCCGCCAAATCCATTGCTATTCTAATTTATATGTTAAGTTTAAAATAATCTTTTTTTTTTCTTAATTGGCGATGAATAAAGTATTATCTATCTATCTATCTACTTCAACATATCGGACCAAAACCACTTCGGTCAAATAAATCCCGTCTAGATTTTGCGCACTTTATTCAAGCCTTCTTGCCAGTAGGTACTTTATCAGGGTTCATGGTAGTGGTCTTGCCAAATCGAGTAGACGGCCGCTACAGAGAGCCCTTAATTCGAACCATCTCAAGGCACTTTTTAGCTATTACTTTTAGCTGTTACTGTTGCATCTATCACTCACTGCAAATCAAAGGCATCTTCTTTGTACACTTTACCTCATACTTATAACACTGGAAACCCCTATTTTCAAAGTCCGATCCTAATTCCATCTTAAAACTCAGCAAGCTAAAATTACCCTTACGCCACAGACACAGGGGGTCTATTCCTGTGGGCGCAGTCGATGTTCGTGCTGGCTCAGCTGCTAACAGGAGGCTTGCTGCACGTCAATGAGCTGGACCCCATTCGGCGGTACCTACCGTCTTACAACCGGCCGCGACGCGCGGGACGGTACTCCGCTTTTCAGGTACTTTTATTTTAGCTTGGAAATATTCGTATAAAATGGCCCAAATATAAAGTATGATTTAATAATGAGTGTTCCTAAGTATTTTACAAATTGACTCGCTTTTGAACTTTCTATCTATTTGATTAACGCCATGTCCAGTGAATTTTATCACTGGACATACATAATAAAATAATACATGGTGGTTTTGGTGCATTTGAAGGGTAATTTGACAATCAACAGCTCACAGCAGAAGTCGGTAAACTTCGGTGAAAACTAACGATTAAAAATAAATTGTACTTTTCGTTTCAAAGACCACAAGCAATTAAATTTCTAAGAACACCCAAATTTGAATCACTGACTTATATACCCTGCTAGCTAAACTCGGAGGTCACTTACAAAATTCATCGGCAACCATGTCTAGCTGTATTATTACTATAATAATCATAACTTTATTGACCAAAATACAAGCATAATCACATCATATATTTATTATATATATATATATATTTTTTTTTTTTTGAAATTACAATTACAGACAGACTAGCATCGTATATTAAACTTTTGGTCTTAGGTATCTACACTAAGGGTCTTATTATGAAAGCTTGCTCAGTCATGGATCTTTGTAACGTTCATGCCATAGAAAAGCATTACTCAAGCATAGATCGATGACTGAGCAAGCTTTCATAAAAAGGGCCTAAGTTAGAGCAGCCTATACTTGTGCTGTAGAACCACGTCCCTTCCAGGTAAGTTTATATTACTACTTAGGTATACCTACTACTAGGTACTAAGGGATTATGAATTAGATTCGAAATTAAAGTCATTTATAACGGGGATATTTTACCATGATTCGATTTTCGAGTTTTCCAATATTTCGGCACAGTTTCATGCGCCATGATCACGGAAGAACTGAATATCCCGTTATAAATGACTTTAATGTTAATAACCATGATAGTTTTAGCTTCCTTTATATGTGTTTTGTTATTTCCATGCCTACACAGGCTAAACCGACATTCGTAAGTATGAAATTAACTTTTGTGTTTTATACAATGATGAAAGTAGAGGAAGAGGGCTGAAGATGATGATGTTTTTCCAGGGTATTGCAACAGATCTGGTGGTGCAAGTGGTTCTGATCGCGGAGTCAATGCGTCTGCAAGCCATGATGGGAACCTACGGGATTCAAACACAAACGCCGCACGAGGTTGAACCAGTGCAGGTAATTTTAAAGATAGAAAGATTAAAAGACATAATAAAGACTAAGGACCGTATTATGAAAACATGCTCTGTCTATGCTTGAGTGAGGATTATGCCATACAAAAGCTTTAGGTACTCAAGCATAGATTTTATTCAAATCAAACTATAAAGGTATTGCTTTGATTTATTCAATAACTAGCTGCTTTCCGCGCCTTTTGCACGGCATAAGTCCGTCCCCGGGACCATTAACGTCACTGCCAAATTTCATCACGTGTCCGTGTGCGGTGGTGCACACGGACACATGCGTCCGTGGCCATGGAAGTGTTAAGATCCGGTCGGCTGTTTCTGTGTGAAATAGTAACAGACAGACAGTCAAACGATACGTTTATAAGTAAACAACTCTTAAAATACACATCACTTGTGTGGCTCAGCCCCGAATTGTTTAACGACAACTTAGATTTAAGCGCGTTTCAAGTCATACTTGGTTAACCCCCGAATACTCAAACGAATTTCAGGTGTAAGCACGTCTCAAGTGACGATTTTTTGACACGTTTTCATTAAAATATGTTAAAAGACCGTGACTTGAGACGAGCTTAAATGTAAGTTGCCTTTGAGTATTTGTGGGGAAGTGTGACATTTGATGTAACTAAGTATATAATTGTACTATGGCTATGGCGCTCATTAGGGGAGGCCTATGTCCAGAAGTGGACTATCATAGGCTGATGATGATTATGATATAATTGTACTTATATCTGAGTTGCATTAAGTGTTCGGCGGTCAGCGACCTAAAGTGGATATTGGACTGGATGCGAGACAAGAATAAAAAAATAAGAAGCTTCATTTCTCTCTAGCTTTGAGACTTAAGAGCTATACAACCTTAAGTTTTTGTGAAAAGGAGAACATAGGATTTGTTATGGAAGCGGGACAGGGCATGCCAAAACAACGCAACCATTGCACAGCCCAAAAATTAAGTTATAGCTTTTCTATTAATTAGGAATTTAATTCTATTACTAGGTATGCTTGTTCTCAAGATCTTAACTTCTGTATTTATTGAGACATTTAAGGTTTTAGTAAAAATTTAGAGGTAACTTTGCGTTTTTTTTCTATCGAGAAAATTTTATGGAAGCGTGTTTTCGAAACATATGATCGATAGAGTAAGTTCTAAACTTTACCGTATATACATTTCAAAGTTAAATATTTAGTAGTTTGGAAGATATTTATATCCCTCAAATCATCTCCACTAGAGCTGATTTGAGGTTTTATAGACCTTAACAATATCACTAATTTGTATTCTTGGTCACATGCACATGGAGTCGAGGGATGTAGGCGGCTCAGGACCACTCTTTGTGGCGTCGTATGGGGAAGGCCTATGTCCAGCTGTGAACGTGTATGGGCTAATTTGATGATGATGAGGAATTCTTTATTACTATCGCAGAATAACATAGTTTTTTCCTTCACTTATTAGGTGTGCAGTTCAACGCAATTAGTTCACGTGTACAGAGAGTTGGGTGTCTGTCCTAAGCTGAAGCTAACGGGGCGACCAATCCGACCCGTCGGCTCACTGGGCACTAGCAAGGTATGCAAACTATTAAACCGGTAATTTCAACGTCCGATCCTAATGGGCTATTAGACTACATCGAAAATAAGTTCCAAATTGTTGTCATTAGTCAGTCATAACCTAAAAAAGCGTATTTTGATGGCTTTCATTAAAAAATGTGTATATTGTAGGTAAAAAAAAACATTTTTTTATGTTCCATCACGTGATCCAAAACGCTCTGCCTTTGGTTGACGTCACACACAAGCGATACTTGTGACGTCACCCGTAGAACCAGATTACAGTGCGTTTTGTTGTTCTTGTTAGGGCGTGGCTATGGGTGTGACGTCATCGAGTAGCCATGACAGAGATTATCGTTTTAGCGCGCCATTATTTTATTCAAACTTTAAAATTAGTTTTCACAGCAAATACGACGGGCCATGAAGAAATATTAGTTTGATTTGCGTAATTCCCAATACTAGTCAAATAGCCTATTCCATCTTATGACTCAGGAAGCTAAAATAACCCGTGCGGCGTGCGCAAAAGACACAAGGGTCGTATTCCTGTGGGCGCAGTCAATATTCGTGCTGGCTCAGCTACTAACAGGCGGCTTCCCTGACGAAATGAGGCCGGCAATCAGGGTGATAAAGCATTTGCTTGTTATTTATTTTGCAGATATACAGGGTGTGTGGAATGACAGTGCTGTGCTATCCGCTAATATTCGAAGTATCCGAGTTTTATTTGTACCGTGATATGGCGTTACTGATTGACGATATAAAAACGGAGCTGCAGTTTGTGGGCAAGTTAGTATTTACACAAATTTCCTAAAAATTTAAGCCGTCACCAGAAGGCAGAGTGCCCAGAATGCTAGCAGCATGTTTTGTTTTACTAATATCGCACGCGCTTTGCCTGGATAAAAGTAGCCTATGACCATAAACCCCCGCTCACGCAATTATTGCTCTTTTGCTGCCAAAAAAAGGCCAGCTAGTGTCGGAGTGGCCCCATGTTTTCCCCCGAGAAACAGTTTATATCTCCTTGCCAGATTTCACTAGGGTTCTTTTAGCTGTTTGGTCGTGAAAAGTTACAGACATTCTGAGTCTAGTCATTCTAATCTCACATTTGTATAGTACCTACCTACGGAGTACGGAAGCACTGTAGTACACACACAAGTACGTACCGTATAGCCATACAACCAACAGACTATTAATTCGCTGGTGTAGATCTAAATGGCGGTATTTCCAGGTACTGGCGTCTGTCCGGTCGTCCCACAGTTTGCCTGTTGGTGCGTGAAGAGCACATGCGCGACCCACATTTCAAACAGATGCTGGATCTATTCGCAATGCTGAAGAAAGGACACTGCGACGGCGTCAAAGTACGACTCGGAAGACTGCAGAATTTGATCTCCAGCTCTTGTATGGGTAAGTATTTCAGTATTTTATTTATTGCATTCATACAGTCATCAAGTCTTAGTGATTATGTGAGTGTTAATAAAATGTTCACAGTATGTATGTACCCATTTAGGGTGTTGCAAAGGTGTTGGTAAGTCATGCACCAATAAATATATAATGGAAGAGTCCAATTTCCAATGTCAACGTCATCCTACCGGCTGCGCCATACTTGACTGCATCTGATTGGGTACATTCCAAGCGAGCGAATGCAAACTAGTGGGATTCGACGATCGGTACGTTCGTTCTAAATTTTTTTGATCATTTTTACATTATACATATAGATTCACACGGTTACAAATAAAATATAAAGTTTGAATTGTCCAGCATTGATAATTATATTTTTAATTTATCTATTTCAGAGCACCTGGACTTCATGAGTCAAGGCGAGTTTCCCGCCGAGATGTTCACTCAGTTCCGTCAGTTAGAGCACGAGTACATCGGCTACCAGTCACTGACAGACGTGCCGCGCACTCTCACCTACAGAGAGGACCTTGTTTCATATGAAACCTTCAGGCATAAGTGAGTCAATTATGTTCATGAGGTTAACTAGTTTCCATCCGAGATGTTCACTCAGTTCCGTCAGTTGGATCATAAGTACATCGAATACCAGTCACTGGGAGGAACTTTGTTTCATGTCAAAGCTTCAACATAAGTGAAATAATTTTCATGAGATCAGACTAGTTTTCCTTCGAGATGTTAACTCAGTTCTGTCAGTTAGAACACAAGTACATCGGCTACCAGTTACTGGAAGGAATTTGTTTCATAATAAACCTTCAGGTAAAAGTGAGTCGATAATATTCATGAGTCAGATTTGTGTCCATCCGAGATGTTCACTCAGTTCTGTCACTTTGAATGAGCCTTTGACACATTAATGGCGAGTTTCACTAACTATTAGATTAAATGAAACGTTTTAAACTTTCGCGATTTGATAACATATTTAAGATTATTTATCGGGTATTTATCGCGTACCTTTTGCTTTCTTTTCCCCAACGTTTCAACCGCGTTACAGCGATCGTGGTCACGGGGCGACATGCGACATGGGCGACGTGTCGCCCCGTGACCACGATCGCTGTAACGCGGTTGAAACGTTACGTAAGCAAAAGGTACGCGATAAATACCCGATAAATAATCTTAAATAAGTGAAACGTCTATTTAGAAAAACCTTAGCCTTATTACTAAATTTTACTGTTAGCGCCACAACAAATTAATCACAGTAATCTCAAGAGGTTACACGACGGTGATCCAATTACAATAGAAAATCGCGGTCTTTGTGAACTTGATAAACCCAATTCAATGTGTAGACAGTATTGCCCGTTCTCAGATCAACGCCCGACGTCGTAACAGCGCTGCGGGCAAGTGAGAATATGTTTGCACAGTGCCAGCTGTGGGGTATCCTTATGGAGCGAGAAGGACCAATGTATGAGGTATGTTTTTAGGGTTTCGAGGTCGGTTTCGAAACCCTTATGGTATCGCTCTGTTCGTCCCTGTTCTGTCTAAAATATCTCAGAAACTACAATAGCTATTAACTTGACAACTTAAATAATACCTACATACATTATGATGGTACAAATTATGATGTTGCAAAATCAAACTAGACCGAAGGGGTCAAATGGCATATCAAATGAAAGGTATTGGTCACACTTCAAAACAGTTTTCCAATTTTCTGTAAGTAGGTCCTTTTCGAAATATTTTGAAAAAAGTCGAAAAATTGTCACCTTACTCGTATCACCGAAATTTCAGATCACGCGGATCTTATTTACATTGGTCTACTAGACCATACGAGGATAATGCATCTAAGGATTGGAAACACGCGGTGTCCGCCGTGTATGAACTAGCCCATGTGACATGCCCACATGTCTAATTAATAAAAAAAAACCGTCATCAAAGCCAAAAGACTCCGGGTATGTGGACCTGATGGGTCGCCTTGGAGCAGAAAAGATCTAACATTGCGATTTGGGGGCATACTATCAGCCCCCAAGTCATAATTTTACAAAGTAGGTACCTAATAGTTTAACGTAAATATTTGTCCAGGTGAACGGCACAAACGCCCTCGAATCTCTCAAGAGCCTGTACCACAGCGCGGGCGTGCTACGTCACTGGCGAGCCGTGCGCTACTGCTCCTCGCTACTCAACCACACGGTCGACTCCATCAGCCCCTTCATAACCACTGTGCTCGTTAACGGAAAACAGGTGACAGTCTCTATCAACTTCAACTTCTTGAAAAATGGCTGTGTCTGCGCTGACACAACACTTACTCATTTTGCAATCCAAACCCTCTTATTTAGAAGAACCTGTGGATGGGCCTGCTTTTTGTGTGTTGTACTTGGGAACTGGCGGCCTTCTTCATTGATAGGTACCTATATGTTTTATGATGTTCCTCTTTCTATAATCCAACAGATAAACATCAGAAAAAGAAGAAACTTCACATGGCAGTTTGATTTGATTGGTGAAAAAAAATGGTGGTCTCGCCTCCGGGTGTCTCATAGTCATTCTTTATCCCCCTCGCTATCTCTCGGCCGCGTTGCATATTTGTTTTTTGTTAACGATTCAGATAAACGAGACCCGAGTCTTCTTGGTTTTTATCTCATGGGGGTAATTCCCATAATCTCCACGCTGGGCATGCGGGTTGGGGATCGCAGTTCGGTGGTAGATCTATTCTGCAAGAGGCGCTGCTGCCCGCCCCCCGGTGTATGTCCTTTAGTCGCCTCTTACGACACCCACGGGAAGAGTTGGGGTGGTGCAAGTTATAAGCCAGCACCACACGGCTGTGCACTCGTTTGTTCAGTATTCCTTTCGAATTTCAAAAATGTTTTTTTATGTTTTTTTTTTTAAATACCTTTTCATAAAAAGAATTAGTACTAGTTTAAAATCTAGGGTGTCAATCATTAAATTGTGTTTCCAGCTAACCGTCGGCGTGATCGGTCAGAAAGAGACCGTGTTCGACAAGCCGATGACGCCAGGAGAGATCCAATCAGTTATGTACTCTACAATTCAGCCGTACGATGTTATTGGAGCCGTGTTGCAACAGGTATACATACAACAAGTCTTCATGTTATATAATCAAGTTAAGAATCGCTCTGCGTTGTCTTAGCTTCCTAATCTTATTCGCCATCTGCCACAACAGCAAAAAATATACTTAACTAGCTGCCGTGGCTTCGCAAGCGTTGTTTAATATAACACGATTACTGCTAGCGTCGGCGGTGCGACCCGCAGGGGCGCGCCGTCGGTTCACATGCACTCGCGTTTCCCTCTTTGTGTTTTCAGCTATGAAAGTGTTAAGGTTATTTTTGAACTTATTTATGGGATAAAAAGCCTATGTTACTGTAAGAATCACCAGTTTGGATCTCACGATACAGGCTCCGCCTAGTGTGAGATCTATAAGTAAAAAACATTGTCTCCAAACCCTCAGCAATAACTTCTACCAGTTTAACAGGCCATTGTATCACAATATAATGAAACTCTACCTACCTACCCATTAAGTTAAATACCTACTTTACCTAATGTGTTTTTGCTGAAAATACATAAAAAAAATTATGTTATGTTATCCTTAAAACTAACTTTATGCCAAAAATCAAGTAGATTGGTTGCTTAGTTAGGGCGTGAATGAAGGACAAACAAACGCACATTCGCATTTATAATATTGGTATAGATTTCATTCGAGGCTCGTTCAGCTCGCCAAGTCAATGTGCATATGTATTCTGGTTAGCATACTTTTTTTATTTTTTATACCAGAGACATTCAAACTGTGCAAAATAAAATTAAAGTAAATCTTGGAAGATGTCTAGCAAATTACTAGACGTAGTTATCAAAACATTTGAAATAGTTTTGATGAGCACTACTATTCTATTAAACACTACATGCAAAAAAAACTATTGTTTAAATTGGGCATGGTGCACAGAAATATGAATAAGGGCACATCGAAATATTCCATATTTTAAAAAAATAGGACGATGAAATGCTTCTCCTATTTTGATTTTTGTTTTTGTGTCTGATTGGCCTTACCCCCGCGCTCACGCACCTTCAATGTTATCCACTCAGTATAGTACATCAGATATCTAGATACCCATGTAACGCAAGCTCTGCTTAGCTTGGGATTAGATGACGCTTTGTGATTTGTCCAGCATTATTATCCAGCATTATTATGTATTTATATATTTTATGAATAGGGATGTTAACAATTTTTCGGAATTGCTTTTATTTTGAAGATGGACTCTTGTTTAGCATAAAAAAAAATATTTTCTTTAAAAATATTACTATTTTCGATAAGAAAATGTACAAAAATAGAGTAATTTTAAACTTTTCCGCTAAAACACTACCAACTGTCACGTAACTGAAATGACGTCACTAACCGCAAAACATTGGTCGCGATTCATGACATGACAGTATGTTGTATGTTCATTGTTCGATTAGGACATGTGTTTTCTTAATTTTACTTGAATACAAACAATCAAAATGAACACAAAGTATTACAAAACCTGCGCAGTGCCCCCTGTGTAAAAGTACAACAATTACTACACCGGAAAAATTGTTTATTCATGTGCCAAAAGATAAGCAAATGTTACGAATATATTGTTGTAGCACATAACCTAACTTTGTAAATAGTGATTTAAACGATGTTCTAAACACGATAAATTATATATAAAAAGCAGAAAATCATCTATTACACATGTACTTGACTGTTATTTATGTATTCGTAGATAGATAAATGGTATTAAACGTAAAAGTGTACCTACAGAGATGTTTTCACGTTCCTGAATTCTGAACCACAAAAGTCTTTGTTTCTTGCAAAAAAGTTTGCCACCATCAACAAATCTACTTTTGGTAAGTTGGAACTATTCCCTTTAGTGAATTCGGATTCCATCATGTATTAATGTTATGTAATTCACAGACTAATTCGTCGTTATGAGAAAATACAGAGAAGTAAACAAACAGTGCGACAGCTTGTTTTGCGGCTAGTGACGTCATAAGCTTATAATGGCGTTTGCAGTCACTTGACAACAGATTATAGATATAGCATTTAAAATCATTTTTAATAAATTTAATAAGTTTTATTATATTATAAAAATGTGATTTTCGATATTCTAATAATACAAATGATCATAAAATTAACATTAAACTTTAATTTGTGATTATGGTTAACATCCCTATTCCACCAGGAAATAGTCCTGTACTGCGGGCGGCTCATCGGAACCAACCCCGACATGTTCAAAGGCATTCTCAAGATCCGTGTGGGCTGGGTGCTGGAGGCAATCCGCCTATACCTCAAGCTGTTCCCTCACGAGGGCAGAGCCGACTCCAACACGGAGAGTCTGAGTCCTTTCAGGCTGAGGATGCTGCTGATTCGCGTGCTTAGCGTCTCCGACTGGGCTGATGAGAAGGGGTAGGTGTTAGGTGCCCATTCCACTCATCCAAAATCTTTATCCAAGATTCCTAAGTAATTTGCTTAGTTGATTTCAAATGAAAATACATCACATCAGACTAATATTCAAAATGCGAAAGTTTGGATGAATAAATGGAGGATTGTTACAGCCCGATCTCTTGAGAAGTTTTGGCGTAAAGACGCCAAAACTTCTCAACAGAACGGGCTAAAAAAATTGCATATAGATGTAGCTCCATATTATGCTGAAATAAACCATAGGCTACAATTTAACCGATAAAATTTCAGTTTTCATGGGAAATAATTAACCTGTATACGTTTTCTTAAAAAAACGCGTGTGAAGCCGCGGGCAGAAACCAGTATCCAAATCTTTGATCAAATATCGGTGTTGCTAGTAAAGTGATTCAAGTTCTTTGATCAAATGTACATTGGACAAAGAAATTGGATGAGTGGAATGGGCACCATAAGACCCACCCGATAAGTAGATTTAAACAGTCAACGAAAAATTTCTGAACATTGTTCATTTTCAAATACACCTAGTAACTTGGAAAGCTGACCCTGCTCGTCAATTTTTATCGTTAACTGAGTAGGTAATTTATATTCGCAGATTGACGCCACTTCAGCGGCGCCAGTTGGAAGGCTGCTTGTGTCGGGTGCCGAAACACTTCTACATTCAAGTGTGGGACATTCTGCTGAGGACACCCAAAGGAATTATTGTTCAGGTAATTAGTGAACATTTCTGGTGTAAGTTTTTTTGCAACCATTTGATATCTTCTTACCCAAACTAAACACAGCTAGACTAGAGCATTTCTTCTTTAAATTAATTTGTGGTGTTATTAAGTAGCAGGTACCTACTTAAATTAAAAAAGGCATAGGTTTTTGAAAAAAAAAATTAACTCTATCAGCCGTCATCTCTGTACCAATATACATATTAGTGGACAAAAGAAGATAGACCTTCATTTGTTGTTACTAATAAGTAACTTTGAAAAAAGCAACAGCTCTGTTCGGCTGTAGGTATTAATATTTTTTATGTAGCTATGTACTGATTTCTCCATCAATTATGGACCGATTTTAAAAATTCTTTTGCTATTGTAGTACTTAAAAAAGAATAATCTTGAGGTGGTCCCACCCATTCAACATTTTATTCGCAAGTGATTAGTATTTGTCTTGCAAAACTTAAAATTAAGGGATTCGAGTCTGTTATAGTTTTTTCAAAACAATATAATTTTATTATATACCTTTCTCATGCATCATGTTTGTGTAATAAAACAGCCGCAACAATTTTGGAAGAGTTATTTACACAAAAAAATATTTATCCAGGGCCACTCAATCCCAGCCGATCCGACTCTAGTGAACATGTCTCGATCGGAGCTATCCTTCGCTCTGCTAGTGGAAGAGGCGCTAGTGACGGTGTCGTCGCCCTCGCGCCGCCAGCTCTGCGTGGAGTTGCTGTGCGTGCTGGCCACCATACTGCGCCGCAATCCGGAGCTGTATCTGCAGCAGCCGCTGGACTTGGACAAGCTGCTGGATGATGCGCATCTCACTTATGCTAAGGTAAGCTTCGTTTTTAACACTTTCAGTAACCTCCGCGCACATCTAGCGTCTCCGTGTGCTGCGGTGTGCCCCTTCGGGACGCATCGTAGACTGGACAGTGAATGCTTTAACAAACATAGTGTAGTACAACCTTGTTTATAATCATCTATCATGGTTGCTCTCTGTTGCGCATTGTATGAAGGTACGCCTAATCCAGTATCGGTTTCGATTCCGGCCATGGGATTAAAATATTTTCCCAGCAGGTTTCAACAAAATAATTTACCAAAATACTATCTACTTTGGTTTGGGGCTAGATCACGCTGTGTGATACAACCCACCAAGGATTTTGCGTATTTCTTATAAGAACAATACTAACTAAGCTTTGTTTATTTTCAGGATTGTGGCATACCGGCTGAGAACACCGAAGCACTGGCATCGGCGAACGCGTCCATCTCCATAGGCTACCTAGCACGGGCCGTCGTCAACAGCGTTTTGCAAGGCACGGCTACAGAGCTCATACCGACCACGCATCCTACTTGCCTTGTGTCGTAATTCGTTTTATGGCGGGAAGAGAGCAATGTTGTATGTTTGAGGCGATGCCATGATAAAGCTTTTGGAGAGCGTAGTCTACTCATCAGACTCGGTGGACCACTGATAAATCGATAAAATGTTGCGTCGGCTGACAACAATATTTATACTGCCACTACTAATAAATGCCGCACCAAAGCGAGTGTGTTGAACTATCAACACACTTTTTTTTAAGAATATGGAGAGGGCAAATCAGTTGCAGTTATTGGTTATTAAATGAACTAGAAGATCAAATTGTAAAGAAAGAAATGACACGTCAACATCAATCAAGGGTAGGATATGTGAAGATACAATACAATACACTTTATTGCACAACAAGAAAGTAAAAAAAAAAACGATTGAAAAAAATAATAATTGGATAAATTAAAAATTAAATTGAAGATTATATTTTTTAAATTATTGTGATAAAATGGATGTGCCAGATTACCTATACTAGAAGTAAGATTTTTAGATAGAAGGGTTTTAGTTTTAAATCTATTGTTTTTTTTATTATTATGGGACTATATAGTAAATTAAGTTTAGGTATAATGTTTGTAAGAAAAAGTGTTACTTAATTTTAGGTGGCATTAATAATTACATTATTTGAAGTATAATTCCTATTAGAGTAGATAAGTATGCTGGAGGTTACAAAAACTAAAAGTTCTTTTAATAGACAAATTATTTTAATTTTAACAGATGTGATACTGTATGTATGTAGATTATAGCCGAATCATGTTTCTATATTAAAATAAATGAAATTCATGTTTTATCTTCTTTTATTGAATAACCAGCTCAAACCGAACCTTTCCACTCAATGATATGAAGCCTTTACTAAGATATTTCTCTGTTGCTGGTGGTTTTTAATTAGATCAGCAGCCACTCAGCATGATTGCTCGACTAGACAGGGATTGTTAAGAGTAGAATGGAGAAATATTACATACAATGCATTTATAGTTGAAGTTAAAGGAAATCATTTTAAATGCTTTTGATTTATTCATGATTCTACCCAAGACAACTTGCTGTCTCTGCAACCATGGTAAGCCTGCTGCTTATTGTATAAAACAATCACATTACACTTGGTAACAGCACATTCATCACATCACACAGAATTGTTCATCCAATATCACTCATTTTCACTACTTAAAATAAATTAAATTGGCATTTATTATTAAAGTCCATTGTATATTTTGTTATTTGGTTCTTGTTTCAAAATATTTTTCAGAGCTGAAACAAAAAATAAAGTATTATTATCAAAATTTCTTTCCTCAAAATGTTGTTTTTCTCAATCAAGGCTAAATCCGTAGGCTAAACTTAATCTACTAAAATGTATCACATCAACAAAAAATAGACCACTGCTGGCTGCTTATCAAGGAAGGCCTCCCTTCATAAGAGCCTAATTGGTGCTTATATTTAGAGGGTAATGCCATAATGCCAACTCTGGGCATGCAGGTAAGGCCAGTTGTGGTTTATATGCACAGAATGAAGGAAGATACTGCCTTTCCTCTGGTAAATTTTAGTCAGAGATGTCTACTCTTATGTCAAAACTATTTCCTCTGGTAAATTCCCTCAGTCAGAGATGTCTACTCTTATGTCAAAACTACCAAAGCCATACTAAAATAAAATGTTGATATGTTGCCCAGCAGTGGGACGGATAAGACTAGCAAAATAAAGTTCCTGAAAACATTAACTAAAAGTAGGAAAAAAAAATGTTGGACAATTCACACAGCATTACCTAGCCCCAAGCTAAGCAGAACTTGTGTTATGGGTACTAGATAACTGATATTATACATCTTGGTACTGACCTTCTTTTTCCTGATCATTAAATTCTTGCTTAGGGAATTCAATATCAAATGTAACAAATAGGTTTCCATGTAAATTGTTGTTTTCAAAGTTGGGCATTCCTTCACCCTTCTTGCGGACACGGGCTCCTGACCAAGTGATCTTATCCCTCGTGACCGTCACTTTATGTCCATCTAAATGAACTAGCTCCATAGAGAAGCCAGTCAGAGCATCCTAAAAAGGCAAAAGAAAAAGATTTTGTTTAATAACATTGAAGCAGTGCTTTGAAAACATCTTGATTTGTTTTTTTAGAATTTGCTCCATTTAAATTCTAATAGTAGCTTATCAGTAAGCGTTATATACCTGTTAAAACTATTAGCTAGAGTTATAGATAAGAATTTTATGATATGTAAAATAGCAAACCACTTTTTTCAATTTTCCTTTTTAAGTGAGAGTGAAAAAGTGAAACCAACCTGTAAGGAGATAGTGACATTGGTGTAAAGATCATCTCCCTTGCGAACAAATTGAGAATGTCTTTCTGTCTTAAATACGAAGATGAGGTCACCAGGATCACCATCAACATGAGGCTCTCCTTCCCCACGTAACCTGGACTTGTGACCATCTGGGGCACCTACTTCTACCTGAAATAAGAACAATGATGATGTAAATACATAGTTGATCAAAGTATTAAATATTACGAGTAGGCAGAAATATTTAAACTAGAAAGATGGTACAGATTATTATAAATGATAAACAAAGCCTTTACCTCTACTTCTAAAAGTCTCTCCTCAGTGACAAACTTCACATTAGGGCACTCATCACAAACAGTTTGTTGCATCATCTGGAAGCGGCCGGGTCCAAGGTTTCTTGTCACCATCTCCTGTCTGCAGTTGCATTTGCGAGTGCCTGATGCTGGTTTTATAACTGGTTTATTGCGAGTTATCTGTGGAACAATGTATAATGTTATTGCATTTATATAAACTAGGTACCTATTTCTGGGAGTAAGAAATTACTCATAATAATATGTTTTTCATACCTCAATGAAGTTACCATTGTAAAGTTCTTCAAGAGAGACCATAATTTCCATGATAACATCCGCCCCTCGCGGCGTATCATGCTGCTGCTGTTCTCCACCAAAGTGGAAACCAAAGTCCCCGAAGAAACTGGCAAACGGATCATTATTGTTCATCATACCATCCTTCTTCAAACAATCTTCGCCGCATCGATCATATAACTCTCGCTTTTCTGGATCGGATAAAGCTTCATACGCCGCCCCAAGATCTTGGAACTTTTGCGAGGCATCTGGGTCATCTGGATTCTTGTCTGGATGTAAAGTTTTTGCTAATTTTCTGTAAGCTTTTTTGATTTCATTCGTGTTTGCTGATCTGGATACGTCGAGGATTTGATAAAAATCTCGACCGGCTAAAGTAATGACTAGAGCCGAAGCCAAATAAATTAAACAGACAAACGCTGCGTCAGTGAACATTGTGCCAGGAACTAATTACATAAATTCATTAGAAAAACTAGTAAACTCAACAACATCTAACCAAATCAACACATTTCGCTTCTTGGCCACCCTTTGACAACCAAGAACGAACACCAACCAACATTGCTTTGCGTTTGACGAATAGGCGTGAAAAGAAAATTCGTCTTGTCGTGATTGGCTGTAGTATTTATCGGAAAACATCTAGACGTCAGTGAATTCGCTGATTTGCTATGGAATACTAAATTCTATTCCGAGGAAAGTACGATATAAATTACCTCGTTATTTTCTTCACCAATCATCTTTAGCCTCGTAGCCAATTATTGCCAGGAAGAAACCCTAAAACTCCCTAAAAGTATTCATGAAACATTACCGGTTTTTGTATTCTGTGGATCTTAACGAAACTTGACCAGTCATTGTGACAGATTTATAACATGACATGACAAATAAACTGGACTTCAAAATTTGTTTCATGTTTGATTTGCTATCGGTCGGCAGTGTGACTGGCTATTTTTCTTGCATTCTGTTATTATTCAGATTTCTCATCAAGAAAACCGTAAAAATGGCTTCTGTGTTAGCACCCGAAATCCCTGCTCCTGGATTCTCTTTCGAAAACTGTCAACGGTATGTAGAAGATTCTGACTCAACCATTATTATTCTTCTCTTCCTTTTCTGATCTTGTGTTTTGATTTCTTTCCATAGTAATGCGTTTCTCGCCAATAAAGGATTTCCAGCTCCAAAAGCTGTCAAGACCGGAACTACTATTGTCGGCATAACTTATGCCGATGGTGTCATCCTGGGTGCCGACACCAGAGCCACAGAGAGCACTGTTGTTTCTGATAAAAATTGCGAGAAGATTCACTACTTGGCCGGGAATATGTACTGTTGTGGCGCTGGCACAGCGGCCGACACTGAAATGACGACGCAAACTGTGTCCTCGCAATTGGAGCTGCAGAGACTGCACACGGGGCGCACAGTGCCGGTGGAGACCGCCGCCACACTGCTGAAACGCATGTTGTTCCGCTACCAGGGACATGTTGGTGCTGCGTTGGTCCTGGGAGGAGTGGATAGAACTGGACCTCATATTTACTGCATTTATCCACATGGATCTGTTGATAAGCTACCTTATGCCACTATGGGTATGAAATTGTATCATAATTATATAGCATTGTGTAGTGAAAATACCTTTTTGAATTGTATGAAATCATAAAATTTCATCTCACTACAGGTTCAGGATCCCTTGCAGCAATGGCAGTGTTTGAAGCTGGTTGGAGACCTGACCTACCAGAGGAGGAGGGCAAAAAATTGGTTCGTGATGCCATTGCTGCTGGTATCTTCAATGATTTGGGATCTGGTTCCAATGTGGATCTCTGTGTGATCCGCGGCACTGGTCCAGCTCAGTACTTGAGGACTTATGAGGAAGCTAATATCAAGGTACTATACAAAACCATTTATAATACAAGTAATTTCATGAATGAAATAACTTTCAAAATGCATAATTGCTGATACAGCTCACTCTTGAGTTGGACAAACATGGATTAAATCTAATTGGGTAATTTGTGTTCTAGGGCAAGAAGCAAGGATCATACAGATATACCCCTGGAACAACTGCAGTGCTGAGGCAGAATATCATCCCTCTGGATGTAGAGTCAATGGCCGTGCACCCTGTCTCACAGCCAATGGACGTTGAGCCTTCCCACAGTCGGCGCTAATCTCTATATCTAAAGGAGTCTGAAAATAAAGTTGGTCTTTTTATAAAATCATTTTTATTTCTAAACATTGTATAGGAAGTACGTATCTGGACGGAATATTCAATCACACTATTTATAATATACTTAATAACTATTTATAATACTTAGTTTTCTACATTAATAAAATGGATGGAATAATTTTTTTAATACTATGCGAGTCCATGTAAAGTCTTGAGTATTTCATTACAACACTTAAAATAGTTATAAAAAATTCAGCAGGTATATCTTAACTAAATTGTGATGATAAATAAGATCCTAATAATGGCAGTTCCTAAAAAATAATTTATCTTTTTAGGTGCTAGTTATCGTCTTCTATCCCCTCTTATGGAGAATAAAGTCCCATGTGTCTTTCCATCTGAGATTCATAAGGTCACTTTCAGTGAGATCTGTACTGCCGTAGTTTAGCACACTGAACTTTTTAAACGTTAGCGCAACATACGCGAGCCATATTGCAACACACAGTATAAATATAGTTGTAAATGGTCGAGTTTTCTCTCGTAATTGTATAACATAATAAACATGATCTACGACATATGCCAGCAGCAGTATTTTGAATATATAGGCAGGCAGGTAATGATGAAGGAAAAGCGTGCGATCCACGAAAAAGTATGGAAGATAGTGGATCCAATAGCCTAAGAAAAGGATGCATCCGGCGTCGTAGAACTTCTGTAAGGCCCTGGGTGGTAGATCGACGCAAGCGCGGCGTTGTCGAACAGCGTAGATAGCGAGAAGGGCGCTGTAAATTACAACTGAGATCGTTCCCGCGTACCATGTCACCAGGTTTCCTATCAGGTGGATTTGAGCCTGCCAACAACCAAAAGAAAATTTAAATAAATAAATATTACTGGAAAATTCACACAGCATTATCTAGCCCAAAGCTAAGCAGAGCTTGTGGTTGTGTTATGGGTACTAGATAACTGATATATATAATACAATACAAAGATTTTTTTTTTATTACACTTAGAAAACACCCTGAACAAATGTCTGCAGATCGTACACACATTTGTCCCGAAACAGGAATCGAATCCGCAACCTCCTGCGTCGCAGGCAGACCTTCGCACCACAGAGATCGTCAGAAGTTGACACAAAATTATTCAAAAACTATGGGGATGCTTGGAAGTACTACTAAGTACTAATACGTCGGAATACTTCCAGGTCACAACCAAATAAATATGCAATAAAAAAAAATTAAAACCCGCCTTTAAATTCCTTAAAACCTTAAAAAACTGTGTACATACACAGTTTTCTAGGCAATTTCTCGCAAAGCAAATAGTTTACCAAATCGGTCCTTTCACCTTCTGTATGCTGCCACGAAAGTGTTGTCTAATCACAAAAAATGCCGTTTTAACTGAGCCAAGATCGGCGTAGGTCATGTGATGCTAGCCGAATATAGCGTTAAGTACTAGCACTAAACTAGTTGTTAAAAGTTTAGCGGTGATATGTGCGGCTGAAATCGCATGCTTCAGGATGCGAACCCTGATTAGGTCTTGCGCATGACCGCAGGTATTGGCACGAGATCTTTGAGGGGCCTTTACCAGCTTGTTAGATCTAGCTAGACCCAGCAAAGGGTTCAGTAAGGTTTGTGATGATGATACTCAAGTTACATTGGATGTAGGAGACAGCCAGTACGCAATAGAGCGCACCAGCATGGGCCACTCGGTGGGCTCGCTCGCGAACATGTGTCCGTGCGGCGCGTCCGGCGCGTGCGCTACCATCTTGTACTGCAGCTCCGCAAACTTCTCCCAGAACGTCAGCTGCGTGACCGCGGTAGGGATCATCTCGGCAGAGACTAGCTCGCGTTCGCGCTCTTTTCTATCCTCGGCTGGAAAAACATTAATGAGATTTTTTTCACGTTGGTGTTAGGGCATTGTGTAATTAATTTACCATTG
Organism: Eupithecia vulgata; assembly: GCA_946478455.1. Classification (NCBI taxonomy): domain Eukaryota; kingdom Metazoa; phylum Arthropoda; class Insecta; order Lepidoptera; family Geometridae; genus Eupithecia; species Eupithecia vulgata. The sequence continues at coordinate 5,656,258 of OX297862.1, read as the reverse complement.
ATTATAAGTTAGTTTTATCATGTGTGAATGTAGAAAATGGTTTACTACGTATTTGCGGCAAATTAATATTCCGATAATTTTATTCCTTGTAAGTAGAAACAGAATAAAAGAAAAACTAAAAAAGTTGATTTCGCGCGCAACGAATCAATATCTACAACAATCAACAATCTTCTGTATGGTTCCGGTTCACCCCATACTGTAAGGAGCTAGGAGACTATCGCCTTCGTAGGCTTACTGAATATTAGTAACTATTGCATGAGTGATGTGATGAGTTAGCCTACCATTTCATTACTAATGACCTTTTGTCTTGCCGCTCTATTTAATGTCATACAAAACAGTGATTTCATAACCGCTCGTGCCTACCTTACCTGCGTAGTGCGGTTACGGTATGATTTGAAGGTCAAGCACAAGTACTAGTGAGTAGTGAAGGCAATGAAAGCAAATCGATAGCGCATGACCGGTCAACATTCGCTTCTTATTAAGTAGTTTAAGAATTGTCTTTTATCTCAGGTGAGACCTGATGTCCGGCACTGGATTTGATGATGATAATGATTATGAACTGTCTGGTATTATTGCATGGTCGGTTAGTTTCTTTTTCTCACTGTTGTCATAAAAAGGCTTAGTCATACCCATACAGACCTGAAACTCCTCACTTGGAGATCCAATTCTTACCTTTAGTGTATCTGTGTTCCTCAACATTCCACTGCGTATCCTGATGCGTGACGACCTTATCCGCGACCACTTCATGCTGATGGAAGCCCCATGAGGGAAGCTGACGGCCGCTGTACTTCAGCGCAGAGCCAGTATCGACGTGAATCAACCGTACGGTGGAGCGAATGCTGTCCCAGGTTGCATCCTCGCTGTCTCGGTTTACTATGTCTACTCGCCATAGGTTCTGGGCCGGCATTGAGACGTTGTAGTCTATGTAGCATGACACTTCCTGGAAATAAAAAAAGGTACCTATTCAAGGGAATGTGAGAGGTTTTAGCTTTATAGGGGAATGATACTGAACCCCGAGAGGATTATGTTTCGTTTAACGATTTCTTGACTTTTTAAATTTTTTAGAAAGAAAAATATTTTTTTTATTCCTATATTCGTATTCTTTTACGCGTATCTTACCTTATTAATATTGTTTTAAATTTCAAAGGATCTATAATATAATATTTGTGTAGGTAATTATTTCATAACAAAACACTGGCTTTGCTAAAAAACAAGCAAAAACATTTGTGATAAAAAGTTGACTCTCTCGGTTTCCAAAATCACCCTGTCGGCTTATTACACACTAGCGGTTCGCCCCGGCTTCGCACGGGTATATTCTATAGCCTTGTCCATCAGGAATAATGTGGGATTCTAATGGTGAAAGAATTTTTCAAATCGGTTCCTATACAATTAAAAAATCTTTCCTTTTTATAATATTACAGTATAGATAACACAAGCTCTGCTTAGCTTGGGGCTAGATAATGCTGTGTAAATTGTCCAGCGTTATTTATTTATTTAGATGTATTCTTATGCTAGTAGCGCACAGAGTTCATATCATAATCTAGTTACCCTACCTATATCCTACAAATTGAAAATCATTAAGATATGAGCTTTGGCCTGCGGTGCCGCCGCCCCACGCGCTTTCTTCGAGATTAACTACTATTAGCATAATAAATTATTCCAGAATTTTAAAATTTGATAATAAGAAGAAATCTGGATTGTCATCTATAATATAAAAATGAATCGCAAAATGTGTTGGTAAGCGCATAACTCAACAACGCCTGGACCAATTTGGCCAAATCTTTTTTTAAAATGTTCGTTGAAGTTCAAGGATGGTTTTTACGGCGAGAAAAATTAGAATTCGACCGATGTGGCGCGGTGGGCGAAGGTCTGCCTGCGACGCTGAAGGTTGCGGGTTCGATTCCCGCCTCGGGACAAATGTGTGTACGATCTGCAGACATTTGTTCAGGGTGTTCTGGTCGTTTTCTATATATATAAAAAAAAATATCTATCTATGTATTGTATTATATTATGTATATCAGTTATCTAGTACCCATAACACAAGCTCTGCTTAGCTTGGGGCTAGATAATGCTGTGTGAGTTGTCCAGCATTATTTATTTATTTAATTATTGCTGGAAAAACCCTAAAAATAGCCCTTCTTTTTCCCATACAAATGATTTGTAACTAAAACGTAGTCAATTTGAGCTTTATTGCTAAAATAACTACCCGTGCGAAGCCGGGGCGGACCGCTAGTTATACAATATATATCTGTTATAGGCAGTTGTGTATAATCTGTGCATAATTTCCACCTAATCTGTTCAGGACTATTGGGGTTATCTTAGCACAACCTTGCCTTTTGAATATTATAGTAATATGATAGTCATGAAATTACATGGCTAGGTAGAAATAGAGTTTGTAAGATACCTGTGACTGAGGAGAGCTAGCAGCAGCGACATCATGCGAGTTCAAAGCACGACTCGTTATGCCATGCAGTAACTGCACAACATCCCCATGTCTGATCGCATCAGGAGGCCTTGAAACAGCAAGCGACGGCTGATCCGGCCGCTTGACTATCCACCAGTTGTTGACGTCCTTGAAACTGTAGCAGGTGACTTGTTGCTGGTGGGAGGAGCCGCGGCCGTCTGTGTAGCGAACTGGGTACACGTGAGCGTGAGAATGGAGCCAGCATGTGCGTCCGTGGTGGTGCCTGGAAACGAAATTTGGATTAAGCTTTCCGCTAATGCAAGATCCGTTCAACTGTGTATAGTTGTTATGAAAAGAAAATGATCACACAGACATTTAATAGTAGATAGATGGAAACGACAGACAGACAGGGTGCTACTGCGCTCATTAGGGGAGGCCTACGTCTAGCAGAGGACTAATATAGGCTGATGATAATGAAGATGAGATAAAAACATATTTTAATGAAATGTCGTCTAAATAATACTTAACTAGGATTATGGTTTAATTTTTTGCGAGAGAGTATTATTTTAGAGCAATATAAAATTTATAGTACATAAAAAGCAGTGAAATTGCGCGCGGGCCGGTTCTTGCCTCTCTTTCTCGCCTTCACCGCGCGGTGTTCGCTCGTCCTTGTCTCGAAAAAGCGAACCTACTTCGCCTTAACATCTTCTTGGTGACATTGTAGTTGAAATAATTATTAATTTAAATTATATGTGTTACTAACAAAGTGATGTGATGTCTGAATAAATGAATTTTCAAATTCAGTTCAATTCGCCGCAATGGTATCTATTAAAGTCTTTAAGAGTTTTTACCTTAGTGTGATCTGAGATCCATGGGCTACATGCAACGGCTGTCCTCTCGTGATGCTCGCCAGCCCACCTTTAAGCGAGGCTTGGAAAGCGCTTGTCATCACACTGTCATGCGGGCCAGCTTTAGGCAACATAGCTAGATGCGCGTAAAACACTCCCACATACACCGCTGCAGGCAAAGTGACAAGAACAGCCAATCTCCAGAATGCTGACAGCGAGATCCGTAGGCCTGATTCGGTGCTGCCAAATTTTCGCCAAATCTGACGCCCAATGACGAACAGTACGAGGTAGTATGAGTATAATCCTGAGTATTTTACCCTGGAATCAATTAGCAAATTAATCTATTAATTACAGTTATGTACAGTAGGTTGGTTTTAAAATAATTATGCTTTAAGATTAGTGCAGGTAAGAATCAGCTGCAAATAAAATTGATAAAGTGCATGCACTAATCTTATTCAGTAGGTAGACTATAAGTTGTTAGACTAGTACTTACGAAAAACAGCAGCCAAGTGATATGCTGCCAATACAAAGCCAAAGCACTGAACTCAAGCCAGGCTTGGATGTGCTTTTCAAAGCACAATAAACTCCACATAGTCCAAACAAAATTTGTATGCTCTCCAATAACATGAACCTTGACTGAGCAAGGAAACAGTTTTCTGAAAGGTTAAGCAGATTTATGTTACAGAATCAGTTTTTATTCCAATCTAAACACCAGTTTACAAAGTAAAAATCTCATTAAAAAATATCTATTAATAATAATAATAAAGCTGGACAATTCACACATATACAATACATGGATAGATATTTTTTTTTTATATAGAAAACGACCAGAACCCTTGAACAAATGTCTGCAGATTGTACACACATTTGTCCTGAGGCGGGAATCGAACCCGCAACCTCCTGCGTCGCAGGCAGACCTTCTCCCACTGTGCCACATCGGTCATCAAATTTAGTATATCTGCTATCTCATAATAACACAAGCTCTGCCTACTTTGGGGCTAGATGATGCTGTGTGGAATATTTAACATTATTAAATATATTTATCATAATTAAATAAATTATTTATTTATTAATCTTACCAAAGAGAACTAGTAAAGCAGCCAGTACAGCAGTCATTTGATAGGTTGACAGCTGCCTCATCACTTGGTACGTGACTGGCACTAGAAGACTACCTGCCACAGCAGGCACAAGACGCAATTCTTTTACTGGCACATTTTCCATATAAGGAGAACCTATTCGGTCAAACGTGAAGTTTCCATCATAGCCAGCAGCCTTGCCAGCTAAGTATAAAAGCTGTTTGCCCAATGGAGGATGGGCATCAAAGAAAAATACTCCTTTGGTGTACAGTGAAACATAACGCCCATAGTGCAGTTCATCAAATCTGAAATAGGTTATTTTCTTTATTAATAATAAATCTTAGTAAATTAAATCTATGTAGTATTATTATAAGAGTAGATTTCACTCACACAATAAATCTTGGCTCCTCCAAGTTGTAGAGCCTAGTACACAGTGCAAGCAGGAGTAACGCACAACATACAAGATCAATTTCTATGTGAAGATAAAACCCTTGTGGCTGCGTTTCGTACTCCCGAAGATTTTCGCTAATTTTGGCAGGAGACAGCACTGATTCGTCCTAGAACATAAGTACACTATCCTTATGTTATACATTCGAAAGTAACTTTGTCTGTCTGTTACCTTTTCACGCATATAGGACTGAAAGGAACGCAATGAAATTTGCCAGGGAGGTAGGTAATGATATCCCAGGGACGGACATGAAAAGCGCGTGCGAAGCCGCGGGCAGCAGCTAGCGAGTTTTGAAATAAACCAGAACTTAGACTTGCGCTCGCGTATACTTTCTCCGCATACATAACGGGATTTTCGGGCAGATTGATTGTACATGTAAAGAGGTAATAATTAATGACAGACAATGATTTACCATTGAAGTTATTGAGCTTTATTGTAAAAATTTATACTCACAATATTTTCGGCAATTGGTTTGTGAATAAGCTTTTCAAGAGTTTTCGTAGAAGGTTCGCTGACCTCGTTACATTTGTTTTTGTGTTCTTTGGGTTTTTTCAAAAATGTATCGGTCTCCATGTTTTAAGTTTTTGTTAAAGTTCTCGTTATTTGCATGATTTTTATTGATCTAAATGAAATTTCCCTCGTCCCTGCGTAAAACTATATTTTTCGAAAATTCGCTCGCACATCCGTCACACTACCACACACACACACAACATACTTCTTAGTTTATGCACACAACATTCACAACCACAGATGTACTAGGGATGACAACTAAACTGAACCACAGAAGTAATAAGTATAGTATTAACTGAACCTTTAAAATATTTACTCTGACTGAACCTTAGATTCTTCCCGTAAGAACTGAACAAACGAAATCAAACGAAACAAAACATTGGAGTAGTGGACGGATGAAATCAGCTCCCCCCCCCCTATAAAATCTTTTTCATTTAGCTTCGTAGCTACGAATAAATAATAAGTCAGGAAGCCTAATTCAAAACAAATGCCTAACCAAAAGTGGTTCTACTTCAAACCGAAACGACGTATGATTCAAATAACGAATCACATCCAAAGTTACAAAAAGGCATGTTTGGTGATTGGTTTAAAATCGAAGGTAAACAGGGATTGGTTCAGCGCTTGCTGAATGAAAGCAGTGATTGGTTCGCGCGCATGCTGCAATGTCTGCCATGACAGTTGCGTCATATTGGCGTGGACGATGTATGCAATAAGTGGATCGAACCAATTAAATTATAAAACGAAAGGTAGGTATAACGATTTTATTATCCGGTCCACTTAACATGTTTTTTTTGTTATTTATTACAATATTACTAGATAGGTATATTACAAAATACCTAAAAATTAATTATTGAGATAGTCTAGGCAAAAATAGTGGAAAAATCTTTCAATGTGTCAGTTATTTTTAATCTTATTTTAAACACCGTGAAATATGTCATACGGCTGTGTAGCAAACTAATAAGTAAATCTTTATACGCTTTATTAACAAAGAAAAAAATAATAATAAAGAAATAAATTAGTACTAGTATTTACAATTGGAACAATTGAGCTAACTTCAGACTGAAACAATTGAGCTAACTGCAGACTTATAAGTACTAATAAGTGTGAACTGTCATCATCAACATCAGCGCATTTTTTCAGGTCTCAGTTTCAACTGACGTCATGACCACAGAACGATATCGCATAAATGGTAGCTGGGGTAATCGTGTTCTTGAGTGGAGACCGCGACTCGGCAAATGTAGTGTAGGACGCCCTCCGACCAGGTGGGATGACGATTTGCGAAAGACTGCTAGCAGATGCTGGACGCGGCAAGCTGAAGACAGGGCGCTATGGATTTACATTTATATTTCATCAAGAAAAAAAAAATATGGTACTGACTTCAGTTTGCATAGTACTGACCATATCGTTTTGTATGAAATAAAAAATAAGTCATAAATCAATGCCAAGTCCGTCCAAATTTACTGACTTCATTCTGCATAGTATTGACCATCTTGTTTTCTAATGTATTTGAATATAATTATAATTTTGCTATTACTTACTAGTGACACGTGATCCTTGTACATTTTAGTCTTGTATGGCTCCTGCATCATTTAACAACACATGCTGGCATGATAATTCACAGCTAGTTCACAAATTATAACGAAAAATTACGCAGATTACACGTGTGCTCGCAAACAAGAAAAATGACAGACTGATGACGCGCTGGACACGACTTTTAAGCCCCGCCTACTTGGACACGACTTTGGTTGGGTCATTTTTTGAAAGCAGTTAGATTTCCTGACTTATTATTTATTCGTAGCTTCGTAGTTCTTCAAATCACTACATGTCTGTACCTGTCCGTACATGATCCTTAGCTTAGAGCATTTATAACTGGAGATGTCATCGCAAGGCGTACCTCTCTGCCGGCCATAAGGCGCTCTTGGTCATACGCGTTATACAAAACTACTTCACTCGTTACCTGCGCGGCCATTAGCTGTCGTTTTATGTCGCGAAGTAGGTACCTAGTGCTTAGTGAAAACGGTGAATTGTGCGGTATTTTGGGGTAAAAAGCGATCAGAGACATCAAACTTAAGAGAACACGGTATTCCCTATCACAAATAAGTGATATTTTTGTCAATTGTTTTTGTAATAGGTACTTATTGTATTATTTAGATTTAAATGGAATACTAGTTGCGACAGTTTCAAGCTTCTTGGTAGGAGGTGTAGGTGAGTATTGATTTCTTCGTAGAAGGCGTAGTGCGTCTTAGTGTGTAACTCAGTAAAGGTGTAATTTAACAACAGTCATTGTATAATTGTGTGCTTGTTTTGTGTTTGTGTCACAGCTTTTACTTGCGTGTGCGTTTGTAAGGACACTTAATTTTTCGACATTAGTATGCATGTTATGTAAATGTGTGCTGTACCGTATTACCTTGCCTCCCGCGAAAAACGGCAGAAAGATTTTAGTACTAAAAGTAGCGCTTGCCAACTCCCGTTATAAATGCTCTAAATGGCCGGCAGAGGGGTACGCCTTGCGATGAAATCTCCAGTTATAAAATGCTAAGTGTTGATCTTGATCACTCACCACAGCTCACCACAGTCAAGTCCAAGTCCATGTCAACTGTCAAGTCAGTGATTTCCGTCGAGCACTGCCGCGTACTTAGAGGAAGATCTAAGGCCGCGTAGTCTTAATTAGAGAATTTATAACGGGAGTTGGCAAGCACCACTTTTAGTATGAAAATCTTTCTGCCGTTTTTCGCAGGAGGCGAGGTAATACGGTACAGCACACATACAAACGGACACGCAAGTAAAAGCTGTGATACAAACACAAAACAAGCACACAATTATACAATGACTGTTGTTACACCATTAATGAGTTACACACTAATACGCACTTCGCCTTCTACCAAGAAATCAATACTCACCTACACCTCCTACCAAGACGCTTGAAACTGTCGCAACTAGTATTCCATTAAAATCAAAATATACAAATTTACAAAAACAATTGACAAAAATTTCACTTGTGATAGGAAATACCGTGTTCCCTTAAGTTTGATGTCTCTGATCGCCTTTTACCCCAAAATACCGCACAATTCACCGTTCTCACTAAGCACTACTTCGCGACACAAAACGATAGCTAATGGCCGCGCGGTAACGAGTGAAGTAGTTTTGTTTAACGCGTACGACCAAACAAAAGCGCCTTATGGCCGGCAGAGGGGTACGCCGTGCGATGACATCTCCAGTTATAAATTCTCTAAGCGCGTAGTATTTATTTATATCATAAACTAAGAAGTATATATAGATTCTCTTTGACTGCCGGCCGCCGCCCGCCGCGCCGCGCCAATGCACAAAAACAAAAGTTTATTGTTGTTTATTGGGATAGGATGCGTTAGCATCCCTAGTACATCTGTGGGGATAGGTCATTAAAAACTAAGAATGGCTTCAAACAGCTCTAATTCACCAAGTCCAATACCGTGCCCAGTTTGTGAAAAATCTTTCGAGAAACATCTAGTTGAAGACCATGTAAACAAATGCTTGTTTTTGAATTCATCAGTAAAAACTTCATCGTCAGTCCCTAAGCGCTGCAGTTCTCATTTGATGAGCATTTCACCTAAAGAAAAGCGATTAAAAGTAGAAAGCAAAGCTAATGTTGCATCAATCACAGCTGTAAGTACAGACTTAACATAGTACCTACTTGCCAAGAAGTTAACTTTTTTAAGTAGGTACCTACCCACACGTATTAATCACTTCCTGACTATTCACACAGCATTATCTAGCTCCAAGGTAAGCAGAGCTTGTGTTATGGGTACTAGATAACTGATATACGTAATATTATACATTACATAGATTGTATTCATATTATATATTTGCATATAGGTACATTTTCTGTACCTGGCGGCTACCGCGGCAGTTTTTCTTGTTTGTGCCAGCCCTTAGAAATAACAATTATAGTGAGGATTTTTTCAGCAATCTGCATTGCCTCCTAATCCAGAAAGTAAAATGAAAGTGAGCAATGAATCCATACCTTTAGCTGAGCGCATGAGACCAGTGGCTTTAGATGATATGGTCGGGCAAAAGCAAGTATTTGGTCCTGGTTCTATGCTTGGATCTTTACTAGAACAGAAAAAAATACCCAACATGATATTATGGGGACCACCGGGTTGTGGAAAAGTAAGTTTAATTTTCTTTTTAATTTCAAGATTCAAGATAGTTTATTGTGTTCATGTTGTTGAGGTCATAAAATAGGTATTTAACTGTTTCAACATTAGCTACGGGTAACAACAATAATGACTTAACTATTTTTAAGGTAAAGCTTGGTAAAGTTTAACATCTTGTAGATGCTTAAAATGTTCAATATTGACAAGACATCATAACATAACTCTAGCAAGTAAAGTTGATAAGACAAGTATCCATTGTCTTCATTTCTATAAATAATTTATTTACAGACGTCACTAGCCAATGTTGTGGCTAATATTTGTAAAGAACAAAACAACATGAGATTTGTTAAGTTATCTGCTACAATGTCTGGAATAAGTGATGTAAAAGAAGTTGTTAAAATAGCCAAAAATGAGGCCCAATTCAAAAGGCACACTATTCTTTTTATGGATGAAATACACAGGTATATACAAGTTTTTTGGTCTTAATTAGTTTAGTAACTAAACTTTAGGAAAACAAATAATGATAATGATTAAAATATAATATATTTCTTTCTTGGTTAAAAAATAAGTTAAGTATATTAGAATAAAATATTACCTAACTAGCTGCTTTCCAACGCTTTTTTCAATTAAGTCCACCCCGGGTTACTATTGATCTTCCTGCCAAATTTAATTAAAATCTGTTCAGCCATTTAGGCGTGAAAAGGTTACAGACAGATGGACAGACAGAGTTACTTTCCAATATATAATATACATAAGATGGATAAAATAAAAACAAATTTAACACAAACATTATTTATTTTTAGGTTCAACAAACTGCAGCAGGACACCTTCTTACCACATGTTGAGAATGGTACAATAACATTGATAGGAGCCACAACAGAGAACCCTTCCTTCAGTCTGAACAATGCCTTACTCAGCCGTTGTCGGGTTGTGGTGTTAGAAAAGTTAACAGTTGATGAAGTTTTATGCATTTTAAAAAGAGCTTTGGAAAAGAGTAAGCAAGCTGTAGTAGTTAAGTCAAATATGCAGGCAGAAGCAATATCAGAGGAACTACCGAGGTAAGAGTTATTTAATGTTACTTTGTGTCATAATCACCGTATACTCTATTTTGGGATAAAAAGATAGGGTACTTTTTATCCCAAAGTGGAGTATACTGTGATTATGACACAAAGTAACATTAAATAAATTAAAGGACATAGGCTACTTTTGGAGAAGGCCCCAGGTTATTACCTATCTCCCTCTTAGCCAAATTTCATTGGGATCTGTTCAGCAGATAAATCATGAAAAGGTACCTAACAGACAGACAAATGAACTTTACCCTATGAGTATGGTTGGATGAATATTGGATACGATAAATGCGCGGAAGAAATGCCTGCGCATCATACAAGTTTTGAGCCTCGGCGGAAATCGAATCCACTACCTACTGCGTTGCAGGTGAACCATCACCAGCTACGCCACTGAAGTCGTCCGTCGGCGTTGTATCATAGTTACTAGAAATTTTGCCATACCAATAAAGCATTGCAGGTGCATTGTAGAAGAAGCCTCACTAAAATGGTTAGCAGAGATATGCGATGGTGACGCTCGAGTGGCCCTTGGAGCATTGGAACTAGCTTTAACAGCTCGAGATCCGAGGACCGAACTACATGTGTCTGGCCCGTCTATAATATCCCTGGAGGACATCAAAGATGGAATAAAGGTAGCGCGAATGTGCATTCAAACACTTCAAATAAATAATAAATAAATTATGCTGGACAATTCACAAAGCATTATCTAGCCCCAAGCTAAGCAGAGCTTGTGTTATGGGTAGGTACTAGATAACTGATATACATAATATAATACAATACATAGATATAGAAAACGACCAGAACACCCTGAACAAATGTCTGCAGATCGTACACACATTTGTCCCGAGGCGGGAATCGAACCCGCAACCTTCTGCGTCGCAGGCAGACCTTCGCCCACCGCGCCACATCGGTCTTCAACTTACTTTAAACGAAAACCTGTGTGTTTAATCTACAATCTTATGAAAACCATAACGAATATAGATTAGATTTAACATATTCATTCACCACCGGGTGCATAGAGTAGACTCACCTGTAGCGGGTGCGACCGAAGGATCCTTAGGTGCCCATTCCACTCATCCAATGTACATTTGATCAAAGAACTTGGATGACTTCATCCAATTTACTAGTAACACCATATTTGATCAAAGATTTGGATACTGGTTTCTTGCCCGCGGCTTCGCACGCGTTGTTTTTATGAAAACGTTTGCAGGTAATTCTTTTCCATGGAAACTGAAATTTTACGGGTTAAATTGTAGCCTATGGTTTATTTCAGGATATGGAGCTTCACCTATGCAAATTTTTGGCCCGATCTGTTGAGAAGTTTAGGCGTAAAGAGATTTCGAATAAATAACCTAAAGAAAGCAGTTATGACACCAATACTAAAAATAGGTACGATCGTGGGTACGATAGTTAGGATGTTTATTATGTACCTACCTCCTCACTCCCAAAGGTAGATTAGGCTGAGCGCAGACTTGAGTCAAGATAGTCTTAAGACAGTCTATTGCTTTTGTTAAGTTGTAATATTTCTAAAGCAAGATAGTCTGTCTTAAGACTATCTTCACTCAAGTCTGCGCTCAGCCTTAGATAAATAAATAAAAACGTTTATTTGAAACTTATAATTGCATGCTAACCTAAGACTATAATTTTATTTATCCTTCTAAGAATGCAAAAAGAAAGTAACAATTAGGTATTTATTAATCAAAATAGGAACCTTGATCTTGACACACTAGGATTCCCTGTGTCGTGTAGATCGATACAACTGCAACAGTCAAGGTAGATAAATCCGGTCAGCAACTGTGTTCCTGTATACTACATGCATAGTATAAAACAAAGTCGCTTTCTCTGTCCCTATATCCCTATGTATGCTTAAATCTTTAAAACTACGCAACGGATTTTGATGCGGTTTTTTTAAATAGATGGAGTGATTCAAGAGGAAGGTTTATAATGATACATGCATAATATAGTAGAGGAACACTGACAATTTAAGAGGATTCCGTGCGAAGCCGGGGCGGGTCGCTAGTTCAAAAATAAAACTAAATCTATAATGTGCATGTGTGGATAAGGCATACTGAAATTTTTCATTTAAGTAGGTACTTATAGATAATTCTAGACTTGTTTAATAACAAATAAGTAGGTTGCTTTTCAACCCGTATTTGTTTCATCGGGTAATTCTTAATTATTTCAGAGAACACACATGCTTTACGATCGAAAAGGCGAAGAGCACTACAATATTGTATCCGCCATACACAAGTCTATTCGGGCGAGCGATGACAACGCGGCCCTTTATTGGACCACGCGGGCCTTGCGGGGCGGCGAGGATCCCCTGTACATCGCGCGAAGGCTCATTAGGGCCGCCGGTGAAGATATTGGTGAGTATCGCACTTACCAACACACCACAACGTAGTATCCATCTTACACAAAGGCAAATATCGATATGGGCTTCTAAACTTGTATCCGTAAAACTTTAGGGCTAAATGATGATATTGTGCAGATTGACCCGCAGTAGATAGGTAAACTGAAATGGTCGCCTGTTTTTTTAAGGTTCCGTACCTCAAAAGCAAAAAAGGAACCTTATAGGATCACATTGTTGTCCGTCTGTCAACCCTCTTTTCTCAGAAACGCGTGGAGGTATCGAGTTGAAATTCATACCATATACTCAGGTTCATAACCTCTTGGAGCTGCGAGATAAATCAAACTTCTATGTTAACGCAATCAATGTCGCCCAAATATTTTAAAATTTCCTAGGGAATCACATGTACACAAAACCTATAGGGTACTTCCCGTTGACGTAGTCATGAAATTTGGCAAGAAGCAAGGTCTTATAGCACAAGAAAAGAAAAGGGAAAAATCCGAAAACCAGACATTGTAGGCTTTTTTTATCTTGCTAGTGACCAAAATTTGTAAGGCACTACTTTCCGTTGAACTAGAATCATGCTATTTGGCAATAAACAAGAACACACACAACAAACTCTTAATTTTACGGAACCCTCGGTGCGCGAGTCCGACTCGCACTTCACGTTTTATTTTTCTCTCTTAGGGTTAATGTTTGGTATTTTAAGAACTATGGAATCATTAACAGGTCTAGCTGATCCAAACGCGGTCACAGAAGCCATTGCTTGCCTCCACGGCTGCCAGCACATAGGAATGCCGGAATGCGACGTGTTGTTAGCCCAATGCGCAGTGCGGCTAGCGCGGGCGCCTAAGAGCAGAGAAGTCTACACTGCGATGAAGAGGTGTCAAGCTTTTTTGGCACAAGGAACTTTGCCACCAGTACCCCTGCATTTGCGGAATGCCCCAACGAAGCTCATGAAGCAACTAGGTATGTAATCGCAATCTGAGTTCTTTATTACTACCTAACTCTACTTGCATAGTGGTGACTTGGTGAACACTCGAGTCAGGCCGAGCACGTGTGTAGGTCGCGCAAACTTTTATGAATACTGTGAACATAATCTTGAATCCGAAACTGCGCATGGTACAGTTGAGTGCGTAGCCTCTAGGCATGATTAAAGAAGAGATAACAAAACTAACGGAAACAAGTAACAATTTCACAACCAAAGGTGTAGCGAGGTACGGGTATGGGGGACTTGTTCGCCGCCTGCTGTGCTTGTTTAACGCATTCACCTGCGCATGGTACAGTTGAGTGCGTAGCCTCTAGGCATGATTAAAGAAGAGATAACAAAACTAACGGAAACAAGTAACAATTTCACAACCAAAGGTGTAGCGAGGTACGGGTATGGGGGACTTGTTCGCCGCCTGCTGTGCTTGTTTAACGCATTCACTGCCCGGCCTCGTTACGACGGAGCCGGACACGGATTCTGGGGATTCAGCGTTTTGTCGTTATAACGGTTTGCTACTGTTTCGCAAAAACCCTATTTTGACTGGAGGTATAGCATTCTTTTGATGACCAAAGCTTGGGATCTGCCTTTTATGTATCCCATAGATTATTAGGTTTTTATTCAAAGCTTTATCGATAAAGATGACGGAGAAAAATTGTTATAATGTTCCCCAAATTTGCCCATTTCACATTATCGCCGCATTAATAAGGAGCTCCTGTTATTTTTAATACAAGAGTTTATTTCATGTAAGTAATCGTTTAGTTCAAAAGTTACACAGTTTCGTTTAGATATGCGGGTCGTAGTGATTTTTTAAAATGTTATCTAGAAAATAGTTTATTTTATTTTCCGTCTATAAAATAAAGCGTAGTTTACCTCGTTTTAATTTGTGCACATTATAAAGATACAGTGTACCTATGTAAAGTAGCTAATGTGGAAAAGGTACTTATCATATTCATAATTCGTAATAAAGAATCACAAATGAGTACACGGTTCATTAGTTTCTCTCAGTGAGCTCGTGAGGTACCCAAATATCGAGCTTTTTTGTGTACCCAGTTTTTTTCAAATGCGCCAAAACTGTTTTGTGGTCAATTCCCAGTTCTTCAGCTACGTCGTAACTACTGATATGCAGATGTTGCTCCACTTTTTCAAAAATGTCATCCATTTTATCCGTAATAGGGCGACCAGAGCGACGTGCATCTTTGACATCAAAATTTCCGGATTGAAATATATATAAACATCGCAATTTTGTAGTAAAATTTTAAAATATATCGAATTTCTTCATTAGATTCACTCATCTTGATAGTACGAAAAACAAAATAAAAATCACACATTTTCCTAATTTGAATTTGGAATCATGTTCTTTAAAATTTAAACTTTTAATGATACCAAAACCAGCCAGATACAAATAGTATACCTATTATAGCCAAAGAGATATACACAATACATTTTATGTTATACATTAATAAATAAATAAATAAATAATGCTGGACAATTCACACAGCATTATCTAGCCCCACGGTAAGCAGAGCTTGTGTTATGGGTACTAGATAACTGATATACGTAATATTATACATTACATAGATAAATATTTTTTTATTATACATAGAAAACACCCAGACCAACGGAACAAATTTCTGCAGATCGTACACAAATTTGTTCCGAGGCGGGGATCGAACCCGCAACCTCTTGCGTCGCAGGCAGACTCTCGCCCGCTGCGCCACTGAGGTCGTCAACATTATTATATTGTATTATTTTCTGACTGTCCATATCCTCATCAATTATAACAGAGATAGTTAATGAGATATTTAAATAGGAACTTATTTTATTAGAATTTCATTTTATGGCTTATAAATAAAAATATGTTTCAGGCTATGGTGCTGGCTACAACTTGTCACACAAAGATGAATCTGGGTTGATGTATATGCCAGAAGGTATGGAAGACAAAGATTTCTTTAGACAATGTGAAGATGATTTTTGATATTGTTATTGTTACGATACTTATAAGCAAATGAGAATAAAATAAAACTATTTTAACTCTAAGTGTCAATGTTATATTTAATTTGGTTAATCTCATTTCACAACTTTCAATAAATAAGTAGTAAAAATTTACTATATAGTATGTATAGTAAATTTTTACTACTTATTTCAATAAAAGTAAAATTTGCTCGTCTTGTAGGTTTATAGTATATACCTACGAGACGAGCACATTTGCTTTTTATTTTTGTATTACCGAAGGCCATGTCATAATTGTAAATTTATATGAAGAACTAATAAATTGAAAACAAAAAAATTTGACTCTGAACTGGGTATGTACAAAACTTTAACACAACCAAACATTTTATCGCTGAAGGGCACACTCATTCTTCTAAATAATAAAAACCAATAATTCTTTCTTTTCATTTTGTAGTTGGTGTGGTCTTTTCTTTTTTTTAAAGCATATCGGAGGAGGTTTTGCGCGGAATTGTTACTAAATATTTTCATCTTTATATTTTGCAATGTATTTCCGCAAAGTAACACCTGAATCTATTTTTTATTTTATATATTTCTATAAAACTAGTCTGATGTATTAAGTTATGAAAATAATAAAAAAAATACCAATATCTAACGTACCTACACGTTAAAATATTTAATTATAAATATTTGTGTAGTTTTCTTTCTAATAAATCACTGTAAGTACCTATAAAATAAACTGAATGACGGGGTTTCGACCCTCACGGGAAACAGATAACACCAAATGAATAAAGTAATTACTAGATTCAATTGGTATTTAATAACATTAAAATAAAATTCCATAAAACAAGTTTAAAAAAAAAACCTTGCGAAAATACAAAAATACTGAGCATATTATATTTTTCCAAAACGATTTCAACCGTAGATATTGGTCATATTTTGATATGATAATAATAATGTTTATTTCTCTCACAAAGGTACAAACATAGCTACACATAGACTACACAGTGAAGGCGTTAATTTACATAATAATGCCAACTTATTAACAACCTGAGTTGTGAGAGACTGGTGCCTGTAATAGGTTTATGAAAAACCTGTAGCACAGGTCACCAGTGTACTCATTCCGTGAGAGGTATACATGTAAAACTGTTCAAAGTAAGCTGGTATATTACACTTTAGTAAGGTGAGTTACACAGAAGTTTAACTTATTTCTAATCAAATTAACATAAAAAGTATTAGCAGTAAAGGAATTGGAAGAACACTATTATTTACAATAGAGGAGAGCCTATAATAAAAGCGATAGGTATCTGATAGCGTCCAGCATTGGCGTTGCTCTCCCGAGGCACCAGTCTCATGAGAGTTTGGGCAACGGGAGAACAGGGGGTGTGTGTGTATGTGTCTGTGGGTGGGTGATATCCGCATCGAAGTAAAATCTAACTCGATACCGATACAGGTCATAATTTTGTGATTTCTTTCATTACCTAAATTAGATTAGTTTTAGAAAAACATTCAGAAATCGGAAGACGCCCTTCGTGCGAGACCTAAGATTACCATTTTGAAGTCAAACAATTTTAAAATACACTACTACTTTATTACACCTAAATCAGCAATTTAAATAAAAAACACATTCTTACTAAAATTAGTGTATAGGCGTGGAACTCTTTAAAATGTAAAATGCATAAAAATATTGTAAAAAAACATAGCTCCTGCTAACACATGGAGTTTTAAAAAAAATATTTAGAGCCGGCCATGTCGATAGCCCAGCGGAATTTGTCGCGTTGAGTTTTGTTGTATATTTTTTCAATGGGCACGCCGTGCTTCTTGCACCTGTAAATAACGAAAAGAGTTTCACAACACGTTTCAATAATCTTAACAGTCAGTGTCACCGTCGACGCATACGGTGATTTAGAACAGCTTGTTGGAAGCTTGGCAATGAATGTTCATAATATAAGAATGCTTTTTTATAAACCAAACTCACCATGCAACTGAGATCCTGGGATCGAGATAATTGAGCTTAGAGGTGCCCAATGCAATAGTTTTGTTCTCATCACGGTCTGTTTCTTGCAGCTCTAATTTTTTCAGTGCCTCCCTTAGTTTTTCTAATGCTTTCTTTTTCTTATCTGCATTAAGTTTTTCTTTGACGGAGCCGCGTTTGGCGGCCCTTGTAGCATCGCGTAATTCTTCCTCTGCCTCATCAATTTGATTGCGTTTGGCTTGAATTTTCTCTTTTAGAGCTTCCATGGACTTATCATGATCTGCATAAAAAATTGATTCATGTTTACAATTGGCTCGACAGCTTATTATGTAAAAAATATGAGAAATAATGAAGAAGTATTAATGTTTAACCTTTAGGAACAGCGCGTTGATGGTTACACAAAACGGCTACTGCTCGATTTGCACGATTATATGCGAGAATTTTCTCTGGTACTGTAGCATCTGGATCGGTAAGTTCATCCAACTGGTTTTGTAGTGTAATAGAAGCGTTGTATGTACGGAAACACTTTGCAGTCAAACCAGGCATCAATTCTTTCAAATGTTCATTCAGAGTTTGTGTGTTTAGTCTGTCAAAGAGGTTATCACTGTCTTTTTTGCTCTCCATAAATAATTCAAGATTTTTGTATACACGTTTTTCCACAGGTACTTCGTTGTAGTATCTGATAGAATCTTTACCAAGGAAGTCAAACACAACTACATACTCCTTTCCGTCCTTCTCTTTGAATAGTTGGATGTGTTCCATTCTCAACGAGCAGCAGCCCACTGTGTCGGCTTGGTCGTCATCCTTCTCATTGCCAGCTCTCAGTGCGAGGCGATCTATGAAGTAAAGAGCGACGGCGCGCTGCCGAACCCGCATCTCCTTCGCTTTCCAATCCGCGCGGTAAGTATCTCTGATTTTATCAATGCACTTGTGAAGTTTTCTAGCTGTTTCATATTTCTGCCAATCCTTTTCACCTTTCAACTTAGAACTAGGATTCAACATGACATACTTGGAATTCCCTTGAACATTTTCTGTCCACGAGGCCAGCCATGTTACAGTGTTATCATGTCTGACTTCTTTCCACTTGTGGCCAGCTGGCGGTTTAGGAATTTTACTATCTTTAGAGCAGTTGATCAAAACATCTTCAGGCATCACTCGTTTCTTCAACATACCCATCTTAGGATGTTTACCTCTGCCTCTGAATAGGCCAGGTGGTTCGATGCTGAAGTTACCAATTTTTTCTTTGTGACCATCAATTACACAGAACCCATATTCTTTTTGTATCTCCTCATTCTTCGCCTTTAAGGCAGCCTTCTCTTCCTTTGAACGATTTTTATTCTTTTCAGAAACACTAGCAAAATAAGCAGCCATTTCTCTGAAGTTGCATTTAGAGAGTTCTTTTATGAGTTTGGTTTCTTCATGAGACATTACTTTACGCCAGTCTGTCATAAAGTTTGTGTTAAATGCCGATTTAGTAGTGTAGTCATGGTCCAACATTCTTGCATAGAAACCTGCAACCTCTTCTGCATCTTGTGAGAGACGGACATCTTTTCCATTGTAATAAAATCGAACATTGGAAGGTAGAGATTCGTAATCTGGAGCGAATAGAGGACCTTTGTGCTCCAAAAACTTCCATTTGATGCCATCATCTTTCTTTTCTTCTTTCCACCTAAAACAAGGGTAAGGGAGATGTAGGTAATGGGGGTCACTTAAGCGGAAATTGAAATAGAAGCAAAGTTATAAAAGAACCATTTATTGCTTTCAGCCAAGCTTTACTTTAGCAGCCAACAAGCTTTAGTTATTAATTCAGATCAAGTTCATTCACAAAAGTTTATGACTAAAAAAATATCATAAATATATCTATAGGTACGCTTAAATGGCGAACAAGGTTTTAAATAGCAATTTCAAATGCTATATAATGACCATTACATACCAAAAATCACATTAACGCACGCGGAAAATTAGATCAAGAAGGCGAAAAATCTTTCAATCGTCTATAGCTGATATAATATATATCGGAGCGCGTGTCGCGATCTACGTTGCACGTTTTTCTGCACATTGTCATTGCACGCTCGCTTTATTTTTGTTTTATTTGAGCATCCCTACTGCGGACTGATTCCGATTGTCAACGTCTCCCCTAACTGTTGTTAGAATAAGAACAAGCACGACCATAGTTGTGGTTGATGTGTTGTAAGAATTTATGAAAATCTCTTCAATAAGTTAGTACCTACTTACCTACCTACTAAACAACTGATATACCAACACACGTTGCTTTTCAAGTGTTTTTATAAGGAAGTCGTTTATCGCAAAGGTTATATTTTTCGAGAGATTTTTGTCACGCTCGCTCTACAGTGTGTTATTGGGAACCTACGATCAGTAAAATGGCGTAAAAAAAAAGGAAAAAATTAGAAACGGGTAACTTAATATGAAACGTAGAGTTGAAATTGAATAAAAAAAAATTTTTTTTGTTTTTATCGACAATCTTGGGTTGAAAAGGGTTCTTGCATTTTGACGTCAAAGTTATGACATTATCCGATATGACATAATCGATATTATTCAAAAACGCGTGTATGGTTACAAAAAATAACAACAAGAATCGAACACCACCGTTTAATGAATTTTTTTAGGTTTAAAAAAGAAGCAAGGTACATAGAAACTGTATGTATTTTTGTAAATTTTACTATATCACAATGTACGCACTAATTAAGGGCTACTTTATTTTCTACATTAAGTGCATGTACCTAGTATTATATATATTCTATATTAAGTGCACATGCACTAGTAGCACTTAATTAGTGCTACAAATGATTTTGTAGATGCACATTCAATGGTTTCTGAGAAACAAGATTTTGCAAAACGTTACCCCAGTAGGAAATTGAATATTTAAAAAACCTTAAGACGCACAAGTGCAATTAAAGCGACTTTACATGGTCGCTGTGTAATATTTTTTCCGTTTATATGCCTAAATTAAATAAGAAAGAAAACCTACCAATTTTTACGGAAGTAACTACCTACTTGGCGAAAAAAAAGTACTTAGCGAAATCAGCGCGCTAGAAGAAAGCTGTACCTAATGTCGCATCCTTATACCTACATGTTAGGCGATTTTAACGCTCACCCACAGGAACCTTTCCCAAATTTTATGGTTCTAGGTCAACGGAAAGTAACCCTATAGGTTTTTGTTCCCGGGCAAGGTACAATTTTTTTTAAAGAATTAACTAGAAATTTGCATTTTCTGATTTTTCCCTTTACTTGTGCTATAAGACCTTGCTTCTTGCCAAATTTCATGATTCTAGGTCAATAGAAAGTACCCTATAGGTTTTGACTTTTGTGTGCATGTGATTTCCCTTGGATATTGATATTTCAAAATATTTGGGTATAAACGGCTGTAACATTTAATTGCGTAGACATAGAAGTTTGATTTATATTGCGCTTCCAAGAGGTAACGAACCTGAGTTTATGATGTGAATTTCAACTCGATACCTCCACGCGTTTCTGAGAAAAGAGGGTTGACAGACGGACAACAAAGTGATCCTATAAGGGTTCAATCAATCAAATCAAATCATTTATTCGCTTCGGTTCCTTTTTAAGTATACCCTAAAAACTGGTAGTAGATGGTTGGACCACTGTTTCGTATCTCTTGCAGACTGTATTAAACGTAGGTTCATTTCCCTATATATTCATGGTATGTGACTTGTATGCTGCTAAGCCGAGGTTAGCGACTCAGGAAATGCCTCCGACAGCTGTTCTATGGAGAGAGAAGACTAACGATCAGATTAAAACATAACGAAGTCTTTATGATGCAGTTTTTCGCGAAATTACCTTTCCATAATTAGTGGAGTGCGGTCAGGGTCGTGTACCTTGGCTGAACAGAAGTTTTGGATAAATTCGTCAGTACCTACTAGTATTATGGTAGATGCGGCGCGGCGGTCCAGACGAAGCAGTGTGTAAGTAGCAGGCCCAAGGAAGGCAAAAGTATCTGTGGGCGGAATACTTATGTCCGATGTGCACACGAGGATGCCAGGCTTAAATTTAAAAACAGGGTGTTCCATAATAGACCGACTTCGAAGATATGTACGAGTCTCGTAAAATCTTAAAAGTCGAAGTGGTGCCAGAGCAACCAGAACCAGCTTTTTTATTGGACAAATTAGCCCGTGAGAGAGAGGGTAAAGATTTCAAATGTTTTTGGAACCACTAATAGGTTAAACAGCCTGGCCTTCCTGTGAGCATTGAAGGCATAAGTGAGACGGTCAAAATAGCTCAGATGTTCTTGGAACACTTCTGGGTAAAATCCCCCCTTGGATTATTCTTCCTATTATGCAAGGACTAATCAGAAAACATTCCATCGTTCACCAAAAGACAAGACAAGGAAGTTTTAAAATAAAAGATGACTTCATTAAAGGTTTTGGAGAAGTAAGTATTTTTATTGTAATTATTGGTTTTGATGTTCTCAAATCAATGTGAAAAGAAATGTACCGTGTAATTTGGTCTAATAGGAACTAAACCCACCCTGCGTATACAATATATACTTAACAATATTTTTAGGATGATGTTGGGACTGCCTCGTTACTGTAGTGCCTCAGGGATGTTTGCGGAGTACCAAGTAGATTGCTTTACAGCTATTCTACGCAAAAAGACCGCCGCCTCCTTAATGCGCAGAGTCCGGGAGGTACCTACGCATCCTGAAAACGATTGCAGATCGGATCACCTCACCACCTCCTCCCTCACCTATGTGGATATGTTTTGTGCGTAGGGTAATAGGTATAATTTAATGTTTAAGTAATTCTTACTAACCTTAATTTTAAGTCAATTCTATAATAATTTTACTAACAAAATATGAATTTTGTTGTCCGAAATAAAATATTTTATTTCATTTATTTTAATTATATTTTTAGTCGCACATCTGAGCACAAATATAAGCTATCTGCTCATATAGGTACTTAAATCAAATTATTTTAGGGCCATTAGTTTAAAATCTTCCTGCTGAACGTAACTATATTTTATAAAAAACTCAATCAAAAATATTTCGCATTGGGTAATATTTTTCTGCAACCTAGGTAGTACCTTAAAACTTGGCTTTCATGAAGAATAAACCCTGAATTTTTCATTAGCTAGTACTAGGGCATCAAGTTGAAAAACGTAGGTACCTACTCAAATAGCCTCAAGTACCAATAATCCATTTTTTTTAATCAATTTCGTCATAAAATATTTATGTATAATGAAATTTGAAAGTGTACGCGATGTTTATAAGTAAACCAAAGAAAAGAACCGTTAATCTAAGACTCTGATTGGTAGGGGTACGAAAGGTTCACTATTGAGTAGGTATTTGTCCTGAAAAACTAAAAAAAAAACAAGTAGGTACATTCTATGGAATTCGATGTCGGTTTACAGTTTTTTCCAAAAAAAATCAAATGATTAAATACTAAAGCTATTACACAAAAGAATGTCAAGCTATAGACAGGGCGCTAGGCATAAGGCCTATGTCCAGCATAGACCGATAATGACGATGACGTTGACGACGTCTTTGTGTACTTAGCACTTTCAGTTCCGAGAACACACATGTTCATGCAACCAAAGATTTTATACAGGTGTCCAGTGTAGTTTATGGAATTTAAATTAGGTACTTACCTAATGGCTTCCAATTAAAATTTTATTTCAGGCATCAAGTTAAGGAACTCTATGATTTCAGGCTATAGGTGTATGCCAGAAGGTATGAAAGATACAGATTTCTTTAGACACTGAAGATGATTTGTGTTACGATATTTTTTAATGAAATGAGAATTAAATAAAATTATTTAACTCTAGTATCAATGTTTTATTTGGATAATCTCATTTCACAATTTTCAAGATACATACCTATAGTAAAAATTTTACTATTTACAAGACGCACACTTTTTTATTTAATTAGATATATAATACGAATTTTAACTAACATTGTACCTTTTGTAACATTGACGACGGCTTCTGCCAAAATTTTGATCTTATTTTACAAAACAAAATAGATAACTTACTTACATTCTTTACAATTACAACATACCTACTGCACACACAACTTACAGTAATTTTAGTGTAAAAATAATGTATTTATTTAACCTGATTTAAGAGAGTTCTCTTTATGTAGACAATTATGAAATAGTATGTGGAGCCTTGCATTATTTACATAGTGTATTATCAGTCAAGTAAAACATTTGCATTAGGGAATTCTTTTAAGGCATTTCATTTTTGTATTAGGTACTGATAGCCTATAATAAAAAATTTTTTTTGTGAAGAACTAAATGTAAGGTACATTCGTAACATGTTCCAGAGAGAACAGGATATTTTTCCATAAAAAGAAAATAAGCTCTATCTCGTCCATGTTCCCATCACATATACTTTACTGCTGTTGTATGTAATGTTTATAGATCTTCCCGTTCCATCCAGGACACATGTATGCAGATACATTTTATTATAATAATACATTGATGAAAAAAAAAATTGACACTGAACTGGGCACAAAATTTACACAACAAAACATTTTATTCTACAGCGATCTAGTACAATTCTACTAACTAATAAAACTAAGGATTATTCAGAACTATTATTTATTCTTAACAAAATAAATTAGAATCAGACTTCTAATTAATGCAGGACCTGATCACCTAAGATTACCATTTTAAGGTCACAACTTTTTCTTTCGAACAAATAAATATCACTACAAATTTAACTACCTATGTCAGCAATTCAAAATATATAACATACTACAAAATATTGTGTATGGATGTGGAACTTCTTAAAATGTATAATGCATAAAAATATTGTAAAAAAACATAGCTTCTGCTAACGCATGGACTTTTAGAATATATATTCAGGGCCGGCCATGTCGATAGCCCAGCGGAATTTGTCGCGTTGAGTTTTGTTGTATATTTTTTCAATGGGCACGCCGTGCTTCTTGCACCTGTAAATAACGAAAAGAGTTTCACAACACGTTTCAATAATCTTAACAGTCAGTGTCACCGTCGACGCATACGGTGATTTAGAACAGCTTGTTGCGAAGCTTGGCAATGAATGTTTATATAAGAATGCTTTTTTATAAACCAAACTCACCATGCAACCGAGATCCTAGGATCGAGATAATTGAGCTTAGAGGTGCCCAATGCAATAGTTTTGTTCTCATCACGGTCTGTTTCTTGCAGCTCTAATTTTTTCAGTGCCTCCCTTAGTTTTTCTAATGCTTTCTTTTTCTTATCTGCATTAAGTTTTTCTTTGACGGAGCCGCGTTTGGCGGCCCTTGTAGCATCGCGTAATTCTTCCTCTGCCTCATCAATTTGATTGCGTTTGGCTTGAATTTTCTCTTTTAGAGCTTCCATGGACTTATCATGACCTGCATAAAAAATTGATTCATTTAGAATTGGCTCGACAGCTTATTATGTAAAAAAATATGAGAAATAATGAAGAAGTATTAATGTTTAACCTTTAGGAACAGCGCGTTGATGGTTACACAAAACGGCTACTGCTCGATTTGCACGATTATATGCGAGAATTTTCTCTGGTACTGTAGCATCTGGATCGGTAAGTTCATCCAACTGGTTTTGTAGTGTAATAGAAGCGTTGTATGTACGGAAACATTTTGCAGTCAAACCAGGCATCAATTCTTTCAAATGTTCATTCAGAGTTTGTGTGTTTAGTCGGTCAAAGAGGTCATCA
The DNA here is from genome assembly GCA_946478455.1 of Eupithecia vulgata. Classification (NCBI taxonomy): domain Eukaryota; kingdom Metazoa; phylum Arthropoda; class Insecta; order Lepidoptera; family Geometridae; genus Eupithecia; species Eupithecia vulgata. Next base: position 5,630,835 of record OX297862.1, on the reverse strand, counting down.
CTGCCTTTTTTGCTCTCCATAAATAATTCAAGATTTTTGTATACACGTTTTTCCACAGGTACTTCGTTGTAGTATCTGATAGAATCTTTACCAAGGAAGTCAAACACAACTACATACTCCTTTCCATCCTTCTCTTTGAATAGTTGGATGTGTTCCATTCTCAACGAGCAGCAGCCCACTGTGTCAGCTTGGTCGTCATCCTTCTCATTGCCAGCTCTCAGCGCGAGGCGATCTATGAAGTAAAGAGCGACGGCGCGCTGCCGAACCCGCATCTCCTTCGCTTTCCAATCCGCGCGGTAAGTATCTCTGATTTTATCAATGCACTTGTGAAGTTTTCTAGCTGTTTCATATTTCTGCCAATCCTTTTCACCTTTCAACTTAGAACTAGGATTCAACATGACATACTTGGAATTCCCTTGAACATTTTCTGTCCACGAGGCCAGCCATGTTACAGTGTTATCATGTCTGACTTCTTTCCACTTGTGGCCAGCTGGCGGTTTAGGAATTTTACTATCTTTAGAGCAGTTGATCAAAACATCTTCAGGCATCACTCGTTTCTTCAACATACCCATCTTGGGATGTTCACCTCTGCCTCTGAATAGGCCAGGTGGTTCTATTCTGAAGTTACCAATTTTTTCTTTGTGACCATCAATTACACAGAACCCATATTCTTTTTGTATCTCCTCATTCTTCGCCTTTAAGGCAGCCTTCTCTTCCTTTGAACGATTTTTATTCTTTTCAGAAACACTAGCAAAATATGCAGCCATTTCTTTGAAGTTGCATTTAGAGAGGTCTCTTATGAGTTTGGTTTCTTCATGAGACATTACTTTACGCCAGTCTGTCATAAAGTTTGTGTTAAATGCCGATTTAGTAGTGTAGTCATGGTCCAACATTCTTGCATAGAAACCTGCAACCTCTTCTGCATCTTGTGAGAGACGGACATCTTTTCCATTGTAATAAAATCGAACATTGGAAGGTAGAGGTTCGTAATCTGGAGCAAATAGAGGACCTTTGTGCTCCAAAAACTTCCATTTGGTGCCATCATCTTTCTTTTCTTCTTCCCACCTAAAACAATGGTAACTGTTGTTAGAAAACACAAAACCAGTTTACAAAGAATTTATAATAAGCTCAACATTATAAATATGTAACAACTGAAATACCAACACACTTTGTCCTTTTCAAGCGAATTTGTCGAAATAATATTTTAATTGAACCACTTTTTCTAAGGAAAATATTAAATTCACGTGTTAATGCACATACAACTGTTGTCAACATTATTATTTTCAATCATTATAACATAACCTCAAATGCTTCTCTTACATTACATTACATGGATGGCAAAAATTCGAACGCCAGCGCCATCTAGTTTGTTCATCCCGAAATACGTAACCCAGTTCCTGTCATGCCACTTGCGTTAGTAGTTGTACCTGCGCACTTTTGCTTTCGTGCAGAGCACCGAGCTCAAGTTGTTTTTGCGATCACTCTACCACATTATAAAGATGTAAAGTTACACTATTATATTGGTTGAACATTAAAAGTATGATGGTTGAATACATAATCTGTTATTAATGTTATTATCACATTTTCCCACATAGGTACCTAGAGTACCTACCTTACCTAGCAAGACTTGAACTTGATAAGTTCAATAAATACCTGGCTCTGTCCATCTATCCCAGTCCAACTGACTTTAGGTGCTGGACTGATGATCTAAGGCTAGTCAAAATTACATATCTACTTACCATTTCCATACTTCCCCCTCCTCATCTTCCTTTTTCTTGCGTTTGGTAGGGCTGGGACCATCCTCTGGTTCAGATTTTACTATAGAACTTTTTTTTTCAACCTTTTTCTTTTTTTTAGGTTTTACCTCTTCCTCTTCATCATAGTCGTCGTAATCTAGTTCTGTGGAAGACATGACAAATATGGGGTCTTTTATTAAAGCAATTTATTATTGTAAACGGGAGAAGAGAAGGTTGTGTAAAATGTATTCTAGGTGCTTCTACAAGATTATGCACAGGCATTTAAATAAAAGTGAGTTAATTTAAGTCCAGCAGTGGACTAGTATAGGATGATGATGATTTAAATAAGGCAAAACATTACCTTTTTTGACCTTTTTTTCTTTCTTGGGTTTTTTACGCTTTGTCAAGGGAATGTCTTCTTCACTCTCACTTGCCCCACGTCTCCGTTTTCGCTCCAACTGTGGTAACAAGAACAGATTATCATCATAAGAATCATTATGAAAGTATATACTAGCTTCTGCCTATAGCTTCGCACACATTTTCCAGGATAAAAGTACCTTATTTCTTTCCCTAGGAATACCTACTATCTACCAAATTTAATTGAGATGTGTTTGGCCGTTTTGGTGTGAAATGGAAACAGACAACAGAATGAAAAAGTCTGAATATGTCTAAACAAACAGTTACTTTCATATTTGTAATATTAGTATGGATCTGTTATGTCTAGGTAAGGTTATGCACATTATATATTATGTATTATGTATATGAAAGCTAGAACATATTAGATTATACTGTTATATTAGACTGTTTTTATCTTACTAAGGGAACATCTTCTTCACTTTCATCATCAGGTGGTAGCTCTGATAGAGGATCATCTTTAAATTGAGACATGGAATAATCACAGGAAGATTGAGTGGTGTTAACTGCCACAAATCCATCTTCACTTTCTTCTTTGATTTCCTGTTTCATATAGCTCTCATCAATCTGTTGAAAAACATACATAAACAAAAAATAAGACTACGAAAATGAAATTAAGGTCTACAAGCATTTACCTGCTTTGACATGAACTGCAGCTTGAGCTAGGCTTATAAAAACATGAGTTACAGAACACCGGTGCTCACTCCATGGGTGCAATACATGAACTTGTCATAAGAATAAACTTAAGAATAAAATACACTCATAAATTTAATCAGAACAGAACCTATTTTATATTTACAATACAATATACATAATGCTTACTTGTAGACAGTCTTCTTTTGCAGAGTCTTGGGAATCTGATTCAGATTTGAATGTTTCATGTTTCTCCTTTTTGACACTGCTACTGGAGGAACTCTTTTCCTTATCTCTGCTCTTACTACTTGAGCTGAAAAGCAAAACAAATTATTAAATAAAAGGTTAAGAATTGATATAACTTTCCCAATAAGATAGTTCAGAGTGAGCTAATGCTAGCTAACCTGCTGTGTTTGTCTTTAGAACTGGATGAGTGTTTGTCTTTATCACTCCGACTTTTATCTTTATCCCGATCACTCCTATGCCTCTCCTTGTCCTTTTCTCTGTCCCTAGACTTGTGTTCTTTATCCTTCGATTTCTCCTTATCCTTGTCTCTTGATGATGATGATTTATGGTCATCACCACTCTTATGTCTGTCTTTGTCTTTATCACTTCTCTCCCTTTCTTTGTCTCTGTGTTTGTCTTTGTCACTGCGATGCTTGTCCTTGTCACTGCGATCCTTGTCCTTCTCACTGCGATGCTTGTCTTTATCACTGCGCTCCTTGTCTTTACTCGATGATTTGTGAGAGCTACTGCTGCTATGATGTTTACTACTCGAGTGCCTGTCCTTATCTTTATCCCTGAAAAAGTGTAACATGCACAGGTTACGTACAGGCTGCTTTAATAAACACCTACTTCATAATTTTCTGGAAAACTAACCTGCTACTGCTATGCTTGGAGCTTTTGTGATCGCGGTCTTTGTCGCGGTGCTTATCTTTGCTAGACGACTTGTGGCTGGATTTGTGCTTGTCAGAGCTGTAGCCGTTCTGTACTCCGTTCACGTGTTCATTTTTATTACCATTTACTTTACCCTGTTGAAATAAGTTCTGACATTTATAAAATTGGTACGATGTGTCGGTTTATAAAAACGAAAATGACTAAATTAAAAAACTTCCGTTTACTACCGAAAATTGATGCCAAGTAATATTCTATCACGGCATTCGAAACCGACGCTTTACTTCCATACAACTCAAGTCTTTTGTAGACGCCATATTGGGACTTAGAAAATTTTTGTTTCGTGGGAGCTCTGTTCACTAGTAAATACGGATTTGTGGATCTATTAGGTATAAAATGAAAGATTCTAATGAAAGGTAATGCTAAAACCATTCAATTTTCAATACTTACAGCTTCACCATCGTTATCACTAGCTGGATTTTCGACACTCATTTTGCCCACGTATTAGACGTTTGCCCAAGAGTGAAATTGTCTACATGAGCGGCGGCTGTAGGAAACTTTACAAAACTGAATCGGTCGAACGAAACGAACTACGAACAACGAGCGAATGGACTACCTATACCTACGTATTGGGCATTTGGAGAGACTTTTTTTGTACTATTATAATGTGTACTGCAGAAACTTAAGTCAAAAGACGAATGCGCTGCGCATGCGCCATTCCTAAACCATTTGTCCCTATTTTCACATTGTTGGGTCAATGCTCGCTTTTGCGCGAACTTCATTAATTGATTGAATAATTTGGTGTTGCCGTGGCAAATTAATTAAGGCGCATAGTAACCCAAAATCAAGAAAATTAGGTGTTTTCGAACCCGTTTTCCAACGAAAATATTGAATGTAGAGCTCTGAAATTTATATATTCTGTAACACACATCCTGAAGGGTCCCTTGGCGGTCCCAAATGCTTACCGTTAATTATAGTGTAGTTGTTATAGTGTTAGTTATAGTGTATGTGTAGCGGCTTCGAACCCACTTTTTATCGGCGTCTCAAATTCGATTAGTACCAAATTCAGTATAGTGATTCATATACTTCATACCTATCTCTTGGAGGTCCATTAGATTCAAAAAGTAGTCAAAATAATAAAATCAAACATAAAAACGTATTTTCGCCTACAAAATCTGTGATACAAATCTGGCTAGTTACACTTCGCCCAACCGCAGAGGATCATATTATTTGGTTGATTATGGCACTACATGGCATGCTGAACCGAAAACAAACACTCTTTGCTGCATAAAGGCGCGCGGAAAGGTCCAAGGTCATTTGCCTCACTATTCGTCTTAAGGTTTGCCTCCCATACATGTAGAGTAACAATCACAGAAATAAAATGTCCGCGCCAAAACTCTGCACAATCTACGCTACGTGCAGAGTTTTTGTTTAGTTGTACGGCGACCGCAGTCCTCGTACAACGTTCGCGATGCCAAAGTGTTCGGTCATTTCCTGCCCAAATAACAGCAACTACGTGCAAAAAAAAGGATGGTATTTCGTATTTTAGGTAAGTATCATAACAATTTTATGAATTTATGTATCCACAGTACGTATTTTCATGTTAATTTCAATAATTTTAAATATTTTCTGCAAAATAAAATGCTCACAGCTTGACCTTGGCACTTCGTAGGCGTATCTCTTTCACACGTTAAAAAAATATGTAAGAGTAAAAGAGAAACAAAGTCTCGCGTGAGCTTGTGACGAGCACACTGTGTTCCAACGACAAAACTGTGGAGTTCATTGATACTTAATATTTTTACGAATTTTAAATTAATTATTATACTTAATAATATTACCATGTTGATAAATGCTTTATTTTTTCCGAACAAAAAGTAGATGAGTCGATAGCGTTCTATAATTTTATGGTGTAAATTACAATATTTTGCATGCCTTGTTTTTAGTTTTCCTCGAAACCCCGTAAGGTGCTCTGAATGGACAGTTATATTATCAAAACAACGTTACAATAAATTAACATTGTTTCAAGGTAATTAAGTTATTCGTCAGTAGGTTAAAAGTACCTAAATAAAACTCGTAATACATACAGATTAATTTGTTTTATTTAAAATTATTTGCACCCCCGTGTTTTCCGGGATAAAAAGTAGGTACCTAGCATAAGTGTTAGTCCAGAGTATAAGCTATCTTCATATAATAAGTGTGACTAGCTGCCCCGCCCCGGCTCCTCCTGGCTAAATAATATAATTATAGCCTATGTCCATCCTGAAACCTAGATTCATTCTAAATATTGGTTAACATATTTTTTTAATCAGATGTTTAGTTTCGGAGTCCTCTTAGGTACATTATAAACTCACAAACTCACATACACATATAATGATATCACAAATACGACCTATAATATTATTTAGTACAAATAGCGTCTCCACTCGCCCTGTTCCCTGTTCGAACGCGCATGGCCGTCGGTCATCTTCGGAAATCTTCGGTGTGTCTTCGGTGCTTATTATGACATTGCGTACAAGCGACATTGAACATTATTCAACCAAGATAACGTCTTAATTGGCGTAAATGTCATTGTGAGCTATATAACAACAAATGTATAGGTATGTAGGTATGTAGAACGGCGCTCGGACATTTTTTGAGTGCTGTCAGTTAGAGATTGGAACTCTTTAGACCCGAGTTCGCCAACACATGATTAAAATTATAAACAGTTGTTTTGAAGTTTTTGACACACATTTTCATACATTAAACGTCAAAGTTAACCGATAAAGCTGCCTAATTGTCCGATTATCTTTTGGTGAACACAGACCTTAGTATTCTAACTCGATGATTTGTCCATTAAAATAAGTCAAGCGGGGCGGGGAGGGGTGGGACAGCGGGTTAAATTGTCTAAGGGTGGTGGAGATTCCTTCGTAGAAAAAAAAATAAAAAAAAAGTCAAAGGGCGGCACGCAACTTTCTGACAAAATGTCGATATAATAATTGCGCGCTTAAATATTTTTCATCGAACGGCGCGGCGGCAGAGCAAGTATTAAACGTATGTTTTAACCAGTTTATGTCCTACATTTATTTTTTAGACCCACAAAACCCTTTGAGCGTTATAAATGCTCTAAGACAAAACCCCTCCGTCATTTTTTTTTTCGTTTGGAATATGCTGTGTACAAAGATTCTAGTATACCTCTCCTAGGATCCTACGTTCCTTAGGGTAGATATAGCGTAAAAAAATGAACAAACATCTGTCATTCTTTTCGTTTTTAGGGTTTCAAACTTAGAGAATTTATAACGGGAGTTGGCAAGCGCTACTTTTAGTACTAAAATCTTCCTGCCGTTTTTCGCGGGAGGCGAGGTAATACGGTACAGCACACATACAAACGCACACGCAAGTAAAAGCTGTGACACAAACACAAAACAAGCACACAATTATACAATGACTGTTATTACACCATTAATGAGTTACACACCAAAGATCCTAGGATCCTATGTTCCGTAGGGTAGATATAGCGTAAAAAAATGAACAAATAATTAGTCATTCTTTTCGTTTTTTCTTATGACAATTGTCTATGTGAAAGAAAGAGACAACATCCTAACGTCAATTTCATCTTGAAACACAGAGTGTCACATTTTGATATATTTCGTTGTTTGTTTGGGCCCAGCTGGGCTCAGGTGGTGAACAGAAAATATACTGTTTATTAACTATGTAATTTTGTGTTCAAAAGTTTGTTTTTGTGGTGTTTATTACTAATATAAATCATGGCCTTTGCAGTTGTTGGCTGCAAAAGCCGCAGGATGGTGGCTTTGTCGGAATTAAACCAAAGAATATCTTTCCATCGGTAAGTCGATTGACGTGTTTTGGCTAATGATAGTGATAAATTCCTTTGCAATAGATTGAATTGTTTTAATAATGTAATATTGAAGCTATTTCATAAAGTTATTCAAAGCTCATTAGCCTTATAATTCTATAATTCACAAAAATTTTGGTAACAAACCATAAAATGACATCTTATGTACCATATTGATGCTACCTAGTGACGTACTGTTGTTGTCGATAGATTACTGTCGATAAGTTTAATACAAAATATACATAAGTACACCTACTTGTACTGAGACATAACATTTAAAAAATTTTTAAGTTATGGTGGCGAAACGGTTTACCGTTATCAATAAAAAAAATCCAGTGTGATTGGTACGTGTACCTATATGGACTGACTGTCTTGGAGTTGGATTCACTAGATTAAAGTGTCCTGAGAACAATTTCGTAAGATAAAAGTCTAATCCAATGATCGTAATGTTGGTAGAAGCTCACAACTAATACTTATTTTTCACTTCCAGATTTCCTAAAGATCCAATTATCTACAAAATGGGAAATAAATTTGATAAGGCATGATTGGGAGCCCACAAAGAATTTTTGTGCATATAGTTCTTGTTATAGAACCGGATATGAAACAAGAATTTTACATAACGATGCTGATATTCTATTATTGTTTAATAAAAAAATAACGTTAATATTTTACAATGGACCATCACAGACATGTTTTTTTTACTAAGTAGGCACTTCCCTGTTCCTTTCTTGGAAATGCTAACCAATTATCACCATTTAATTACTTAAATACCTGTTTAAAGTAAAAATATAATAAGGTAGAGACTACTAGTTACTGGTTTAGGAGATATCTAGGTAATTTTTTCTGGTAATTAGTAAGAAAGCTTACTTTGTCATCGTAACGCTTATCTAAGACAAGGTGTTACTCATACTCAAGTGAGATCGATGACTGACTGACTGTAAGCTTACTTAATAAAAGTACCGACTTATTTCGAATGATAGGATTTTTTGGGTATTGATTGTGGTAGGTACATTTTCGGTAGATTCTTAGTCACGTCACGGCATAATTTAAACGGTTATAATTATTTTTTAATTACCAAAATCTTGCCTGGATGGTGCTGCCGTTTCGTGTTGCCTGTTATTTTATTGTAGTTGATTATTATTTTTTTATCGGCCACCGCGAAACGATCAACCATAATTTTTTATAAAATCTTTTGGGTTTCGTTAGTGTATAAAAAGCTTATGTCTTACTCTGATCGTCTTTTTTTCCTTTTAAATCTCAGTAACTACCTACCGAAGCTTTTTATTTGAAACTTCACGGTTATTAGAAAGATGTAGGTACCCATCTATAGCAGGTAGGTAGCACCTACCTACGCTACGTTCCATTCCATTCCGTTTCCATACTTATGCACATTTCACATCCCTAGTTAAATTTCAATGACAGGAATGAAACCTTAGATGAATTATACCTAGATGGTTGGCATGCGTGGCCGTGAAAAGAGACAGAGTATACGAAGTGGTGTTGCCATGCAATTTTTTTTACCCTGACTAGGTTCGTAATTTCATGTCTGGTAGAGCCGTATGGTGCAGGCTTAGAATTTGCACTAACCGAACTCTTCTCGTGGGTGTCGTATGAGGCGACTAAGGGGCATACACTGGGGGGCGGGCAGCAGCGCCTCTTGCAGAATAGATCTACCACCAAACCGAACTGCGATTCACAACCCGCATGCCCAGCGTGAGGATTATGAGCATTACCCCTCATCATCATTATCAGCCTATACCAGTCCACTGCTAACTACGGATTCCTTATTATTATTTATTATTTAATTAAGTACCTACCTTAGTATGCGGGAATAGGTAAACGCTCAGTTTACCTATTCCCGCAGATTGAAATAAAACTACGTTTAGGTATCAATTTTATTTTCTTAAATTTATTACCACTGCTACTTATACTACTAGCTACGTGAAGAAATAATTTCAAACTCTTTAAAATATTATACTTTATTTACTATTAACTTATACAAATAATTTTGAAAAAAATATTATTGCTAGGGAATCCATTCAAACACGATAAACAGGCACAGACTTACAATAAAAATTGCACTTTGGAAATCACATTTCTGCTAAGTATTTAATATTACACAGGAATTGCCAAGATAAGAAAACCAGAACAAGAAATTTAAAAGCATTTTTACATTATAGGCCTACCTACTTCAGATAAAAGTGCGGAGAAAACCAAATAAATGACACTATTTATACCTCAAACACAGTATTACCTACGTCCTTGCTTATTTATACAAATATTATTATGTAATAATGACTTTTTTGATTCTTAAGATAGTTATATCAATATTTATTCTCCACAAATCATAGGATCACAAATCAACTGCATACCCAACTTATCAAAATGTAGGTTTATCAGTCTTATATTCAATTATATTAATATTATTAGTACTTTTATACATTAGTATTAACAAGTAATTTATAATATTAGTACTAAATACTATTTTTTGAAAATAATATAATATGCACATAATTCATAATATTGTACGTACACTTTATTAAACTGTACTTATTAATTTACACTGTGTGGTTGTATGTGTGTACTGGATTGTATTTCTCTTACAAACACAAAGTTTTCATGATTTCCTTCACGTACCTTTTCCGTAGTATTTATCTTACATGCCTGAAATAAAATGTTAAAGGAAATATGAATATTATATGAGTACATAATATAGTACCTAGTTTAAATATGGCAAGTATTAGTTACACCAAATCCCAATACCATTTAAATATTTTTGAATTTGATTTGAATGGAAGGTAGGTAGACTAAAACACAAAGTAGGTAAGAATATTGTTTAATCCAAGTCTCAAAAAAACTTTCAACCACTGTTGCACTGAGCCATTAGTTATGTATTTATTTATTTTACTTACCAGTCTTGTAACAGCACGAGGGAACAGATATGTTCGCTGTTTCTTTTTATAAAAACATTTTCATGAATGGTTTGATACAAATTCTTGTTTTTTTTTGTGTTCCCAAATTTTTGCGACCCGTGGGGCTTCTATCTATCCAAAGCAGACGTTTTCATTACTACGAGACGGTTCATTGTTTTTGGGAAATCTGTAAAAAATAAAAACATATTTTAAGTTAATGTGGATTTAAGTATTTATGAGAATATTTTGCGCCATGTTTGGGGAAATTTATTGTCGATTGCAGGCAACCCTAAATTTTCGTAATTTTAGGTTATGTTTATTAGAATTAGCACAAAACATAATTTTTGAGCCTTGTCTCAATGGAAATCTATGAATCTATAAGTTTTGAACCTTTTTTAAGTCAAACGAACTTGTACTTACAAGTGGAATGATAAATTTGGCACTTTTCGTTCACCTTCACTTTAACATCAAATAACATTGCATCACATCATCTTTGCTTCAGGTATATAGTGTTGTGAGATGCAGAAATGTCCGTAGAGTCACTTTACCACATTTAATTAGCAAAAAACATTATAAAGGTCGAATAAACAAATACTGTGTTGAAGTCCATCGATGTGCCCGGTACATTTGTTTAGCTCATAGATGAGCTAAACAATGAAAAAACTGGCACGCAGGATGAAATAGGAATAGGGCTCATTCTATCTCATTTTTTCTCAGGCTAGCAGCATATTTTGATCTCTCTCTTGTGTGAATGAGATGGGCATATACAAGAGCTCTATACCCTTCTTCCTCTGTGAATGAAACTGACCACATTTGTGTTTTAGTATCCTGATACAATATAGTTATCTCTTTCTTTCATATGGCACTATCCTAAAGGAGAGAGAAGTCAAAACAGAGTCAAATTGTAGCTTTTAAAACGATCCATCTAGAGGTATACTATAATCTTTGTTACACACTAATACGCACTTCGCCTACTAAGAAATCAATACTCACCTACACCTCCTACCAAAACGCTTGAAACTGTCGCAACTAGTATTCCATTTAAATCAAAATATACAAAATTACAAAAACAATTGACAAAAATTTCACTTACTTGTGATAGGAAATACCGTGTTCCCTTAAGTTTGATGTCTCTGATCGCCTTTTACCCCAAAATACCGCACAATTCACCGTTTTCACTAAGCACTACTTCGCGACACAAAACGACAGCTAATGGCCGCGCGGTAAAGAGTGAAGTAGTTTTGTATAACGCGTACGACCAAGAGCGCCTTATGGCCGGCAGAGTGGTACGCCGTGCAATGACATCTCCAGTTATAAATTCTCTATGTTGGTATGGTAATACGTAGTGAAAAAATTCTATGTCTATGGGTAATACTGAAAAGTGGCAGCACTGCCAGCACCACAAACAAATTATTCTTGCTTTTTATTTTGCAGTTCGAGTTCGGCAAAAAAAAAAACCAAATTGGATTGACTAGAAAGTAGAAAGATATCAATGAATATACAGTAGCACAAAGTACTTTTTATCACGGGTAAATCTAATTCGGTATATTATATTGTTTGTTCGATATGTAGGTTTTTGAATACACGAATACGTAGATTCTTATCAACCTTTTCCTTTAAAAAATGCTATAAAAATTTAACTGGTAAACAAATCAGATTTGAAGGTTAAAAAATGTCTACTTCTGGCACCGGTGAAGCATCTTCTTCGGAGATGTGCTCTGATAGAAAGGAAACCAAAGTTGGAATGAAAAGACGCGCCAGTGAATCCCAAGATAATGAGGATATTTCTGCGCATAAAAAAACTAATACAGAGGAGCACAGCAGTGTTGTAGCAGCCCATTACAATCATCTTGAGGAAAAAGGCCTCGAAGAGCGCTACAACTCGCCAATTTACTACCTGAGAAATTTCAATAACTGGGTCAAAAGCGTGCTTATTCAAGAATATACCGATAAAATCCGTGATAAAGACTATGGAAGACGTATCAGAGTCCTTGATATTTGCTGTGGAAAAGGAGGTGACATAAGCAAATGGCAAAAAGCAAGAATAGATCGTGTTATTTTTGCTGATATAGCTGAAGTGTCTGTACAGCAGTGTGAGAAACGATATGAAGAACTACACAAACGATGTGGTGGCCGCCTCTTTGCTGCAGAGTTTATTGCGGCGGACTGTACTAAAGATACTCTCAGGGATAAGTATACAGATCCTTCTATTAACTTTGACTTAGTAAGCTGCCAGTTTGGTTTTCATTACTGTTTTGAAAGCTTAACGCAAGCAAGACGCATGCTTACAAATATTTCAGAATGCCTTAAACCTGGTGGTCATTTTTTTGGTACATTACCAGATGCTAATGAGATTGTATCTCGTGCTCAAAAATCCTCTGATTGGTCTTTTGGAAACAGGATCTTTAATATAAAACTACTATTTGATCCAAAAAATGAGTATCCCATATTTGGAGGAAAATATGACTTCAATCTGGAAGGTGTAGTTAACTGTCCAGAGTTTTTAGTTTACTTTGATGTGCTGGAAAAGTTGGCTTTAAATTATGGCTTAGAGCTGGTTTATAAAGCAAGGTTTTCCGAGTTCTACAAAGACCATTCAGGTAAATACAAACAACTGCTCCAAAGGATCAAATGCTTTGAAAGCTATCCAGCCCCTCCTGGAAAGAAGCTTATGGGTGATGAAACAGAATATGAACATGCTAAACTGTTCTGGGATGGCAAACAGGATAAGACTGAACATGATCGAATTGGTACTATGAGCCAATGTGAATGGGAAGTCGCAAGTAAGTAACCTATGGAAAAAAAAACATTGAATAAAATGTTATTATTTATTAGTATTTTATTAAGTTTAGTGTACCTTACATAACAGAAATCACTTGTTCTGTTTATCTAGATTTGTAAAATCCCCTATTATAAAGGTTTACCTTATACATGAATAACTTGTGCACCTTTTATATGTACACAAATTATTACTACTCAAAGTGCTTAGAATTAACAACATCAAGTATATAATGTAATACATATGGTGGAATAAAATGAAAAAAAAAACATGCTTAGGTACATGTGTTTGTAAATTTTTACCAGCAATGTTAATAGAATAAAATTATATTCTTCCACTTGAAACTTGAATTTTTGCATAGAAATGGTGTCAGCTAAGCTAACCTATATTTGCTAACAATTTTTGTATGTTTCAGCTATTTACATGGCATTTGCCTTCAAGAAGTTTAAAGGTACTATGGATGCAAGTGGCAAGACTGTTTACACAAAACCTCAAACAAATATTAAATAAGGAAACTGTAATATACAATAAGGAATTCTATTAATGCTTACATTTTGTGCTTATTTGAAGTAAATATATTTATAAGTTCACTTTGTTACTTTTACACTCATCAATATCGCACCCCTAGAATAAAACTCTGTCAACTCAAAAAACCACATTTTTCAGAAATGACAAAAAATTGATATCTGCATTACTAGATAAGATAAAAAAAATCTAATTATTGTTCCTGAAAGGATTTTTTTTAAAGCTTGTTTTATTAATTCATTTGTTTATTGTCTGTAACCAAGCTGTAAAAATCAGTTTTTTTTAGTTACCCTATTTTTGTAGGGAGAATAAACCAATTTCTTGCTCACTATTTTGAGTTAAGTACTTTGGTTAACCTGAAAAAAAATTGAGTTACGTTACTTTTCACCTCAAAAATTAGTACATAACTATTTGACGAGTTCTTAGCATAACTCTAAACCTGGGGATTGTAGTTATGGTCTAAAAAACAATTATATTGTATATTTAAATACAAAGTCAACGTTTAAGTATTTACTTTTTAAAACTCAATACAAAAACAGTCTTGTTTTAGGCAAGTATTGTCTGTTGGTAAAAACGAGGGCTGGATGATTGCTTGTTGCAAACATGTTTTAGACTCTTGCTAGGTAATGTTTTTCTTGGTGAAAACGAGGAGTTACGTTTATTTTATACTTGTGTGTACCTAACCTACCTGTGTCCAAATAAATGTAGTTCTATTTCTTTTATATTTATTTTATACACAGACACCCATAGATTTTATTTTTATTATAAATCTATGCAGACACCAGCTTAATGAACGCCAATAAAGGATTTTCAGCGTTGGCTACCGCATGCTCGTTGGCGTTTGATGGTCTGTCCTCTATACAATGTGTGTGTATGTCGAACCTTGATCAAACGATATATGCGGATTCTCCTCCTCCTCATCAGCCTGTAATGTGCGGTTCCACGCCCCGGATGGAACGAAGCATAGAAAACTATACTCGTAGCGGAACGAAGTTCCTTTCTTTAGGAGAGAGAGACAGACAGACAGAGAAACATGCGCACGCACGCCGCACGGCTTACTATAGCTTACTATAGCAAATTAAAAGTGTCGTTACAACTTTTCTTGAGAATTTTTTCCGTCCAGCCCCCTTTCACAACGCGCGATAAGGAACTTAGTTCCAAAAGTTAGCTATCTAAAACAAAGCCGATTTAATTATTTTTTTAATGAAAAATACTTCATCTGGTTTTTTCTTCGTTTCTTTTTAAGTAAACGGTGTATATTTTATTCGAAGTAGTAAATACGGGACTGACATAGTCATACCAATGACTCAAAGTTCCATTAAAAAAAAAATCTTATGCTCTTAGAGCATTCATTTATAACTGGAGAAGTCATCGCAAGGCGTACCCCTCTGCTGGCCATAAGGCGCTCTTGGTCATACGCGTTATACAAAACTACTTCACTCGTTACCACGCGGCCATAAGCTGTCGTTTTGTGTCGCGAAGTAGTGCTAAGTGAAAACGGTGAATTGTGCGGTAGGTATTTTGGAGTAAAAGGCGATCAGAGACATCAAACTTAAGGGAACACGGTATTTCCTATCACAAGTAAGTGATATTTTTGCCAATTGTTTTTGTAATATTGTATAATTTAGATTTAAATGGAATACTAGTTGCGACAGTTTCAAGCGTCTTGGTAGGTGTAGGTGAGTATTGATTTCTTGGTAGAAGGCGAAGTGCGTGTTAGTGTGTAACTCATTAATGGTGTAACAACAGTCATTGTATAATTGTGTGCTTGTTTTGTGTTTGTGTCACAGCTTTTACTTGCGTGTGCGTTTGTATGTGTGCTGTACCGTATTACCTCGCCCCCCGCGAAAAACGGCAGAAAGATTTATTACTAAAAGTGGCGCTTGCCAACTCCCGTTATAAATTCTCTAAGATTACCAACGACAACGACATAGGAGTTTATGCTTGCAGTATAAGGTTGATCGTCGTAAGTTGGCGCGAAATTCAAATATTTTTGTAGTTTATAACTTTTTTTGCGTTCCACAAGCTATAAAACTACCGAAAAAGTATTTTGCCGCAAATCGCAAACCATGTTCTATGAACGCATGATAAAATGAACACCAATTTACTACTAATTTTTGTAGCATAGGAAAATACGAATTTTTGTGCTTAAAACCAAAGATCCTAGGAACCTAAGTACTAGAATCTTTGTTAAAAACCTACATTTTACCAAATGCTCCCAAAATACAAATTAATCAAAGTTGATTTTACCATAAATTCATAGAAACTGGCTGGTTTACAATTTGCGGCAAATTACTTATTCGCTAGTTTTATTGCTTGTAGAAAGCAAAAAAATTAAAAAAAAAATGAGTTTCGCGCCAGTCCGCGTAGGTAACTTTTATACTGCATTCGAACGTGGTATGGACAGAACAGACCTTAGATGCTTCTTCCTCTAAGGAACAGACAGTTGTCTGTTCTTAAAAGTGTTTGACCCCTTATTAGATAAAGTCGAGAACAGGATATAAGCTTCCAATCCAACCAAGGCTAACAAAGCGGTGAGCGCGGCGTATGATTACCAATAGAAAAATAAAAAAAATGCGATATTTATTTATTTATTTTGTAGTTTTTTTTTTAACAATATCTTTATTCAGAAAGAAAATAACAATCAAATAACAAATTTAAATTAAAACTAGTATTTACAATAGAAACAACTAAGCTATCTGCAAACTGTTGCAAGCAATCTACAGGTAGCTCAACTGATCCATATCAATATCATATATTTAGTAGACAGTATAATATCATAGCAGGTCTTTTTTAACCCCAAGGCGATGGTATATGTAAGTATATAAGATATATTTTTTGTTAATGTGTAAAGTTGTAAATTTCCACGCGAGTGAAGCCGCGGGGCACAGCTAGTTACAGATATATCTATATAAACAAAGAAAATTACAATCAAACATCGAGTTAGAATAATAATAGAGTCCCAATCTCTAACTGACAGCACTCAAAAAATGTCCGAGCGCCGTTCTACATACCTATACATTTGTTGTTATATAGCTCACAATGACATTTACGCGAATTAAGTCGTTATCTTGGTTGAATAATGATCAATGTCGCTTGTACGCAATGTCATAATAAGCACCGAAGACACACCGAAGATTTCCGAAGATGACCGACGGCCATGCGCGTACGAACAGGGAACAGGGCGAGTGGAGACGCTATTTGTACTAAATAATATTATAGGTCGTATTTGTGATATCATTATATGTGTATGTGAGTTTATAATGTACCTAAGAGGACTCCGAAACTAAACATCTGATTAAAAAAATATGTTAACCAATATTTAGAATGAATCTAGGTTTCAGGATGGACATAGGCTATAATTATATTATTTAGTCAGGAGGAGCCGGGGCGGGGCAGCTAGTCACACTTATAATATGAAGATAGCTTATACTCTGGACTAACACTTATGCTAGGTACCTACTTTTTATCCCGGAAAACACGGGGGTGCAAATAATTTTAAATAAAACAAATTAATCTGTATGTATTACGAGTTTTATTAGGTACTATTTTTAACCTACTGACGAATAACTTAATTACCTTGAAACAATGTTAATTTATTGTAACGTTGCCTTTTACTTTGATGACTGTCCATTCAGAGCACCTTACGAGGTTTCGAGGAAAACTAAAAACAAGGCATACAAAATATTGTAATTTACACTATAAAATTATAGAACGCTATCGACTCATCTACTTTTTGTTCGGAAAAAATAAAGCATTTATCAACACGGTAATATTAGTAAGTATAATAATTAATTTAAAATTCGTTAAAATATTAAGTATCAATGAACTCCACAGTTTTGTCGTTGGAACACAGTGTGCTCGTCACAAGCTCACGCGAGACTTTGTTTCTCTTTTACTCTTACATATTTGTTTAACGCGTGAAAGAGATACGCCTACGAAGTGCCAAGGTCAAGCTGTGAGCATTTTATTTTGCAGAAAATATTTAAAATTATTGAAATTAACATGAAAATACGTACTGTGGATACATAAATTCATAAAATTGTTATGATACTTACCTAAAATACGAAACACCATCCTTTTTTTGCACGTAGTTGCTGTTATTTGGGCAGGAAATCACCGAACACTTTGGCATCGCGAACGTTGTACGAGGACTGCGGTCGCCGTACAACTAAACAAAATCTCTGCACGTAGCGTAGGTTGTGCAGAGTTTTGGCGCGGACATTTTATTTCTGTGATTGTTACTCTATAGTATTCTAACTCGATGCAATCAAATAATAAAAACAAACTAGAACTAGATAGATACACGTCTCGGCTTCTGGACTTTGACAAATCGCACAGCATCAACTTCAACGGTTTCAGGTTGAAACCTTTGAAACTGAAACTTTCAGCACGGAACAGAAAAAACCAGTATATTTGTATATTTTAATCTACCGTAGGTACCTATTGATACACTTGATACAGTGGGTTTCAGAACCGATATAACGGCATTTTGCAGGTGCAGAATAAATAAATAAAACGGAATAAAAATAGGTATATACACAAGTAAAGATGCGAGAATTTATGAACAATATATTAAAACTAATACCTACTTAAGTAATGTAGGTACTTATTGTATTATGTATATCTGGCATCTATCCATAACAAAAGCTCCGCTTATCTTGGGCTAGACGATGCTTTGTGGAGTGTCCAGCATTATTTATTTATTTATTCGTTTAGTATTTGTACTAAGGTAGGATGGATGACTTGAAAATGAACAAAAAAAAAACTTGGTTATTGGAAATTAGTAACACTACGTGAACTGCAGTTTTTGACCATCATCATAAACACGTTTGTGAAGACGCTAGTCTTAATTCTTAAACTTGGTATTGGGAATAATAGTAAACCCCAATTCAATAATCGTTCGACCGGTTTTATTTGAAATTCAACTTAAGAACGGCTCTGCCCTTACTTAACAGTGGGTATGGAAGTGGAAAATCTGTCTTTAGTAACTCGTTGGGCTCCAGACAAAGGTGTTTTTTCATTTTGTATCAGGGGTAGGTAGTTAATACTTTTTTTTTCAGAATAAAGCCTTAACAAATGTGCAGAAGCTGCATTTCATGTAGTGTTAATAATTATATACCCAAATACCCATGTTCCTTGGGAAAAGTTGGCCAGTTTTATGAGCTCGTTGACCTCCTTGAGCCGTGACAGATATTTTTAGAGCATATATATTTTTTCGACCAAGAAGCTTATAAGTATATCCTGTTTTATTTATGCTTCTTGTACGCGACCAACAATTTGACTCAAAGGGGTGTGAAGATTTTGGTCCTAAAATCAGCCGCCATTTTGTTTTTTCTTCAAAGTCGCCGCGCACAATAAAAGTTATATATTTGGAAAGAGGACACTAAAATAAATAGAAAATGTTCTATAACATAATGTCCTAAGCGTCAGGTTTCTGAGATATTCACAGATGAAAATCACTATTGCTCTAATGAATTTATCTACATACGTTTACTGTTTTCATCAGTTTTCACGTTGCCTAGCAACGTACCAATTGATGATTTTGAGTACCTACCTACCCAAAGATCCTACGTTCCGCTAGAATCTTTGCTGCCTATACCTATTATATGTAGGTATATTGTGAAGCATATGCCGACAAGAAAAGAAAAAACAAATGTTACTGATTCAGAAAGTGTTTATTAAAATTAAAATGCGGTACTACAATTAATTTCTAGGATTTTAACAACAATAAATTAAAATATTATCTACTGCCATAAAAAAACAATTTGAAAAAGAGAGTTAGGTATTTTAAAATGTTTTTTCATGGCTTATGAGCTATGCCAAGTCAAACAAAAGTACCTACTTACCTGACGGTCGTCGAATAAGTGCCGTGAATAGTTTATAATGCTTGGATGACTGGCTATGAAGACTTCAGTCAGCAAATAAGACTGTATAGGAAGTGAAGATCTTCGCCGTGGGCCAAGGATAGTGCTGATTCCACAAAAAAACATGTTCTGGCACCAACATGGTTTGACATTTTGTCAAAAAATAATGACTAGCTTAACAATCAACAGTAACAACAAAAACTTTAATAAAACAGTACATAAGGCGAGGATTCCCGAGCGGCCGATGCTATATAGGTCGGCGAGTACCACTGAGCAAGACGATGCGCAGGCAGCCGAGCACGATTTTGTAGGTATTTAGGTGTTTTGAAAAATATTTGTATGTCATATTAAAATATTTTCTAGTGATGCACTGCGTAATAACGTTTGCAATGTTTTGGTATACATTTTGTGTCATTTTATTCATTTTTCTAATCACACTGATCATTCAAAGTTTGATTTAGAGGTAACTTTGTAATTTTTTTCTATCGGGTGAAATATCACCAATCGTGTTTTTGTCTAGTGATGCACTAGAAAATATCCTCAACTGTAATATGTATGAATTTCAAAACTATAAGCCTTATAGTTATTGAGGTACGGACAGTAAAAAATTCCGAAATCCGGGAATCCTCGCCATAACATTTTTATTTAACATACCTAAATAAAAAAAACGAGACCAATCTCTAGTTTATACCGAGAACGAAAAGCGCGTGCATATTTATTTTAGGATGTGTTGAGAACCTCATTTTGCATAGAAACCAAGGAGATAACGAACCTGAGTTTGAGGTATAAAACCTCTTTCATGCCATGGTTGGTTTTTGCACAAGAAGCCTCCTTCGATAGGTTTAAATGATTTCAGCACTAGTTTTTTTTCGATAGGCTACCTTGATGTCTGTAACTTATTATACCTACCATTAAAACGCAGTGTCTACAGATGTAAAGGGGTCTTGGAGATTTTCACCCTAACATCGGCAACCACTTTGTTTTATTATACCGCCGCGCACGATGAAAGTTACATATTTGGATAGAAGACACCAAAACAAATAAAAAATGTTCCATAGTAAAACGTCCTAAAGTGTCAGGTTTCTGAGATGCTCACAGATGAAAATAATTTTTTTTTTTTTTTACATGTGAATATCTCGGAAACCTGGCGCTTTAGGGCATTATGTTAGAGAACATTTTTAATTTGTTTTGGTGTCTTCTATCCAAATATATAACTTTCATTGTGCGCGGCAATTTTGAAAAATGAACAAATTTTAGGGCCACCCTCCATACAAAAATCTTCAAACCCCTTTTGAAGTTGTTTTGAAGTAGGTAGCAAGAGTCAAGAATCTAAACAACGGATTTTTTTAAATAAAATTAATTCACAGATTTATAAGCATAGTACTAAAAATTAATTCATCTCCCTAATTCTGTGTTATACATGAGGAGGTCCGGAACAAAAACCGATATTTCCACATTATGCCCGTTTTTTTTTTAATTTTTTTTCTGTTAGTCTTGGTACTTATTCAAACAATACATCATTCAGGTCACAGCAAATCCCGTTAAAAACGTAGTAAATAATACTCTAAAGATGGGCAGCCAGACCTAAACCCGACAAATACACGTATTATTTTAATATTTTCGTATAGTCGCAACTATTACCGATAAATCCTATACAAATTTTTGAAGATTTTTTCCTGTTCAGATCAAAAACCGATAAATGTATTTTTTCTTTTACACTGTCCTTTTTTTCAAATACAACACCCAACAGAACTATTAAACAAAAATAACTTTAAAGAGCTAAGTGCAGCAAAAAAACAAGACGTTAATAATTTAATGAAAAAGCAATTCGGTAATGAATGGAGTAGTCATGAGGAATAAGTGGTATAAAGATTTAAGAGAATAATAGATTTGAAAACGAAAATTTTCAATCAGTGCGTCCTACCCGTCATGACCTACGGAGCTGAGACGTGGACACTCACGGTAGGGCTGGTCCACCAGTTTAAAGTCGCCCAGCGAGCTATGGAGAGAGCTATGCTCGGAGTTTCTCTGAAGGATAGGATTCGCAACGAATACATCCGACAGAGAACCAAGGTTATCGACATAGCTCAAAGGATTAGCAAGCTAAAGTGGCAGTGGGCTGGCCATATCTCGAGAAGAACCGACAACCGCTGGGGTAAACGTGTTCTTGAGTGGAGACCGCGACTCGGCATACGTAGTTTAGGACGCCCTCCGACCAGGTGGTATGACGATTTGCGAAAGACTGCTGGCAGATGCTGGATGCGGCAAGCTGAAGACAGGGCGCTATGGCGCTCATTAGGGGAGGCCTATGTCCAGCAGTGGACTGATGTAGGCTGATGATGATGAAAGATTTAATAGAAAATGAAAACCATCATGAGCATGAAGATGATGCAGACTTTTTGTGTGATTGCAATGAAGAAGAAGAAAGCAATGTTTTAGTATAAGAATTTGTTAATTTTGAAGAATGAAACGACAAATATATGATTAGAAAAATAAGCATGTATTTTACTTGTCTATGATGTATCCTTAATACAACAACTTAATATCGGTAAAAGTCAGAAATTATGATTAAGTACCGGGACAAAAGCCGATAAATACAATATAGCCGTTCAAATCCCGATAATTGCAGTATAGTTGGACCAAAACCCGATAATTCCTTTTTTAAAACTTAAATTGTCGGGAAACTATCAACACTATATTTTTTTTATCTAACCTATATAAAAGCCATTCCTACAAGCCAAATTTACGGTATATTAGTTTAGTTAACAGCATAACCAATTTTTCGTAAATCATTCTTTTGTATTTTCTGAAAAAACACGAAAAGTGATTTTATCGGTTTTTGTTCCGGACCTCCTCACATGGTATTTTCAGTTGAAATTATGCAGCGGAAGGAAACAATCCAAGGTGTATTTTATTAGAGTGTAGTAAGTAGCAGTTTTATTGAAAATCTAGCTCAGTCGTGTAATAATAATTATACCTATGCGTCATGTGTTAGTTTTTTGAAATACTTTCATTCCATTAATATAAAACTGTATTTTACATAAAAAATAAAAACCCCCATACAAAATGCAATAACAACTAGTGATGCCACATGCTGTTTTTAAAGTTTATTTGAAGATGTGGCATTTTTCATCTGCATACCTACTGCATAGTAAACAAGATCCGTCAAGTGCGAGTGTAACTCGCGCCGAGGGTTTCAAACATTTGCCAATTATTTGGACAATCAATTTTCCGTTTTTTTTCGAATGGTAATATTTTGAAAAATATGAAACCTACAGCAATTTCGAAAACTGTTTTAAAATTTAATTTTTTTTTTCATTTGATACCCCACTTGAGTAGGTTACCCCCCTTTTGAAAAAAAAACCCCTCCTTTTTGACCATTTTGCAAAAACTATTTTTATTACAGACTTCTCCATATTTTTCCTGTAAAATATAGATCCATATCTACTAACTAACGCCTAATACATTGTACATGGATCGGTCTGCAATCTTCGGAGATAGGGGGGGGGGAATGGTCAATTTTTCGACTTTTTTTGAAATATTTCAAAAAGTAAGAAACTTTCAGAAATTTCAATAGGTGTTTTGAAATGGTCAAAACGATACCTTTCATTTGATACCCCATTTGCCTTCCTAGGTCTCTTGAAATTTCAACATCAAAATTTGTTTCATTTTTTAAATATTTTTTTCTTGAAATCAGTAATGGCGCACGATATGTATCATTATTTCAAATTTCAAGTTAATAGCTGCAGTAGTTCTTTACTGAGATAAAAAAAAAAAAAAAAAAAAAAAAAACGATCTTTGAAACCCTAAAATCCGGCGGGGAAGTAGGTAGTATTATGTAGATAAACGCCAATCGTACCTAGGCTATTTTAATGAACACATGTTTCACTTCAATTTACTTTTATTTTTTGTATCAGGAAAAAATGAATGGAATTCAACCGAAAATATGAAGAAGAGTCAAACCACATTAAGAAGAACATAATTTCTAAGCAAGGATATAAAACCTAGCTTTGTCCTTTAGCCAGTCCAGTTATAACTGTTACAACCAGTTACAACCAGTCTTGCAGAAATTTTTAGGATATTTATTGTGTTGATGCCCAAAACTTGAATAATGAAGATTTTTCTGTTCCGTGGTTGGCACATTCCACAACATGAATGGGAGCTCCTTCATTTCGGTGCTTCTTCATCTCTTCGTTAGTGAAACAGAAGGTTTATTCTGCGTGATTTTAAAGATGAGTAGTCGGTAATAGTAGTTCACACAAGTTTAATTATATTATTCAAAAGATATTAATTAGGTACCTACACATAGACTTGTTGAGAAACAAAGCTCATCCATCAACCATACATTGTCAAACCATAAAAACATCGGTGTCTAGAGAGTACATTATATAACGGGGAATGAATTGTATAACGGGGAAAAAATGGTGTCTAGCAACAATCATAAGAGTTTTTATTCTGACTGAACATTTTCCCCCTTCAGTTGGAATCAATCAGCAACCCCAGTTCAGCTTTTAGCATATAAAGGGTTTGCCTCGGAACTGCCTTGGTCATGAAATCGGCTAATTGTTCACAGGAACTAGTTTTCTGAACATCTTCTAGACCTTCCTGTACCTACTGTCTCACGAACAAGGAAATGTCCCATTCTGATGTGTTTTGTTTGTTTATGGGTTATGTGAAAGACGTATGGCAACTTCATTATCCACCTTCAGTGTGTATGCCTTCTAAACCAGTGAGTTGGCTAAAAACTCGTTGAAGCATACCATACTAGCCCTCCTCGTGAGCCTTCACTTGCTGCAACAATCACAGCTTCTGTAGTTACAATTTTAACCACTTAAGTAAACAATTTAGCCTTGACCTATTCTGCACTAGCGTCAGCTCGGCCAGGCGGCGGGTCAGCGGAGAATTTTTTTTCACCAACGATGATAATGATGATGAAAATTGTATTTTTTAAAAATATTGTAACTCAAAAATACATAATGTGATAACTACGTGTAGGTTAGTCACTTAAGTTCATAGTCTTAATTTTACTATTCTGATAGCTACCCGTGAAAACCTTCGATAAGCTTACTGGTCTATCTATCAATTTGTAACTCTGTGTATAAAAGCTTCTGGTTTTCCATCAAATAAATAAAAATAAATAAGTTGAAATGCCACGGATGCTTGTTGTGGCTTAGCCAAGAAACTTCTCCTACAGCAAACAAACATGCTACTCCCGTAGTGGAACGTCTGGGGGCCAATTCTGAGTATCACGTGATATTTATCGAGTGATACGCAGTATCACGGGATAAAATATCAAGTGATAAGTATCAATTCTTCGATAATATATCGTGTTCCGCAAAAAACGGCATTCTCGTGCACTCTTCGATATTTCTAGCATAGACAATTTGATTTCATTATGTCATGTCATTACATATTTGAATGTCAAAGTTCCACACTTCACGAATGTCAATGTCTGGTTATTGTTTCGTCAGTAATTCCAACTTTATCTGAATCTAGAAATTTTAGCAATACCATCAAAATTTGAAACTGTATTTATGTTCATTAATTTCACATTTTTTATTTGAACATAGCATAATCTGAATTAGTATGATGGTTATAATTTATAATAGCTGACGAACGACATCTCTGCTGTGTAGTAGGTAGGGAAAGCCGTGCGCAGCGGGCGAAAGTAATCTAGTCAGCAGGCAACACCGTTTACAATGTTTACAATAATTTTGTTCGGGCACACCAAAGGAAATGGAAAAAATAGAATTTATACCACCCCTGACCCCAGAAATTGTACTCAAAGTAAATAATAATGATGCAAAAAGCTATTTTATCTAATAAGTACCTATTCAATAAAAACTAGAGGAATTTGTATTGCATATTGCACTATTAATCTTTGACTTGAGTTGAGAAACAAGCACCACCGCGTAATTGTTTCAAACATCAAACAAAACAAGCAGAGACTAAAGACAGTGTGCGACAGAGAGATAATGAATGATGTTCTTCTTTCATTCTTCGATAGTGCCTAGGACCACTCGTTGCATATCGAGCAACTTATCGAAGAAAAGCCCTCGATAAATATCGAATCGCAGATGTTGAGAATACGCTTGTTTGATTCGAAGCAATCACTCGATATTTTGACAGTTGTTGCCATATTTATCGAGTAGATATATTGCGAGAATTGCCTTCCTGGTCGGTCGTCTCCAGCGTGATCTGCATCACTATATCCCTCTATTATTGCTCTTGTGCAATTCACATGGTATTTGATGCCGTAGAATATTGTTCCCTTTAGATATCGGACGGAATATACCTACTCTTGACTGTTGACTTGACAGTCAATCAGCTTCTGTTGGATTCTCTAACTTCCATGATACAACCCCGATAGCATACGCTATGTCAGGGCGTGTTCCTGTCATTAAGTAGGCTAGAGCACCTACACCTACAGCATCTCGATAAGGAAACTTATTCTTTTCAGGTTTCTTATAAAATTTCACAACTTTCCCTGTTACAGAAGTTTGACTTCTTTCGATAGGCGTAGAGACAGGATTAGGTACTTTCAGTGATTCCAAAACACTCTACATTTTTCGAACGAGTGCTGCGTTATGGTTATCGAACCATCTGTCAGCTAGACAATCTCTAGACCCAGGTAATAAGAAGCTGGCTTGCTTGTTATTTTTATTTGCTGTCCCAATTCCTCTTAGAGTTGATCCGCTAACTCTTTATCTGTAGTGGCTATGAGCCTATCATCCACATACCTATAATGATTTTCTAGTCCTGCACCTTCTTTGTGAAAAGACAACAGTTGGCTTTATTCTGTTCAAAGCCCTTTTCCAGCAAAATCTCCTCGAAACACTTGCTTAAGGCCATACAGGCTCCTTTGAACTCGACAGACATTTGAAATTTCATCGCTAAATCCATCTGGCTGCTTCATATAGATTTCCTCCCTCAGCTTGCCATTAAGAAAAGCTGTCGAAACATCGAATTTCGTCAAATGAAGTTTCTCTTTATCTACACTTAATAATGCTCTAATAGTAGCCATCCGGGCAACTGGACTGTAGGTTTGCTCGTAATCTACATGTTTGCGTTGTTTGAACCCTTTTACCACTAATTTTGCCTGATATTTGTCAATAGTACCATATGGGTTTCCTTTTATCCTAAAAACCCACTTGCATGGTAGTGCCTTTCTATTTGATGGTAATCCGCAAAGTTTCCAAACTTTGTTGTCGGCCAGAGATTTGATCTTGTTTGCCATGGCTTTTTTGAGAGGGATCTCGGTAGCCTGTTTGTAAGTTTCAGGAAAGTTTTCAACCCCTACATAGCAGACAAAGTCTTCCAGTTTCTTTGGACGTCCGACCGATCGTTGTTCTGTCGAAGCAATTAATGGAGACTCGATACAACCTGAGGTATCGAGTCTTCGTTAATTGCTCACCTACTTCAATTTGTTCATTAGCATCGGCAAATTCATCCTCTTCATCAGTTAGGAGCAATTTAAAAATTAAAGCACGCCACTCTTTGAGGGAATTATTTAAAGATATAAATATTTAGACAGTAATATCGCAATACATCTATGAAAATCTAATGTACTTATACGTAATGAATAAATGTATACTACGCACAAAATTATGAATAGATTTTTCAAAAAATGTGATGTTCACAAAATAACAAGAAACAAGAACAAACTGCACATCCCATCATATAGATTACGAAAGGTAGGAAAATCATTTATGGGAAATTGCGTACGCTTCTATAACAAGCTTCCATCTGAAGCTACTGAGCTCACAGTACCTATATAAAACGAAATCTTGTAAAGAAAGCCTATTACTCCAAAGATGATAACATCAATGATGTAACTGCATGGGAGATGTCGCCCAGTTCCGCACCGACAATAGTATAAGGAACATAATGTTAAGCTTAGATGTATACAAATATTGACCTGTATCTAAATCACATACCTACATTTTTAGACTAAGATATGCAAATAATAATGTATTACCTAACTAGTTTATTTAAGTCATAGTTTATATACACTTACTAGTGGTTTATTTTCCACTTCCTCTTGTAGATAAAATTTAAGTGGACAAAATCAATACCTAACACCTTTATTTCTTATTTGATAATAATAAGTATTTATAACCCCGTTTATAGTAACAAACTTGACTTGTCTAAGTGCTTATTTTGTAAGCTTAAAGAAATAAACGTTATTGAATTATGAATTATTATTGTCAGATGCACCTAAAACTTTTATTATAATGATTTCTCTTAGATTTCTCATAATAGTTAGACAGTTGAAATTCGATTAAATTTTCACAGATGTATTTCTGTTGCCGCTATAACAACAACTAAACGACGACTGACGACCGATGTGGCGCGGTGGGCGAAGGTCTGCCTGCGACGCAGAAGGTTGCGGGTTCGATTCCCGCCTCGGGACAAATGTGTGTACGATCTGCAGGCATTTGTTCAGGGTGTTTTGGTCGTTTTCTATATATAATAAAAAATATCTATCTATGTATTGTATTATATTATGTATGCGTCAGTTATCTAGTACCCATAACACAAGCTCTGCTTAGCTTGGGGCTAGATAATGCTGTGTGAATTGTCCGGCATTATTTATTTATTTATAACTAAAAAACAGAAATAAAATAATAATAAAATAAAATAAATATTTATGGGGACTCCTATACAACAAACGAGATTTTTTTGCTTGTTTTTGCTCAATATTGATAACGGCAACAGGTAGACGCGCGGGGTAGACCTTATAAATTCACCTTAAAAATAAATGATAAAATTAAAATAAAACAAATATTTATTATACAACAGTGTTTTTTTTTTTGCCGCTTTTATAAATAATAGAACGGAACCCTTCGTGTGCGAGTCCGACTTGCACTTGCCCGTATTTTAATTCTCTGTTATCTTCATAGAAAAAGCTTCAAAAATCTACATACTAAGTAATTTATTGGATACAAGGCAGATTGTTTCAAATTTGAAATAAAAACTAGGTACCTAAGTACCTATTTTAGATATCAGAAATAATTGGACGTAGTTATGCAAACAGGGACCAACCCTCAAAATGTTACTTAGGAGATAATTGAGAGTAAAAAATGAAGTTGTGTAGAAATGTCTATGTAGCTCATACGAGATTCAATTATTTTACAGTCTTGTCTGTGTGGTTTAATGAGGGCTTTTTACAGAGCCTCAATTGTTTAATTTTTTTTAATAAATAGATTTTTTTTTCATTAAATTGCAGTTCGTTTCAATGCAAAACACAGTTTTTGTAGTTTGGTTCCCTGTAACAAAGAGTTCGTCTGGCTAGCTGCATTGCATAAAAATTAAAGTAAATTCCCCCCGTGCCCAATATGGTTAAGACGGCCCTAAGGGCCCTGAGGTGTTAAGTATGAACTTGGTTTTTCTCCATAATATCCTCCTCCATAACAGAATCTTGGCTACGCGCTTGTGCATAAATGAAATAATTTTCAAAGTCAGTCCAGTTCTGAAGATTTCCTCATACATACAATTTAACTTCACCATTTATTTAGTAGGTAGGTATATAACCCTTTCAAACCTGCCTGCCCAAGTACCCACTTAGAATATTAACCTAGGTAAGTACATTATTTTTTTATTTCACATAAGCCCCAACTAGCTGCTCGAATCTTCGTACCCGGAACACGTTTTTCACCTTTATCTTTTATTTTGCAAACTTTAGTTTTTTTCTTATTTCGTTTAATTAGTAATTGTAGGTACTTTTAAAAATAAATGTATTTTTTACCATAAAAACATGTTCTGATTTTGTATGTAATTTTATACCAATCCCTTATGTAGGCTCAAAAAATTTCTATCCATATGCAAAGATTAACCACCCCTGACCTTTCAAACGTGTCCATCGCAAAACTGGTTAAATCCATCCAGTAACTTTCAAAATCAGTCCAATCCATCAGAAAATTCATTCGCTATATTTTTTATGTAGAAGTCCTTTTATACCTGTCTGAATCGATTTTATAGGTACTTGGGGCTGCCTTATTCAAAAACTAGTTTTCTTTTAATGCTGACAAAAAGTGTCATACCATTCACTTATGGATTCAAACATGGACACGGCTAGGGCACAACAATTTTAAGTCTAACTGACCTAGGTACTTAAAACATCGTTTATTATACACGTGAGTTAGAATAAATTTATTGTTTAGGTTACTTATGATTCTACTTAGACTTCCTAAGAATAAGTCCTTACGATAATCTTAGCTTTTATGCTTTATAGTGCGTTACTCGCGCTGGAAAATTTTCGACGAAAATTTAATTATGTCCCAAAAATTAATAAGGATAATCTTGTAATAGTACTAATTTTAATACACAAAGTATGAGGATTTGAGTGGAAAAGTTAAAGCTTGGAGAAAGGAATATCTACATAATCGTTTGCGCTGTCTTGTAAATGATCCGGTCTTGAGTAAGTATGGTTTGAAAAAATGGATATTCTTTTTTACAAAAGACATTGGCACCCCTGGAGTCGAGACCGACCTTAGGTCGGTGAAGTATACCGAGGCTCTCCGGGTAAAAAAAATGTCTGAGCTTCTGGTCGAAGACTCATTCCCGGTAACACCCCGTCGTCAACACTGTTGACGACTGGGAAAAAAATTCCCACTCGTTCACAGTGTTGACAACCGCTACTTTTTATTTCCTGATCGTACCTACCCATCGAAGCGAATGTTAGAAAAAAACATGTTAAAGTATGGTTTGACATGACATGACAACATACCTAAGCTCAATGATAAGTAATAATACCTAACCTACCTATCTTCTATAATATAAAAATGAATCGCAAAATGTGTTGGTAAGCGCATAACTCAACAACGCCTGGACCAATTTGGCCAAATCTTTCTTTGTTGTGTTTGTTATTGTCAGGAGAAGGTTCTTATGAAAGAAAAAATTAAACATAAATTTCCACGGGGGCGAAGCCGCGGTTCGCAGCTAGTTTTAAATAAAAGTGATATGAATATATGTAGATATTTAAAAGTCTTATGCCCGAATACTCACTCAAACGCAACGCACATCTCAATCTCAAGTCGTGATTTTTTGACAGTTTTCAATGAAAATGTGTCATAAATTCGTCACTTGAGACGCGCTTAAATCTGAGATGCGTTTGAGTATCCGGGGGTGAGACACTTTTACTTTTCGGGGGCGCGTATTGGGTACCTATAGGGGGAAGAGTAGGCACCTATGTAACATTATAGGTATATTATGTATAGTACATTACATACCTATGTAAAGTGGGTAAATAAACGGAGTGTGTTGTGAGGCACTAGGCTAGCTAGGCAGGTCAGGTACCTAAGTAGGTTGTACTTGCGCGACAGCGGCATCAGCCGGCCCGCTGGGGTAGAGGCAGTGCGGCGGCTGCGGGGCGGTGAGGGGCTCGCTCGGCCCGTTACGTGGAGAGCGCGGCGCGCGCGCAGCCGCGGTGCCACGACGCGGACGTGCTTCACTCAGTTCGTGCGCGAAAGTCGTTACCTTCGTCACTCCACACAGTTTCCCCACACGCGAACACCATTTCGTTCTCCCAAACAATCAGGTGAAACGAATCATTTAGCGAAGAATACCCGAGTTTGTTTGTTTTGTTGTTCTGTCAGTGCAAGTGTGCGGTGCACTCGTGGTGCAACCTTGTTTAGTGAGTGGTGAGAAAACGCGTGACGTCAGAGCAACCGGCAGTGATCCGATCATATGTTCATTTGGACGCGGATGCAGTGATGGAATGTGGCGTGTTGTTATGGTGACGTGATGGTGTAGTGCCTGAGACAGCCTGGTGTGTGACCACGCCACCGCCGCAGCGCGGTTCCTCCACGGGAGCCATGCGTGGAAAAAGATGAACCAGGATGCTGAGAGCTTGGTAATATCACTTTTATATTTTCATCACCCGCTGTATTGGATATTTTTGTTCTATAAATACATACCTTCAAGTTCCATGACCATTACAAACTGTGACAGGAGCGCGTGTTTTTTTACGATTACAATAATTGAAAGTCAGAACTAAGAAGCAATGGGATTACCTAAATAAACAAGTAAAAAAAACTAGTCGGTTGACCTGGCTGAGACGACCTTACTTCCCGACCACTTACGTCTCTGACTGACAAAACTTTGCTGAAACAAAACAAAACATAAATGAATAACGGTGCGGTATCAGAACTCAGGCAGGTCAAAACAGGATAAATGCGAGTTTGCGGTCTATTAATATAGCTCGCTAGACATGTCAGGTAAGGTACCTACCTACCCATTCAATAACAATAATCGATGATCAATACATCCAACGAACACACCCCACGCACATGATGAATCTCCCAAAACAGCTTCTGACGTAACTTTAGAGCACTGCTCTATCGGTTGACTAGCTTTACGAAGGCATTGATTCAGAAAATGACCGTATTTGGGTTACTTTGATTAAATTTCGTTAATTCATAACTGAGAATCAGGTTTCAAAGTAAATAGGTAACCTAAGTGCACATTATTTAATTTGTAATAGGTACCTAGTTACGTATTATTCATAACTGTGGATCAGGTTTCAAAGTAAATAGGTAACCTAAGTGCAAATTATTTAATTTTTGATGGGTATACCTAGTTACATTAAAAGTTATAATTATAACACAACGTCGTCGTAACTTAGCTATTACAAAACAAAGTGATCTAGTGTCGAAAGCGCTCGTGAGACCCAAGCCTTGCTTAACGTATATATCTACTTACGATTGTATTCCATTGTGTGAGATTCCTATGAATTCATTTATTCGTATGCATGGGCATAAGTAACTCTATGATACCTACCTGCACAGTTTTTTACGACACTGCGTGTAGGTATAATCGAAGCAAATCGCAGAACAAAGAAAAAAAAATTGTTTTTGATAGCTTGAATCCATCGTTTCATTCGTTTTTCATCCGTTTTTGAATCCGAATATGCACGTTTTGTACCATAGTCGTGCGTTCTACCCGTCATGACCTACGGAGCTGAGACGTGGACACTCACGGTAGGGCTGGTCCACCAGTTTAAAGTCGCCCAGCGAGCTATGGAGAGAGCTATGCTCGGAGTTTCTCTGAAGGATAGGATTCGCAACGAATACATCCGACAGAGAACTAAGGTTATCGACATAGCTCAAAGGATTAGCAAGCTGAAGTGGCAGTGGGCTGGCCATATCTCGAGAAGAACCGACAACCGCTGGGGTAAACGTCTTCTTGAGTGGAGACCGCGACTCGGCAAACGTAGTGTAGGACGCCCTCCGACCAGGTGGGATGACGATTTGCTAAAGACTGCTGGCAGATGCTGGATGCGGCAAGCTGAAGACAGGGCGCTATGGCGCTTATTAGGGGAGGCCTATGTCCAGCAGTGGACTGGTATAGGCTGATGATGATGATGAACGACCAAAACGATATCTACACATAACTTGCAGACTATGGTACATCATCATCAGCCTACACCAGCCCACTGCTGGACATAGGCCTCCCCTAATGAGCGGCATAGCGCCCTGTCTTCAGCTTGCCGCATCCAGCATCTGCCAGCAGTCTTTCGGAAATCATTATCCCACCTGGTCGAAGGGCGTCCTACACTACGTTTTCCGAGTCGCGGTCTCTACTCAAGAACACGTTTACCCCAGCGGTTGTCGGTTCTTCTTGAAATATGGCCAGCCCACTGCCACTTCACCTTGCTAATTCTCTGAGCTATGTCGATAACCTTGGTTATTTGTCGGATGTATTCGTTGCGAATCCTATCCTTCAGAGAAACACCGAGCATAGCTCTTTACACAGAATAGCTATCTATATAAATAAATTATATTACCTTAGCCAAACTCCGCGTAGAATGGGAAACAAACCGCCCAAGCTCATACTTAACCTAAAATTCCGGTTCTTCCATTCACTCTGTTGCCGCGCATTAGGGCGTGCAAAACCGGAAGGTTCTTAAAACCGGTTTTGAATTTCGGTTTTGAGGGCCCAAAACCGGAAACCGGTTTTAGCCCCGGTTTTGACAACATTTTTATATTTTTTTATGTAGTAGATTTTGAAGAAGGAAACGATATTTTTGGATACCCACAAAACCTACAAATAAATATATAAATAAATAATAAATAAGTAGACCACAAATTAATTGTTTAGTTATAAATGTTTTTAAACTTACGCGATCTGAACACATAATTATAAATACTATTTAACGGGTATTTATCGCGTTTATTTACCTATTTTTCCCGACGTTTCGACAGGTTTACACACTGCCGTGGTCACGGGATGACTCAATAGGGACCACAATAGGTAAATAAACGCGATAAATACCCGTTAAATAGTATTTATAATTAATTTACAACATTTATTCAGAAAGAAAATAACAATCAAATAACAAATTTAAATTAAAACTAGTATTTACAATAGAAACAATTAAGCTATCTGCAAACTGTTGCAAACAATCTACAGGTAGCTAAACTGATCCATATCAATACCAATTATTCAAGAAATCTTATTAAGATGACGACTATATTTATAATTAATTGTTTAGTTAACATGAACTTAAAATAATATAAACTTTAACTAACTGAGATCAAATCAACTACAAGTACGAATCAAGAATAATATTTTTTAAACATACAAAACATAGTTATCATCTTTAAATACTAAACACAACCACAAATTTTAAACACAAAATATAGTCGTCATCTTAATAAGATTTCTTGAATCTTGACTTAATAATTACGAACGAACCTATTAACAACATTATTAAAGGTTTCATATTTGGTAAAAAAGGAGATCAAATCAACTTTAGTCTACATACCGAAGCGACAAAAATAAAAAATATCACTTTATTTCTTAAGAATTTGACTTTTTCTAAGTGTACATTTTTGTATTTACGGAAATAAAGAAATTTTGATATCCCCTATCGTGTTGGTCTACGCTCCCATCGTATTATGATCGAGGGAATAGAAAGTGCATCTGTGTTTGCGGCACATACTTGGGCACTATATGTACTGCGCACCTGGGCCTTCGTCGAGACTGGCCGCCGCCTTGGCCAGTCCGAACGAGGTCCCTCGGTTTCGCTCTATCGCCTCTTCAATAAATCGTGTGTTGGAGCTCCGAAGGTCGATCCGTACCATCTTCGCAATTTGCTTGTTCAGGTCTGACCTATTCTTACACCTATACATATTCTTAAGTTAATAATGAGTTATCATTATCTTTTATCCAATACTAATTCATAATAAAATTTCAATAAATTTAAGCTATTTTCCATATTATTAAGGGTACATTCTATCTTTGAAACTTTAAAGAACGAAAGCTATAAGAAAAAATCCTTTAATTACTAATACTTAGATTTAACGATAAAGATCGATAAATACTAGGTAATACGTAAATATTCTTGTTGAGTGCAGCAAATTGAACAAACAGAGCAGCAAATTAGAAACCGAAACATAAAGATATTTTCCTTAACCAAAACCGATAATTCTCGATATTTAATCGAATTTTTTTATCGAAAAATAGAACGATAAACATCGGATTATCGAAATGTTTCGATAATTGCATGCCCTAGTTGGTATAGGTTGCGTACGGATATATTTGATGACTCAAAATTACATATTTTGGATTTAAATCAAAATTTAATTCATTAACGGGAAAACCGGAGTTAACTCCGGTTTTGGCTCTCAACGCCGGTTTTGAAAAATGGTAAATTTGGTCCGGTTTTCCGGTTTTCGGCAAAAACCGAAAACCGGTTTTGCACGCCCTACCGCGCATTCTTTTATACGCAATTTACGTTACTTGCCGATTTGAGATCGTTCTCAAGTAAGTGAGTTTTTGCTAATTGTCTCCCGATTTGTTTATAAACATGCTACTAGGAGTTTTGTTATACTATATTATACTATACTAGACTATACGGTATAGTACTAATACTAACTATAGTGGGGATTATGGGCATTACCCCCTAATGGTACGACGAAACAGCGCTATGACGCTCATTAGGGGAAACCTTTGTCCAACAGTGGACTAATATAGGCTGATAATGATGATGATGATAATAATACTAACATGCTTCATAAAATATCGTGCTTA
This sequence comes from Eupithecia vulgata, assembly GCA_946478455.1. Taxonomy (NCBI): domain Eukaryota; kingdom Metazoa; phylum Arthropoda; class Insecta; order Lepidoptera; family Geometridae; genus Eupithecia; species Eupithecia vulgata. Next base: position 5,595,208 of record OX297862.1, on the reverse strand, counting down.
TTACGGATGTAAGCGGGTTAACTACGAACCTTATTTGTGTTGGAAGAACACCAACGTTTCATCCCTTCTTCAGGGTGAGTGCGGTTCTAGACGCGCGCGTTCCGCATCCCTCCGAGCACGTTGGTGTTCTTCCAATACAAATAAGGTTCGTAGTTAACCCGCTTACATCCGTAATGAATTCGTCAAACTACGATAGTTTTTATAGTAATATATCTTGCATAATCTACCATTGCTGTTAGGATATTTTATGTTGACGTATTTTTTTTTATAATATATAGCTTGCAGCTTTCAAGCATCCTATGTCCGTCACCAGGATACTAGTAACTTTCCTACTAAATTTCATTAAGGTCCGTTCAGCCGTTACGCGAAAAGGTAACAGACGGACAGACAGACAGAGTTACTTTGTAATTTATAATATTAGTATGGATAAGTACCCATAAGTATGGATTAAAACCACTTTGGATCAAAATCTGGGTTCAGTTCATTCACATAATGTAGTCCATGGTGTCTATCCTAGTCAATTAAGTACTAGATTTCAGAGCATGTTTTGATGTTTTTCGTGAAACCTTTGTTACCCGCCTTATTCTTTTCACCTAGGAATTTACTTACCTACACAGTCTGTTCATTGGTTCATTGCCTCAACTGCAGTTCATTGATTCAACGTTGCTTTCAATAATTCCTAAACAGGCTCGGCATTTACGTGGATGATCATGGCATTGGTTGCCGGAGTGCGTGTAGATATAGTACGAACAATTCGACAGCGACGCATTTTTACGTAGAAAGTGAAACGCTTCGGACCTTCGGTATAACCACTTTCACGTTTCATTACGTATTATGGAACCGGAAAATGACGTTTAGAAATGCCATAGCCTTAGAGTATTTTATTATAGTATAGTAGGTATATAAATGTTAATAAATAGTTTATTTAGTTTTTTACAATATTTTATGAACAATGTTGTGTCCGCCTGTTATTAGCGCATATATTAGTGTCATAACAAGTATTGTATATCTTTAAGAATGCTTTACATATACGCTGTTGGCGTTCCTTTCTAATAAATAAATAGAGTCCAGAACACATGCACACACACAGCAATGGGGGAAAACCCAAAAAAGGCATTTTCTATGTAAGGTTAAGTAGGTATTTTATATTAGCCTTTTTTGGGTTTTCCCCTCCTCACCTCAACAGCCTATATTGGTCCATTGCTGGGGTTTCCCATTTCTTGTTAAAAAGTTTTAAGTTTTTCTTGTTAGAAATATTCGGCTGTTTCTAAAAAAAAACGAAAATTGTACGTAGGTGATGATATTCTTCTAACCGAATTTGCGTAAATGATTATAATAATAGTGCAAACGCAAGAACTTCTTCGTGTTCTTCAATACCGAAGGTCAAGCCCGCTTTGATAAAGCCTCAGCTAAGGAGTTGACCAGTTGCTTCCACGCCACTCTATATTCACTGGGATTCCCGCAATCTCTTTCACAATGTCAGACCAGGCGGCTTGGTGATCGGACTCGTGGTATTTTTCCCTCCACTTTGGTCACAACAACCAGTTTCTCCAGGTCATCTGGGTTCCTTCTAGCTATTGTGACCAAAGTAGCTGAGGACCCGTTGGTAACAGACAGATAATGAGTCTGTTTTAATTGAAATAACTGACTCCTAGGTGAAAACAATTTATTTGTTTAGTGCTGTGTGAATTGTCCAGCATTATTTATTTATGATTTTAAGAAATCAAAGATATCATTTCAAACTTTTACACATTTATTTAATAACTGTTCATAGTACTTTCACATAGTATTTCCAGAGGTCCTTTCGTTACCAAGTCTGGAGACCGAAAGCCCGACTGTACGGTCCGTACACCACGTATAGTAACTAAGCTGGATATATCAGAAAAACTAGGAGATAAATTTTAACTGATATATTTAACGATAAACTGTAGTTACTAATGAAATGATAGTGAGACGCGTGAGTCGATTGACAGGTGATCGCGAACTGAATACAATAAAAAGTATTGCTAAAATTGATGACTGGCGTAAATGCGCGGTTGGCATTAATTAGGGCAATGCACAATGTACGTGCTCGTACATATTCCCGGGCCAGAAAATGAGGATGCTGGATAAAATGAAAGGTGGATGACGTGATACAAGGTGATGCTGATGGTACAATTTAGTTTACAAAATGATGAAATAATAGTGGCTTATAATAACTAATTGTCCAGTCTTGTAGTCTTGATTGATAGTTCATGCGGTACGATTGAGCTTTTGATCGAAAAATACGGGCGAGTTAGATTTATCTGAGATCACACGCGCACTAAACGACTTTTCTAACTCAGGCTCGCTACGAACACAGCACTGATGCACTGCACTTTTACTGACGCATTTCGTAGGAAGCTCGAAGCTTGTAGCTCGTAGTTCAATCGGTGCTGCCTCTGCGAGCTGAGGCACAGGGAGCGACACCGGCGCGATCGGCGCCGCGGCGGGCGCTCCGGGCTGCGCTCGCGCCCGCCAGCGGCGCCACAAGGACTGCGACTCCGACGACGACCGCGAACAACACCAGATATATAGCGACGTAGTGATGAACGTCGTGATAACTGACTCTGTCAGTCAGAACTCCATCAGCTGCGCTTTCTTTAAGCTGTTTGAGCTGCCTGTCTATCTCCTCGAAATACTCTTGGTGATTGAAGTAATCAGATTGATTAAGGACGGTAGACAGAGGAGTTGATCCCAACTAGCACACAAGCGGTATAAGAAGCGCTATAGTAGTCGCTTAGAGGATATCGACTACGGTATTAGCTCCATAGATAAGCTCTATAGTAGCCGTATAAACGTCTATACGATCTCTATACCCCTAAAATAGGCACTTTTTATACAGCTATCAGCGCTAAAATCGCGCTATAGTAGCGGTTATAGAGTTAGAAGAGCCGTACAAACGCGCTTCAAGAGCAGTTGTGCATGCTTATTGTTGTACAATGACGCTTTAAAAGCTGTTGCGAGCGCTTAATGACATAAAGTAAGTTTTTGTAGCGCTATTATACCACACTCACCTTATTTGGTCGCAACTGTGCGCCTGAATTATCGCATATTGCGTAACTTTATGCATTTTATTATTAATTTTAATTGTGAAGAGAACAAATACGGTTTTTTGACGACACCATTACTGAAATAAAAACCTAAAGTTAAGTTTATTGAATATTCGTTTATCTTTATGTTGTGCATGATATTACTGCGAGTATCCGTTTACTGTAAATATATATATGTAATTTCGCTTCGATTTTCATGCGCCCTCAAGATATTACATTTTTAACATGAAAATAGAATTTATAATATTAGTGCAAAATTGAGTTTAATTTTTTAAAGACATTTTAAGCTTCTTAATAGTTTAATTAGAGTCATTTATTAACAAATAATGTCGTATATAACGGAAATAACGCACAATAATACTATGACAAATGTTGTTTTAACCTCCGAAACATATATTTATTCAAAGTTTTAATGGCGCCGGGTTATAGAGTTATATCTATCCGTTGTAACGGTTTAAGTTGTACAAATGTGCCAATACCTTAACTTGTAGACCTTAGAGGTTTATAGTTGTGCTATTAACGCGCTTTTAAACTCTTTTGGTGATAAATCAGCTGTTCATGGTTTCATTTAAGAGCTCAAAGCTCTAGAATGGACTATTGAATATTACTCTTCATAACTATATTAGGGATCCTTTCGTGGAACTCAAAACCGTCTGTATCTCCACTAGTTAGCGGAAATCCTCACTGGTGGCAGTGTAACTTTATGCATTTTATTATTAATTTTAATTGTGAAGAGAACAAATACGGTTTTTTGACGACACCATTACTGAAATAAAAACCTAAAGTTAAGTTTATTGAATATTCGTTTATCTTTATGTTGTGCATGATATTACTGCGAGTATCCGTTTACTGTAAATATATATATGTAATTTCGCTTCGATTTTCATGCGCCCTCAAGATATTACATTTTTAACATGAAAATAGAATTTATAATATTAGTGCAAAATTGAGTTTAATTTTTTAAAGACATTTTAAGCTTCTTAATAGTTTAATTAGAGTCATTTATTAACAAATAATGTCGTATATAACGGAAATAACGCACAATAATACTATGACAAATGTTGTTTTAACCTCCGAAACATATATTTATTCAAAGTTTTAATGGCGCCGGGTTATAGAGTTATATCTATCCGTTGTAACGGTTTAAGTTGTACAAATGTGCCAATACCTTAACTTGTAGACCTTAGAGGTTTATAGTTGTGCTATTAACGCGCTTTTAAACTCTTTTGGTGATAAATCAGCTGTTCATGGTTTCATTTAAGAGCTCAAAGCTCTAGAATGGACTATTGAATATTACTCTTCATAACTATATTAGGGATCCTTTCGTGGAACTCAAAACCGTCTGTATTTTTTCAAGAACAGTAACAGAAAACATCTAGGTTCTGTTTGATGAAATTTCCCATGGCATAGGTACGCGTAGAAAAATTATAATCCTAAGAATTCCAATAATTAAAAATATTTAATATATATAATTAATATTTAAATATTTTCAGACACCACTGCACTACTGCTACAAGATGCACTATTGTTATCGGATACTACGGAACCCTCATTGTTTTCTTGCACTTGCACTTTATTTTCAAATTTCCTAAACTTACTACATTGCTCCGGGTGATTATTTAAGATTTTAGAATACTTCTCCTTAATTTTTTGACGTATATTGCCCTGTTTTTTGATTAACTTCCAAGTTTTTTTCCCATCCAGTTTACAAGACGAGTACTATAATGTACTAAACCATAGAAATTATAATAACTCTCCTATCCAACACAAGGCGTTATTATAACGCTATAATAAATTCTTATGCGGGCTTTTATTGTACAAAAGCTGAACAATCCTCAAATATAGCGGTTTTAGCGCTAAAATAGAGTCATAATACTCTTCTATGAATATGACGCTACAAGAGTTGTAATAGACGCTATTATAAACCTTAAGAATCTATAGATATCCTCTTTACTGCTTAAAGTGTTTCAAAAGAAACTTATAGCGCTTTCCAAACACATATACCGTCAAAAGTCCTCTTATAGATCTTCTTGTGCTATAAAAGATGTTTATAACTTTGCCTTACTTCTGATGCGCGTACAATAGCGCTACAAGATGTCACTGTATCTGTTATAGAATTATGATTCACATTGTAGCGCTACTATACCACCTTCCTGTAGAATGACTCTATAATACGATACTCTAGAGCCTAAGGATAAAATCAACGCCCTTATAGAGCTGATATGCCACAAAATTGCTGTACAAAGTCAGTTTATGCAGCTTCTGTGTGCTAGTTGGGATATTATTGAAAATGCTGTTGATTGGTTTTACGATTTCATTAAATTTTCTCTCAGCTTGAAAAAAATGCGATTCGTACTCCGAGCTTGTCTGGCTAGCCGATTCGCTATCCAGCTCCCAATGGAGGGTGTCGATGGTAGACCAACGTGATTGAATAGTACGCAACAAGTGATCAAATTCCCATTTCTCCGATATTGAATCTAAGTCGATATTCGAAATAGTATGCTCGAATGCCTTAAAATTACTGCTTTGTTTCCGCAGCATCTCATCGGTCTTGCTATTGCTACCCCGAGCCTGATACGGGAATTCCTGCGAGGGAGTCCCTAGCGTTAGCGTTGCTGGCTTGATAAGAGAGGAGGGGGTCCCTTCCCTCGCTCCATGGCTTTGTATAGCTGTCCTGATGTAGGTGTATCTTTCTCCAGTGCTTTCAAATTGATTTGTAGTGAAGTATGGATAAGACTTATTACCAAATCCGCACAGCTTATTATGATTCGATTGATATTCGTTCCAGTAGCTACCTAGAGTGTCTAGCCTTCGCTGGATATAGTCTGAAGTTTTCCTATCCGAACTGTCCTTCTTAAAATTCGAATAAATTTGCTCGATCGCGGAGCTGATACGATCTTGAGCCGATAGTAATTCTTCCATGTTCGACATCTTAGTACTCGTAAGTGATGAGAGTAAAAGAAGATAAAATGGAAGGATCTTACTTGATATCTTCTGGACTGGATGAACGGTGACGCGGTGCTGCTACTCCTACGTCCGTCCTGTGGTGTCTGTTGACGCCTTGCTGCTTCTGTGTCCTTCCTGCGGTGTCTGTTGACGCCTGCAGTTGTTGCGGAGTTGGTCGCAAGCCGGCCTGGCTTACGTCCTTGGTATCGGATGATACCCGCTGATGTGGTCCAGTGAGCTGTTTGCTCACACTGATATCTCCACTAGTTAGCGGAAATCCTCACTGGTGGCAGTGATTCACAGTACTGTCGCACTCGCGAGGGTGATATACCAGTTTTTAAAATTTAAAAAAAATGATGTACGGTCCGTACACCACGTATAGTAACTAAGCTGGATATATCAGAAAAACTAGGAGATAAATTTTAACTGATATATTTAACGATAAACTGTAGTTACTAATGAAATGATAGTGAGACGCGTGAGTCGATTGACAGGTGATCGCGAACTGAATACAATAAAAAGTATTGCTAAAATTGATGACTGGCGTAAATGCGCGGTTGGCATTAATTAGGGCAATGCACAATGTACGTGCTCGTACACCGACCTCTCACGTTTTTCCTTTCAAAACTAACATCACCACACTAGCTAGGAAATGACGTAAACTCACACCAACGACAAAAATAAAAAGAACCGGAAACACGAGAAGTCGTTCATCATCATCATCATCAGCCTATACCAGTCCACTGCTGGACATAGGCCTCCCCTAATGAGCGCCATAGCGCCCTGTCTTCAGCTTGCCGCATCCAGCATCTGCCAGTAGTCTTTCGCAAATCGTCATCCCACCTGGTCGGAGGGCGTCCTACACTACGTTTTCCGAGTCGCGGTCTCCACTCAAGAACACGTTTACCTCAGCGGTTGTCAGTTCTTCTTGAAATATGGCCAGCCCACTGCCACTTCAGCTTGCTAATCCTATGAGCTATGTCGTGTCGATAACCTTGGTTCTCTGTCGGATGTATTCGTTGCGAATCCTATCCTTCAGAGTAACTCCGAGCATAGCTCTCTCCATAGCTCGCTGGGCGATTTTAAACTGGTGGACCAGCCCTACCGTGAGTGACCACGTCTCAGCTCCGTAGGTCATGACGGGTAGGACGCACTGATTGAAAACTTTCGTTTTCAAGCATTGCGGTATGGATGACGAGAAGACTTGACGTAGTTTGCCAAACGCAGCCCAACCTAGCTGGATCCTCCTCTTGGCCTCCTTCTCGAAATTGTTTTTACCCAACTGCAGAATCTGCCCAAGGAAGTCGTTCATTGTCTACATAACATAATTATAAAGAATTAAATAAGAAGTTTGAAAATAACTTCGACTATTATTATTTTACTACATAAATTGAGACCTAAATTACAATTATATTTAAACAAACAACGAAATCATTACAATTTATAAGTAATTAAACCTAGCAGAACATTTTATTGATTAGGAACGCAGCGCGTTGAAATCTCTATTATGCAATGTTTTTTATGCGTAGCAGCTTCGTAGCAGCCGTAGCAAACCTCTACGAAGTGTAAAATTAGCTTGGAAAAGAATTAAATACATAATAGATTATTTTGTTTCGCGGACAAACAATTGTTTATTTTTATGATGTTTACTGCAACCCTTTGACCTGAGTAAGCTACAGACACGACAAAGAAAGACCGTATAGTCACAGATTTTATAATACTATAGATATATGTAGTTATCTCGATCACAATGCCTATTGAAATGATCCAAGCATGGAGCGCATGTGACGCGGAGCGTGACGTCACCATTGTGACGTTTATCGGGAAAGCCGAGGAAATCTTGCGCTTGCGTAGTTTCTTGTTTTGCCCTCGTATGACAGCTCGGCTCGCATCGGCTCGGCTGGCAGGCTGACTCAGTCAGACGTCGCGCGGCCAGCGCTCGGAACACTGCGGAAGGGCATAACTTCTAATCGCGTCTCTGTAAATGGATAAAATAGCCGCCAGAATTAAATAAATATGTGTTGATAAGTGAAATAATACATTGCGACATCACAGTGTGAGAAGACTGTTTCCGAATGTGAACTTAAGTTTGTGACTATGTGTTATGTGCTGTTGTGTGAATCGGTGCCGGTGTTTTAACGTGAGCGCAATTTGCATGGTAATTAGGCGGTTATTGTAATTAGGTTTATCCTCAAGAAGACGGAATGTTGTCAATGCCAAGTTTATCAATCCTTGCTTGATAAAAAATCAATAATTTATTGATATCAGCTAGTCCTGAAACACAATGTATTACTGATTATTCATTTCCTTTCTTCATTTGATCATACTGACTTCACTAGTGTACTAACTGTTTTGTTTGATTATTCCTACAGAATGTTGACACAGTCAAACATTACACAATCTATCGGTAGGTATGTCGATTCTTGCACGGGTTGATGATGATGATTCTATGTTATTGGCAATATGGTCTGATTAGACATAATTCTGCCACTATGGAAAATAGTTGTCAATTAAGAGTTACCAAATTGTTTGATATTGAACCCAATGAGTATACAATAACTACCAATTGAGCCTACTTCGTTATCTATCAGGGTGCACCACATGCAGGTTAGGTTGACTTGGGAGACAAGATGTTGGAGTCCCCCCTTGTACGGGTTGCTGAGCTGTCTTGATGTAGGTACCTACCGTGAGCAGTCAATATTATAAAAAAAATAACAGTTAAGTAAATAAAATAAATTACTTATTATTTTTATTTAATTGTTGTTTTTTTATAATATTGATAAAATAATAACAATTAAATAGAATTAATAAGTTACTATTTTTATTTAATTGTTATTATTTTATAATATTGACAGCTCACGGTACATCAAGAAACGTCTGCCGGCCGCTTCGCACGCGTTGGTCAAGGTTATTTCTATCCCATCGGAACTTATGGGTTAAAAGTAGTCTTTGTAGGTATTCATATTTTATGTTAGTAATAATTTTTTCTTGTGAAAGTGAACTTTAATGACATCAATAGCGACAAGTGGTGAGAATCGTGAATCAGTCGATCCCACGCCACCGACCAATACCCAGTGGACAAATTAACTGCAGGTGAAAAAAAAGAATACCCTTTACAAATTATTGGAATCTGCATTCTATTGGAATTACTGGAACGTCAATGTTCATACCGTCTTTCTCTTTTCGTAAATAAACAAATTTTTATGTCAGTCATACGATCCGCTTTTGTAATGTTAAACATCCACAAGACAACAACTGTTTGTATGACTACATCCGTAACAGTTACAAACATTAGGATTCTATCGATTTGTAAACTCATGGAGAGATTTCGTTGTCTGCAGTCTTTTTATAAGAAGTTTGGGAACATTGATAGCTTAGTAAAATGTAGGAAGATAAACAAACACAGTAAGGGGACATATTAGAACCAATAGGTCAAGCACGGGGCTGTTGTCTAGGGTAGAATAGAGAAAAATTCGACACTTTGGCATCGAATGCGTAAATTGGATCATACAAATTCCTTCAACTTCAATAATGTACGTAATGTATGACGAGGCGATGTCATTATTGTCTATTCTACCGTGCTTGAAGCAGGTAGATATGAGATTTTTTGTGTCTTCCGAGGTTCCGAGCAGCGCATCGCTTGCCACCTGTCGTCTTTTAAAACCGGCGGCGTCGTCAGCTTGAATAAATTTTATAAAATGCCATCTGCTATATGGATAGGTTTTTTAAATTGCTTATTACGAGAATGTTATTTTAAAAGTTTTTGGTATTTAGGTGTACCTACAGAAGTTGGGCTGAAAATGTTGTGATAATTACCTGTTCGTAATAGTGCTGATGCCTCTTATTTAAGTAATCAAATCAAATACCTAAAATATTTATAATTTGTTTTGAATTATTAATTTTAGGTATTTGATACTCGCGTATGCGTACCTACACGCCGCGTCACGAACCTAGTTAGTGTCCACTGAAAGACCTCATAAACTCAGCTCTGCCTCAAATAAACTCCGGATGTTGATATCTTCCAAACTACTAAACATTTAACTTGAGTTCTATCCGTCGTATATTTCGAAAACACGATTCCATAAAATTTTCTTTAGAAACATCGCAAAGTTAGGTACCTCTAAGTTTTTACTAAAACCTTAATTTCTCATTATATACCTACAGAAATTGAGATCTTGAGAATAAGCATGGTAATTAAATGTAGTACCTATAAAAACATTCTATTTGTTGTGTTTTTTACAAATAATATTTTTGGCCTTTCGTTGCTCTGCGTTATTCCGCTCTTACAAACGTGAAATCCTATGCCTAAGTATACTTTTCACAAAATGGCGTCGTAGTCGCCCTTAAGTAATTCGCATTCCAATGTCTTACGACATATTTTTATCTTTAGTCAGTATTTTACAACTTACCAGTTATGGAAGTTACGACATTAGTACACCACACCCATGTTCCATAATATTTCTGTCTGTCTGTCCATACGTGTGGAACCGTGTAGATAGGTGTGCTTGTGTCTCGAATGTTGGCATAGCTCTCTGGCCGGCCGCTCCCTTCCTCAATTATCCAATTTCCTTGTCAGTTATCGACCTAGTATGCAGCCAATGATCATGTAATCGTCTCTAACATCGTTTAACTACGTCTTGAGATTCGGTTTAAATTCTACCTAACTGTACAAATTGATAGGTAAGTCTGATTGATTGATAAGTACACAAAGTCAGAAAGACTTTGTGTAGGCATACCTAAGCATTTCAATTATCTTAAAAATCCCAAAAGGAATCAACAAAACAGACAAAAACAATGAAATTCCTACATAAAATACCTTTATTTAGTCACGTGAATGAATGTTGTGTCCTCAATGAATTTAATTGCACGTGTTTATGTTCGTCACCCGCCGAGGCAGCAGCGCAGCGGATGTGATAAATTAAAATTACCTTTAGATTTATGTGATACATACATAATATGTAAAAAAACGTTTTAATTTTTTTATCGACTATTTCTACCTTTTTTTTTCTATTATGTTACCTATTTCCATTATTTACATTTTATATTACTTATATATTTCATTACCGTATAACAACCGTTTTTATTTTCTATAAATTAGGCACTCCACGAGTTTTCTCTAACTCTTACAGTTTTTGATTTGGCCATCCACTCCCATATCTTAGGGCCATCCATCCTATGTATAGTAGTTTTTTATCGTCATTGCTTTGTGTAGTTCTTGATGGATGCTTGTCCAAAAAAATACTCGTAAGAGACAAACAGCATCAGTTTTAGTTGAGCTACCTGTGGATTGTTTGCAACAGTCTGCAGTTAGCTCAATTGTACATAAAAAGTTTAAATTTAATGATATAATTTGATTGTTATTTTATTTAGTAATAAAGGCGTTATTAAAGTAAAAAAAAACAGCATCAGTAGTTATTGAATCTGACTGAGAGTGAAGAGAACTAGAAATGAGATGGAACCTTTGTTACTGATTGCATATCACATATCACGTTGTCTCTGGTGTGTGACCTTATTAACGGACCTAGACCTTGGACGTGCATCTCATCTAATCTTGTTACGGAACACGTGGGCTGCTCAAAATAGACTGCAAAATATTGATATCAGTAGTAGATTATGCACCGAGGTTTCAAAACAGTGTCTTACGTCACTGGCTTTATCAAATCCCGAGCACAACTCAGGACTCTAGAATAACTCATGTTATAATAATAATAACAGTACTCGTATCATGGAATAAGTATTGATCTTTCGGTGAATGTAGGTAGCTGAATATATCTATTCTGCAATATCAACCTGAGAAGGGTTTGTTAACTTGGCATTGAAAACTTCATTGAAATTTTAAATGTTTTTAGGGTTTCAAAGATCGGTTTTGAAACCCTTATGGTCTCGCTCTGTCCGTCCCCGCTCTTTCTTGAATATCTCAGTAACTACTGCAGCTATTAACTTGAAATTTGAAATAATGATACATTTCGTGCGCCATTACTGATTTTAAGAAAAAAATATATAAATAAATGAAAAATGAAAATGAATATTTTCAGTACAAATTTTGATGTTGAAATTTCAAAAGAGACCTAGGAAAGCAAATGGGGTATCAAATGAAAGGTATTGTTTTGTACATTTCAAAACACTTTTTGAAATTTCTGTAAATTTCATACTTTTTGAAATATTTCAAAAAAAGTCGAAAAATTGACCATACCCCCCCCCCTATCTCCGAAGATTGCACACCGATCCACGTACAATGTATTAGGCGTTTGTAGATATCGATCTATATTTTACAGGAAAAATATAGAGAAGTCTGTAATAATAATAGTTTTTGAAAAATGGTCAAAAAGGGGGAGAATTTTTTTTCAAAAGGGGGGGTACCTACCTATGTGGGGTATCAAATGAAAGGTATCGTTTTGACCATATCAAAACACTTTTTGAAATTTCTGTAAGTTTCATACTTTTTGAAATATTTCAAAAAAAGACGAAAAATTGACCATTCCCCCCCCCCTAGCTCCGAAGATTGCAGACCGATCCATGTACAATGTATTAGGCGTTTGTAGACATCAATCTATATTTTACAGGAAAAATATAGAGAAGTCTGTAATAATAATAGTTTTTGAAAAATGGTCAAAAAGGGGGGGAAATTTTTTTCAAAAGGTGGGGTACCTGCCTATGTGGGGTATCAAATGAAAGGTATCGTTTTGACTATTTCAAAACACTTTTTGAAATTTCTGTAAGTTTCATACTTTTTGAAATATTTCAAAAATAGTTGAAAAATTGACCTTTCCCCCCCCCCTATCTCCGAAGATTGCAGACCGATCCACGTACAATGTATTAGGCGTTTGTAGATATTGATCTATATTTTACAGGAAAAATATAGAGAAGTCTGTAATAATAATAGTTTTTGAAAAATGGTCAAAAAGGGGGGGAATTTTTTTTCAAAAGGAGGGGTACCTGCCTATGTGGGGTATCAAATGAAAGGTATCGTTTTGACCATTTCAAAACACTTTTGGAAATTTCTGTAAGTTTCATACTTTTTGAAATATTTCAAAAATAGTCGAAAAATTTACCTTTCCCCCCCCCCTATCTCCGAAGATTGCAGACCGATCCACGTACAATGTATTAGGCGTTTGTAGATATCAATCTATATTTTACAGGAAAAATATAGAGAAGTCTGTAATAATAATAGTTTTTGAAAAATGGTCAAAAAGGGGGGGAATTTTTTTTCAAAAGGGAGGGTACCTTCCTATGTGGGGTATCAAATGAAAGGTATCGTTTTGACCATTTCAAAACACTTTTCGAAATTTCTGTGAGTTTCATACTTTTTGAAATATTTCAAAAAAAGACGAAAAATTGACCATTCCCCCCCCCCTAGCTCCGAAGATTGCAGACCGATCCACGTACAATGTATTAGGCGTTTGTAGATATCAATCTATATTTTACAGAAAAAATATAGAGAAGTCTGTAATAATAATAGTTTTTGAAAAATGGTCAAAAAGGGAGGGAATTTTTTTTCAAAAGGGAGGGTACCTTCCTATGTGGGGTATCAAATGAAAGGTATCGTTTTGACCATTACAAAACACTTTTTGAAATATTTCAAAAAAAGACGGAAAATTGACCATTCCCCCCCCCCCCCCTAGCTCCGATGATTGATGACCGATCCATGTACAATGTATTAGGCGTTTGTAGATATTAATCTATATTTTACAGGAAAAATATAGAGAAGTCTGTAATAATAATAGTTTTTGAAAAATGGTCAAAAAAGGGGATTTTTTTTCAAAAAGGGGTACCTACCCATGTGGGGTATCAAATGAAAGGTATCGTTTTGACCATTTCAAAACACTTTTTAAAATTTCTGTAAGTTTCATACTTTTTAAAATATTTCAGAAAATTGTTTGTCCAAATAATTGGCAAATGTTTGAAACCCTCGGCGCGCGAGTTACACTCGCACTTGGCGAATCTTGTTTATAGAAACATTCATCTGCTAATATCGATGAGAAAACGTTAATCTAATAAGTAAAGACTTTTTGTTTTCAATCTCAAATCATATTTATCATCAGCTGTCCACTGCTGGACATAGGCCTCCCCTAATGAGCGCCAAATCATAACCTGGTGTATAAAAAAAAATATCATAAAAGGGATCAAATTGTGGTAAACCGTGTTGGTGAAGAACAACCACGATGATCATCGATGAGGATACTACAGTGAGAGAGTTCGGTGGAGGTTGAGGTAGAATGTTGGTGCGAGGGTGCGCGGGCGGCGACCTGCGGCATTCGCTGGCGGAACGCACCAAGGCGCTGGCGGCTCGGTGCCACGCGCTGGCCGGCTCTCGGTCCCCGGCGCGCCCGGACCGCAGCGCCGAGCGCCGCCGTCCCAGGCACCGCAAGTCGCAGACGCGATGGTATGTCAAGGTGAGTTGTGCTCCTGCCCTTGATGTGTCCCTGGTCTCGATATAGTCCTTGGTAAAAGAATGTCGGCATTAGAAATCGGTGACAAGAATTTAACACTAAAGTCTGATTAACGGAGACGAGGGGCGTCGCGCGTCGTGTGTGGCGTGGCGTCTCTCCTTTCTCGCTAGCACTCTACAAGTACCACTCTACAGCAATATGGTTGCAACGCAAGGCGTGACGTTTAGTATAGGCGGTTTGTTTACAAACATGATACGTCCAGTTTTTCTAGTGCTTATTTATATATTTTTATAATGCCTGACAATCCACATAGCATCAATCATCTAGTCCCAAGCTAAGCAGAGCTTGTGTTGTGGGTGCTAGATGACTGATATATACATACATATATAATGCAATGCATTATAAGTATTGATAGATATTTTCTATTATACATAAATATCCGGAACAAATTTTTGCAGTTCGTACAGACATTCACGGCACAAACACGGCTAAAATCTAACCCGCAACCTGCGTCGCAGGCGTCTTTCGCCCGCCGCGCCACAGAGGTTGTTGTGTAAACGAGGTACCTACGCACCTACAAGCAATGAAGTGCACTGGTGAACGAAGCGTGGATAATCGACATTTGGACATAAAAGACTTAGGTTTTTAATAAGCCCCATAAACACGTATGACGTTAAGAGACCTACGTACGAACGTACGTATACCTAGTAATATAATTATCAGTGCTAACGTGCTTGTTTTTAATCTATGTTCATTATGGTTCCCATGGTTGTTTGTTATCAGAAGGGCATCTGGCAAATTGATCAAACAAATTATCAACTGTTGTGTACAATAATGAAGATTCCTGCATGGTAAAAAATTTAAAATTAAATTGTATATAATTCCTTGCTTTAGTGTAACACGTAACTTGACAGTGTACTAAGCCGAAACCCGATCCTAAAACCTGAATGAACATTCGTGAATATATTTTTTTAATAAAGAAAAAAAAAAGAAAAATACTAAAATTATTCATAATTCTTTATTATATAGATATGAAAGAAAATAACAATCAAATAACAAATTTAAATTAAAACTAGTATTTACAATAGAAACAATCAAGCTATCTGCAAACTGTGGCAAACAATCTACAGGTAGCTCAACTGATCCATATCAATACCAGTTGGAAGCGTGCCTAAGACACTGGCTGCATTGCCCCGCTGTATAGCAATGCTGATGCGCTGTGCCAGATACTCACCAGCTCTCGGGTCACGCGTCGCTTCGACCAGACGCTCAGATAATTTTTTGAAAACCCGGAGAGCCTCGGTACCCCACGAACCTAGGGTCTCGACTCCAAAATATAGATATTATTATTATTCAACGACAATTACAATCAACTATGAATTTTCAAGAAAACCGGTGTTTCATTAAAATCTTACAAAAATATTTAAATTTATAAACAATGTTTATATTATATATAATATAATTTAAGAATATACAGTAACTCCGGCGATTTATTCATCAACAACTACGGAATATAAGTTCATGAATATGAAAAAAAAAGGAAAATCTCGAAAATCTTTTTTCGAAAAGATTTAAAATATGTTCGTAGAACAAAAGTTGATCCCCTCGCGGTCCAGAATCACCCTCTTTCGACTTAGTACCTACAGACGTGACGCCCTGTAAATATAATATATTATTCAAATATCTTTAACTTACGAGTAGGTATACCTAAGTCATATCTCTAAGCCTGAGTAGATATATCAATATCAACAGCGGATGTCGAACAATAGGTACATTCGGTTTGAGCGGATATAGCCCCTTGATACGATTCATCTCGGCTCCTATGAATCAATGTAAATGTTTTATGACACGCTATTTACATGACAAATGACAAAGTCAAAGTTCATTCGTTGACGTCATTTACGGTGTTCGTAGGTACCTTTATACTATATGACACCATTCAAACCTAAGTGATAAAATTAGCTTATTTCAATAAATAAATATAACAACCAACCAAATAAAACTAAAATATTAATAATGAATTCTGGACAATCCACATAGCCTTATCTAGCCCCAAGCTAAGCAGAGCTTGTGTTGTGGGTACTGCGATAAATGATTATACTTATTAGAATATACATTACATATTTTTACTCTACCTAGATATAAAATACTCAGAACATATTTAAGTATACTCAAAGGCTCAAATGCTTATATGTAACTTAATTGTTTAATAGTTCAGCTAGGTCATCATCATCACATTGATGATGATGACTTAGATGGGCAGGTAGACATGCGTAGGACAATATAGGAACTGTTAACCGTGGTAGTGTATGTATATAACCATAGTTCACCGTTACTCTACTAAAAATGTTTCAGTGGAACAAACAATATGAGTCATTGCGATCTTTTACGTGGTTAGTGAGTTTGGTCATGTATTGTGTGTTTTGTACATTAACAATAAGTAGGTGCAGGTTTTAATTGATCTAACAACGCGTTGAATTAAAAAAAAAAAATGATTCAGTCTGTTCACCGAATATACGTAGAACGGGTCACTTTTTCAGACTAGATCATTTTACAAATCAGAGTTGAACGTTGTTTTCTCTGTTTTCTGGTCATTATTCGACAGCGATCTTGTTTTGATCAGCGAAGTGTCACAGTGTTACAGTTAGATGCCTAGGTGGAAAGTATTCGCAATGTTCTCGAGTGTTACAACAACGGTGCCAGTGGATTGTGTTATCGTGTTTTCCCCTGATGGCTACGTTAGCAATGCAGGTCAAGGCTTGTTGGCAAGTTATGTGAGCGTTGGTATCGGTGCATGCCGTGGAGCATACGCAAGTCTCAGCCGAAGAATGCCATCTAGCTATGAGCCAGCCAGCCTGCGATGCATGTATACGCTCACTGCGCAACCTCCCTGCATACAAACTAAGGTATTTTAGCGATAGGAAAGTCCATTTACCGCTCGGTCTTTTTAGATAGACGTTTACCTAACTGAATTGTTGAGACTCGCAGTTCGCAGCCATTTCGCAAGAAGCTGTTTAATAATGTGGGTGCTACCTACTTCCTTTTACCTATTACTAAAAAAGAAATAAGTAAAGGTACGTTATATTTCAAAACGGATCCAGTTGCAAATAGAGTTGAGACGTTCTCTTAGCTTTATTATTATTTTACCTGTCCCCTTACTGAAGGACACTTTGAGGGTTTAACTGGGTCAAGGACGTATTCCACTGGGTCAATTGGATTTATATCATTTAACGGGGGAGACTGTTTATTGAAATTAAAAAAATATAAGGTATATGAAAATACTGGATATGCATCGTCTTCGTATTTTCATGAAGGACCAATCTCTTAGGCCCGTATCATGATCAGTCATAGATCAGTGCTTGAGTGCCGTTTATGAGTGATATCATAAAAAAGCGTTACTTACTCAAGACCTTATCATAGATCGATAACTGAGCAAGCATTCATGATATAGACCTTAGAGAGCCAGTTATACTCAGCATGAGGGTATACCTCAATCTCAACAGCCTATATTGGTCCACTGCTGGATGCAGGCCTCCCCCCCCCTAAACGCCTTATTGGTTTTTATCTCTTGGGGGGTAATAATCCCCACGCTGAGCATGCGGGTTGGGGATCGCAGTTCGATGGTAGATATGTTCTGCAAGAGGCGCTGCTGCCCGCCCCCCTCGTGTATGTTCCTTAGTCACTTCTTGCGACACCCATGCACGGGAAGAGTTGGGGTGGTGCTAATTCTAAGGCGTGGTGCCTTAGAACGGCTATGATGAGGGTATAATTCCTTAGTAATTATGGTACATAGCTTTGATTTGAAATCAAAGGTTCGAAAAGGGTTCACAAACATACCGTAAGAACACGGTAACGAAACAAACAAGAGAGTTATTTGCAATATGCGAGTGAATCATCGCCTGCGAATATGGTTCATTGTTTCGAGGCGATCATTGGTTCTTGGCGTAAATTGCTCATACTCAGTTCCACGAAGTCACAAAATAAAACTTCGTATTTGTTTATACAATTCAAGCCATAGAATACGGAAAACATACCGCTACCAGATCCGTCTTATGCTGTACTACGTTACGTTATTCTTTGTCTTTCATTGCCATCCAGAGAAAGAAAATAGCCTCGTGTATGTCCAGAGTTGACAATATGTGTCTAAACTCAAGTACTTTATGGAGTATGGCAGACCTTTTATAATGTTATATGGTATAGAGTAGTACAGATATGTAGGTACTATTTAACGGTGGGTGGCTATTGCCTAGTAGAATATCTATACTACTCTATACCAATATAACATTATAAATGTGAAAGAGTGTTTGTTTGACCTTCTATCACGCTCTAACTAAGGCAACCAATCGACTTCATTTTTGCCATGAAGTTAGTTGAAAGGATGGAAAGTAACATAGATATACTTTTTATCTCATAAATCAGTTCCCATGGGATATAAATAACCTTAAACAACGCGTGCGAAGCCGCGGGCGGCAGCTAGTTATTATTATGTTTTGAACTTGGATACAATATGTGCGAGTACCTCCTTTATTTCTGTATTTTTAGTTTTTTGATATTTGCATTTTTAAATATTTGTACAATATTATGAATCTCGTTATGACATATAATATAACCCATCAGGGGAGGCCTATGTCCAGCAGTGCACTGATATAGGCTGATGATGATGATGATGAATCTCGTGTCTAAATGTATGTTTGATAATGATAACACGTTCTCCAGCTTCATCAGACATCAATTAAATTGTGTAAACATCAATTAGATTGTAAATTATAAAACGCTTACCTTTGTCATCATAATTTAACATATTATGTGTACGATCTACAGACATTTGTTCATGGTGTTCTGGGTGTTTTCTTTATAAAAAAAAAATATCTATCTATGTATTGTATTATATTATGTATATCAGTAATCTAGTACCCATAACACATGCACTGCTAGTTTGGGGCTAGATAATGCTGTGTGAATTGTCCAGCATTATTTATTTATTATTATTTATCATAATATGTAAAAACAAACATAGTAGACTCGTTTGTTTTGCTCTAGGTACATAGTCTTAAATATAGAGTTGGCCTGAATATCGCATTTCATCGATTGTAAGTGACTTTGCTAAGTTAATTACCATACAGTAGCGATTTGTAAAGAATACAGGTCATCGGGCACCTGGGGTCGTTGTCACTCCACGCTTCAGTGCTTATGTCTAGAACTTAAGGTAGATTGTATTGATTGCGGTGCCGACGAACTCTTGCTTAAAATATAATCTTCACTTGCTTAGAATAATAATAATAAGCGTGTATCTAAAGGTGAGGTAGCCTTCACCTTTAGATTAACTTTCATAAAGGATCTTTGTGCTTCTGGCTTACTCCTCACGCATGTCTCCCAAAGGACCGGGTCACCGGTCACTATATGGCCCGATATCATGGAAATTAGAAACAGTTATAATAATATATCTATCGCAAAGCAGAGCTTGTGCTATTTATGGGTAGAGATCGATAGATGACAAAAAAAGACGAAAGACTGCTGGCAGATGCTGGATGCGGCAAGCTGAAGACAGGGCGCTATGGCGCTC
This sequence comes from Eupithecia vulgata, assembly GCA_946478455.1. Classification (NCBI taxonomy): domain Eukaryota; kingdom Metazoa; phylum Arthropoda; class Insecta; order Lepidoptera; family Geometridae; genus Eupithecia; species Eupithecia vulgata. Next base: position 5,575,238 of record OX297862.1, on the reverse strand, counting down.
ATTAGGGGAGGCCTATGTCCAGCAGTGGACAAATATAGGCTGATGATGATGATGATGATGATCGATAGATGATCGATATTATTTCGGGTTTTAAAAAAAATTATCTGACCGTCTGGTCGAAGCAACGCGTAACCTGAGAGCTGGTCAGTATCTGGCACATCGCATCAGCATTGTCATACAACGGGGCAATGCAGCCAGTGTCTTGGGCACGCTTCCGACTGGTATTGATATGGATCAGTTGAGATACCTGTAGATTATTTGTACCAGTCTGCAGTTAGCTCAAATATTTCAATTGTAATTATAATCGTTTCAATTTAATTCTATTATTTGATTGTAATTTTCTTTCTTGATTATGATAATATAATAGTAGAACACGTAGGTCTTCACTGCAAGGTTATGCAAGGGTGTGCCATGGGACCAACGTTCTTGACAGATAATGGTAGTGATTCTGTTAGCACAAAACCTAAACTAAACTAAAATTGTTGCCGTCTCTTTATTTTCGATTGAAAGATAGGTGACAGCAACATTTTTACATTTAGGTTTTGTGTCAACAGAGGTAGTGATTCTGTTGGCACAAAACCTAAACTAAACTAGCGTAAAAATGTACCTGTCCCCTTTTGTTCGATCGAAAAAATAGAGACGTCAACAATTTTAGGCTAGTTTAGTTTAGGTTTTATGCCAACAGGATCGCTACCAGAATCACTACCAATACCCTACTTATACAGTTCCCTTCTGTTTTTTGTGTAAAATAAGGGAAACATCTGCGTGGCGACACGAGTAGGTTAGGTACCACTTGACTTAACCACACATAGTGTAACACAATGATATCAAACCAAGTGTTGTTTTGCACTTAGGTAAGTACTAAGCTGCATTAATACCTAACTACAGACAGTAAAATTCTTGTTTACTTAGATCATGTTACGATACGGCGAACAACCTATGTTCAAGTGTTTTACAAGGCTATTGAATGATTGAAACAAAACGGTACATTTCTAGTCAATGCATTAATCGACTGCTTACCTACATAAGCAAAGTGAATCCTATGTTGTTTTGCTAAAACGTAGAAAATATCATATATAATGCCCCAGAAAATCTCGACTTTTTTTGCAAAGCAATGCCCTACATCCCACTTGTACAGTCTCTGTCTTCTTTAAGGGTTACTTTTCATCAGCAGCGTACAAAGAAACTAGGCTCGTATTTTCAAAGGAGTAGTCAGCCTAGTTTATGCTGAATGATTAGTCATTCAGCAGCAAAAACCGTTATTTGATGTTTACTGTTGGAAAAGGAACTACATATGTATGACATGTATGTCAGCTATTCCATAGCACATTTTTGGAGACATCACACATTTTACCTCGTCCACTTTAGATCGACATATACCATAATGACGACAACTATCCATCGAACACTGACTTCCCTTTGAGGTGTGTAGAATATCAGGAGGATATCACGAATTATGAAATCCATAGTGCCTCTTACCAACAGCAGTTAGAACAAAATGCAAATAGGTTTTTTTATAGTCAACTTTCATTTGACCATGGTAAGCGAGGATGTGGCCGATGATGTTTGACGATGGTCTAGAAGCCACCTATTCACTCTCGTCTTGAAGAGACACAGACACAACTGCCAGTTACGTCTCAAGCAGATGAACCGCCCAACGCACCACAGAGGTCGTCGTGTTCCCATGTTGTCATGCTCAGTGTTGCCTAACAGCGGGCGGCTGTTCCGGGTACCGTCGGAGGGCCGCGGGCCGGCCGGCAGTCGAGCGGAGCCGTCACGCCAGCCAGCACAATGCCCTCAGACGCCCCGCGACAGTTTTCTAATCGACAAAGTTTTCGTTATACCACTTATGTAATGCTGCACTGGCTTTTTATTTGTGCACGACATGCTAGTGTCTAGCTCTACTGCAATTTGTGTGTGTGTGTACCTTTTTTTTACCGCATTATCATAAGTTACCTTAGTGTAGTGTCACGGGAAATTCTAATAAGACAGAGGTTACGGGGTAAACAGTCTATAATAATAATAATGCTGGACAATTCACTCAGCATTATCTAGCCCCAACCTAAGCAGAGCTTGTGTTATGGGTACTAGAAAACTAATATACATAATACAATACAATACATAGATAGATTTTTTTTAATTAGTATATATAGAAAACGACCAGAACACCCTGAACTAATGTCTGCAGATCGTACACACATTTGTCCCGAGGCGGGAATCGAACCCGCAACCTTCTGCGTCGCAGGCAGACCTTCGCCCACCGCGCCACATCGGTCGTAGTCTATATCTTTCTTTATAGTTATTTAAAATTTTCTTGATTAATAGGAGTTTGTCAAGAACTAGACTACAGCAAAAACATTGAAACAGCAATTGTATCTCTGAAGGATATAAATAAATACCAACGCAAAGATCTCGCCTCATCTCAAAGAGTAATCTAATCTCGGTGCCATGTTATTGAACGTGCCAATAATATTGTCGTGATAATGAAAGTAACACGACGAATCGCGTCAGACAGTGGATTGGATGATCGTGGCTGAAAGGTCATGGCAATATTTTTTTGCGGAGGATAATGAGTAATGATAATTGCGTGTGATTGGATGAGACCTTGTGACAAATAAATACACCACAAATACACTTTTGCAGAGAAGATAAGACTCACCACAGATTAGTTTGCATAATGTTGTACAATTTAAATGTTTTTTACATAAACCGAATATCGCCCGCTCTCTAAATGGTTTCGAGGCTTAGTTATTGCCTAGTTATTCTAAGGTTTCGAGGTATGTAAAACAGCGCGCGGCAGTCTAGCTGATCCAATGCTATATTTAGACACCGCTGCAGATTCGATCGATAAGATGTTTTCTTGTACTCACCAAATTACGTTTTATGGATTATATCAAATTAGCAGCGTCTTGTGGTTTCACTCTCGTAGTTCCCGTTCCCGTGGGAATTACGGGATAAAATAGACTATGTGCTATTCTAGACTAATCTATCTGTGTGCAAAATTTCATCCAGATCCGTTCAACCGTTTTGGCGTAATTGAGCAACAAATATCCATCCATCCATCTAAACTTTCGCATTAGTGTGATTAAACGGAGTAGACGTAGAATGTAGATATTTATTTACTTAGGTCTAGTAATAAGATAGACAGATAGATAATACTTTATTCATCACCAATTAATAAAAAAAAGATTTAATAAGAAATTACCTAAGTAATTAGTAATATTATATAGGCAAAAGTTTGTTTAGTTAGCATGTGTGTGTGTGTGTGTGTTTGTTACTCCTCAAATCAACTTCATCAGATTTAAAACATCTTCCAAACTATTAAATATTTAACATTGAAATTTATATAAAAGTTCAGGACTTACTCTATCGATCATATGTTTCGAAAACACGAAGACATAAAATTTTAAATTTACAACAAACCTTTCTCAATAAATACAGAAGTCAGGATCTTGAGAATAAGCATGGTAATAGGACATAAGAATGGAAGTAAGAAGATCATTTCATATGTTTCGGTTTTTTCAAATAAGGTCAAAAACTTGGACTTGGGTTGCTATGCTTTCTCGCTCATATGAACGCGAAATCCTATATCTATCCTTTTCACAAAAATTTGAGGTTGTAGGTAGGCCCAACCGATTTGGCTGAAATTAGGTACCATGATAGCTTATATATATCTTGGTCTAATTTTGATCCCGGAAAAGTGCAGTGTTCTTTTGGTATTTTATATCGTTCAAATTTCAACGCGCGGCGCCGCTGGTGGTAGGTACATAGGTATATGTGTTTTATGTGCTTAGGTTGATTGATATATTTGTGCCTGTGATCAAAGGGTCAACCAAAATCAGGGAAGCTGCCTCTTAAGAAGATTAAGCGAAAGGTCAGATGGTAAATATTCAGTTGAGTGACTTTCCAGCGCAAGTGAATACGAAGGGCGCCACTCGAGTGTACGAAACGACCGAGCTTTTGTTAAATTTGCCGTACAATTCACCGATTTTATGTTCGGCTATAAATCGATTTCAGACAGGAGCAGGTTGTTGAATTGTTGAGGGTGATCGTGGGAATACCTGTGTGTTCGGTTGATTATCAGACCCTTGCTATGTACGGTAACATGTAATTATTTGATAATGTAATAGGTAGGTAACAGTTTTCCGAGTTCGTAGCATTTGTGCTTGGAAGGAGGAAATCACTCTTGATCGTAAATTTGTAATAAATCGATATTTTTAAGCGACTTCAAAAATTTTAAAAAAGAGGAAGTTCTATTTTCGACGTATGAATTTTTGGATTTTTGGGCGCAGCTAGATTTAGTAGGTCAAATTTCTCCGCCATTTATCAGCAATAAAAAAATACATTTTTTTTTACAATTTCAAACTAAGGGATTCGAGGATTCGATCTTAGATGTTAGTTTTTTTCAAAAACAATCCAATTAATATAGAAGGAACAAATACACATGTAGTTCGTATTTACACCGAAACACAGTACCTACCTACCTAATATACCTAGCTTATCTAACCAAAACTTGTTAAATATTCACGGTTGTAATTTTCATTTCTCAGAACGAAAATAAAATGTTAAAGGTTAAAATTACCAAGAAAACCTACAACTTGGGAGGTCATCCGAGTTCAGATTCGCTGGCGCCGACTGGGCTCTTGGCGCGGAGTCAACACGGTCCATCGTATTACAAAATTACTGAAGTAATTTAAAGTAGAGTTCTGTAATTTACTAAAAATAGCGATATACATAATATTAATACTAGAAATAAACATAAACTCGCTGTGCCCACAACCAGGCTTCACAAGATAAATGTATCTTTCAAAGGGTATATTATGCAATGTATACGCTTCTACAACAAAACTCCTAGTGAGTTGCAAAATCTATCAATTAACAAATTCAAACAAATTGTCAAAACTTTTCTGTGCAAAAAGGCTTACTACAAAATATCAGATTATCTCTAGAAGATAAAAAAGCTTGGAACGGGTTTTGTTTGTCTTAGGCACGCTTCCAACTGGTATTGATATGGATCAGTTGAGCTACCTGTAGATTGTTTGCCACAGTTTGCAGATAGCTTGATTGTTTCTATTGTAAATACTAGTTTTAATTTAAATTTGTTATTTGATTGTTATTTTCTTTCTGAATAAAGATTGTTTATTTAAAAAAAACTTAAAAAAAAAAAACTAACAGGCTAAAGGTTTCTTTGTCGCTTCTTTACCTTAGTCTACATACCGAAGCGACAGAAACCAAAAATATCACTTTATTTCTTGTCAGTGTTTTATTTTAAGAATTTGACTTTTTCTAAGTTTACATTTTTGTACTTTCGGAAAAAAAGAATTTTTGATTTGATTTTGATTTGATTTGATTTCTTAATCGTATACATGAAACCAACACAAAGATGACTTGAATGATACTTAGGTATTTGGACATTTGGTAGGTTTGATGATAATTTCCATGTCTGTAAAGGGTGCATACGTACCAGGAAAACTTATTAGTTCGTACGCATTATACAAAGGTGAAAACCAATCCTATTATCACGTTCTAGGTGTAATAGGATTGGTATTTATACATTTGATATTTGGGCTGGGCTGGCCAAAAAATATATGGATGCACGCGAAAGCTGTATATATTTTGTATGTCCCTACAACCATTTGCCCTGCTTGTCGGACACAACATCATCGGTAGGCCTTTATTTTCATAAGGTCAGACTTTCAAATGGTCAGATTTTCAAATGGTCCGATTTTCAAATAGTCGCTCTTTCTAATCCTCACCCTTGTACCTATCCAAACTCAAATCAACTATAGAACACTTGAGTTATGTTAACGCGTGTGATCCACGATCATCATCTTCATCAAAAAATAATTTAAAGATAAGATCTTTCGGTATGTCGAAGATATAAATTACGCACTGAAATAAAAAATTGTGGCATTTACTTTGAATGTTTGTGCGTAACAAGTTTTGTTAACAAAATGCCGACGCACGCACACGTAGCTTAATATAGTCTTTTTGCCAATAAACCTAACTTATTTTATTCGTATTATTTATAGGCCTATATAATATATACCTAGTGCAGGATTTATTGCACACACGCGTTAACATAACTCAAGTGTTCTATAGTTGATTTGAGTTTGGATAGGTACAAGGGTGAGGATTAGAAAGAGCGACTATTTGAAAATCGGACCATTTGAAAATCTGACCATTTGAAAGTCTAACCTTATGAAAATAAAGGCCTACCGATGATGTTGTGTCCGACAAGCAGGGCAAATGGTTGTAGGGACATACAAAATATATACAGCTTTCGCGTGCATCCATATATTTTTTGGCCAGCCCAGCCCAAATATCAAATGTATAAATACCAATCCTATTACACCTAGAACGTGATAATAGGATTGGTTTTCACCTTTGTATAATGCGTACGAACTAATAAGTTTTCCTGGTACGCTTTCCTAATAATTCTTCACATTCTTTGGTACGTAACCTATATACCAACTAGAGTTTAGTTTATGTGCTGTGTAGAAACTCAGTCCAAAAACAAAAATCTGGCTAATGGTTCCAAGCGTGTTCACGCACACCATGATGATAAAATAGCATTGTGTGTACACCTGGGTAAACCAAGTACTTGTGCATCGCCATTGACGTGCTCTATCGGAGTTTTTCACGCGATCTCTCTAACAAGAGAGCAGTCGATTTGCGCCCGTCTTGCAGCACCAGCGCATCTTGTAAACATCATTTATTTCTGCTTAGAGAATTGTGAAATACGGCTCAGCTTTCGGTTCCCATAAGGAATGATAAGTTTTCTAAATCTGCCAGTTAAGTTCATTGGATCATTAGTACCTGGTGCAAGCGTGAAAGTGTTTCGTTTCGCGATGTTTACGTTTACCTATTGCTATTTCATAACATAAGTTGTTTAGATACACAATATTTTACCTGCAGTTCTCACATTGGAGACGGCGTTTGCAGTGTTAGTGATAAAAGAGTCTTTGAGCCGGATGCCGAGGAAGTGTGTCGACGTCCGCGCCTCGATTTCACCGCGTCACGCATGTCCGTCTCACATACTGGATCGCCTCTCGCTGCTGATTGATCCAATTAAACTGTTATTACATTTGCATGGAAGCGAAAATGCCAAAAGTTTCATAAATAACTAAACATTTGTGCCGCGCACGCGAGTGCACCAGTCAATGACTCAGTTAAGTCGCTCGTGCTCTGATAAACTTAATGATAGCTATCAAACTTTTTAGATTAAAACAGTTTATGTTTTAAACGCAAAAGTGGTGTGATAAAGCTCATTTTAGTTTGTAAGCTGGTAGCATTGAGATCGGTTGTGTTTGAGTGCGGTACTGCACGGTACGCTGGCGCTGGTGGTGAAAGTGATGCAGCTCAGCTGAGTGGTGACGTCGCGTGACGCGGACATGGACCATGTGGAAGATATGCGGCGGCAGTAAGGTCGTGCCAGCACTCTTCGATAACGCGAGCGATGATTATGTAAGCGATGATATTGCATTATGATACGATTATATCACAAACGTTATCATTAGAAACGGCTGTAATTTATACAAGAAACTAGAAACGTAGAAAGTTACCATGGAAGTCCCACACTTTGTCAGACGTCTTCGCTGTTTCCTTTCTTTATTCAAAATAAATCAAACTTTGTCAGTTTGATTTGTTTGTTCATGGTCCAGCAGTAATTATTAGGGTATCACCTACTCGACTAGATTCCCACAACTATAGCTGGAAACTCGTATACGCCTTCATTTTAGAATTAGTTAACAACGTTGGTTGCTTCAAAAATTATAATATCGTATTTTCGTGTTAAAAGTTGTGTTTACGCAATTAGGTTTCTATTAGCATCAATGATTTTGACATACGTATGTTATAAAATTTGTAAAAAAAATTGTTGCTAACATTTTTTCATGGGCCCAACTGTCTCTTATATTTTATAGAGGTCGGAGAGCGAGCTGTGTTCAGCCTAACCTATACTGTCTTTTTTAACTGGAATAGATTTTGATACCTACCCATAACCAGAGGAGATAGTACAGTTTAGAAACATCGGCTCTTTTTTGGAGAAAAGATACAAAATTCAAAGTGCTTTAAATTTTCTTTAGACCTTACAGGTCTCTTGGTCACGTCACAAAACTCAGATTACATAAGCTATAACAAAAGTGGTAACAACTCCTATATTATTCTATGGGACTGTTACGTCATAAAACTGTCATAACTTTTTAAGAAAGAAACTTGGTCCCTTTGTTCCTTTGGTGGATTGATATTAGCAAGGTGGATTAAAATTCTTAAAATAAAATTTTATTAAGCAAGTACGAAACAAAAATACAGAACATTAAACATTTAGGTTACCTACTACTATTTTTAGATTTTACTTATAACTTTGTTTTCTTATATTTGACATGAAGCCACAAAATGGCAGCATATTGTTCTTTATGGAATCGATGACGTCAATGTTTTGGAAAATCAGCATTGTTGGGTTTTGGAATTTATTACTTACGCGTGACTAAGGTCCAATTTACCGTTAATATTGAACGCAATCAATATGAGATAAAACTCAGGTAGGTAAGCGCTTTAAGGTAGGACGGAACCTCTAAGCTCCTATACAAACGTACTTTTCGATTCATTTGGAAACTACGTCCCCGATTTAATGAAATTTTGCATACATAATCGGAAAAAAATAGCTATGTGTGTATCTTTTCAGTTTTTCAAATATAATAAGTAGATCCCGGAAAAAAATAGGGGTTTAACAATTTTTAAAGTGTCCAACATGATACCAGGAAAATTTTGTATCCCATAACTTACCATAATTTGAGTTGGTAGAGGAGGTTTAATACTTGATACAAAAGTCGCTATCGTCTTCGAGATAATAAACCTATAAAAAGATTATAAGGCGAGAAAAACTGAGGGGTCCTTCCCTTTAAGCTCATGATTCAATCTTAATTCAAACCTCTCAAACTTGGTAGAGTAGTAGTGCCAATCTTTCAAATACAATCCTTTTAAAGGTAGCCAGGAGGTATATAGACTGTGCGTGGTGTATTTCTCATATGGCCAACTAGATACCAGAAAGTGGTTTTATTGAGGTTTTTTGAGCCTGTTAACGTTAGTAAAGTATCAACCATGCACAATAGTTTGTTTACGTGCACTACACTATGTTTAAGAGACCACATTGTGTTGAATTGAAAACACCACACGGTGTGGTCCGTTAGTGGCCAAATCGACACCAGCCAGGCATAATGAGTCAAAACTATTACTTAAATTCTTTATTGCGCTCACAAGATACATAAAAGTTAATAAATAATGGTCATGTATCTATCTATCTATCCTATGTTCAAAGGCGAGCTTACCCCTTATAGAGTTTTCTTACAGCAAACCTAAGGGTATAAAGTGAAAGTATGAAACGCGTGTGGATATATAAGAGTGTAATATAAATCAGAAGAAGTTCTTAGTAATCTAAGCGAGAAAAAAAGAAGCTTACACAAATAAAATAAAAAAATATTACACAAAATAAAATACATAAATATAAATGGATGAATGAAGTGAAATGAATGAAATGAAATGAAAAATGTCTAATAATATAAGATACCTATCTATACATAACTAACTAAATTTTAACTAAAAATATATATCTAGTTGGTTTAAATTTAAACTAGTGACAATTTGAATTGATACAATTATGCTTACTGCAGATTTTCTACAAAAATTTAATAATGTCCAAACAAATTTCGATTTGGCAAGATTCGAACCTGCGCCGCACCCTCAGTACGGGTGTGCTCTAACCAACTAAGCCACGAAACCTTAGTCGGTTTCGTCGAAAATCTATGGGACCTCTTACATCTAAAAACAATCTACAGGAAGCTCAACTGAGTATATTGGATATATTTTTAGTAGTACTCTAGTTAGTAGAGCATTATACCTTGTAGTCACGTACCATAGTTTCTCTTCGTCCTCTACCTTTTTTATTTTAGATGTGATTTAGATGTGACTATCTTGTGTTGACCTGTACATGGTGTGTTCCAGCAGCCGACATGGCGGTTGTGGGGCGAGGAGCGCGTCGACGGAGCCATCTACACCGTGTATCTCAAGAAGGTGCGCTACCATCGACCGACGAGGAGCGCGTCCAGCGTAAGTATTACATATTTACCTATTACCAGCTTTTGCCTGTGGCTTCTCCTACACGGCACCCATGTATTATACCCGACTGGTACCAGCAGTGTTGCCAAGTGTAAGATACTAGTAGATCTACTGCTAAAGCAGTAGATCTACTATTATCTCACATAATTTATCGAATTCAGATAGAATTCGATAAATTATACACCAGTAGGTAAACCATAATCTTTATTAACAAAGAAAATTACAATCAAATTTAAGAATTAAATGTAGATTGTTAACCGGTAGATAGTTTGCCACAGTCTGCAGTTAAATATTTTTTTCTTTTAGTTAAATTATTTGTTTCAACCGTAAATACTTGTTCTGATTTATTTCTATTATTTGATTCTAATTTTCTTTGTTAATAATGTACCTGAACCCTTGTTCCCCGGACAGGTACCTACAGAAATATACTTGCTAGAAGAATATTAGAAAAAAAAATTGTCCGACCCGGGATTTGTACCCAAATTTTAGATATAATCATGAGACATAGACATAAGCTACGTTTGTATTGTTTGTATATTTCTGTAGGTACCTGTCCGTAGTCAGCAAGTTGGCGGTGTTACAACCGCGTCGTTAGTCCTACCACAGAAATGTAATTTAATAATGTGTCCTACGCTTAAGTATATCCTGCATAGGTTGGTACTAACTAGTATTCGTTGAGACTGGCCGCCCCCTCTAATTTAGCCTATGTACACCTACTGGGCTTTAGGCGATTATCTACCTATGTATATTCTCTATTATCTAGACAACCTCAAGAACATTTTCCCGGGAAAATGTGTACTTATTCCAACGAATCTAAACACAAGGTGGAGACAGAAAATTTAGTAAGCCGTGTCGCTTAAAGGACTTCAATATAAAATCAAGCGATCTCGCTAATTCACAAGCTTATTACGATGATAGGTTATTAAATATTTCCAATAAATAATGGATAGTATCTTGCTTTTGATGACGAATTGCTGTGAAAAATCAAATAAAATTCTAAAAATTTTCGACTACGGCGGGACTCAAACCTTGACACTTTGTCAACGAAAAAAATTTTGAGAACTTATTTTATGTCTTAGAGAAAACCAGAGTGCGGGTAAGCTCTTTAAGAAAAATCTTTAGAATTGCTTTGAATTACGACGGTTTTTGAGTACATAGATAGTTTTTCTTTTATAAAACTCAATTTTACGACGACGTACGACGGTGGCTTTTTGCCTGGCTGAGTGCTGACAACACATTAATCAAGTCAATAGGTATACCTACATACTACATAGTTATAGCTATGCATGTTTGGATACCTAATTGTTGTATGGAATGGAGTTGGTTACCTACCACAATACCACAGCGATACCTACAGATAGATAGCGTCAGAGCACAATAACACTGTTTATAGCTTTAATAGCTTCCCGGACGTGAGGCACTCACGTTCAAGGTTCCACGGTACCCACGCGAATATGTATCCATTCTGTTAATGAAATAATGAAAACCTTTCAGCTCGGTCCATATTGTTGGTTTAAGGCTGAGCGCAGACTTGAGTCACGATAGCTTTAAGACAGACAATTGCTTATTTTTGTAAAGTAATGGTGTGTCTTAACACTAGAGTGACTCAAGTCTGCGCTCAGCCTAAGAGTGCGCCTAATGTAAAAATCAAGCAAAATGTGTATTTTAAAACATTTAGACTTAGGTAACTATCGTAAATGTTCAGATTAATAAAATATGATAGGTAAGGAAAAAACCTGTAGAAGACGAGTAATGAAGAGCGACATTATCGGCGACAACACCACTTTATTTTTTACGAATTACGTAGCCAGATTAATGTTTTATTTAAGTAATCGTTTAGTTTTTTGGTTGGGGTGTAGTTGACGGGACGCAAGGTGAAAAAGACTAGAGGTCAAAGTGTGTCGCTCAATTTCAAGGAGGATCGTACATTAACACAGAACCGACACGGATAGGTTTGGTTAGAAGGCTAAGGCAAGGAGCTATGCTCATATTTTGAGTAATTAATAGATAATAAACCAATACTTGATTTTTGCACTGACGTTGTATTGGTCGGTAAAATCCTATGCCTATCCTTTTCACAATTTTTTGCATTAGGAGCGCTCTTAAAAATAACCTGTGCGCAATCTTTTGTAATGTTTAAAGCGTGTTCCCTGCATAGGCATTTTGTTAATAGATAATTCATCTTGTCAGGTGTCAATTTTGTCCTTCTACCATTTTCTACACCATGACATCCATGTACGCCTCATGAAATTCTTAGACAAAAACCATCACGACAAATTTTGAAGATGCTGTTCGAATGTTTCAGGAGTCAGACGACGAGATATCTCACTTGGAGTGGGAGACAGTGCGAGTGCGCTTCGTGAAGGCAGGCACCGTGGAGCGGCTGGTGGAGGCGCTGGCCACGGACGACGGCGAGCTCGAGTCCACCTACGTCAACGTGTTCCTTGCTACATACCGGTATGTGAATCCACTTGTGGGAGAAAGTCCAATTCGTGAAGGCTGGCACCGTGGAGAGGATGCTGTTTGCGATTATATGCTTGGCTAATATGTGGAGGGACCAATACTTTGACCAGGTGATCTCCGTAAATGGGAAAACATGAGGTCTATTCGTGCAATCTATAATATGGGTCCCAGAGAATCCCTACGGGATTAATTCAAAGAAATAAACATAATGACAGTACCATGTCAAGTCAATATATTTATGAAAACTTGTTGTACACTAATAAAAATATCAATCGGTAACTCAAAAATAGCGATGTAGGTAGGTACATAATTTAAATAGGAATAAGACCTACTAGAAATAAGAATAAACTCGCAGTGCCCACAATTAGGCTACACTATATTAGCGTATCTTTTAAAATAAAGGGCAATGTGCTTCAATGGGCTTCTACAACAAAACTCCAAAAGAGTTGCAAAAATTATTAATAAACTATTTGAAACAAATTGTCAAACATATCTTTTACATCTTTTTCATATGATTATTTAGACGATAAAAAGCTTAGGACGAGTTTTTCTCCAACTCGAAAACTAACATTACCTTGTCTAACAAGGTAAAGGTTTCTTGTTCGCTTACAAAAGATTGAAGTCTACATAAAATCAAAGTGGTAACTTTATTTCCTAGTTTTACTTATGTAATCTGAGTTTTGTGACGTGTCCAAGAGTCCTGTAAGGTCTAAAAGAAATAAAGCACTTTGAATTTTAAATCTCGTTACATGCATTGACATAAACTCAGACAACCAAACTACTGAGCCGAGCCAGTGACGTCATTAACACCCTTATGACGTCGAAATAAAGCTATTTCTAGCCGACTGAAGCCCTTATTTCTATTTTTACCCCCGACGAAAGTTAGGAATATGCGTTTAGGGTGAGTGGTTGTTTATTTGTATTTTTGCAAACCATTGGTTTGCACCACTAAGTAATCTTTCAAACGTAACTATAACTGATCTTGGTATTGATTTTATGTACTTTTTAGGGTTCCGTTTTCCGGGGATATAGATGGCACCTGTGTGTCCGCGCACACTTGTGCACTTTAAGGTCAGGTCCTGCGCACCTTGGCTAGTCTTTGAGACTACAGAACGCGCCGTGGTCGAAGTTTGGCTCCAGCCATGATGATGCCCTCCAGGGCATCATCATTATTATAATCATAGAAAAAAATAATGTAAAATCGTCGGGGCTCACCTGACGTCTATTTAGTAGAACGCCATTATGCCACGTCTTCCCGAGCATGTTTTAACTGTCCATAATGTGTTTCAGATCATTTGCGGAATGCAGCAAAGTGTTGGACCTCCTTCTCCGACGGTATGAAGCGTTGGCTGCGGAGGATACACTGCCGACAGCCGTCGACACTTCACAACAGCATCGGAAGTAAGAAATACATTCTTGTTAACTTTTTTAAATATTCGCGATTTGTAAACTTATTAAAGATTTTTCATATTAGGGGAAACAAAAAGCAAAAGGTACGCGATAAATACCCGATAAATAATCTTTGATACATTATTTTTAAGCTGACACATCAAAAACCAATCAGTCAGATCGGGCTTACTCTCCTAAACAGTATTTTGCACACAGTTGATAACTGATAACAATTTATTAAATAAATTTATACTATGATTCAGAATCATTTTATTGTGCAAGGAAGAAAAATAATAAATGAAATACAGTTATTGTGTTATGGGGTGGTGTCCTCGGTGGTCTCCGCGATGCGGGACCTCGCGCCTATGGACCTTCTTACATCTTACTTGAGATCCCGAAGACCGTTGCCCATTAATGTCAACTCTTTGAATCCTATCATTCAAAGTGTTGACATTAATGGGCAACGGTCTTCGGGGTCTGTAGTTATCAAAGGGTGTACCGCAGGGTTCTTGGATCCTTTCTTATTTTCGGTTTCAAGTTCCAGCCACCGGAACAGGCAGGGTTCCGCGGAGGATATGGCACCATAGACCACATTCACACAGTGAGGCAGATTATACAGAAGTCCGAAGAGTACTTTAAAAAAAAATATATCTTAAATATTTTCGATTTCTGTAGGACTAGAACTCGCGAACTACCCTCAGTACGGGAGATCTTTATTTAATATCTTAGAGATTACCCCGAGTGTTAGGGCTCACGCACTATGCTAACAAAAACCTATAACAAAACACATAGATAAGCTATCAAAGAGACTTAGTTCTGCAGCGTATAAAAAAGAACATTAAAAAAAAACTACCATCTTACAGACGTGAGACATTAATACTCCTAGACTAGTCTTTTTCACCTACTTCCATAGTCTCTTATCTCTTATGGCAAACTGCACAAGACTAATAAATCTTTTAAAGGTCAATGTATAGGTAAGTTTTGTGGCATTCCCAAAAGTCTGGCTCTAAGAACCCTCTTAAATTCCTGCTACGAGGAATCAACCAAGCTTTGGAAAAACTCCTCTGGCATGGATCACTCAAAATCTCTGTTAAAAGCCTTCGATAAACGGTACACTAACCAAATCCTAGCGCTAAACAGAGATAACCTTCGCATCATAACAAGAGCCCTAACTGGACACTGTCGCCTTAACAAGCACATGTTTAAATTGGGGCTATGCGACACAAAAACCTGTAGATTCTGTGAGGAGGCGGACGAAACGCCACTCCATCTGCTAGGAGAGTGTGGAGCACTGATGCAAAAACGTAGTACTTATCTGGGCAAGCACCTGCTCGGCCCAGACGAGCTACGAGACTTCTCCCCGAAGGAAATCCTTCAGTTCCTAGCAGCTGCAAGGGTAGGTGGCGAACTCTGAACGCCGCGGCTTTAGGGGAGAACACATAAAGTGGCGATCACAATAGGCCCATCATGGCCGCAGTGACACGAAAGCCACCAAGAGCAAATAAAAAAAAAATAGGTAAGCTTCTACAACAAAACTCCAAACTAAGTGAGTTGCAAAAATTGTGATTGAATAAATTCCAACAAAATGTTAAACATATCTAGAGGATTATTCATAAAGTTGGGACCGTTTTGGCTACTCAAAAACTATCAACCTAACTAAGGTAAAGGTTTCTTTTTCGCTTCTTCACTTTACCTTAGAAATAGATTGAAGTGAACAAAAGCTCAAAGGGAATACTATATTTCCTAGTTTTATTTACCTACATAATTATGTTATTTGAACTTTGTGATGTGTCCTAAGGAAATAAAGCAGTTTGATGTTTGATGATGCTTTTCGCGTGATCGACGTATCGAACACATCTTGTCTCAGCAAGACCCCAGGGTGACTTGAGATCTATTCTGTTCCAGGACCCTGGTAGCGTGTCTCCACGTCTGGCTGGACACGTACCCCGAAGACTTCCGTCAGCCGCCGCACCATCCCGCGCTGCAGCAGCTACTCGCCTTTACACAGCTGCATCTGCCCGGCTCAGAGCTGCATATGAAGGTAAGAGACCTACATCAGGACACGGGTAGAGTGTCTAAACGTGAGTCTGGACACGTACCCGAAGGAGTTCTGGCAGTCTCCGTCACCATCCCGCGCTGCAGCAGCTGCATCTGACCGGTTCAAATCAAATATCAAATATCAATAACGTTTATTTCTTTAAGCTTACAAAATAAGCACTTAGACAAGTCAAATTTTATACTATAAACAGGTTTATAAATAGTCATTATTATCAAATAAGAAATATGATGTTATTGATTTTATTCGCTTCAATTTTTTGTCCACTAGTGGAAGAAGCGAAAAAGAAACCACTAGTAAGTTTTATAAAACTTAAAATTAATACATAATCTCAGTCTAAATATAATCTAATTTGTATATAACTCAATATTTATATAAAACTAACTAAGCTTAACATTATATCCCTTATATACCATTGTCGGTGTGGAACTGAGCGACATCTGTTCAGAGCTGCATTTGAAAGTAAACCACGTCCCAATTGAAAAAAAATATTGGGCGCCCCTGATACAATACAGGCTGTATCAGGGGCGCATGTACGTTTCACGTACTAAACATCTTGTGCCTGCTAGAGACCAGTACATACTGGCACAGCATACCAATACATACAAGCAGCTCGCTTTGCTCTCCAGTTCACGTACTCTTCAAAACGAAATCGAAGTTTGTCAACAATGCAAACGTTTATCTTATGCAAGCGACATAAGAGTTTATTGTCTCCAGTCATTCCTTTTCCGAGTAAGACCTTAGCTTGGGATGATTGTGACCTCAGTCAAATTCTTTACATCCATTCTATCATTGAATAGGTACCTACCTTAAGGTAGCGTCAACAATCAGAATAGTGAATGCTTCGTGCAGTGCGCGATTAGGTACAGCGCCATTTACGCCAGCGACATTACCTTTTCTATTATGAACTACGAGTAATGGCTTTCTATCCTCTTACTAAACTATCGTAGGTATAGGTATAATGCCGGCAGGTTGAATTACTAAGCGATCTTGCATCTTTATTATCTTTGTTACATGCTAGCATCGAGCACATTTCCAGCTCGATGTATTCTAGTCTTGACAGACCCCCTTACCTAACCGATTTGAAAGACGTTTTGTGTCAAGCACAATATTGTATCTCCCTTGTTGCGCTATATTGAAAGTCTGTTTTCGTTGCAGGTTTTACAGAAGTTAGCAGTATTCAGCGCGGAGCGGAACGGGGTCAGTACTGGTGGTGCAGGTGTCTGCCTAGCGGCTGGTATGCGGCTGGCGGCGCACCACACCGTTACCTACCGCTTGCCGCACGCCCCGCATCGGCACTTCGCAGAACAACTGACCCGTATGGACATGGAGCTGTTCAAGCGACTGGTCCCGCACCAGTGCCTCGGCGCTGTCTGGTCGCGCCGCGATAAGGACCGTGACCACGACGCCGCCACCGTCCTCGCCACTGTCAACCAATTCAACGCGGTCTCCTTCCGCGTCATCTCTACTGTGTTAGTCGAACCAGGGTTAAGGCCTGCCGAGCGCGCGGATATCCTTGCCGCGTGGTTGGACATTGCGCGAGAGCTCAGAGTCCTTAAAAACTTCTCATCGCTAAAGGCGATCATATCTGGTCTCCAGAGCAACAATGTCTACCGACTGCGGAAAACCTGGGCGCTGCTGGATCGTGAGAGCGCAGAGCTGTTTGACGAGCTGGCTCGCATCTTCAGCGAAGACAACAACCGCTGGGCGCAGCGGGAGTTACTCATGCGCGAGGGAACCGCCAAGTTTGCTGATACGGTGGGTGAGAACGACCGCCATCTGCAGAAACTGCTAACCGAACGGGGGTCACCCGGAGTCAGCCATGGAACCATACCCTACCTCGGCACATTCCTAACAGACCTTACCATGATTGATACCGCCATTCCCGACACCGTCGCCGGAGGTCTTATCAACTTCGACAAGCGCCGCAAGGAGTTTGAAGTCCTCGCGCAAATCAAGCTGCTCCAAGGCGCAGCGAATGCTTACCACCTTGTCAGCGACCCTATGTTCGACCGGTGGTTCGATTCCGTCATAGTTCTGGACGACCGAGAGGCGTACCAGCTCTCCTGTCAAATTGAACCCATGACCAACCCACCGAAAGAAAGACGGCCGAAGAAAGCCGAGATTAACGGACAGGGGCATCGAAAAAACGATTCCATAGCGAGCACGAGTTCGAGCAACAGCTCCCAGTTCTACTGCGAAACTGACGGCGCAAATGGCGCGTGGAAGCGAGACAGCCTGGAGAGGCGGATATCTCCGACGCGGCTATCCCACGGCTCGTCATCCTCCTCTCTGCCTTCCCTTGATGCTTCTTTATCCAGCGCTAACAGCGGACAGAAACCCGCTAACGGTAAACAGGGTATCAGCCCAGCGCACCCACAGAAGTCCGGACCAGACTTCTACATAATCCGTGTGACGTATGAGAGTGATAACGTGGAGACAGAAGGCGTGGTGTTGTACAAGTCGATAATGCTGAGCAACAACGAACGCACGCCGCAAGTCATTCGGAACGCCATGCTCAAACTGAATCTGGAAGGCGATCCTGATGGCTATACGCTGGCTCAAGTTCTACCGGAAAGAGGTAAGCTCATTATTATTTTCTTGCCTGTAATTTGATTCTTGTCACAAAATTTAAACATTTCTCAATAATCGGTAGTTCTACGTATATAATTACAGTATTATAACACGATCACTGCTAGCGTCGGCGGTGCGACCCGCAGAGGCGCGCCGTCGGAACACGGAGTTGCAGATCGCTCTCTCGTGTTTTCAGTCATGAAAGTGTTAAAGTTTCATGAAACATATACGAATTTTTATAAAGTATCACCTCTACATTTTTTAATCTGTCTACAAAGGAAAGATATCGAATAAGAATTAAACATAAATAACATACCTGCAAAAAGCTGAACTGAGATCTTTAAGAAATTAAATAAGTTCTCAAAAATTTCGATTTCGGTAGGACTCGAACCTTTGAACTGAGATACTCCTTCCGTTTTTGCCTATTCAAAAGAATTTACTGTACCTAAGAATGAATAGAATAAACTATTTCGTGCACCTAAAACGTAACAAAAATAAAATTTTATATTAAAATTTAAAACATAAAATGGTAATTCAGTTCATTCTGGATCAACATTAAGCCAAGTCCCTGTTTATGGAAGAAAACTGTGTTTTTTCTTCCAGTAAAACGTAGTATCTACCAACGATATGTTGGTCATTGTAGGTATAAGGAACTCTCTTATAATGAGTGTGATCAGAATATCTTTGATTTGACTTCTTTGTTGTTGATAACTGTGGCAGAGTTGCCACAGCATTGTTTACTATAAAACATTTTTGTTTTGCCCACAGAGATGTTGCTTCCTGCGAATGCCAACGTGTACTACGCAGTGAACACAGCGTACAACCTGAACTTCATCCTGCGCCCGCGCAAGGCGCCAGCCGACCCGGTAGTCAACGGGAAAACTAAGAAACGACCTTGATTGTGGACTTGCTAAAAGGAGAATGGGTAAATTTGTGAGCAATTTCGTTCATTGTGGGTTTTTGAAGTGTTTATATTTACTTATAGGAAGTGCTTCATAGATTGACCGAGTTAGGGTAGGTTCCTACATAAGTACATAGGCTTTGCCATATTTGATACCTAGGTACCTTTACAAACATTGTCTCTATCAAGAAGACTGATAAAATATTATTTTTACAAGGTTTTAGAGCTCTCTTCGTGAAATGTTGTTGATATTTGCTTCGCTAGAACGTTTCAGAAACTACACAAGACCACTGTGATTTTACAGAAAGGACACTGACCAGCTTTTAACCCGACTGCGCAAAAAGGAGGTCAATTGAGTCCCATCTACGCAGTTTGAACAAAATTGCTACCTTTACCTATTCTCTTTTTAGTGCAGAAAAGACAGTATTACACCTGTAAAACAAAGTTCCTCTCTTTCGGCTTTGTATATATATGTGTCCCTGGATGGATCATTTGAGACCAAACCACCAAAACAAACCCATTTAATGTAACTTCGATGTGTTCAGATTGTGAAACATTCCATGGTGTCTATATTATGTAAGTTTGTAAATATTTTTTATACCATAATTCTTAAGCCGTATTGCCATCTAGCCCGATGTATTATGTTCGATTTGTTTTTACTTTTTCTCTCTCTCTTAAATATATTCGACCTTCTTACTGCCTGGTTGCCATGACGTTGGAGTTCTAGCCATTTGTAATAAAAAACTCAGCACTGGAATTTCATTAATACCTAATACATTAATGTTTTATTAAAAAACAAAATTACCTACAATCAAATATAGAAATAAATTTAAACTGATATTTACAGTAGAAACTATTACTAATAATACATATTGACAACTTTGTATTATGAAATTCGACTTGCTGACATGAACCAAATAATGGGAGCATAGAAATATATCCTACTGAACCCACCAAGAATTGTTAAAAGAAAAAATTATGTATATTTCGCAAATTCTTTATTCAAGGATCGTACGATTTATCTCCTCTTACATCGGGCTTATTTAAACGTCTGTCAAGATCATATAGTGTACGTTACTCATTTGTTTTATTTATGATCCCTATATAAAACCCTCTTTCAACTACAGGCAACTAAGTAACATGGCATGTTTTGTTTTTAGTATTTAGATTTATGTCAACAAATGAGTTAAAAAGTTCAGAGAGGTTTTTATGTACCTAAAAGGGAAGGTGTATAGAATGTAAATAGAATCTCGTTAGTTTGTTTGTTTGTATATTAACAGCCAAAGGCAAATTTTTTACGGCAAGGTGCTGTTTTGTAGCTATTTATTTAGAAGCTTTAACTTGGTAAACCGAATTTGTATATTATCTGTAAATATGTGTGCGTTTTGCGTAGATACTAAAAATACAAAGTCGGGTACTGACCGCTGTTACGGAATCTAACGTAATATACCATTCGCAGCGAGCGTGAAACGTCAAAAATCCCCTACCTCCCCCATACCTCAGACCAGTTAATATTGGTCTGTGCCCGTACTGACTGCAGGAACGCTCGCTGTGTAACACTGACCCCCCAATACTCGAACAAATCTTAGATTTAATCTCGTCACAAGTGACGAATTTTTGACAGATTTTCATTGAAAACTGTCAAAAAACCAAAACTTGAGACGAGCTTATATGCGAGTTGCGTTTGAGTATTCGGGGGTGACTGGTGTAATGTAACATTACACCGGTCAGTACCTGATATTAGAAAAATCCATACCAAAATTGCCTGAGTTAGAAAATTTTCAGATAAATAGGTTCTCTATTAGAGAGGTAGATAACTTTTCATATAAGATAAACTGCAAATAATCATATTTATTTTAAATCTTGCTTTAAAACAAGTATTAAAAAATTTCATGACGTTACCTGCCTGATATTACTTAATTATTTAATCAAATGGTGTAAATATTGTAACTTACTTATACTTAATGTAATTTTTGTAGTTTTTCACCAGTGTCTTTATATGTATATTGTTTAGGACATGTAACAATAAAGGTTAACGATAATTTGGTTATGTTTTTTTCCCCGACTGCGCAAGAAAGAGGCTTTATTTTTCAATAACATCCAAGCTTAGCTCCAATGCAATAATAATAAGAAACAGCGTACTGAAAAGTATTGTTAGGAAATAGAATACCATGCACTTTTTACCAACTTATGTTTTATCTTTTGGGATAGGTACTTTTTTATCGTTTTTGAGTTACAAATTGGTATGCGTTCATCATAAGTTAGGTATGACATATCTGCAATTCAAAAAGTCTCGCCGAAATGAAAGTGAGAAATGGCGTTCAAGTAGAACAGGGAATTCTATTAAGCTGTTGGCAGAGCTAGCAGCTATTGTGCGGTGAACTCAGCACGAATGGTATGCGAGAGAACGGAGCGCTTTGTTCACCTGCGTGCCGCCACCGGTTGACAGCAACTCGGCTGAAATTTTCATGGGCAGTGTATCGAGCGGTAGTACCGTGGTTTTGATGCGCAGTCGCGCGTCGTCTGCCGGAGCCTCCCGCGGCACTCGCAGCCCCGCCGCCGCCGGGCCGACACACGCGCGCCCCTCTGTTTCCGACAGTGCAACCTATCCACGCCAGCCACTCAGTCATGCCGATAACAAACACCGCGCACCAAACCCTCCGACCGACATGAGGATACGGTCGCTGGCGCACACAATGAAATAATAAGGTAAGTTATCAACCATCCTCAGAATAAACAAACCACCATCTTACGGCTTCTGTCAAGTTCCGCAGCTGAAGGTCAAATTATCTGAAAACACTTCCGGCTGTCTCCGAGTTCAAATTAGGTGCGTGATAATAGCCCATGAAAAACTGTAACAGTTTACGTAGTGGGAGCGGCCTAAGTTCGCCCGTAGCGAAGCTCTACAAATGCCGCAATCTGATTATGGCACACCCGTCTAGCTCTGGATCTAACTACCTGATAATGTTTTGAGTACCTAACTGAGTACAAAGTTATGGTACCTATTTCCTAGAAGAAAATGTTACAAAGTTCAAATTAAATTAAGACTTTTTTAGAGCTTTCGTAGCGGCGGCGTAGGCCCGTAGCACTGCAACTGCATTTAAACACACAAAAAGAGTTATTAAATTGGTCCTAAATACCATGTACGAGTAACCTAGGTATCTATACATTCAAAAGGTCACGCTAGAAAACAAAGTTAATAATCGTTATTAGAAAAGTTAGTTTCAAATTATTCCGAACTTTATACATCGTCATATAATTTCAGGTTTATTATGAGGTATAAGTTAAGATATCGTGTGACGGTTTACGCAGGTTTGCGTGATTAGGGGCAAGCGTGCACGCAGGTTACAGAACAGTGCAATAATTTAGTCCCCAGGCGGTCATAACTGGTAGGTAATCTGTGCCTTCTCCGTACTAAATGTAAACTAATCTGTGCCGTGCTATGTATGAGCCTACGAACCCGACAATCAAAGGTTTCAGTAGGAAAATAAACGACTGGCAATTAGCTGGCCGCGTCTAACAATAGCAAACGGAAAGATAAATGTGGCCGTTATTTTAGTTTCAAATTTATACAGCCAATCAACATATCGCTTATACTAAAAAAATACTAAAGCTTTTGAATGTTAAAGGAACTCAAACGAAACAAAGTCAGCGAAACTGTTTGCGCATCTCGGAAGAATTTATTCTCGGTAAAGGAAAAGGAAATTCATATTTTTAGAGCACTTTTTAAAATGAGTTTCTTTGTTCAACGCTTTAGTCACTAAATAAGAAGGTACTTCATTGGTTCAACTGAACGAAATAGTTTTCATTTGTTTATTTACGAAAATTAAGATGTGCTTTTGTTTATGTTATTTTAAATAATTCTAAAAAAAGCCTATGCAGAAGAAACTCCCATTAACCACCTTCTGGTATACCTGATAGGTAGGCTACCGGCGATTATTGCATTTCCCTGCTGCATAGAACAGCACCATTAGTCAGTTCCCAGCGATAATTCGGGCAATATCCCTATTTTATGGACCGTGCACAAGGGCCATTAACTCATTTACGGCGCCTATTGCATATTCGAATGTCACAGTCCATATAATTGTCCCTCAGTACAAAATGAATGCAACCATTTTGTCTTTTATGTTGTTTGTGTAAGTTGTAAAAATTTACTGGTCGTTTCAGCCAGGCTCCTTTACGGCTGGGGCGGTGAGCTCCTGCTGTAAATTGGAATATCTTTTCTTACGTCGGAGAGGATTTTCGTGTTCACACGACGGTTTTCCTTGATATTGCGCATATTTGCCTCCATATCTATATCAGAATAGAATCATAGTTTAGTTAAAATCAGTTTTTGTTGTGGGATTCATGGGAAAAGCCTATAGAGTTTAATGTCCCCCCTGAGACTTATTTTCTTATAAACTTTTGCGTTGTTTTTATAATAAATTAATTAATGTAATTGGTGTAACCGTATTATTTCAAGCAAAAAAAATAATTAAATAAATAAAGTGGCAATAAAATGGTTTTATTATAATAAAAAAGTTTTTAGAATTAAATATGTTTTCTTTTGCTTTTTTCTTTAGTACTTTTTGCAATGACAATATAAAGGTCGTCGCAGATCAGAGGCGCACAGGCATACGAATATGGGCTTAAAATCGTTCATCATTTGATACATTTTACAGTGAGGAAATGGTTTTTCACATGCTTATAAAGTTATAACGAATGGTCCGCAAGCTGTCTGTCATCACCAGATACAGTCAATATAAAAAAACATCAAAATGTTTTTAATTTCTGCCCTACAGCGGGGCAATGCGGCCAGCGTATCGGTGAGGGGTCACTATAATGCACCACAATTTATTGTACGGCCGAATAATACCTTGGTAATTCGTGTTATGGCTTCCAATTGTAATAGGTTTTGACACGGATTACAAAGGTGTACATTATCCGGCCGTACAATTAATTGTTTTGCATTATAGTGACCCTCGGTGAGTACCAGTAAATTGTTTGCAACAGTGTGCAGTTAGCTCAATTGCAACTGCAAACTACAAATAAAAAATAAAAACAAATTAGAACTACTATTATTTATTTGTAACTGTCTTTGTTAATAAACTTATATTTAAAATAGGTAAAACAAAATGTTATGTACGAGTTATGCCAATATTCGAATGCAAATTTTTGTGCTGAGCTACAGCGCGATGCTTTTCAGATATGCGACAAGCTTTAATGCTATCTAAGAATTAGCCTCTGAAGTGCGCCTTCGTCGTAAGGCCGCGACCGTGAAAAGGCTGATCCCCTTAATACGCGTATAAATAAATATGATAAGACAACAATGAGGTTAATGTGTCTGTAACACAATTGTTAAGATTACGGCACCAAACGGGCTCTTAGGGGGGACTAAAAATGTAGCAATCGTTTCTAGATAAAATTCCAACAACTTTAAATCTTTATTAAAAAAGAAAATTACAAATGAAATTATAGAAACAAATTAGAACTAGTATTTACAATTGAAACAATTGTGCTAACTGCAGACTGTTGCAGACAATCTACAGGTAGCTCAACTGATCCATGAGGATACCAATCGGAAGCGTCACCATGAAGCTGGCTGCATTGCCCCTTTGCACGCTGTATGGTAATAATGATGCGCTGCGCCAGATACTGTCAGTATCTGGTCAGTATCATACTGACCAGCTCTCGGGTCACGCGTCACTTCGACCAGACGCTCAGATATTTTTTTAGATTTAACAATAATAATTGCAAATCGACATTTTTAATGGGATATTGTAATCGCCTTCAGACTACGTTCGTAACTTTTAAATTAGTTTGGATAGTGTTTGAAATGGTTTTCGATAGTCAGTCAATGGATATTAAATTCTTAAATTCTTTATTGTACACAAAAATACAAACATAAAAATAAAACGAAAATCTATGTACAAAGGCGAGCTTAACCCTAACAGAGTTTGAGATATTACTTTCGAGACGGTACCTATCTTTACTTTTTGTCTCAGAATAATAGTCTGAGTTTGTTCATCATCATCATCATCATCCTCAGCATCCGGCCTGAGCTTTTTAACCGGCTTAAAAAAAGGGTGGGAGTTTTTATGTTTGACTGAATGTTTTTTAGCCATGTTCCTGGATTTACTGCTGAATTATTGTGATAATTATTTTGCTATTGTAAAGGAAATGGTCCTGACCGGCCCTTTAAAAGTCCAGCGCTAATCCTGAATAACCTAAAAAAACGTCATGTCAGAGAGTGACTCGCACACCGAGGATTCCGTATAAACGAGACCTTGTTTATTATCATATGAGTTATTGACCTGAAATTTTCTTTGTACATATAAAACATAATAAATTAAAATACGTGTTTCAGGAATTTTCACAAAAACCCCTAAAAAGAGGTAAATTGGGGCTTGAAGTTATTGAGATTTTTTATCTATTATATAAAACAAAGTCATGTTAGTTACACCTTTTATGACTCAAGAATGACGGGACTGATTTTCATGGTTTTTGATTTGTTGTATTTCTCTTAGTCCGGAATAGGGTAAGAAGTATTTTTATTACGTTTACGACTACCCGTGCGAAGCCGGGGCGGACCGCTAGTTGTGCTATAAGACCCTGCTTCTTGCCAAATTTCATAATTCTAGGTCAACGGGAAGTGACCTACTGGTTTTGTGTGCATGTGATACCCGCCTATTGTACCTGTCTCATGTAATGTCTTTTTGTACTGTTCTTTTTCTTTTGTACAATACCGTATTGATTCCCAAGGAAATAAAAAAATGTGCCCAAACGGCTGTAACTTTTCATTGCGTTGACCTAGAAGTTAGATTTATACCTCAGCTCCGAAAAGCCATAGATCGGAATATTCAATTTTAATTTCAACTCGATATACGCGTTCCTGAGAAAAGAGGGTTGACAGACGGACAGACGGGCCAAAAGTGATCCTTTTTTCCTTTTGAGGTACGGAACCCTAAAACAGTTCAAATAGTAAGGAATTTACTGTCGATTTTTTTTCAATATAATCTAATTATGGTCTTTTTGTAAACTTCCGAAACACAAACCTACCTATTATATCGAGTAGGTACTTAATAGGTACATGTTTACAGAAGTTTTAGGGTTCTGTATACTTACAAACCCCCAATATTCAAAACCAATTCAGTAAAACCTATCTATAACCTATTTTGTATAAATTAAAGGCAATCCTCGTGCAGCTGCCTAATAAAGCAGAAAAGCCAATCGGAAAGCTATATTTAGGATTCCGGTAGTTTTCCTCATTTTGGCTGCAAATGAATTCCACACAGAGAGCGAATAGATTGCCGAATGGAATACCAATGAGGAAGGTACACGGAATGCAACTCTTAGATATTTGGGAAATACGTAGCTACGGAATATTTTGAAAAGCTTGGAAAAGATTTTATTGAAGTCTAGTGCGAAGAGTTTTTTTTTTATTTTGCATTAAGTTAAGAGCACATTATGGAAGAGCCTACTACTTGTCTACGTAGGCCTACCTACAGAGTATACCAAAAAAATATTTAAAATAGTACATTTTTAGACATGTTTTTTTAAACTGTTTCAATCCCGTTTTTCATTTATTAGTGGCCTGGATTTGTCAGTGGATAGTTTGAAAATTGTGATAAAAAAATAGACAAACGCGCCAACTTTTAAAATTTACGTAGCCATAACTACTCCATAGAAATAGAAATAAAGTTAAATCTTTAAATTTAATTGATTTATTAACTAGTACAGAAATAGATACACTTCCAATCATAACATTCAAAAGCCATCGTAAGGAGAATCACTTCTTGGTATTGATATAATTCACATGTGATTTGATTCAATGATTGCTAATAAAATATAGACAAGAATAAACAATGTGAGAAAAGTTAATCAGCTTTTCTTGTACCTAATAAACCGGCGTTCCGGGATTGCACGGTACATTAACTTCATTAGTGTGTATTTATTTTGTACTTGATTTAGCGTAAGTGACATTTCCATCGTAGTCATTTACAGTGGAAGTTGTACGAATTAAGAGGAATAGTAAGGCAAATGACCTTGGACCTTTCCGCGCGCCTTTATGCAGCAAAGAGTGCTTGTTTTCGGTTCAGCGTACAATGTAGTGCCATAATCAACCAAATAATAGGATCCTCTGCGGTTGGACGACGTGTAACTGGTCAGGTTTGAATCACAGATTTTGTAGGTGCAAATACGTTTTTACGTTTGATTTCATTAATTTGACTGCTTTTCGAAGCTAATGGACCTCCAAGCGGTAGGTATGAACTATGTGAATCACTATACTGAATTTGGGACTAATCGAATTTGAGACTACCGATAAAAAGTGGGTTCGAAGCCGCTACACATACATTATAACTAACAGTATAACAACTACACTATGATTAACAGCAAATATTTGGAACCTCCAAGGGACCTTTCAGGATGTGTGTTACAGGATATATAAATTTCAGAGCTCCACAATCAATATTTTCGTCGGAAAACGGGTTCGAAAACACCTAATTTTCTTGTTTTTGCCTTAGTATGCGCCTTAATTGTCCGTATTAACTTTACAAATACATAGCGACACTACCCACATGGGTTCTATATGTATTAAGGCGCATACCCCACCCAAACTAGCGCCGTCGCCGCCGCCACCTACTTTATGTTATTATTCCGTTTAACAAAGAATTTTCAAAAATGATGGATTTTTGTTTTTCCAGTTTTCATATTTAGATTTTTACTTTGTGAATTTTGTGCCATAAATAACGAATTGGATTGTATAATCTGTAATTTTATTATTGTGATTAATAAATAAATAAATTTAATTGTAAATATTTTTGACGCAGGTAGGTAGCCCGATCCTATTTATGAACCTCTTTCTGATGTGTTCCCGTTTCGTCGCGTCCCGTTACGTACCGAATTTAACTCGTGTTATTGTACTGGACCTCGTTTCGGGAAGAATTTATTAATATTATATGTACGTACGTAGTACTTTTATTTTATTATAATTCTTATACTCGTACTTGACGGATTTGTTTGTTCTCTGTTGTCACCAAAAGATAGGAAGGTACCTACAATACTATTCCGTTCAGCCAACGTGTACTAGTTTCCAACTAGTTTTTCAAACTTAACTATCTGACATAGAAGGACTTTTCTCTTGTCTTTTGTGCCGCAGTCAGCATTCACACGCTGTGACAAAAAGTAGAATCTCGTTAAAACTTGCGAAAGTTATTTTCCGATTAAAGTACGAATTGACGGCATTTCTATGACCAAGCTATGTTGGTAGTGCTCTAACTACATAGTTACTTTTATTATATCAATGCTGCAAACGCGACTGCCGCTGTTTATTTATTTATTGGATTCGGCCCAAAGTGGGACGAGTCAAGTATCATCGAGTTTGTAAGAAACGATTGGATCGTTTCTTGTTGCAATAACACTGTCAGCTGCCTACAATATTCATATAATAACTGAAATATCGCCAACCCGCCCCGGTTACTAGTACAATACAATATAATCCAAAATTCTTTATTGTAAGGACACCACAAAAAAATATTAAGAAACAGACATAGACATTTAAAATAACAAAATAATTATAATAGACATTAAACATAAAAGTATAATGGGTGGCCTTAGAAGCGATTTCTTCCAGGCAACTTTTGGATGGAGAGAAATAAGAAAGTAGTCATCTACACTAATATTATAAAGAGGAAAGATTTGTATTTTTGAATTTAACGAATAAACTTAAAATTTACTGGACCGATTTCAATAATTTTGCCGTTAGAAAGCTACATAATAACGGAGAAGTAGTATAAAATATACTCGAGCGAAGCTGTCCCGTCCCAGCTTTGCACGGGTATATTCTATACCTAGCCACATTATACAATATACCACGAAAATGTGTAATTCAAAAAACCGTTATTAACAAGTTGATTCCCTCGGGGTCCAGAATTAAACCCTTTCAGCTTAGTACGGCTAGTACACGTATATTCTTTGCCGCCAGGCTGTTTCGCCGACTTTGGTGTGTACTGTAGACTCATACTTTTACGTTATATGTTCTTTCATTTCTTTGTCCTTGCAACGAGCTGTCGACCGAGCGATACGGGTTTTTATTGTATATTTACATAGAAGTAACTGCCTGACAAATTCAATTGGAACACGAACTGTGTTGTTACCATAAATATTATCGCTCGTTCGCAAAAATCAAATGTTAAAAAGCCAATTCGAATTTTCCCACGAGTTTAAGAAAATTGAACGTAACAAATCTAGCAGGGATGGTATGGTGTTCTCATCTTTTTATTTTAAGGACCCGTTGTTGCTGGTATCTAAGGCTACTGACACACTTAGAGCAGGCAAGTAGCCCAGGTCCCAGGATCATTTAACTGGATTAAATACAAATGCAGAAATAATCAAATCTACTGTAGCGTGACAGACCAAGATTTCAGCAAAACACGGAAAATCGTTAGCACGCCTTTTCCAAGCAATTCTCAATCGTAAAGTCCTGAACACGAAACATTACAGGACTTTGAACTCCTTGATTTACATAAAAAGCATCACGCTAAAGTTGACATAATCACGAAAAGGGAAACAGAAAGGATCAGCAGTGCAATAAGTTAATGTAGCCTTCACACTAAAGTCACCAGGCTGCCGACATAGTTTTAGTAGGCGGTATGGCAGAGACTTCGAATTTAAATACTGTCAATCGGCCTGCAATATCCAAACACAGAAATGTTGCCATAAGTCACCAGATAGCAATATCAAAAACATGGTTCTTGCCAATGACAGCAACCTGCCGCGCCGGGATGTGTCGCCGTATTCAGCGGGTTAAGTTTGGAGTCCTTGTGGCACAATTTTTAACCAGGTGGACTGATCGCCTAATAAAACCGCAGACTTTTTTAAAAACTTGTGTGCTATAAACGGAGAGGTAGCGGAGCCTCCGGTAAAAGCTTGTTTGAAAATAAAAAGACATGATGCCTGCTGTTACTTTTGTCTGGGATCTTTTCGTCTGTCATGCTTGCATGATTGTGTCCCGGGTCAAAGGGACGAATGGAATGAAAGAACCGGGTGAAATGGGAGGCATTATGTAACCTCGCAAGAGGTACTACGTTTTTAAAATTTATGATAACTCTGGTAGGTGCTATGTAAGTAGGTACGTAGAGTCAGTCAGCAACTTTTGCATTGTCCTTACTAAAATGTTTTATTTAGGTAAACCCTAGGAATAAAATCCAATGAAAATGTATTTTGGTTATTTGTTTGTTTGGTAGTTTCGAAACAAATAAACACAAAATGAAAAAAAATAACAAACAAAACGCAAATCGTTTCAAGAGAGCTAGAGACCTTCAAGTCAGATCAGACAGAAGCCATTTTGCTCAATGATGTGTAGTATGTACACCTGCTTATCATTCTGCATTGGAATATTGTGTCTTGATGTGACACACTGCATGATAAATGAATACAGTTGGATGCAGTCGTGTCGTGCTTACTCGAAAAGGGCAGTAATTTCCATTAGGTACTGTCGTGTATTACGGCCAGAATCTTTAAAGGAATGAGCTAACGCAAGCCGTTTTGACCCTCCATGCCTCAGCATGCGGTTTTAAACCTCTTTCAAGCCAGTAGAAACTAGACTATTTGAGTTTAAGAATGTTTTTATTACAAGTTTTCCTTCGATAGGCTAAAAAGATTTAAAAAGATAAGCTCAAGCGTCATTTCTGTTGGCGCTAGATCACGTCAATTACTTAAGAGAATAAGAAAATCTTTATTTGAGTCGCTGCAAGGTGATCAAAGTATGGCATGAAACGAAAACTTTTAGCTCAACTTAACTTTGAACTTTTTTTGTTTTCAATAATTAAGCATAACTCATTCCAAGATATCAGCTTTATATTTTTGGAACCAGTAAGCGGAGGAACCGCTCGCCTGGAAAGTATTTATGTAGGTAGAGAATGTTCGCTGAACCAGAAGATTCTGCGGGCTGATTATTTCTGCTTCGTCGTCTGTAATGGGTCGCTGCCGATGATTAAATCTGATCCATAAATAGGTTAATGATATCAAAGAAGATGTAAAATTTATTTAATGTAGCGGGTTGAGAAAATATCCTTCACGGTCTTATTATATAGGTATTCTTTTTTGATGAAAATTATCAAGCTGTTACAGAATTACGATGCTTTACGTTATTTATCATTTGGACATTTTTTTAAATGTATCTAATATATACACGTTTTCACCTTAATGCTATCTAGGATACAAACACGGTACAAACGATTAAAACTAAGTGACCTATGAATAGAAGGTAGGATGTCATTAAATTCTACGTGTTGGAACTCAAGTAGAAACTTATTTAAGAGTTTAAGCGCGCGTCTTATATGGACATGGTTGGCATGCTGTGTTTGTGAAGTGTGAGAGTCAAACAGTCTGTGATGTCTACGTCCGCATCTCGTATATATTCGAGACGTATAAAATAATAGTTTCTTGTACGGTAGGACTGTTCACTTTACTCCGCATTATTAAGCAGTATCGCACAGCTAACTGCAGTTTGCGCCTCAGCTCTAGTGAATCAAATCCAAAGAGGGAGAGGAACGAATACGTACAGTACATTATGTATACTATGTATCAAACTTTCTTTTACATGCAAAGAAAGTTTTCCGCCAAACACTAACTAACTCAATAAGAGTTAGTGTACTTAGTCGCGTATTATAAAAGCTTTCTCAGTCTATGCTTGAGTAAAGATTTTCTATGTCTAAATCATTATTCACGCATTGCATGCACTCAAGCATAGATCGATGACTGAGCATACCTAGTTTCACAATACGGGCCTTACCCCCGAATACTCAAACGCATCTCAGATTTAAGCACGTCTCAAGTGACAAATTTATGACACATTTTCATTGAAAACTGTAAAAAACCACGACTTTAGATGTGCTTAAAGCTGAGTTGCGTTTGAGTATAGCGTAGGCATGTAGGCGTTAGTCTCTGATAAAACGGTCGATAAAACTATCAGGTTGAGTGTGGCTTTAATATTACATATCTGTGAGAGAGAATCTCCGATCATATAAGCCCACGCTAGTTCACCGCTGGCTATGATCAGCAGTGAACTAGCCATCACTAATGAGCGCCTAAACACCGTGTCTTCAACATCTGTCAGCTCTCGCAAGCCGTAATCTCACCTGGCCACATAGCGTCCTACACTTCCTTAACCAAGTCGCGAGATTGAATCTAGTACCTAATCATAGAAAACCATTTATTTACATTTTATTATGCATTAAAGTACCTAAACCCAGGCTCAACCATAATTGCACTGAAGAATAAACATCTGCGCCCGGATAAACAGGGGCAATCCACATGTACCGTGGTTCCAACAAACTCCATGGTTCCAACGAAGTCCTCAAGTTAATCCCAAGTAATGCCTGTAACCCCTCTTGAATAGGGTAGTTAAATACAAGACAATGAGGAAAGCAAATAGAACTGCGAACCAATCAAGGAGAGATCTCGCAGTTGCCTTTCGTAGTAACCCAACTTTGCCCGTGTCCCATTGACCTACATTTGCGCCCTTGAACCATACCTCGTCCCTCGTCCCTCGCCCCGCGTTCCCGTGACGTCATAAATGCCCTCCGTATTTCATTGTTTCTTAACTGAATTGTTTTGTTGCATAGTCTTGGTTTTGTATCAACAAACCTATAAATCTTCTGAGTGTATAAAAATAACCGAGCGATTTTCTCGAAATGTATAAGCTTTTGCGTAAACGAAACTATAGGATTTTTAAAACGTGTTTCGATAAGAAGGTATGATAAGTAGAAGTAGAACCTACTTACCTAGTAGAAAAGGAAAAATATCCAGCGTACAATTCTGATTTAACTCTTTAATTTTTATTCTCATTTTACCCACATGACTCTGCTCGTTTTCCGAACCAGTGGCTCGGTCAATAACACGACACGACTGTGAAATTGTGTTCCTAATATGTGCGTCACCAGCAGAACATATTTTAATCGAATGTCATTTAATATATTCAACTTTGATAGAAATATATTTTTTTTAATAATTTTATAAACTGTTTTTATTTTAATTATTTTTCGGATACAAAGTATTTATTAATAATTACAAATTGTTTATTTTATGTATGCAAGCCCAATTTGAACACTTCTTATTTTATTTGCAATACCTAGTATTTCAAATTTAACATGTTTATTTAAAACAAAACAAAGAAATGTGAAGTAAATTAAACAATTACATTCAAATTGATAGGTCTATCAATTTTAAATTAAACTTAATCATCAAGTATGCCTCTTGAATCCTCAATTTAGAAATCGCACTTTGAATGTGATTGACATAATTTTAGCCCAGCGAAAAGAGAATGAATGATCTACAAACGGGCTGCAAGGTGCTACGCGAACTCCGCTGGCGCTACGGCGTAGACCCTGGAAGTTCGTTCTTTACTCTTACATTATTTCGTATACATTTTCGACTTAGAAAACATACTTTATTGGGCCGTTTCAGACGCTCTGGCTTAAAGGATTTTATTGAGTTATAAAATAAAATTGAGTAAGTACCCATCTAAACTTGGGGTTCGATCGTTTTTCAATGAAAAATACAGCTAAGTATTAGAAACTAATGATTATAGCTCTTAATTAATTCTTATGAATTAGAGCTAGTATTTACGATTGAAACCGTTTAGTTAACTACAAATTGTTGCAAATAATCTAGAGTTAGAGCAACAAAAAATATTGAAAATTGAACTAGGTCACACAGTACCAATCCAAATTGCTTTCCACATAAAATATATTTCTAGATGTAAGCATGCCTCCAGTCATTTGGCGGTTGGTACATTGATGCTGACACATAGACATAAAACTGAAGGATGTAAAATAAGAAGAATATCTACAGGATGTGTGGTGTTCGAGCCGATTGGCTGGCTGCCAAAGGCTTGGCTCAACCGCCCGGGGATATAAACTATTGCCGACCAAATTGGAATCTTTTCGACAACTTCCTTCTTTAGCTCGCCTCGGTATGGCACGTGTTTTTAATTTTAGATGATATCTTGATGAATTATAGCATTTTCAGTTAGTTTCAATAATTATAGCAGTAGTAGAAGTGTATATAGATGTATATAGAAATGTATAATAGGTAGATAATAACATCTGTATCTGTATGGCAATTTAGCAAATGGCAACAAATTTTGGTAGCATAATTATAATAATTTGCGGTTTCATTATAATTGGCCTGTTGACACCAACAACGATGATTTAGGTGGAATAATTAGCGGTTTCAGTTGCTGCAATATATGCCCAACCATAGAAGCCACAAGGTTGTGTATACCCATAGTTATCTTCTCATTTCTGCTGACCTAGCGCTCTCCACTGGCAGCAAAGAGCCAGTCCCCTCATTACCGTAACAACGTAAAGTATAGTCTTCAAATTTCTGAAGTTTGACTTCACCCGGTCATTTCTTATTAAATTAGGTAGCGTGTGACTGCACTGCGGGGGTTATGTAACCGGGCTAGCTGACAGCCATCAAGTGGACGACGTGATCTGGCTTGCCGCATCAACGAAATGGACACAGAATATTGGGCTTTGACCTCGAACTGTTTCATGCATAACGTTTTCTACTATGCTGTTTGCGGTTTGCTAACTAACTTCTGGCCGTGGCTTTGCATGTTTTCTCGAGAGAAAAATTAACCTATACGGCTACTAGTTGCTGCCTGCAACTTTTCCAGTGTTCTACGTCAGTCCCTGGGATATTATTTACCTTCCTGCCAAATTTCAATAAGATCCGCGCGTTCAGTCGTTTAAGCGAGATAAGGTACAGGCAGACAGAGTTACTTTATTATTTATATATTAGTATGGATTCTAGTATGGTCTATATAGGGCATGGAAATCATTCATCAGGCTCTGCTTTTTTGTCTTAATATCTTACTTATTGTTTGTGTTTCATTTGTAAATTGTTTTTAGCCTAAGTGTGCAATAAAAGTTAGGTTAAGTAAACTTTTTTCTGTGTTTGTGTGGTACAATAAAGAATTATCTATCTAAGAATCTAAAAGTATTTTTTATCTATCTATCTTAGCTGCCAGTGTTGGTGTTAATCAAATAATGAATATTGATGTGTTCTTTGATTGCGGAATACCTGGTTAGTTTGCATAGAGGGCTTGGAGTATTTGTCGGTCGTAGTGGGCTTATTACGCTTAACACCTAAATGGTAGTCGAATATCACTAACATGGGTCGTTTGATGGTCTAAGATCCGGTCTAAGAAATTTACTCATCTATCTGTTACCTGTTTGATAATGAATAGGCTTCTGAGGTCGATAATATGCTAATTAATATATCAAACGGTAAATTTTACTACTTATTTCAAAATACACTCGAGAGCAATGAATCCGGATCACTCAAAGAATCCAAAAAATCTCGGAAAGTAAGAATGCTTGAAAATGAGTTATGTTCTCCGACGAATCAAAATTTATGCTCTACAAGCACGATGGAAGACACAGAGTGTATAGAAGACCAGGGGAAAGATTCAAGCAAGCATGCATCGAAGAAAAAGTAGCCTACGGTGGTGGGTCTGTACTTGTGTGGGCCGGAATTTCCTCTGAAAGTCGCACAGAGCTGGTGATCATAGAAAACGGCTCTTTAACTAGCGTAAGATATGTGGAAGAAATCCTCAACGAACACGTTGGTCCATTTATGGTCAATTTGGGTGAGGATGCTATATTTATGCATGACAATGCCCGACCTCATACAGGTAGGATTGTGAATGACTACCTTCAAGAGATGAACATTACTTGTATGGAGTGGCCAGCGCGCAGCCCGGATATCAACCCGATCGAGCATGCTTGGGACGAGCTAGGGAGATGCGTAAAACAACGAAACCCTCCCCCAATCACGCTTCCTGAGCTCAAAATTGCTCTCACAGAGGAATGGGAGAATATTCCCCAAAATCGTATAAGGAACTTGGTGTACAGCATGCCAAACCGCGTAAACGCAGTAATGGAAGCACGAGGAGGTAATACGAAGTATTTAAATTCAAGAAAATCGTCATAAAGTTCAAAAATTTCATGTTTCCTATTTTTGTTTTAAGGAGAGATCAGCAGTTTTTTTTCTTTATGTAATTTTGTGTAAATAAAATGTATGGTGACTCATATTTTTTTTACTTTCATTTAAGGAGTATTAAATTGTCTATTAAATACAATTTATTGCATTAACCTAGCATTCTTACTTTCCGAGATTTTTTGGATTCTTTGAGTGACCCGGATTCATTGCTCTCGAGTGTATTTAGAAAAGTAAGTGTAAAACGTACAGAAATTTTAAAAACGGTTTTGAAATGTATAAACTAGAACCCTGTCATTTGATACCCCATTTGCCACATAGGTCTCTTTTGAAATTTCAACATCACAATTTGTACGTGCTGAAAAATTTCATTTTCATTTATTTTTCGTTAAACCAGTAATAGCGCACGAAATGTATTACCTTATTATAATTTTAAGTTATTAGCTGCAGTTACTGAGATATTCAAGAAAGAAGGAAGACGGACAGACCATAAGGGTTTCGAAACCGATATCTCGAAACCGAAAATGTTTGCATTGATTAATTGCATTCTTCACAACATTACTTCACACTGGTGTGAAGTGCAAACATTTTAGGCACATGACATTGCTTCCGCTGAATGCAAATGCGTCTATGGCGGTGTGTTATTTACGACCTAACTGGGCGTTCACCTGTGTTTAAGGGTGGAGGTCATTTTAGTGTGCCATAAACACGTCTGACGGAAGTGGCTGGCACCCGGATGTTTTGGAGCGTGCCACCAGCCTGGCCTCAAGGAAACATTACCTAAGAAGGGTTTTATGATAGCGTTCATTTAAATTTACTGCTGACTGCTGAATTTAAATCAAGACGCTTGACGCTTTGGCAATAAAAAGCTTGATGGGTAACTTTGGGGATATCCCAACTGACGGATAAATAAAACTCGGTACCCTGTGTTATTTATCCGCCCTTTAAGGGAATTTATCTACGATAGATCAGCAGTGGTAATAAATACGATGAAGCAGGACAGTAGGAAAGGATTAGACTTTGGTTATACCTAGTTGATCAGGTCCAGCAGTGGAGAAAGTCTGATTCCTCTTATGATGACACGAGCCGCAATCCTGCAGTTTTGAGTTCTAATTATAGAAAGTAATTATTTTTTTTTGCAACGATCAAAAACATAAGAACGTATAAGGTATAAGTTCAACATAATATAGTGATGCGGAAAAGAAGTTCTAAGAGTACCTATTGCATTTCAAGTAGAGCAGGACAGGTAATTACCCATGGTGCCGAAGAAAGGGTGTACTAAGGCGGAAGGGAGTGATTCTGAACTCCAAAATTCAAAAACAAGAAATTATAAAAGTTATTGACTAACTTAATGTTTTTTGAATTTCAATTATTTCTCATTTACACGAAATAAAGTTATGGTTCTTCCTATTCGTGTTCTTTTGACCTATCTTGCATTATTTAACATTACAAAATTTATTTCGTAAATGTTTTACCAACAAAACCAGTGTTTTGTCATTAAATGATTGCAAAAAAGTGAGTTCTTTGAAATTTCAGAACAACAATATTAATATAAGTATACACATAAAAGAATAAGAATATGATTTGGTTTTTAAGTAAAAAAAATCGCAAATCAATAAATTGTAGAACAAACGTTGACCCCCTCAATGTCCAGGATCACCCCCTTCGGCTGACACCCTCTCCGTGGCACCCTATATTAAGTTATTGTAAAGTTCATAAATTAATTGGAAATGAATAATGATCGATCAGGCGTCCAATCTGATTAAAGAACAGCCAGAAGTTGCTGGTTCTCTCGCAACTGGGTCCGCCTCGAAGTTTTATAATAATTGTAAACTGAGTTATGCGAAGTAATATAAATTTAAAACTTGGTCCTTGCTTGGTCAATACAATTTATCGCTCATAAAACTTTTGCGACCTAAATAGGTACCTACATTATCCGTAGAGACCTCTTTTCCGAGAAATTGTAATTTTAGGAATTTGAAGTCGTATTATAGTTTTTTAAAACACACCAAATTATTTACAACTAGGTGTTGCCTACGGTTTCGCCCGCGCTTTTCATGTGTTCCATTTTTAGGGTTCCGTACCTCAAAAGGAAAAAAGGAACCCTTATAGGATCACTTTGTTGTCCGTCTGTCCGTCTGTCCGTCTGTCCGTCTGTCCGTCTGTCCGTCTGTCCGTCTGTCCGTCTGTCAACCCACTTTTCTCAGAAACGCGTAGAGTTATCGAGTTGATATTCACATCATATACGCAGGCTCGTAACATCTTGAAGCCTCGATATAAATCAAACTTCTAAGTCAACGCAATCATAAGTTACAGCTGTTTATGTCTATTTTTTTCAATTTTCCTAGGGAATCACATGCACACAAAACCTATAGGGTACTTCCCGTTGACCTAGAACCATGAAATTTGGTGAGAAGCAAGGTCTTATAGTACAAGTAATGGAAAAAATCCGAAAACCCTAAATTTGTAATTTATTCACAGAAAAAATATTTTTTTAATCTTGCCATGGACCAAAAACCTATAGGGTACTTCCCGTTGACCTAGAACCATGAAATTTGGTGAGAAGCAAGGTCTTATAACACAATTAAAGGGAAAAATCTGAAAACCGTAAATTTGTAGTTTATTCACAGAAAAAATAATTTTTTAATCTTGCCATGGACCAAAAACCTTTAGGGTACTTCCCGTTGACCTAGAACCATGAAAATTGGTGAGAAGCAAGGTCTTATAACACAAGTAAAGGGAAAAATTCGAAAACCGTAAATTTTTAGTATATTCACAGAAAAAATAATTTTCGAATCTCGCCATGGACCAAAAACCTGTAGGGTACTTTCCGTTGACCTAGAACCATGAAATTTGGCAAGAAGCAATGACTTATAGCACAAGTAAAGGGAAAAATCAGAAAACCGTAAATTTGTGGTTTATTCATTCAAAATAGTACATTGTTACACTAGGGTTGGACGTAACTTATTTAGTCTCGAGACGCCAATAGTTCGAGGGACTAAATAAGTTACGTCATAATCGTTATCAAATCAGAAAATTATTGTGCCTTATTCGTCTGGATTTGAGTGATTTCTTTGCTAAAGAGTAGGAGTTTGTACGGAACCCTTGATGCGCGAGTCTAACTCGCACTTGACGTTTTATTCGGGTATGTCACACTTACAAATAACGTGGCTTTCTATTAGTAAAAGAATTTTCAAAATCGGTTCAGTAGATCCAGAGATTACCATCACAACCTCAGAAACTCGCAAACTTTGCCTCTTTATAGTATTAGTATTATAAAGAGGTAAAGCAAAATGAGCACCCCACTCACATACCTACAAACACATACACACGCACACGCACACACCTCACACAAACACACGCACACACGGTAATTCCTGTTGCTCGGACTCTTATGAGACCGGTGTCCTCAGGAGCACCTCACTCACTCACATGACATGTATACACACAATATGTTAGTTTTTGTATTGTATGTATATTATACAATACAAAAACTAACAACTAATTAAGTATAATTATACAATGTATAATTATACTTGTATAATGTACAATGCAAGTATAATTATACAATGTATAATTATATAAAAACTAACAACTAATTAAGTATAATTATACAATGTATAATTATACTTGTATAATATACAATGCAAGTATAATTATACAATGTATAATTATATAAGTATAATATATAAGTATAATTATACAATGTATAATTATACACTTAATATAATATACAATGTATAATTATACTTAATTAGTTCTTATCTTTAAGACGAAACATCCTAATTACTTTGTTCGTGGAGGAGGGCGCTGACTCTGCTACACAGTTTATAACTTTTGCGGTAGTAGTACCTTAACCGCGTTAACTACGAATTTAGTTTGCGTTAGAAGAACACCAACGTTTCATCACTTTACTAGGGAGTTCTTGAGGGTGAGTGTGGTTCAAGTCGCGCGCGTTGCACGTCTCTGCGAGTACTGCGCAGGAGAGCTGATTTCTCTCGAGCCTCGGGCTGGTGTACAAATAATGTTCGTAGTTACTCCCCCCCCCCTTGATTCCCAAAAGGTTCGGCTACCAGCTAAGGTTTCTAATTCTATGATTAAGAACTGAGATCTGACCGAGTCTACGCCTTCGGAGACTTTTCAGAGCAGCGTCCGAACAGTCTCAATCGCTGATTAAACACGTGCCCGGTAACGACAGTTTAGCTGATGTATTCATCAGCTTGTCAGTGTTATGCCTCGTGTGACGTGTAACATGTGGTTGGTTGTTGCAGAGTGTAGGCGGGACCCCCGGCATGAGGTCGGGGGAAGCGGGCGAGGGCTCAGAGCTGGCAGAGTTCGGCGCGCGCTGGCCGCCCCCCTACGCGCAGGCGCAGGGCTACGGATGGACGCGCTCCGCCACACCGCAGCACCCGCCCGCGCACCACCTCGCCAGGCACTCACGCTCGCAGCAGGTAAATACTACTTTGATTTACTTGACCTAGTCAAGAAGACCCCTTCTTGATGAGCCAGCTGATTTGTCGGGCATATGCACCTGTAAGTGGGGCGGTCGGTCACGTGCGAAACGCAGACGCAAAATATTGAACACAGACGAGCCACGTAGTTTGATCTCCAAGCTTGGAGATCCAACTAGCTGGCTGAGTAGCTTGGAGATGGAATCAGCTGGCTCGGCCTGGGGCACCGCACCTGGGCGTAGCGGGCTCTTTGTCAGGTACACACAATGTATCGTATCTTTTACTTACTCATAATCAAGGAGCTAAAGGAAACTTGGAGATCAAACAAACTGGCACTTCTGATGAACTCATTGAATTGTATGTGGGTCCCGGGTATGCACCACTCTTCACCCGTATGGCTGGAATGGTGGCGCGGTCGGCAGAGAACGGCTGCGTGCATCTAATATGAGGGTGGCTCTACTAAGGATAGCAAGCGGCGTCGAAGGCGGCTTTCAAGCCATCCGATGATAATTTGTATGTTAGCTCTTTCTAATGGAGATGAAGTAGAGGTAAACACATTCAGAAACAGAAATTGCTCGCCATTGCCTTGCCGCGATCCGTGCCTCTTCGGTGTGTTTTAAGGTTGTGATGCGATTGCGATGTGAGGTACTTTTAGCTAAAGCATCAAGAGTACTCTGAAAAATCTGGTGTTATGCAGTTGTAATCTGTGCAGAGGTTGCAGGACAACCGACACACGAGCTACGAGGCAGAAGACGCGCGGTCGCGGGCGCGTGGAGGCGTCTACTACTCTCCCCCAGGAACCTCCTACACTATCGTAGAACGGCCGGCCTCCTCGCACGGCCACCACCCTTCCTACTCACATCACTATACGGGGAAGCTGTCCAGACAGAGCTATCTTGGTTCTTCAACTATTGCAAATAGTACAGGTGAGTTTACTATAACATCTTTTAAAAGAAACTAGCGGTCCGCCCCGGCTTCGCACAGGTAGTTA
Source organism: Eupithecia vulgata (assembly GCA_946478455.1). Taxonomy (NCBI): domain Eukaryota; kingdom Metazoa; phylum Arthropoda; class Insecta; order Lepidoptera; family Geometridae; genus Eupithecia; species Eupithecia vulgata. The sequence continues at coordinate 5,533,308 of OX297862.1, read as the reverse complement.
TATTTTCGTCAATTTTCCAATGTTTTTATTACGTTTTATCCTATTTCGGAAAAACCATGAAAATCGGTCCGTCGTTCTTGAGTTATAAATGGTGTAACTAACACGACTTTGTTTTATTTTAAAGATAGATTGTACGTATGTATATAGTAGGGTCTAGTCTACTGTGCCGGACACTACTGTGGATCTTGCCATACTAGATCTCTTGAGTTTAATTGGCAATTAGGATGCTGCTACGGTATTGATATTTCTATGCCACACCGCCGTCGTAGAAGTCTAGGTCAAAGATCAAAATGAACCCTTCAATGTATTCCGTTGTATACATTGGCCCGTAAGGGCATAGACTGCTTAATATATATTGCCTGGACCCGTTTCGTTACATGTAAAATAAAGATATCTTAAATGATTGTCTGTAGGTACCATTTTATTTAAAAGGAAAATTATGTTGCCGTAAATTGTAGCAGGTGCTACGAGCCTTCGCAACAGTACCAACCACTTGAGCGCCGCCACTAACGGCAAGAAGCGGCCGATCTCGCCGGAGCAGGTTCTCCGGCTGTTCGGGCAGGGTGGAGCCGCGGCGCTGGGCAAAGCGCTCCCGCCATCTCATCCGCCAGCGGCCCCCGCCCCGCTCCCCGCTAGGAGACACTCCCCAGCCAGCAGTCCTAGTAGTACAACGCATCATGTGAGTTACTTTCAAAAGAAGCATTTAATGCGTTCAAAAACATAGACCTCCCTATCCGACGACACACGTAGCGGTCCTGAGCAACATCCGTCCATGGACTCTCTACGACCGTAACAATGTCGTCGATCATAGAGTGAATAATCTGCCAACACCGCGAGAATCTTTATCTTTGTCTTTTTTTTGGAGTGGTGATCAGTTATACGAGCAATACCCATGGCATTTCCGTTCTCATTCCAGCTTAGTATACCACTTGTAATTATGTTATAACTTTAAACTTAAAGCGTTCGGTAGCAAGCAAGTCTTCAGATTGGAAAACAGTGAAAAATCTCATTTCTATTAATGGAGGTAAAGCCTTGAACCGAATTAACAACTAATTTCCAATAACGGATCAATAAAGTGACGTCAAAGGTGACACGGTGAGTAAACTAGTCCAAAAATAACAACGAGTTACCATCACGGGGGCGGGTGTCGTGTGTGTAAATTATTCCTGGGTGAGGCCGAGCGACGGCAGTCGATTCCACTACTTTATTCATGACCACGGTGGCCAGCGTTTAGACCGGCAAATGGATTTGCCCGCGGCATATACGAAACAGCACCGACCTAGTAACTGATAAATAATCAACTAAATTTCCCACAGAAATGTATCTTAGTGCTACACCGTTGTGGTTATACTTCGGGGTTAGTTGACTAGTATGAACAAGGGTGTGGGTCATATGTCCGTCTACGCCAAGCCCAGAATGTCATGGTCACTGGTAATACGCAACTGCCATCGTTATGCCATCGTTATCGGCAGTTGTAGACAGACGTCCGTACCATAACCGCGTTATTACCGGTCTCGATAGAAAAATTACGTTAAAAAAACTGTCCGTAGTACCGCAAACTTTTGCCAGCATTTAACGCCTCGTCGAAGTTGAAGCGTTGGTTTGACCCAATTAAATATAGTTTCGTTTTTCTTGAAAACGAGGACGAGAAATATTTCAATTTTCTCTGTGGTGTACCTAATTTAATCGTTTGGCTGAGTTGGTTAGTCGTCGGAGTGACTATCAGCTGCGAGCTTTCTCACACTTTTAACACAGTTGTAATAATTTAAGAAGCCTGACTTTTGAATCGGACTCTTTGGACCCACGTGTGCCAGAATGGTTGGCTCTATTCTACAGATATGGTCACGATGAAATCATAAAATCGACTGTAGAGGGTGCCAAAGCAGTACGTGATGTGCTTAAGTTCGGAGTGGTTCTGTGAAGTGTTGCAAACATCGACACCAAATTGGATTCCGCGGAGGATCATGAGGTAAAGTATCGGCTTTATTGTCAACTAGTGGTCGACACCAGCTTTGCACGGCTATATCCTATAGCCCATGTTTATCAGGGTTAATATAGGATTGTAATGGTGAAAGAATTTTCAAATCGGTCCAGTAGTTTCGGAACCCATTCAATACAAACAAACAGACAAATCTTTCCTCTTTAATAATATAAGTATAGATGGTCCTTTTATGTCTTCAATTCACGGTACAAAGGATCTTATATACAAAATTTTGGCCAAATGTTCACAAAATTGTCAAATAACAGGTTTCGAGCAAGCATTAGCGTCTTGGAAAATAGCCTGTCCTGAAACTAATCTGCCCAAAGTCCTCTCTTCTCAGAGACTGTGGGATGAGCCGCTATGTGAGTTGGTACGGAAAAATCTTATTAATACGTCTACCAGCTCATCAGAACGCGCTCGTCTACTCGCTGTTTCCGAGTGGGAATCAGGACTTTGGTTATATGTTTTGCCTTCCAAAAATTTAGGTACCCTTTTAGACAATAACTCATTTCGGGTGGCTACCTCTTTGCGTTTAGGTTCTCCTTGCCTAGTGCCACACCGTTGCCAGTGCGGTGAAACCGTTGATAAGTTCGGTCACCATGCACTGGCATGTGTCTCTAGTGCAGGACGTGTGTCCCGCCATGGTTCAATTAATGACATCATTCGTCGGGCTTTTACCAGCGTCAGTGTGCCAGCTACTCTCGAACCACGTGGCCTAATGCGAGATGATGGTAAAAGGCCTGACGGTATGACTCTGATTCCTTGGAAGATGGGTCAGCCTTTAGTTTGGGATGCTACGTGTGTAGATACCCTAGCACCTTCTCATCTTGCAGGGACATCAGTAAGGGCAGGCTCCGCAGCAACATCAGCGGAGTTCCTCAAACGGCGAAAATACGCTAGTCTTGACAGAGGTTACCTATTTGAGCCGTTTGGGGTGGAAACCCTAGGTCCTTGGGGTCCTGGGGCACACGTTATCTATAAAGATCTTACAAAACTACTAATAGAGTCCACAGGTGATCGGAATGCTGGTTTTTATTTCGGTCAACGAATTAGCATTGCCATTCAACGTGGCAATGCTGCCAGCATTCTGGGCACTCTGCCTTCTGGTGACGGCTTAGATTTTTAGTAAATAGATGTAAGTGTAAATATTAGTTGTAATTATTTTTTGCTGTTAAATAAATAAACCAGTATAGATATAAAAAGGAGGAGTGGAAGTTAGAAAGTTTCCAGTGGCTGTCAGTGTGGGCGCCCGGGAGTCGTTTGAGTAATAACACCTTCTAAGCACTTGTTGAGCAGAATTTGCCTTCTAAGAGTGAAATAGAGTAGAAAAATCGATCTCATATGAGATACAAATTCGATTCCCGCCTCGGAACAAATTTGTGTACGATCTGCAGAAATTTGTTCCGTTGGTCTGGGTGTTTTCTATGTATAATAAAAAATATCTATCTATGTAATGTATAATATAACGTATATCAGTTATCTAGTACCCATAACACAAGCTCTGCTTACCTTGGGGCTAGATAATGCTGTGTGAATTGTCCAGCATTATTTATTTATTTATTTATTATAACTCTATCAATCACAAGTAGACTAAGGGACTAGAATACCTACACGCTTTTAAAACTTACAAGTTTTTATATTAGCGATTTAAACTTTTGAATATTATGAGCACCTAAATCTCAGACCAATAAAGAAAAGAAAAAGAAGTAAACCGACTCAAAGATGCAGTTTCAAAAGAATAAAAAAAACATAAGTAATTTTGTCAGGAAAAGTGGATCTGTAGAAAATACATTTCAGTAACATCGGGCGGGCGTGTTTAGTTGGCGAAGACGGCCCGCCGTTTGTAAATACTACTTCTTTGATATGCTAAACGTTTGCTTCGAAAAACATTGTTTACGCGGAACAAGGGGTTCGCTCTTTCTTTATTGCTTATGAACCCCCGCCTCGAGAGCAATATCGCGTAGAACAAGAGCTTTAACTATCATTGGCTCTACAAGAAATATTTCCATTCGGCGCAGTAGGAGTTGGAATGTTGTAATTATGCCTTCGGACGTGCGCGCTTGCAATGCTATGCGGCCTATATTGACACGAAAGCCGAGCGCAGCGCTATTTGCGGAATGTAGGTAAGTCGTCATTTACGCGAGTGCTGCAAAGCCTAATCTATACCTACCAGGTAAACCAGAATCACAGAAATTAATGACTTGCTGCTCACTCGTAAATAGCTAAGTAAATAGGTAATATTCAGTTGAAAGTTAGCGTGAGAGTGGAATTTATGGTATGCCAGAATGTAGGGTAGCAAACGATTTCCCAATTTTACCTGACGGGGCGAATAAATGGTCAAGGTCACCGGAACATTCTCGAAATATTGGGTAATAAATCAGAGTTTACTGCTTATAAATTTAAGAGTAGGCTGTTGTTAATTATTTCAGTTGATTAATGTTTATCGCGTGGTTCACCCGTGGTCGTTCTAATGTGTTGTGTTTTTTTGTCCAACGCAGATTTCGTGAGCTTTTATTTGCTATATCTTAGCAGTAACCAAACAATTTGTTTTGATTCTCATAAAGGGAGTTTTGGATTAACCAAACCAAGCAAAGGGGTTGTGAAGTAAGTAAGGCGCGAAAAGTGTCTTTCTAACCATACAGGGTTTCAATTCAGTACGCATAGTCCGTCAGCGATTCCTGCCAATAGTATCTACTAAAATAGTCCATGTGGATTTTTTGCCAATATTTACTAATTATATTGTACTACACTGTGAACCCTAGGTTTTAAAAGCTTATTTGTCTGTAGGCGATATACCGAACCGGCGAGCGGGAGCGTCCCTACTCGTCGGGGGGCGCGCCGCCGCCGCCGATGGAGCCCATCACGCGGACGGTCACCATGAGCCGTGACCCCAACGACTCGCACGGCTTCGGGATCTGCGTGAAGGGAGGCAAGGAAGCAGGTGAGATGAAAAGTGGACATTTGGCACCATACAGACCATACAGCCATGAGCCGCGATCCCAACGAACCACACGACTTTGGGATCTGCGTCATAGGAGGCAAGGCAGGTGAGACGAACAGTGGATACTTGGCACCATTGAAACCATATAACCATGAGCCGGACCTCATCGACCTCCATGGCTTCGGGATTTGCGTCAAGAAAGGCAAAGGAGGCAGGTAAGATGAACAGTGGATACTTGGCACCATTAGGACCATAGAACCATGAGCCGGACCTCATTGACCTGCATGGCTTCGGGATCTGCGTCAAGAAAGGCAAAGGAGGCAGGTAAGATGAACAGTGGATACTTGGCACCATTAGGACCATAGAACCATGAGCCGGACCTCATTGACCTGCATGGCTTCGGGATCTGCGTCAAGAAAGGCAAAGGAGGCAGGTGAGATGAACAGTGGATACTTGACACCATTGAACGATGAGCCGGACCTCATAGACCTGCATGGCTTCGGGATCTGCGTCAAGGGAGGCAAAGGATAAGGTAAGATGAAATTTACTATGACCGTTATCCGTTTTGATGCTGGTAGGAGTGTCAATAAAGAGTCCCACGCCTCGAGCGGGTTTTAAAGGAGCTTCCATCCTCGACACATATTTGAAATTAATCCTTGATATACCTACGTGAGATTCGTAAAATAGGTACCTCACTACACCTCGGTATGGAAATTCGTAAAAAACGTAGGCGAAAGATTACCCGATAGATATTTTCTTTGATACGTGTAAATAAAACATAATAGAAAATACCGTATATTCACCCAGTTAACATTTGCTCTCGCTGTGTTACATGAAAACACAATGGGTTTCTTTGTCCAATTTGCATCTTAACTTAACACGCCAACAGGCCACATTACGTTGCGCACATTGCTGAGCTCTGAAAGAAACATAACTTTTAAGCACAGTAGAAGGCTCTCCGAGTAAGTTGCCCTACCCGTGTGTCGTAAACTAGCGAGATTAATTTTATCATATAACACTGTCTCGGTATGTGGGAGAATTCATTGTAGAAGCAAGTATGGAGGAACAAAGGGTTAGCGTCTTTTGAGAAAATTTGTGTTGAGGGTTATTTGAGCGTGTTTATTTGAAAATATTACACACAGCTTTCACGGTTTAAGTAGACAATGGCCAACCAAGGTCCCATTATCGATTAGTGACCCTCGTTGATGGCACATAAATAGCAGCAAGCGGTCAGAGCGACCTAACCAATGACCTGGGGTTGTTTGCGAAACATCTTAAACCTTAAACTCTTTGAGCGGCCTGGCCTCAAAGCTTGGATTAAAAAGACGAATTATAATGTTAACATCTTATAATAAAAATAAATCATGCTACTTTTTAAAAAAACATTTGACCACTTTTGTCGTAACGTGTACTTTTATTTCATTCACGCAATTTATGCTGATTGCTCATGATTAGCTATTCAAAAGCCTGCAGGTAGCTTTTTATAACGAAACAATTATTCCATGCCTGGTTCATAAAAATGCTAAAAGTCGCGGAAAAGCCGAGAATTAGGTACAAACCGTCGTCGTCCAATTACAGAACGGATTTTTTAAATTGGATTTTCCTTTTGTGATCCATTTTACTGATCATTCAATTTTCCGGTTGTTTTACGAGAATGAACGAGCAGGTGGCATCCCCGTGGGAACCGCGCCGTCCCTTTGATCTAAAATATGCTGTGCTATATACATATATTCATTTCTACCTAGTTAAAGTAACAACGATATCCCTGTTATTAGAAGACGCTATTAACGATACAACTACATTACCCTTAATTTAGGCTGCCATGCCATGCCACAAAGGTACATTGATTTTTCATTCAAAATGTTATTTATTATGCGTTAGCATCATTACCATCACATTAACTAGTACAGAAGACAGTCACTCGACCACGGGTCAATACCTAGAATCTAGGTATCAATCTAGGTCCTAGATTGATACCTAGATATACCTGTAATCATTCATCATCATCATCAGCCTACATCAGTCCACTGCTGGACATAGGCCTCCCCTAATGAGCGCCATAGCGCCCTGTCTTCAGCTTGCCGCATCCAGCATCTGCCAGCAGTCTTTCGCAAATCGTCATCCCACCTGGTCGGAGGGCGTCCTACACTACGTTTGCCGAGTCGCGGTCTCCACTCAAGAACACGTTTACCCCAGCGGATGTCGGTTCTTCTCGAGATATGGCCAGCCCACTGCCACTTCAGCTTGCTATTCCTTTGAGCTATGTCGATAACCTTGGTTCTCTGTCGGATGTATTCGTTGCGAATCCTATCCTTCAGAGAAACACCGAGCATAGCTCTCTCCATAGCTCGCTGGGCGACTTTAAACTGGTGGACCAGCCCTACCGTGAGTGTCCACGTCTCAGCTCCGTAGGTCATGACGGGTAGGACGCATTGATTGAAAACTTTCGTTTTCAAGCATTGCGGTATGGATGACGGTATGATGGATGTAATCATTACTCACCATGTAATTAGTGCCTTTTAGTTTTGAATAAACTTTACTTTACTTTTAGTTTACTGTATTTTATTGAGACTGTATACTGTAATGTTAAAATACAGAGTATGGAATAGAATAAAAAAAAATAGAAATACCGATAGTTATTATTGTCCTAGTAATCATCAGCTAGATAATGCTGTGTGAATTGTCCAGCATTATTTATTATTATTATCAATAATATAAAAGCCACAAAGTTTAAGAAACTGTGAATTTGTGAGACGAATATCGAACTAACTAAAAATAATAGACCTAAGGCTTCTTTTAACCTGAAAAAGTGTGCGAAATTTCGGGTGGAAGATAGTTTTAAACACCAACCTTTCTTAATGGTAAATACTGTACCTACTAATAGATGCGCATATGCAGGTGTAGGTGTGTACATATCGCGGGTGGAAGAAGGCTCAGTGGCAGAGCGAGCGGGGCTGCGCCCCGGGGACTCCATCATGCAGGTCAACGGAACTCCCTTTTCTGGCATCTCACACGAAGATGCGCTCAAGGTACGTCTTAGTTATATCATATTAAATAAATAAATCTATGCTTATATAAAACAGTTACAGGTCCAATTCCGTTTAGAAGATATTTGTTTTTTTTCTTTGTCATCAGGGGTGCGTCCATCGGTGGACCAGAATAGTCTGAAGATGTATTTGTAAATTTATTTTTCGTAAGAGCTGACGGTATCAATAACTATAAAAAACGTTACGAGAAGGAAAGGTTGCGAGATGGGAAGGAACCATACAACATGATCATCATCATCATCATCAGCCTATACCAGTCCACTGCTGGACATAGGCCTCCCCTAATGAGCGCCATAGCACCCTGTCCTCAGCTTGCCGCATCCAGCATCTGCCAGCAGTCTTTCGCAAATCGTCACCCCACCTGGTCGGAGGGCGTCCTACACTACGTTTTCCGAGTCGCGGTCTCCACTCAAGAACACGTTTACCCCAGCGGTTGTCGGTTCTTCTTGAAATATGGCCAGCCCACTGCCACTTCAGCTTGCTAATCCTATGAGCTATGTCGATAACCTTAGCTCTCTGTCGGATGTATTCGTTGCGAATCCTATCCTTCAGAGAAACTCCGAGCATACAACATGATAGTTTAAATTAAATTTTGTTTGTTATTCCTTTACACAAAAATATTTGAAGCTAGACCACAACTAAGATCTGAAATCGTTTACGTTTTGCTCTAACAAAACCTAGTTTAAGGCGCATACCCCACCCAAAGTGGCGACGCCACCTAATTTAACTTATTATTCCGTTTAACAAGGGAATTTTCAAAAATCCATCTTCCAGTTTGTGATAACATAAGCTTTATTTAATGCCTCTGTAATATTTTTATTCTATTTAGTTTAGGCAGAGATACGAAATAGATTTTGGTGGCCACCAAGGGCAACTTCGTATCTCTGCCTAAACTGCGGCGCTAGTTTGGGTGGGGTATGCGCCTTAAAGTATCACTAGGTAAACGTCAACGTAGGGTCATCAAGGATAACTGACACCCGGCCAAGAAGAGATATACAGCGCCCACCATTTTGTAACTCAGTTCGATGGCCCTACATTAATACAAATATGTCAGCCACCGCACTCCAGTAGTCTGGGTCGCGTAATTACGTCCCATGTGGTATTACAAAGAGTGTGACCTGTTGCCCCTGGCAGGCTACCCTAAATTGTCGCCAAATTACTTCGACACAGCTTGATTCGCGCCAAACTGACACGGCTAAGTTGTTATCTCTTTACAAATGCGGTATCAGCTTGTTGCCCCTTCACATCACAGTTTCGTGAAGTGGTTATAATTAGCATTGCAAAAGTAGTAAATTTAGTATTATTTAACTATTTTATTAAAAAAATAAATGGTTAAACAATCCACTTGACCTCTCAGGCCAAGTTTCAGATATGGGCAGTGCGATTCAAGTCAATCAACTATCGATCCAAAGTGCCTTTTTCATGTCCGTCCTATCCTTGTCTTTCCTATCGATCGGCTCCAATTTAATCATGACATAATTGGGAAAGGAAAGCTTAATAAATTTTAAATAAATGCAAGATTGAAATTGAATTTGAATGTATGCAAATTCAAATTCAATCTTGCATTTATTTAAAATTTAGGTTTAAAGAATATTTATTTCTCAAAAGAAATTACATTTCACTTATTCGAGAAAACATCTTAAATTTAGTACTTAATTAAAACTTCGAGAAGCCAAACAATTAATTATAAACAACTAATTTATTTAATTATACTTAAATTTACAGTTAGTTAATCTTTTTATATAATACAAAACATTTACAAGTTATAATAACAATTACCTAATAATAAGTTAAATAATAGAAGCTTTAAAATGTTTAGAAAGTCCCTTAATTCTTAAAAGACTTTCCAAACATTCTAAAACTACCCGCAAAGTCCTACATATTTATTTAACCTCTATTGAAATGAGTGAGTAGAGATACGGAGACGTTCGGTCTTATGGTGTCACAGTGAAAGCAAAAACAGTTTACTGATTTTCAGCGGAAAGCTGCAAGGTAAATAGAACGGGAGGTAGTAAAATATTAGCTCCATTTACAACGGCGGCGGCTCGTCTGTTTGTAGGTCGCTAAACATTTCTGAGTCACGTTTCGACGATTGTGAGTTACGAAGCAAATTATACCGGCCTTTGATTAAGAAGGTTGTTAATTGAATTTCCCGGAATCAGTGTTTGTTGAGGAAATAGGCAGGTAAAGATTCAAATATATGTCAAACAACCTGCCACGTGGAACTAAATTGCGTAACGACATTATTGTAAAGTTTTAATGTTTTGATCAGCTCTCTTTTACATATTAAGTGCACCGTGGAATGTGTCCTTTTGATCACAATTCCCTTTTACATAATAAACTTAGATTTTTGACTTTCCAGAGTACTATTAAAATTTTTGAGTCTCCTTGCTGCATTACTCACTGCACGGCCCACTGTTTTTACGTATCCATACAAGGGGTGACTACGATCCGGACACATTAATGAAAAAATCAACCACACCGAATTGCCTACTGTGTAATGCTATAGATGATGTTTACCGCATTATGGAGTATGTTCGCAACGAATCGTGAAATAGTATTTTGTCATTTAGTTATAGGGATATATAGGTCACTTCAACAGCGTTCTAGCTGAGCCTGTTTCGGACACAGCTAGAACACTGTACAAACTTGTAATGTTAGTTAATTAGGTTCATTTAGTTTAAGTTTTTAAGATTTGATTTTGTTTATCATGTTTAACTCACCAGGGCGTCATAATCGCGTGTGCGACAAAGCCCTTAATTAAGAATAAAAAAAAAAAAAAAAAAAAAAAGGGGTGACTAATGGGTTGTATGCTCTTGGATATTCAAAGTATATTCCGTTTGTTTTGACCTGAATGTTGACATGAAAAAGGCATTTGCGCACGTTTGGAAATGACAGGCGGACACGTGAGGTTGACGTTTCTATTTCCGCGTTCGTAGAGGGCGCCACCGTGGTAGGCGGCGTAGCACTGCTACGAGTATTGCTACGCCGCAGTCACTAATCGCTACGCCGTAGCAAAGCTCTAGATAAATTTATCCATGCAGGTAGGGATCGTTTTATGCCAAGGCATTTTGTTATTTTAAAACGATAATTTTCGTCATAATCTACATATTCCATTCAAATGAAAGTGCAGTTAGAATACTGCAGTGGCTTTGCATTAAAGACCTATATCTAAATTCAGGGTTGCTTTCATGTGTTTATAAATAATTGTAAAAGTATAAAACAATTTACACAAGAAACGAAATATTAGAAGGTTGTTAGTCCTGCGTCATATCGTGACTGGCCGGAATAAAGCTAACAAGATTCGGACGGTACTTTTTCGTTTGTTATTTTTTTGCTGGAAGGTTAATGGCTGCCAGCATTTCTAATGCATTTCAAGCATACCATGGGAGTCGTGGAATAAACTAAAGCTATATCACGTTTTTAGTTTTTCTTTTTAACTAGGAATATTCACCAACTTCAAGTGCAATAATTAATATTATGTATTATTGGTTAAATTTAAACATAAACATGAATTATTTAAATACGAGCACAAAATACAAACTTAACTACACAACTGAGTTGATAACTGCTTTGTAGTTGCTCTACACATAAATCACATTTGCTCGAAATAACTTTTGCTAACTCTGACGTATTTTCTATTTCCGCAAGAGTAGCTTGGCTGGTCAGGTAGCAGAACTGTTTCTGCAAACGTGGTTTTCCTCGGTGGCATCGCTTGATTTACGACCGAGCTTCCTGACGCTCTCGAGAAGTTTTTATGAAACGACTTTACTACCTACACAATACCTGCGTACCAAAAGTTAAGCAAACCGAGTTAACCACCAGAACATTGAGTAAAATATCGAAACTTTAGAAGTGTCAGAATAATAGAGAAAATTACAGAAAAGCCGCGATTTCAATAGTTATTCCTGACTCGTCCCACTTTGGTCCGAATACATTGGGACGAGTCAAGAAACTCAAATTTAATGCTGAAAACGTTCCTTATTCGTCCCAGTTTAGCGTTGCTATTTCTAAGTCAAGAACTATGCAGCACCTATAATAATATTATTATTATAAATGCAAAAGCGTGTTTCTGTGTTTGCATGTTTGTCCTTCCTTCACGAAGTAACTTTAGTAACCATTCGACAGATTTTTGGCATAGAATTAGTTGAAAGGATGGAGAGCATTAACATAGGCTTTCTATCCCACAAATCAGTTCCCATGGGATAGAAATCACCTTAAACAACGCGTGTGAACCCGTGGGCAGCATTTAGTATTTTCATATTTTCGTTCTATTCATTAACCAAACTAATCTCAGAGAGCCACACGGAAACTATTGTTGTAAAAACAATCTGGAACTTTCCTACGTATTCAGTTCCAATGTTACGTAACAATATTAGCGATAGACTGATCACATATAGGTATATTATCTGTAGATAAGCGAGTGTCGCCGCGCTGGCTGCCACTACCGTCGCCATACTGTCCAGTACGTCGTCTTCTGATTTTATCACTCTCGTTTATGCGATAGGTGACCCCTTTTCATAAACCTACCAAAGACGTTGCGAACCCCGGATTAAGTTATTGTTATTTTGACGGTGACGGAGAAAGTTTGTTGAATAATGTAAAGCTTCTGTAGGGTAGACGCCAACTTTATGCTGTTGTAAAGCTAGGTTGTCTGTCAGAGATCGCTATTGAGCGATAAGACCCCCAATTGTCACTTATGATATAATTGTTTCATTTGTTAATTGATTTTTAGTTTTAAGTGTGCAATAAAATTATTTTCTTTCGATCTATCTTTCTAAAGCTAAAAAAATAAAAGTCAAAGTTGCAAGTCCTGTTTAATATGTTTTCGAAATGTTTTTTTAAAAAGTGGATAGATTATGGGAAATAGTAACATGGTTATACGGAATGTGTAAAAACGGAGATGACGACTGATAGAAAAGAGTAGGTAAAAAATATATGTATGTTTTGCCGATACCACCTGGTGTAGGGTATGAAAGATAATGATGATAAGTTAAAATCTTCTAGGCTTGTATTATGAAAGTTTGCTAAGTAATCAATCTATGCTTGAGTAAAGCTTGTCTATGGAATAAACGTCATTCAAGAGATATACTTATAGATCGATGACTGAGCAAGCTGTCATAACACGGGCCTTAAATTAGTAAGAAAACTTCAACCAACAATAGATAGATAGATAATACTTTATTCATCACCAATTAATAAAAAAAGAGATTATTTTAAATTTTACATATAAAATAGAATAGCAATGGATTTGGCGGCCTTATCGCTTAAAGCGATTTCTTCCAGGCAACCAGAACAATTTTGGAAAAAAAATGCTGCTTTGCTATGAAAAAAATATTAAATCCCTAGGCTCGGTGACGACAGAGAATACAACATGTTTTTTGTAGCCCACGTGTTTGCCACAGATGCTGAAATCATGTCGTCAGCTGACGATGTCAGTGCGGACAGCGGGCGCACTGGTCCCTCGGCCATCGTGCTCTTGGATGGACCGGTACGGCCGGCCAGCATCACCGCCCGCCGCTCGCGCCTCGCGCTCCGCCAGCAAAGACCGGTCTATACGAAGGGTAAGTGAATTCTATCAGATGGTGTATGACGTCATGTCATCAGCTGGAGATGTCAGAGCGGACAGCGGCTGCGCTGTTCTCTCCGCCGTCGTGCCTAGATGGACCCGTACAGCCGGCCAGGGTCCCCGCCCGACCGTCCAGCGTCAAAATCCTTCGCTATTTCTTCCTTCCACTAGTACCTAGGCCGCGCTACTTGTCGACGGAACCGTAGCTCCTTAAAAAGCAGGTGGCGATCTATTAATAATAATCATTTATTTCAGACCATAGAAAAGTTACAGATCTTATTTAACTTATGCTACAGTCCATAGTAATATATACTTTAAAACTAATATACATATAATAAACTAATGCGTTGGAGGTCACTTTGCGGTCAATGCTTTAGGATGGCGAGTGTGTGACATATGTATGAATGTATATCATTAAGTCAAACCATCACCATTGAACGTCGGTGGCCAGGTACTGCCAGCCAACATAGATCCTCCTTACGAAGTATACACACACACTGTACCTATGTATTCTGGTGCTCATGGATACTGAAGTTAAGGTGACATTTTACGATACGAACAGACATACTCGAGGTCCTCGTTATCCTGGTAATAGGACTTAGTTTTATCGGGATCCGATGCTGCTATCCAACTAGAAGTGAACACGTAAGAACATTCCATTGACATTTAATTTTTGCATCGATAGCAGTTTGGATTGCTGTTTTTTAAAATAGGTTCTTGGGTTAAAAGAAAATATAATTAGTCCGTCAGCAAGATTATCAGAAGACTTATTAATATTATACATGTTTTCCTTTCTCGATGAAACAAAAAATGGCAAAGATAAAGCGTCTTAAAGTTTGGGAGTGGAGTGCGTGGAGTGCTCGTGACGTCACGAAGTGCTAAAAAGTGTCAAAGGTCGTAATAACGTCGCCCGGAGCTTCAACTGGATGATATATCCAGTTGAAGTTCATCATTTTTAGTTTAATTGACAAAAGAAAACATACGTGTGTCCCCAATTTATTCTGATAATCTACTGACGGACAACGTAATTAGTTTTTTTTAGGAAACTAGGCTTTAATGAACAATATTATTTCTAATAAAGAATATTATATTGTTTTACTTTGAAGCATAATAACCGGCGGCAGTGGTCGTGTTTGTTTGACATGTTTTTACTATATCTCCAAGTCCTAAGCACTTGGAGATATAGTAAAAACACACACCTAACTAACTAACCACTTGGAGCTTTTCGAATATTTTTTTTCAAAATAAATTTATCATGCTAAGTGTGGATCATTTTATAACGTCATACACTTTTACGATCAATTCATAGGTCGTAAATATTTCGCTAGTGCATATCGAAGCGTGTTAAAATGGTTTTTATTTGAGCTGGCAATAGAAAAACAGTTATTGCTAAGTGATCAGAGCATAAGTTCTAAGGCAACGAAAAGATAAATTTATCGTTGCTGTTATTTCACCAAAAATTTGATACGAGAGGTGCCCGAGCATAAGTGGTGGTTCATATAGTACGATTTAGCAAAACGCCAAAACGGAAGAAGTTTCAGAGATTGTGACATTCTAATTCTAATTCTAATTCTAAGTGGGGGAACTGGGATCTGCACTGACATCTCGCATAGGAGTGTATTGTGCATTATCCCCCTGCCTAACCAGGCCCTAACCAGCCCAGCTCCTTGAAGTATCGGAGCAGGACTTTTGGAGATTGACAGCTTCGTTTCAGCTTTTCTATGGGTGTGGACAGGTTTGATGTCTCTATGAGACTTTTCAATCCCGTTTTCTGTCTGGCCTCCTCTGTGGCCGCGCAGTGTACCACAACGTGTTCCACAGTTTCTTCTTCCAGGAGGCAGCCACGACACAGGCTGCTGTCTGTGGCTCCTGTCTTAAAGAGATGGTGGTTAAGCTCGCAGTGGCCTGTGATGATACCCGCCATTGTTCTTAAGTCCTCGCGGCTCATCTTGAGCATCGTGTTTGTTGTTTTCCTATCTTTGAAAGGAAATATTGTTTTAGTGTGTTTGCAGTCTGTTCGACGTTCCCACAGGTTTTGGTGTTCCTTTTCTGAGTTAAGTTTTAGTCTGTTTTTGACTTCTGCTGTGGGCGGGTTTGAGAGACTGATGTCCTGTTTTGTTGGGATCAGTCTTGCTCCCTCCTTTGCTAGTCTGTCTGCATTTATGTTTCCTGGACAGGATCGACTCTCTGTCCACTGTATGCAGACTTTACTGTGTTCTGAAAGTTTTTGTAAAGCGTTGTGACATTCTACAATTGATTTTGATCTCGTTTCTGTCCTTTTGAGTGCATTTATTAGTGCAGCGCTATCAGTTTTAAAGACCAGCTGCATCTGGCAGGTTGACTCTTTGATTGTTTTGTCCAGAAGAATATGACTTGCCGCCAGTTGGAGTCCCAAGGTTTCCGCCTGAAAGGCCGTGGTGGCTGAGTTCAGCGGTTGGGCTCTCGAGAGTCCTATATCAGAGCAAGAGTAGCCGCAGCCAGCTCCTGTATTGGTTTTGGCCCCATCAGTGTAAATGTGGTATGTGGTAACGTCATGGGAGGTCATCGCTACTGTTTCCTCTTCATGCATTAATTCGTAGGTCTTACCGTTTAAGTAGGAAGACGCTATTCTATCAGTGCCATTTGCCGCCTCTGGAAATGCAGCAATTGCTTTGCTCAATATTCTGCTGTGAGTTGTCATACCTGACCCGCCTTTCCACTGATTTGTTGATATTATTCTTAGAGACGCTGCCATTGCTTCTTGTTGTATGTGGAGGTGCAAGGGCGTTAGTCCTAGAATTATGTCCAGTGCTGCAGATGGGGTTGATTTTCTGCATCCGCAGATGAGTGTGCAGGCCAGTCTTTGAACTTGCTGTAGTTTGTTGATGGTGGTGACTAAGGTTGTTCTAGGCCACCACACTACGGCGCAGTAGTGATTGTGACATTGTAATAAGAACCGCTACTTGTCGAAGTTGACGCATACTAACAAAATGCACTAAATCACTCAAAATCATCCAAAAACTACTTACCAATCTACAATCGAGTTTGTATGAAGCTGTAAGATCGCAGCCATACTACAAAACGTCCCCTCAGCGTCCGGGCACTACGAACAAAACATATAGAAACGTCAAACTTTTGTAGTTATAGTAGACAATTTAAAACCCATACTAAGGCCTCAGGCGTCATAGAGTCATAGTATGCTAATGTCAGTCCATCCCGGCAGTTAACCGAGTCGTTAGCGGTTGTAATGAGGCTGGCAAACTGCTGGTCGCGCATCGATCCCATAATCAACATTACCTTTAATGAACCCTCAACTGACAGATCCTTCTGATGTGCTTTTGATTGGTCGGTACGGCCCAATTAATCATTGTAGGTACCAATCTTGCCTCATTACGTCATTAGTCGTTATTGTTCAGAATAGGTACTGATTTGAAATTGTAAAGAATAGACTGTACCCTACCCTACATACTAGGTCACTTTACTCCACCACTAATAAATAAGCTAATGATCATGAGATACCTGTGTAGCATAATTGTGCTCGCTTAATCGTTTTAAATGATTATTTAATAAAAAACAAAAGACTCGACTTTCGAAGTTAGTTTTTTTTTTAATTTCTTAAGGCGGCTATGTATTATGTAAATTGAGTGAATTTGGGTAACATTTAAAACCTTTTTTTCTTCTTAATCTTTATAAAAAGCTTCGAAAAAAATACATTATAATTATGATAAACAAGGCTTACAACATGTTTTAAAAAATTAAGAAAATATAAACAAAAAAAGTCATTATTTTGTAATTTACGAACGATTAGCGATGTTAATGATGGGCTTATTTTGTCCTGTAGGTGGACCTTTGCATCGAGCCGGGACAGTCGCTGGGGCTGATGATACGAGGGGGTCTGGAGTACAACCTCGGTATCTACATCACTGGGGTCGATAAGGAATCCGTAGCCGACAGAGCTGGACTTATGGTAAGCTAAAACATATACCTACCTAGGTATAAACAAGACCTGAGATCTTCGATATTCATCTTTAATATTAGCATAACATGGCATAACTATTGATTTGTTTATTTTTGCCTAAATAATTTAATTGATAAGTTGTATTTGTCAATTTTATAAATTTAAATTGTACCATTAATTTGTGGCTGATCTGATTAGTACTCTGGAAGCTATGCAGCACCTACGACACAAGTCTTACTACTTAGTGTAGGTGCTTCTACCCCAAACTGGATGCCAAGCTAAAATGTCTAGACTTCTAGAGCTTATATATTTAGTTATTATCATTCTTGATTTGAAATAAATGATTTTTATAAAAAAAAGAAAGAATTATTTATTGTCCAAAGTAAAGAGCTACTACAAAATTGTTCTTAAAACCTAGTGAACGGCTCAAAACATTGGTGTCGTCAGATGAGATTACCATATAATCATAAGTACACAACTCTACAAACTTAAGTATTAATTAAAAAAAGTTATTCCTTTCTTGTAAAAGATTAAACTAAAGAAACGAAAGACTTTTGTAGAATTCGCTTGGAAAGAGTCTCGTTAAAAATCTTCCGAGAACACGACAACACACTCGACACATCGAAAACATGGCTAGACTGATTTATAAATTCATGTTCTACTTAATTAGTAGACTAAACATTTTATAAATTAGTTTTTACGCTTTCTTATTATGACGTTTAACATAATCATAACACCCAATTTAGTTAATATGATATAACAGTTTACATTAATTTCAATTCAGTTAGCACATCCATCGGAACCATTTTCAATTTCAAATAGATAGTGCAGTGGGCCAGTGAAATCCCTGAGTTATCAAAGCCGACGGGGAATATCTCGAATGGCAGCGAAGAGACATTCCAAACTCCAAAATGGGAACCAAAGTTTGGCTGCATCAGAATAGAGCAGAATCGGGAATGTCTTCAACAGTAAATTGCTTGTTTGCTTTCCATTTAACTTCCGACGCCACGACGCTGCATCGAAGTGTCACTGTACCTACCTATAGACGGCCGAGTCTAATGACAGCACTGTAAAGTTATTAATGTGCTATACTAGTGCAGCAGTTTCTGATATTTTATTGCATTTACTAGCTCTGAATTATCTCTAAAATTGCCTGCAGGTCGGTACTTTATTCTGGTCTGGCGCTTCTGCATAATTTATAGCTGTAGCAATTTTAAGATAGCTTACCTATTTCTTTAAGCGAGGCGACGACGCCACCTTTTAGGTGTGTTAGGAAATTGGGTGCACACTACTTTTCGATAATGTTTTAACAGATATAACTATCTGTTAAAACAGTATACACAAAGACTGGAAAAAAGACCCACTCATTTCAATGGTTTTTTAACTGCCCCTATCCTTTGACTACATTGCAAGGATACCTAATATCCACCTAGAGTTAAGGTTTAAATTGCAGTTAAGTGCCTTTTAATGTACCTTACGACTTAGATGGATTGAACATAAAGTCTTCAGGTACCGAGTCCGTTTAATAGGGCCTTAAACTTTGTAATAGTTTTTGCGGTAGCTTCATTTTATGATGGTGGTGTTTACCGTTGTGCGTGTTAAACAGTAAGTACAAAGCTCGGGTGACGACTCCAGCGTCACCTGAGCTTTGTACTTACTATTTAACCTTTTATTCCATACACACACTACCTCCTTACAAAGTATAAGTGGGAAGCGAAGTGCCTAATGACTCCTACGTGACCACTTTGCGGAAGTAAGGCAACATTATTAGACCCAAGTTGATCCTTACCGCTGTTGAAAACTTGTGAAAATTGCTAAGGTAAAAAACTTTTGTATTTTCATCAGGTCGGTGATCAAATACTCGAAGTGAACGGGCAGTCGTTTGTGGAGGTGACCCATGATGAGGCTGTGGGCCAGCTTAAGTACCACAAACGGATGTCCTTGCTGGTGAAGGATGTGGGGAAGGTTCCTCATGCTTGTACGGCGTACGGGGGCGGGGAACAACGAGATGGGCAGAATGCGGCCAAGTTAGTTTTTTTTACTTTTACATTAAATAAATTATGTTCATAGAATTTAAAAAGAAATGTAGGCAAGTATTTCGGATCCTTGATGTAATTAGCACTTTAAGTGTTCTGTTCTACAATAACAATGGTATTATAAAGAAAATTTAAATTTCAAAGTATGCATTACAGCACAGGCAAACTCAATAATACCGTACCTACTCTTGCAAATATATTTTCGGGGCAAAAAGTCACAATTTGAACGTTTGCCAAATATATTTACACTTAGTTAAAAGTTTTTACTGTCGCTTCGGCTTGGAAACGGCACAATTTGCAACCCAACTTTGTTCAATATCTAAAGAAGTGAAACTGAATATTAGAAATTCTTTCGGAAATTGAACTTTTGCCAGGATCATGAACACTTGTGACCTTAGGATGAGATGCCTGCATTTATATGGGATCTGGTCATGAGCCAAGTTGGGAAATAGTATTAAGGTTACTTTCATTGTGCAGGATAAGTGGTTGGGGAAAGCGGAGAGGGGCTGCGTCAACAGCAGTGGAGCAGAAGGCGCGGTCTTTGTTACCTCCGAGTGAGCTTCCAGCTCTAGCATATTACATGGAGGAGTACGCGGCGAGAAGACTCACTCCTGACGCCTTTTTAACTGTGCTGCGAGACCTTTTGGACACGCAACAGAAGGTCAGTCTTGATCAAAACTAGAAAGAGTACGTACTCATATACTCTCAATATATTCATATTCATTCGTCAATATTATGTAAGATAGGCAGTCTCTATAAAAATCTTTAAATAAAATGGTTAATCTAGGTAGAGTCCTCTAGATAACAGAAGCTAGCTAAAGACTTGTTTAGTAACTTATAGATTTAAAACCTTGAAAACAAACTTAACTTTCGACGACCTCTGTGGCGCGGTGGGCGAAGGTCTGCCTGCGACGCAGGAGATTGCGGTTTCGATTCCCGTCTTGGGACAAATGTGTGTACGATCTGCAGACATTTGTTGAGCATGCTCTGGTTGTTTGCTATGTATAATAAAAAATATCTATTTATGTATTGTATTATATTATGTATATCAGTTATCTAGTACCCATAACAGAAGCTGTGCTTAGCTTGGGGCTAGATACATAATGGTGTGTGAATTGTCCAGCATTATTTATCATTATCACTTTTTTATATTCTTTTGTTGGATTTCCTAAATTAATTATTAATAATAAACAAATAAATACAATTTGTAAAACACAAACGATCTTGAAAAATAACCCCTACCTGCAGTCCATCTCTAATTCAAATATAGAAAGAGGTGTCGGCAACAAAGCGCCAAAAAGCGCATTCATACTTGCCCTAAAGCCATGCCTCGGTAAAAGCCTGCCATTTCTGAAGTGAAGACTGGAAGCCCATTCCATTGTGTGCACCAATTTCTGTGAAAGGTTTCATCAAAACGAAGTGTAGAGATCACCACGCATCAAGTATTCCGTAGATCCATAAAACATATCTGGTAGTTTATTATGTTGTATCATTCGTGCGTAAGCCGAAATGCCGCGTCATGTTTTGCCGCAAAGCGGTTTTTCGTGTCAGCATTGTGGCTTACAGTGACATGATTAAAGCATCTGTTACCTTCATAAAAATATATTCATAGCTCTGTATGTTATGAATATGAATCATGGTGTCTCAACAAAATACGAAGCTTTTAAAATTATGTATCTACAGTTTTGCCGTAGAAAAGTAAGATTCACATAAGTATATGTATATGTATTTCTTTAATAGTTCAGCTACTAATAGATTAGTAGCTACTAATAATTACGCATTGAGTCCCCTTGGAGTCGAGACCCTAGGTCCGTGGGGTACTCAGGCTCCACGGGTTTTCAAAAAATTATCTGAGCGTCTGGTCGAAGCGACGCGTGATCAGAGAGCTGGTGAGTATCTGATGTATACATGTGGTATCTGGCACAGCGCATCAGCATTGCGGGGCAATGCAGCCAGCATCTTGGGCACACAGCTTGGGCACCAGTCGGAAGACTTGTATTGATATGGATCAGTTGAGCTGCCTGTAAATTGTTTGCAACAGTATGCGGTTAGCTCAATTGCTTTAATTGTAAATACTAGTTTAAATTTTATTATATTATTTGATTCTAAGTTTATTTGTTATTCAATTTACGATTCAGGAAACGATCAGAAGTTTCAAAGTTTAATTACACGTTATTTGAATACTTACGAGAACGTTATTACTTAAAGCTCACGGACTTGCAAGAGAATGAAGATAAATAGCCGAGAGATTTCATTCGCGTTGACTCTAAGCGTACCGTACATTAAAGTTATGTGTTTACATTGATTATGTTGTTTGTTTTCTGTTTTAGTATCTGAACTAAACGTTTGTTTTAGGAATATACGTCCCAAGCATTCCATAGTCTGTGATATATGTATGTGTATGATGAGCAGCATTGATGAAATGCTGCTCACCACCCTTGGATAAAAGAGAGATTTATAATTTGAAGTATTATATAAAACAAAAATTAATCCCAAATATTAAAAAAAAACAAATATTGACAATGGGTTTGGAAGGAGTTAACTCTTCAATAGCGCGATCTAATTTTTCAAGTACCTATCGACATTTTGTTAATAATAAGTTGGCAATGCTGCCAGCATTCTGGGCACTCTGCCTTCTGGTGATGGCTTAGATTTTTAGAAAATAGATGTTAGTGTATAATTTGTTGTAATTATTTTTTGGTGTTAAATAAATTTGTTTGTTAATAATCGAGTCTAATTTAGTTTGATGATAAGAAATTATATTTTAGGTATCGATTGTGAAAATCATAATGTGATATATATTGGATAGGGTTGATGGCGCACATAGCAATATATCGAGGATCTAACTTTTACGACGAATAAATCGTCAAAATCTATTAACAAATTGGCGAAGATATCACCAAAATTGTTATTGTGTTTTTCAAGTCGTGATTTTTCATACGAGAAGGTTTAATGTTGTTTTTAGGGTTCGAAGTCAAAGCAATCAAAAGTTACAGTCAATTTTTTTGAGTTTTCCGTGCACACAGTACCTACATGGTACCCATGATTCATGATTCTAGGTGTTGACCTGGAATCATGAAATTTGGCAAGAAGCAAGGTCATACCTATTAGCACAAGTAAAGGGAAAAATAAACTAAAAATCGTAAATTTATTTTTACTTGTCAAAAAAATGTTTTATTGTCTGTCGCTATGGACCAAAAATAACAATACGTTAAATTTAAAAAATATTAATTAATTTATTATTTTGTGGTGTTTTCTTTGCCTACGAGTACAAGTTTGTACGGAACTCTTGGTGCGCGAGTCCAACTCGCACTTGACGTTTATTTTAGCTTGACCGAATAAATACATACGTACTTAGAGAATCCATTAATTTATACAAATATCAAATATAATTAAATTAATTAAATCGTATAAAAACAAAAATACACACCTAGAACCGAACATACCCTCCTCCTGGAATCGTGAAGAATAAACAGAACTAAAACAAAAACATATGAATTGATCAATCAATCATGTGTTCAAATAGGTACTTGATTCATGAACTGTGACCTTTCAAAAGCTTTGATTGCGCTGGATATGAATAGCTCGTTTAGTTTGCAGTATTCAAACAAATAGAAACCGTAGGTATTGATAAACTAAATTCACAGTCTGTAGGTACATTTGTTAATAACAACATCTGAACTAAACTACATATCCTGTAGGTACGTGATAGCTAATGGTTTTGGCAGTCTCGAATTTCACGCATTTATGAGCTTGTTATCTCGTGATGAAAATGTTATAAGCCGTGTAGATAAAGAGTGTTTTTTTTTTCATCTATGAAGAAAGGGGTTTGAAGATTTTTGTATGGAGGGTGGCCCTAAAATTTGTTTATTTTTCAAAATCGCCGCGCACAATGAAAGTTATATATTTGGATAGAAGACACCAAAACAAATTAAAAATGTTCTCTAACATAATGCCCTAAAGCGTCAGGATTCCGAGATATTCACATGTAAAGAAAAAAAAATATTTATTTTCATCTGTGAATATCTCAGAAACCTGACACTTTAGGACGTTATACTATGGAACATTTTTTATTTGTTCTGGTGTCTTCTATCCAAATATGTATTTTTCATCGTGCGCGGCGATATAATAAAACAAAGTGGTTGCCGATGTTAGGGTAAAAATCTCCAAGACCCCTTTACATCTGTAGACACTGCATTTTAATGGTAGGTATAATGTTAAATATGTTATTATAAAAGTTACAGACATCAAGGTAGCCTATCGAAAAAAACTAGGGCTGAAATCATTTAAACCTATCGAAGGAGGCTTCTTGTGCTAAAACCAACCATGGCATGAAAGAGGTTTTTACCTCAAACTATGCAAAATGAGGTTCTCACCACATCTTAAAAAAATATGTGCGCGCTTTTCGTTCTCGGTATAAACTAGAGATTGGTCTCGTTTTTTTTTATTTATGTTAAATAAAACTGTTACGTACTATTTTATTTAAGTTTTTGTTGTTACTGTTGATTGTTAAGCTAGTTATAATTTTTTGACAAAATGTCAAACCATGTTGGTCCCAGAACATGTTTTTTTGGTGGAATTAGCACTATCCCTGGCCCACGGCGAAGATCTTCACGTCCTATACAGTCTTATTTGCTGACTGAAGTCTTCATAGCCAGTCATCCAAGCATTATAAACTATTCACGGCACTTATTTGACGATCGTCAGGTAAGTACTTTTGTTTGACTTGGCATAGCTCATAAGCCATGAAAAAACATTTTAAAATAACTCTCTTTTTCAAATCGTATTTTTTTTGGCAGTCACATTACATTACATTTATTGTTGTTAAAATCCTAGTAATTAATTGTAGTACCACATTTTAATTTTAATAAACACTTTCTGAATCAGTAACATTTGTTTTTTCTTTTCTTGTCGGCATATGCTTCACAATATACCTACATATAATAGATATGCAGCAAAGATTCTAGCGGAACGTAGGATCTTTGGGTAGGTAGGCACTCAAAATCATCAATCGTACGTTGCTAGGCAACGTGAAAACTGATGAAAACAGTAAACGTAGATAAATTCATTAGAGCAATAGTGATTTTCATCTGTGAATATCTCAGAAGCCTGACGCTTTAGGACATTATGTTATAGAACATTTTCTATTTATTTTAGTGTCCTCTATCCAAATATATAACTTTTATTGTGCGCGGCGACTTTGAAGAAAAAACAAAATGGCGGCTGATTTTAGGGCCAAAATCTTCAAACCCCTTTAAACTGACTTCGAATCTCTTAATTTTACACTGTTTTTAAGTGTTCGTTGCGGGATGTTTATTAATCCCTCGATAATAAAATTTTATGGAACTACATACATTGAAATACTTTGCAGGTAGCAATTCGATTATTATTATTACACTAGCGAAAAAAAAATTATGCTCCTCCTTTTTTCTAAGTAAGTTAAAAATGACAATCCCGCTTTAGATTACATT
This sequence comes from Eupithecia vulgata, assembly GCA_946478455.1. NCBI lineage: Eukaryota > Metazoa > Arthropoda > Insecta > Lepidoptera > Geometridae > Eupithecia > Eupithecia vulgata. The sequence continues at coordinate 5,508,326 of OX297862.1, read as the reverse complement.
TGACAATAGGTATGGTCTTCTTCTTCTTATTTTTGGTCTCAGCGGGACAGCATGACATTTTCAAACGCATTGTTCATGATGTCAGTATATGTAGTTGTTGTTGTTAATGTCATCATTAAAGTATTTATCAGTAATTAAATAATTACCAGCCTAATTTTGAACAGAAAGTTTATAGTTCGACCATTTTATTTAGGTTACAGTAGACCAATAAAATTGTAAAACGTCGCGACGTGACTGCTCTGAAAGTTTTTATTGTACAGTGCAGTTTTCGCGCCCTAATTCTGAATTTATTTTTAAACTTCCACCCTAAGTGGTAAAAGTGCCACAGCGTCATGCCTAGAATAGGTACATATGTAGATTTCAGTGCTGTCTTGACATAAACCTAGGAAGTTGGAATCTACAGGGTATGTCGATTTGAGCTTGAGTCGGATAAGCCCCTCGCTGCGCGGTTTCCGGATTCCGCCGGATGATTCCTGTTGGTATCATTTGCGAGAATAATAGGTTCCTCCTGTTCCTCCTGTTTCTTTGTTTTTTTTTCTTTTTACGCATTGACGAAACACCATTCACTCGAAAAACGAGATTCGTACTTCTTACATTTCAATTATACGAGATATCATTTATGACGACGTCAGTGGCGCTAAGGGCGAAGGTCCGCCTACGACGCAAGTGGTTGCGTGCTCGATTCCCGCCTCGGGACAAATATTTGTTCCGGACGTTCTGGGCGTTTAGGTTAGGATAGATCAGGTAGGTACTACCCACCTATATAGGTACACGTAGGTATCAGTTGCCTAATTATCTAGTACCCAAAACACAAGATCTGCTTACATTGGGACTAGATGATGTTGGATTCTTCAGCATGATTAACATTTTGCTTTTGGTTGCAGTACACTCTGCTGACGGAAATCCGTGAGTTCATGGTTCCCGAAGACAGGCCGAGGTTCGATGAGCTCGTATACAGGAGAGGAGATGAGTCAGCTGAACATCATCTCAAGGTACCAAACATTTCTTAACCTTCTAAATTCTAACTGTCTTAGTTAGATGACCGGCATTTTTAATTTCGAGCAGAAAATTTTGGGGGGATACTTCAAATACTTTTCGTAATTGAAGTAGGTACCTATACTTCCGTAAAGTTATCCGAAAAATTTGGGTACGGGAGCGACGTCGCGTAAAAACGTATTTTCACAGAGTTCATTATTCTGGATTCCATCTAATAATCTCGTAATCTGTGCCGACCAGGAGTTCTAATTACAAGTTTAGAGCCCAGCTTCTTTGGAACATGGCACAACCCAACTTGAAATTAAGATACAAAAGCTTAGTATAAACATTCCTAAATTCTCAGAAACAATGCCACAGTTTTATTAAATATGGGGGTATTCGTAAACCCTTAGTTTGAAAAGGAATTCTAATTAACTTTCAACATTGTTAATCGAGATCCGTAGATTTATTTCTTAGGCCTGAAAATTGCCCCGTCAGATTTCTCTTGAAACTTTCGCACATTGTTTTAGGAAAGAAATTAATACAACACGTAGTGATTTGTAAATAAAAAACCTAGCTAGTAGAGAACTTGTAGACATTAGAAAAAGTAGATAATAAAGCAAAAAATTTTGAACACTCACTTAGATACAAAACAAATGTTCAACGTAGTGAATTTTGTAGAGTATTTACTGTTGCCGTGTATTTTAAAGATAGATATCAGCGAAATAAAATGAAACCTGTCTCAAACAAGTGTACGGATTCGATAAATCTTTACCTTTACACGCTCTCGTTCAATTCGTTAAACCTCGATTTGCTCCATGTCTCTAGACTAATATTAAAGAGGTAAAGTTTGTGTTTTTATGAGGTTGTAGGGAGTTATCTGTAGATCTACTGAACCGATTTTCAGTGTGAGAGGCTTTATGAAAAGCTGAGGCGAAGCCGCGGACCAACTAGTCGTATATGAAATAGCTAGCTCAAAATTCCAACATAACAACTGACGGGAATCAGAGTTGCAACGCTCTTCTCTAGCGGGATGTATGTATGACGGTGACGGTTTGGTTTGGTTGTAGCGGGGTGACCGCCACATGCTGCCCTCATCGACGATGCATGACTTGCACGACCCGGTAAGTGCCAACCCCCGGCCCTGTTGGTGCATGTCCCATTGTTAATAGTGTGAACGCTTTCAATGGTAGATTTTGAGCTTTGTGTGTTGTTGTTACTACCCCTAATGTTCACAGAATGTTGTCTGTGTAGTTTTCATTCAAAACGAAATAGGACCACGTCCAAGGTACGAATTGGCGTTACAGTAGGTTCTGAACTAATATGATACTTAACTTCATTTTTGCGCGAACAAAGCTCGCTTTATGTTTAAATGAAAGCAAAGGAAGGGTTAATAGGCAGTGTGTAAAGGGTTAATAGGTGAGGTTGAGGGTTATTGTTGTAGGAGGGAGGGGCGGACGCGCCACTCGCGGCCGAGCACCGCTCGCCCTCCGAGGACTCCGGCCTGGGCCTGCCACCGCAGGACGCTTACAGGTGACACCACCGTTACTATCACATGCCTTCTCTACTCATGAACGTAAGCTATTCAAAACTGTACGATGATAGAGAATAGGACGAGCCGTGTTCGAGTTGCGAGCCGCAATCGGGCTCTAATGAGCGAAGCGTAAATCCCTCGATGCCGGCGGAGCCTCTCATAAAGGCGCTTAAACGCTAAAGCACCATTAGAGTGCAAAAGCAAAGGCTGGGTCCTCGAGCGTTCGCTTTCGTCCGCTCTTTTACATCTCACAGCGAAATAACCCACAGTTCAGAGCGAGCTCTTGTCTGCGCTCGGTGTCGGCCCGAGCATCTCATTGGCTGAGCGCCAGCCACTTCTACTTTTATTCGGCATCGGAATCGATTGCTTTATAGCAGCATAAACGTTCACATTTTATTGTCACCACCGGTTTAGTGCCGCTGTCCTGCAGCCGAAGGGATGTTTATATTTATTGCCAGTAAACCCGATGCGAAATTGATGTTTAACCTCTTTAAAGTCACAATTCACTCTTTAGTATCGATAAAGGTCGTCTAGCTCAGCATGGAGCTGAAATTGAATTATCTGCAACTTTAACTATAAAAAACAAAACTTCAGTTCAAACAAAAACCAAACCAGCACAGCCTTGAGTTGACAAATGGACGCGAGCTCTTAGAGCTAAGTACGTAGCACCCCAGCCTGCTTCTCCCACCGAGCTGAGCCACATGTAGCGTAGGTTATGGTGCGGTCGACAAGTTTCATCTTAGGATGCGGTATAGCCATGTTTCTTGCATCGTGTAGCTGAACTGTTAGAATGTTGATAGTGACAGTGGTGTTGTGTGGGGCAGGAGCGGGCGGCCGTGGAGGGCCGACGCGCCGGACGACGAACTGGAGCCGCACCACGAGGTGATTTTGCCAGAATTACCTTACACACTCCTTCGACCACATTCACTCCTCTAATAGCGGTGTCCCTGGGTGTCACTCGCGAAACTTTCACACTCACCTTCCTCTTACAAATGTAGATTAGGTACCTAAATGCGACCTCGGCAGGAGGGAAACGCTGATGTGGAAAGCAGACGCTTCGCATTTTTTTTTAGAATCCTTTTTCTTGTTGACGAAGAGCTCAGTATATTCAGCAGCTTTTGTTTGAGTGGCACCTCGGCACCGTCACCTCTAACACTATACTCTTTTGCATGTCCAACGGCTAACTGTAGAGCTCACGTCGTCAATGGCCGTTATTTCCTGTAAAATCAGTATTTCCAAATTATTAGATGGGTAAATCTGGCAAAATTCAATTTGTTTTATGCAAAGTGGTATGCGAGAAAATTGGCTATAACTTATTCGATTCACATTTCAGATATGAAGTCGGTTATAACGGCCAGCTATTGTACCTATTTCCTCTAACTCTATTAGACTAGTTTTAGATTAGCTATAGCTTCTTCATTTATATGAATATTTACTAATTGTTGTAAGACCTGCTGCAATTTTAAGTGTAACTTAGCAAACATAATAATCGCTTTAAGCCTTCAACTTTATTAATAATTCGTAATCCTTTATTAAAAAAGACAATTACAATTGAATAACAGAATTCAATTTCAACTAGTACCTATTTACAACTGAAGCAATTGAGCTAGCTGCAGACTGTTGCAAACATTCTACAGGTAGCTCAACTATCCATATCAATACCAGTCGGAAGCGTTATTAATGTTTAATTAATTTACCTACTTCAATCACTACCAGTAGCTTTGGCTGTACCGAAATTTAAAGGTTGTTTGCTTGAAAAAAAAAACAGGCACCTAAAACACACGTGTTCTTAATTGAAAACTTTCAATACGGTTTCTAAAACTAAAACATGCAAAAATAAGGCCAGATTAGTCATACTTATGAAAGAGTTGGCAATAGCGTGATCAAAGATACTAGTGGCCTACACGTTCCGTAGCGTAATAATAACATTTCTTACTCTGTGACGTCATTGCCACTGATAAAAGTATCAACTGGCTTCTAGAACAGTAATTTCGATTCTTTCAATATCGGCTCGTTGGTCTAGGGGTATGATTCTCGCTTCGGGTGCGAGAGGTCCCGGGTTCAAATCCCGGACGAGCCCATGTGAACATTTTGCTTTTTGCATTTTGAATATTTGTATAAAGTTCTAATAATGTTAGTTGTTATTTTATTACACGACCTGTTTTTATTTTCAGTTCAAAAGGATAAATAAATAAACTGAAAATTCTGGTTTTGCTATAATATCTTTCTTACCGACGCAATTTTATTAGCTACGCATTTATAATGGAAAATAAACAGCAAATAGGCTAAAGGCACTTAATTAATTTTAAATGAAAACTTTTAGCTTCCTTGGATAATATCTTCGTTGTGACGTCAAACGAGGAGCCCATTCTGACGTCATAGAGATAAGCGAGTTTATTCTTGACTTGAAGCTGCGTGACTCGCTCGAATTGTTTAGGTACCTTTTATCCTGGTTCCATTTACTATACTTAAGGAGGTATTCATTTTCCATCTTCTTATCGCATTAAATGGTATTAAATAAAATCTCCTTATTTTCGATCTTTTGTCGAAAATTGTCGAAAAGAATACTCAACTGACATTCATTCTTACATCCGAATAAAAGATAACATACGGCTAAAAGAGTTCATAGAGAACCTACACAGGCCGAACGAAACATGTCTCTCGTAACAATAGTTTTTTATCACTCAAGTACCTACCAAAGAATATTTTTTTTTACTAACAATGCTCACACATTGAAACGAGAAGAGCGCACAAGGATTTTTGTCCCTAATTAGGATAATGGTCCCGCAGGAAGACGTAAGTCTGAAGGGTAACCCCTTACACGATTATTTCAGAACACATTCTGGAGTACCCATATAAACCGTCGGTTATTACTTACTCTAGGTAAGTAGCTTAGGTGCCTACTTATCTCCAAGTATAACAAAGTTAAATTACGAAGTTAGATAGGTAACTTTTACACAAGAACAAGATTAATCTCAATTTGATTTTGAAAAATGTTAGCAATTTTTCCATCTACCTCAACGGTTTTCGATAATCTAAAATAACATTACAATGGCAGGACCAAAGCTCCGATAGTATTAGAAAATAAGCTGAGAACTCTTTTATCTGTCGTATTCTTCCACTAAAAGTGGCTAAGAAAAACTACCTACAAATTATTATATCCACCGACCGACTTCTACACCAAAATCAACTCATTGGTTTAGCTTTAGGAGATTGTTAGGAATATTGGTTTGAAAAAACACGCAATCTCTCACATAAAACAAATATCACTCAATAAGTATTTGTTTATGTAATTAAGGTACCTTCCCCATTTCGTCAAAGGTATAATTAAACACATAAGTATTCCAAATCGCGATAAAAATAAAGTAAGTCGTAGTAAGTAGGTAATCTAGGGGGATACCAACATCTCGTCTCCCAAGCCAACCTGACATGTAAGTTGTACACCGTGCTAAATAACGAACTAGGCTCTGGTGAAAATATCAAATAATACTCATAATTTACATACTCAGATTACAATTATTTTCCATTACTTGACACTGGCCACTGACAAAGAATAATCATCAACTGTAAGAGGCACAACAGGGCACAACGCAGAGTTCATTATTACTTCGTACAGATTCGTACATCATCATGAACCCCGTAGCTGCTATTAGACAAATCTCATGCATAAAATGTTCTACAATCTAAGTGGAAAAAGATGATAATAGGACAAAAGTCTTTCTTTTCACGTCCATTTTATGTCCGATGAAGCTGAACGGGGTTTATTATTCATGACACAGTGTTTACGTAAGAGCCCATAAATCTTTTAATGCATCTTCAAGTTACAAACATTGGCTCTTAGAATAAAATTTCAATGAGATGGATATAACTCTTCTAGAAGTTAGAAACCTGTGCCAAAACTTATGATAAACATGAAGTGTTTTCATAATTTGTTACCAAAATAACATCATCATAACCACAGGTTTTGTTTGGCAAAAGAAAGGAGGTTTTGTTTGCTTTTCCTTTATGTCTTCAGCGTGCACTCATTACGTGGGCCGAATGGTATATTTTACTACACATAGTATAAAACAAAGTCGCTTCCCGCTATCTGTCTGTCCCTATGTATGCTTAGATCTTTAAAACTACACGATACGGATATAAAAAAAACGAATAACGGATTTGATGCGATTTTTTTAACGGATAGAATGATTCAAGAGGAAGTTTTATATGCATAATATAGTACCCGTGCGAAGCCGGGGCGGGTCTAGTGTATTATTAAAAGCACCTTATCGCAAGACTTGCAAGCTTTACTTTTGGGCTCAACTTTGTCTGGCCTCGCGTTGCTATGTTTATGCCTTCAGTTATTAAAAGTAACAATTTACAGCTTCAATTTCGAATCACACAGTTTACACAAATCGTTAATAGCTCCAGGTATACCATTTCTAAGGTACCTACCTAAACATTATTTTACAGAACATAAGTTTGAAGTAGGTATTGGAATCATTCTTAAATCTTATCATTGAAAAACGTATTCTAGATAATGAGCGGACGGGCGAGAATCTACAGGCAACGAAATCATAAAGCCTAATACTGATAACAAAAATCAACCCTCCAATATTTTCCTTCCGTAACATAAAATTAATCATTTTCCTTAAAAGGTCGCGTAACTAAACTTTCAGTAGATCAATGCCTTGGTTTGGGTACAGGGTGAAACGCACAGAAACGTGTAATAACGTCACGCAGTTCGTACTTGGAGAGTAGTCACAGAATAATCCAGTAGTTAAGTACAGTCAGGGGTAGTCGGTGTTAGGGAGGCAGTACACGCCGCGGCGGTCGACCGGCATGTCGTCGCGTCGTCGACGTCGCGTCGCGTTCTGCGATTACGTTCCTATGGACGTACGAGCTATGGCAAAGGTATCTAATAATATATATTAAATATCTACAATAAACTGCTTCTCTATTTACTTACCGGTCGATGTGAATTTGCCAACTCGCTTTTCTGTAGTAGACTATTGTAGTTGCCTGAAAGTTTGTAAACAAAACTTCGTGCGTTCGAACAGCCACTCATGGGGATTGTTGTCTATGGTAGTATAGACAATTATGACATCGAATCGACATACATTGCGTACATTTTTGAAGTGGAAGGAATGCGTTTCAAATAACTTACGCTTTCTATGACAAAGTGATGTATTTTTTTCTCTATTCTACCCTAGACAACAATTCCCGTGCTAGGCTAGGGGGGCTGGTGTAGAGATGTGTCTCGGATAAAAGGATTTTATTGATATTTAGTCAACGTTTGCATTTAACCGACTAATTATGGCTAAGTTATAGCATCGTATACACTTATAACTACCTACCCGAGGTTACCCATCGTCCAACCACGATGAACCAGCTAGGTAATTAGTTAATTAATACGATAGATTACTCTGTAACTTTGCAGTTGGCAGTTTCAAAGTGAAACTTGGACGCTTCTGAAACATAAACAGTAACTTTACTCATAATAAAACTTGTAATTAAGTAATATATCGTCTATCGATGCCTCTGGGATAATTTACCTTAATTTTTAGAATTGATGCTCGTAGAAAATAAATCAATCTACAATAAATGATATATGTAGGTATTCAGTTAGGCTAGAAAGAAAAAAGCATACATAACTACGTTTAAAAAAAAAAAAAAAAAAAAAAAAAAGACAACTTAAGACAATAATATGACCATGCTGTAAGTTTTCCTAAAATTTGAAAATAAATGGTAATAAATACAAATAAAACATGAGCGCATGCGGCCTTATGTATCATCCATCGATCTAAAGTACTAAAGATAGGATCTTTACCGTATGGTAGAGTCAAGGTTAGTTCCTCAGCCAATTATTTCGTCTAGCAGTTACCTGCATTGGTATAAACATGATACTGAAATAGATTCATAATGGGCCTGAAAACGGCGCTTTGCCGTGGGCATGGCAAATACATGCAAAGTTATGCTAATTTTGAATATACGTAAATAACATAACGTTAGCGAACGGTAACGTATCGCTTTACGTTATTTGTGAATAATCGAATGCTGTCATAGTTCTCACAAAGGGTTTTAACACTTTCATGGCCCAAGACGCACAAGTCGATCTCCAGATCCGTGTAGCGGCGGCGGTGCGACCCGCAAGGGCCCACCGCCGCCGCGCCGCCGCTACAGGGCTGGCAGTGAATGCGTTAAATAGGTTGGTATGGTAACTAGAGCACTTTTTGGACACTCATAAAAATATCAATCGGTTTCCAAAACATAGATATACAGGGTGTTTGGTAGAACGTTGAACATACGAAAATGGTGGTTAGTTGGGGTCATCTGCTACTCACGTGGCAAATTATTTGACCTTGTCCCACCGTTTTTTTTACTGTTTCTTAGTTTTACAGAAAATTACTAATGAATTTTTAAATAAGCTAACTAAAGGCAATAAAGCACTTTGAGTTTTGAGTTATTTTTTGATTGATTATGTAGAGTACTACATAAATCTTTATAAACAAAGGAAAATAAAACTAATCCACAGAAACCAATTAGAACTAGTACATTAGTATATTCAGTGATATGGGGTTCATGTACCTATAATAGGGATTTAAGCCTGGATAAATTGCAAAACAAACGCCTTTAAATTATATGATAGCAACACTGTGCTACCACCGGACAATAGTACTCGTTAGAAGCGAAGCGCTTTCTCATTCTGTCCGCAAGAGTTGGTAAGCAAATCCTCTTACTGCACTGAGCAAAGAACGTTGGAGTAAAGGTGTGAAATTTGTTGGTGGTTTACATAACCGACAGAATACCGGCCCGGATGTTTATCTCGTGTTCAGTTCAAGCGAAATGAAGGATTCAATCACATATTATGTTAGTAACCTAAACCCGGGTAATGACCGGTGTAACGGGGCGTAATGTAACTTTCGCAGCGAGCATAAAACGTCAAAGATCTGTCTCGTTGACTTTTGCGAGCGTCTTCTTTCCCGTACTGACACGAAAGCTTGCTGTATGACCCGTTAGATTTCATCCCGCAACACTGGTCAGTACCCATAAGTAATTTGTAGTCAAGAAGTTGAGTTAAACGTCAAGAATCCGTCTTGTGGCTCGTTATGCGAGCTTTCCTTCCCAGTACTGACTACACGAACGCTGGCTGTGTGACATGTTACATTTCACCCCGCAACACTGGTCAGTACCCGTCTTAACGGAGGTAAGTAATTCTAATATCATTGATAAAAGTTCTGTTCTGGAGTAAAGAACAGATGGAGAGAAAGTTCAGAGTAAACGTTTAACGGAAATAACATTGTAATTAATATGGATTGCAGAACAATAATAAATACTATTAGCACATCTATTCAACAACGCAACAAAAACTTTTTATGACGATGCTTAATGAAAAACACACAATGAGCAGAGTGCGTTGAACTCTTTTGTAGGAGAATTCGTATCTCGGGTATGTTATGTAGCTCGTAACATTTCAACGATCAATTTCAAAGACTAATTAAAATGCTGCGCAAAAACCCTTGCTCAAAGGAAAGCATATTAATTTCATATTACTAACGAGTCACTGCCTGGGTAATTGGTAGGTTTTTTAACCGCCTGTTAAATACTTGTAGAAATTATCAGTTGCGTGACTTATTCTAAAAAGCCCAGTTTTTACATGGAATAATGAAATTAATGCGTCCAACAGCCCCATTGTGAGCGATAAGGAGAGTACATATACATCAAATAGTTTACTTAAGCACGCTATTCTCCCTCGAGTTTTAAGCCGCGCACCTGAGAGCTTTAGCTTTTTACTTAAAATTGTGAATTATCCAGCAGGTGTTTGTATTCTGCGCTCGGAGCGATGCTGTAAGCATATACTAATTAATTTACGCTGAAGCAAGCATTTTACTTCTAAAGCGCATTACCTGTTTACAAGAATATCGCTAAACGTATAAGAGAATTCGTTTTAATAATTCCTGTGTATTTAAACTGCCCCTGGAAAGGTAGAGATCGAAACAAATCATCCCCTTTTAGGATACGGAAGATAAACAAACCTGACCCAGGTTTACTAATTTTATGAGAAAAGATAGGTTTTTGTTGTAAATAAATCTCGGGTTATCAAGATACACGTGACTGTAATTTAATAATTTAATTAATTCTAATTCTATTATTTTATTTTTGTGATTGTCTTTTCTTGTTTTTAATTTCATTGTTTTTGTAGTTGTTTTTATAATTCATGTACTGTACTAGTCATAACGATTTAGATATAAGTATCTGTAATGTTATGGTCTTGTTTTAATAAATAAATAAATAAATAAATAAAAATAAATTAATCCTGCCCTATGGAATTATGCCATTCCTTTTGATCAGAACTGTGTAGGAAATATAAAAAGAAAATTGGTTATTTAAAAAGATGGGTGTACGTGATTCAATAAACTACAACGTTCATGTCAATTTGATAACCAAGTGAATTCACTTTACGGCCAAGACTTGGAAAACACTTCGGTGTTTTCTTCAATTAAGATATTGCTCAGAGCTCTCGAGCCCAAGTTTCTAGGTATACTATATCCGAAAACTGTGCCAACATGCAAAAATAACGTGAAAAATCAATTGCTATAGGTCATCGAGACATTTGGCTATTCCTGCCTGCAGTCTGGCTTCGGACCTTCTCTGTTTCACAACCCTCTTGATATAAATCTGGAATACCTATTTCTTGCAGGGTCCGTGTATTTCGAGTGCCCAGTAAAGTAGCAAGTTGCGTAGTAGCGTTGATGCTTATTTGTTTTCTTTCTGCGGGCAATGTGTGATGCATGTACCTGATAGTGCTATGTTAAATCCTGTTTCGAGAACATGTTTTGAGAGCATTGTGGGACCTGCGTTGTGTCGTTAACTTATCAAACTTTTCTTGATCTAAATGTGCATGATTTATGTGAACTCTACAGAGAAAGATTCGCTCCACTAAATGAATGTTAAATTGTTAAAGACGATGTTTGATGTTTGTTCAGGAGTACGAGGAGGAGGGTCGGAGATCTAGGAGACATTCTTCGCCGTGCAACTCTAGGGAGGGCAGTACCACGGCACTTCACACCACACATTTCGACGATCCCGTGAGTACAAACTGCAGTTATTTTGTTATGTTTGAACAAAAGGTGGCTGATATTTCCAAAGTTCCGGACCACTAACATTGCTGTTTTTTCCTTGGATGATCCCTATCTCTCTTTTCATAAACTTCCGTGTACAGTGCCGAAGTTTAGTCATCTACTCGCATGGGTAACAATATCGTAATTTTTCCGGAGCATGAACATCTTTGGGGCCTTTACGTAACACATGGCAATCGTCGCCGTTTCGGGTGTAACCTCATACCATACGTGGGTTATCGCGTTATGAGACCAAGGGAGAGAAGATCCTGTGTTTGAATTTACGTCAGCTTTCGTCATTCATACTGACAAGACTCATTTGTAACTGAATATTTTGGCAAGGCTCCAACCCTCATTCGGGCATCGGAGCGCTACATGAAATATTAGTACTTATCAACGCTACATTGGAAGCTTTCGTGTTATTGCAAGCAAATGCGTACCTACAACAAATGTAGTGAAAGTATTCTATCGATCCTATTTTCGCTTTTGTTAATTGAATTGGAAAGTTTTCCATGAAAACAAGCATCAACACTAAATTGTGTTTATTTAATCAAAGTATTTTATACTCCTTGTGATTACCTACACTTATTCTAGGATTTATCAGTCTAATAATATATTTTTAAATTTATGATATCAGCTAGGTAATTCGTTAAAAAGGTGTTATATTTGATTTTAGGTACATTAATTTATAATCTTAATGTTAATCTTTTACGTAAGGTTTCTTTGCAGGAAACTATTCCGTTTTCTCTATTTCAACAATTTGTATAGTGAACATATTTCGTGGTGATCCCACATAAAAAAATCTAAATTTCATTGTCCCCGTAATCGTATAACAGTTATCTGATCTACAACTAGTAAACAGATTTAAATAATAATAAATTGTATTAATATGCAACGACAACAACTAATTGGTCGATCATCTAACACCCAATAAATTCCGCATGTCAAGCTCATTTGCTGCGAACAATGTACGTCAAATTGCCTATGTAATTGCTCGATCGGCTAAGTATGCCATCATCGGCTATGTATAGCTAAATTAAATCTAAATCCCGTCAGTCAGGTTAGGTGGTCAGGTCATAGCTTCTCCTGCAGGGTCCTCCGTAACTCCTCAGTGGCTTTGGCCAAATCCTTGCTCTCGTGTCGTCGTTGTTTGCCGCCAAGGTCTGTGCCATCATCCAGGTAGTCTTTGGGCGGTTCCGCTGGGTACTTACTGCCGAACTTCGGTCGGGGTATTTTCACACGTTTTACATCATCCAACCAAGTTTCCATTTTGATATGTTTTAGCACACCTGAAACAAAGGAAAATTTAACTTTGAGAATCTTTTGGATCCTTTGTGAAACCTCTTGACCCAACACTCAAGGAAAACTTTGATGAACCCAAAATTTATGCGGCACCAGGAAGCCCTTTGTTCGAAGACAAGCGCATTTTCAATCGGAAGGCACTGTAAAGTAGGTACCTACGTGCTTAAATATTGTAGTACGTCGGGTTACCTAATTATTGCCGGAAAACATGAAATAAAAAAGTTTACTGCTTCCTTCAACGGTAACTGTTCCTCAATAGATTGATCATTACCGACCGTATCAATGAAGCAATAGCCAATTACGTTTTACATATCGAGAGTTTTACGTACGTATTGCTACATTTATTGCTGCAAGAAGGTAACAATGGGCGTTCAGATGTAACACCTGACGCAGGGTCTTTCAGATTGTTTGACAAATCTCAGCACGCGGTGGTTTACCGCTTGTTGGGCAATGTTGTGTAACGATGGTCAAGCTTGTGTGACAAGTAAACCGATTATACCTTATACGAGTGTAGTGCCAAAAGATTTCAGAATTAATGTATTCATAAAGTTTCAGGTTTATACATAGATCTTAAAATTATTCTAATAGTAACTACCTACTACCGAAACCTGCCTTTACAGGCGTATGAATGCATATTGTTTTAGAATTTAAATTAAAATTAAACTGTATGTGAAATGCAAATTGGAAAGAATTATAAGTACAATAATAATATGTCAAACATAAAACTACATCGACAACTCGTAAAAAATCCTGAATTGATCAACATTAAAAATAAGAAATCATAAACGATGCGTCGATGTCTGATGATGTCTAAATGAATTAGCATCTTAAACGAATTATGTTTTGAAAGCCTGCCGAACCCCTTCCGGTTCCATATTGTATGGTAATCTGATCACGTCCCGATTATAACTTGGTTATCGCAGAATATTAATGTGCATTAATAACTCCACCGCTCATCTCAAACGTAAAGACAAAGATATTTATCGAACGATAGACTTTCACTAGGGAAAGTGTTGCTAAATGCGGTGGCAATACTCAATTTGACGCTTTCAAACCTCTCAATTTGCGTGTTTGCTGATTTATAGTTTTTATATCTATTATCAATTATGACAAACAATGGGTTTTGAGATTCCTATTACCTACTGTATAAATGCTATGCCATATCAGATTCTATCTAGTATGCGTTTTTGATTTTTCATTTACTGTAATTTAAGTGTTTTTATACCTAATACAAGATTACATACTGTCACCATTTTATCGGCTCAATAAATATTCGGCAGCAAAAGACCCAAATCCTAAAATGTTGTGTAAAAAAATGACGTTATCGGTATTGTCCATGTTGTATCATAACATAAATTGATTGGCAAGAAGCAAGCCGCTGAAACACCTTGTCCGGTGGTCAAACAAGACAGTATAATCTATGACTCAGAGATGTTGTGGGTAGTAACGTTATATTATATTCAGTCTCAGGTATAAGATCGACTTGGAATTCTGCGCAAGCTTGATAATATACGACGAGCCCTTGGCCAGTATTTGTCAGTTATATTTGCACTATCTAGGAAATGATATACAGCCCGGGTTGGTTCAATTGGCTGTTAGGAACCTAGTATGGCGTGCATAACTGTATTGTATTGTTGTGGGAAGGGATGGTAACGGTAGACTATCTTTAACTTGTTCTATTTATATAAATAATGTAAGTAATATTGGTATTTCTAATTTTTCATAGCATGACCTTTGAGTAAGCCGAGTACATACATATGTGTTAGGGGACTTTTGTATACCAGATTACTGATATTTGTTGATATATATTTTGTACACCTAAATCATTAATTTGTCCCGAAGCGAGAAGCAAACCAGCAATGGATTATAAGTATTATTTTTAGATGACAGCAAAAAAATACTGCTGTTTAAAACATGTTCACGTAGCATAATTCAATTCACTTCGTTATGCACTTCGTACATAACACACGGAACACAATTTTCGAATTTTCAAGGGAATATTGAATTATACCAATCAACATATTCGGAATATGAAGAATTGCTGATCTTTATACAACTTTTTTACTGAAACTCTATTAAAAACTTTTGTCATCTTAGTAGATCTATATCTTATAAGTAGTTTCTTCGGTATAAAAGTACATATTCAAAAAACAACTTGAATTTTATAACAGTTTCCCATAAAGCGTTTGGTTCCGGGGTCACAGAGTAAGCACAGCCCTGCATAGATAACTAAAACCAGCAATTGACTTTCGCCGGAGAGATACTCACGATTCTAGCATTTAGTTGGCTACAGAGTATGACAGATAAGTGTGCCTTCGCGATATGTGCCCATTTTGTCGCGATTTACAACCGTTACCTTGTATATTAGTGATAATATACTGACGTGCCACTTTGCAGTGCCTTTTACGGCTTGCGCCCATGCATGTACCACTTACTTGAACTAGTTTATCTCTTTGCAACCAATTTATTTTAAAGAACATACGAAATTGAACCGATTTTGCTTCTATACACATATAAAAAGATGTACGAAAGAAATGGTACGAAATGTTTCCAACTAAGGAAAGAAAAACGAAAGGTTCACACGGGATGTCGGGCCCTACAGGTCCGGTTTGATCATATTTCCTGTAAACGTCAACTTGTTTCCCTTTAACTTGTCGCAACAACTTTCTACATGTCTAGATCGGGCTTCTCGATTTACTTTCGACATTTGGGTCAGGGTTCTATATCTTACAATTTGGATATATTTACGTCTTGGTAGTACAAAAGTAAACCCGACATGAGAAAGGTCCTTTTACTTTCTTTTTTCATGTGAGATGTATATGTACGCGCATAGCTTCCGAACCACTGCACCAAATTGGATAACTCTTTTTTTGTGTTAGGTAGGTGTAAATGTTATAAGGGAATTAAAAAAATCGACTGTTCAATCGTGTCAAATCATGAAGCTGGGACGGGACGCTAGTTTACAATATAAATAAAGTCATAATCGTCTAAAGACTTTTGACGAGCACAACTTTAAATTAGTTACACTCAGTACGTAAATTACTAGGGTAATCAATTTGCGTAGAGGTGAAAGATATTACCATAGTAATAGGTACCCTTCTGGATGGGGAAATCATGAATTGAACTCGCCATTCCTCAGATCCTTATACTAAGCCTTTGAGCGTAACTATCCGTATGCAAGACCACGGTACCGCGTTCCTGAATAAATTACGGTTTACATAGCATTTGCATACTGTCTAGGCCGGGGAGCGAGCTCTAAGGCGGTGAACTCATCGTGTTTGGCTAGCGGGACTTCTGACGTCTCGGGGAGCAGTGGTTGGCTCTCACGACACCCACGCCAAAACATTACTTGTCAGCTTCGAAGCTAAACCGGAAAACAGTGCAAAGATCCTCCTGTCTCTAGATAGGCTTCAAATAATGCGGAGTTTTACGATATTGCTGTATAATACAGGAGTTTTTACGACCGACTATGCTCCCTGGAAGTTTGTATGTCTTCTCTGTAGATTTATAACTCTGCTTACTATACGGTCAGTCCCGAATGAATAGAATTCTACATACATTCGTCGCTATACGAATTGAACCTACGCTCATTTGCCCACGCCTCGCTTATTCACAACCATTCATTTCAATAGATTTCCTTATAGTTCGTACACTCTATTCATCTGAAAGCTAATAGGAATTCATAGATTTTGTTGTTCGGGAACCGCAACTGAATTCTGAGGAACCATGAGTACTCCATATAAAGTGGATAAACAATAAATTACTAATTTCATGTTAAAATAAAAACGGTAGATAAAAGGGGCATGCTGTAATCGCACAGGATATGATAAATACCTACTTCTAAGTGAGTAGATGCATCCCACTCTACTTCAAAGTTATCAAACTTTCTCCAGGGCTTCCACCAAAACTTTAGAAACGCTGGCAGGAACTTACCCACACACATGCCGAGAACTATTTCAAGCTTCAATAGTTCAATAATTTAGCACGCGTCAGAAGCATTGAGCAATCACTCGATTAGAAGTATTAGAATTTACCGATATAATACGGTTTTAGTTTGCGGCCCCAACGTCCGCTGATAGCTTGACCCCTGGGTCAGTTAATCCACTCTCTACGAACGCTACGACACTTCGGCTCATCGTGTCCACTCTACTCTAACTATAGGTACTTTATCCAACTCAATGGATAAACTCCGGCTTATCTAACACCTTAAATAGTATCTGACATTCGTTTACGTAAAAGCTTCCTTATCTCCTGGCATGGAGCCATACCAAAATGTACTGTTTACTGTCACGGAAGACATTTCAGATTCAGTAAAGCTGCAAAAAAGCTTGAACAATGTCTTATTATAGGAACTTTATGTGGCGGTAAATACACCTTAAATATAAGGTTTATAGAAAACCAATACAAGGTTCTACGCCACATTAACCCCTTTGCACACCTCCGGTTCGTGATCTCGATGGTACGGTCGCACGGCCTCGCAAATCTAAATACAATCGGAAGAAAAAGAGTATCGTGCAATACGATACTGACTGCCAAGATAAGATATACCAACGACACTAGAGATGAAGAAGTGCGCCATTACCTCTGCTTGCAACAGTTGTCGTAAATCGAAGCAGTAATAAAAGTATCACATTTTATTACTCCCCAGGGAACAAAGAGACAGAATGTGTGTCATCTTACAATATAATGACCGTAAGCGTCGCCGTAACAACACACCAGAAATGGACCGTGATAACATCGAGTTTCATATGCACCAATGGCAGCAGTTCTTTTTCGAAATTGTTTTACGACTTGTTACTATTTTTAAAGACTGAGAAAATATATGATTTGATACGACCATTGTGCGGGATATTTAGCTATTTTAGATGGAGGAAAATACAGAAATTGAACTAAGAAATCAAGAAACACGTAATGATCGACTCCAGAATTCCAGTTGTAGAAAGCGTGCCATCGCGTCGTCTATGATGCTGGTTATAAAAAAGTGCATAATTTTATAGAACAATGGACAAGCCATCTCTCGGAGGCCATCTGTGCAGATATGTCCTTGTTGCATGCAAACGACTCGTTGAGGCGTATCACAGAATCCCACTTACACGAGCCTACTTTGACTACGTTGTAATATCACTAATGGTCGGCGGTGTAGCAATGTTTTGGACGTGTTTGATGGTTACCTACATCTGAGCCATGGTTAAATTAATTGCAGCGTTATCCGACCAAAAGAATCGGTGTGAAAATTTTAAATTTGAAAACATAAGACAAGTTTTTTTTTTATCATTAATGTATTAAAGTCACAAAACTTTACGATTTCGGCAGGATTCGAACCTGCGCGCCATCCTTACTCAGTACGGGTATATATGTATATCCTGCCGAAATCGGAAATTTTTGGAACTTATTTAATTTCTTGGAGATTACCCACATTGCGTTGCGAGGGATTATGCATTGTAATACAAAAATCATTAAGGTAGTTACTGTAGTTAGACATTTTGAGATTTTGAAGTGATATAAGTAGGTAAGTAATTGATTCCAATGTATCACTCCAAAGATTTAATTTTCACAAAATTAAATCTTTGGAGTGATACATTGTAATCAATTACTGACAATAAGATTGGATGTTAATAAATTTACAACACGACATAAACTGCGAGTAAATTGTATAGAGAAGTAAGACAAGGTTTACTTTTACGTCCATGGCCCAAAAATAACTAAACCAGCAAGCTCTCAAACCGCTTTGATGCATGTGGACAGAATAAACAATTTGCTTGTAGTTGACTGTAGTAGGTAACCTTAAAAGCATTTTCCTTTGTGAATAAGATTAACACATAAATTAGGAATATCGTATACGAAATATCGTATAAACGTTCGTTCAGTAACCTAGGTATAATTAGTCGTAAACAATTAATAAAATATAAATAAGACAAAAGAATAAATGAACAGTCTAATAAGCAATAAACCAATTCTTTGTGTATTATTATTACATGTAAAACTACAGCTAACACGAAGGTTCATTATATCGACGACGGTAAATTGCGCAAAAATATAATTCAACGCAAAGGCCACACGCAATATCGAAAACAAAAGCTGACCACAATCGTTCCCATTGTTTTGTTTACATCACCGACAAACAACCACAGACAGGATCATTCACTCAGAATAATAATCTTATTTTGATAAACTCACCACTCACGGTAATCCAATTCACGCAACTCTCGTGGAGCAAGATTGTAAACAATAATATTAATGTATATGAATGTTATACGTGCACATGCGTCGACGTTGGCTGTGAGACTGGCTGTCGCTGGCGGTGGTCTGGCGGGACAAAGCGGCTGCTAGGCGGGACCGGGCCGGTGCACTGTGCGAATCCAGTTCACTTGACACTCGCCACTAAAGTATAGTAGGCTCTGGTAGAAATTTACGCTGCATAATACCCACCCACTATAACTGCATCGCATCAATCAACTCACCCGCCAACTGCAGTGAATGAAACCACTCAGACTGTTAGTAAACTTACGGAAGTGCACTGCATGTAGAAATTGTTTCGATAGATTTGTGAATGGAGCGGAGCTGTGTGAAAGCGAACGTTACATAAACACGCTCAATTCAAAGAGGATTAAGATACCAGTCCCAGAGAATCGAAATTATTGTCAAAGAGTCGCAAACGTTACGTAATTATTTAAATAATAACCGCCTCACGAGTAAAACAATCGTTGAAATCCAAACGAAGAACAAAAACATCTTAATCTTCACCGTTAGTTCCCACAAGACGGACATCTGTCCCAAACTGGATATACCGGAAATACCAACCACCTGCAATTCCCTTGATTGCTTATGATTTTTAGATGCCTTTTTTGTGAGTCGGACCATGCCGCCCGCCAAGCATTTTTAATACCTTTGATTAAAACTATTCATATCAAAAACAGTTATGTCTTGATTAGTTTGAAGTATTCGTAACAGATGAAAAATCACACATCTATTTCGAGAGTACCTACGAAAAAAATACTAAGAAGATTTAATAGCCCGTTAACAAAAACGTACAGCATAAAAACTCAAACCTATTGCGCACATTAATTGCCGACCGAGGTATCGGATAAGTATCGTTTTTCACGATCGACAGAAAGTTAGTAATTCAATCAATCGCTCTTTACAACGATTATCGAAGCGTGCTCCGTTGTGGTCGGCAAAAGTGAAATTAATGTCGGCTTTGTTCGCCATTGGCCTGGAGGTTTCACCTGCAGGGCAGGTATTATCCTCGCTTACCTTTCACAGTGGGCACAAGTACCTGTTCCGATATCGTTTTAAAATGCTGAATTTAACTGCAAGTGGATTTGATCGTCGGGCGTGTCCGTAATAAATCGGTGAATCATTTATTGATCGAAAGCAGAAAGCATTAAACTATCTTGCGGTGGACTCGCACTCTTTTAGGTGATGCTTTTCCTGGATATTTTATACTAGAATGTTCAGATATAGTAAAATACCGAGGAAACAATGAATTTACACCTCACCTTACCTCCTCACCTCAACAGCCTTTATTGGTCCACTGCTGGACGCATGCCTCCCCTTAAAAAGCGCCACATTGGCTTTTATCTCATAGGGGGAAATTCTCATAATCCCCACGCTGGGCATACGGTTTGGGGATCGCAGTTCGTTAGTATTTATTGTTCATCAGGAGGCGCTGCTGCCCGCCCCCGGTTTATGTCCCTCGCCTCTTAAGGTTATCGACAGCTCAAAGGATTAGCAAGCTGAAGTGGTAGTGGGCTGGCCATATCTCGAGAAGAACCGACAACCGCTAGGGTAAACGTGTTCTTCTCCGATCAGGTGGGATGACGATTTGGGAAAGACCGCTGGCAGATGCTGGACGCGGCAAGCTGAAGAAAGGGCTTTATGGCGCTCATTAGGGGAGGCCTATGTCTTGCAGTGAACTAATATAGGCTGATGATGATGAATCGCCTCTAACGACACCCGCGGGAAGAGTTGGGTTGGTGCAAATTCTAAGCCCACACACGGCTGAAAGAAACTGGAAACTACACTAGAACTTACGAGGCATTCCTCGTAGCGCACCCAGATGAACCGCACCCAGATTAACCGCACCAAAGTACTTCCACATAGCACCCGTTTTGGTGCGATTCATTCAGTAGGAATAAATGTTAAGTTTTAATTCCTCGTTGCGCACCAATAACAATGTAGGATCTAGTGATGGGGTTGTATTCATCTAATTAGTAACCTACAGGTGGAAATTTGTAATTGGCTTTCAACTTTCATGTACCCAGTATGTTAATAAATACACGCGATTCAGCGAAGTAGCAACCTTATCTAGATTCCCTGAACCTGATTCTTGTCGTTGGCAGTCCAAAACCGACCGTGTGGCTTCCTGCCAGTTTGTCACGCCACATCACTTCTACGGAGGAAGATGTACATTCGTTCAAACTGCCGTTTAGTTTTCATCGTCGCCAGATAAGGGAAATAACCAATTTAAAAGCTTCATCTGGCTCCAAGCCAAAACGTACACAAAAGTTGAAAGTTATTTTAATTGTCCAACAGACACAGTTAGTGTTTGTTCAAATCATAGTCTATCTGTAACGGACTGTAGTTGTTACACGGAGTAAATGATAGCTTAAAACTCTGCCCGGGCATTATCCGACTGTTGAAGATACATTAAACATAACGGTATTCAATTTACGTTTTTTTGTTAGATTTAGTATTTTGCAGGTCGTTTTACTTTTACATCTAGGTAATTTAACTTCGAATTGTCTTAGGCCCATATTCATCAAAGCTTGCTCAGTCATCACATCTAACGTTTGAGTAACGTTTTCCTATGGCTAATAAATGTTTTTTTTTCCTATGGCATGAATGTCACTTAAGCAAAGTAAAGCACTAAGATTTCATAATACGGGCCTTAGAATATAACCACACGTCGTTAGGGTACCGTACCCAAAGGGTAAAACGGGACCCTATTACTAAGACTCCGCTGTCCGTCCGTCTGTCTGCGGTCAGCTGTCAGCGGTACTGGACTTATATGCGCAGAGCTTTAAACATTACGATAGTTTTCATTCGCCTAGGTTTATGATGGTGTTCCATAAGGTTACTAAACGGTCGTACGCCTTATCTTTATGTTTCAAGTATTTGCGTTTCATGCAAAGTTTGCTAAAGCTTCATTTAGTGCTCACATATCTGGCTGGTCGTAATCGTACGTAACGAGCACTCTGTCACACAGCAGAGCCCGTTACGGCCGCGCTTCACCCATGGAGATTACGAGTTAAAGTTTTTAGGACGTAACGCTTACGGCACTTATGTCGGTACTATTACAAACATACGGCCAATTTCACCGCAGAAATACACGATTGTTTTTATTTCCTTTTACTGTTATTATAAGGAAAGTGAGATTGAACTTACACAGTGACACACGCGTGTGTCACTGTGTGAGCTCCGCGGAGCTCTACATATCAAAGAAATTTAAAAAACCGCCCAAGTGCGAGTCGGATTCGCGCACGAAGGGTTCCCTACCATTATCTATAGACATAACATATTTGTTGTATGTGAGCCCCTTTAAATATTTATTTTAGTCTGTTTTTTAGTATTTGTTGTTATAGCGGTAACAATACATCATCTGTGAAAATTTCAACTGTCTAACTATAGCGGTTCATGAGATACAGCCTGGTGACTGACGGATAAACAGACAGACGGGCGAACAGCGGAGTCTTAGTAATAGGGTCCCATTTTACCCTTTGGGTGCGGAACCCTAATTAATAAATTTTGATATTGCACAGTCAAGCCTTTCTAAATATTAGACACTTATGTGGCTTGTACGAGTTACGAGCTGAAAACGTAACAAATCAAAATATTTTAGACAAATCTTACAGGAAATGCACTGTAACGAAGTTAGTAGGTACTTTGACACAGTAAATTTGGAACTTTTACCATTACCCGGTTACGAGAAGGCGCCGCGCCGGGTTAGCAAAATGTCAATAAAGTTTTTACCGGTAAAAATGTCCAAGAAACTTTTTCAATATTTTCAGCGTAGGTAGTTTACAGAGTGTACAAACGACAAGCGGCCGGTGACAGGATTGTGCCAGGTGATTTTATAGTTTTTTTATAGACTGCTAACAAGACGCCCCGTGTTGCACCAGACTACTAAAGACAATGTATAATTAGACTAGCTGCTGTTCGCGGTTTCGGTTTCGAACGTACTTTCCGAGTAGCCTATGTCCGTCCCCGGGGACGGGATGTCATCCCTGCGAAGATCCGTTCAGGCGTGAAAAGACAACGGATAGACAGACAGAATTATTATCCAATTTATAATATTAGTAAGTATAGATCGTTTTGAATTAACTAATACCGACTTCGAATCCCTTTGTTTTAAACTGTTTTATATGTTTTACGGACAAATACGTGAATAAAACCGGAATATTTTTTTTCAATATAACAGCGTAATCATTTTCGAGGAGAAATCGAAGAACTGCAATAGAAAAACATACCTACAACCTAACATAATGCCTCCTCCTTTTTTCGAAATCGGTTGAAAAAATCCCAGCAATCCCATAATAATAGTACAAGTACAAAACATTGTTTCACTTGTTACATTGTTCACTATTATGTACAAAATGAACCTTTTCATGTGTTTTAGGCTTATCTGTTCATTATTTTGATAAATATAGTTTTTACTTTACTTACTTCACTTATTCAGTCATGCCTTTGGTAGATGCGTAGCAAAATATTTACAACATAGCTAAAGCTAACGAAAGTAACGTAGCGTAATTGACCAAAACGTAACTTCCTCTACGAAAAGCAAACACAACAAGCATTTTTTGTAGTTTTCTACGACAACGCTTAATTCTTTTGATAGACAGCGCTGGTGGAAAGTGAACCAAAGACGAGCCAAACAATGTAAAACACAATGGGACAAAATTGTAGCATGACTCGAATGAAAGTTGCAAATGTGTCGCAAATGGAACCTTTACTCTCCCTTTTGTGAAAAACTTTGATATTTTAATAATGTTTTTGTTTCATGCTGCTATTTCTACGCAAACAGGATCAGGTATGTAGATAATTTTTAATACTTTTTGTCAACTCGCATTGAAATATGTGGAATTCGATAGGTAGATTTTATTTCTGGACATTATCATATTTTATAACCTATATATTACTCGTATACCTATCTGTAGTCGGTTAGAAAATAGTGATTTTCTGCTAATGCTGTTTTCCAGTAACTTCCTTCTTTAGTAAACTAATTGCTCATGTTATATCGAAAGGAAAGGTATTCTATAAGTATTTTAGGTAGTTTGTACAATTAATTATACTATACCTACTATGATAACCGTTGTAGGATTTGTCCCCATAGAGCTAGTTTATGCTAGATGCTTGTGTCACTGTAACATGATCACTTGACAAAACACAGTTAGGTGGTAATGTGGCAAGGTCTGGGGCATCGTCAGGCTGCAATGAGCAGAGCATAGGCGGTAGGCGTGCGACAGGGATGATGCGCTGCAGCTGGCGCAGTCCGAGTGACAGTGTACGGATCTGGTCCTCAGAGAGTGTGATGTTTCAGTGCGGCTATCTCGAGGGGCTGCGATCATCACTCGGTGGCTGGACGCAGAAAGTTAAATCATGGTACTGGGGAAGACCTCTAGTAAGTGGCCCGGTCTCTCGCCGACGGAATGACCAGCGAACTGTCCTAGCACATTCCAAATTATTACATCTGCACGAAATTAATTTGATAAAATTGAATTTATTATTGGAAGATCTCGCTTCAAAAACAAAACGATTGCTTGATTTTAGAAAGTTTATATTTTTTTCACTTTTCTTATCGTTGCACATCATTTCGGTGTCTAATTTCGTCGCCTAATACTTTTATTTACTCATCAGTTAATTTGAAAGTAGAACTGCACATTATCAGTGATTTGATTTGATCATTCCGGTAATCATTAGTTGGTAGACGTATTTCGATTGTCTTGAATGGTTCAAGCTAAAACGTGCTGCATGAAAAATTAGTTAAATAATCCTCATTTCACCAATTTTAACCATTCAAAATTAACTTAACATAAACGACCATACGGATATTTTAAAACAAACAATATCTAACTAATAATATAAAAGCATGGTGGTATAAACGTAAATCTTTGTCTTTATTTCCAAGTTGCTTTACGGATTATTTCTGTTATTTTTGCTTCTTAATGCAACGTGTGAGGTTTAACTACGCAGTTAGGTAGTCGGGACATGGACTCTGCTCATAAACATTGTTACACTTGTAAAAACCCACTTTGAACCACGCCACCGAGTGATCGAAACGCATGAATCCAAGCCTCCAGCACACATTTCACTTACAGCTTCTCAATACATCTGACGTATACAAATCACTCTACATCTCTGTAACTGAGAGGCACAAGGTCGTAAGTCAGCCAGCCGGATGTTCCTCGCTGTGGTCGGGAACGCACGCCGAGAGTTACTGCCCTCTGCCACCCAGCTACAACCACCTACTCCTCAAATACTTAGAGCACTTGTACTGTAGAGGCTAAATTGAATTTGCTGTTCTTAGCATAGTAGAGTTACAGTTCTTAGTGTGGATGTGGTATTTTAGAAACTAGGATCAGGATTGATGAGTATTTTGAATCATGCGTGTAAATATTTCGTATACTTTTGGAGAATCAGGCGTCGTTTTATCCTTACCTCTGATTTAAGCTAGAGATTCAGAAGTTTTACAAGTTGTTGGTTTTCCTAGGAGCTGGCGCATAAACTGTCGAGAAGTTTTGACATGAAAGAAGACGGTGGTGCATTACTTGAAGAACGGGGAGGGATCAGAAGACATCAGTCTATGCAGAGGTTGGGGCACGATCCCAACATGGACGACGGCAGAGCTGCGCGGGTGGTGCCGGACCATCACGGCAACCTTCACATCACCGTGAAGAAGACCAAACCTATTTTGGGGATCGCCATCGAAGGTGGTGCTAACACAAAGCATCCACTTCCCAGGATAATTAATATCCATGTAAGTAAAACTTATTCACACATTTACCCTGCTAAGGAACCACAGGAAGAAGTCGGCTCAGGATCGCTGTTTGTGACGTCGTCGTCGTGTGGGAAGGCTTGACATGTACATGACATGTAAGGCTGATATGATGATAATAATGGTATAGGGATCAAAATATCACAAAGAAATGGTAATAAATAATGCCAAAGTTGTGTATTTTGGCATTATTTATTTTCCTTTCCTCGCATCAGTCATATAATCCTAATCTCTCATTCATTATTATTGATGGATGACGGAAAACAAAAGAACAATACGCCATACATAAAAGGAAGATTAGTTGTCTCTTGGATTTTCCGAATAACATAATAATTTCCTTATTGATCAAATTGGTATAATTGAGGCTACTCGTATTGCCTATGTAGCCGTGAGAGCAAACGGTGGTGACGATCACTCTACCGATTAGTTCTATAAGGCGATTCTAGTTTGTGCGTTGGTTTCCCCCTATATGGGCCAGGTAATTGCTTGCGCCTTATCGCACTACCACAAAGGGTCCGAATGTCACATCTATGTTGTACCGTTTTATCTACTTAAGGCTACATTGTTCTGCTTAGACAAGGTATCATGGTCAGGTACCGTGGTGACTGGTGGTACATTTTGCCAGCATTTACTACATATAGGTAGCATTTCTTGCACATGAAAAAAAACCTGAATTACTACTTGGGTTTGTCAAAATTCAAAATTCAAAATTCAAAGTGCTTTATTTCCTTTAGACCTTACAGGACTCTTGGACACGTCACAAAAATTCAGATTACATAAGTAAAACTAGGAAATAAAGTGATCACTTTGATTTTTTGTCCACTTCAATCTTTTTAAGGTAAAGTAAAGAAGCGAACAAGAAACCTTTACCTTGTTAGAATGTTAGTTTTCGAGTTGGAGCAAAACTCGTCCCAAGCTTTTTTATCGTCTAGATAATCTGATATTTTATAGTAAGCCTTTTTACAAAGGATATGTTTGACAATTTGTTTGAATTTATTTATTGATAATTTTTGCAACTCACTTGGAGTTTTGTTGTAGAAGCGTATACATTGTAATAAATGTTTCCAATGTGCGTTTGTTTTAACTTGTGTGGAGAGACGAAAATGACGGCTTTGTGGAACATAAGTATGTACTACCGTTTTGGCGGCATGTTTTGTTACAAAACAAACAATATGTAATATCAACGGTTGTAGCTGATTGCACTTGGCAAATTACAACATAATGAACATCACTTGCGAAAATCATTTGTTTCCGATAACCGTACTTATAACGAGCAGATACCGACGTGGATTTTTGATACTTTAGCAGTCGGTAACAATTTTGTCGAACAATTGTTAATTTGCCAATAACAGCAAAACTATATTCGTGTTACCTGTAAAACCAGAAACATGAATAAAATATATCTGCCTTTTCCACAATTTAGGAAAATAAAGTCTTAAAACCCAATCTGGACCGTTGTCCCTTATCAACATGCATTAGCATAGAGCTGACACTTCTTTCGGATTTAGCTCAGGAAGCATCTAATTTTACACTGATATTTTAGCCAGATTAGCGCTCGCGAAGCGATCGACTTTCTACAATAATATAAAATAAGGTCTAATTTGGGTTTTGTTGAAAATTTCAACAAACTAGACCTGAGTTTACGAAAGTATATTCTTTCTTTCTTTCTTACCTACTCCAGTTTGTTTGAAAGCTCTTCAAGCAAACTGGGAAGAAGGCTTTATTGGAATAAAATGATAGTGGTACCAGAAATTGTACCTATATACTTGAGTAAGCGCTTTTTCAACATTGTATATTTAGACGTCAGTGTAAACGCATGGATAATGTCTGGATGTGTACTCCTTGATTCCAGGAGCATGGGGCGGCGTTCGAAGCTGGCGGTCTCGAGGTGGGTCAGTTAATACTGGCGGTGGACGGGCACCGCGTCGAGGGGCTGCAGCACCAGGACGTGGCCCGGCTCATCGCCGAGTCCTTCGCGCAGAGGGATAAACCGGTACAAACAAAGATATAACACCAAACTATTCATATTGTGAAATGGGATCATGACACCATGATCTGAGAACCGGCATGTTTTCTATGTTACAGGAAATCGAGTTCCTAGTTGTCGAAGCGAAGAAATCCAACTTGGAACCGAAGCCTACGGCCCTCATTTTTTTAGAGGCCTAACATCTACTTTCCCTCCCCGCCAGCGACCCGCCGGCCGCGCTGGGCAGCGCGAGGTCGGGGGTCGACCTCACCGCTCACACCATGGAATAGCTAACTCCAACCTGCGATGCCACATGCTCTTCTGAACACAGGTCCAACTGGACCGAGTGTTCTACTCTACGGATAAACGTTTGACGAGTGACGTGACGAGTGATGACCGACACGCGAACTATACCAAACTGACGTTGCAACCGACTGAAACGAGAATGTTTTTGGTAATATGACGCAGGCGACCGAGTAAGGCTATTTGCAAAATAAATGGCACAAGGGAGGCGATTTTTTACCACACCTCGAATGACGATAGTAACGATGCACACTGCCCGGGAGTTTTTTCAATTTCTCGTGACATAAAATTACGTCCCTCTTTTCTATTGGGATATTTCGGGTAGTGAAATTAAAATTTGTAAATTGTTTTCTAGACGTAGTTTAAACCGATTTTAAAGTAGTTTGCGACTGAATTTTATAAAAGCGACTCTCCAACTTTTACCGATTACGATAAGTTTCATCTCTAAATACACCTAATTAAATTTAAAGATTTTAACAAACAAGTAGATTTTGAAAAATCAATTCTGTAATGATAGAGTCTAGATTTTTAAAGACGATAACATAGATCTTCCTATTTTTTCGAGAGAATAATGCTGATATCGAATCTATTGGCATCGGTGCTATGAAAAGGATCATTTCAGAATCGTTCGGATCATGTTCACGTAGATTCGAGTAGATCGATAGCGCTTGTTGGTCAGTGCGTAACATTGCATCTCATGGGTTCATTCGCGGAGTCATGTGTGCCGCGGCGTCGTCACGTCGGCGGACACGTCATCCCCGGTCCTTGTTCGACGGTAGTTGGTTGTGACTGCACTAGAGCCTGCCTAGGAGCACTTCATCTCGTCATCGTAGAGTGAGCTTCAGGCACAAGGTGAGACGCCACACTAAGCAAGCTCTCATCACTTTAACGATTAAGCTTTTTCCAAAATTGGCAATCAATCAAAATTTTTGGTTTAATCAAATTGACATTTTATTTTCTGTTCACTGCGATCAGTTTTAAACAATATCACTAGTATTTCTTACTAGAGAAGCTTGTTCGAGTTGGCTTAGCGAGTAACATTAAAAGTGCGTCAAACATGTCATTCATCAGACATAGGTAGTTGCGGTGAGTTTTGGAAATTATGGCGGAGAGGGATTTATGCCCACTTGAAGGATATTTTTAGCATAGTAAGTGAATGTGTGCAATATAAACTATTGAAGTTACGTTCATTGTTTAGGTCAGTGTATTTACAGTTCGTTGATGTTTCGAGAGATTGCGGTGTCCGCTATGTGAAGTGTACAAGTACAAAATTAACAAAACCGTTTTTAATGATTATTGTGTGAAGTGAAATGGCCCGACGAGTGATGCTACGCTGATTGCACTCCCGTGTAGCCGAGTGCCGCTAACGCTTCCCATTCTCTATCACAAATACCCGTTAATATTGTACACGTTTACGAATTGTAATATCTCTTTGTATAAATGTATAATGCTATAACTTCATTACTTCTTATAGATTGAACCTTTGTACATATAACTTTTAAGCTGTAAATATCTTTGGATGTATTGTAAAGTATAAATATTTATTGAAGTTAGTGCCAAAAGCGTTTTACATTTTCCTCGACTATGGTGTACAGAGCTATTGGCGGCAGTATGTTGATACAGTTCAAGAATAGTCTCTAAAAGTGGGTACTGATCTGCGTTACGCAGCGCAATATTACGTGTTACACAGAGAGCGTTCGTGCAGTTAGTGCGGTTAAATAAGGCGCCCGCAAGTTGCCGCAACGCAGCAATGAGGCGGATTTTATCGCCGCACGCGTATCGTATCATGCTCGCTGCATAAAGAACGTTACACCGTGTAACACCGCTCAGTACCGGGCTTTAGACATTATATTGATTGCTAGTCTCACGGAAACGCTTTTAAATACTAGGATTCGAACATCGTGTCTACCTACTCATATTTATCGAATACCTATATCGCAATTAATAGCATACAGATATTATATCATAACCCATGCAGTGCTTGGATATTATGGTTCGATATTGATATGTAACCTGGGATAGAACGCGTTGTGGATAGCTTAATGAGAATTTATAAAATGTTTAAAGTGAAAAACGTTTTAAAAATACATAATATTACCTACATTTTTACAAAATGCATTATGATCAGATTATGCACTGAAAGAAATATATTTTGTACGAGTAATTGTAATTAATTTAATACCTAATTATATATACCAATAAGTTTGTATGATTAGCTATTTTTAAGTAGTCCTGTAATTTTGTGCAAGGCATTGTCTACTTGTATTTGAGTCAATTGATTTACGTATTTACGTCAAACCAAAAGCAATTTCAAGTATAGGGAATTAAGAGTTACTTTTAATATTATGTCGAGAATTTAAGGTGAAATGCGATGTTTTATGATGATTTTAGAAATGAATTAACCTATTAAATTGTATGGTTTGTTTCTTACCAACAGCTTAGCAGTAGAGTACTTGTATAGATCGAATCTTTTTTAAACTGAGAGAGGCCAACGTTGCTACTGTAAAAAAAACCTCACCAATAGTGGTGAGGTCAATTGCATTTTATCGCAGCAATCGTTATTCTTTCGTATCAATTTTCGCGAAGCAATTAAGTTGTTATCATTGTTCTAAGCCGTCCATTTATTTGGCATGTTTTATCCTTATTAAAAGAGTACGTCTTATGATAAATGTTCCACAAATAAGTGTACACCTAACATGAATTTGGTTTATGTTTGAATTATTAAAACTACCCCGTCTTGCAACTATTTCGATTTATTCGTAATGACACGACGATCGAATCTGTTTTCGTAGAGCTGGGATTAGACATAATTTTCAATATCGTGCGTGGCGAATAACCGAAGTCTTTGCATCGGAATCAGGGCCCTGGATAGAGTCGAGAGGGCTGGTTCCTATATCTCAATCCTCGATGTGTTGGTAATGTTTCCCAGGCAGGAGTTATCCAATGTAATCACGCTGGTTTCGTTGACAAGATCTATGTTGTAGTCTGTTGTTAAGTTTGTCGTTGATGACAAAAATATATTGTTATCTAGATATTGCCTTTGTTTTATTCGTTGAAGTATTTACTGATAGTAAAATGAACGATGGTTCATGTTATAATGGTGTGGTACAAGAAGATGTCTACTTTAATTATATTGCAGCGAATAAAATACAAGGTGTCGGGTATACACCGGCAGGATTTTTTGGGGGTTGTGATGTAATGAGCCACATTTACCTGGTAGACCTAAATTCCTATAAAAAAGTGTCACGGAAGTAGCACACATTTTTTTAGAAATCCCCTAGATACCTCCTCATGCCTTTTAATCGTGTCAGTCCATGTACCAAACACCTTGTACTACGCAATATTATTGTTTAACATTCCAGTTAAAAACAAAATAGCTTTCTGATACATTTGCTATAACAATTATAAAGGCGTTTTACTGAAACAACGCCTACACTTAAAATCACTTAAAGCCTGTCGCTACGTAGAGATCACACGTAAATTGTCAGGAGTTATGTCTGTTTATCAAACCCACGACAAATATTTAGCTTCGACTTATCTGCATTACTTTGCTATTTGCACTATAATGTTTTGGTTTATTATCGTTTATGACCTTTCCGTTGCGAAGCGGCGATTATGTGTGCAATGTAATGTATCTATGAAAATATGTTTTTAAAGGCTGTCATAATTATCATCTTGCAAAATATTTACAGTTACAAATTATCTCCGAGCTAATTTTCAGAAGAAGGTAGGTACTTACTTATAGTTATAATTAGAAAACATTTTAGGACAAGGAGGTCAAGAGGAGGATCCAGCTAGGTTGGGCAGCGTTTGAGAAACTACGTCGAGTCTTCTCGTCATCCATACCGCAATGCTTGAAAACGAAAGTTTTTAATCAGTGCGTCCTACCCGTCATGACCTACGGAGCTGAGACGTGGACACTGACGGTAGGGCTGGTCCACCAGTTTAAAGTCGCTACCCGTCATGACCTACGGAGCTGAGACGTGGACACTGACGGTAGGGCTGGTCCACCAGTTTAAAGTCGCCCAGCGAGCTATGGAGAGAGCTATGCTCGGAGTTTCTCTGAAGGATAGGATTCGCAACGAATACATTCGACAGAGGACCAAGGTTATCGACATAGCTCAAAGGATTAGCAAGCTGAAGTGGCAGTGGGCTGGCCATATCTCGAGAAGAACCGACAACCGCTGGGGTAAACGTGTTCTTGAGTGGAGACCGCGACTCGGCAAACGTAGTGTAGGACGCCCTCCGACCAGGTGGGATGACGATTTGCGAAAAAACTGCTGGCAGATGCTGGATGCGGCAAGCTGAAGACAGGGCGCTATGGCGCTCATTAGGGGAGGCCTATGTCCAGCAGTGGACTGATGTAGGCTGATGATGATGATGATGAGACAGCCCGATTAACTCAGCAATGTTTATCAAATATGATTGTAGGACCGATTTCAAAAACAATAATAGCATGATGATAAAAATAATAATCATGGAAACGTTATATCTAGTATATATTTTGAAAACAATTATGGGTAGGTACTTCTTATTAAGTGCTGGAAAACAAAAACCGGGGAAAACCTCTTAGCTACATGTTCATCCTCAAACTAAAAACCCTGTGACACCATCATGATTTTTAGGGATCTGTAACCCAAATATGTTATCAGGATCGTACTTATAAGCCTCCACCGTTATCTGTTTGTCTTTCTGTCAGCGGGCACTAAATCATTTCCACATTTAGAATAGATTTTGATACATTTTCATTGATTTAAGAAAATTACATAGTGTAAAATCTTGAAAGATGCCATGGAAACGCTTCATGTGCAATTCAACTCGCACTTGGCCAGTTTTATTCTGTATTACATTGTATGTATGGTAGATATTACAATATTACTTAGTATTTGTTTGTGTGTGTCCTCCATTAACGTGTTTTAAGAAAATCTAACTGAATAAAAGATTCGTCATACTCTTCTTCACCTCACAAGGTCTGAAATAGGCCACTTTACTATAATAACATTAATAACACATGCTTTAGGTACGTTTTATTTGCTTAGATAAGCTTATCTTCATAATAACAGCAAAACGATATAAACCGGTTCCATCTAAATAAAAACCTGGTTTAATTTAAACTGACCTTTACACCTGAGCCAAGCATTTTTACTGTCTTAATTTCTGATGCAACTGTCATGGCGGCAAAGTCATCCATCGCATAGGTACGTAGTGGGTTCTACCAACACGTATGTAATCCTACGCGGGTTACATACGTTGGTAGAACCCTGATTATACTCTCTACATCCAAGGTTGATTGGTAAAGATCTCTCTTTAGCGATATGACCGCACACATGTAGGTATTTTTGACATTGTTTGTTTTGTTTGCCACACAGCGGGGCAATGCAGCCAGCGTGTTGGGGACGCTTTCAACTGGTATTGATATGGATCATTTGAGCTACCTGTAGATTTTCTGCAGTTAGATCGATTATTGTAATTGAATATACTAATTCTAATTTGTTTCTATTATTTGATTGTAATTTTCTTTGTTAATATAGTGCTTATTTTGTTTGATAATTGTTTCTTAGATAAATGTGCAGTAAATATTGTTATAAGAGTATCTATGTAGGTATCTACACTACAAGCTTTATGCTGTTTCAGGGGTTAAGGTTTTCAGAACGATTTTGATTCGATAAGCAGTTTAGATTTATTCAATTTACAGCTCGCGCATTCTTTAAGGTTTAAAAAAGTAGGTAGCTTAGATGATATTACAGGATAAGATTTATTAAAAATTTCAGTTCTGCAAATTTTATACTTTTGGTGTGAAGTTTATCAATATTATAGTAATAGTGTGCTATTATAATGGACAAATAATGTTCATGGTGATATTATTACATTGGGTACAAAAGCTTATCTTTATAATAATGGCACAAAGATATCAACATCAGTCTATATTTGTCCATTATGGACAAACGCTTCCCCGATGAGTGCCAAGATATAAGGTATTTCAAAATAAAACCTGAATAAATTGAAATTGAGTTGAGCCAAGCATTAATTTCTGATGCAACTTCTATGGCGGCGAAGTCATCCATGATATTTTGCAATATTAGTGTTACATAGCAAAAGCCAAATCGGTATAATAAAACTTAGCTCAGCCAGGTCTTTTTACCATTTGCAAAAAGAGTACCTAAACAAAAATATATTTAACTGAATTCAACAGAACAACAACGCGACCAGAGCTGGCAGATCTGGCACAGCGCATCAGCATTGCCATACAGCGGGGCAATGCAGCCAGCGTCTTTAGCACGGTATTGAATAGATCAGTTGAGCTGCCTGTAGATTGTTTGCAACAGTCTACAGTTAGCTCAATCGTTTCAATTGAAATACTAGTTTAAATTTAATTATAGGCATTATTTGATTGTAATTTTCTTTAAGATATATGTGTTGTTCTAATATCTTAAAGATATTAGAACAAAACAATATGAAAATAATAAAAAGCAGATACACAGCAGATGCACAATATAAAGCAGATAAAATAAATAAATAATGCTGGACAATTCATACAGCATTATCTAGCCCCAAGCTAAGCAGAGCCTGTGTTATGGGTAGGTACTAAATAACTGTTATACATACAACTAATACATAGATAGATATTTTTTATTATACATAGAAAAAATTATACATTAGATAGGTAGGTCACATAAAACATTCTTTATTGCACATTTAATTAAGAAACAATTAACCAAAAAAGGGACGTGTAGGTAACTCTAAATGTATGGGTGTAATATTTAGTCTAGTAATTAGACTAAAAATTACATATTGGAAAAAACCTAAGCAACTAATATTTATTAGTTTTTTTAGTTTCTGATGCAACTATCATGGAGGCCCAGTCATCCATCGTATATTATGAACGTATTGTATGTCCTCCGCGAATGCATTATCTCAGCGGGGCGCTGCGGCGGCGGCGCGGCGTGTCGTCGGCCAGCACGTGATGTTTTAGGCTGATAAGGCCGTCCAAACGTTTTAGATTTTATTTTCGTAAACCTATATTATTTACGCTTACCTACATGTGCGTTTTCGTTGGGTAAAAGTAGGGTTGTTCCAGGTTTAGATCAGAATTACATACAACATTTTAGTTCGCTTAATTTAGTAGTTTTAGCGGGAGGTAGTATCTCACAAAGATCTTTTAATATTTCTCGTTAATAATATTAGTGAAACATAAGTATATAGTTGGAAAGAAAAGCTTATAATTTTTAGGGTTCCGTAACTCTTAAAGAAAAAAAGAATCCTTATAGGATCACTTTGTTGTCCGTCTGTTCGTCTGTCAAGTCAACCCTCTTTTCTCA
The DNA here is from genome assembly GCA_946478455.1 of Eupithecia vulgata. Lineage (NCBI taxonomy): Eukaryota > Metazoa > Arthropoda > Insecta > Lepidoptera > Geometridae > Eupithecia > Eupithecia vulgata. The sequence goes on along the minus strand of OX297862.1, from coordinate 5,472,835 downwards.
GAAACGCGTAGAGGTATAGAGTTGAAATTCACATCATATACTTACTCAGGTTCTTAACCTCGTGAAGCCGGGATTTAAATCAAACTTCTAAGTCAACGCAATCAAAAGTTATGTGCAATGTTTTTGAATTTTTCAAGGGAATCACATGCACACAAAATCTCTAGGGTACTTCACGTTGACCTAGAATCATGAAATTTGGCGAAAAGCAAGGTCTTATAGCACGAGTAAAGAAAAAAAAATCTAATAACCGTTTTTTATATCCTTAGTGAAATTGTGAATCAGAAAAAAATGTGAACTGTGTGTCCTAGTTGATTTCTTTGCTTACGAGTACAAGTTTGTACGGAATCCTTGATGCTAGAGTCCAACTCGCAGTTGACGTTATTTAAATACAAATCAAAAAAATTACGATTCTGTTAATTACGATTTTGACGATTCTGTTTGAATAAAAACTAGTTCACAACACAACAACAGTTTGACCTTTGCTGAGCCATTTTTTTTTTACTGTTGTATCTGATGCAACCGTCATTGCAGCTAAGTCATCAAACGCATACCTACTACGAAAAAATACATGTATGAATACATGTAGGTATACAAATACATGTATGTATGTCCCCTGCGGAAGTGTTATCTAACCGGCAAACACGAGGCTCGTGCTGTTTCAGGGTATAGGGTTGCCAAAACGTTTTAGATTCAGTATGAAATATCGGTTTTTGTATTTCAAAATTTTCTTACATTTTACATGTAAGGGGTTTGTTGACTTATTCTAAGAGATAAACATACTGAATATGTCAATATATTTACAAAATCTTGTTGTAGGTACTACTACACTCATAAAAATATCCATCGGTTCCCTAAAAATAGCGATTACATAATTTAAATACCAGAAATAAGTGCCCACAACTATCTATCTATACAGGGTGTCCGGTAATTAATGGATAACCCCGCAGGCAGTTGTTGGGGGCAGGGGGGCAACTCAGAAAATAATAAAGAAAAAATCTATCTGTGTTTTTTTTTTTTTTTTCTGAGTTGCCCCCCTGCCCAACCACAAGTGCCTGCGGGGTTATCCATTAATTACCGGACACCCTGTATAACAATATAGGTATCTTTTAAAGGGAAATCAATGTATACGCTTCCACAACAAAACTCCTAGTGAGTTGTAAAAATTACCAGTAAATAAATTCAACAATTTGTCGAAAACTTTCCAAGCAGAAAGGCTTACTATAAAATATATGTTTTTCTGGAAGATAAAAAGCTTGGGACGGGTTTTCCTGCAATTCGAAAAATAACAACTAACAGGCTAAAGATTTCTTCGTCGCTTCTTTAATTTAGTCTACAAACCGGAGCGACATAAATCTAAAATGACGAAAAGGGGCCCCTACAACCTACAACAGCGGTTTGTCCATTAGCAAGCAAGCTTACTTAATTATATCTCAAAGTTTTTTTATTTTTTTCACAATTCTTTATTTAACATAAAAGTTTTACATACGTAGATTAACTAAACACTGTTTAGAATCACTGTTTAGAAGTTTCAAAGTGAAAACACGTGTCAACCCTGAAACTTCCTCATGAATCGACGACTCCGCCCATCGCTGTCTGGCAGGTCTACCGCGTGTGCACAGATCATCAAACAGTTAGTATATGGAAGGCACATGATATCTCGGTCTGAACTTGCGTCACTCACCCAGCACGTGCTTACCGTGGCAATCGGAAATATGAAAATACCTACTACCTATTTTATAGTTGCTATGTTTGATACTTTGGTAGCTAGGTACTGGTTTGCCACTTGATTTGATTGATTGAGTTTTGATTGGTTTGTGTGGTATGCAATTTTAAATTCTATACCACAACTAGATATATTCAAACATAACTTTAATGTCATGAACATGTATATTGCATACCTACTTAATAAATAATAATAAATTTAATAAATAATTCTGGACAATTCACACATCATTATCTGGCCCAAGCTAAGCAGGGCTTGAGTTATGGGTACTAGATAATTGATATACATAATACAATACCATTAGATATTTTTTATTAAATATAGAAAACGACCAGAACACCCTGATCAAATCTCTGCAGTTCGTACAAACATTTGTTCCGAGGCGGGAATCGAACCTGCAACCACCTGCGTCGCAGGCAGACCTTCGCCCACCGCTCCACAGAGGTCGTAATGTCATGATTCATGAACATGCATATTGACGCATACCTACTTAAGAATATTGAATCTGTTCTTTGATGCCCTATTCTAGATAGGGCTAAAACAATAATTCTTCTGTCTTTAGTGCACTCACAACACTGACCATGAGCCTAGTGTGGGGTAGTATTATTTTCTATAATATTAATATTATTAATGTATTTACTAAATGCCTAAATATAATTTTTATCTGCTATTAATAATTTTGTAAATTTGCTAAAACAAAGTTTGAGACGCAAAATTACGCTTGAGATAGAGTAGGTTTGTGGCAGCGTTGCCAAATTTTTTTCGGGCAAAGCGGGATTCGAAACCTTTTGAGTAAAAAAAGATACTTTCGTCGAAAGTGGCATCATAAAAAAAACGTAAATTTTCAGTAGGTTTTTTAATACTTATGCTTCTATTGATGTTGATAATAGATAGCCATAGAAAACGTACATATCTTAATGATTCTATTTCTCTAAAGATTTAACTTCTTTTAAAGTTTCTTTATTATAGTTGAAGAAAGTGTTATTGAATTGGATGAGTAATTCTGCTTACATTAAATTAAGGGATTGCTAAACCAGAGGCCAAGGATAACATCATTGGAGTAAGTATTCAAATTTATGACATGGGAACTACAGATTACAACCGCAGAACTAACAAGCTTTTTTATCTGAACCAAAATGAGAGCGGTGCTCGGCGGCGTAGAAAAAGCAGTCTTTTCTAATTAGCCTAGTGAGGGGACAGATTGGCTGCCCTCGTTTTTGTCTGAAAGAGAGTTCAAGATCACGCGTAGACAAGTACCTAGTCGATGCAAAACTATTAATAAAACAGTAACACGATTATTATACACGAAATAACGACGATAATTTATAATAATTCTTCTTTTTTTGGTTGAACAAGTACTATATTTAATTTAAAATTAATTTACGAGGTACTACAAAATAAAAGTCTAAAGTTGACACACTGTAGGTACCTACAACTTAGACTTTTATTTTGACACTACTGTCTCCAAAAAGCAAGCAAAATCTTTTTTATGGCTCCGACGACAAAATTTCATTTCCTAAAAAGGATTTTCATTTGCTGTCCTTTTATTGCATAATACAAACTAAACTTTTTGTTCAATTGTAGGTAAGTACGTTGAAAAATATCAATTAACGTTAGACCTTCCTTAGACCAATTAATAACCAATTAATTGTAAAATTAGTACGTTTTACCAATGCAAAGTGCATACAGAAAGTAAGTAGGTACCTACTTAAAGGAATTCTTTTCATTGAAAATAATTATAAATTAGTGGGCAATTGACGTTTCTAAGTTTAATTAAATAATTTCCGTAACCTTCGTTTATGGAACCGATTTCAGTAAGTACATTTATGACGACATTGAAATGAAGAATTACGTCAGCCAAACACGAAGATGCATGGAATACCTATTGATAACAGAGGTTATGAAACTGGTCGAAGAATCAATCTTCAAAACCATTGTTTTTGTATTCTGTATGTTTTTAAAAATCTTTAGGACTAATTTGAGAGTGTCTTCAGATTTTACCGACTTTTAGAGCCGAATTACAACACCATTTTATGTGAAAAGGATAGACATAGGGTTTCGCGTTCATAGGAGCGAGAACGGGCATAGTAACCCAAGCCCAAAAATCAAGTTTTAGCTTATTATCTATTAATTAAGACTTATTTGAAAAAACCGACACATTCAAAATGTTTTAAATACTTACCTACTTTAGTTCTATTATCATGCTTATTTTCAAAATCTTAACTACTGTATTTATTGAGAAATGAAGGTTTTAGTAAAAATTTAGAGGTAACTTTGCGTTTTTTGAGGATTTTTTTGGAATCGTGTTTTCGAAACATATGATCGATAGAGCAAATCCTGAACTTTACCATTTATACATTTCAAAGTTAAATATTTCGTAGTTTAGAAGATATTTAGATCTAATTAAGTTGATTTGTGTAAGCCCTTAAGAGGAAGGAGAAGGGGGTACGATTGTATGTTTTTTATGTATGTTCATAGATTTCTTTTTCAATTAAGAATTAATTTTAAAATTTATTTCTCTATTGTATAGGAAATGATCCCGAATTGGTCTCATAAAGATTTTATACCCGAGGAATCGTATTTATGCCGTCAAGCTTACAAAACAACATAATACTTTTGAAAAATCACTACTAGCTACAACAAATTTGGTTAAAAATATTTCTTTGTTGTATATTTTATTGATTTTGAGGTGGTCCCTTAAAACTTTGACCTCGAGGAGTTTATAACCGTAAAACATATCTAAAACATCATGATTTTCACAATCACTGGTGGTGGTTGGTTTCCATGGTTACAACACTATGGCAACGGGTGTAAACATCGACTTTAAAGTCGATGGGTATAAATTTAGATATGTACTGTCTGTAAGATTACCCAAATCGCAATTAATAAATGAATTAAAAAATATCGAAATTTTCCGGGCTTAAAACTACTTCTAAACTCATTTTCATTTTTTAGGGATTTTTTAGGATTTATAGTTTTTCAAAACACGCCAAATGATTACTTAAGAGTCTGATGCAACTGTCATGTCAGCGAAGTCATCCATCGCATAGTACGAACGAACGAAGACAAACGTAGGTATGTCCCTCGCAGATACGCCACACGAGTCTCGTGACTCGTGCTGTCTCAGGGTGATAAGGCCGTCAAAACGGTGTAGATTGAATTTCATTGTACTTATTTAGACGTCCTCAGCAGTGCAAGGTTCGGGTTCGAACCCCCAAACAAAAAGAGTTGTTTTAAGTATGAAGGAAGTGTACCGATCAGTCTGTGGTATCGTTGCTCCCAAACAGGATGAAGCGATTTGTATATTTTTTTGTTTGTGTCTAGATCGAGTATTTTTAAGCTATGTTTTGAGAAAATCAGTTCATCATGTTTTATGACTGTGCAAGTCAAAATGTTCAGTACGAGGTTTTCGAATTGTTGTAAAAAAACTTGTTAAGAGAAATAGGCTTCCATTTCTCGTTTATATCCATAGTAGGAATCTGAGTTTAATAGCTCTGAATTATAAAGATGGCCTTTTGCTTGAGAGATACAGAAAAAATATACATAATAGGGTGATATGTCAGGTCTATAACAGGATATGTTACCAGATGAGATTACATAATCAAATGTAATCCAAGGACATTTAAGAATAATTCGAATTCTTTATAAAATAAGTATATAATGTTTGATCATTCGGTTCATCAAATGTTTAACTAGCTTTTTTCCGCGGCTCCAGGCTTGTTTTTTGGAATATAAAGTAACCTATAGTTATTCCAGATTTATGTATGAGTGCAAATTTTCAGTCTGATTCATTTAGTAGTTAGTGTCTTCGGTCAAAAATCTTTACCAAGACAAAAACGTTCGTCTTTAAAAAAAATGTAAGATTTTAGTAAATTGCTTGTAATCAACATCTTTAGATAGATAGACACTTATTAAAATGACTTTAAGCAATGGCTAAGCAGTGTATTTGTAATCCTCTTGAATGTAAAATTTAGTACGTTCAAATTTTTTGCATACGTTTAAAGAGGTTTATATTATGTAATAGAGTCAGAATTGTCTAGGTTTTCCGTTTATTACACTCGATAAGGATAATTTGGCGATATCATAATACATTCGGATTTATACTAGTTTCGTTTTTGCGACTAGAATTGGTTATTTAGTTTCTTATCAGATCTTTAAGTAAGAAGTCTGACCTTTATGGAAATAGTAGATACTATTTTGCGGTTTAGATACCTATTATTGATTCCCTAAGAACCGTCGTGACATTCAACCCGAGATCGGTTCGTGAACGATACTATGCTCCAATTACAACCGGATCGCGCTTGTTTTGAGAGATATGAGAGGGCATCCCGTGCAATGTCTTCACACACGTTTTGATTGCATTACACAATACTACAAAACAATATTAGTTTTGATCTAAGTAATAACTGGCCCGGCAAACTTCGTTCCGACTTAGAATCAGAGATGGCGTTACAATCAAACGTCCGCTGCTGAATATGTCTTCTCCAAATCGGGGGTTTTGGTTTTGACAGTTTATTTTTTCGAATGGACTCAAATGTTGTTGACCGCATATGACTATGACCTAAACTAGCGTACTTACATTAATATATTATCTCCAATACACTTCTGTTCTCCTGGTATTCTGGAGGCATTTATGTACGTAAATTAGAAAGAGATCAATGGACATTTTTATGTTCAATTGTGGTCACTTGCGCATCTCCTTTATATTTCTGATGACCTGGTACTTTGGATGAGGAACTCTGTATTATCGTCTTGGCATTTTGAATTTATTTATCGGACTGTACAAAACCACGTTTACCCGGTGTGCGCGAGTTGAAGACAAAAAAATTGGTAAAATTGGAGGATGTAACTCGCGAGCTTCACGCACGCGAGTTGTCGAACAAAATATAAAAACAATCGTAATGAGATGGTGGAGCGCTTGAACAGCAAACTGAGGGTGGTGTTTAACCAATCTTGGAGTTAAATCCAGGGTGAATAAGATCCTTCTGGGTAAGCTTGCTTCATCATAGGCCACATCATCACTTATTCAAGAGATGGTGGTCAAACGCTTAACCAATAAAAAAACAGCGATACTGGGCGGTTACGCTCTACTATAATTTATATGTTATACAATAAAATATATACTTACAATATTAATAAAGACTGTATTTTTTCGTGACAAAATAATGGTTGCTTTTTGATAAAGAGTTAAAGGGAAGACGATGTTTTGTAATTTAAATTGGCGTGCATTTGTAGAATTACAACAAAAATTACGTACAATCAATTTCAAACATCGTTTAATGGTTAGGCATTAAAACGATTAGTTACCGAAATTGTTCTTTCACGTCGGCTGTGATTGAATACACTAAGATATTACAATGAAGAATGGCTTCCAATTTACGTCAGCCCGAAAACAATGGTCCTGATGGGTCCGAATGGTGATAAATGACACACTTAATGATTTCCCTCTGGCCAAGCGTGTGTTGTTTAAAAAACCCTGGGTTCCTTAATGTAGCTCTAACCCTCATAAAAGTATGTTGCGAGAGGAATCTGTAAAAACTTTCTAAATAGTTTCTGCCCGCGGCTTTGCACGCGTTGTTTCTATGGATACATTTCAGGTTATTTCTTGGGACTTTTTACGGCTCCAGCGTGGATGGGCGCAGGTTCGAATCTTGCCGAAATCGAGAATTTTTGGAACTTATTGACCGAGCGAAGCGTCATGTACGTACTCCTCTACAGGTCGTATTTTACGACCGATCGTGACGAAACTTGGTGTACAGATTTGACGATTTTATAGAATTTTTAAGTCATCGGTTTTTTGATTAAAGGCTTAGTTCCTCCAAAAAAAAAAAACAAAAAGGGGCTTTCGAATATCTCCGCTTTCAGACATCTGATTTCGGTGATTATTTTTTAGTAGTAGTAAAAGTTAAGTGCTCGCGAGGTCTACTGTTCGCAGAACTACTAGTTTAATTTCTTAACGATATTTTATTTTCTATAGTCTACTTTGCTCTAAAATATCGGTATTCAAAGCGATTTTCGCGACGTTACATATTTTCGGTGGATTAAAGACGCGCGTGCATGCTGAAGAAGCTAACAACGTAAACAAAAACTTCTAATAAGTTTTCTATCTCGTTTGCAAGAAGTTGATTTTGATATTTTACGTGTAATATCGGTAAATATACCAACTTAAACAAATACCGGTATAATTTATATCGATACCAAATATTACCGTTACCACTTCAGGGTCAGTCGAACCAGTATTTGAAAATACAGCTACTCCTGTAGCAAGTAAGTCCTGAAGTGAAGTACACATTAACTTTATTATCACTTTACTTCAGAACTTACCTCATAATGGTTAATAATTAAATATCTATTAATAATCTAGTTAAATCTGGTCTAGCAACGGTTGAAGAGGTAAAACTGGTTTAAATTAGATTCAACTGCCGACTTTTATCTTTGGATCTTTGACTCTATCATTGTAGAGACAGAATCTCACAAATTAACAAAAGTTGATAATGATCTTCTCAGCCGAATTTCGGCCATGGCGTCTAGCGCCACCGGAGACCAGCCACAAGGCTGGGTTCGCGGCGCAGGACATTAAGAAGTGTGGGTATATACCCACACTTTTTAATGTCATGTGGTGAAAAAATATTAATGCATAAATAATGCGTTTGCATACTTTGACTATTAGTAAGAAAAGCGACTTACTATAATGATTTTAAGCCATTATCTCAGTATCAAATATCGTAGTTTCAAGAATTCTTTTACAATGGACATGCTTTTAACGTACTGTCGTGTACGTACGTCATGTACATGACATTCGAGTTATTTAAATATTTTTTTACACCACAGTTACTCTAACTTGGCATGATAAAATATAAAATATAATATTTCAACTGGTCCATAGTTTCTAAAACATTTTATAAGGTGATCATAACCTACTTTAATAAACTTTAACCTACTTTCCCTTAATACATTCTAAAAAATAAACCCTGCAAAATTGTTTACATTATGGGTATAATTCACTCAAATGATAACAGAGGTACGAATTTCTCCAAGTTTAAAAAAAGTTCAACAAGTCCCAAACGCTTCCACTTTTTTTTAAATTTATTACTTTGTTTCTGATTGACCTTGCCCCACCGCACCTTCAAGGTTATCCACTCATTATGGGGTACCCTGTATGTGATCGAAGGAAGTGTGTGCGCAAACACAGGTGCACTCTTTATTTTCTCTCTCACAATACGAAGGGAGGGTGTAACTAAAGTTACCGTGTAACCCTAAAGTTATCGATGCACGATAACATAACTTAAAGAATAAACAATTAGGTAAGTTTTTGTGTGGCAGAATCTGCATTATCATTGTTTGTAAATTACTCATGTTTTATCATCCATCATGTTGAAATTTGAGTATTTTTTTAGGTATTGAATAACTTTTCGTGTTTTTCCCTACAGAATAAGATTTATTATTTAAATAAATGACATTAGTAAATTATTAATTATCAAAATTGATAAATATAATAATTAGCATAGGAACTATATACGTCATAGAGCTTAAAATCCACGTAAGAAAACAGTAGGAAAGTATAAGATTCTGAAAAATTACATTTGTAGATTTTCTTTTATTTTTCGTGAGTCTATTTCATAATAAATACGCCAAATCACACTTATGATTATTTTAGATGGTAAGTATTATAATGTGTTTTGTGTGTTGAATAAATAAATAATATAGATACTATTTTAATAAATGTGAAAGTTGGGATGGAAGTTTGCTTCTTCATGCCAAAACTACTGAACATATCGGGCTGAAATTGTGCCTGGCATCAAAGAGGCTACATTTCATCTCATAAATCAGTTTCGATGGGATAAAAAATCCTAACAAAAATACCATAGTAACCACACGTGTGAAGCCGCGGACAGAAACTAGTTTACACGTAATACTTTAATAAATAGTCTAGGCTCTCAGTGAATAACTAGTTAAGTACTAGAGTATTAGTAGGCATAGTATTATAAGCAATCATTTCTATTTTAAGAAACCAATCTCTTTTTGTTGATGAGATGCGTTTTTCTAGATCAACAAAAACCACAAGGTTAACCTGTTGCTAGTTACGAAGTAATAAAGGGCTTTTTTAACAGTACATAATACTTTCATAGCAACAGCAGGATTTATTTATATTAAGCTGGTTATACACGTGAAAACAAATCGGGTTTTTACTATTTTCTAAGTTCTACAATTCTACAAGTCATCTAAATAGCAGATAAGAATTTTTGCGCACATTGTTAGGCATTTCCTAAAAACCCACGCTGAAAAAAACTACGAATCAATTTGTTACTTTACTCAAATCATCATTGTGTTGATAGACTCCAAAAGTAAAATAATAACCGATATTTTTCACTCGTGATTAACCCTCTTTAGAAAAGACTTGTTCTATATTATAAAAAAAAAATAAAAAAAAATTGTTTTCTTTATCGCCAGATTCGCCAAGCAACAAGTTAATTAATTAATAATAAATTATTAAATAATTTCTAAGAAACTCAATAAGTTCCCAATTTTTTTTATGGGCAGGACTCGACCGTTCGCCACAGCTTACATATGTATACTGTGCCTTCGATCCACCCTAACTTGGGAACTTATTTAAAATCTTAGAGATGCTGCACTTAGAGTGCGAGGGCTTAGCTTACGCACTATAAAATAAAAAACCTTAAGATAATAATTTTTTTATGTGAAAAAAAAACAGAATGAGAGGGCAAAGTCCTAAGAAGTAGGTTAATTCTAAATAAATAGTCTGAAACACATAAGAATTCAAACGAGTTTTTTGATACCTTATCAACAACGCTTCAGTAGTTTATCTCTGTAACGAAAACACAATTGCTGTTCGTTAGTCTCGCTAAAACTTAAAACGACTGATTATATTTTTTTCTGCGATCAGGCATGGTTTATTTGAAATAAAATAAGGGAAAAGTGTTGGTGACGTCCATGGGGTCAGCTCAGCTAGTATTTACATCATTAAATCACACTAATAATACCAATGGAAAAATTTATATGGATGGATAGATGGATGTTTGTTGCTCAATCACGCTAGAACGGCTGAATGGATCTGGACGAAACTTGGCACTGATATAGATTATAGTCTGGAATAGCACATAGGCTATATTTTATCCCGGAATACCCACGGGAACGGGAACGGATTATTTTGTACTGATTTTGAGACTTTTTTATTCGTAATATAAATTATACCTACGTCATTTCTAAGTTGTTGTTTTGATTCCAATCTTAATAATTATCTACTCGAACCTACGCGAAAAAAAATGTTAGGTACCCCTGAAATCTAGGATGGGGCGAATGCGTCTACAAGAAATAAGGAACATTAGACGCTATAGCCCCGAATATTTTTGTTCAACACTACGCGACTTCGCACGCGTTTTCTTTTGAATAGGTTCAAGGTTATTTCTGTTGCATGGGAAATGTGATAATATTGCAGCCCGATTCGTTTAGTAGTTTTGGCGTAAAGAAGTAAAAAATATCCATTTATCCAATTTTCGCATTTATAATATTAGTGTGATGTGATTTCTATACCTAGACCTAGGTTGTGAACTTGTGACCCAAAGTTATGTTCAAAATACTACGTCACAGTCGCTACGTATGTTTTTCTATCGAGATCTATTCCACAAACACAATAAATCGTTTATTCCAATAACTAATCATAATGTTTGGACAAGTTATTATTATTTAACAATAATAAATTGTGTCATCGTCGTACGTCATTTGTTTGATAGATTATAATGTGGCCTACCATAATAAGGGACAAGATTTCTGCACGTAGTGAAAATTATATATCCTACAAAGTTTGAACTTGATGCCTGCCTACTAAACATGAATTTTACTGATAACTATCGTGGTTAACTCACATTCACTTTGAAATTCGTTTTTACCACCTTTTTTTAACGTTTGTTTTACCACAAACTTCACTGGTGTCGACTTGGTCATCGACTATGGATATGGATCACAAAAGTCTGTGCCCGAAGATCTAGGGTTATGTGTAGGTATATATAGGCATATCTTTTCTCGCATATTTTAGAGGGATATGAAGGGCCTGGCGGTGCCGGCTTAGAATTTGCACAACCCCAACTTTTCCCGTGGGTGTCGTAAGAGGCGACTAAGGAACATACACCGAGGGGCGGGTGGCAGCGTCTCTTGCAGAAAAGATCTACTTACCACCGAACAGCGATCCCCAACCTGCATGCCCAGCGTGGGGTTTATTAGCAATTACTTCTGATGAGCCAAAAGGCGATTATCATGGGGGTAATGACCATAATCCCACGTTAGGCATGCGGGTTGGGAATCGCAATTCGGAGGTAGATCTATTCTGTTGGTGTATGTCCCTTAGTCGCCTCTTACGACACCCACGGGAAGAGTTGGGGTGATGCATATTTTAAGCCGACATCACACGTCTGTATGAAGGTATCTATTTAGTTTTGGTAGTAGGTGTTTAGATAAATGCATGATCTTAGTAAAAAAGGCAATGTAAAAATGAATAAAAATTTAACGCAAAATTCATAAGTATTGCATCATTTTTTGTTTAGTTAGAAAAAAATATTCAAGAATATGGAAAGATTCGCAGGTTTGCAATCATCAAAATAACTTGCATCAGAAAACAAAAACTAGGCAATTCATGGTATCGCAGCATTTTCGTTTGACAAAAACAAAATAATTACTTTGACGAAAATTAAGGAAATAACAAACGGAAAACACGCAAAAAGAATATATCAATACTGAAATATAACTTTTAAAACTACTATCATGGTTAATAACATTAAAGTCATTTATAACGGAATATTTACCATGATTAGATTTTTGGGTTTTTCAATATTTCGGCACAGTTTCATGCGCCATGATCACGGAAGAACTCAGTTCTCTCGGTTCTTCCGGATCATGGCGTATGAAACTGTGCCGAAATATTGGAAAACTCAAAAATCGAATCATGGTAAATATCCCGTTATAAATGACTTTAATAGGTACTGAAATATCCTGTGTGTATGGTCTTTACAAAAGTAGGAGAACTGATAACATTATGATGTACCTCATATCAATACCTAATGGATGTAGGTATTATAAATAATTGATAATAGCCGAAGCATGCACTCAAGACCATAACCTACCACACGCGTATGTTTAGTAATTATCCTACTAATATTATAAACGCGAAAGTTTGTAAGTATGGATGGATGGATGTTTGTTACTCTTTCACGTAAAAACTACTGAACAGATCTGGATGAAATTTGGCACAGAGATAGATTATAGTCTGGAATAGCACATAGGCTATATTTTATCCCGGAATTCCAACGGGAACAGGAATTACACGAGTGAAATCGCGAGTCGCTGCTAGTTATAGAAATAAGGAAAATAGTTCAGCTGGTTATAGCTTTTTATTTAACAAAGTTTCATCTAATGCGATGGGAATTTAGGAAGAATTAGGAAGGCTCATATCTTTTCTCTAAATATACAGATATATGTACGTACAGGTTTAATTTACAGTTCTATTCAATCACATATTTAAAAAAATGCAGGTACTTATAATATACATAATAATGTGTAGAGAATTTTCATGAAGTTTCTTAAAGTTTTTAAAGCCCACAACTAAAAACATTATCTTTAACACAATCATTGCCAAGCGGTGCGCCAGAATTTCGGGTCGCATTGCTTCTACAAACTGGAGCCTTGGGCACTGAAAGTGTTACATTGAGTCAGCAATCAGCATCCTAGGAAAATTTATGAGACTATTGTTATGCGAATCGAGCCCCTTATTTATCAATCAATTTATCACTAGGTACCAAAATATTTGCGAAAACTGCTTATTATTCAGCGATAAATTTGATAATGTTTCTGACGTAGTTCATACGTTGTTCCAGTTCAAGTCAACTTGTTTTGTTGGAGTCGTTCGATGTCAGTTCATTAACCGCTCAAGTACGTCATCCGACCCGTCATCATCATCATCAGCTATTTGTACCTAGGTCACAGCTGGACGCAGAGGTATTCCCGAAGAGCGTCATCAAGCTCCATGCATCATTCATTCTGGGGGTAAACTGTGATCCTAACCTAACCTCATATAAGAAATTTAATAAGAAAGGTGAGTAGGTAATCTTGACTTATCTACCCAGCACCATGCTGAGTTGATACCTTTTTGACTCGACACTCGGTGGTTTGCCAGGCAGGTTGCGGAAGTAACTAGGTAGGTAACTCCTTTTAGATTTTCAACAATTTATTTTGTACTAAGTAGGTAACCGTTATTGTATGTCTAGCTGATAAACTCAATCTAGTTTAGTTCCTTCCTTTAATGTTATGTAACTCATGTGTCGTGTCAAATAAATAATTTCATTTCATTTTCATTTCAATAATGCCCCTAAAATTGCCCCATTGCAAGGCTTACGCACTATTATAACAATTTTGATTGTTTCGAAAAAACTAAAAATCAACTTCAGTTTCCTTAATATTTACACATTTTTTATAAGTTTTGCAAAGGATTAGCAAGCTGAAGTGGCAGTGGGCTGTCCATATCTCGCGAAGAACCGACAACCGGGGTAAACTTGTTCTTGAGTGGAGACCGCGATTCGGCAAACGTAGTGTAGGACGCCCTCGGAGCAGGTGGGATGACGATTTGCGAAAGACTGCTGGCAGATGCTGGATGCAGCAAGCTGAAGACAGGGTGCTATGGCCCTTATTTGGGGAGGCCTATGTCCAGCTGTGGACTAATATAGGCTGTTAGGCTGATGATGATGATAAGTTTTGCGGAACAAACATTAGGGAGCAATTTTTTACGGGATCATCTTGAGATCATACTGTATTTATAGCGATAGAGAATGATGAGATACATAGTAAAATAAATTAATCACGGGATCTTTATGTTTAATAAAATCACCCAAAACAAAAAACACATACATACATCCGAACATATAAACTTCTCCTATTTTTGAGATCGTTTAAAAAAGAAACTCCAATTATTAACGCGATTTCTAGGGTTCCGTACCCAAAGGGTGATAACGGGACCCTATTACTTATCCGGTAGCTGTCTGTCCGTCTGTGCGTCAGCCGGCTGTATCAAGAACCGTAAAAGTTGAAACTTTCACACAATATTATGTATTTCTTTTCTTCTTTTATAACATCAACCAATAGAAATAAGATAAATTAAAAAAAAACGTAGTTATTGCTTTTTTTGCGTTACTTTTGTCGAGGTTGTATTTCTTAAATCGTAATAGGTAGACAATTGAAATTGTGACAAGATGTAGATTGCTGCTATTAACAACAAATAATGAAAATAAAATTAAATAATTTTCTTTCTGTTTAGTACTTGGATGGATGACCGCATAATGATGACTGAAAATTAATTAGTTTTTTTTACTTCCGTTTGTGAAATAATTATGTACCCGTGTGATGGTACGGAACCTTCAGTGTGCGAGTTGATTCACACTTGACCGGTTTTTTAGGATAAACGAGAGTAATGGAAAAATCTTAAAATATTTGGATTAACTTGTGATCTATTTTAAACGAGAAGAATAGATTTAAATAAATCACGACGTTATAAGAATATCGGTCGTAAAATTACCACATATTTTATTACTAGCTACTGCCTGCGCCTTCGCACGTACTTTTCAAGGGATACGTGCACTTTCCGCACTTCACGCACTTTCCGGGATATCATCTAACTAACTCCCTACAAAATTTCATTGAGATCCGTTCAGCCGTTCTGGCGTGATTGAGCAACAAACATCCATCCATCCATCTAAACTTTCGCATTTATAATATTAGTATGATTAGAATTGAAGTATGGATTTTCATTTGCAGTACAAATTTACAGGTAAGGTACCTACGGCTCACGAGCTTTTACAGATAATGTAAAATAATATTCCTATGACTCAAAAAGAATTTAAGGGAAATGAAGAATTTGCACAAAATTGTGCAATAGTTAATAACAATATACCTTAACCACGTCAAAACTTAGCAACGTTTCAAACCAGTTTTTCTACATAAACTTCTGCCTGATAGAGCTAACACTATATTCATCATCATCATCAGCCTATATCAGTCCAATGCTGGACATAGGCCTCCCCCAATGAGCGCCATAGCGCCCTGTCTTCAGCAGTCATCAGTCATCTGCCAGCAGTCTTTCGCACTATAACTTTAACACTATATTAATGAATATCAAAATAATTAGGATTTAGATACCTACATATTAAACATATTATTCTTATAATTTTTTTATCAGTCTGGAATGCTAGTTAGGCCACAATCTCAAAATTAAGTTGCTATTCCGGGTCAGATTAAAAATGGCCAGCATATTCACGTGATATCTTCAATGTCTGCAATTTTCAAACCATAGTATTAAATAAATAATATTATAGAGGTAAAGTTGTGAGATGAACCAATTTTTTTATTATTGAACAAAAGGTTTCCATTTGAAAACAGTTTTTGATAATCCTCTATTGGAAGGATGGTATGATAACACTTATATGCTACTCCGATTAAGAATACAAGATATTCATTGTCAACTTTAATGTAAAATTTATGAGTATAGCAGAAAACAACAAGGTTTTAGTAATAACCTTGCTGTTAGCAAGGTAATTATTAAAATCTAAAAACAAACCAACAAACCATAATCTCACATGTATTCAAATTTGAATTCGAAAACGAGCGAGAGACCAATAAAATATCAATGAAAGCTTTCAAAACCGAAAAGTTTCAAGCTTCTGCGCTTTGCTTACTATTACCAATGTCGTTAAAGATTTTCCACCAATATTACAATTTTCAGTACTCCGAATTGGTCCAAATACAACAAAAATATTCAGGTTTTGTTTGTCGGAGTATAGATAACAAAAGTCGAACATAGGTACTGTATATTGTAATATAGCCTGTCCCAGTTGTTGTTACTTACCTAGTACTAGCAAGCACATACTTACTTTATGTACCTTTAAGTAAGTAATAAAAACTTACTCTGCCAGTTGGTAGCTAGCTCTCATCAACCGGTTGCAAACGACATTAATTTGATTGTGCCTACGAATAATTTATATTAAAATTATGTATGTAATTAATTTCTCATTATTTAAGGGCCTCCACTACCTCCAATCAACTCCGAGAGAACTACTAAAAATTTAACTATGAAATTTATATATGGTAAAGTTCAGGACATACTCTATCGATCATATGTTTCGAAAACACGATTCCATTAAATTGTCTTTATAGAAAAAAATCGCAAAGTTACCTCTTAATTTTTACTAAAACCTTTATTTCTCAATGAATACAGAAGTTAAGATCTTGAGAATAAGCATGGTAATAGAACTAAGTATAAAGAACATTTCATATGTTTCTGTTTTTCAAATAATGTCCTAATTAATAGATAATACGCTAAAACTTGAATGTTGGGCTTGCGTTGCTCTGCCCTGTCTCGCTTCTATCAACGTGAAATCCTATGTGATAGACACAAAAATTTGAGGTTGTATTTGTTGTTTTAAATAGTTAAGGTAGCTCAGAAGTTAACAACACTTTAGCAGCGGTAATGACATTGACCGTCTGACTGAAGATATCAAGTTATCGAGCCTTGTAAGGACATGGCCGAATAATGACAGCTTTATTTACAAATTTCTTTCCGTGCAACGGTCTCACTGTTTTCATCTTACGAGTATCTGTCAGTAATAATAATAGTTAAGTTAATATTAATAGATAAATATGTGTGAGAATGAAATAAGGGAAGAGGCTGTTCTCCTGAAACACAGCTATATTGTAGATGATTGTGGCTACCAAATGAGACAGTGTTCAAACTCCATTGTAACACTAATTTTTTTTTAAATAAGCGTTATGTTTTTTATGTTTATATAATAGCCTAATAGAAGACGCTTGCAAAGCCACGCTGCGCTTGCGTCGCCCGCCGGTTGACGTCCAGCGGCGGCGGCGACGCGCGCCAAGCAAGATAGCGCGGGAATTACATCAGTTCGCTATCCGCGCCGGCGCGTGCCATCGTCAGCTATAAAACCCCCGCGCGCGCGCACTATTCTCATTCACAACTCTCAACTCACACATGACTGACGCATTCTAGTTCGTGGCAATGATCTACGCTCACATGCATCACGCTCTTCTCGTGCAACATAAACTCAAATACGAACATCTGTGGCATAGTGACAATTGGTGTGCCGGTCATTCTCCGATATTCGAGCACCAACAGAGATAACGAAAGTCCTTCGGATCGAGTGCATCGATTATAAGGTAAATATTGTTTGTTTTGTTACGTGTCATCATTAAGCTCTTAATTGAGTGGTACTGGTTCAATAATATTTTGCCTTCTGTATCTAGGTTCAGTTTTGATGTAAACATTCCCTTGACGATCATTTTAACCAATAGCCGAGTAAATCTCAGCTATTGGTTTAAATGATCTTCAATTATCTTCAATAAAATGTTTATCTTTTTGAAACAATTATAATTTTATCACTACTCAAATACAAAACCCGAAAGTGTTATCACTATGAACAGTGAACTTTTAATTTGCGTCACAGAGAACAACCATATTATTTTTATATATTTTTTATTAAGCTTATCATTCCGGAGGAAGGGGCGTTGTTAACGGTTTGAAAGTCTTTCTCAAATTGGAGGAGACAGTGTTAAGTAAAGCTATTTAAAGGGAAACTATTGCAAATCATATAGTAGTCTGGCGACAGTCTAACGATTTGTAAGATGATCCAAAGTAACAGTATCGAGTGTTTGTCGTTCATGCACCGATGATTTCTTTAGGGTTGACGCGGGTGCTAACACTTTCCTGCTTTTAAGTACTATTCTTTCTTTGAACTAGTAGATATTCTTTAAAGGTCATTCAAAGTTACACTCGTTTGGATCCAAATCACAGTTCGGTTTTACGACTATGGTAGACCCTGAACTGGGCTTATGAGAGTCTCCCGTAGTCGAAAAACCGAGTTTTGATCAGGCTCTACCGTGTGTAGAAGTTAAAGTCAAAAATGCACAATATTAAAGCCTACCATAGGTACAATTCGGTAGAATTTTTAGGTAACTTCATTTATCTTAAAATTAACGCAAGAAATCCCAGCCCTAGAGATAGAAACGCAATCACTAATATATGGTTTCTTAATCCTTTACAGAGCGATCAATCAATCGTACGCAATCCGCTTGGAAGAGCGAACGTAGCAGCGAAAAGCAGCTTTTGAGAAAAAGGAAAGAAGACAAGAAGATGGCGAAAGTACAGACGCACTCAGAGATGAGTCTCGCGACGCCGATCCCCGTGGCCAAGACTGAAGATATCGATCTGGTGGCGCTCACGATGGCGGCGCTGCGCTTCGTGAACCCGTGGACTGTGCCAGCCAAGCAGCAATGGTCGGAGGACCCTGAGGCTGATGCCATTGTCCCCGGGAGCCCTGAGGCTAAAGATCGCACCATTACCCTCGCGGAAGTAGCCTGCCATGACACCTACAACGATTGCTGGGTTGTCATATACGACCGTGTATACGATATCACCAATTTCTTTGATGAGGTAAGCATTCACTCAATACTTTAAAACTTTTTTTTATAAAAACAAATATTTCAATATTATGCAGCAACTGAACAGCGCCAAACTCAAGTTTTCCAATTTAAAAGAAGTTATTCTCAGACAACCGTACATGACAGAAACGTCAAATAAACGAAACATTTTATGAACATTATCATTTCTTTTGTTCTAGCACCCCGGTGGCGCCGACATAATGCTGGAATACGCCGGTCACGACGCCAGCACGGCTTTCCGAGGCTCAGGGCACTCCCGCATGGCCTCCAAAGCCTTAGAAAAGTTCCTGGTGGGGGAGCTACCCATGTCCGAACGCATGTACCGACGACCGGGGGGCATACGACTCAGCGACATACCAGAATAAAAGCCCGAGAAGATATGGTTCGGATCCTGAACACCAAACCACAATGAAGATTTAAAGATCCCGTTTAGAATAGCATTATTTTGTTACACTGTTAGACTTGCGTGTGTCCTTAAGGCACACACAGATATTTGCCTTAAGCTTTGAAATAGTATGTTAACCTTAAAATGTCAGGGTTCAGGAGCTTAGATAAGGTATGCTTGTGTACTTAACGAGAGTGGACCGGTGAAGTAAATAGCGGCCACCGAGCGATAACGGTTTGCATTTATGTTAGGTAATTTATTCAGTATTAATGTATTATAAGTTAAAAGAAGTGTGATACTTTGTTTAGTAACCTGTGTTATCTATTTGAAAATAAAATTTTGAAAATTATTCTTATATTTTATTTCAATACAAATGTCACGTCTCACGTTATCATTTCAGTATCAGTGAACTCGCTCCACCTTTGCTGAACATTATCTGAATAAATTCATGAATAGATCGCGTGAATTCCACAATTAGGTAGATTGATACAAAGTTGTTCAAACGTAGTGTGTATAATAAAAAAGATAATAAAATAAGGTATCTAGTAAATAAAAATAATATCACAATGGTAGGCAGAGAACCCATAAAATTAAAAAGGCTACCTTTCGTCATCAGGTCACACCTTCTTGCCGTATCTGTAACAATGGAAAAACATATCAAATACAAGTACAGTTACGGGTTATTCCCAACGTCTCACGTGATACTAGTAGTTGATAGTCGACAGGAAGTCATTTGATAAGTCAATGAAATTGATTATCGAAATTTGTTTCTATTAGTTAAAAATAACCAAGCCCCCTCAGGCCTCGGCTATGGCATCAGGTCGTTGCAATTTCTTTACACAACAATTTCTTCACTAATATTAACAGGTAACATTTCTTTGAAGGGGGTAATCTCACTAATAGATACCTGCCTGGGTGACATAGGATACATTTTATAACGTAACTCAACAGGTACCGCGCGAGCGAAGTCGCAAGCAGAAGATAGTGGCTTTATAATCTTACTATAGTCTTGTGTACCTACCTAATAAAAATAATTAGGAAGTCCCATAGGGAAATACTTTGGAACCACATCTATTCCTTACCTACTTACTGACAACTGGTACAACAGTAATGGAATGGGAAATGTAATATAATGGTCGAAACACACTTAGGTCCGTATAATGAAAGCTTGCTCAGTCAAAAAAGTCAAAAATAGGATTGCGGATGTACGGATGAGCCTGATGACGGAATGCCTGACTTTATGTAAGATAGACGCCTAATCGAAACGTTTATATGATTAATGAATATAGTACCTACGTAGGTACTTTATGCGTTACTAATTTTATTTTTATTAGAAAATAGATGTAAGTTTAAATATTAGTTGTAATTATTTTTTGCTGTTAAATAAATAATGAATGAATTTGTTAAAAAAATTATTTGAAATTTCTATTGGGTGGTAATTGCTATTAAAAAATCTTGACACGAATTTTAATTAAGTTTACTATATTAAATATCATTTTTAATATTAATTAACTTTATTCAGAAAGAAAATAACAATCAAATAACAAATTTAAATTAAAACTAGTATTTACAATAGAAACAATTAAGCTATCTGCAAACTGTTGCAAACAATCTACAGGTAGCTCAACTGATCCATATCAATACCAGTTGGAAGCGTGCCTAAGACACTGGCTGCATTGCCCCGCTGTATAGCAATGCTGATGCGCTGTGCCAGATACTCGCCAGCTCTCGGGTCACGCGTCGCTTCGACCAGACGCTCAGATAATTTTTTGAAAACCCGGAGAGCCTCGGTACCCCACGAACCTAGGGTCTCGACTCCTAGGGGAGCAAATGTGTAGGCTCTGTCGAGACCTGCATATTTGCGCCTCTTGAGATCTTCGGCTAAATCTGCCGCCGCACCAGCCCTCACGGAAGTCCTAGGAAGATGGGAAGGCGCGAGTGTGTCGACACATGTAGCGTCCCACACAATAGGCCTCCCCAACTCCCATGGGACTAGAGTCATGCCGTCAGGCCTCTTACCATCGTCACGCAACAGACCATTTTTAATTGAATTGTAATGTAATCTGTGTGACTAGAGTGTAATTTGAATATAAATATTTATATAGAAGTTAAAAAGTTCCCAAAAAACTTTCGATTTCGGCAGGAAACGAACCTGCGCCCCACCAGTACGGGTGTGCTCTAACCAACTAAGCCACGAAATACTAAGTCAGTTTCGACGAAAATCTTTGGGACCTCTAACGGCTCTAGCACCGTTAGCACACCCGTAATAAGGGTGGGCCATGGGTTCGAGTCCTGCCGAAATCGAATTTTTTTGGGAACTAATTTAATTTTTCTGAGATTACCCAGAGTGCGAGGGCTTACTTACTATATTAAAAAAAACCTTACAATTTATTTATTCCTTCAATAAATAAATTAAAAGAAAAAAAAACACAAAATAATTATAATATGTCCCACGTACTCGTACATGGCTGGCAGATGCTGAATGCGACCAGCTGAAGACAGGGCGCTATGGCGCTCATTAGGGGAGGCCTATGTCCAGCAGTGGACTTGCATAGGCTGATGATGATGATGATGACATGGCTAGTGGCTACTACGACATCATCATCATCAAATAAATATATGAAATAGATGTGCTTTTGACATAAAACAAACACGACACAGTAGTGTGTTTCAACCATAACAAAGCACAACGATAAAGAGAGTAAGTGAGTCTCTGAACCTACCAGAAATAGACTTTAGCGGCATGCAAATAGAGCACACTTACAAATATTTGAGCATAATGGCGTTCTCGTTACTGCTGCCGTATCTCAGGAACACAGCCAGGGCTATGGCCATCAGTATAGCGGTCACTTGGATCGTCCGCTCCCGGGGCATTCCACACTTGGACACTTTCACCTCATCCGGTGTAATCGTTGCCTAAAAATAAAAGTTACAGTGAAAAATGTATCACTCAAAATCAATTATAATCATGTTATTTATTTTCTTTTCTTTATTTAGGACAATAAATTATATTATTATCTATGTGATCCTAAATGTACAACCCATAACATTATCCACAGATTATTTACAGCATTTGTGTGCTGTACAGTGTCTTTGAAGGGTCCCCCACAAGCATAAAGAAACCAAGGCTAGTTTTTGCCCGCGGTTTAACACGCTTTGTTTCCATGGAAACGTTTAAAAGTTATTTCAATCTCATGGAACTGATGTATGAGATAGAAACCACGTATACTGTAAGTAAAATTTCAGCGCGATCCGTTCAGCAGTTTTTGCGTCCTTGGCAACACGGCTACTTTTCTTACAGGAAAACGCGTGAAGCCGAGGGCAGAAGCAATATTCATTTTAGTTATTCTGCTCAGCGAAATTAAGTAGGTATTCAGCTCGAGGGGACTATTATTTTATAGCTGACTAGCGGTCCGCCCCGGCTTCGCACGGGTATATTCTATCGCCTTTGTTCATCAGGGATAATGTAGGATTTTAATAGTGAAAGATTTTTTGAAATCAGTCCAGTAGTTTCGGAGCCCATTCAATTCAAACAAACGAACAAATCTTTCTTCTTTATAATATTAGTATAGACGACAATCGACGTATCTTTTCAATAATACAAAAGTTATTTGGGTAATATTGAGTTTTAAATTGTATTATCTTTCATAGTAACAAAACAAGATGTTGCCATGCGAAATATACATTGTAATACATCAATCAATAAGATACGAAATAGTCACGAGAAAAATTGTTCCAGAAAAGTCTTTTTAGTGATTAAATTTGGATAAAACTGGTTCGTGATTTGACTTACCAAATAGTATTTCGGATCTAGTCGATTTCTCCACGAAAAGGATGGCACCGAGTATTCTATAAACTCGATCTTATGCTCATGAGTTGGTACGAAGCTGTGTCGGACCACACAGCTATGGTGCGTGTGGCCACCAAACGCAGCTCGGGGATGTAGACTCTCGACTAGATATTCGGTAGACTCTTTGGAGAGGCAATCCCAGCGTTCTTCGAACAGGTTGTTTCTTTCAGGCAGAGGAGCAGCGTCTTGCTCAGTGCATATGCTATCGGATTCTCTGTAGAGTGGGTAGTGCTGAAAAAAGGGAAAAATAACATAATAACTTAAACTCTCCTAACTTTACGCAATAGCTAAGAGTCGTTTGTTTTCTTCTGTTGACATACCTATTTGATATAGACGACCTCTGTGCGAAGGTCTACCAGCGACGCAAGAGGTTGCGGTTCGATTCCCGCCTTGGGACAAATATTTATACGATCTGCAGATATTTGTTCCGGGTGTTCTGGTCGTTTTCTATGTATAATAAAAAATATGTATCTATGTAATGTATAGTATTATGAATATCAGTTATCTAGTACCCATAACACAAGCTCTGCCTAGCTTGGGGCTAGATAGGTAATGCTGTGTGCATTGCTAGTGCATCTAGCATTATTTATTTATTATACAATATTATATTTATATTTCGAAGTGAGAAATAATAATGCTTAGTAACTTTCATCGAGCACATACCCAAAACTGTTTAAACTTATCACAGCAAAAAGCCATCATCACGCGGTCACCCATCCAAGTACACTTCGTATGGACATTAAACCCTTTAATATTATTTTTATTATAGCGGCATAGGAAATACATATTCAGTGAAAATTTCAACTGTAACCTTTTAGAGTTCATGGGATACAGGCCGCTGACAGACGCACAGACTAAGTGCCTAATAGGGTCCCGTTTTCAATCGGGTACGGAACCCTAAAAAAAGCGGAGTATTAGGTAAATCCGCGATTTATGAATACCAGAGAATCGCGGAGTTAAGACTAAACATTTTAGGGACAAACACACAATCCCACCTGCATTATAATAGGTCTGCTATATTGTTCCAGTTTCGTTTTTCCTTTGCATAGAGCTGAGCCACTGCTGCATTTTAAAATATCTGAAAGAGATAGATATAATTTAGGTATTAGCGACTTTATGGGACTTTAAGCTAAAATATTGTTTTGAAAAAGCCTAACACACCTCTTTGGTATTTTATTTAATAGTAGGCCAAGAACAAATGCTTGCAGACCATACAAACATTTGTCCCGAGTCGAAAAGCGAACCCTCCTGTATCGCTGGATTGGAATAGAGCGTAAAGACTAAAAAACCTAGTGCACATCTTTGGCTTTGACTTTGGAAACATTGATGTGTCACACAAATATTTTTATCTTTCTTTTTTTTTTTTATTTAAAAGCCAGGTAAAAAGGAGGTAATGCAAAATGCACACTCACATGCGAGATGTTCGTGCAGATTGTAGTCCTCCACTTATAATTAGTTTATTAAACACCCCACTTTATTAAAACTTAGGTATTCGTAATATTAACACCAGCTTAGTTTCTTACCAGCAATCCTGTCAATTTCTGTAACAGCCCGTGAGCACAACGAGCAACCGTCTCCTTCCATCGCCATAGAATTGATCAGCACAAAATGGTTTCCTTTGACAGTGACGAGGCGAACCGGCGGCGCGCTCAGTTTCTCCTCGAAACGATTCGCTAGGTGCGGCGTTATTCTGTAAATTTTTCAGTTCTGACAAACTTCATTGAGTCTCTTTCAAACACATGCTGCCTGTGGTGGCACCCAGTACTTTGCCGTCATCATTATTGCGTGCGGCATTATATAAATTTATTTCTGGATGTGAACATCTTCCAATCGTCTCAATTCTAGACGGTCTTGAGCCCTCGACATCCAATTAAATAAATAAATAAATATTAAAGTTGGAACTCTGTCTCCCGTGGTAGCTACAATTAGTGTTGCATTCTTTCAGGCTCGATTAACGCTGTAATTGCTTGCAAATTGTACTGGCCGCCACCGCAGGCCGCGCCTATCTGAGAGAGGATTTACCTATTTGATGATAATTACTACTCGTATATACATATATAAAACAAAATATAAAACATGCACAAAACAAAAGAACCAGAGGCAGACCAAAAGAGGTACATAGACGAGATACACAAAGCAGCTGGCATAGACTGGCAAAACAAAGCTCAAGACAGAACAGTATGGAGTAAAATGAAGGAGGCTTTCACTCGATGAGAGGTCCATAATAAAACCCATAATTTTTTTCAATGTAAATCTAATCCAATTATTATATGTATAAATTAAGTGTTAAACGTTATTATAATATTATTCTATTCATAATTATTTTTTGTAAAGTTTATTTTGGAGGAAATAAAAGGGCTTTATTATTATTATGACATTTATAAAACTGTTTAAAGTATAAATTTTTAATTACTTGTCTAAACATTTATTTTGTCAGCTAAAGAAGTTATTGAAGTCTGAAATCTATGGTTCGAATTTGAGGCAAGTTTTCTAACATGCCCATTGTGGCAATTGAAGTGTTAGAAAACTTGATACCAAGTAAGTTTACCACGATGTATTGCACTCTAAATCCAGACAAGGGAACCCTAAAAATATACCAACTTACTACTGCTTAACTTTGGTGTGTTGGTTGCTTTGATTGCTTTGCTTATTATAAGTACCAAATAATAAATAAATAAATGCTGGACAATTCACACAGCATTATCTAGCCCCACCTTAAGTGCTTGACTATCAACAATAAAATCCAAAATACTTTAGTTATAGATACTGTGAAAGTCCACTTTAAACCATAATTAACACTTATTTACGAAATGGTAATTAAATCTCAAATCGTAGTGCAAATATTAATAGCAAAATACATGTATGCTATTTTGTAATTTAAATAATTGCTATATTTTCATGTGTTTTAAAAGTTCTTTGAACAATCTAGCTAAAAAAATGGTGTACTTTATCAAGTTTTACTATGAGTACTATTTGGAAAATAAAATCAAGTTTACCGGCTATACATATCACTTTTTATAGGTCCAGCAAGTCTTATTTTCAGTTCAGTAGTATGGCTTTAAACACAAACAAAATAAATTTTATTACTCAAGCACAACAAAAAAAAATCTTCAATTTTAACTGTGAAATACCTGTAATGGAATCCAATATCATGATTACCCACAACAGAATACAAGGGTGTGTTTTCGGGAACATGAAATAGATTGAGAAACGTTTGTGCATACTCATTGAACTCTTTCTCAGAAGCCCATTTACCTTCATCAAACAAATCTCCTGAAAACAATTAAAGCATCACAAATTACAAACATAGAAAATGTAGTATGCATGTCAGCTGAGGAATGAAGCTAAATGTATCTCAGATAGGGAAAAGGAAATCAGTATGTATCATCACATCAGGCAACATTGTCCTACTGCATTACAGGACAAAAACCTTAACTAAAATCTACTATATCAAATACTTGCCTAGAACAAATACTACATCAGGGCTGTGCAGTGTTAAAGCTGTTTGAAAACCTCGATGCATTTGCCACTCTCTGCGCCATTTATCAAACCAGTGTCCATTTCGAGAACCTAGTAAGTGAGTATCTGCAATAATCATCGCATAAACCGGCTCCACGTCTTCTTTCATTTTATTATTAGGGGTCGGCCAACCACACTAAAAGACACGAATTGACGTTTACATGAAAGAACAACTAAAAGATATTTTACTAGAACCATTCGATTGAAGGTTTGATTGTTGTTAATTTACCTGAAGCTGTGTCACGTAATATATAAGATATTCACAGTAAAAATAAATGCACAGGACACCAAAGACGAAACGCAAAACACTATTAAATAGCAGTTTTCTACGCCATAGTCGTGGTATTAGAGCCATATTTTGAGCGGTGAGTAGTCATTTACTACCGTAAGTTTTGAGAAAAACTACAGCAAAGTTGCAATTTAGTTAGTAGGGGAATTTTGAAGAGTAATTATCAGGACATAGTATCAAAAAGTACATTTATTTATCTCTAGAATAAAATAATTCGGAAGAAATTTTGTAAACAAACACAAAACACAAAGTTTCTGACATTGACAGTCTGTGACATGTTGTGTTCTAGTCACAGATGTACTAGGGATGCTAACGCATGGTTCTAGTATACTTCGTTAGGATATGTGTATACTTCTTAGTTTATGGACATGTTGCACCTATTTATGGTTATCGTATCAATCAATGTCATTGAGACAGTCGCTTGTTAACAAGCGTGTGTCAACTTCCAACTTTCAAATGTTACAATATATTCTGTGCTGTGTGCAGGCCCGTAGAGAGGGGGGTTGTTTTGGGGTCATAGCCATAGCTGGGGGGAGCCCCCAGCTATGAGTGCAATGGGACCCTATGAGTTGGCTAGGGGAGATGTTTGAACCCCCAAAACACCCCTCCTGGCCACCTTATAGGGTCCTATTCCACTCATCCAATATCTTTGTCCAATATTTGAAATAAAAAATATAATATTAAAATATTACGGTTCGCTCCACTCGCAGACAACATTTTGCCTTCTGGCTCAGATCGAGTGCACAGCGCTCGTTTGATTGAGGTCAGTAAGCAAAATGTAATAAAATCTAGCGAAACAACAAAACTTTCGCTTCGCTCCTCGTTAATAATCTTGTCATTCTGGGTGGTCCAGTCCAGTGGTCGACCCTCGACCCCCGCAAACGTTGTGAACGCGGAAAATTAATACAAATAAATATCGTAAATATTTAAAAATAAAATATAAGCTTGTTGAGTGCCACCAGTAAGTGGCAGACCTTGTATAATTTGACCATGACTGCGTGGTTAACGTTCAGAGGTTTTCGGTGGGGTCTTCAACTCTCCGAAATTAATTACTGGCTACGGCCCTGCGCTGTATGTGCCCCAACCAAAGTATTTATGACTTTTTCATAAAAAAAATGTTTTGTTTATCATATTTTGAAAGATGTGGACGGACAGGAAAATTTTCTTTATTTTGTTTGTAGATTAACTTCGAATTAAGCTGAAACCGTGTAATTTACAATGCCTATCCACTGGAGCTCAGAGATTCTAAAATGGGAGCACCGAGACTTACAAGCAACAGCCATGTCAGTAGATTACTCCGGTAATAACGTGCTGCTGGCAGGTCGGAGGTGGCTGGCGATAAAACAGATTAGCCAGGACGATGATGCCGGAGATATAGTCAAGAAGTACCCACGACATAGTAAATATGATGCTGCTGGCGCAGAATGGTGCCAGACACACGCTGGGCAAAGATTATGCGCCATAGCAGTAAGTACTAAGCAAAACAAACAAAGTTAGGTACCTGTGCCCTTCCTCTTCCCTCCCCCTCATCAGCAGCACTTACACGGACCTCTGCTGAACATGCCTTTCCAAGCAAGGTAGCTTTTATTGGTCAACACGCTGGGCAAGAGGATTTGTGATTGCAGTAAAGATGTTAAAATATACCCAGAAGGGACTTGTTGACTTATTCCTGTGGTCACCTCAAGAAACGCCCGAACCATGTAATATTAAAGAACTCCTACCAATTCTTATGAACGCCAATCATTTCAGAGCAACCAGCGAGTGGATGTCTATGAGTGGCGTGGTGGCAATGATCTAGTCTGCATTTGCTCCCTCCGAGGTCATACACGAGTAGTCAGTGATACACACTTCCACAGACAAGACCACAACCTCATAGCGACATGCTCCATAGACACATTCACTCACATGTGGGACTTGAGAGATGCTAGGAAACCTTGCATTTCTCTGTGTGCAGTTGGTAAGTTAAACTGTATTTTGACATTTCTGTAAGAATGAGCTCATCTTCTAACATTCCAAAAGTCTTATATTTGCTAAGAAGAAAACATTTCCAATAAAAAACTTTATTTTTAATTATTTCAATTTTCAGCTGGTGCTTCTCAAGTACAATGGAATAAAGTTGCCTCGAACATTGTAGCAACTGCCCATGATGGAGACATCAAAATCTGGGACTACCGCAAACATAACACACCAATTTTCTACATATCTGCCCACCTCTGTAAAATCCATGGAGTTGATTGGAGTCCCCATCATGAATACCAACTAGTCACCTCTAGTCACGACGGAAGTATCAAATACTTTGACATTAACAATGCAAGAAGACCTGAAAATGTTATAAATACCAACTTTCCTGTATGGAGAGCTATTTATACTCCTTTTGGCAGTGGCCTGTTGACCATTGGTGTTGGCTGGGGAGGCTTACCTAGGGTCGAACAAGCAGGTGTTATTGGCATCTGGGTGGGAGGATCCTTGACACATAGACTGGTGGGGCACACTGATACAGTGCAGACCATGGTATGGAGGCCTAGTACATCATCATCAAACTATCAGCTAGTCACTTGGGGCAGGGACCAGTCATTGAGAGTGTGGACTATGCATCAATCTCTGTTGAAAATGTGCAATCATTATTTACCTGATGATATGGAGAATGATGAGGATAATAACAGTGACAGTAAGTAAAAATTTCCATTTGTATTAAAATAGTTTCAAGACCAGGGTCTTTCTTTACTAGTAAATCAAAAGAGTCATTTCATTCATAGCTTCCTTCCTGCTAAACACTGATGGCTAATAGGAATGTTATGTATCTAGTACCCTTAACACAAGCTCTTCTAGCTTGGGGCTAGATAATGGTGTCCGTGATGGTAGCGTACACATAACCGAATTCACGTTTGTTGTTTTGCCTAATAAATAACGTATAAATAGAGTATAGTCAGTGCAAAAGTAAAATAAATAGCGCCTCCTTGGTTTAAGAAATAATGACCATTGTTTGTGGGTACGCCAGCATAACGTTATGCTAGCGTACCCATTAAAAACCGAAATAGTTCCTATAGAAAACGAGGTTTTCTTAATGTAAATGCTATATGTATAAATAGTGTGTGAAGTACTTCCTCTCCCAGTAGTCATACTTTATGCAAATTCGTAAACAAACACTATAAAAAGTTGATGTAAAGTTCTAGGAACATGACGACGCATTATCTCTATCTCTTTCACTTCCATGGATAATTCACACGCATCTTTCTCTATCTTTCATTGTGTTGTGACCAATACCTACATTGCTCACTGCTCAGAGTCCAAGGGATATTGCTGTCCGTCCGTTGCAATGTAGTTCCGCCGTGGTCTGCTAGATGGCGCTTATAGTCTTGTTCCATATCTCTGTTCCTATGAGTTTTGCATAGCTAAGACGCTATTTATACTCTATTATTGTGTATAAATTTTGTTGCTATAGTATAAGCCGTTTTTGAGAACGGTCGTGTGTACGCTAGCATAACGTTATGCTGGCGTACCCACAAACAATGGTCATTATTTCTTAAGCTAAGGAGGCGCTATTTATTTTACTTTTGCACTGATTATACTCTATTTATACGCTATTAATTAGGCATAACAACAAACGTGAATTCGGTTATGTGTACGCTACCATCACGGACACTAGATAATGCTGTGTGGATTGTACAGTATTATTATTATTCACTTCATTTATTTACATTAAAAAAAATACATGTTTACTGTATAAAGTATAATAAAATATTATAAAACTATACTACAGTAAAAATATATCTTATTCTTAAAATTTCTTATAATTCTTATATTTCTAAACAGCAGATCACCGGCCGCGAAGGTAGGTTCAAGCAGCCGGTGACTAAGGCAGCTAAATCTCAATCTCATGTGGGGGACCACATGAGATTGAGATTCTCTGCAAATACCACTTATTTTTCCATGAATTTTATCTTACTCGAAGTTGTTTCGTATTGGCGCGAGATTAAAATTTGTAATCGAAAATCGTTTACGATTTGCTGAAAATGACTTTTATTCCTTGTAGAATGCAGAAAAAATTAACAATTTTATTAACAATTTTTGGCAATTCCAACACGATACAAACAATTTAAGTATTTTTTGTTTCATTGTTACTGTAATTCTAGACCATTTTCTTTAAAGTCCTAAATGCAATGCAATCAAGCACAGATATAATTTACATTAAAATAGGACTTTTGAAAGGCGAGGCACCTCCCTCGAACTCCTTCGAAACTCCTATTTTAATGTAGCAAATTCTCAAGACATCTCACCAAGGGGAGATGGGGTCAAAAGTTCACCAAAATCGCCTCACGTAATTTACGCCCCCTGTGCTATTGTTGCAGATGTTAGCTATGCTTCCACAGCTGACTCAGTAAATGATGTTTCAATTGGAGATGGGAAAGGAATGCAAGATATTGAATTGGTAAGCAAGCAGGCCTTGTTAATTGCCTTATTTTTATCCATATCTTAAATTGCTAGTTCCATATAAAGAAGTATTACAGTTTAGCTTTTTGCTTTATAGTGCCTTACTAGCACGGTTAGAGCACATCCGTACTGAGGGTGGTTCGCGGGTTCGAATCCTGCCGAAATGGATTTTTTTTTGGAACATAATTAAATTTTCGTGGAAAGTATAACAGTTACTAACTTCCACATTAAAAAAAAACACTATTATTTTTCTATTTTCAGAATAAACTGCCATCTAAAATCAACACTTCCATTGACGAGGAATTCGAATCAATACGAGAAATGGCAAATATAGAAGTGACCAGCATGAATATAGAGACAAGAACATGCCAAATCCATTCAGAACGTAACGGTTATGTTGCCAACTTACAAGTCACATTTCCAAGGAACCAGACTATACCAAAGTTCTCCTGGCTGTCGGGGACCAATATAGATAGTGCCACTACAATAAAGATGTTGCAGATTATCAACAAGACTGCAGATCAGAAGAAAAGACAGGGGCAGAGGTGTTTGTTGTATTGTTTGAAGACACTGGCAACATCTATTGATGAGGTAAGCTCAAATACTATACATACCTATGCATTTCTATATTCAATAACATTTCTAGGATAGAGATAGGGAGTGACTCTCTCTGCATTAATACCATTTCACAATACCCTTAGCTTAATATCCGAAAAAAGTTAAAATTTAAACTAAGTGATTGTGGTTATTTATGGCGTCGTGTCGTACCGTGAGTGTCTACGTCTCAGCTCCGTAGGTCATAACGGGTAGGACGCACTGATTGAAAACTTTCGTTTTCAAGCATTGGGGTATGGATGACGAGAAGACTCGACGTAGTTTGTCAAACGCGGCCCAATCTAGCTGGATCCTCACGCACGACTCACGGTAGGGTTGGTCCACCAGTTAAAGTCGCCCAGCAAGCTATGGAGAGAGCTATGCTCGGAGTTTCTCTGAAGGATAGGATTCGCAACGAATACATCCGACAGAGAACTAAGGTTATCGACATATCTCAAAGGATTAGCAAGCTGAAGTGGCAGTGGGCTGGCCATATCTCGAGAAGAACCGACAACCGTTGGGGTAAACATGTTCTTGAGTAGAGACCGCGACTCGGCAAACGTAGTGTAGGACGCCCTCCGACCAGGTGGGATGACGATTTGCGAAAGACTGCTGGCAGATGATGGATGCGGCAAGCTGAAGACAGGGCGCTATGGCGCTCATTAGGGGAAGCCTAAGTCCAACAGTGGACAAATATATATAGGCTGATGATGATTGCGTCGTATTGGGAATGCCTATGTCTAGCTGTGGACATGATAGTGACTACACATCAAAAGGCCGTCGGAAGTAGGTGAACTTTACTAATTTGCTTTCTAAGATTTTTGTATTATTAGTGCATAAGCCCTCGCACTCTGGGTAATCTCTAAGAAATTAAATAAGTTCCCAATAAAACAATCATTTCGGCGGGACTCGAACCTGCCCCCCCCCCCCCCCCCCTCTCAGTACGGGTGTGCTCTAACCAACTAAGCCACGAGCTCCATCTACAGGGGAAACATTTCAGTTAGCCAGACCTGTTCAAAGAGTAAAGTTACATTGAGTTCGGGGAAACATTTCAGTTAGCCAAAACTGTTCAAAGACTAAAGTTACATTTAGTTCCTTTGACAAGAGGTGTTGCCGTTGCTCAGTTTGTTCTTAATTACATTATGCCGTTTCAGATACCAGCAAAATCAAACGACGACAGCGATTCGTTGAAATCTAGTCAGAGGAGTCAATCGGAGAGCGAGAACGCGGGTGACTCGTGCATTCCATTCCCGCGGACTTGCGGTGCGAAGTGGTGCGGTACCAGTACTTTAGTCGTCTTCAATCGACCTTCGAATGCAAGGAGGTAACTATTTTAAATTACCTCTTTAAATGAAACCTCTTAAGACGATACCCCGAACCAAACTAGCGCCGCCACCTAGTTTATCTTATTATTTCGTTGAACAACGGTAATTTCAAAATTTTCAATGTGCAGTTTGTAATACCTATTACGAGCTTTGTTATAATGGCTCAATAATAAAATTGATCGATTTAAAAAAGATTTTATTGTTAGAAATATGGATTAATTCAGATTTCAGAGTAGTCTTAGCTATCTATTATGAAAATCGGTATAAATAAGTCGTGAAAATATCTACACGACATTCAACTGTAATATGTTTTGTGGTTCTCATCTCTGTACGGCAATGGCGATGACGTTTATTTGGTTAAATTAGCTTGCATCTAACTAAAGCATCAATCGTTTCAGGTTATCTCTGAAGCACGAAGGGGGCACACCTCGCTCTATGTCGTCCCTCTCACTCGCACCCGCCCTGTTCGGTGGCAGCTATACGTCTGTCTCGCCTCACGCGACCACAACGCCGTCTCCGACCAATGCTCCTGGCTTCCCGCAGCTGCATCATAGACATGCGTCTAATTCTATTACTACCTTCTATTTTCAAGATAGATGGGTAAGTATTTCGGCAAACGCGTAGGAACGTGTAGGACGCCCTCGGACCAGGTGGGATGACGATTTGCAAAAGACTGCTGGCAGGCTGGATGCGGCAAGCTGAAGACAGGGCGCTATGGCGCTCATTAGGGGAGGCCTATGTCTAGCAGTGGACTAATATAGGCTAAGAGTTCTAAGACTATATTTTTTTTTATTAAAATGAATTCAGAATTAATTTACTATGAAGTTATTTCAAAAGTCGAAGAACAAACGTTGTTGCTGATGATGCCAGGAACCAGGTCATCGAAGGTCCTTTAAAAATAGCCCTGTATAAGTAATAAAAATTTGTACTTAGGAAGTTTTTTTTTCATATCTTTCGTCCACTCCAGTATAGTATAGTAGTGCAAGTAATAAATGGCATTTGCTGAAGTATTTGAATCTCTATCTCCTTACCCAGAAAGCTCAAGGTCGCCGAGCGGGCAGCATGCGCAGTCGCGGCAGCATATCGGGCTACGGATCACCGCGGGTGGTGATGTACTCGGCTGTGGATTTGTTCCCGCTCAACCGGACTTTAGCTGAGAGATACGTCATTGATCCGGATAATCCTATTGGTGAGTACAATTCCTTATTTGTTACTAGCTTCTACCCGCGGCTTCGCTTGCGCTTTTCCGGGATAAAAAGGCTATGTCCGACCTTGGGATACAACTCCCTACCAAATTTCATTGAGATCCGTTTAGCGTTTAGGGGGAAAAAGTAACAGACAGACAGACAGAGTATATAGACTTTCGAAATTGTAATATTTATTTATTCTTTATTGCACACGAAAAATCAAAATATATACATAAAACATTAAATTTGAAAAAAAGGCAAAGGCGAGCTTAACCCTAAAAAGAGTAATATTAGTATGGATGGTCGGTTCTGGATGGGTCTCCGACTTCTTAATACATACATTGTTATTTTGACCTACCAATGTTATGACAATGTAACGGAATGGCTATATAGAATGATTCTGATTCTGATTTCCGAATCAGAATCATTTTATTTAACCGAATATGATTTAACGAAGTATGTAAAATCAGTTCTACATACTTTTTTTTTTTTTGTCTGCGCTAACTTACGAGATGGATCGACGACATAATCCGCGTCGCCGCGCCGGGCGTCTATGGATGTGCCTAGCACAGCGCCGAGGTAGACTGCACAAGCATCGACAGGTCTACACCCAGTAGTGTGTGAATAATGTGTCTGTCTGTCTGTCAGTTCTCAAACGGATTCTGATTTAGGTTTTATTGTGTGAAACGTGAGTTTACCGAGAATATTCTTAGCTAATGTTTATAATCTCAGATGTTTATAGGAAAATTGCAATCAAATAATAGAATTAAATTAAAACTAATTGAAACAATTGAGCTAACTGCAGATTGTTGCAAACAATCTACAGGTGTTCAGGGTTCTAATGAAAAGTCGGGTTTAAAATTTTTGTTCCATCTACATTTTGGTCATTTTGAGTTTCATCTTTTTTGTTTTATATTAGTTTTGGTATTATAATAAGCACGACTTAATTTGCAGAAATGTGCGAGAAGAATGCAAAAGTGGCGACAGAGGAAGGTGAAAGAGAGATAGCAAATGCTTGGAGCCTCGCTGCTTTGACTGCGCGAGCGTTGAAGGCCAAGCTGCAGGAACATCTGACGTCGAGCGAAGAAAGCATGGGCTGGGTCGGACATCCGCTTTGTTGTAATCTTTTACAGTCTTTGTGAGTATACGCTTTTATTGTTACATTTTCACGACTAGACAGAACCAAACATACTTAGTGCGCCTAATGCAGGAAATAAATCTGTACAAGAAGATGATGCTTTTTAAGCTCTAAATTTATCACAACGCTTTCAGCATTGCAGCCCTTGATGGAAAAGCTGAAATTTTGCTTTCATAGCGCGGATAGCAAGTGTTGCAATGATGATCAAGCTTGAAGGCCGAAACCATAGCAATCTTAGTCATCATAGTGTAGCCAACAAGGCAGTTATCGGACCAAGACTTATATAGTGCTTTACTTATACAATGAGAGTTATTTAAATAAAATATTTTGTTTAATAATAATTGTTGCAAAACGTTATGGAAAATTGAGAAAAGGGGGTGATTTCCTGCGTCTACGAGTGCCCTACGCAGTTTCTTCAATTACTTTAAAAAAAACTGTCTTCAAGACACGACAGTAACGGAAATTGCTGACTTGCTAGTGCTAGTTGCGTAGTGGTTTTTATTTACTTTTTTCTGATTTTGCTGAAAGAAGCAGGAAGTCAGAAAAAAGGTTGTCAAAATAATGACCAGATTACGTATTATGTTTGAGTAAATACATTTATTTATTCCTTTAAAGATTACAACTATATAGGTTTTCATTGGTTGATGAACTCGTTAATTCAAATATGATTTCCTTTACTTAAACGCATTTTAAGCCTTTGTGTATTTCTTACTTGCAGAATATCACACTACGCGAAAGCTTCTAACTTACAAATGGCGGCCATGCTAACCTGTGCATTCACCGTGTTCAATGAAACAAGCAATTCTAGTTCACAATCAACAATCAGCACCTCAAGCTACGTAAGTAAATTAACTATTAAAATACTAGTCGCTTTCGGCTTTGCACGCTGTTTCTGTAATAAAAGTAGCGTAATATGTCCTTTTCTAGGATACAATCTATATTACATCTACATATTATATATCATCGCCTTAGGGTTAAAGAAAAACCTGTTATGATGTTATACTGTCTACTAAATAAATAAATAAATATTCTTATCAAATGTCTTTAAGGCTCATTCAGTCTTTAGTTCTGAAAAGGTTACAGACAGAGAGACAGACAGATAAAGGCACGGAGGAGGCAAGGAGCTACTTTCGCATTTATTATATTCTTTGGAGTAAAATTAGCAATCTGTGGTACTTTTTAGCAGCGCTATCTATTTTCTCGTGTAGGACTGCAACTTTTATTAATATGGGTCGTGTTCTTTATTCACACAGCATTATCTAGCCCCAAGCTAAGCAGAGCTTGTGTTATGGGTGCTAGAAAACTGATATACATAATACTACAATACATTACATAGATAGATATTTTTTATTATACACAGAAAACGACCAGAACACCCGGAACAAATACCTGCAGACCGTACAAATATCTGTCCCAAGAATCGAACCTGCAACTTCCTACGTCGCAGGCGGACCTTCGCCCACAGCGCCACAGATGTCAAATGTTAACAATATTTTATGTTTTCAGGGTAACGGTACATCGCCATATAACACGGTAAATCAATACAGCGAAATCAGCGCCGACGGATGGACCCTCCCCATTGTACGAAGCAACTCCTGCTCTGAAGCAGAAAACTTCTACACAGACTCTAGTGCTTCTAAATCTGAACGGACATCATCTTGTGTGTTGGACGAGGCGACAGTGCATCTTTATTATTGCTTTAAACGAGTGTACGCGGATATATTGGATAGGTGGCAGCTGATTTATAAAAAGACTGAGGTGAGTTATTAAGGTTGAACGAGTCAACGGCTATTCACCATCGGAGCGACGGACAGCCCTCTCTGTAGAGGGTGCCTCAGCGACGACGAATCAGCTGCCCACGTAATCCTGGAATGCGAGGGAATAACAGCACAACGAACAGAAATCCTCAACTTGCCGTGGTCACTCCGCGAAGCCTGCGAAGACCCCAGGAAGATTCTGCGCTTCTGGACGGAGTTAGGCTGGCTATGCTAGCACAAATAACGCATAATGGACCAACAGGAGTCCAAATGCGGACAAGGGAGTACACTTACCTTACTTACGAGTCAACGGCGCGAATTCGTCGGTAAACGACGCCTAAATGTATGCTATCTCATATGACATAGTTACGCTACCCGTGCGCAAGGATGAAATGCACAATGATTCATTCCTATATATTCCAAACGACCGCGTAAAAAATGTGAACAGACTTAGCACCAGGGATATGAAAAAACTTTTGAGTAGTATATTTTCAAAATAAATGTAAGTATATCAAATTTTTAATGACTAAACTATATAAGAACTGGCTTTATTTTAACACTCATTTTCGTCCAAAATTAGAGTAGACATACAAACGTTTAAAGTTTGTATTTTTCAAATGTATACTTTTTCTTGTGGACTAACATAGGCTGATGATGATGTTACTTTTTTACTGTTTTTGGGTGTATACAAACATAAATAATGACGAGTTAAAATGATAAATTGATTCTTACTTATTTTTGCAATAAGAATACTGAACATCTACGACTCTAGTTGCCTTGCAGGTTCGACATACTTTTGAAGGAAATATGAAAAATTCACATACAAAATATGAAGCGTAACTTACTTTTTTAAAGCTAGATTTTATATAATATGCAATACGCCATTCAAAAAAGCAGAAAAAAACTGTAGTTATTCAACTTTTTTTATGATGTTTTCTCGATTACCCCAACTGAACCAGCAACGGGCAATATTATCTTTGTGAGCTTTTACCAAGTTTCACCGGAGTAGTACTTAATAATACGGTAATGATGAAATATAAAGATGAAAATATTTAGTAACCCACCAGAGTGGTAACATCTCTGGTGGGACCCTGCCGGTGTTTGCTTAGAGCTCTCAATGTCAAGGTCGAGTATTGTGGTGTCCTGATGATGTCTCGAGGAGAGACGAAACTAGTTGACGTCTTGCTTTGATAGATTTCTTTTCATTTTGTAGTTGGTGTGGTTTTTTCTTCTACAACACTGATTACATTTTGTTAGAGCTTATCAGAGAAGGTTTTGCGCGGAATTGTTATACTAAATATTTTCATCTTTATATTTTACAATGGATTTCCGCAAAGTAACGCCTGAATCTATTTTTTACGGTAATGATGCTAAAAATTTCGATTTCCTGCAGGTGCAAAAACTAGTCCGCTGCAAGTACTCTCGCTCGGAAGCCAAACCGCTCGGGCCGGAGATAGCGGTGGAGTGCGCTTGGTGCGGCGCTGTGGCGCGCGGCGCGGTCTGCGCGGCGTGTCGCCGGCTGGCGCTGCGCTGCGCCGTGTGCGCACGCCCCGTGCGCGGACTGGCCTCCGCCTGCGCATACTGCAGCCACGCGGGACACGCCATCCATATGCACAAATGGTACACTATTATTTTATTTATTTACTAGTTGACCAGTCAGATGTTCTTTCCAGATGTTGTCTCCAAATAATGCGTGCTGTGGAGTGGTAGTGTGTTCTCGTAGCCGAATTTCGACTGAGTCGGTCAGTCTCAACGGAGACTAGCCAGGTGCGCAGGACATATTGTAGTGCACAAGTGTGTCCGCAAACACAGGTGCGCTCTCTATTTCCTCTCTCTCATAATCCGATGGGACGGGGGCAGACAGACACCACCGGAGATAGTACAGGCGTATGACCAACGGCTTAGCGTGCTTTCCGTGGCACGGGAGTGTAAACACCGCCAACAACGTCCTGACTCCGGGCTGTTTCTATAAATAAATAAATAAATAATGCTGGACTATTCACACAGCCCCAAGATAAGCAGAGCTTGTGTTATGGGTATTATAACTGATACACATAATACATAGATAGATATTTTTTATTATACATAGAAAACGACCAGAACACCCTAAACAAATGTCTGCAGATCGTACACACATTTGTCCCGAGGCGGGAATCGAACCCGCAACCTCCTGCGTCTCAGGCAGACCTTAGCCCACCGCGCCACAGAGGTCGTCACAATTATTCTTGCAAGAAAAAACCCCAATAACTACTTTTGACCCAACCCGGGATTTGAACCCTCATTATATTCGGTTGTACAGGCTGACTGCTAGGCCAACGAGGCAGTCAGCTGGAGAGTAGCATACGGCGTGCCACGAAGTGTGAGGGCGTGCGCATCGCTTCGCTCGCTGGCTATACATTTTATGTATTTCTCCGTCAATATAAGGATTGATTTGGAAAATTCTTTTGCTTTTGAATGGCGAATCTGAGAGATAAGTATTTGTACCACGAACTCAAAAAAAGTTGTAAATACTTACGAATTAGAAGCCGGTTTTTAGTTTTTTTTTTCAAAACAATAAAGTAAGGCTCGCTGAACTCAGAAAGTATTACTTTCTTAATTCAGCGAGCCTTTTATGCACAGTTGTGTTTGTTTTGGTCCAGGTTTTCAGAACGAGACACGTGTCCAACCGGTTGCGGTTGCAAATGCCTGATCGACGGAAATGCGTCTTGGAAAGGAATCAAATACGGATAGAGCAAGGTAACGCACTTACCTACTTTTACACAGCCTGTATATAGAACAAACGAATACGTCGTCTACTGTCAAATATTCCGTTTAAAATATTTTAAGTAAATCATTCTGTATTTTATAAGAATTATAATGAAATCCGTGATCAATTATTAAGAATAAGGTGCATAATTTTCTATTTGTTGCTACATTTTGTAAGCTTATTTATAATAACGAAGACTGCCAAATAAAAAATCGACAATGTTTATTAAGAATTTTATTTTCAAACTTTTTACATTCTTAAAAACGGGAAGGTGCTGGTAAAAGTCAAGATTTAGTGATTGTTTATTTTAACTATAATAAGCTAGTTGTTATTTTGAATAAACAGATTCGTCATTAACAAATTGAATACAGACAATAATATAATAATAAATACAGACATTTCACATAGGTAAGCATTACAGAATTATCAAGTATTTACAAACTTCACTTGCATCCTACTCATATTATAAAGGTGAGGTTTTCTGTATTTCGTAACGAATGTTTAGAATTTTTAATCTTTTTGATCAAACGTTCAAACAAACGTTGATAAGGAATGGCCAGTTATGGCAAACAATGAATTTAGCACAACCTTTAACGTTTTGTAAATTGACTAAAGGTGCAAACTACGTGAAGGAACTGACGCGGCATTGCGCGTAAAGTTTGACCATTTTTGATTTCATACAAAAAATAATTGCCGCGCTGTTCGTGTGGTCGTACCTTAAGGTGGGTGCGATCCTCTAAGCTCCCATACAAACGTATTTTCCCATTAATTTGGAAACAACTACATAAATTTTACTAATAAAGGGTTTATTGCAATGAAATTTTGCATACATTATTATCGGATAAAAATATCTATAAATAAATAATGCTGGACAATTCACACAGCATTATTCATTTACTATGCTATGTGCGTACCGTTTTAGTTTTTCAAAATACATAATGATCATACATCTCAATACATTTTCAAGTTATTTATTAGTTTCGCTCTCATTTAATGATGATTTTGTTTTTAACAAACTAAAACAATGCAAACATACAGCTATCTCTTATCCGATTATATATGGAAACTACGTCAATGAATTTAATGCGAAATTACATTAAATTCATTGACGTAGTTTCCAAATGAATCTGACTTACGTTTGTATGGGAGCTTACAGGTTTGCTTTGCACCCACCTTTAGCTGATCAAACGTCAACATTTTTATTTGCTTACTGAACCCTGTTGTGCAAATAATTTAGTAATCTACTTACACACTAAAGTCTGCGAGCTGCTGACAAGTTGATATTAACACTGTCGGCTGCCTACAATATTCACACTTCACACTCACACCAACTCTGCGGTGTTGGCGAGACTGGTGTGTTGTGTATGTCCATTACAATTAATCTACGGCTTTCGTAGCAATGAAATTAACTCTAGAACAATTTTTATCTAGTCTATAAGTCCCAGAATCAGTACTGCAACCATGTTTTATCTAATATTTCCTGCCTACGGCTTCGAACGCGTTGTTTCTATGGAAATGTTTAAGGGGTATTTATATCCCATAGGTACCGTTCTATGGGATAAAAAGTAGCCTGTGTTTGATTCCAAGCTAAGGGCTACTTCTGTGTAAATTTCAGCCCGATCCATTCAGTAGTTATGGCGTGAAGAAGTTACAAACATCCAAACTTTTGGCATTTATAATATTAGTCGGATGTGTGGGGTCAAGATTTGATCCATCCCAAAGCATTTTGAATAGGGTCATTATAAGCATGTAAAGGTAATTAGAAACCTTCTTTGGTCGATGGTTATAGCAATAATGGTTTTTGGAAATAAACTTATTGTATTGTATTATTGTATTGTAATACAGATGAATACATAATATACACAACTAAATACTATTTGATGCAGTCGAGTTAGCATGGAGGTAACTTAGGCTGAACCGCCATGCTATTAAAATACCATATTTTAAAATTACCTGGTGGTTTATTTTATACATACACGATTATAAATTGTATTTATAGTAATAAAAAGTCCAGCTCGTTTAAAACCTTTCGATCCAATAAAATTCTTATTTTATAAATAGGTACACGCAGTCATTATGTACATTTTTCTTAAAAATTAACTACCTACAAATAATAATATCCAAGTCAAATAAAAATAAAATTAGGCACCGATTTTCAAGCAAACTACTAAATATAAATATTACTTACTACACTATGACCTACGAATTTTATAACGAAAACATTTATAATAAGAAATTTATTTAAATTTGAGATTCTTTGTCATCTACGTGGATTTTGGGACGAAACCCGTGACCCTGGGGGGGTCCAACGAAATTTTTGACAGAGACCACAGATAGTCTATTCTAAAATCTCAAATTACTAAAATATACTAGTTTCTAAATAAGACCAAGCTAGAGGTAAGGAACAGAAGACTCAAAAACAGTATTTTGCTAATAAACACTAGGGGCCAGATTTGCCGTATTCAGAAGCATAATGTACTTGTGTCATTTCACACATGACTAGTAGTGTAGACTACACCAGATATACGAAAAAACAACCAAGTTCAATGAATACATAAATAAATATATATACAGAGAGTTGCATTGACAGGTAACCCCCTATAAAATTGATCGCAATTCCGATTGCAAAGGCATTTTTAGGAGAACACTTTTCAGTAAAATGAAGATAGCAAGCTGAGTTGCGCATTATAAGATAATCTTACTAAATATTTTAAAAAATAACGTGAATTAATGTATTAACGAGACTTTGAAGCTGACAGAGGGTTACCTGGATCGATGCAAGTCACTGTACCTAAAACATGTACCGCTATACCGGTAAACTTATACCACTATACCGGTATAAAACATGCACGCGGCGGGATCCTAGAGCCGAGTCGTTCTATTGTAGCAGCTAAAACAATAAACATCACATTAGTATTTTTAATAAAGGAAATACACTAGAATAAAAAACAGATTAAATAGGGTGTCCTTGTGTCTTGATTTCTTCGAATAATTAGACTACCTTCAACTAACTTTGTGGCATCTAAGGATTGTTACTTGTGTCATGAACTATAAGTAAATTAAAATATCCGTAAAGAATAAACAAAAAAATAGTGTTCTAAGTGCAAGCTAAAATGGACCCATGATATCTTATCGTCTTACGAAATACAATTCCTTGATAAATATACGATTTTAGATGAGGTTATTCGCCGTGGGGTCGGCGCGAGTTTTTTTTTTATGTTTTAATTTTTTTCTGCGTTCCACAAACATTAAAACTAGCGAAAAAGTAATTTGTTGCAAATCGTAAACCATTTTCTATGCCCAAATGAATCAAACTTGATTTTATCCTAAGTTCATAGAAAATAGTTTACGATTTGCAGAAAAATATTTTTTCACTGGTTTTAATACTTGTGGAAAACCAAAATTTTAAAAAAAAACCAGAAAGAAAATTTATGTCGCGTCAACCCGCGACGAAATATTTTAAAAGGGCGTTTTCAGCAAATTTCTGGTGGTCAGTTATTTATGGTGCATTTAACGAACACATTTACCGACGCAGAATAAATGAGCTCGATGCATGGGTTTGAAGTTATCGCATCGCGTCGTCCGAACAGAGTGACGTCATGTATTTTAGAAATATCTTTAGTCGTGGCGTAGCTTTTTCTGACTGCACTTTATAAATCAATTTCAGCCCATAAAATGTTCAGATCTAGTCTCAGATTAATCCTAACTAACTAAATTAAGTGAGTGTGCTTAGCCGGTTCCTCATCAAAAAATAATGCGACTAACAAACCCTGATAAATCAATCAACGACAAATCTATAAGGGCAGAACCCCCTTCCTATAGATTTGATACCCGTCCCCCATGCCACCATGCTCACCATGCACTTATGGCTCGCGGCATGGCGGACCAATTCCTCGTCAAATAGCAGAGAAGACCTTTGAAGAATCAGTCGACCCTAGTCTGTCTAATATAAGGCGAGAGTATAATAAGCGTGAGTTGGTTGCCCGCATACCTCTCTAGCAGTCGTCGCTTCAGCTCCGGTGGGTAGGTCACGTAGATGTAATGGTCGTCGTGGTCCGGGTCGTCTAACAGCGCCTCTTCTGCAGCCAGTCGTTCCGCTCGAGTGGGTGAGGAGTGAGTTGTCATGGATACTGAGGCGCTGCCTGCGATACTGCTCTCTTCTGAACTGGGGAAAGAAGAATAACGTTGGAATGAAGAATGGAATAAGAATACTTGGTTGAGGCTTGTGGTTTATGTTTTAAATTTAAGTTTTGGGTAGCGCATTCGATATTTTGTGTATTTTCTTACCTTCTCTGAGATGGCCTCTTTCTTCTATAGCTTATGTACAATTAAGTATTGTAAGTGACAGTTTTCCATAACGTCAGTAAGGATTC
The DNA here is from genome assembly GCA_946478455.1 of Eupithecia vulgata. Taxonomy (NCBI): domain Eukaryota; kingdom Metazoa; phylum Arthropoda; class Insecta; order Lepidoptera; family Geometridae; genus Eupithecia; species Eupithecia vulgata. Next base: position 5,428,010 of record OX297862.1, on the reverse strand, counting down.
TATAATAATAAACTCAGAATTTCTGAGATTTTTATTTTGGAATCCTTCCTTACGCTCCAAAATCGTCAAGTCAAAGTCCAAGTCAAAACCACGTACTTACCTCCACGGATCGTTGAATGAGTATAAGCTTTGTCGTTAATATAGGTGACTATAAAACTATACAAAAGGGCTTACTTCCGACGTCTTCACGGACGGACATTACGATCATGACGGCCGCCGGCCGGAGTGCTGTCCTCCCAGTAGCGGCCACAGATCAATACCACAAACGGCGCGCGTGCAACCGCTCAATAGTAAGTGATATTCAATGTGCACACATACGTACTCGAAGACGATCCATATGATGTAGTAGCACATGCAGAGTGCGAGCGCCAGGCCGGTGGCGAGCGCCAACAGCAGCGGCCAGGGGAAGGCGCGTGCGGCCGGAGCACTGTCCTCCCAGTAGCGGTCGCAGCTCAGGTACCAGCATACAGCACGCTGCATCTCATCTGCAATACAACGTAATGACGTTTAAGATCATTTGAAATTATGAAACTCTTGCGAAAACAACATACAGGGGTACTGTGATCCATATTCTCTGATTCTTACCTTTTGCGCAAAACGTAGACCTCAGTGCTATGAGTAAGTAGAGCACTGCTACGCAGCCCGTAGCGTTATGTGTAGACGCTACGCTGCTACGGATCCGCTACGAGTAGTGCCACGCGATGTAGCACCGCGCGCTACGAAAAGCGCTACGAGTAGTGTTCTCTTCTACGCTGCTCGTAGCTCTACGTGAAGACCCGCTGCTACGGACCCGCTACGAATAGTGCTACGCTGCTACGACATGCGCTACGAGTAGTGTTCTCTGCTACGGACCCGCTACGAATAGTGCTACGCTGCTACGACATGCGCTACGAGTAGTGTTCTCTGCTACAGACCCGCTACGAATAGTGCTACGCTGCTACGACATGCGCTACGAGTAGTGTTCTCTGCTACGGACCCGCTACGAATAGTGCTACGCTGCTACGACATGCGCTACGAGTAGTGTTCTCTGCTACAGACCCGCTACGAATAGTGCTACGCTGCTACAACATGCGCTACGAGGCTGGTGCTCCCTGCTACGCGCCACTCTTAGTAGGCACTACGTGAAAACATCTTTGCTGATCTGCCATGACTGTATTTAGCACAGCACTGACCTTCTAATTCGTTGAACTGATGTTGAGTGAGATGCAGCAATAAAGTTGCTATGCAGGAATGCACTATCTTCTCACAGCGCACCTGCAAAATAAATCAATTAAAATAACTGTTTACTTGATTTTTAGCTTTAAAGTTTTGTGTCTAGTATGCTCGTGATCGACGCGTACAATGCGATCAAGTTTCTCTCTCTCTCTCTCTCTGGCTCCTCTGTCCTTTTACACAATAACCTTGAGTGTCTGCAAGCGAGTGGGGTCGCAGGCGGCACGCTCGGCCTGGAGGTCCGCCAGCCGCCGCTGCCGACTGTCGGGAGGCAGCGACGACTCCACCGTATCCGCGTCGCATAGCTCTGCGGTCTGGTTCGACTCGCTCTCTGTCTCCTCTGTCCTTTTCTCTCCAGATTCTGATCAAAACAAATGAGAGAGGTCAGAAGGCATCTCTGAGCCAATGATACTTTACATATCGATACTCTGTTCCATATCTCATGCATGGAAAAGACACAGCAGCCTAATACCATCTGAACACATTCTTTGACTCGATCTAACTTCCGAACACAACCGAATCGCGTTCGGCAGATACGAGTCAGCTAATTATTTACCTGAGTCTTCAACATCCACTTGAGTTTTAGGACAATCAGGAGCCGGTGGGGGCGGCGACGTGGGTCTCGCGCGGTGTCGCCTCCGCGGGGGCACCTTCGCCATGCTGCGGATCGCCGCCGGGGCTAGGGCCTTCTTCACGGACTCTATGTCTTGCCAAACCTACAATAAATACCATATGATAAGGATTCCTTTCTAACATATTATATATGCTAGTAGGCAATTGAGCTTCGAAACGTGTCTACCGGACCATTTCAATAGTTCATATTCTTATTTTCTATGCTGAAATGTTTTGTACTACATAACACAAGGGCCTATTCTAGAATTTTAATGTTGGACAACACTTGTACGTCCAACATGAAGATTATAAAGTACATTGGACACATTTCGCCTCGTGGTTTTGCTTTTTAAAATTGTCCAGATATAATCTAATGGTTTATGAATGTATGTATGATGTAATTGTTTCTTGAGTAAATTGTTTTTTAGTTTTAAGTGTGCAATAAAAGTATTTTCTATCTATCTATCTAAATCTAATTGCACACAGTTTATAACTTTTGCGGTAGTCAGCCCACATTTGTACCCTATACAATGTTCCGATAAAGATTTTTGTATGCTAGTTGTCGTTTTATAACCGACTTCAGGCGGAGATTCTTTGTTCGGCTATATGTATTTTGTTTTATTTTATGTACTTATGTTTATCGATTTCTCCGTCAATTATGAACAGATTTTAAAAATTGATACGCTATTGTCGCCTCTTTAAAAATAAGTGCTTCCAAATTATATTAATTCTGTCATCATGATTAACATTGGTTTGCTTTACTAACCTCTATATCGGTGCTGGGTCCGGTGCCACCGCTCAGAAGCCCGTGGGCCACCAGCACCTGACACCGCATTATGTCGCAGTAGTCCGCCAGACATACTGCGTCCTCTGCCTGGAATGAATATGTACATGTGTTAGGACTTTGACCTTAAGTGATGAATTGATTCAGTAGCTTTAGAACCCCTTATAAAGTTATGAGCGCCTGGTACCCATCGATATTTTTACTGGCTAGTTTGCTGTAGAGGACTCGTCTATGGCCTTTGCACTCAGTTTACTCTAAAAGTTGCCTTTTAATAGCCTATATACTGTCCCTCTGCTGGGAAATGCTGCCCTCGCCCCTTCTACACAAAAAAAGTAGATAAGTAAAAATACAACTAGGTAGGTATAGTAGATTGTGCCACAAGGGAACAAAATAATGTATTTAGGGCGAGAGCGATTTTTGAATCCAGAGCGAAGCGAAGGATTCTAGAGTAGAATCCTAAGCGTAGCGAGGGATTCAAAGTACGTCGCTCGAGGTTAAATTTTGTTACCGTGTGGCACACTCTGCTTTTCATCCGAAACTATGAGAATAATTCATCATACAAAAAATGAGATGCTTTTAGTAGTGACGAATATTTATATTTTGGTACATTACCAAATGACAAAATTAATTGCATTCTTTTTTTCTATGTAGGTAATAAAAAAATTATAGGCTTTTAGATACTTTTCTCTCGATCTGTTTAGAAGTAATTTGTTAATCAGTTTTTAATTTAATATTTTCTGGTGTTAATATTTCACTCTCACTGCAGAACTCACTCTTAATTCAATTTGTGGTGTGGTGTGAATGAAATTAAAATAATAAATTGTCGGTAATAATTCGTAAAGTAAACAAAACGAATGAAAAGTTCCAGCCAGCGTGTTCTTTTTTTAAATTGGGATAACCAATGCCGCGCTTTATTTATTACCAGCCAGGACTTTATTGAAGCGAATTGTGTTCAAAGTTTTGAAATATAATGGTGTTCCAAATTCAAAAGTCATTTCGTCAAACTGTCGTCACACTAATTGAGTGCGCAGGAATACTTTGCTCTTTATTCAAACAATATTTGCGTTCGATTTCTTTGACGGTGAACACTAAGATGTTCTATATTCAAATAGTGCGTGGCAAAATTAATTACGGCGCACTTATAAAGAGGATTAAAAACTCATTACTGCCCGCTAAAAGTTTCTTATAGAAAACACCACCTTTGGGTGGACTTAAAGGCGAACCAAGTCGTCCTTTTCAAATAGATTGGATGAAAAATATTGTTTAGTTTATGAATTACCGCGGCATAAGCCACTCATAACCAACATGGGTTACTGGCGCTACATTATTTCAGAAAAGCTTCTATTACTTCTATAACTAGTAATTCATCATCATCATCATCAGCCTATATTAGTCCACTCTGCTGGATAGGCCTCCCCTAATGAGCGCCCTGTCTTTAGCTTACCGCATTCAGCATCTGGCAGCAGTCTTTCGCAAATCATCATCCCAAATGATCGGAGGGTGGTGTTAACTAATAATTATAAACCCATATTTCCAACCACAGACCTTGTTAATCTGGTGTTTGTGTCGCTGGTCGAAGTGCGTCTCGAGATGTCGTTCCTCGTAAAAGGACTTGCCGCAGAAGGCGCATGTCCACTGGGAAGGCCGATGCTGTAGCTTTGCTGCGTGCTGTGGCGCGAAAATGTCTCTTGCGGGGTGGAAGGGGCACTCCAGCGGTAGTTTTACCTAAACAAAATACATCACACTAATCCAAAGACAATATATCAATATGTGACAATATGTTTTGCACTAATCACACATCACATCATACTAATATAAATGCGATGGTTTGACTTTGATAAGTTACCTCGCCCTATCACATCACACAAGTATTATAAATGTGAAAGTTTGGATCGATGGATGTATAATTGTTACTACCTTAATTGTTCTACGTGTCTAAATTACATTTGCTTAAAATTTCGCTTATGTTTTTTACCACCTGGAATAACATATGGGATACTTTTTATCCCGGAAAAAGCGCGTAAGAGCCTGGACTAGTATTTAATATTAAAAAAAAATTAAAAAAAAAAAAACAAAATAACACGTTATCACATCACCATATATATACGGTAAAATATTAGTGCATAAATAGGTATGTGAGCAAAATAAATAAATTGAATACGGCTTATGACAAGTACTTTAAATATATGTTATTTTTATATACTCTTAGCTAGTAGTCGTTGGAAAACATCTGTCATAAGGTTAGCGTTTTAAAAATACAATCTTAGATAAATATGGCATATTGCCCAACGTTTCTAAGCAACAGCCACTAACCTCACCAAACTTTTCAACGCTTACTATTAGCCATTAGCTCTGAATATTCCAAAAGAATTGATCTATAGCCATCTATAAATAATAGGTAATATATTATGAACAATATCTTACCTGAAACCTTTCTAGAACAGGGAGCCATTTGTTTTGTATAACTTTCCTTACGATTTTGGAGTTGTCACGCGAGCAAGTGATCTTGAATACTGACGGTCCCGGCCAGGGAATCAGCGTCAGGAACAGAAGGGCGAGGGCCTAGAACAAACGGATAAACCAGTTCAATCCTGTTCTACGGAAAACATGACATCACCCATCGCTTCAATCATTTATTATTCACTATTACTTCTGCGGAAGATTTTATAGAACTGTATACGTAGTTATCAAAACCACTTTTTTCACTAAACAACGTGTTTTTCGGTTATTTCTTACGTGTTAAATAAAAAACTAGGGATAGGAACAGGAGTTTTAAGGTTATGCTTGTGTTATTCAACTATTGATTTTGCACCTCCGCTTTATACCCTTGATATCACAATATCCTCACCTCGAGAGAGAACGAATTGGTCCTCATTCATATCTCTTATGCGGCAAATATTCAATGAAACTAGTATCGTTTTATAAAACAAGTTGTTATAATTTAGGTTATGGTTTTAACCCTCTGAGTTCCGTGTCGAAGGTGCCGAGCGCATGCGCTAAGGGTTCCACATCTTCCCCTCCTGTTCAAAGTTCAGAAGGTACCGACCTTATTACCTTTGACCTTATTAACGTATGAAGCGATGTCGAGGAAGTGTGCATTTTGCACGGGCAGAATTTAATCAAATGAATCGACGTGTAGGCTACGAGTATTGCGTCAGTATCTTGGTAACGTAGACCTTAACCGGTATTGTGTAGTAAGGACAGTAGAAATATTGCTGAATATTTACATTTTCAAAAAAACATTAACGTCGCAAATATACCTAAAATGGCTTTTGGATGATTGACCTTGCTAAAGTGAATCCAATCCCGCAAACGCGGGATCTCTTACGATTTTTGAGGGATTGCACATGCGGGATTTGCGAGACTAAAAATAAAATGAAAAGAAAATGCACGCAGACGTCCTTCTATTTATTCTTCCTGGCCTCATTCGGTTAAACAACTTTCTTTCCTTGGGATTTTTTCCTTGGAACTTAATATAATATTTAGGTATTTCCCTCAGGACTATAGCCTATTCGTGCCTATAATAAATAAAAATTTGGTCGATGTAATGACGGATTCTAAGCATTGATTATTTTCTAGTTTTTGGTGCGACTTTTTTTTATATACATAAATTTTTAATTTTAACTGTAGAATCTCTTGTTAAAATGAGCCAAGACTAAACGAATATATCAGTAATTTTATTTTAATGAATTGTAAAAAAAACAGTCACAACCAAAGTCTCATTTGTGTTTCCATGGGCGCAAAAGTGATCAATGTCAAGTTATCCACAACAAGGACCAGAACATGCATTTGACAGTAGGAAGTAAAAAGTGTTAAATGTAAGTTTTTTTGCAGTCCCGCAAATGCCGCGTATCCGTGGGATTGATAACATCGATCCCGCGAGATTTTAATGCGAGATCGGAATCCCTAACTAATAAATGGATAGACACAGGCATTTCACTGCCTACCCTCACGGGGCGGGAAGGTACTTTCAGTGTCATACATAGACCATGGGCGGGCTCAAATATAAGCTTTTAGTTTTTCTTTTTTGCAGTTTTAAGTTGAATCTTATATTATCTTAAGTAGAGGATTTTTTTGTTGCACTAAGTAGTAACTAGTTTTTGTATATTTCACTGATTAATTAAGTATTTTGTTAGGAATATAATTATTTATGTAACTATCATATCTTGAAAAACCTGTAAGGTATAAGTGTAAGAAATTATTTGTGAACCTATAATATTGAAACTGTTGGTCTTTAAATAAATAAGTAAATACATTTATTATCCACATTAAAAACATGCAAGTAATTCTGTCAGTCTGTTTGTCTGTTGCCTTTTCACTTCTCAACGGCTGAACGGATCTTACTGAAATTTGGCATTTAGGTAAACGGTATCCCGAAGACGATGAGGTACGTATAGGATAAATGATAAGCGTGTGCCAAGCCGCGGGTAGAAACTAGTATAAATAGTGCTAGTAAATAGGTTTATTTTATGTATATTCGATTAAGGTATGTACATAGATAGATAGATAGATAACTCTTTATTATACCACACAAACACAAAATACAAAAGGAAATACATGGAATAAAGGAAGTATAAAGGGCGGCCTTATCGCTTTGAGCGATCTCTTCCAGGCAAACTTGGGATGGACTGGACATAAAAGAACAATATAGACGGTATATGGGTCGTAGTTTTTAAGTATTTTACATCTTGTACTAGACTAATGTTATCTAAAATGGGTAAATTACTTATTATTATTATAAATATAAATTATCGAAATTGTAAATATACCCTGCTCAAAATATTTGCCGTCGATTTAATTACCTTCCTACGCTACAAAGGAATAAATAACGAGTCTGCGATTTACGTGTATGGTCTACGTCTAGGTACCTAGACGTAAACCGTCACGTACGTGATCGTCACGTACGTCATGTACGTGATCGTCGCGTACGTGACGTGACTCTTCGAACTTAATCGCCATAGCTGCATCAAGTGTGTCGTGTCATTAAACACGCGCACTTGTTCAGGTGCAAAGTTATAGTGTTTTTTATTCAATACTAGCTTTAGCACGCGGCTTTCCTTTAGTTTTTCTGGGATATAATGTAGCCTATGTTGGATGCGGCAAGCTGAAGACAGGGTGCGATGGCGCTCATTAGGGGAGGTTTATGTCCAGCAGTGGACTAATATCGGCTGATGATGATGATATGTTAAGGGGGGACGGAACCTCTAAGCTCCCATACAAACGTACTTTTCGATTTATTTTCAAACTACGTCCCCGATTTTAATGACATTTTGCATACATAATCGGAAAAATCGGTCTGGATGATCGCGGCGAAGCGGTCTTTCGTCTTTGTAACCTACATCATTAGGTTAAATCTATGAAACGGTAGCAATTCCAATACAAACTGTAGTTAAATAAAACGTATTTATTTGCCTTAGTTGCTCATTAGAAAATACCACAGCAAAGCATACTTTACAATGATTAATGAATCGACAAGGCCAACTGTTAACTCGACCACAAGAATTTCACGGTAGCTTTCATTTACGATTTTTATACAATGTAGAATAGAAGAAATAGAAATTATTTATTTGTAACCTTACCAACTATAAAACAAACATGACTTAAAATTAAAGGACAAAGCTTCTGTCGATAAGAGTCACAAAACGGTCTCGGTCTCAGCATGAGCTAGTTGTAAACACGTTACAACCAACGCTGGTCTTCCGACAGAGCCGTTTAGTGACGTCACGGAAGATAACACATACGACACAAAACAAATAAAATAAAACGTTAAAAAACATAATCTACGTGTTATACCATTATTAAAAATGGTAGGCATTCGAAACATATACATAAATAGTTAAATATAATAATAATAATATAATATAATAATGCTGGACAATTCACACAGCATTATCTAGCCCCAAGGTAAGCAGAGCTTGTGTTATGGGTACTAGATAACTGATATACGTAATATTATACATTACATAGGTAGATATTTTTATTATACATAGAAAACACCCAGACCAACGGAACAACTTTCTGCAGATCGTACACAAATTTGTTCCGAGGCGGGGATCGAACCCGCAACCTCTTGCGTCGCAGGCAGACTCTCGCCCGCTGCGCCACTGAGGTCGTCAAATATTTCGAATGTCTCCATAGGGACTCCATAATACTAGGACACAAATTAAAATTTACATGATTTAGGGCTAAAGAAGTTAACATGTGCCTATACCTACTACCTCAAACCAACTCCGACAGAACTCCACTTTTTCCAAACTGCTAAATATTTAACTTTGAAATTTATATAAATGATACAGTTCAAGACTTACTCTATCGATATGTTTCGAAAACACGATTCCATAAAATTTTATAAATAGAAAAAAAACGCAAAGGCGCCTCTAAATTCTTTACTAAAACCTTAATTTCTCAATTTTATTTATATATTAACACTTTAAACACAAAAAAAAAGAGAAAATACATGAATAACATAAAATCTTATATCTAAATATAAATTTACAGTACAAAAGGCGGCCTTATCGCTGAGAGCGATTTCTCCCAGGCAACCTTAACATTATCTTCCGTACCTATTCATCATCATCAATCAATGAATAGGTACGGAAGATAATTGCGTTTGGTGGCCACAAAGTGCGACATCGTATCTCTGCCTAAAATATACAAAATAAAACGATTATAGAGGCATTAAAAAAACTTATAATAGGTATCATAAACTGTCCATTGAAAATTTACATGATTTAGGAGAAAGAAGTTAACAGGTACGTAGTTAAGTACCAACTCTGGTAATCACGGATATGTATGGTAAAATAATCCATACTAATATACTTGTATACTAATATTAGAAAGATATTAAGCTTGTGAGGTTGTAGGGGGTAATCTCTGGATCTATTGAACAGATTTCGAAAATTCTTTTGCCAATAGAAAGCCACGTTTTTTGTGAGTGCTATATATTATACCGCAAAATGAGATACATAAAAGCGCGAAGGAAAACTGCGGGCAGACGGTAGTATAATATTATAAAGGGTGTCTGGTCTCCGCGATACAGGCTTTGTCTAGTGCGGAAACCGCAGGAAATCTATACCTACGTGAACTGTAGTTTTTAAAATAAAGATTTTTTCACTTTCAAAGAGGTAAAGTTTGTGAGTATGTAGGGGGTAATCTCCTGGATCTACTAAACAGATTTCGAAAATTCGAAAATTCTTTTGCCAATAGAAAGCAACTTTTTTTGTCAGTGTCATAAGCGGGCTAGTAAATTATAAAACTACATAATAGCCCTTCTTCTTGCGCAGTCGGGTAAAAAATCATAATCTCGCTATCGGACTGTTGAAGTTAATGTGTTTTTTGAAAGGTTGGAGCCGCACAGCTGATAACGTAGCCTAAATTAGTACATGTTAGTTAATCTAAATAACAAGATTAGATAGGTACCAAGAGGAAAAAACATTCAGGGTGCTTCGTTACATCATTACTAATATTATAAATTCGCTAGTACTACTCTATTACCTTTTTAGGCCTAAACGGCTAAACAGATCTTGATGAAAATTGGCAGTACCCGGTTACGGACATAGGCTACTTGAAAAGCACGTGCGAAGCCGCGGGGAGCAGCTAGTGTATTGATACGATTCATAATACTTTATTGTACACCAATAAAAAGACATTACGACGAAGGTTGAATGAGACACAGTGTAATGGGCAATTTCGTTATACCTACCGCTCCATAAATATAAAAATAAAACTGAAAAAAATATATTTTTTAAATGGATCGCATCGTCATCATAATCAATGTTATTTCAGTAGGGGATACCTTGGACCGGTGGCAGACAATGGGCAATTTCGTTTTACCTACCGCTCCATAAGTATAAAAATAGAACTGAAAAAAGATTATTCTAAATGGATTGCATCGTCATAATGAATGTTATATCAGTAGGGGATACCTTGGACCGGTGGCAGACAATGGGCAATTTCGTTTTACCTACCGCTCTATAAGTATAAAAATAGAACTGAAAAAAGATTATTCTAAATGGATTGCATCGTCATAATCAATGTTATTTCAGTAGGAGATACCTTAAACCGGTGGCAGCCGTTCCTCTACGAGAACAGCCCATGGAGATTGGCCCCAACAAAGGGAGAATAAGTCTCGACGGTTAAAATCCCATGCAGCCTTGCGCCGCCGCCATGCCATGTCAAAGTTGATTAAATGCCGTGCACTTGGCTTATACGACATGGAACTTGAAAATACCTACAGTCTTATACAGGGTGATTATAGTGTTCAGAAAGTAAAAGTGGTAAAAGCATCCCTGTTGTTGCTATTCTGCTATAAAACTTTCGTTTTTTGACGATTTTATTATGCTAAACGGTGTAACGTTGGTATTCTATTAACACAAACTAAATTCGTAGTTAACCCACTGAATAGAAATTTGATAAATACAAACTTTTGATGATTTAGTGTAAGTATATATATCGCACGTTTCTATGTAGGTGGTTAGCTCGGACTCAGTATTACCTCACAGAAACATAACGCCACTACACCATCGCGATAGCGCGAAGGTTTGCGCTGTAGCGACAAATCTGGCCATGCAATTCGTCCTATGGCGAATCACCATTGCGAATACGAATGCTCTTCTTATTAGTAATAAAAAAAAAAAAAAAACCGTGAAAATGAATTATGTATCGCGACGACCGACATTGAGAAGTTTTTCCAATGTGGCCAGACACTTCGTCGTAGATAGAACTCGAAGTTTTATTGCGACAACACGAACGTGAGTATTCGCCTCGTAATGTAGCATAACAATTACGAACGAACGAATAACGAATTAAGTAATGAGGTGTCAAAGCACTCTCGTCTGAATTCCGGAAATGTTCTTAACTATTTATTTTAGTATTTTAAAGGACTTTGCTCCTTGCATTTGTAAAAAAAAAGACGGAGGTTTTTCCAAATTTTCAAATAATGACACATTGAACATTAGTTTCAGTCTTGACGAACCGCCGAATCTCTCGAAAATCAAACTTTTTGACTCTTTTTTTTAGGGCCCTCTTGGGATCATCTTCCATAATACTTCAAAAGAATCATCTAAATCGATCCGTAAATGACGAAGACATTGACGGACACATAAAAAACATACAGCCGAAGCCGAACATATTAAACAATAAACCTGTTTAAGTTGATAAATAAACAAACAAATATGAAGAACCTCCTCCTTTTTTCGAATTTGACTAACTATTACATAGATTTTACCTATCTCTAATTTATGTGGGAATGTGAAGAGCGTAAAACAGATAGGTCTCAAGTTGCAGTAAATTTTTGCAGAAAGAGTATTCCACCCTGTACATCCCTCCGTGCCTTAAAAGAGTCCATCGAGTGCAGGTCCGAGACGGGGCGATCGATTTGGCGCTAGTTTTATAAAACGCTTGCTTGGGGCTAGCACGCGTGGACTAACAACCCAATAAAACACCAATTAGCTTTCTAAACATTCGTTGTTTGATAACAGTTGATTCTATCGCGCGCCTTCATACAGACTTCCGCAGCACTGTCGTGCTCCCGCTTTTTCATTTGAAAACAGGTTGGTTGAGTCAATACTTTTAAGTTTTCGGCGATTCGAGTCTCGGCTCGGGAAAAATATAAAGGTAGTTAAATCGAAGGTAGAAATCGTTTTATGCATTTTTTAGAGGACTTTACCCTTTTTTCCGGGAATATCGGTTTAATCCACACATCAAATCGTGTATGAACTTTAAAATAGATGTGTTTATTTGTCTTCTTTAGTTCTTCAGCAATTCCAAAATATTATGGACAGTTATAAATATAAACAAAATGTGTTACTTATTAAATAAACAAAATGTTTTCGTACACTGTAGTCACTCTCTAACTAAACAGTGGCCGGTGTTGTTGAAAAAATAAATACTTATTAATAAAAAAACATAAACATTATCTCGAAACATCAGTAGGTACTAAAAATTCAGCTAGGGGAGGTTGTTACCCTCAGTTATTCTCGTGAAACCTCTCCGGAGGGTCCTTAGCGCATGCGTCCAGCTTCCTTCGCGGAAGATACGCCGCCAATAATAACTCCATCTCACTCATTTGCACTTGTTAAAAGAGGAAAACCATCTTCATCCAGCCGTTCCGGGTGCGAGATGAAATCAACTATTGGTCTCTGTAGTCTCGCCAGCAAGGTGTTATTCAACTAACGCAATGCTAAATACACATAAAAATGCATTTATAACTGTTTTCAAGCAACGACCTTAATTCTTCCGATAGTGGTTAACGTGTTAAAAATGTGTACCCGGATTTCTAAGCCAAAAACCTCATTATTGTGATATAGGCTTATATCATCAGCCAATTATTATCAACAAAATTACAGCAGGTGAGTTCAATGATGTAATTAATGTGTCAATTTGATTTTTAATTAAAGCTGCGGTTTATAGTATACCTACCTACTGACTTAAGAAGTGATTAGCTTACCTTTTCATTAGTTAAAGTTGCCAGATTTAAAGGCATTAGCTGCGTGCAGCCGTAAATTACTTTGATTTTGTAAAATTTTCTTTAAGCAATGTTTTATACGAAATGTATTTTTTTTTGTTTTCAGTATGAGCGCCCTTGGAAACAATGTTTTTGGGAAAACAAAATCAAACCCAACACGATATCGGTACCTGTTTCTATTTGTGGCAGTTTTTGGGGGCAGTCTGCTACTCATCTCCATGAATCATCACTCAGAGTTCCTGTATGTAAACAACTCTCCTGAATTATTATGGAAATTAAATCGAATTGCAATCGGGAATGAATCAACAGAAACTTTCACAATCAAAACCGAAGGCTGTACAATCCCCGGAATGCAACCCTTAGACGAAAATATCAGAAAGTTTGTCGCACACCCGAAAGATGTAAAACGTTGTAATAGTACTGGTACTCAATTACTGATTAGAAACGATACTCATATATGGGTGGACACAGATCTGCTTCAGTCCATTGCAACCGCCAATGTTACTTGCTGCTACAATTCGTTTTATAGACCTCTAGCGATCGCCAACATAATGGCCTTCGATGTTGACGATAGAGTAGAATTTACTGGCTGTAGAGAATTCACAAGTCACATTGAAGTTCAACATGAATTCGTTAAAGTTTCGTGTGGATACGAAGACAAAATATTGCAGGAGGAATACTTTCTGTTCGCCGTGAAAAAACCACTTACGTCCAGAGACAACGTTACATCGCTCAACCAATCGGCTTACAATGTAATAGTTATGGGAATGGATTCAATATCACGGCTTAATTTTCACAGGACTATGCCTAAAACACTAGCATATCTCCAAAAGCGAGGTGCTATAGAACTACGTGGATATAATAAAGTTGGTGACAATACATTCCCTAATATAATACCAATGCTTCTTGGAATAAAGGATACAGATTTGAAACGAACGTGTTGGCCTCGCACTGGTGCTACTTTTGACAATTGTCCTTTTATATGGCAGTGGTATAAAGAAGCAGGATTCTATACGGCCTTTGGAGAGGATAGCGCTTCTCTCGGAGCATTTAATTATGATGAAAAAATAGGTTTCAGTGGCAGTCCAACGGACTATTACCTTCGTACGTTCATGCACGAAGCAGAAGTGCACGCGGCCTCCAACAAGGATTACAACTCCTTCCTCTGTTTAGGCAACAAATACTTCTATAAAATTTTGTTAGATTATGTGGAAAGCTTGACAAGAAAATTAAGCTCATCTAAATTATTTGGTTTCTTCTGGGAGATAAGTATGAGTCATGACTATTTGAACTATCCTATGCTTATGGATAATATATACAAAAAGTTTTTTAAAAGTCTGGACAGTTTTAATTATTTAGATAATACCGTGTTTATCTTACTTAGTGATCATGGTATGCGATGGGGCAATATAAGATATACAAAACAGGGGAGATTAGAGGAACGGCTTCCATTCGTCCATGTTCTACTACCACCTTCCTTCCGGAAGAGCTATCGCTTTGCATATGACAACATTAAACGAAACAGCAAACGCTTGACTACCCCTTTCGATATTCACGCCACATTATCAGATCTAGTCGACCTGGGCTCAATAAGGGATGAAGTGATCCAAAGAAGAAGTAAAACAGATTATACACATGGTACAGGTATCAGTCTGTTCTTACCAATAACGAGGAACAGAACCTGCCGCACAGCAGGGATCGACGACCACTGGTGCACTTGCCACACGTACTCCAAGGTGGAACGGACTAGTGAGGATTCGTACGAGGCATCAGCGTATTTAGTGGAGCACCTTAACTCATTGTTACGTAACCATAGACAATGTGCCGAGTTAAGATTGGATGAAGTGATGGAGGTAAGAGAGTTTGTGGCGGGGCGCGAGGAGGAAGGCGAGGTTGGGTGGCGGGAGTTCATGGTGGTGTTGCGGACAGTTCCCGGTGGAGGGGTGTTCGAGGCCACGCTCCGCCAGGAGGCTAGCGGCTGGGCCGTCGCCGGCACGCCCAGCAGACTCAATCTCTACGGCAACGAGAGCCGATGTGTGCACCACTACCAGCTCAAGCTGTATTGCTACTGTAAATAACAGTATTACCTATATCTGCGGTCAAAATTAGCTGTGATAATTATTTACTTATTGCTGTTTAGTTTTTTTTGTGATTGATGATCGAACTATAATGTAACAGAATTAGCCTGCAGTCGTATTTGTACTGTTACTTGCATATAAATAAGCAACAATTCTGCGTTTTTGTAGTTTTATACATATAAAGATACGCGATGTGCTTCCTCATGGAGCTGATCAATTGATGCATTTACTTTGTATCCGAGCAATAAAATCGTATAAATAATTGCAAAGTAATTAAATAGCTGTCTTTTGAAAGTTCGATGTGACGTATGTGTACTCATCAAGTTAGATAGGTAGAGATAGGTAGATAAATACGTACCTTGAATTTGAAAGCGCGCGAGTTGTCAATGAGTTACATAAACACTGTATAGCAATGCTTCTTTAGCTAAATTACATTAGGGGCATTTTAAGGCATTAGATACCTATTTTTATTATGTACATAACATATCATAGTACCTAGTAAACGTTGTTAATGAAATATGTTTTTCTTTAAGAAATTAAATAAGTTTACAAAAATTTACGATGACGGGACTCGAACCCTATGTTTTTCTTATTGTTAAACTAAACGTCTTCCTTCCCTGGCCACCGTCCGCGCATTCGCATGCGTTTTTCTAGCTATGTTCCTCCACAGCATACGATCTGTTCTATCTCTTTGTAATATTCAATAATATCTGATCCGGTGTTTGAATGGTATAAAGGAACAAGTAACAAACGGAGTAACTTTTCCAGTTTTAAAATCTTTTTACGTATAGCTTGGCCTTTATGCCAAGGGTTAGATTTTCCTCACAAATTCAACAATCGCACAAAAAATCATATTTCACAGATACAGATTGAGAAATTTATTAATTTTTAAGCTGAATAATTAACTTACAGACTACTTAGTCCAAAACGTTTACTATCCATAATACAAAATAGCAAACTAAAAAATTTAAAACTAATTGAACTTACGCTGTCATCAATAAATAATGTAGACATGTTGAAACTCCAGAAGAAACTTGTTGAGAAGAGTGAGTGCCCGTAGAGTAGGTGCGTTAATATTAGCGTACTGTGTCCGCGTTGTTTGACAAGCAAACAATCGATGATAATTCTCGTGTAGCTATTTGGTACATATAGAGTGATGGTGGCAAGTATGGTCGTATTGTTCACTTTATTTCGCAGTATTAGGCAGTAGTGCATAGCTAAATGCAGCTTGCGCCTGAGCACCAGTGTATCTAATCCGACCATGCCAGTGACGAAGAAAGAAAGGGAAAAGATACGGGTAATAGCCATACACACGTTTATAATGATACCTAGCAAATTTCCGTTGTAGCCTCTCAATCATAACAGTATATTTAGCCTCTCGTGGATCCCAGCTTAGTGCGCTAAACTCGAGTTTGCTTCGAACGATGGCATTGTAAAGCGTGATTGCTATACCTATATCCTTAAAATGCGAAACCGTCCTCATTATAAAACCTAGTGTTCTGTTGACTGTTTTGCACATAGCCATAATATGATTACGGAAATCAAGGCATGTGTCCTCAATAAGTCCTAAGTCCCGAATTTTCTCCGCCCTTTCTATTGTGAAGATGCCTAGAGAGTACCTATGTTTTGATTGAGGAGTCTAGTAAAAGTCATGACCTTGCATTTGTCCGCATTAAATGCAAGTCTATTTGACGCACTCCACTTTACAACTTTGATGTTCTGCTGTAGCTCTAAACAGTCTGCCTCCGAAATAACAGATTTGTATATTTTTAAATCATCTGCGAACATCAAGCAATTTGCCGCGTTTAGAACTGTAAGAAGATCATAAATCTTACCAAGAACAGGGTTGGTCCAAGCGTGCTCCCTTGACTGACTCCTGATTTTGTGTAGAACTCTTGTGATCTAACGTTCTTCAGCTGTACATACTGCCTGCGGTCACTTAAATGTTCAGCAAAAAATCTCAATAACCGGGGCGAAAACCCTAACCTCGACAGCTTCACTAGCAGAATGTCGTCAGTATTTTACTAGCCGCTTCTGTAAGGAGTTACGCTCGAAAGTTTCTCAAACTGTACCTACCTCTAATATCTAGACGTTATCAATTTACCTTTTTAGCTTTCATCTGACTCGATGCTTTCCTGCATCTTATTAGTGTTAACTCTCTCCCCTTCATACATAAGTGCAACTGGTAACTCAAAGTCAATAATTTTATTTCTTTAGGCTACCAAAATAAGCGCTTAGACAAGTGAAAGACAGGACTAGCTATAGTATAGTATAGGTACATCCTGCCGAAATCGAAAAATTTTGGGACATTATAAAATTTTCGTAGAAAATTTGCAAAAGACTGCTGGCAGATGCTGAATGAGGCAAACTGAAGACAGGGCGCTATGGTGCCCATTAGGGGAGGCCTATGTCCAGCTGTGGCAGCAACTAATACAGGCTGATGACGATGATGGATGACGTAGAAAATTGTCCCTAAAATCCCTAAGATTTTAAATAGTTATTATCATCAATTAAGAAATAAGATTTTATTGATCTAATTTGCTTCAATTTTTAGAAGAAGCGAAAAATAAACCCTATCTAGCACGTTTAAATATCACTTAAAAACTAATAGGTACATTATTATTTGCCTTTCTAAGTCTTATAGTCTATAACAGTGTAACTATAATACTTCATTGCCTATTAAACATATACCTACTCACGTAGACATTTTATATTCGTAGTGATAATCATATCGCAATTCATATCGCAATGGGTCTGTGTTTCAGAGCTGTGTATTTCCATCTGGCATTACCTATTATACGCCCGCAGTTGACATAACAATGTAGGTACCTACCCCGTTATACATATAATTTGAATAGCCAAAACAAGAAGTAATTGATACCCAAAAGATAAACAATATCTAAAATAGCAACGTAATTCTATAAAAGACTATACACGGGAACTGACAAAACAATATCAGAAGATACAGAAAATTACACTTATGAAGCCTTACATACTAGAAACCGAAGTAATAAAAGCTATAAGCACACAAAAAAGTAGCAAAGACGAAGCCAAAATGATAAAATTTTGAACGAAATATTGGATACTGAACAAATTCCAACTCAATAGACAAAGTCAATCATTGTCTGATTACGTAAAACGGGAGATAAAAATGGAATAAATAAGTACAGAACAGACCGATGTCTTATGGCCAATCTATACAAAGTGTTTTCTAAAATAATACTTTGCCGAAACAAAAGAAAACTAACCAAGAGAACAAGCAGGTTTTCGCAACGATTATGCCACCATCGGCCATATTCATGGATGTGATAAAACATATTATTGAAAAACCTAATGACTTTGGTCCACAATATACAGGGTTATTGGTAAATTAGTAACACTACGTGAACTGCAGTTTCCGCCCATCATCACACACACGTTTGTAAAGACGCCAGGTCTTAATTCTCAATTTAATTATTCGTAATAGGTACTCTTCTCCATTCAATAATCGTTTCTTAAAGAGGTTTTACTTGAAATTTAACTTAAAATCGGTTCTGCCCTGAATCAACAGTGGATATGGGATTGAAAGATCGGTCTTAGTAACTCGTGGGGTCCAGGCAAAGGTGTTTTTTCATATAATATCAGAGGTGATTTCTAATCTTTTTTAAGAATGAAGACCTGGCGTCTTCACGAACGTGTTCCTGATGATGGGCAGAACCTGCAGTTCACGTAGTGTTTCTAATTTACCAATAACCCTGTATAATAAAACATTTCATTTGTCGATTACAAAAACGCTTTCGATTCTTTGAGTCATGAATACAACTGGAAGACGCTAAAAAGCCAGGGCTCAGATAGCAAATATGTAATTTTTTAAAGAAATTTATAAAAACTCCACAGCGAAGGTACAACTTGAACAGCAAGGAGAAGAGTTTAATATCCAGAGAGGCGCCTGGCAGAGTAATCCACTTTCTCCAAAACTTTTATTGCTTCTCTCTTTTATTATTAAGGAAAAAACAGAATAAAATAATTACAACAAAAATTTACACTTATGTACATCTATTTTCTTAAAATCTAAGCTGAAAATCCCACCAAGATAGGCTGGCATGTTCTCTTAAAAGTTAGCGCACTAATATTTGATTTCGAAGTCCCACATTATTATTTATTTATTTATTACATTTTAGTAGGTTAGCATACATTATCAAGAAATTAACTACTTCAGTTTCCTGATATAGGTCTGTATCTGTACCTTACCTTCATAACCAGATAACTTACCTATGAGTAGTTATGCCGTATCTGTACCTTACCTTCATAACCAGATAATATGAGTATGCCTTGCAAAGTGCACCTGTATTGATCCGAAAAATTTAGGCGAAAGTATGGATCTCCTGGGTATTTTGGGGCCCGCTTTAGATGTCCCCCTTGATCGCTGGGTATGTACCAACCACAGAGGCCTGTGGTTGGTACATACCCAAGGCGACTTTCTACCAAGCCCCCCAAAAAAACGAAATCATAAAATACTGAACCGCTTTGGGGGTTGGTTGATCAGTCAGGTAGAATAACTTTTTACTCAATTGATTGATTCATTTGATCAAATACATAATGTAATTAATAATATATGTAAAAATAAGACAAAGATGAATTCGCTATTTCAGTATGAGTCGCTGCGCGCCTGATGGGGCCGTCTTTAGAACTGGGCCGCCGACGACGGTGCTCCGCTTCAGATACCTACTCCTGGCCATTATCATATTTGGAGGCAGCATCCTTATACTAATCATGAACACGACTACCATTATCTTCACTCCTCGCCAACCTTCAGACAATCTCTGGGACGTCTATCAACATCCCATCACCTCCTCACAAATCAATTACACCATCAAAACGGAAGGTTGCAGCATTCCACAGATGGAGCCCTTGAGCTCTTTGGTTAGCCAGTATGTTGTTTATCCCTCCGATTTTCAAGAATGCCCTGATTCGGAACACCGTTTGTTGGAGACCGACAACGTACAAATATGGGTCACTAAAAATAATGTGCCAAAATACAGTGTTATGAAATCAGGAAAAAAGATGTCCTGTTGTTACCAAGCATTCAAAAGACCTAACTTTGTCGAAGACATCACATCTCCTTCAGTTGATGATAGAGTTATCTACGATAAGTGTACCTATTTTGACGACCACATTACAGTTGAAGATGAATTTGTTAAAGTAGGGTGTTTTGTTGATTCTAAAAAGATTTACGAACAATACTTTTTGTTTGCACCAAAAAAAAAGTTATCTGAGCTTGCTGAAAAATCTAAAATCGAGCCAGTGTATAACGTTCTAATATTGGGAATAGATGCCGTGTCGAGACTTAACTTTATAAGGACTATGCCGAAAACGGTTGATTTTTTGAAGAAAAAAGGTGCTGTTGAAATGGTGGGATATAACAAAGTTGGTGACAATAGTTTTCCAAATCTAATACCGATGCTTCTTGGAATCAGAGAATCTGAGCTCAGAACAATATGCGTTCCACACGAGAAAGCGACTTTTGATAATTGTCCATTCATATGGGAATGGTTCAAACAGGCTGGTTATCACACAGTGCTCGGTGAAGATAGCTCTAGCCTCGGGACATTTAACTATGTCAAAGTAGGATTCCTCAATGCTCCCACAGATTACTATATACATACATTTATGGATCAGGCCGAAAGCAACGTAGGCACGTACAAAATGGGAAATTCAAAAATTTGCATGCATGATATACCATTTTATAAAGTTTTGTTAAATTACATTGAAGACTTAACAACCACATTAAAAAATTCGAAGTTATTTGGATTTTTCTGGGAAATTACTATGTCGCACGATTTCTTGAATTATCCCATGTTAATGGATGATGATTATGAGCAAGTTTTGCAAAGATTAGAAGCAAAAAAATATTTGAATAACACAATACTTGTTGTAGTTAGTGATCACGGCATACGCTGGGGAGGAATAAGACAGACAAAACAAGGACGTCTCGAGGAACGCCTGCCATTCCTATACGTACTAACTCCGCCGTCATTCAGGACAAATTATTCCCGCGCATACGAGAATCTAAAGATCAACAGCCAGCGTTTGACTACTCCATTTGACCTGCACGCAACGCTATCTGATCTTGTATACCCTACTGTAAGTATCAATAATACATCAATCCTTCATCGAATGAAATCCCAATATAGCAAAGACAGAAGCATCAGTCTTTTCTTGCCTATACCCTTCAATAGAAGTTGCAAAGCGGCAGACATTGAAGATCACTGGTGCACATGCTACAAGTATGTCGCCATGCCTAAGACGAATATTATAGTGCTCGAGGCAGCAGCAGTGCTAGTGTCTTCCTTGAATGAAATGCTTAGAGACTATTTGCAATGTGCAAGACTTACGCTGTCCAAAGTAATAGACGCGAATTTAATGGTAGCAGGTAAAAGTGAGGAAAATGAAGTAGGATGGGATGAATTAATGGTGGTGGTAGCAACTGATCCTGGTGGTGCTATATTTGAGGCCACGCTGCGAAAAGATGAAAACGGCTGGAGTCTCTTGGGTTCTGCCAGCCGACTCAACCTGTACGGGAAACAGAGTCACTGTGTGAACGACTATTTGTTGAAATTGTACTGCTATTGTATTTGAACGAAAATCCAACAATCAAAACACAAACTTGAAGTTTGTTAAAAAAGTCCCGTCAGTACTTATAAGTACAAAACAAAAATTACAAGGTATAAAGACGGAATAACAATGTAAGTACTCTGTAGTAGGTATATTTAACGTACAGCGCGATCTCAATAAAGGCTGATTTTTCATAAGCGACGATGAAGCAGGGAAACAAAATTGTAATAAATTAAGAGTACCTAGTTCCTAGCCTACTTCTTGTATTTTGTATGTTAGTTATTTCTTTTTGTTAGACTATGACTTACGTTTCAGGAACATGTTTTGTTGTTTTTTGGGTGGTAGCCTCCCATTGTATGTAGGTAGTTGTTAGTCATAGTCATACTTAGTGTTAGTATTAAGTACCTTACCTATTTAGTTTTGTTCATTAGGCACACCATTGTTGATTAGGTGTTCCTCGAAAAGGTTTTGGACAATTAATTATTTAGGCATAAGACTCATAATTACAGTTCATTGACGCTTTTGACAGAAGATTTAATAAAATTAACCGACACTGCTGTTAAATCGCCCCGATTAACTTTCGAAGAACCCTTTAGTTTGTTTAGTGTTACTTATATAAAAACTATTCATTATTATATTACCTACCGTGTAGTCATGCATGTCTTTTGTTTGTTTGTCAAACTATTTAAGTAAAGTACCTACCTATTGTATTTTTAGTTGTAACGCGTTGTGTTTTAATATCAGTAAATAAATTGCTTTAGAGTAGGTATTATCAGTCGTGTAAGGATTTGAACGAGTAATATTATGTTAAACGGTAATTAATATGTTATGGTACATATAATGGAAATATGTTACTTTAAAGTATTTAATTATTTGTGTGGAGTACGTTTTGTATTTGTCTTTATTTACTTCATTATAATTATAATATATCATTGGTTCATTGGTTGGTCCATCCATGGTCAAATTATACATATTATTGTACCATGGGTTGGTAAACAATATTTATATATATATCTCTCTCTCATCAATTATGAATATCTCTAGAATTCTAGATGGTCTAGTAAGGGTTCTTAATTACCTATAAAATTAAATTGCTTGCAATTGATACTCCTTCATTATATTATTTATTATGAAACACTTTTTCCATCGTTTACCTATTTAAATACTTATTTTACTAATTGATCTCGATTGTAGTTTTCAAAAAATTATTTAAATTTGTTTTATCTTAACTTATCTATTATATAAATAGATCCGGACTTTCATTTTAAAAATGTTATACAACATTGTGTTTTGTTTTCTTTTTATCTATTTTACCTGTTTTATTTACTGATTTTATTTTTTTACTTGGTAAACAAACAGTTCTTATCAACTAAACAAAAATTACTAAAATAACACTCAAACCAGCAAAGTTTCCACCATTAAATGGAACAATAATAGAAATAGAAAACAGACAGTTCAGAGATTAGAGAATTACCTATCGTAAATTATTTAAATTGATCAAACAAATTAAACTAACAATAATTGTATGTATAAGAGAAGAAAACAATCCGGAACGCTATTTTTTTTGTTTTTATATTAAAATTGTATAATGTTCAAAATGGTATTCTGTTCAAATTGTATTTTTTGTGAACAGGTTGTCCGTAATGCCAACAAAAAAGAAAGACCAGGAAAAGACCACCTATGCTAAGGCAGACGCCATTTTGTTTCTTTTGGCCTTACAGTTTATGTTGTATTATGTATGTCCGATTGAACAAATAAAGTTATTTTATTCTAAGTATGCTTATTCTATTCACGTTATATCCATTACCACACAAGCTCTTTAGCATGAGGCTAGATGATGCTGTGTGAATTATCAAAAATTAATTATTAGATATCAATTATTCTTTTTATAGGTAAGTTGCGTTGTGAGCATGAGCAATCTAATAACCTTTATGGGTAAGTTACGTACCTACTTGTGTACATGTTTTCCTTTCCTTACTAACAGATTTGTTTGCCTAGGCCTAGATCTCAGTAGGTAATATAAATATCTAGCTGTTTACCGCGACTTCGTCCGCCTGGAGTGGTGTTAGAGTTGGTCTACTGTTAAAGTAAACCTAGACCAGCAATGATTCTTGACCTAGCGGCACATGCGCCATTTTTACCTCTAGAGTCCACATAAAAATATGGCGGGCATGTATTATACAGTGTGGAAATTAAACTCAGGCCCTGGAGGGAAACTACTTAAAATCCTTAAGCTAGCTCATTTTACTTAAAGGAGACATTCCTTTATTTTTAAAAAGAAACAAATCTGCATTAAAATATTTTTTTAAACTCGCTTGCTTCGCCCGGGACTCGAACCAACTAAAATTTAAAAAAATAAACACTCTTTATTTTATTATACTAATCGGTAGTATTAATATTCAGGATAAAGTTTCTGTAACAAACATTTGGTCTTAAAAATAAAAATAATCGTTAAATCTAACATCAACTTTATTTTACTATCAATTTTGTAACACTTAAATTATTTAACTGATAAATTGTTCGAAATGAGCCCCGTCGTTCCGGCTACACAACATTAGTCGCCGTTGAAATTCATTTCTTGTAGCCTTCAGCAAAGTGTTGTGGTGTATGCCCCTGATAACATTTTCTACCGCAATCCTTAGCTCTTGAACGGTTTCATAGCAAGTTTCATAAACAACATTTTTTACATGACCCCATAAAAAGAAGTCCATGGGCGTCAGGTCTGGACTTCTTGCAGGCCATCTAATCGTGTTGTGTTGGAGAGATAACAGAACTGTTACGTGTCTTTTACTTGTTAAAAGTGAACAGTAACCAAATATTTTTTAGAGAAACTTTATCCTGAATATTAATACTACCGATTAGTATAATAAAATAAAGAGTGTTTATTTTTTTAAATTTTAGTTGGTTCGAGTCCCGGGCGAAGCAAGCGAGTTTAAAAAAATATTTTAATGCAGATTTGTTTCTTTTTAAAAATAAAGGAATGTCTCCTTTAAGTAAAATGAGCTAGCTTAAGGATTTTAAGTAGTTTCCCTCCAGGGCCTGAGTTTAATTTCCACACTGTATAGTTGGCCGTGAGAAAAACAATGAGACCTTAAGCAGAAAATATAATAATTACCTACTAACTTAGGTTAACACCTCTTTAGATTGAATCTCTACGATTTATTAAGTGTCAAAGGAAATCACACGGCAACAGAGTTGGGTATGGATGGAATGGTACTTAGACTTTTGCCTGAGCAACATCCAATGAGAATTTCGACCTCAATAAAATTTCAATGTAAAACAAATATTTTCAGTCGCGTTTTGTTTCCGTTGCACAAATAACAGCATTATTGAAACGGCGACCTTTAGTGTGACATTAATCATTATATATATATATATATGTATATATTTGTATGTCCTGGAAAACCACTTGCGGTGAGCGAACTAAGAAACTCGACTGGGTAACTTATGTCTTCATCTTGGGTATAACCAGTAACCACACTGTTAATCGATGTGTTAAGGGGGCGATATATGACGCCATTTTGTGAATAGGATGGGAGCGGAACAGAGCAGTGTAAGCTCAAAAAACAAGTTTTTGCTGATTATCTTTAAATTATGACATTTGTTTGCAAAAATAAGCCGAATTTGCCCTGGGTATATAATGAGGTAATAAGATTTTAAGGCCCATACCGGACCCAAAGTGGCGCCGCCACCTAATTTATCTTATTATTCCGTTTAACAAAGGAATTTTCAAAAATCCTTCTTCCAGTTTGTGATACCTATCATAAGCTTTTTTTTAATGCCTCTGTAATAGTTTTATTCTATATAGTTTAGGAAGAGATACGAAAATAGATTTTGGTGGCCACCAAGTGCAACTTCGTATCTCTTCCTAAACTAAATAGAATAAAACTATTACAGAGGCATTAAAAAAAAGCTTATGATAGGTATCACAAACTGGAAGAAGGATTTTTGAAAATTCCTTTGTTAAACAGAATAATAACATAAAGTAGGTGGTGGCGCTAGTTTAGGTGCTGTATGCGCCTTAATTAGTTTATTTTGTGCTCTCTGTAATCATAATAGCTGACTTTGTTTTTGCCGTTATTTTATTATTGGATTATAGACGAGCAGCTGAGAGCTGATGTGTCTATATCACAGTGCTTTTAGATTTTCACTACACTTGTTTGTCTCGTATGGTGGTTAGTTTGTGCGTTCGTAACCAGTAACTAATTACTATTAAATATTCTAAATGTGGTTTGATGACGACCTCTGCGGCGCGGTGGACGAAGGTCCGCCTGCGACGCAAGAGGTTGCGGGTACGATTCCCGCCTTGGGACAAATATTTTTACGATCTGTAGGTATTTGTTCCGGGTGTTCTGGTCGTTTTATATTATGTACATAATAACAAAAACTTTCTATGTAATGTATTGTAATATGTATATCAGTTACCTAGTACCCATAACACAAGCTCTGCTTTGCTTGGGGCTAGATAATGCTGTGTGAATTGTCCAGCGTTATTTATTTATTTATTATGAGGGCAATGAACACAGTGTCTTGAGCGTACCTTGGGAGGTTATTGGAAGGCAATTTAAGGACCTAATTTAGCTTGTTGTTTATGTGCGGTGCCCATGTTTAGCTACTTACGGTCCAATATTAGGCCAAGAAATTGCTTTACATTGTAGTAAGGTTGGTTATTAATTTTTAAAGGAGGACAACTGGAAATATTTTTGTTTATATGTAAAAAATCTGTTTCATGAGCTGATTACATTATTTTCAAGCTGACCGAGTAGAATAGTGTTAGGTCGCCTTGCAGCTCAATTTCAAAGATGCTGTTGATATATCGTAGGAAAAACAGTGATCCCAATATAGACCCCTGTAGGACACCATAGTAGAGTGTTTTGTTAGTGCTCTGACTCTCACCAATTTTGATAACTTGGGATCATCCATACATGTAGGACTTAAGAATTTCGAGAGCTGTTCCTGTTATACCGAGGTGGTGCAGTTTTTCAAGTACGATCGTATGGCTATCTGTATCAAACCGTATTTGTGCTGCAAGAGGGGTGTTCGTGCAATCTATTATGAATCCAGATCCCAGAGAATCCCTGCGTGATAAATTCAAACAAATAAACATAACGACAGTACCATGTCAATATATTTATTAACTTTTTGTACGCTCATAAGAATATCAATTGGTTCCCCAAAAATAGCGATATATGTACCTACATTGCTCCGTTGATATACATAATTTAAATTCTAGAAGTAAGAATAAACTCGCTGTGCCCGCAACTAGGCTACACAAGATATTTTACAAAGGGCAATTTATGCGCTTCTACAACTAAACTCCAATAAATAAATTCAAACAAATTGTAAAACATAATCCTTTATAGGCTTACAATAAAATTTCAGATTATCTTTGAGGATAAAAAAGCTTGTGGGACAAGTTTTGCTTCTACTCGAAAACAAACACGTTAGAAAGGTTAAGGTTTCACTTCCTTACTTTACCTTAAAATCGATTGAAGTGGACAAAAAATGGTTCATTTAGGTATTGATAGTATTACACCAAATCAAAGTGATTACCTAGGTACTTTATTTCCTAGTTTTACTTATGTAATCGGACTTTTGTGGCATCTCCTAGAGTCCTGTAAGGTCTAAAGGAAATAAAGCACTACGAATATTGAATTTCGAAAAATTTCGATCATCGAAAACAATTTTAGTATCGATGAATAGCTAAGCATTTTTGAGTGACAAGATCAATTTTGTGGTCCCAAGAGTTTGGTCTGAAACCGTATTGTTTGTCGAAGATAATTTTGTTTCTGTAAAGTAATGAGTCTAAGCGGTTATAGCCAACCTTTTCAAATATTTTCGGGATCATTGGAAGAACAGATATGGGTTGATAGTTTCCTGGATCTGTTTTACTGCCAGATTTATATATTGGAGACACACTCATGCGTACTTAGTTCGTCAGGAAAAGTTCCAGTTTTTATTGGTTGGATGGTTATAGGGTTATAAGAGTATACCTAAACAATTTGTCAAGTTGTTATTGTGTTTCCATGTAGGTATTTTAGAAACACACTAATAAATTTATAAATTTTGCATTGATACCATCAGCGCCAGTACAATACTACATTTTAAATCTAATGCCCTTCCTTCACGTCCTAACTAAGCAACCAATCGACATAGGCTTTTCCATAAATGAGTTCCAAGGGATAGAAATAACATTAAAATACTAAGATCTACTTATCGTAGAACTAAGTAGGTACTAGTTTTATTATGCAGCTACAAATTTTTCTCTTTACCTACTAATCTTTTAGTTATTGGTACCTAGTACCTGAAAGGTTATAAATCTAAATCTTAACTCAAAGTGGGTATGATTGAGGATATCATCCTGTTATAGAATTGTTTCTAATTTAGGTATATAACTTACCTTACCTTACAAACTATAATTTACCTTACCTATTGTTAGTTACAATAGGTAAGGTAAGTTATACAAAATGGTTAATAAGTAGGTACCTACCTATCTACCGACTTCGATCACAAGCTACCCAATACACGCGTTCGCGTGGGTGTTTATAAATAACTGAGTTGTTTAGGAAATTGGGAGCCGATGAAATGGGTAGGTTAGGTGTTGGTTTGTAAGATTTGTTTCCATGTGCAGAAATTACCTTAGTGTTATCGCGAGAATCTGTAACGTGGAGGCATGTTGAGGTACAGTGATATTGTGCTTTGCTTGCCAATCATTAGCATAAAAATCTTGCTTGTTTCCTCAAATATCACAATTCATACGATCGGGTGCACCATTCCACGATATCCTTTGATTGGAAAAAATATAGAAAATATTATTCGGCGCTCTTCAATCTCACAAAATCATTGCTCTAATAACATTGAACTTGTAGATATTAACGCCACTCACATTTGGATATCCGCCGATGCCTTTGATGACAACAGCATTGGAGTTCTAAAAGACTTTTACTGTTGTTATAGAAACTTTAAATCAGAACACAACATAGAAAACGTTGTGTATGGAGACTGTATTGAATTCAATTCAAGTATCAAAGTAAACGATGAATTCGTTCGAGTTGAATGTTACAATATGGATTCTAAAATATACGATGGTTATTTTGTGTTCAAAATGAAGAGTATCCCACCTGCGCTAGCCAGAAGGAATGGTTATAATGTGCTCATACTTGGAATGGATAGCGTATCCAGATTGAACTTTCATCGCACCATGCTGAAGACGTCAGAATATTTACGTCTGAAAGGCAGTATTGATTTTTTAGGCTACAACAAACTCGGCGATAACAGTTACCCTAACTTGTTCCCACTTCTTACGGGATATCCCTTCCACCATGTGAAAGAAACCCTCTTAGTTAACAATAAAAATAACAGCGATGTCAACAAATTTTATCAATTTATCTGGGACAACTATAAGAAGGCAGGATATTATACAGCCCTTGGATCAGACAGCTTAGCAGGACTACTCGGAATGTATGAATACGGTCTCAGTAAATTTCCAACAGACTATTATTTGCAACCGTTCATGTATGAAGCCAGGAACATATTTAGAAACAAATACTACAACTACCACCAGTGTCTCAACTCTAAATATTTTTACAAAATAGGTTTAGATTACATACAGAGTTTAACGGAGTGCTTAAAATATAATAGACTTTTTGGTATATTTTGGGAAGAATCAATTAGCCACCAGCACTTGAATAATCCTTCCATTATGGATGAGGATTACCTCCAGCTTCTCTCAACATTGGAAGATAATTTGTACCTTGATGAAACCGTGGTCATATTTCTTAGTGATCATGGCTTCCGGTGGGGCGACATCGTCCGATCGGAACAGGGCAAACACGAAGAACGACTGCCGCTGTTCCAAATCCTGCTCCCAAATAGTTTTAGAAGAAAATATAAGACAGCTTACAGAAACATAAAAGCTAATCAGAACCGACTAATAACACCTTTTGATGTATACCATACATTATTAGATATCATTGATCCAACAGTATTAGAAGATGAGCAGTTGGAGACAGGATTCAAATTAAAAGGACACCTAAATCGATCGAGTCTGTTTTTGCCTATACCTGAGAGCAGAACTTGTAAGTTCCTTGAAATTGAAGAGCATTGGTGCTCGTGTGTTAGAGGTAAAAAATTGAAAGTTACTAATACAGTTAGAAATCAAGCTGCTAATTTCTTAATCACGCACGTTAACAAAGTGTTAGATCTGTATCCTCAGTGTTTCCCGTTAGCTGTTAGCAGAATATTAGAAGTGACTATGATAAAAATTGATAAAATCCAGGAATACAGTGTAGTTTTACAAACATATCCAGGGCAAGCAGTACTCCATGGGACATTGATTAGAGAGAAAGACACCTGGAACGTGTCGGGCACTGTTAGTCGTCTTGACAGCTACGGAAATATTGGCTGCATTGACGATGTGTCCGTAAAGCTGTACTGCGTTTGTCAATAAAATAATTACTGACTAATAAAATCAATAGTAATTACTATAAGAAATCTTAACTTATATTTTGTACTAGAGATTGAAATCCAGTACAACCAAAATCAGAAATATCCGGGTAGTTCAGCGCACCCGCCAGTATAAAGTCTGTGGGATAGTTAGCAAATTTTGCCATTCGAATTTGAGCATCGAAATCCGAATAATTTTCTGTAGTTAATGGCAGTATTTTTAGGGAAAAATTATTGGCTATTAGCTATAATTATTAAAAATTATTGGCTATTAGCTATAATAAACCGTGTAGCGGCTAGTAATAATAGCCGCTTAGCGTAGTATATTTTTCAGAATATCTATTAGTCGTATATGTATAAAATGTTACAAATTTAAATCAATAACGAATCTTAATTTAAAAAGTAAATAATCATTTCTGAAACCGCCATTTTGATTTTTCCCTCCAATTAGCGCATTTCCGGTCTGCGCCGCAGGCGCAGTGGAGGTCTGCAGTGCTACCAGATCAAAAAATCTAAAGCCTGCTTACACTTGCAGTGCCTGGAACTGTTTACACTTTATTTAAAAAAAAATTAGTTTTCAGACAAAATGCAAAACATCAAGTTCACGTGGCTTTTCTTATTTTACGTTTCTGTCTTTTTGTTACCAAATACACTTACTATTTACGATGCTCCCAAGTCTGGGAATATCCTCAACTTACACAGCAGTTGGACAGCATCATGCGCGACACATTAATCAAAATTTTTAATATACCTTTAAATGATAGAGCGTGGCACCAGGCCACTCTTCCTATTAATAAAAAAAATTTGAATTTGAATTTGAATTGAATTTAGATTGGGGGGTCTAGGTGTCCGCGAAATTTCTAGTGTTTGACTCTGCTTTAAATTTTATGTCTTCAATTCACGGTACAAAGGATCTTATTATATAAAATTTTGGCTAAATGTTCACAAAATTGTCAAATAACCTACTCAATCCAAGCCAGTCCTTCACTTAGCGTATTTAAATCTAAGGTAAAGGAGCATTATCTCTCTCTTTAGTCATAGCAGATATATATTATTTATGTATGTATAGGTATAATATTCATATAATACATATTGATGTAGACTTTATTTATTTATGTATTTTACTTTGTATATTCTTTGCTTTACTTATTTATTTATTTTTTCTATTCGACCTTTTTTTTCTGACTTGTATGTACACGTTACTATTCACACGCATTGCACAAACTCTCTTAATACCCCTAGGTTTGCTGTAAGAAAACTCTGTTAGGGTTAAGCTCGCCTTTGTATATAAATTTTCGTTGTTTTATTTTTATGTTTGTATTTTTGTGTACAATAAAGAATTTAAGAATAACAGGTTTCGAGAAAGCATTAGCGTCTTGGAAAATAGCCTGTCCTGACACTAATCTGCCCAAAGTCCTCTCTTCTCAGAGACTGGGATGAGTCGCTATGCGAGTTGGTACGGAAAAATCTTATTAATACGTCTACCAGCTCATCAGAACGCGCTCGTCTACTCGCCGTTTCCGAGTGGGAATCAGGACTTTGGTTATATGTTTTGCCTTCCAAAAATTTAGGTACCCTTTTAGACAAACTCATTTCGGGTGGCTACCTCTTTGCGTTTAGGTTCTCTTTGCCTAGTGCCACACTGTTGCCAGTGCGGTGAAACCGTTGATAAGTTGGTCACCATGCACTGGCATGTGTCTCTAGTGCAGGACGTGTGTCCCGCCATGGTTCAATTAATGACATCATTCATCGGGCTTTTACCAGCGTCAGTGTGCCAGCTACTCTCGAACCACGTGGCCTAATGCGACATGATGGTAAAAGGCCTGACGCGACGGTATGACTCTGATTCCTTGGAAGATGGGTCGGCCTTTAGTTTGGGATGCTACGTGTGTAGATACCCTAGCACCTTCTCATCTTGCAAGGACATCAGTAAGGGCCGGCTCCGCAGCAACATCAGCGGAGTTCCTCAAACGGCGAAAATAATCTTGACAGAGGGGACCTATTTGAGCCGTTTGGGGTGGAAACCCTAGGTACTTGGGGTCCTGGGGCACACGTTATCTATAAAGATCTTACAAAACTACTAATAGAGTCCATAGGTGATCGGAATGCTGGTTTTTATTTCGGTCAACGAATTAGCATTGCCATTCAACGTTGGCAATGCTGCCAGCATTCTGGGCACTCTGCCTCTGTGACGGCTTAGATTTTTAGAAAATAGATGTAAGTGTAAATATTAGTTGTAATTATTTTTTGCTGTTAAATAAATAAATGTTTAGAAGCCTTCGATTTGTTTAAATGATTTCAGCTCTAGTTTTTTTTTCGATATTCGACCTTGATGTCAGTAACTTATTATACATAAATACCTTTAAAACGCAGTACCTATCTAGGATGTAAAAGGGAATTGGAGATTTTAACCTAAAATCGGCAACCACTTTGTTTTATTATATCGCCGCGCACGATGAAAGTTATATATTTGGATAGAAGACAACAAAACAATTAAAAAATGATCCATAGTATAACGTCCTAAAGTGTCAGGTTTCTGAGATATTCACAGATGATTTTTTTTTCTTTATATGTGAATATCTCTGAAACCTGACGCTTTAGGGCATTATGTTATGGATCATTTTTTAATTGTTTTGTTGTCTTCTATCCAAATATATAACTTTCATCGTGCGCGGCGATTTTGATAAATGTACAAATTTTAGGGCCACCCTTCCTCCATACAAAAATCTTCAAACCCCTAATCAGAGGTTCTGTACAGCCCGGTATACAGCCTGTCAGCCAGCAATCTACTATACGTCAGTTATGTCATGTGTCACTCATCAGTTTATCACCAATGGTTGGAAAATAATAACCTCCATGTCACAACCCGACCGAAATCACTTCTATTTCTAAACCAGGTTTACTCAAAATCGCTCTATAAAAATGACTATTATTTCCGTGTAAGTTAACGATACAAAATGGCTTTCACATGTCGTGCTTTAATCAAGAACAGTAACCTATTTCATATCCTTACCAAACCTGGATGTCTGACTGATGGTAGAAATTTTTCAATAAAAGTTCTATCAAGTGGTATTTGTTACAATAATACGATACGAAGCGGGCATCTTAGGCCAATTCAACAAGCTAGGTTTATATATGCTGGAAAATGTTGCTCTCAAAATCAAGGATTTGATGGAAATAAGGATGAGATGGAAAAAAAGCCGTTATCAGATAAGCCCAAACCGGAAGAAAAACAAAGTGTAATACAAAGATTTAAACAGATGTATAAAGACTATTGGTATGTCTTGCTACCAGTTCACCTATGCACCTCTGTTATCTGGTTTGGTAGCTTCTACTATGCTGTTCGAAGGTATGTAATCCACATTGGTACTTGTATGCATGAGGTTATATGTGTATTAAGTTCTTAACATAATGTTGACAGTTATTTTACTATTTTTCAGTGGAGTTGATGTCCTAGCTATTTTAGAGTCAATTGGAGTTAGTGAAACATTTCTAGAACCTGTTAGAAACTCAGAAGCAGGATATCTAGCACTGGCCTTTGCCTTATACAAGGTATCATCACCTCTACGATATGCTGTAACACTTGGTAAATAACATTTAGTACTACCTATCTATATTACATACTTAATGTAAACTTGCCAGCTAAATCTAAAATAAATTCCAGGTGGAACAACCTTTGCAATAAAAAAGTTGCAACGAATAGGTTGGATAAAACCAGTACCATCTCGGGAACGACTGAAAGAGATGTTTCAAGAAAAAAAGGATGTCTTACAAGACCGTTATAATGAAAGTAAACAACATTGTCAAACTCAAATTAAAAAGGCCAAAAGCAGTATATTTATGGATGAAATGAGGAAATACAGAACAGAAATGAGAAACATGAAAAATAAGGTGAAGAAAATGTGAAAGGCATAACATGTTATTACAAATTTTATATCCTATACTGCATTTTCTATTAACAGGGCAGGTACCTACATCTTTTTTTATACTTTTAAGTTTTTCACAATAAAAAACAGTTTAATGTATCAGTCACCTGGTACCCAGAACAGACTGCTTACTTTGGGACCAGATGATGCTGTGTGAATATGTTCAGAGTTATTTAAATATTTGTTTTTGCCTATTAAATTGACAACTAAAATACATGTGGTAATAATGAAGTTATCTGCATAACTCATGAAGTTCCTCAACAAATTTTTAAGTCTGTGTGTAAGGATATGATATTTTTTTTAATAAAACCAAGTTTTCCTTTCATGTTATTATTTATTGTTAAATATTATTTCATTAAAAAGTGTATGCTAACAAATCTATCTTATTCTTAATTAACTTGTAAAATCCTAATACTTACATCACATAACATTACACACAAGATCAAAATGTACAAATACAAAAATAACTAAGTACACAACAAGGCAGCACAGGAATGTTTAATTTGCTTTTTAATTTGAGTAACCAAATATTATAGGTAACTAATTATGTTTTAATCAGAACCAGTGCGCTGCCACAATGTGTTTTTAAAATAAATAGTAAATGCGTGACACAGTGTTACATACAAACAATGGGCAATTTCTATTTGTACCAACCATTCTTATACATACATAATATATTTACAAGTCCATATTGCAATTCGCAAGCAATTTTTTCAATCCATTGAAAACTTAAAACCATCAATATCACAATGTGTCTAATATCAGTCATAATTATAACAGATAGCACACAATGTTTGTCTGATAAATGACACCAGGTCGTAAACAACAAGATTTTTCCGCTAACACCACTTTTCATATTATGTCTATAGAATTTAATCTTAAGTACCCACTAGCTAAGTTAACATAGAACACATCTCGATCAGCTGCATAGAAATTTTCATTTTGATAGCTAACACTCAATTTCTGGTTGGCTCTATAAGTCTACAATAATACTAGTCACATTTCTTTGTTAAGAATACATTTAAAGCATATTCAATTCACGTAATTATTTTCTACTCTTGCAACACAATTATCTTATAGGTTTGTGCATACTTAAAAAATAATGTCCATTCTCCATAAAATTAAAGCTGAGCAAATGCAACTATTAGGGTGATATAGAACCTTTATTTAATTTCGTTCTGTCCATCCATCTGACGGTGACAGTAATTTTTATGCTTGTTTATGTATGTACAGTACAGACAAAACTTATCCCAAAGACGATAGACAAAGAAAAATAATATTCAATCAAAATTTATTCTCCTTTTATGGGAGAATTTTGATGGTGTTTTTTTTATATAAAATAGAAGGAAATCTTTAGCTCCAATGCCTCAAAAAAAAATTATAAATTAATTGCTCATTGTCCTGCTTTTTTTTTTTTGACTGGAGCTAATAAACATTAATTGCCTTTACTCAAATAATGAACTTTAACAATGTTTTTATAAAACTTAATGCTACAAATAACAAGTCTAAAATTTATTTTCCTTATTCTACAGGTT
The DNA here is from genome assembly GCA_946478455.1 of Eupithecia vulgata. NCBI lineage: Eukaryota > Metazoa > Arthropoda > Insecta > Lepidoptera > Geometridae > Eupithecia > Eupithecia vulgata. The sequence continues at coordinate 5,392,359 of OX297862.1, read as the reverse complement.
TAAATGACATCCACTACAAAAGTAATGGCATTTAAATTGGAAGTATTTTTGTTTCTCCAGCTAAAACAAGACAAGGAGAAGTGATCAGCCCATGTACTGGTAGGAGGCAGGCGAGAGATGCGGCGTCGGGGTCTGCCCGGGACCCGCCGCCGCCCCGATCGTCGACAGGTGGCACGCGCGGCACATCAGCTTACCTTCACAAATAACAATATTATACAACACATGTAGGTATTATATTACATATTTTATTTTTACTTGTTTTATTTTTTACATTTCATCGCCGTGGTATAATATTAAAAGCGTACAATATTAGAGCGAGCCCGCATGGACCGATCGCGAGTTATTAAACAACCCAAACAACCACAGCGGAACATTAGCCTCGCTCATACAAATGACATCTAAGGTAAAGCAATCCCTACAATTAGGTATAAAAAAAAAATTAAAGTAAGTTTGTCTAACACCCAAATACTCAAACGCTACTCGGATGTACATAGGGTATATAAGTCTCAAGTCGTGTTTTTCGACAGTTTACAATAAAAACTTGTGCAACTTAGCCTTATTTAAACTATTCGATAATAATTTGCTTTCAAAAATGATAACTCAAACGAAACTAGACTCAACTCGACAATTTAAAAGAAACATCAACCTTTTCTAAAATTTATCATTTTATTAATTTACAAAAAGTGAACATAGACCAAATAATTTTAAATATGGTAGTTTTAATATAATGTTGTTACATACAATTACAAAACCTAAAATGATATAACAACTTCATAAACTAATAAAATAACCCACTTTCACCCTGGTTTAATTCAATTTCACATCGATTATATAAGTTGAAGTGATGATCTTACGCAGTTAGCTAAAAAATTACATCGCAAATTGTAAAAAACGAAAAATGGCTCCCGTGAAAACGTGCGTGCTCTCTGCCTGCCTGCAAGCGACTGGCGAGCAGCTGGCTGGAGCGTGCTCGTCAGCTGAAGCTTAGTAGGTGCTGCCCGTCAACTCTATACAACGAACGTTCTCACTTTCATGACTGAAAACACAGAGTGCGATCTGCAACTCCGTGTTACGACGGCACGCCCCTGCGGGTCGCACCGCCGACGCTAGCAGAGATCGTGTTATACTAGATTAAGAAACGCCAGTGGTCCGTATTACCACCCTGATCCATATATGGCTCTTTAATCTAACACGCTTTCGTGTGCTTCAATTCAGCATGCAGACTAACAGGGCCACACTATACTGACTATACTATACTGCAAATTATGGAAAACAAACTCACCAGCTAAGGGATAGCATCGCTTATCGGGCTCGTCGGTAAGCTGCATTCCGCAAACGCAGCACATGTAGCAGTCGACGTGAAAGTCTCGGTCCATCGAGACGACGCGAACTGTCTCGTCTGTGCCTTCCACGGGCGTGATACCTGTAAAAGAGCCATGTTGTAAAAAGGGATTTGGACAAGATTTTTATTGAGTTTCCCTAAAATCAGCTACCATTATTTTCTTTTGTCAAAATCGCGGCGCACTATGATAGTTAAGTACTTTGTTCTGTATTTGGGTAGAGAGAACACTTTTACGCATTAAAAAATTTTTTTCACCATCCCGCTTGTGCGCGTGGAATAATAGTACATTGTTTATCGAGGGATGAAAATGACCGATTCCCGACGAGGGAACCGACGCATTTTCTTCCGAGTTATACAGTGCTTTAAACTACACCTATGAGGAAAATAATAGTACATTTCAATGACAAACATGTGATCTGAGGCTTTCTTATTTCATTTAGCGCCGCGGGAGGAAAATTGACGCTTTCCGCCCAAAACAACATTTTTAGTTAAAATTTCAACTGAACAGAATGCAATGAAAAAGACAATTCGCGCGTCCAACCAGTTTTTTTTAATACTGAGGAGGCAAATGAAATAAAGCACATACTGCCAAGTTTTCTTAAAAAATGCAAGTGGCCAGCCAGGCCAGTAACATTTTGGTGAGCTTCGAGATAAAAACTTTTATTTTAGCATCCGCCTGTTTTAGCCTTGAATTTTGAATTAAATAAAATAAAGGAGGGAGGAAAGTGCTTACTTTCTCCCCGCTGTAGCAGTGAAGAAAGTAAATCCCATAAATTTTTGCCGCCCTCATATTTGTTCGCTTAGATTTACGTACTTTCTTCCCTTTTTTCAAGACTTGAACGGATTTTGTGTGAACAGTTATTTCCTCCACCCCAATGAAGAATCGTTCAAGGAAATGTTTCCCATCATCATCTTATTTGTACTTTGTAATCATACCTTGATTTCACATTTCCTTGAACGAAAATCTTTCCAGTATTCGCGAATGCGAGTTCTAGTATTCGTTTCAATCGAGTTCATAAGGCACTTAACCATATTTAGCATCAACAAACAAACTTAAAAACATTAACTCTTTAGTGTAAAAACAATGGCAATTATCACATAAATAATAGCCAATTAAGATTGGCATTACCTTTTCCGCAGCTAGCGCACTTAGGTGCGAACATGCGGTGGTAGTCATTGACGCAGTAGATCTTATTGTCTACATCTACAGTGAATGGAACGCCGTCTAGGCACTCGTTGCAAACGCAGCATCGGAAGCAGCCAGGATGGTACGACTTGCCCATCGCTTGGAGAATCTGAAGGAACAGAACGCACTTTTATATAGAGAAAAAATTGATTTTTCTTTTTTAGTGAGGTCCTTTAATATTAGCTGATTATCCCCAGCCCACATGCCCAGCGTGGGGATAATGGGCATTACCCCCATGAGATAAAAAACAATATGGCGATTATCAGGGGGAGGCCTGCTTCCAGGTGGATCAATATAGGATGTTAAAGAGGTAAGGAGCTCCTTTAACGACGACATCCAAGAGGGTTATTTGAGCGATGCGCGCCATTTTGTGAAAAGGATAGACATAGGAGCGTGACAGAGCATACGTTTTTTGAACGGCGGCGTCAGCGCAAAAATCAAGTTTTTGCTTATTTACATGACAACTACACAACTTGTGAGAAAACTGTCTGAAGGAACCTAGTAATTAGGAATGACCTACGAATCACAACATAAATCATTTCAATAGAATCGACCAAATTATGTGCAAAACAGCGAAATTTCATGATTATTTAGTATCGTCATTTTTTTTCTTAATCGTGTTTTCACGTAGGTAGAAGGCAACAAATAAAAATTTTAGATTTTATGTAATTCAAGTTTTTAACCACGGGAATCCCGTGAGTACTGAGATCTAGGCCTAGTTTGACAGGCAAACACGTTAGGTTAGGTTCACCCCTTAACACATGAGAATCAGTAGTATGTTTATTGTTAACTGCTGTAGGTACTATAGAGATCTTAAGTATAAAATGTGTACAGTTTCAACAGCTTATAAATACACACATACAATACAAAGTTTTAAATAGATACCAATAAACCAGAGGCTACTTTTATTGGGTAAGTTTTCACAAGGACACAACACCCACCCTAAATTTGGAAAAGAAATAATAAGGGTGCCGTTTATCAAACGCAAAAAAATATTACACCCTATCATTAACAAAATTGTTGTATCCAATAGAAATACTCATACATAATAGTAGTAGTCTCTTGCTATATAGGTACGTATGACGACGTGACAATTAAAGTAAAATGTAACAGGAAAAATCGCTGCTTTTTTGTATATTTGACTTTATGCTTATCGGGCTTAAGTGCCAGTGATAATAAGGTAAAACAGCAAGTATAATTAACCAGACCTTTCTCAAACTGTGCAGAAATATTGAAAATATTTAGTATACTCAACAAAATATTAACCGGTTTTAGTATGAAATCATAAACAACCACAAAATGTTTTGGCACAAACTGCATTGCATGCACTGTTGCATTAATCTGAATAATGTAAGTATTATTATTAACTTAATTATTAAATGTACTGTATGTGTGGTACTTGTTACACAAACACGAAAACACTTTATTTCCCGTTATATTATAATATGAAATAACAATAGTCAAACATCATGAGTAGCCAGTAGGTTAGGTTAATCTTAATAAATAGGGATGGTTAGATACATGAATTAAATAAAACAAATTGATAATGATACATACACGGCCACGCTTTGTTAGACATGCTAGTTACTTGTAGGCACAATAGAAGAAAATATATTTTTATTACCTCAACTTCTTTTTGAAGATCACTCACCATTTCCATGATCAAATGACCACATATAGCACATTTCTCGGCAGTTTGTTGAAATCCTGAATACTGGAATGAAAATAACAAATATTGTCATATTAGCGTGTTATGGCGCTCGCCAAGACAGGGCGAGTACGAGTAAGGACCCTCTATTTTGCTTGACCACAGTTCAAGTGGAACAACAGTGTACACAATGCCTCTTGTGTTGCAGGCATTGAATGACCAATCAATTGTAAAGTTCAAAGCGGATCAGCAGGGGTATTTTAATTCGTCGGAAAGGCCTTCGGATTCGATATCGGAAACTTTGTCGAAGAACGCTATTTGAAACCAGCGGATTCGAAAACATTTGACATTCAAATTCGGATCCTTGTTAGGAGAGTTTCATAATTTCGATCATCAATCCGCAACGAAATCAAAATAGCGTTCGCGGAATCGAATTCGAATCGGACGTTTCCGCTCCGGAAACGAATCGAATGAATTAAAATAGCCCTGCAGTACCTATGATTTCCGGTTTTCAAAATAGTTTTTCATTTTCGAATAGAAGGGGATCTGCCTTGTATCCCAAAGATTATTGTGTATATTTTTCAAAGCTTTATCAATAAAGATGATGAAAAAAATCGCTTTAATGTAACCCAAATTTGCCCATTTCACATCTATCGCTCCCTTATACAAATATAATATGTGAAAACTTTGATGTGGATAAAGATGCAGATGGCAACTACCCACCATCATCAGTCCTGATTTACCAAGTAAGTTCATACATAACACTGTGTATGTACTAAAACTTGATAGATAAATTACTACTCATTAAGACGAATAGTAAGGCAAATGACCTTGGACCTTTCCGCGCGCCTTTATGCAGCAAAGAGTGCTTGTTTTCGGTTCAGCATACAATGTAGTGTTATAATCAACCAAATAATAGGATCCTCTGCGGTTGGGCGACGTGTAACTGGTCAGGTTTGAATCACAGATTTTGTAGGTGCAAATACGTTTTTACGTTTGATTTCATTAATTTGACTGCTTTTCGAAGCTAATGGACCTCCAAGCGGTAGGTATGAACTATGTCAATCACTATACTGAATTTGGTACTAATCGAATTTGAGTCGCCGATAAAAAGCCGAAGCCGCTACACATACACTATAACTAATAGTATAACAATTACACTATGATTAACAGCAAATATTTGGAACCTCCAAGGGACCTTTCAGGATGTGTGTTACAGGATATATAAATTTCAGAGCTCCACAATGAATATTTTCGTCGGAAAACGGGTTTGAAAACACCTAATTTTCTTGTTTTTGGGTTAGTATGCGCCTTAACATACCAAATAGTCTTCTTCACAGTAAACTTTTCCGTGGACATTGTAGAAGGCTTTACCCCGAAGGGCGCGTCCGCAAGAGCAACAAATGAAGCAGTTGGTATGGTAGAGGTTGCCCATGGCTTGGCAGGCTTGCCCAGCACCAGTCACGCCCGCACCACAGGTGTGGCAAATACCTGAAAATTTAAATTACACTTCAACATAGCAACAAAAATGCTTCGTTAACTCAAACTTTAAAACTTAGTTTATATTAAGACAACCATAACATACCAAAATATTCTCCTTCCTCATCTTGCCTCTCCATTTCCTCCTCAAGTTGCCTTGTGAGCTCTTCAATCTTTCTCTGAGCCTCGCTAGGCCCCGGCGGGCGCGGCGGTGTCACACTGAATGGCAGTAGGCTCTTCCCCCGGCCGCCGGAGCCGCGAGACCCCCCTGACAGCTGCGAGACGGAACTCGGCGTAGGGCTCGGCGCCGGCGATTGCACAGGGGAATATGATGTCAACCCAGACACCAAATTCCTAGATCCTAATGATTCCGAAGCTATAGACGAATTGTCTCTATTAACAGCCGCCAATGCAGTAACCGAGGAGCCTCCAGTCATGCACACATAATCTGAACCATTAGTCTCGTCGACTATTTGCATCCTGCCACTTATTGACTTTGCAAATCCACCATTTGTGACAGGAGGTTTTTCTTTACCATTAATATTTGCAACATTTGGTTTTGGATGGAAAAATTTAGGAGCTGCTGTAGCAGTTTGCACTTCAGTAGCTATGTTAGCTTTAGGCCTCTGTGCACTTGGGGCAATTGATGCATAAATTGCAGTAGAAGGAATGGTCACAACTTTATCATCATTTTTCAACAATGCTCCAACATCAGTGTACTTGGGTGGAGCAGATTTCATGATAGTGTAGTCTCCACTAGAGTTGTCTTGATGTGCTGTATAAGGTGGCGGGGGCGGGGCTTTATCTAAACTACCTTTGTTATTGATTCCTATTGCAATGTGCCTAGTCACACCAGGTTTAGGTACTTGAGGACCAGGCAATGACCCTTGTTGTATGAAGCGCTGGTCAGGATTTAGTGGCATTTTGTACTCATTTTTCTTATCATTATTTTCTGGACATAGCATATTTTCATAAACAGATGGCTTAGGTTTGCAGTTAACTGGTACTTGTGGCTGTGCTTTGCTGTACCTGGTGTCGTAGTACCCGTCGGCGACGGGCGGCGGCGCACCGGCCTGCTGGTAGACCTGATGATAATAGGGTAACTGCGGTGAGCGCGCTGGCCCGTAGTACTGCACGTTCTCGTACACGGGCGGCGGAAAGGGCACGTTGGGGTTTGCTGGGATTTCGTACAGATCGTCCGTTTGGTAGCTGATAGACCTTTGAGATATTGAATCTATTGATCTCGTCGGGCTAGACGGCAGAGCCGCTGTATTTATATCACGTTTATTGACCGATGCGATTGTTTCTACTCGTTTAGGAGTGGCAAACTTTGAAGCTGCGATAACATTTGAGCGCTCGTAAAAGCTATAATCCTGACGGTTGTTTTGCTGCGAGTTGTCGAGGACAAAGCTCTCTATCGCACCCACTGATCGAGTTTTAGCAAGTGTACTTGTGTTTGCTGTTGAGGTTCCTTGCGCTTGCTCAGTACCAACTTCTACTTTGTTTGATATTTTCAAATCTTGAAGTCCAATTACACAACGCTGCTGGTCTTCAGTAATGTTTCTTCGTGTGGAATCCATAATTAACAGGAGCACGAATATACTAAATATCTACAAAAACAAAAGAATTTTACAGCTACAAATGAATCATAATCTCAAAAATCCTCAAGTTTCTCAAACAAATCGTTCTAGTTCCCACTTTGTTGCAAGCAAACCAAACCAAACTTCATTCCAAAGTAAATGTTTTTTATCTATGGTATCTGTCAAAAACCAACGTTCTATCAATGTCAAAAAAATGGTACAAAACCTCAAGAGGTACAAAACATTTTCGTCTCCCAAGTCTAGCCTTCTTAAAGCCCAAGCAAGCCTAACCCCTTCCGGAAGATTACGTATACTTCTTAGTTTATGAGGAAGATTCATCTAAGCCTGAATGTCTGTCTGTCTACTACCAATGAGTATACAATACAACTCGTATACAATAACTTCGTACTGTCTACCACCTACCAAGGGCACCTATATAGTCTGTGATCTGAAGTTCTGAAGTAAAAGCTGTAAACAAGTTTGTAAGTTTAGACTTATTATTACCTATATTTTATCAATAATAATAGGCCGAAGAAGATCTCAAGAGGCGCAAATATGCAGGTCTCGACAGAGCCTACGCATTTGCTCCCCTTGGAGTCGAGACCCTAGGTCCGTGGGATAGGTACAGGAGGCTCTCAGAATTAAAAAAAAATTGAGGTCGAAGCGACGCGTGACCCGAGAGCTGGTGAGTATCTGGCGCATCAGCATTGCCATGCAGCGGGGCAATGCAGCCAGTGGGCACTTGGGCATGCTTTAGACTGGTATTGATATGGATCAGTTGAGCTAGCTGTAGATTGTTTGCAACAGTCTCCAGTTAGCTCAATTGTTTCTATTGTAAATACTACCTAGTTTTAATTTAATTCTATTATTTGATTATAATAATAGGTAATTTAAATAAAAGTTATGTCTAAATAGTTATGATTAAGTTAGGTCCACAGATGAATACTAACAAACGGGTTAGGTCTAAGGGTCTAACTGACCAAATGTAGCATGCACATGTGTTGTATTCTGCCCTCTGAGTAAAGAGAGAAATAAAATTCTGTGTCACAGTTTACAGAAATCTTTAAGTAATCCTTATATACTAATAATCCCCTAATTTTGTAAGCCAACTTTAAAATTCTAGTGTTCCGAAGTTCTGAGTAACCTGTTTTGACTTTTGTACACGTATTGTATATTGTATATAAGTACATTAAACATAAAGTAGGTACCTAAACTTCTAACAACAATAAGGTAAAACCTACGGGTAAAACTCATAAATAAAATGAGAATTAACAAGGTATCTAATTAAATAAACAACTAATCATAAATGTAGTTGCTTAATTTTATTGCTACTCACTACCTATGCAAATTAACTGGTTTCAAGGATTGGTGAAATAGCCTATGTACCTAATAATGTAATAATAATAACCTATTTATAATTGTATAACAAATGAGTCCCCGAGTTTAGGGCAAATATGACTCACTTGTTGAACAGTTTACAGTTATACACAAAAATAAGCATCTAATTGTATGTTGTAAGTGTAGTAACATTATGATTAATTATTGCCATTGATTGATAGGTATTAGAGCCTTGTCATAGTCACACTTAGTGACAGATATGCGTACGCACCCTTCTTTGAAATTGTGCTTAAATAGTGTGTTGTTTGTACTGGTTAAGTTACATACAACACCATCAAACCTCGATTTTGTTTCTTACAAGTTTCTTAGCAGCAAAGTCACTGTTTTCGAGCGAGTAGCATAAAGTACAGTGGGTATTTTCGTTACAGAAAAATGGCTGCATCACAACCATTCTGGCCACCATTCAATCTCCATACCGGACATTCAATGCCGGCCATAGGGTGTAAGTATTCAATCAAGTCCATTGTATGGAAACAACACATTTTCTGAAGAAAGGGCTTGTTGGTATTTCTGATATATTATTTTTAGAGGTTGGTATTATTATAATGTAGGTATTTCTAATCTGAGGTCAACAGAATATTATATTCAGTCATCTGTGCCTAAATCGCAACAAAACCGAACATGTTCAGTTATTTTAAACATAGAAAGGACATAAATGGAGTTTAAGCTGCACGTAAATGTAGGTATATAAATATGTAATAACTCAAGTAACCAAGAAAACCAAGGGGCGATTGTAGAGATAGCACTAGTATTATTATAGTATCTGTGGCCAAGGTTAACCTTGGCTACCATGCACACAGCACAGACTAAAAGGTAAGAGTACTCCCTTGTCCGCATTTGGACTTCATTTGGTCCATTATGCGTTATTTATGCTAGCATAGCCAGCCTAACACACAGACTACTCAGAGATACTACGTATACCATGCATGGGTTATGTATGACACTAAAATTATCATCATTAATTTGTTTGATAAGTTTTTGTTCCTCAACAGCCTGTATTGGTCCACTGCTGGACGCAGGCCTCCCCCTGATTTTTTTATCTCATGGGGGATTATGCCCATAATCCCCACGCTGGCATGCGAGTTGGGATCGCAGTTCGGTGGTAGATCTATTCTGCAAGAGGCACTGCTGCCCGCCCCCGGTGTATGTCCCTTATAGTCGCCTCTTACGACACCCACGGGAAGAGTTGGGGTGGTGCAAATTCAGCATGGCACCACACGGCTTCATCAGTTTCTGTTCAAGATATTTATTTTAATGAATTATAAAAAAACATAAGTACGGTAGGGTACTTATGTTTTCTCACTTACATAACTGTTGTTTTTTTTTTTCAGTTGGTACATTTCAAATACGGGATAGAGAAACCATTATGTCTGTTGTTGATGCCGCATTACGGGCTGGCTACAGATCTTTTGGTAGGTTCAATATCAATCCGTCACTACTATTTTTTAATTTTTTAAATCCTTGGTCATAAAAATGCCGAGAATATCGATCAAAGCGGTCAGTTTTGAGCAAGACTAGCCAAGTGCGCAGGACATTATTGTATAGTGCAAAAGTGTGTGCAAACACAGGTTCACTTTCTAGGCCCTCACTCTCATAATCATAATTCAATAGAACGGCAGCGGGCAAACCGACAAGACTGGGAAGATGTAAGGCGCAGGACCAACAACGCCTTAACGTGCTTTCCGAGGCACGATGGCGCAATACAGCCAGTACAGTTTCTGGCTCTGGGCTGCTACTGTGAATTATTCTTCCAAGAAAAACCCCAACAAACCGGGATTTGATCCCAGTACCTCAAGCGGTTCAATGAATCTGACCACTAAGAGACCAATGAGGCAGTCAGCACATACCATACATCCAAATTAGTTTAGGCGAAATATGGTGGAATAAAGAAACTCGCATACATAGAAGTTACATAGTCAGAGCCAGCGCCGTACAGCGCTTACGCTGTATACTTATGCTTAATAGCGTTATAAGTACGTATAATTATACGGGTTAATATGGCACCACATGAACAAAGCAGCGACCAGAGGCTAATCTTAATACTTTTTTTTAGATACAGCAGCCGTTTACCACAATGAGGCTTTCCTTGGCGAGTCTTTGAAGACGTTTTTACCGAAGTATGACCTTACCCGTGATGACGTGTTTATCACATCGAAGCTTAGTAAGTTGAAAAAACTTGGTTAATCGTTGGTTTATCGTATCTTCACTTTCACAATTTTCATCCTAGGATGTCTTCATTGCAGATAATGCTCATCACGGCAGCCGGCAACAAGTTAAAGAGGCTTTCGACAGGACAGAAACCTTGTTAGGATACACTCCCGATCTGTATCTCATTCATTTTCCTGGCTCGGCAAAGCTTGATATGAAAGACAGTAGAAACAAAACTCAGCGGCACGTGGCCTGGGGCGCCATGACTGAGCTTTACGAAAGTGGAAGAGTGCACTCCATAGGAGTCTCTAACTTTACCATCCTACATCTTCAAGATTTGCGGGATGAATACCACAGCCATATTCCTGTGGTGAACCAGGTGTGTACCATGTTCCTTTCCTACTTACCAATACTAACCTATAATTACACGTGACCCGAGAGCTTGTTAGTACAGCACCTGGCTCAGCGCATCAGCACTAAATAAATAAATATAAATAAATCATCATCATCATCATCATCATCATCAGCCTTTTTCAGTCCACTGCTGGACATAGGCCTCCCCTAATGAGCGCCATAGCGCCCTGTCTTCAGCTTGCCGCATCCAGCATCTGCCAGCAGTCTTTCGCAAATCGTCATCCCACCTGGTCGGAGGGCGTCCTACACTACGTTTGCCGAGTCGCGGTCTCCACTCAAGAACACGTTTACCCCAGCGGTTGTCGGTTCTTCTCGAGATATGGCCAGCCCACTGCCACTTCAGCTTGCTAATCCTTTGAGCTATGTCGATAACCTTGGTTCTCTGTCGGATGTATTCGTTGCGAATCCTATCCTTCAAAGAAACTCCGAGCATAGCTCTCTCCATAGCTCGCTGAGCGACTTTAAACTGGTGGACCAGCCCTACCGTGAGTGTCCACGTCTCAGCTCCGTAGGTCATGACGGGTAGGACGCACTGATTGAAAACTTTCGTTTTCAAGCATTGCGGTATGGATGACGAGAAGACTCGACGTAGTTTCCCAAACGCTGCCCAACCTAGCTGGATCCTCCTCTTGGCCTCCTTCTCGAAATTGTTTTTACCCAACTGCAGAATCTGCCCAAGGTAAGTGTATTCGGAAACAATTTCGAGAAGGTGGCCATGTACGACGATCGGTCCCGGATCAATGTGGCCATTGATCATGACCTTGGTTTTATCCAAGTTCATGCCAAGACCGATGCGTCGTGAGGCTGAAGCTAGGCCGTCCAGCATCAGGTTCAGCTCCTCCAGCGACTCCGCCATCAAGACTATGTCATCAGCGAATCGCAGGTGTGAGATGTAATCGCCGTTTATGTTTATGCCCTTACCTTTCCAGTCCAGCGTCTTAAACACATCTTCCAACGCGCTTGTGAACAGTTTCGGAGATATAACATCCCCCTGTCTCACACCTCTGCGCAGTTGGATGGGTTTGGACTGCTGGCCCTGTACTTGGACATTCATGGTCGCGGCATCATAAAGACATCTCAGCACCTCGATATAACGATAGTCTACTTGGCAACGCTGTAAGGATTCCAGAACAGCCCAGGTTTCGACAGAGTCAAAGGCCTTTTCATAGTCCACAAAGGCCAGACACAGGGGCTGATTATACTCTTCGGACTTCTGTATAATCTGCCTCACCGTGTGTATGTGGTCTATGGTACCATATCCTCCGCGAAACCCGGCCTGTTCCGGTGGCTGGAACTCGTCGAGCCTCCTGGCGAGACGATTCGTGACCACTCGTGAGAAAAGCTTATAGACGTGGCTCAGGAGTGTGATGGGTCTGTAGTTTTTAAGAAGGGTTTTATCTCCCTTCTTAAAAAAGAGCACCACCAAACTCCCGCTCCACGCCTTTGGAGTTCTCCCACTGTGAAGGACGGCATTAAACAGGTTCTGCAGCTCCTGTATAACAGGGGCTCCTCCTGCCTTCAGAAGCTCTGAAGTAATGCCGTCTTCACCGGGGGCTTTTCCATTTTTAAGCTGCCTCAGAGCAATCCCGATCTCGTCTTGACTGATGTCTGGCAGTTCGTCGGTGTAGTGGCGTGTCAGGGTGGCTCGTGAATCGTGGTCGTCCCGTTGGGCACGAGGGGCATGTGCAGCGTATAAACGGCCATAGAAATCCTCTATCTCAGCAGAGATCTCCGGCTTCGACAATACGGTCCTCCCATCGTGCGTTTTAAGCTTCGTCAGGTGGCTCCTGCCAAGCTGCTGAGTGAATACTTTGGACCCTCGGTTTCGCTCTATCGCCTCTTCAATGAGGCGTGTGTTGGAGCTCCGAAGGTCGCGCCGTACCAACTTCGCAATTCGCTTGTTCAGGTCTGACCTCTCTGACGAAGTCGCCTGGGTGGTTTCCCGTCTTCTTGTCATCAACCCGAGAGTCTCGTCCGAGAGTTTGGATTTCTTGCCAGTACGCTGCTGTTTACAAAACTTGATGCCTTCGTGCCTCAGCGTTTCGACCAGATTGTGCAGGGTCTCGTCAGCGTCATCAGTGGGTTCCCAGGCAACAAATCTATCCCCGAGAAGCTGCTGGAACTTCTCGGTGCCCGCCATGATTTGGATTGGGTTAGGTCGGAGCGTGGACTTCATCAGACGGTTTCTTTCAAGCTTCAAGTTGATATTCAGAGAGCCTCGGAGGAGTCGGTGATCAGATCCGGTATTGAACCTGTTGATCACTGAGACATCTCTGAATATGTGCTTGCTATCCGTCATGATGAAGTCGATCTCATTTTTAGTCACAGTGTCGGGGCTTCGCCATGTCCACTTCCTTTGAGGCTGCTTCTTAAAGAAAGAGTTCATTAAGAACAGCTCCTCTTTCTCAAGGAAGTTGACAAGCATTTGCCCCCTGTGATTCCTAACTCCATAACCATGCGGGCCTATTCGGGATTCGTTGCCAATCTGGGTTCCCACCTTGCCGTTAAAGTCCCCCATAACAACGTTGAAGTGGGCCTTAGTGGTGTTATGCAAGGCTCTGGATATGTCTTCGTACATATCCTCCACTTCATCATCCGAGTGTGCCGAGGTCGGTGCGTAGACCTGAATTACCTTCATGCTATACCGTTTGGATAGCCGAAGGATCAGGTACGCTACCCTGGTCGACACACTGGAGATTTCTTGGACGTTGTTAGAGAGGGCCTTATTGACGAGGAAACCTACGCCACCCTGGGATGTTTTATCACCCTCACGAAAGTAGAGAAGATGACCCGAGTCTAGGGTTATGGTGTCCTCCCCCTCTCTGCGGACTTCACATAACCCTAGAACATGCCATTTGATGTTCTCTAACTCCACTTCCAACTGCGCTAGATGTTGGTCAAGCCTCAGAGTGCGTCCGTTATACGTAGCCAGGGTCAGTTGTTGGTGGCAGCCTGATGTAGCCCGGTGATTCCTAGCACCCCCTGCCAAGCCGTTACCATGGCCGCTGCCATGGCCAGGAATAGCGAGGCGGCCGGGAACTGGGGGCCATTTTTTGTTGCGTCGTACCATTGGGGGGGTAATGCCCATAATCCCCACGCTGGGCATGCGGGTTGGGGATCGCAGTTCTGTAGTGGAGTTGTTCTGCAGGGGGCGCTGCTGCCCACCCCCCGGTTTGTGTCCCTTAGTCGCCTCCTACGACACCCACGGGAAGAGTTGGGGTGGTGCAATTCTAAGCCGGCACCACACGGCACAAATTTGTCCCGAGGCAGGGAACCCGCAATCACCTGCGTCGCAGGCAGACCTTCGCCCACCGCGCCACAGAGGTCGTCAATACATGACGGCAATGCAGTCAGCATCTCGGGGATTTTTTGACTGGTATTATTATGGTTCCGTTAAGCTACCTGTAATTGTAGATTGTTTGACTGCAATGGTTTTAATAGTTCTCATCATCATCATCCGTAACCCGCTTCATTTACTGCTGGGTATAGATTCCTCTCCAAACTCTTCTACCACTCCACACGGTTCTGCACCAATCTCATTCAATACTTGTTCAATTTTTTTTCTATTATTAATTTATAATTTACTTTTATTTAAGCAATTAATATCTATAGTAATATAATACTCTAAAAGTAGAATTTACAGATTTTGTATTTCTGTTATTAGGTTGAATGGCACCCTATGTACCACGATGAAGCACTCCTGGAATATTGTAAACAGAACTCCATTCTGCTACAAGGCTATCAATCTTTGGGCGGCACCGGCAACAGCGATAGCCTCTTGAAGAACGTTGTCATAAAAAAAATCGCAGATCACCACTCCGTCAATGCAGCGCAAGTCCTGCTCACCTGGTCTTTACAAAGAGGTGTCGCTGTCATCCCTAAGTCTACAAAGTCTCAGCACATTGTTGAAAATATAGATTTAAATTTTCGTTTGACTGAAGACCAAATGCAAGCTTTGAACCATTTCAGCCTCGAGCAAGTGAAGTTTGCATGGGACCCAAAATATGTATTTTAAAAATGCTTCTAGGTCACAGGTCTCTATAATCAAACTATAGAAGCATTTTTTAAATTTAATAATTTTAAAATTTTAATAAATAATAATAACTGGGTAGGTAATATAATATTCGTACTATAATAATGTCTAAACAAGCATAAAGAAGGATTAAAGGTTAAATCAGATCAAGTTTTTTATTGCAACGTAGGTACGTCCAACCCAGCTAGGGCGTTACTTTTATATCATTTAATCACAACAAGACAATAAGTATATTCGGCCCCATTGTCAACAAATGAATTGTAGTTACATAGTAACAAAAAACTACATTACTACTATTTTTTGGTGTGTTAGTTATGTAGGTACCACCTATATTATTAAACTAAAATTAATTTACATATCCCAGGTGTTTTTCGATTAGGTACAGTGCGCGTCAGAATTAAGTATCCCCCTATCTCTATGTAGGATGTGGGTTCAAATCCTACCGCCAATCGTTGGAGATAGGGAGATAAAAACTGGGTACATGTCATTTATAATTTTCTTTTGATATTTTTAACGTTTCCAACAAAATTTGTATCTTAAAAAGGCATTTTTTTATAACTTGTAATTTTAATTCATTTTCATTTGAAAACTTTACCTACTTATAATTCGAGCAGTTCTGTAAGTAACATCTTGGCCATGTGGCAGTAACAAGCAAATTAATACAAGATGAGAGTGTCAGGGTTCCTCGTGAACAATGATTCGTATTTTTTTTTCAAATGTTGTCTATTTTCGTTGCACTATGTAAGATTTTTAATAAATAATATTTTTATAGCCTTTATGGCAAATTAATGAAAAAAAAAACAATTTATTATTAAAATATTTTTATGTAATAAGTACTTCAATCGTCTATAACATTAAACAAAAACAATCAATACAAATTATATAGTAAATGAAGTAAGAAATAATAGTTTTTATAACAAATAGTACCTATTTGTAAACAGTGAATGGTTTTTTATAATAGATATTGATAATTTCTTCAATAAAATTTGTTTACATCGAAAAAAACAGATATGTTAACTAGTAACAATTTCGATCTCTCGTTAGTAAACTAATGTTTTTAACAATCAAAACTCTTGGAGATACGCACAAAGAAAACCACAAGAAATAAGACGAGAGACAATATATTCTATTCACTAAAAACAACAAAATCAAACCCTACCCGCAGCCATGAAATAAAAAAATAATGGTTAGACTGGGTGGGACTTGGCATTAAAAACTAGGAACTAATTAGGCCGATAGACAAAATTGGACGCCTTGTTTCAACAGCTAAATAGCTAAGTTGATTTAGTGTCGGGAATTCGTGTCTCGATAATAATAGGTGGGTGGTTCGATCCTATGCGGCTTGATTAGTTTTCGCATTTGAAAATTGGTGATAAGACAAGCGAATAGAAGTTAAAGAAAAATGGAAAATATTTTGTCGACAAGGGGGATAATTAATTCTGACGCGCACTTTACCTATCAGTTCACATTCCTTTCGTATGCCTTAACCCTTTACCGCATGGATTTTTTGATTCTTTTAGGAAAAATATATGTTATTATAGGGTATTTACAGAGCCCCAAAAATATTTAATAAAATATAGAGGTCATGGTCGTCTAGGTCATGGTTAGATCACATAATTACTACGGAAGCTGCTAAAAAGACTATAATTGACATTAAAGTAAAATATAACATCTCGTGGTCTGACCATTTTCCACTACAAAATAATAGAATGTAATTTAAACATGGTTCTGCCTAAACTTAACCCAAATAATTTTGTTCCCAATCCGGTTACTTGGGGAGAGAGGGACAGCGCCCAAATTAAAAAGTACACTCAGCTGTGTACAGCTGAGTTGAGAGAGATAAGTTTTCCGCCGGAATTTAGAGAATGTGGTGATACTACTTGTAATGACGCAGGACATAAGCTCATATTGGATAATTTGTATGGTAAAATAGTTGAAATTTTAAGAAATTCCGCCACGATTTGTAATAAAAAAGCTATTTATAGGAATAGAAAAAAAGTACATATCGTAGGTTGGAATAAATATGTTATGGAAGCCCATAGGGATGCTCGGCTGTGGTTTCAGGAATGGGTTTCGCACGGGAAACCATCCACTGGACCCATATACAAGAGAATGCAAAATTCGCGATCATACTTTAAATCGAAGCTCAAATGGTGCCAAAATAATCAAACACAGATAAAAATGGATATTATTGCATCACTCCATACATCTAAGGACTTTGGAAAATTTTGGAAACAAACAAATAAATTGAACCCGAAGCCGAGTGTTCCTGTGAGTGTAGAGGGTATTAGTGATCCCGCTCAGATCGCCAACCGGTTTAAGGAGCATTTTTGTGTACGCTCACCACTGGGGCCGGCGTCCGAGGGGGCGGAGCAGGACGGAAGGCGTGGGGGCGAGCTTATTGCGCAGATAACAGCGAAGGAGGTGGCGCGGGTGGTGGGGAACATGAAGAGAGGTAAGTCCCCAGGACACGACGCGTTGAGCATTGAGCACTTAAAGCATGCGGGGTTCCACTTACCGGGCGTGCTCGCCATGTTCTTCACCCTCTGCGTCGGGCACTCGTACCTGCCAGCGGCGATGATGCGGACTGTGGTTGTTCCTATCCTTAAGAACAAGACTGGCGACGCATCCAGCCTGAACAACTACAGGCCGATATCACTCGCCACGGTCTTGGCTAAGGTGCTGGACGGTGTGATTGACAGGCATTTAGAAAAACACCTTAAACTGCACGATGCACAGTTCGGCTTTAGAGCTGGACTGTCCACTGAGACTGCAGTGTTAACCCTCAAACACACCGTCCAGTACTACACGAGCAGAAGGACACCTGTCTACGCCTGCTTCTTAGATCTATCAAAAGCTTTTGATCTTGTTTCGTATGACAGGCTGTGGAGAAAGCTCGGGACCGAGACTCAAATTCCTCCAGAGCTAATTTCGCTGTTTAGGTACTGGTATGGCAATCAGGACAACAATGTAAGCTGGGCGGGATCATTATCGGATGTGTATAGGCTGGAATGCGGAGTGAGGCAGGGTGGGGGGACTTCACCGAGGCTTTTCTGCCTATACATAGATCGTCTGATCCGTGAGCTCAGCAGCACCCAAATAGGTTGTTCGATTGACGGGGTCACCGTGAACAACATTAGCTATGCTGATGATATGGTGCTGCTGAGCCCATCGATCAGTGCTCTCAGAAGGCTAGTAGGCATCTGTGAGTGTTATGCGGAGGCCCACGGGCTCAGGTATAACGCGGCCAAGAGTGAACTGCTGGTCTTCAAGGCGGGTTCAAAAACTAATGCCACAGTCCCACCAGTTACACTCAATGGCAGGCAGCTGAAGCGCGTGTCCGAGTTTAAGTACCTGGGCCACTGGGTCACCGAGGCACTCACGGATGATGCAGACATGGAGAGGGAGCGAAGGGCGTTAACGGTCCGAGCTAACATGTTGGCCCGTAGGTTTGCGCGTTGCAGTGCTCAGGTCAAAACGACACTGTTTAGAGCGTACTGCCAGTCTTTCTACACGTGCAGCCTATGGATCAAGCATACGCAGAAGACCTGGAACGCCCTTCGCGTCCAATATAACAATGCCTTCAGGTGGCTGATGGGGCTGCCTCGCTTCTGTAGCGCATCAGGCATGTTCGCGGACGCGCGGGTCGATGGGTTCGCTGCGATCCTGCGCAAAAGAACGGCATCACTGATGCGCAGGGTGCGAGGCAGCGCCAACGGCTACCTGCAGGTCATTGCAGGAAGGCTGGACACAGCCTCTCTCTTCATGCAGCACTGGACGAAGGCTCATGTTTTCTGTTAGTTTCTTGTTAATATATGTGATGTCTATAGTCTATTTCAATTTAACTATACAGGGTGGCCCATTCAAATCGGTCAGTATGGGAAAGTCTGAAACTGTAAGACATACGAAGATTTGATCTTAGGAACCATGTCACCGATTTCGATAAAAAGAAAAACTGCATTCATACAATTAAAAAAAAAGTGTACCCAACTGGGGAATCGAACCCGGTTGTTTTGAAAAAATAAACTTACACTATTTCTATTCAGATATCGTTTGTGTAGGTCTTAAGCAGTAAATATCTCTAAGAAACATAATGTCTAAAATGAATAAAATGCATTTTTTTCACATACTTTAATTTATCATAGTAGGTGTTCAAAGTGACCACCGTTACAATATTCAGCAAGTTCAGGCATATAAAATTGTCTCTATGGTTGTTTGTACCTCTCTACTTGTTACATACACCGTGTTATGTATCATGTGGCATTGGCATTGCATTAAACGTTTAAGGAAGTTTTGTTATCTACAGTAATATTATTATCTATTATTGCAACTGCTTACTTCTATTAATCAAACACTAACAATCAATTGAAAAGCCCACTTAAAGTAAGTATGTAGATGTTGTAGATACAGAGACGTGTTAAACCTCATTTGAAAATGGAACGTGTCGGTGTGACTGGCCGAATAGCGATACAAAAAAAAAGAAAAAAAAACTTGAGTGTCAAATGTTTAGGCGGGAACTGAAAATTAAAATCAATGCTTCGGTATTTTTGTGTCGTTCGCTGTGTGGTTGGGAAAATGCGTTTTACAAATTCATTCATTCATTAAAGATGAAGTGTACAAAAATAGCTATAACACCGTTGAAGAACTAAAAGTAGCCATAGAGTCAACTTTAACGCAGATTCACCACATGAAGATACAAAATGCAATAGTAAGATCGTTACCTAGACGTGTTGAATATTGTATTGAAAAAGACGGTGGTCACTTTGAACACCTACTATGATAAATTAAAGTATGTGAAAAAAATGCATTTTATTCATTTTAGACATTATGTTTCTTAGAGATATTTACTGCTTAAGACCTACACAAACGATATCTGAATAGAAATAGTGTAAGTTTATTTTTTCAAAACAACCGGGTTCGATTCCCCAGTTGGGTACACTTTTTTTTTAATTGTATGAATGCAGTTTTTCTTTTTATCGAAATCGGTGACATGGTTCCTAAGAACAAATCTTCGTATGTCTTACAGTTTCAGACTTTCCCATACTGACCGATTTGAATGGGCCACCCTGTATTGTATTTTTTTTTTTTTTTTTTGTGGTTTTGTATTGTAAAGTTTAATGTTAAAATTAGTGTATTATTAGTATAATTTTTCTGTGTATGTCTGGTTTTTATTATTGTTCTATGGACTTTGTATGTGTACTAACTACTTACTGTGTCTGAAATAAATGTGATTTTATTTTTATTTTATTTTATAGATGACCATTTAAATAAGATATTATAGGTTTAAGTAATTGTTCCAAATATGGAACACCATGCATTCTGGTTCTCAAATTTAGACGTTCTATATTTGGAACAGCATGCGGTAAGATCTATAAAATGTATGATTAAATACAGGATTTTAAAAATAAAAGATACAACATCAAACTTTGCATGAGTTTTTAATTAGCTACAAAATTTATAATATAATCTTGGTTTTGATGTGAAAGAATTCTCCTTCTTCACCTTCTTCTCGGTCTCCACCTTTTTCTCCGTCGTTTTCTTCATTAGTGTACAAAGGATCTTGAGTATTATAATCGTCATAATCTGATATTTCAACGATTGCTCGACGACCACGCATACCGAAAATAATTAAGCAAATTTACTAATAATAATCACGTAAGTATAAACATAAATATATAATGTATATGCACTGTGATAGACATTATCAGCTCTCGTCATTTAAATAAACTTGATCTATCACATCACATCACATCATCAGCCTACATCAGTCCACCGCTGGACATACATAGGCCAACTAACATAACTTTATATGTTTATGCTATAGGTACTTTTATTTATCCTCCTTAGTATTACTTAATCATAATGTATAAAAATGTCCAACACTGCATAATGTTCCGAATTTGGAACTTGTCAATTATTGACTGGAGTGCATAAGGTTCCATATTTGGAACAACAAAATACCTCACAACTGCATGGTGTTCCAAAGTTGGAACATTTTTGAAATGATAATATTCACTACATATTATGGTTTCAACTTACTTCTTGTACCGTAAAACGCTTGTGGGTCCATTGTTCCATCAGATGAATCACTTTTAAATCTCAGACACAAAAAAAAAATCATCTAAAAATCGAATCAAAAGTTCGCATATTGGCAATCTGTGAAATTTGGGCGACCGCCTGATGAAACCGTCGATTGTAGTTCCTTAGTGTCGTGTACAGGCGCCACAAGCACATGTAACGGTGAGTTACACTCCCTGCTTCCGAATTAGTCCCAAGATAAAATCATAGATGCCGCAGGTAGTAATATATTATACAAAAAGCTGAGTGTTCCAAATTTGAAACAGTATGCGGTAAAGGATTAATAGTTTAGTTGATACTACCTTTCTGTTAATATAACTTATTAGGTATCTAACTATTAATATTATTTTTTCCCAAATTCTACAGAAAAAGAAGTCTGAAATTGGCTGGAACTAAAAGAACAGACGACAGGAAGATTTATATAAAGTAGGTAGTGTGGTTACCTACCATCCCGACCGTAGATACATGATAAATTTATACGACTGGTCTAAGTGTACCTACCTAGTTATGTTAAAAACAGTTGTGGGTGTCAATGGAAGTTCGTCACTTGAGTCGTGCTTAAGGCGCATACACCATCCAAACTAGCGCCGCCACCAACTTATAGGCATTAAAAAAAGCTTATGATAGGTATCACAAACTGGGAGATGGATTTTTGAAAATTCCTTTGTTAAACGAAATATGTAGTAAGATAAATTAGGTGGCGGCGCCACTTTGGGTGGGGTATGCGCCTTAAATCTGAGATTCGTTGGAGTATTTGGGGGTCAGTGTACCTATCCATAAGACTCAAGACTGTATGCCTGAATCGGCGTAATACGCGTCAAAAATGTTGAATCTGCGCAGTGTCAATTGAGCAACCCCTTGTTAGCGTGCAAGACATAGAGGTCGGTCGGAGCGCGGTTTCCAACAGTGTAGCAGGTACAGGCATCTACGCGTAGAAGGCCTTCCGAACCTTAGATGAATTATACCTAGATGGTTGGCCACAGAGGAAGAAGGGTATAGAGCTCTTGTATATGCCCATCTCATTCACACAAGAGAGAGATCAAAATATGCTGCTAGCCTGAGAAAAAATGAGATAGAATGAGCCCTATTCCTATTTCATCCTGCGTGCCAGTTTTTTCATTGTTTAGCTCATCTATGAGCTAAACAAATGTGCCGGGCACATCGATGGACTTCAACACAGTATTTGTTTATTCGACCTCTATAATGTTTTTTGCTAATTAAATGTGGTAAAGTGACTCTGCGGACATTCCTGCATCTCACAACAATATATACCTGAAGCAAAGATGATGTGATGCAATGTTATTTGATGTTGAAGTGAAGTTGAACGAAAAGTGCCAAATTTATCATTCCACTTGTAAGTACAAGTTCGTTTGACTTAAAAAAGGTTCAAAACTTATAGATTCATAGATTTCCATTGAGAAAAGGCTCAAAAATTATGTTTTGTGCTAATTCTAATGAACATAACCTAAAATTACGAAAATTTAGGGCTGCCTGCACTCGACAATAAAATTCCCCAAACATGGCGCAAAATATTCTCGTAAATACTTACATCCACATTAACTTAAAATATGTTTTTATTTTTTACAGATTTCCCAAAAACAATGAACCGTCTCGTAGTAATGAAAACGTCTGCTTTGGATAGATAGAAGCCCCAAGGGTCGCAAAAATTTGGTAACCCAAAAAAAAATCAAGAATTTGTATCAAACCATTCATGAAAATGTTTTCATAAAAAGAAACAGCGAACACACCTGTTCCCTCGTGCTGTTACAAGACTGGTAAGTAAAATAAATACATAACTAATGGCTCAGTGCAACAGTGGTTGAAAGTTTTTTTGAGACTTGGATTAAACAATATTCTTACCTACTTTGTGTTTTAGTCTACCTACCTTCCATTGAAATCAAATACAAAAATATTTTAATGGTATTGGGATTTGGTGTAACTAATACTGGCCATATTTAAACTAGGTATGTACTATATTATGTAATAATATTCATATTATTATTTCCTTTAACATTTTATTTCAGGCATGTAAGATAAATACTACGGGAAAGGTACGTGAAGGAAATCATGAAAACTTTGTGTTTGTAAGAGAAATACAATCCAGTACACACATACAACCACACAGTGTAAATTAATAAGTACAGTTTAATAAAGTGTACGTACAATATTATGAATTATGTGCATATTATATTATTTTCAGAAAATAGTATTTAGTACTAATATTCTGTCTTTTTGTTCCCAAATTCACTTACTATTTACGATGCTCCCAACTCTGGAAATATCCTCAACTTACACAGCAGTTGGACAGCATCATGCGCGACACATTAATCAAAATTTTTAATATACCTTTAGATGGTAGAGCGTGGCACCAGGCCACTCTTCCTATTAGATTGGGGGGTCTAGGTGTCCGCGAAATTTCTAGTGTTTCACTCCCTGCTTTTATGTCTTCAATTCACGGTACAAAGGATCTTATATATAAAATTTTGGCCAAATGTTCACAAAATTGTCAAATAACAGGTTTCGAGCAAGCATTAGCGTCTTGGAAAATAGCCTGTCCTGAAACTAATCTGCCCAAAGTCCTCTCTTCTCAGAGACTGTGGGATGAGCCGCTATGTGAGTTGGTACGGAAAAATCTTATTAATACGTCTACCAGCTCATCAGAACGCGCTCGTCTACTCGCTGTTTCCGAGTGGGAATCAGGACTTTGGTTATATGTTTTGCCTTCCAAAAATTTAGGTACCCTTTTAGACAATAACTCATTTCGGGTGGCTACCTCTTTGCGTTTAGGTTCTCCTTGCCTAGTGCCACACCGTTGCCAGTGCGGTGAAACCGTTGATAAGTTCGGTCACCATGCACTGGCATGTGTCTCTAGTGCAGGATGTGTGTCCCGCCATGGTTCAATTAATGACATCATTCGTCGGGCTTTTACCAGCGTCAGTGTGCCAGCTACTCTCGAACCACGTGGCCTAATGCGAGATGATGGTAAAAGGCCTGACGGTATGACTCTGATTCCTTGGAAGATGGGTCAGCCTTTAGTTTGGGATGCTACGTGTGTAGATACCCTAGCACCTTCTCATCTTGCAGGGACATCAGTAAGGGCAGGCTCCGCAGCAACATCAGCGGAGTTCCTCAAACGGCGAAAATACGCTAGTCTTGACAGAGGTTACCTATTTGAGCCGTTTGGGGTGGAAACCCTAGGTCCTTGGGGTCCTGGGGCACACGTTATCTATAAAGATCTTACAAAACTACTAATAGAGTCCACAGGTGATCGGAATGCTGGTTTTTATTTCGGTCAACGAATTAGCATTGCCATTCAACGTGGCAATGCTGCCAGCATTCTGGGCACTCTGCCTTCTGGTGACGGCTTAGATTTTTAGTAAGTAGATGTAAGTGTAAATATTAGTTGTAATTATTTTTTGCTGTTAAATCAAAATAAATTTAGTACTAATATTATAAATTACTTGTTAATACTAATGTATATAAGTACTAATAATATTAATATAATTGAATATAAGACTGATAAACCTACATTTTGATAAGTTGGGTATTGATTTGTGATCCTATGATTTGTGGAGAATAAATATTGATATAACTATCTTAAGAATCAAAAAAGTCATTATTACATAATAATATTTGTATAAATAAGCAAGGACGTAGGTAATACTGTGTTTGAGGTATAAATAGTGTCATTTATTTGGTTTTCTCTGCACTTTTATCTGAAGTAGGTAGGCCTATAATGTAAAAATGCTTTTGAATTTCTTGTTCTGGTTGTCTTATCTTGGCAATTCCTGTGTAATATTAAATACTTAGCAGAAATGTGATTTCCAAAGTGCAATTTTTATTGTAAGTCTGTGCCTGTTTATCGTGTTTGAATGGATTCCCTAGCAATAATATTTTTTTCAAAATTGTTTGTATAAGTTAATAGTTAATAAAGTATAATATTTTAAAGAGTTTTGAAATTATTTCTTCACGTAGGTAGTAGTATAAGTAGCAGTGGCAATAAATTTAAGAAAATAAATTTGATACCTAAACGTAGTTTTATTTCAATGCTCAGTTTACCTATTCCTGCATTCTAAGGTAGGTACTTAATTAAATAAATTTTAGGAATCCGTAGTCAGCAGTGGACTTGTATAGGCTGATGATGATGATGATGAGGGGTAATGCTTATAATCCTCACGCTGGGCATGCGGGTTGTGAATCGCAGTTCGGTTCGGTGGTAGATCTATTCTGCAAGAGGCGCTGCTGCCCGCCCCCCGGTGTATGCCCCTTAGTCACCTCATACAACACCCACGAGAAGAGTTCGGTTAGTGCAAATTCTAAGCCTGTACCATACTGCTCTACCAGACATGAAATTACGAACCTAGTCAGGGTAAAAAAAATTGCATGGCAACACCACTTCGTATACTCTGTCTCTTTTCACGGCCACGCATGCCAACCATCTAGGTATAATTCATCTAAGTGGTTGGCATGCGTGGCCGTGAAGAGAGACAGAGTATACGAAGTGGTGTTGCCATGCAATTTTTTTACCCTGACTAGACATTTCCAATATCATTTAAATATTTTTGAATTTGATTTGAATGGAAGGTAGGTAGACTAAAACACAAAGTAGGTAAGAATATTGTTTAATCCAAGTCTCAAAAAAACTTTCAACCACTGTTGCACTGAGCCATTAGTTATGTATTTATTTATTTTACTTACCAGTCTTGTAACAGCACGTGGGAACAGATATGTTCGCTGTTTCTTTTTATGAAAACATTTTCATGAATGGTTTGATACAAATTCTTGATTTTTTTTTTGGGTTAAATTTTTGCGACCCGAGGGGCTTCTATCTATCCAAAGCAGACGTTTTCATTACTACGAGACGGTTCATTGTTTTTGGGAAATCTGTAAAAAATAAA
Source organism: Eupithecia vulgata (assembly GCA_946478455.1). Taxonomy (NCBI): domain Eukaryota; kingdom Metazoa; phylum Arthropoda; class Insecta; order Lepidoptera; family Geometridae; genus Eupithecia; species Eupithecia vulgata. The sequence goes on along the minus strand of OX297862.1, from coordinate 5,366,155 downwards.
AACATATTTTAAGCTAATGTGGATGTAAGTATTTGATAATATTTTGCGCCATGTTTGGGGAATTTTGTTGTCGAGTGCAGGCAACCCTAAATTTTCGTAATTTTAGGTTATGTTCATTAGAATTAGCACAAAACATAATTTTTGAGCCTTTTCTCAATGGAAATCTATGAATCTATAAGTTTTGAACCTTTTTTAAGTCGAACGAACTTGTACTTACAAGTGGAATGATAAATTTGGCACTTTTCGTTCACCTTCACTTTAACATCAAATAACATTGCATCACATCATCTTTGCTTCAGGTATATATATTGTTGTGAGATGCAGGAATGTCCGCAGAGTCACTTTACCACATTTAATTAGCAAAAAACATTATAAAGGTCGAATAAACAAATACTGTGTTGAAGTCCATCGATGTGCCCGGCATATTTGTTTAGCACATAGATGAGCTAAACAATGAAAAAACTGGCCACGCGGATGAAATAGGAATAGGGGTCATTCTATCTCATTTTTTCTCAGGCTGGAAGCATATTTTGGTCTCTCTCTTGTGTGAATGAGATGGGCATATGCAGAGCTCTATACCCTTCTTCCTCTAAGTTCCGAACAAACTTCAAAATGACAGTTCACAAAATGTCAACGCTTTATTAATGTTTCCACATAAACTCGAAGTTCCACATCTGCTTCCGAGCTCTGAGTAGAGAAACCAACTAAGAAGCTTCGAGGCAGGCATCTAAACTTAAATTTTATTATGAACAGTAATGGTAGACAGTTGCAAGTTATACATAATTATGTATTCTCTAGCTAGGCGCTATAAATATTACATTATATTAAAATAAAAGGGGCTCCTATACATAAAACGTAAGTAATTTATTGGGCAATTTTTTAATAATAATAAGGAACCAATCAACACAATGATGGTTTTGAGGTAATGTAGATTTTGTGTTTCTGTTATGTACAAAATGTTGTGGGATAAATTTTCACTATTATGAACGCAAATTTTATTCAAAATATACTTATATATAATTAAATTACATACTGTTTTACAAATTCCAATTGAATATTGAACAAAAATATGAATTTTGAAAGTTTTTTTTTCTCAGAACTCAATGGTTAATTACTGCAAACATAATAAAATGTGGGTTGGTTCCGTATTAGGCTGTCCCCCCAGTAGGCCAACTGTGAGTGGCCGACTGAGTTTGCGGCGTATCGGTTCAGTACGCCCTTCCATATATTTTAAATTGAGTGTCCACACCACAGTTTGCTAGTTTGCGCTCACTGTACGCAGTTTGCAGCGTTACGTGCGCCGACTGTCTCAGTTAGCGGCCGACTCGCAGCAAAACCGGTTCCAGTCGGCAGCGGCGATAATGGTTGTTCGCCGGGCGTAGTGATATCAGTTTGCCACAAACTTGCGGCTTACTCAGTCGGTCGCTTACAGTTTGCCTTCTGGGGACACAGCCAAACTATTTTTTTTAAATCAGTAAGACCTTGATTTTTCTTTTGTTTTTCTTGGTGTTTTTGTTATTAAGGAGCTGTAATAAAAAAACTCATCTGTCAGACTTAAACTATTTTTTTTTTTAAAAAGCACATCATCTTAGCAATAAAAGTGAAGCTGGGTCTTTTTCATACCAAGACATGCTTTACATGCTTACAGAATCCACCCCCCTAAAGTAAAGCCCCAGGTTATTCTGCAAAGAAATTTTTGTGGCATTATCACGGACGAACTCGGGCATGACGCGGAAAGCATTGACTGGACTAGCCTCGTTGACGCTCCGGACTTTGATGGTAAAGTTGAGATATTTAACAATATCATCTCTACGACAAATTTTAATATGCCTCGCTAAGAGAAATCAGACTGAAGCATTTGCCCGCGCGTGAATCACACCGAATTGAAATCGCTTATTTACTTGCAATGCGTGGTCAAGTCAAAACTTTAGCGTAAACCTACAGAGTCTCCTAAACAAAAGTACCTACATAGAACGTCGGAACCTCTGCGACAAAGCGTGTAGTGACGCGCAACGCCACTATACTTATACAAATACAAACAAACAAATACCTACTACAAACTACTATAAACAATATACAACTTAGGATTTGCACCACCCCAACTCTTCCTGTGGGTATCGTAAGAGGTGAATACAGAATTTATTCATAATACAAATTATTACATGTCACTTAAATATAAAAAATAAAATTATAAATTTATAATACGGACAAATAAAAAAATTCATTTACATCATAATATAATATACCAATTTAGTGAGCCACTTTTTGAATTTATTCTTAAAAATTGGTGTGGAAGCTGCATTACGGATCCAGTCGGGCAGCCGATTGTAAACGGACCTCTCTGACTTCTGTAGCTTGTGTTTAGAAGTGACCAGGCGGTAGTGGTGGTAGTAACTACGCAGGGTGCGTTGATACCACGGCGCTGGAACAAGTCCACGTTGTTCTGGGTGAACAGAGCTATTTGGTAGATAAGTTCAACCGTAAGAGTGAGTATTTTGTATTCCCTGAACAGAACAGCTCCCTGCATGAGACGTCGCTCGGGACACCTGCCATCGCGCGTAGAACTCGCTTTTGCATTACGGAGGCTCGCTGGACGTCGGCCGCGTGACTAAGGGATATACACTGGGCGTGACAGCAGCGCCACTTAGCGTTCGTTAGCCTTTTGCGAAATACTACTTTGGTAGCATGTGTGCGAGCTGATTTGTACTTGACCGATTTTATTGGTATTTTTTGTTTCAATGAATGTACCTAACATAGAAGAAAAGCAGTTTTGCGAACATTGTAAACCATTTGCTATGAACACATTGATGATGATTTATTTATTTATTTATTTATTTATAAGGCAATACCAACAATACACATAATAAAACATTACCATAACAATCATATTTTTTTTTTTTTTGTATAGAATGTGTGTTTCTAACAGGCATGCACAACATTTGCTAAAGGTGCACAAACAACAGCTAAAAAACCCTGAAGGGGTTACATAGGTAGAAAGGAAAGATAATATTAAACAATAAAAAAAAAAAAACTAAAAATACAAGTAGGTACTTAAACTTAAACTAAAAACAACTATGTACATAAGAGTTCCTCTGTGGATTGAGGGATATTATGAGCAACAGAAAAATGTTTCCTGAGTTTATTTTTAAAGATAGGCAATGAGTCCCCAAATGGATCAAGATTTGCTAATTTCTGTGATAATAAATTGTACTCATTACTGATTCTAGTAAAAGAGGCATTAAGACCATGATGATGATTCTTTGTTAAGGCATGATGATGATTCTTTGTTAATGGCAATATGAGTCTGGTTGGACTCTTTTCTGCCAGTGTCAAGTAATGGAAAATAATAGTAAAATATGAGTTTTCAAGTTATGAAGAATGTTAATATTTTCACCAGAGCCTAGTTCGTTATCTAGCAGGGTACACCACGTGCAGGTTAGGTTGGCTTGGGAGACAAGATCTTGGAGTCTCCCTTGTAACCCATATGAACACATTCTAAAACTAACTTCGATTTGAAGTTTGTTGTTTTGAAGTATGCCGATTTTATTAAAAATATCTCGGATGTCAATGGAAACGGTCCGAAACGGTAATTGAGTCGTTTGTTTTTTCTGCCGGCGGCGGCGTCTGGCGTTTTGTTCTTGAGATATCTGGCAACACTGTCTGCCCCTTGCGCAACGCATCGCAACGAATGAGAAAAAAGTTTGTTTTATTCAGATTAGTATTTCTATTCTCTTTGGTTAGTTTCGGAATGGCGGCGGCGGCAGTCCTATATTTTGTCGTCATCAAATCAAATGAAAGTGGATAAAAAGCATATAAAAAGTCTGTCGTAATCGTCATTTTGAAGTAATTCTGGTAATGCGATAGTGTAGTTCAAGATCCGAACCGTGATTTGCACCGAAGAAGAACCACAAAGCTGATAGAATCAGCATCACATCATGTATGACACTGAAGACGATCAGTATGAAGAAGAAGATGTCGAAGAAATCTCTTCAGAACTATGGCAGGAGGCCTGCTGGATTGTTATCAACGCCTATTTCGATGAAAAAGGCTTGGTTCGACAACAACTAGACAGTTTTGACGAGTTTATCCAGATGTCTGTCCAAAGAATCGTTGAAGACTCGCCTCCTATAGAACTGCAAGCTGAAGCACAGCATGCCTCTGGTGAAATAGAAACACCACCAAAGTACCTTCTGAAGTTCGATCAAATCTACTTGTCTAAACCAACTCACTGGGAAAAGGACGGTGCACCATCGCCCATGATGCCCAATGAGGCTCGCCTTCGCAATTTGACATACTCAGCACCTTTGTATGTGGACATTACTAAAACAATTGTCAAAGAAAATGAAGATCCTGTTGAGACACAGCATCAAAAAACATTTATTGGAAAAATTCCTATCATGTTGAGGTCCACATACTGTCTTCTAAGTAATTTGACTGACAGAGATTTGTCTGAATTGAATGAGTGTCCTCTCGACCCAGGAGGTTATTTCATCATTAATGGTTCTGAAAAAGTATTAATTGCTCAAGAGAAAATGGCAACCAATACAGTATATGTCTTCAGTATGAAGGATGGCAAGTTTGCTTACAAAACTGAGATTCGGTCTTGCCTGGAACATAGCTCCAGACCTACTTCTACTCTGTGGGTCAACATGATGGCTCGAGGTGGACAAAGTATAAAGAAATCAGCTATTGGACAGAGGATTATTGCCATTGTGCCTTATATTAAGCAGGAAATACCAATCATGATTGTATTCAGAGCTCTTGGTTTTGTAGCTGATAGAGATATTTTGGAACACATAATTTATGATTTTGATGACCCTGAGATGATGGAAATGGTGAAGCCTTCTCTGGATGAGGCTTTTGTGATCCAAGAGCAGAATGTGGCCCTAAACTTCATCGGTGCTCGAGGGGCACGGCCTGGTGTGACTAAGGAAAAACGTATCAAATATGCAAAAGAAATTTTACAAAAAGAAATGTTGCCACATGTTGGGGTTTCAGACTTTTGCGAAACCAAAAAAGCTTACTTTTTGGGATACATGGTGCATAGATTGCTTCTAGCTGCTTTAGGTCGCCGAGAGTTAGATGACAGAGATCACTATGGAAATAAAAGGTTGGACTTGGCTGGTCCTCTATTAGCATTCTTATTCAGAGGGTTGTTCAAAAACTTGTTAAAAGAAGTCAGAATGTATGCCCAGAAATTCATTGACAGAGGAAAAGACTTTAACTTGGAATTGGCTATAAAGACGAAAATTATTACTGATGGACTTCGCTATTCACTTGCTACTGGAAACTGGGGTGATCAAAAGAAAGCTCATCAAGCAAGAGCTGGTGTTTCCCAAGTATTGAATCGATTGACCTTTGCTTCAACTTTGTCACATTTGCGAAGAGTCAATTCTCCTATTGGAAGAGATGGCAAACTTGCAAAGCCCCGTCAGCTTCACAATACATTGTGGGGTATGATATGTCCTGCTGAAACACCTGAAGGAGCTGCTGTCGGACTGGTCAAGAATTTAGCACTGATGGCCTACATTTCTGTAGGAAGCCAGCCTTCACCGATCTTAGAGTTCTTGGAAGAATGGTCTATGGAAAATTTGGAAGAAATTGCACCTTCTGCTATTGCTGATGCTACAAAAATATTCGTAAATGGCTGCTGGGTTGGAATCCATAGAGACCCTGAGCAATTGATGGCTACATTACGCAAGCTACGCCGTCAGATGGACATTATTGTATCAGAAGTAAGCATGATTCGAGACATCAGAGACAGGGAAATCAGAATTTACACTGATGCTGGGAGAATTTGTCGACCTTTATTAATCGTCGAAAATGGTGCTTTGCTTCTGAAGAAAAAACACATTGATAACTTGAAAGAAAGAGATTACAATAACTACAGCTGGCAGAACCTTGTAGCCAGTGGTGTGGTGGAGTATATTGACACACTAGAAGAAGAGACTGTCATGATTGCAATGAGTCCTGATGACTTAACCCAGTTGAAAGAATATGCTTACTGTACAACATACACCCATTGTGAGATTCATCCAGCCATGATATTAGGTGTGTGCGCCTCAATTATTCCATTCCCTGATCACAACCAAAGCCCCAGGAACACATATCAGAGTGCTATGGGTAAACAAGCTATGGGGGTCTATATCACAAATTTTCATGTAAGGATGGACACTCTAGCCCATGTGCTGTACTACCCACACAAACCCCTAGTTACCACTCGCTCTATGGAATATCTACGCTTCAGAGAGTTGCCAGCTGGCATCAATACAATAGTTGCTATCCTGTGTTATACTGGATATAATCAAGAAGACAGTGTCATTTTGAATGCATCTGCTGTAGAAAGAGGATTCTTCAGATCAGTGTTTTACCGTTCTTACAAAGATTCAGAGTCGAAGCGTATTGGGGATCAAGAAGAACAGTTTGAGAAGCCTACAAGGCAGACATGCCAAGGCATGAGGAATGCCCTGTACGATAAGTTGGATGAAGACGGTATCATCGCTCCCGGCATCAGAGTGTCGGGCGACGATGTAGTGATTGGTAAAACTATCACTCTGCCTGAAAATGATGACGAACTAGAAGGCACAACTAAACGTTTCTCAAAACGTGATGCTTCTACCTTTTTACGTAACAGTGAAACTGGAATAGTAGATCAAGTCATGCTGACTTTGAATAGCGAAGGATACAAGTTCTGCAAAATACGCGTAAGGTCCGTGCGCATTCCTCAAATTGGAGACAAGTTTGCTTCTCGTCACGGACAAAAAGGTACTTGCGGTATTCAATACAGACAAGAAGACATGCCATTCACATGTGAAGGATTAACACCAGATATCATTATCAATCCTCACGCTATCCCATCTCGTATGACAATCGGCCATTTAATTGAATGCATTCAAGGCAAAGTATCCTCAAATAAGGGTGAAATTGGTGATGCTACGCCGTTCAACGATGCTGTAAATGTGCAAAAGATTTCGTCCCTCTTGCAAGAGTATGGCTATCATCTTCGCGGAAATGAAGTAATGTACAATGGGCATACGGGCCGAAAAATTAATGCCCAAGTTTTCTTGGGTCCCACTTATTACCAACGTCTCAAACACATGGTGGACGACAAGATCCACTCAAGAGCTAGAGGGCCTGTGCAAATTCTGGTCAGACAACCTATGGAGGGCAGAGCAAGAGATGGTGGACTTCGTTTTGGAGAAATGGAACGCGACTGTCAGATCGCTCACGGAGCGGCTCAATTCTTAAGAGAACGTTTGTTTGAAGTATCAGATCCCTATCGCATACACGTCTGCAATTTCTGTGGACTAATAGCAATTGCTAATTTACGCAACAACACTTTTGAATGCAAGGGATGCAAAAACAAGACTCAAATTTCGCAAGTGCGTTTGCCCTACGCCGCCAAGTTACTTTTCCAAGAACTTATGTCCATGAATATTGCTCCTAGATTAATGGTAATTTCTTAGATATAAGCAAATGATACAATCGATTGGTAACATCGCAAATAAGATTATGTAACTACCTATTCGATTTCGATTTATTTTGTAACTTACCTGTGTTGGACAGTGATAAATAAATAACTTTGAACATTTTATACATTTTTATTATCACAAGTTGACAACATTAAATGCAGTACCTTAGCTTAACAATCACAATACAAAAGTTACAACACCAGTATATAGGTATTAAAGATTTTTTAAATACATACGAAATAGGTAAGTATCATAATTCATAACATTATGGTAATATTTTCGTTACTAAAAATTCAGATAAAATTGTAGAACTTGTACTTCTTGAAAATATTCAAGTAGAATTCATGAAGGTAAAAATGCAACAAAAGTTTAACATTAGAATTAACATAGAATAAATAGGGTAGATTATCATGGTAGACTATTATTTACATAACATTAAAAAAAAAGTACAATAACATGATATTTTGATATAATATAGGTACTTATCGTAATCTAGAACCTACCTACCCATAAAGAAGCAGGCACATTGTAATAATTTACTTTATAACAACTCAAAATATAATTGACAACTCATTACATTTAATAAATAACTCTAACCTCGCCTTCAATGTAAGAATATAATAAAATATGTAGGTAAAATATGTAACCTAAATAAAATAAAATTACCTACATTTTCATTAATTATCATTACTAAATAAAGTACTTACAAATGCATTAAATGAGCGAAATAGAATAAAAGAGAGCAGAATAATGATGAAATTTTCAGGAATGGAAAAGTTACAGTAAAAACCTTTACCTAATTATAATTTTAGTGCCCTAGGTAAGTACACAAAAAATAATAAGATAAGAATAATAGTGCGTTTTATCTCTTGCCAATTCATTAATTTGTACAAAGTTTTTTTGCAATCAAAATAACTTAATGCTATTCTTAAAATATTAAGCTTACTGTACAACTTACGTTTATCCATAAATGGCAGTTCGTAAGGCTTATAAGATTGTTTGGAATCTAGAAATTTCACAAATCGAAGACAAACTGAATGTGATAAAGGTGATCAATAACTCACTCGTGGGTTAACTCAATTCCATTATTACAAAAGTTGATACTGTGTAAATATAAAAATAAATAATTTAATATTTAGTGTAGGTACTTTTTGTGAGTAATTCAGCTATGACCACATTGTTAACAAAACTTACGTGCGTAACACGACAGATACCTACTTATTATTATGCTATAAACCCAACCAGCAATAAGAATTCCTAAGTACCTACTAGAAAAAGGTCCAAGCTAAACCGTTGAAAATCGAGATAGCTACGTCCCTATTATTTAAATTACTTATTTTTTACCTAGGAGAAATTTCTCCGACATAGGCCTACTCACACGATAGAGACGCTAGGTTTAAACTTCAAGGTAGGCACACAGTGCTACCAAAATATATGTGAAGTGGCCAAAAAACTAAACCACATTCGATGGCGTTTCTTCATTTTTCGATTCGACCTGACACCAACGCTTTTTGTTACTGTATTATTTAATTACCGGCATTGACATCAAGGGACCTAATCGTGATTTCATAGAATTTGGTGTGAGTCGGGTAACGAGGAAACGCCCATCGGTTGCTATCACCCATAACAAGAGCACAAGCACGAAAATTTTCTTTAACGATCGGATAGTACCGATTTTGTCTATGGTGTCGATAAATTCGACAAGAATAGAGTCAAAATTGGTGATTATCAATCCCTATAGAAAACCGTAATCGCGCTAGAGGTAAATGAAGAGTTTAAAGATCAGAGCCATGAATTTACAAATATCTTTGTGATAGACACAGAAATCTGTGGTGGTACCTTGATTTGTAGTGCAGTCATAGCATAAAGACTATTGACCTGACTAAGTCAGGACAAAACTTCAAAATAGTTTACAATCTTTGGAGATTTTCCTCATGACTACGTTCATTGCGTAGGAGGTAGCGCTCTTTGCTCCGGTTCTTCTTTCGGCCGGCTCCATTTGATCATCGTTTCCGGCGAGCGGTAGAGGAAAACTAGTTTCGCAAAGAGATCCTCTTCTAAGGTTAGTTCGAGAGCTTCGCGCACCTGAAATTAGTTTAAGAACTTTTATTTTCCGGATCTAAGGTCAAAGTCATTTATTTCTGGTAGAAGGGTACTAGGTTCGTTAGAAGCCGTAATAGTATTAGGTACCTCTGCTGGTATACCTACATCTCTGTAGGTACCTACCAGACTTTCAAAATAAAATCGTCGAGGTTTATAATTTTAAGCGTATTCGAAGAAAGGTTCTATGTTCGGCTGAATGTGTTTTTTTAACTTCTTTTTAAGTTATGATCGTCAATTTATCCGTCAATTAAGGACCAATTTTAAAAATTCTTTGGCTATTGTTTATCGCTATTGTTTAGGTCTGCCTGCGACGCAGGAGGTTGCGGGTTCGATTCCCGCTTCGGGACAAATGTGTGTACGATCTGCAGACATTTGTTCAGGGGGTTCTGGTCGTTTTCTATATATAATAAAAAATATCTATCTATGTATTGTATTATATTATGTGTATCAGTTATCTAGTACCCATAACACAAGCTCTGCTTAGCTTGGGGCTAGATAATGCTGTGTGAATTGTCCAGCAATATTTATTTATTTATTTATACATAGATAGAGAATGTTCTGAAGAATGATAAGAAGTATTTGTTCCGGCAAACTTTAAAAACATTGTAAAATTATGAGATTCGAAGTCGAGGATAGGTTTTTTTAAAATCAATAATTTTAATGTAAAATGAGTTTCATAAAAATATGGCTGGTATAATTTTAAAAAAAAACCACTATATAACTTATACCACGTACCAAGTATATGTCGAGACAGAGTTGCAGTACGCGGTCGACGTTCGGCAGATCGTCGAACATGATCTTCGTGTAGATGCCAGAGAAGAAGCCACGCAGTACACGCGACGCGAGGAACACAAACGTTGTGTACAGCCCAATGATTCTGTCAAACAATTATTTCATCATCATTAGCCTATATTTGTCCACAGCTGGACATAGCAATCGTTTAACATTAGGTATTTTACATGTGTATTTTACACCTTGCTTAGTATTTGCACCATACCAACTCTACCCGCAGGTGTCGTAGTTTTTTTATCGTTTTATCGTGTGATGTAGTTTTAAGTTTTTATGTAATAATATTGTATGGATTTTGTTTTTAATATGGATTTTTATATTCTGAAATAAATGAATAATAATAGTAGGAGGCGACTAAGGGACATACACCGGGGGCGGGCAGCAGCGCCTCTTGCAGTATAGATCTACTATCGAACTATCTTCGACCTCCATGCCCAGCGTGGGGATTATGGGCACTGCCCCCATGAGATATAATCCAATAAGGCGAATATCAGGGGGCGGTCTGCGTCCAGCAGTGGACCATTATAGGATGGTGAGGAGGTATTTTACATTATGTTTGACAAGACATACAAAAATGGCGAATTTCTCTTTTCGGAGACCAAGCCAGACACTCTAAACTTCACGGCGCTGAGCCACAGGATTTAAGCCGCTGCCCCACCGCGGCGCACGCTGTACACGGCCAATAGTCGCATTATATCTGTGTTCATTTGTTTGACAATGTGGGTTTACGTTTCCACTGCAACACACTGTACATGTAAGTATGTCCATGATGAAAGTTAACATCTATACGCAGCACGCTTTTGACGCCCCACTTCCCGCAGTGAAGCGACGTACGCGTGTAGCGTTGACAGAGTTGAGCTGCGTGGGTGCCATATTCGAGCAAGACAAGTACACCCGTGTCTTGCTCGAATATGGCATCCACGCAGAGGAGGAAAACGAGATTAATGATGCAATTAATCTCGTATTCCTCCGTAGCGTGTTGCAGTGGGCGTTATACATTTTCATGCAAATCGAAGCTAGACACACGTGCATAGCCTCCCCGTGAATGGCGGTGGGACAGTAGCTTTAGTTAAGTATAATTATCAACAGCTCAGTCAAAGTCGTAGAAGTCTTCCGATTTATATGTTTAGCATTTAACAAAAAATAATTAAATATCGACTTACCCACTTCCTGAGATAATGTTGAGAGTTTCCGGGAACAGTTTGTCATTGAACGTGTACATTACAAGCATGTCACAGTTGTTGAACGGAATCGATGACAAGGGGTCCTAGAAGAAGAAATACATGTTTTTATCTGGATATAGTTATTGAATAAGTTCTTACTGATCGAGTGTAAGGGAGACTTACGCTCGATGACACAGTGAGTCAGGGAGACTTACGTTGGTGAGCCTCACCAATACATGGTGTTGTTTACTTATTGATCGAGCGCAGCTCTCCCTGACACGCTAATGCAGTGTCGTTTATTTACTGATCGAGAGCAGCTCTCCCTGACACGCTAATACATAGTGTTGTTTACTTACTGATCGAGAGCAGCTCTCCCTGACACGCTAATACATAGTGTTGTTTACTTAATGATCGAGAGCAGCTCTCCCTGACACGCTAATACATAGTGTTGTTTACTTAATGATCGAGAGCAGCTGTTCCTGACACGCTAATACATAGTGTTGTTTACTTACTGATCGAGAGCAGCTCCCTGACCGCTAATACATAGTGTTGTTTACTTAATGATCGAGAGCAGCTCTCCCTGACACGCTAATACATAGTGTTGTTTACTTACTGATCGAGAGCAGCTCTCCCTGACACGCTAATACATAGTGTTGTTTACTTACTGATCGAGAGCAGCTGTTCCTGACACGCTAATACATAGTGTTGTTTACTTAATGATCGAGAGCAGCTGTTCCTGACACGCTAATACATAGTGTTGTTTACTTAATGATCGAGAGCAGCTCTCCCTGACACGCTAATACATAGTGTTGTTTACTTAATGATCGAGAGCAGCTCTCCCTGACACGCTAATACATAGTGTTGTTTACTTACTGATCGAGAGCAGCTGTTCCTGACACGCTAATACATAGTGTTGTTTACTTACTGATCGAGAGCAGCTCCCTGACCGCTAATACATAGTGTTGTTTACTTAATGATCGAGAGCAGCTCTCCCTGACACGCTAATACATAGTGTTGTTTACTTACTGATCGAGAGCAGCTGTTCCTGACACGCTAATACATAGTGTTGTTTACTTAATGATCGAGAGCAGCTCTCCCTGACACGCTAATACATAGTGTTGTTTACTTAATGATCGAGAGCAGCTCTCCCTGACACGCTAATACATAGTGTTGTTTACTTAATGATCGAGAGCAGCTCTCCCTGACACGCTAATACATAGTGTTGTTTACTTAATGATCGAGAGCAGCTCTCCCTGACACGCTAATACATAGTGTTGTTTACTTAATGATCGAGAGCAGCTCTCCCTGACACGCTAATACATAGTGTTGTTTACTTAATGATCGAGAGCAGCTCTCCCTGACACGCTAATACATAGTGTTGTTTACTTAATGATCGAGAGCAGCTCTCCCTGACACGCTAATACATAGTGTTGTTTACTTAATGATCGAGAGCAGCTCTCCCTGACACGCTAATACATAGTGTTGTTTACTTACTGATCGAGAGCAGCTGTTCCTGACACGCTAATAGGTACATAGTGTTGTTTACTTACTGATCGAGAGCAGCTCTCCCTAACTCGCCAATACATGGTGTTGTTTACTTACTGATCGAGAGCAGCTCTCCCTGACACGCTAATACATAGTGTTGTTTACTTACTGATCGAGAGCAGCTCTCCCTGACACGCTAATACATAGTGTTGTTTACTTACTGATCGAGAGCAGCTGTTCCTGACACGCTAATAGGTACATAGTGTTGTTTACTTACTGATCGAGAGCAGCTCTCCCTAACTCGCCAATACATGGTGTTGTTTACTTACTGATCGAGAGCAGCTCTCCCTGACACGCTAATACATAGTGTTGTTTACTTACTGATCGAGAGCAGCTCTCCCTGACACGCTAATACATAGTGTTGTTTACTTACTGATCGAGAGCAGCTGTTCCTGACACGCTAATAGGTACATAGTGTTGTTTACTTACTGATCGAGAGCAGCTCTCCCTAACTCGCCAATACATGGTGTTGTTTACTTACTGATCGAGAGCAGCTCTCCCTGACACGCTAATACATAGTGTTGTTTACTTACTGATCGAGAGCAGCTCCCTGACCGCTAATACATAGTGTTGTTTACTTAATGATCGAGAGCAGCTCTCCCTGACACGCTAATACATAGTGTTGTTTACTTACTGATCGAGAGCAGCTCCCTGACCGCTAATACATAGTGTTGTTTACTTAATGATCGAGAGCAGCTCTCCCTGACACGCTAATACATAGTGTTGTTTACTTACTGATCGAGAGCAGCTCTCCCTGACACGCTAATACATAGTGTTGTTTACTTACTGATCGAGAGCAGCTCCCTGACCGCTAATACATAGTGTTGTTTACTTAATGATCGAGAGCAGCTCTCCCTGACACGCTAATACATAGTGTTGTTTACTTACTGATCGAGAGCAGCTCCCTGACCGCTAATACATAGTGTTGTTTACTTAACACGATCACTGCTAGCGTCGGCGGTGCGACCCGCAGGGGCGCGCTGTCGTTGCACGGACTCTCTCTGTGTTTTCAGCTATGAAAGTGTTAATGATCGAGAGCAGCTCTCCCTGACACGCTAATACATAGTGTTGTTTACTTACTGATCGAGAGCAGCTCTCCCTGACACGCTAATACATAGTGTTGTTTACTTACTGATCGAGAGCAGCTCTCCCTGACACGCTAATACATAGTGTTGTTTACTTACTGATCGAGAGCAGCTCCCTGACCGCTAATACATAGTGTTGTTTACTTAATGATCGAGAGCAGCTCTCCCTGACACGCTAATACATAGTGTTGTTTACTTACTGATCGAGAGCAGCTCCCTGACCGCTAATACATAGTGTTGTTTACTTAATGATCGAGAGCAGCTCTCCCTGACACGCTAATACATAGTGTTGTTTACTTACTGATCGAGAGCAGCTCTCCCTGACTCGCCAATACATGGTGTTGTTTACTCGCTCCAGCCGCATTTGAATGTCGCGGTACAGCCGATTATCTTCAGCTGTTAATTTCAAAATTGCATTAGATAGAAAGCTATAAAAAAAAACAAGATCCATCAAGTGCAAGTGTGACTCGCGCACCCTAGGGTTCCAATATCAAATATCAATAACGTTTATTTCTTTAGGCTTACAAAATAAGCACTTAGACAAGTCAAATTTTGTACTATAAACATGTTTATAAATAGTCATTATTATCAAATAATAAACAAGTATTGTTAGTGTTATTGATTTTGTCCAGTAGTGGAAGAAGTGGAAAATAAACCACTAGTAAGTGTATATATGACTTATAAACTAATACACCTTTTTCATTTGCGTAATCTTCCAATGTTATATCAATTTTATATATACTAGCTTGTACCCGCGGCTTCCCCCCGAAGGGTTCCCTTCAGGGGGGGGAAGCCTTGCCCGGGCGGGGGGGCTTAGTAATCGCAGACTGGTCACCCGCGATGAAGTTAAGAGGAACCTATGGGGCCGTGCCAACGCAGACGGCGACATGGCCGGCCCCGGGACGGACCGCTCCTCTGGGTTTTGCGCTCTAAGCCCAGTTGGAGTGGTAGTAGGTTGCGGTATCGTATGGGCGGCACCGTGACTGAGACGTGGCTGTGCCCCGCGGCTGTGCTGTATGGGTGGCAGCATGGCCGCAGGGAGATGAGAGTCCGCAGCGGGAGAGGAGTGCCGGTATTGAGGATAGCCTATGTCCATCCTAGGATCCTATTTACCTCCATGACAAATCTACTTTAGTTGTATAGTTGATCGAATGTTTAGCCATTTAGGCGTGGAAAGGCGACAGACTTATAGACAGAGTTAGTTTCGAATTTATAAAACATATTAGAAGACAGGGCGCTATGGCACTCATCAGGGGACGCATATGTCCAGCCGTGGACTGATATATGCTGATGATGATGATGATTAGAATGGATGTACCACAAAAACTTACGTTCGTCTACTCCTGTTTGTGGCATCAATTGAAAGGCCGGCTTCGTACTTCCTTTGTTGAACACCTTCACAAACTTAGGGAACATCGTTTTGACATCGACCCTGAAACCAGTACATTATTCTTGATTATTTGAA
The DNA here is from genome assembly GCA_946478455.1 of Eupithecia vulgata. Taxonomy (NCBI): domain Eukaryota; kingdom Metazoa; phylum Arthropoda; class Insecta; order Lepidoptera; family Geometridae; genus Eupithecia; species Eupithecia vulgata. The sequence continues at coordinate 5,350,533 of OX297862.1, read as the reverse complement.
AGACGAGCAAGTTTTTATATCTTAAAATTAAATTTAAATCATCAGACCACCACTAACAGGTTCATAGATCTTTTGAGGGTAGGAACCATCAAAGTGCTTTATTTCCTTTAGTCTGTTACTGTTGTTACTGTCTCTCCGTGGCAGTGTGATATGTGCGCATTTCCCTCAGTATAATAAATAAAAGGCCACAACAAATTGATAAAACACTGCCTACAAAATTCATCCATACTTACATAGAAATGTCGCCCCGCCAGGCTCCATCTCGCGAATTGCGAACTTATTACGTAACTATATAAACAGTTCTCACCAAGTGTCCGGTTCAGCAGTGCCGTTCAAGAGCGCGGAGAGCGTGTCCCTCGCGGGGTTCGACTTCACTTCGTCCTTCTCCACAATGAACGCTTCTAGCTCCATCTCGCGACTGTCGTCTATCGTTGGTGGGTTGGGGACCGCGTTCGTTGGATGGGTTATCACATAGGTGAACTTTATTTGGAGAGTTGCATCTGTAAAAGGAATACAGATTTTAATTAAATCCATGTACCACAATACAATCAATTATAACCCAGGCCGGCCGAGTGATTTCGGTAAAATCTCCCATTCAATTGATCGCCATCCGGGGAGACAGGGTGTAAGCTATTTCGGTTCCTGTCATTTATGTAACAAAAATAAATACATAGAATTTTCGACGAATCGTGAATGATGCTGAATGTCAAAATATCACATATGTCAAATCAATTATGATGATAATGATCATTTACAGCGGGGCAATGCAGCCAGTGTCTTAGGCACGCTTCCAACTGGTATTGATATGGATCAGTTGAGCTACCTGTAGATTGTTTGCAACAGTTTGCAGATAGCTTAATTGTTTCTATTGTAAATACTAGTTTTAATTTAAATTTGTTATTTGATTGTTATTTTCTTTCTGAATAAAGATTAATTACATTACACCTCGTACTAATGTTACTCTCACTTGACTTTGTTTTGTTCGACTTCGTTGCTACTGCAAAGTATTAACTGTTTGTAAATTAGAATCAGAATTGCTGAAATCGAGCAAAAAAAAAGGGCAAGTGTGAGTAAGTAACAATTGACTTTTATTTTTATTATTTTTCATTTTTTTTATTTCTAAGTAATCTTGACGTTGACGTTACAAATTCCGTCGTCGAACGACGCCCCATCCCGCCATCCTGTATGCATTTTCTTAGTACCAGTACCCACCCAATGGTCATGAGTGTTAGTATTTAAATAATCCATCCTTGTTTTCTTAGTATACATAAGTACTTCATATCTAGTAGGTACTAAATAAGTAGTCTTATGTTTATATCTATGTACTAAAGTTTAATTTGTGTGTTGTGTTGTCTAATAAATATTTTTCTTCTTCTTCTTATTCAGTACCATATTATATAATATATTATATTGGAAACCGAAATCGTTTATGACATTTCTCCCCGGATGGCCCATTCAATGGGAATGGGATATTTTACCGCAATTACTTGGCGGGTTAGAATTGGTATGGGTGCAGATGATTTGAACATTTTTAAGTTATAGAAAAGTGAGCGAGCAAAGCGAGTCGCGTTGTGTGACGGTATGAGTGTGCCGGAGAAGTATCAGATTATACAGCGATGTGAGTTGCGCTGCATAACATTAATTTATTAATAACAATAATGCTGGACAATTCACACAGCATTATCTAGCCCCTAGGGTAGGTAGGTACTAGATAACAGATACCACAGCAGCGTAACTGTTAGGTCATGAGTCGGATGATTTGGAACATGAGTATCTTATGTTATGTATGATTCTGCCTTGATTCTTCTTAATACAATACTCAGACAGATATTTTTATTATACCTACAACTAATATCTGCAGATCGTACATCAAATCAAATATGCCGAGGCGGGAATCGAACACGCAAAAAAGGAGCTCCTACGTCGCAGGTGGAACTTTGCCCACCGCGCCTCAGTGGTCGTCACATAGGAGTAAAGCTACAATTTGATGGCGATTGTCGGATTGCTGTGAGCACGGGCTCAGCTAATAAGTCGCGCGATCATAATTCTAGTGAAATTACTGTAACAGGAGGTCTAACACTTGTCCGAGGTTTCTAGTTCGCTTCTTTACTTTACCTTAAAAAGAGTGAAGTGAACAGAAAATCAAGGTGATCACTTTATTTCCTATTTCTACTTATGTAATTTGATTTTTTGTGACGTGTCCAAGAGTCCTGTAAGGTCTAGAGGAAATAACGCACTATGATGTTTGATATTTCTCAGGTTGATGGCGCGGATCAGTGTATCCTGGAGCTGAGCGAAGTTGCATGCGGTTTTTCGTTGCGATCATCTTGCTTCCTTCATCAACTAGAAGTAGCATAAAGTATAAAGTGTTTCCAACTCACTCGACATAGCTTCTCTCTTCAGCCGCTGCAGTTCCGGCGGGGATATGATCCACTCGAGCGTGGAGTTGGGGTTGATGGTCACCACCGCCACGTCGTTATACATGTAGTTGGATAGGAACGTTTGCGCGGTGCGGTCGCGCGCGTAAATGTTGCTGAGTTGAGTGAAGTCTTGCTCCGTGAAACTGGAAGTTACAGATTATTAGTTAGTTTATTTTGAAATGGCTTTGTTTACACATAGCTACCGTCTATGTGTAACATTTGATGAGAGGATGGTATCGTCTTGATCGGACGTTCTATTTTCGTATGGGATTTGCAAAGTTTCATGTCGCACGGTAGATGCGCTTTATCAAATCTCGATTTGAGTAATATCCTACAGTTTTCTTAGCCTCCTGTAGGCTCCTAAGGCAGCCGCAAGCCGAACAAATTAACTAAGCGTTCCGTATCGCTCGGACATCGCAGAGTGTATCTATTACATAGTGTTTTTTGGTAGACTTTCTGGAGTTTTATAGGTTAAATTGAAGTTTTATAGGTTAAATTGAAGTTTTATAGGTTAAATTGAAGTTTTATAGGTTAAATTGAAGTTTTATAGGTTAAATTGAAGTTTTATAGGTTAAATTGAAAAGAAATTGAAATAAACCATAGACTACTATGGTTTATTTCAGCATATGGAGCTACACCTATGCAAATTTTTAGCCCGATCTGTTGAGAAGTTTTGGCGTAAAGAAGTAACAATCATCCATCCAAACTTTCGCGTTTTTAATATTAGTGTGATGTGATGTAATTTCAATTGAAATCAACTATGCAAATTACTTAGGAATCTTGGACAGAGATATCTGATGAATGAAATGGGCCTTCATCCAAGAACGTTGCTCAAATATTGGACAAAGATATTGGATGACGGAATGGGCACTTAATATAACGACATTGGGGATATTTTGTTGATTCCTGGTAAATTATATAGCTTTACGTAATAGAAGTAAAGTAGATATGTGCCGTTATTGTTAATCACTTACACATTAATGTTGTGCGACTGCGCCGACATTTGGAAGACGGGAAGGTACGGCCCGATCCTTATCTTTACTGTGACGTCAGTGGGCGGGTTAGGAATTCCTACCTGAAATGAAAAACTTTAATTAGGGTTATTTATCATAATTATAATTATTTTCTATAATTAATGCTGGATAATTCACACAGCATTATCTAGCTCCAAGCTAAGCAGATCTTGTGTTATGGGTACTAGATAACCGATATACACAATACAATACATTACATAGATAGATATTTTTATATTATACATAGAAAACGATCAGAACACCCGGAACAAATACCTGCAGATCGTACAAATATTTGTCCCAAGGCCGGAATCGAACCCGCAACCTCCTGCGTCGCAGACGGACTTTCGCCCAACGCGCCACAGAGGTCGTATTCATAGTTAGACTAATATTAATAAGAAGATTCGTTTGCTCTGTGCCTGCTGAAGATATTCTAGACCCCGAGATCTTTATCATCATCATCATCAGCCTATGTTAGTCCACTGCTGGACATAGGTTTTCCCTTATGAGCGCCATAGCGCTCTGTCTTTAGCTTGCCGCATCCAGCGGTCGTTCGCAAATCGTCATCCCACTTTGGCAGGAGCCGTGTGGGCAATACTGGATCTGTCATTGGGGTCTGTCTCGGAAAATGAAGAAATAATGTGTGCACCTTGGAACCGTAAATCTTGACTTGTATTGAGCATTATCCAGTATTAAGAGTACATTGGCAAACGTAGTGTAGGAGTTCTTTATAATAATTATAAAATAATAATAGCTTAAGAGGCCTCAGTGATGCCTTACTTGGACGAACAGCTTTTACCTTTTTTTGTTTTGCTCTAAAGTGCATACGATTTAAGTGATGAAAAATACCACATTATATAAACAAATAACTAATAACTATCTTTACTACCTCTTTTTTTCATTATTTTGTGTAGTTTTATAATAAATCACTGGAGAAAAACGCTTAAAAATAGCAGGGCGTTTGAGCCTTTACATAAAATATATAACTCCAGATGAAAAAGAAAATACAGGTACCGCTACTTCTACATCATATCTTTCTAATAAACATTCGTAATTTTTGTAGAATTCAATACAATAATGATAAATCCCAAAAAACTCATTTTTGTAAGGCGTTTTGCGAAGTAATTGGAACCTAGGTAATATTTTGCCACGATAAATTCAACCCTATTGATCAAATATCCCTTTGTATATAACTGAAAATCGTTTCCACTAACGTCAGTCGGGGGCTAGCCGCCTCCATGGACGGACGCGAGGTCATGTTACTTTTTTCGCGATGACAGCTGGATACGCCTTACGAATTACGATTTTCGACAACTTTTGTTTTGCGGGTTCAATAGTTCATTTGTCATTGTAATAGAATATATAATGGATTGCACCTACGTTACAAGGATTTTGCAGTATTTTTATTCATTGACAGAGTTATCAATTTGGTAGAATGGAATGGTAGTAGTTAAATGAACATAAATAAATATTACTGAATAATTAAACACGGTCCAGATGTAGACTAGTATTATCATATCTGTATTACTCAAGATGTTGGGTACTTACTAGGTGACTGAGTTAGTTATTACAATACATCATCATCAGCCTATGTTAGACCACTACTAGTCATAGGCCAGTAATGAGCACCATTAGCGCTATGTCTTCAGCATGACGCATCCAGCATCCGCCTGCAATCTCATGGGTCGTCATACCACCTGATCGGAAGACGTCCTACACTACGTTTACCGAGACATGATCTCCATCCAAGAACACGTTTTTCCTAGCGGTTGTTAGTTCTTCGCGAGATATGGCCGGCCCACTGCCACTTCAGCTTGCTAATTCTTAGAGCTATGTTAATAACTTTGGATCTCTGTCGGATGTAAGTATTCGTTACAAATCCTATCCTTCAGAGGAACTCCGAGCATAGCTCTTTTCATAGCTCGTGGACCAGCCCTGTAGTGAGTGTCTAAGTCTCGATCAGCTCCGTATAGGTCATGACAGGTAGGACGCGCTGATAAAAAACCATATTTTTTTTACTATAAATACGAGGGTTACATAACTATTTCGCAAAAGGATTCAATTTTGTATGTAAAAAGCCGTATACAGTATGCGGTCATCCATCCAAGTCGAAATAAGATAATACTTGAATGTAAATACTTTATTTTTATCATTTGATTAAGGCATCACCCGAGCTTATATTATATAGGAATTAAAAAAAGAAAAAAAACCGTTGGTCCGTTGGTGATACCTACCATAAGGTTCTTTAAATACATCTGTAATACTTTTATTTTGTTTAGTACCTATAGACAATTAGACAATAGGCACTTAGGCACTTGTATCCAGCAAGACAACTTCGCATCTCTGCCTGAACAATAAAAAATCAATCTATTACAGACGAAGCTTACGTTAGGTACCACAAACTAGCCAATGATTTTTGTGTAAATTGCCGTAGTAATAAAATAGGTAGAAGCTCAAAAGTAGATCTTTGAGCGCTGGTCTATAATTTTCGGCGGGAGTTATTGAATTGTTCAAAATTTAAGCAAGAAATAGAAAATCTAAACGATTACTCAAATAACATATTAGTCTGGCTCTGTAATTCGTAAGGAACTTATGTGGGTTTTTTATTTTTACAAATCAGTTAATTTTCATACTAGGCGTCCGCCCCGGTTTCGCACGGGTATATTCTTTTGCCTATGTTCGTCAGGGATAATGTAGCATTTTAATAGTGAAAGATCTTTTTAAATCGGCCCAGTAATTTTGGAGCCTATCCTGTTCAAACAAACAAACAAACAAATTTTTCCGCTTTATATATTACTAGCTGACCACTGACCAGCCAGCAATTTCGTTCGCGTGGACTTTAATAATACCTTATTGTGTTGGTTTCCATGTAAACTATCAACGCCAAAGTTTTACAACCAATCCTTTACGATTTTAAAACTTTTTTAGAAAACATTCCTTCAAGTAAATTTCCAAAAATCCGTTCTTAGCCTACGTACTAAAAGGAAACTCCGTGTAAAATTCAGCTTCATATCTCTTGCAGTTTCAGAGATCTCTTGATATTTCACCCAGTTTACTGTTCTATTTTATTTATATAGATCAGCATTGCTATACAGCGGGGCAATGCAGCCAGTGGCTTAGGCACGCTTCCAACTGGTATTGATATGGATCAGTTGAGCTACCTGTAGATTGTTTGCAACAATTTGCAGATAGCTTAATTGTTTCTATTGTAAATACTAGTTTTAATTTAAATTTGTTATTTGATTGTTATTTTCTTTCTGAATAAATATTAATATAGATTATATTATATAATATATAGATAAATTCTATTCCATTACTCGGCTCCTACTGGCTTTTTCCTTACTTATCGTATTTTTTTATTCTGATCATTTACGTTCGTTACAGTTAAACTAAGTGTTTAAAAATACACCTTTTTCTAGAATTTGGCATTATTTTGACTCTCGAAACTCAAAATAAAATATATTATCACGTTTTAAAAATTATGATAATTTAAGCTAAAGCTATTTAATTTAAGTTAAAGTAGCAGTGGGCTGGCCATATTTCAAGAAGAACCGACAACTGCTGGGGTAAACGTGTTCTTGAGTGGAGACCGCGACTCGGAAAACGTAGTAAAGAACGCCCTCCTACCAGGTGGGATGACGATTTGCGAAAGACTGCTAGCAGATGCTGGATGCGGCAAGCTGAAGACTGGGAGCTATGGCGCTCATTAGGGGAGATCTATGCAACAGTGGACTGGTATAGGCTGATGATGATGATGATAATTTGTGAAGGTAAAACGTATTACTAAACGTACTACTAAATATACTTTTTTGAAATCAAGGATAACTGCGATATGTCAGCCTATCGCGTTGGACTTTTTTTTCAGTTTGAAAAGTTTGGCGCCGCCGGGGAGCGATTTTCTGATTTTCAGTAAAAAGCTTTAACTATTGGACGAGATGGACCTTGAATTTTTATTTCTTCTGAGTCCAAAAAAAATCGCCGTTCGCTCCGCCGTTAACACTCCTGGCTAGTTGTCTTATTCTTGACTATCGACTTCTTCAAACCCCACGAATAATCTTAAATTATAACCCAACTGGTCACTAAAAACCGAAGAATGATCTCCGCAAAGCCTTTGGCTGTGACCTGCTAGGCCCTTAAGTAATATAAACCAGGGCCCCACAAACTCACGGTGCGCCCCTGCAAGTTTTATTTGAGTTCATTCAGTATGTACTTCCGCCGTTATGCGTGGCCAAGATACAGATTTATTTATGTACCTACAAAATAGCAAAGCCGCAGGCAAATGTTAGTTAGTAATAAAATTAGTACCATGTGATTGTGCCAGCAACCAAAACAAAAGAAGTTTAAATCTTCTACAAATGATAAACTTTGCATAAGTCTACGTAAAAAATAAGTGCCCTCTGTCGACTACTTTTGGTAAAATTGACGTGCAATCTGACAGTCATAGTTCTTCACGGCCAAGGCTTAAGGTATTTTAAAAAACTGTAAACCAATTTGAAATTTCAAAAAAATGAAAATGAGGTATGTAGTTTAGGCCCGGAACAATTCAATAGCGCGATCTAAATTTTAACCTTTTTTACAGTGATTGTAAAAAATATCATATCATGATTTTTAGATAATTTCTGTATGGTACCATTTCGGGATCAATCTCTATACAAGAGCGAAAGCATTTTTATAATCGGTTCATAATTGACGGAGAAACCGACTAACTTTTCGAAGTTGTAATTTTATTCCAGCATCACGTCAGTGTGGTTCAAGTTCCTGAAGAGTTAGGTAGGTAGGTACTCACAGAGTTTCCAAACGCGAAGAAAACTAGAGGGAACCAGATGATAGCTATGACAAAGGCCAGCACGCCACCTCCTAGGAGATACTTCGCGGTGCTTGATTTCTTCTGCCCGCGCGGTTGAGGGAATTCGTCTTCTACATATCGGGAACACTGGAGAACAGAAAATAAATAAATAATAAATAATGCTGGACAATTCACACAGCATTATCTAGCCCCCAATATAAGCAGAGCTTGTGTTATGGGTACTAGATAACTGATATACGTAATATTGTACATTACATAGATAGATATTTTTTATTATACATAGAAAACACCCAGACCAACGGAACAAATTTCTGCAGATCGTACACAAATTTGTTCCGAGGCGGGGATCGAACCCGCAACCTCTTGCGTCGCAGGCAGACTCTCGCCCGCTGCGCCACTGAGGTCGTCGTTACATAAATGTTTAATGTTTAACTATTATTATCATCATCATTTCGGACGTTGTACATTCAATTCATTTTTTTGTTGCTTCAGTAATATTATTGCTTGTTTTTTCTTTAATTTACCATAATGTATAAATATAAATATTTTTACTATGTACATAGTTACCTAATAAGTAGACTGTAGTATTGTAGATTATCTGTTTACTTTGCTTGTTTACACTTTATATGTTTCTACTGTTTCTGTTACTCGTGAAAACCTTTTAATAGCCTTCTGTTTCTATTTTCTTTATTATAATTTTTTTTTATGTGCTGCTGGTTTTCCTTTAATAAATAAATCAGAGGTCCACCATCCCCAAAGATCACCACAATGGCCGCATTTGGCCGATACCAGAGCAGCTTAACAGTTAGGTCATGAGTCGGATGATTTGGAACATGAGTATCATAGTTGACTCTGGCTTGATTCTTAATCACTGACATATTATAATTTGTTTTTATTTTCCAATAATAACACTGTTTACGTATTATTTTTTCGGTCATTGGTGTTCTGCCTATACAAACTAGGTTCGTAGTTAACCCGCTTATTACTACTTTACTTGTAATTAATTTTAGTATTATATTTTAAATTTATATGATTTTATCAATCACACTAATATTATAAATGCGAAAGTTTAGATGGATGTTTGTTGCTCAATCACGCCAGAACGGCTGAACGGATCTGGATGAAATTTGGCACAGAGATAGATTATAGTCAGGAATAGGACATTATACATATTTTTGCAAAACCTATAGTTTAGTTCACATTGTTATTTAGTGTGGTTATAAAAGTTTTTTTTTGCGTTGGACATAAGACGCCATTACAGGAGTCCAATGACTGTCATAGCACCCTTAATCAGCAAAATAGGTACAATAGTTACCTTCAATAAGAATACGCTAGCGAATATATCCTCCATCTTGAGCCAGTCGAGTAGAGTCATAGAGGTGTCCGTCCATATCCAATCCATGAGCGTGCGCAGCTCAAACACAAATGGAACAGCCATGAATCTGTATAGTAACAAAAAAAAGTCAAGTGTGAGTCGGACTCGCGCAACGAGCGTTCCGTATAATTAAATGATTATAAGACCTTGTTTCTTGGGAAATAACATGACTATAGGTCAACGGTATGTAGGTTCTCTATGGCGAGAATCAAAAAGGTTAACTGGAAGTACCCTATAGGTTTTTGGTTCATGTCGAAATTATAATTTTTTGTGAATAAAAAACAAATTTAGGGTTTAAGCATTTTTCCCTTTACTTGTGTTATAAGACTTTGCTTCTTTCAACTTTGCTTTTTACAACGGGAAATACGCAAAAGATTTTATCCATGTCGATTACAAAAAAATCTTTGTAACAATCTACAAACTTACTAATTTTGTATTTTTCCCTTTACTAAACTTGTGTTGTGCTACAAGATCTTGCTTCTTGTCGAATTTCATGATTCTAGGGCAACGCAAAGTACCCAATAGGTTTTGTGTGCACGTGATTAACGTGGAAATTTCAAAAAAATTGGACATAAACGGCTGTATCATTTTATTGCGTTGACTATGTTCCTCAAAAGGAAAATAAGGAATCCTTATAGGATCACTTTGTTGTCCGTCTGTCAACCGTTTTTATCAGGAACGCGTGGAGATGTCGAGTCGAAATTAACATCAAATACTCAAGACTGTAAAACTCTTGGAGCCGTGATATAATTCAAACTTCTAAGTCAATGCAATTAAAAAGATACAGTCATTTCGCATGGGCTTTATAAAAAAAAGTATATTTTCTTTGCCGTTATTGAATTAAGATAGAAAATGACTTTGTGTCACTCAAATTATGTGTAGTTAGGATGGAAAATGACTTTGTGTAAAACACACAAAGGCATTTTCGAGAGGATAAAGAAAAGGATTGAAATTATCAATGGGTCACTATACACAATCAGTGTATAGTGACCCATTGACATTTTCAATCCTTTTCTTTATCTATATAATATAAATCGGTAGCCTCAATTATTTTTCAGGTTAAATACTCACCCTCTAAAGCATATCATGTTAAGGAAGCGGTACGACTTGCAAAGGAAGTTCCCGATGATCCTACGTGGGTAGCCGCACCGGATCTGATACGCGGAGAGGAGCAGGTAGATGCACTTTATCATGTACCACATCGGAGGCGGGACTAGAGCGTTGAATGTCCTGTGGACAACCAATTCGTTTAGGTTTAGTAGTCTGTGGTTTAAGTTTGTGTATAATGAATAACCGTCGAGTCTTTTTGTCCTCTGGTGAACCACGTGACCAAAGTGTGACGTATAATGACTTAATGATCGTCAGTCCTTCTTGTCTTCTTCTGGCAAACCACACGTGACAAAGTTGCGCAGATCACAATTATTATTATAAGGGAAATTAGAAAGTAGCTACATTCTGGACATCGCGTTGATTATTCACTAAGTTTTTATTTCAAAGTTTTCAAACATAGAATGAGCGAGACAGGGCTATACGAAGCTGTACCTATCTCTTTCGCCTGCTGCGTTTTCAACGGCATATGAATTGTATGCGTGAGTGTATCAAACTTCCCACTCTCGCTGCCCGTCACCGGACAAGAAATTTGGCGGAAACTATACTACTTTGTGCGTATTATGACTCGAATTCCGTGTTTAATTGCTAATATAACCGCAAAACAATAATATTAAAATAAAATAACTGCATTTTCGACTATATACTCATCATCATCCCTTCGACCTACTGCTGGGCATAGGCCTCTAAGAAATTAAATAAGTTCCCGAAAATTTTCGATTGGATTTGGATTCGAACCCGCCTTTCAGATTACCCAGAGTGCGTGGGCTTACGCACTATAATAACAAAACTATTGGCTTCTCGTACTAATCTAGAATACATTTTCAACAACTCACCTCTCAGTAATGAACGGCAGTACAAAGAACATCCATATATGAACGCCGATAATAAGTCCATACTGAAACAATATCTTGCCAAGCATGTATTTACGCAGGTACAGCGCTCTGTCGATTATGATAAGTCCGAATTGTAGAATCAGCATTATTAGGAACGGAATAGGAACTTTGTTTTCTTCTAAATATGCTTTCACTCCGCCGTCGCCTTGGTGCGTCTGTGTACAGAAAGTTAGGGGTTAGTTAGAGTGAAGTGTGTCAGTGTGTGAGTGAACAGGTATCTTCTAGACCTTCGTGATACACCGTCGGCCACATCTTCGCTTTCCATCAGGTGAGATTGTGGTCAAACGAAGGTCTATTGTGTTTCAAAATGTATTTTTAAATGATACTTTTGGTGACTTGTAATTGAAATATAAACTTATAAGTATAATATAATACCTTATAATACCTTTAAGTTTCATACCATACCTTTCGTACCATATTATTAAACTAGTAGAAATTATCTGGCCCCCTCCACCATTGCAACACCCTAAATGGGTACATATTGTGTGTATAATCTACTAATTATAGTTATAAATTATAGTTAATTATAGATAAATTTACCATAATATGATGCAATAAATAAATTAAATGAAATTGACCAAACAAAAAATATAAAAAAAATGGGTGTCGCTTAAAAACACGTAAATATTCCGAGACCAAACAGGATTAGAAACCGATCTCGAGGCCCTAAAAAATTGCCGCTGCGCCGAAATACGGTTTGAATCAGCATGTAGTCAGCGATAAACGCAACGATTGAGCAAGCGTACAAAAGGGTTTTTTTATCTATTAGCCAACTTATATTAAAACCACTCATTCTAAAATTGATATTTGAAAGCCCTGAAAGCCCAATACACGATGGGTGGTTTCAGCATAATTCCACATTATGATGATGTGACCTTCTCCATTTAATATGCTATTGTTATATACTAAATACTTACTCCAAAAGCAGCAAATCCGAATATGACGACCATAAAGTTGATGAAATCACAGAGGAACATGTAGGCATAGACATCGGCGGTGACGCGCGCGCCCGGCGCCAGCATGCGCGTGAAGAAGCTGTGCATCGGACGTAGGTAGCGCTTAATACTGCAACATAACGGGGTCTTAAGTCACAGAAAAATATCAGATTATTTACAGGATAAAAAGCTTGGAGCCGGATTTGCTGGAAATCGAAAAGAACCTATCATGGTATAGATTTATATTAAATGTACTCGTGGTTTTCACTTCTTCCACTAGTGGTAAAAAAAAATTAAGTGAATAAAATAAATTAAGTACACCATAACTATTTATAAAGCTGCCTAGCACGTCTATAGTATATAATTTGATTTGTATAAGTCATATAAAATATATTATTTTATAAGTCTAAGGAATGAAGCAAAAGACGACCACTTAAGTGTAGGTCATACCTACACTTAAGTGGTCGTCTTTGTTGTACTTACGCCAGAAGCATAACTTCGGGATAGTGCCCGTAAGTTTTTTCCAATGTAGTTGTAACAGAGACTACTGGATCTTCCCGTTCCGTATAAAGCCTGAAATAATAACGTTAAATAAGCACCATCACACTAATAATAATAATAATGCTGGACAATTCACACAGCATTATCTAGCCCCAAGCTAAACAGAGCTCTATTATAAACTAGCAGCGCCTCGCGGTTTCACCCGCGTAGTTAAAATATAGCCTATGTGCTATTCCAGACTATAATAACTAACATGGCTCCTAATACCAAGCATAAGTGATATTTTTAAAGATCTCTCACATTGTATTAGGCAAAATAAAATACTTGAATTGTTTACTGTTATGTAATTATTTGTAATGTCTTTTTGCAATAAACATCTTATCTTATCTATCTCTGTGACAAATTTCATTCAGATTCTTCCAGATCCATTCTGGCGTGACTGAGCAACAAACATCCATCTCTCCATCCATGCATCTGAAATTCGCTTTCATAATATTAGTGTGATGAGTTGATGAGCGACTTTCGCATTTGGACGTTCGCGTTTGTGACTAATTGTGACTTAATAGTAAGTACGTACTAATAGTTTTTTTTTATTAAATAAATAAAATAAATAATTATTTATTATTTATTTTATTTATTTAATAAAAAAAAAAAAAAAATAATGCTGGACAATTCACACAGCATTATCTACCCCAAGGTAAGCAGAGCTTGTGTTATGGGTACTAGATAACTGATATAGGGTAAAATCAGGATAGTTGCCCCACTTTTCAAAAAAGCTCTTTTACGAAAAAATATGTACTTATTTAGAATAATGCAAGATGTATATCAATATATTGGTCTTTGACCTATTATATAAGCCTATTTTTTTTTAAATAATTAATAATGGTTTTCAGTAAATCCTGTTTTATTTAACCTCTCAAAAATGGGATAGTTGCCTACTCTAGCGGATAGTAGCCTAACGATAAAAATGCTTCGGAGGATACTTGCCTCGTGTGGGGATAGATGCCCGCACTTAAGATTTTGTAAATAAAAACAAATTTATATAAGTTAAAGTAATCAGTCTTTATTATAATACACAATCTTTTATTAAGTACTAATCAATATTATCAATTATTATTAAGTTTTATTCTTGAAAACTATAAAAACATAAATTGGTATGTTGGGGTAATGTCGAACGCGTTGTTTATCCAACTCTTTGAACGCAAGTGCTAAACTATCTTCTGTCCAGCTTATTTGGCGCGGCACCACGCCTGGTTTACGCCGATACTTGCGAGGCATTTTGTTCACCTAGAATGAATGCATTTTTATGAGGTAAGTACATATTTATTTCATGTAAGCTAAGTTATAGTCATGTCAAGCAAAACTGCAGGCAATGTGCACTAACGAAATATTTAGTTGGTGACAAAAAAAAATACAAGTGTACCCAAACTTTTGGCAGAGGATTTACATTTCAGACAGATGTATTTTCAGATTTTTTACAAATTATATTAATATTTATAGAAATTTTTCCAAAACTGTTTTGAAATGTCTTGTACATTAAATAACATAAGTTATTAGTTTGTATTTTTTTACAAAAAACGAGAAATGAAAATTTTCGATACAAATTGTGATGTAAAAATTTTAGAAGAGACTTATAAGGTCAAATGGGGTATCAAAATATTTTGATACCCCATTTTACCTTAAAGTCGCTTTCAAAATTTAATGTTTACTACAATAAATTTAATGTTTACGACAAACTAATTGCTTCAGTAGTTGCTGAGATATGTATTCAAGAGGAAATTATATTAATAGGGTCCCGTTTTCACCCTTTGCGTAAATACGGAACCTTAAAAAAGGACGGACATAGCGAGACCATAAGGGTTTCGTGCCCGAACTAAACCCTAAAAACACAAAGATAAAAAAAAATTACTTCGCTAATTAAAGAATTCATGGTTGGGGATAGTTGCCCTAGGGCGACTATCCGTAAAAGTAACTAGGGCGACTATCCTTTTTGATACGGATACTTGCCCTTTTTATTTGCAAAATAAATACAAACTATTGAACAATAAAACATAATAAACAATGTAATTTAAACCCTAATACATGCAAAGAATTAATAAGTTGACTGAACCAACAAACAGTAATAAAAATATTCAATAGAGATTACTTACCAATATAATTACAACGCCCGTCGAAGTTTCGCCGCGGAAGATATTTGCTCGTACTGACGAAATGCGTGCGCCGAGGCTGACGGTTCACATGGCCATGAGGTCGCCGGGAGGGGTGCTTACAATTATAGTAGAGCGCTAATGCCACTGACGTCTCTAACATAGCGTTTTCAAAACCGCGGCAAGTATCCCACTGAGGCAACTATCCTGATTTTACCCTACGTAATATTATACATTACATAGATAGATATTTTTTATTATACATAGAAAACACCCAGACCAACGGAACAAATTTCTGCAGATCGTACACAAATTTGTTCCGAGGCGGGGATCGAACCCGCAACCTCTTGCGTCGCAGGCAGACTCTCATCCGCTGCGCCACTGAGGTCGTCATGTATTAAAAATAATCTTGTAAATCAGTTTCAATGCGATAGAAATAACCTTAAAACGATTCCATGTAAAAACGCGAAGCCGCGGGTGGAATCTAGTCTAGTATTATGAATGCGAAAGTTTAGATTGATGGAGGATGTTTCTTACTTCTTCACGCCAAAACTAGCCAGAAACCAGGTCACCGAAGGTTGCAGGTCTTTTAAAAATAACCCTGTTTAAAGGTACTGTATTATACCTTTGGTATTTCAGTATTTATTTCATTAATACCGAAAATAAATGGGGGTATTTCAGATTGATCGCTCTGCAAACTGAGGAAATAAGGGTACCTACAAGTGATTTTTTCGACTTTTTTTCAAAATATTTCAAAAAATAGCCCTGTGTGTAGGTACTATAGGTAATATAGTGTATCCTAATTATTTGTATTATTAGCAAATGTTCGAAACCCTCAGCGCGCGAGTTATACTAGCACTTGACGGATCTTGTTTTTAGTTTCTGGTGTGTTTAAACAGTTTCATTACTTACATTTGAAGGTCTTCATCGTCAGGTTGCGAAGGTCCGGCGTCGTCACCTCCATCGTTCCTGAAAAGTTTATTAAAGAACAAATGATTATCGGTTTGTCTCATAAAGGCTTATTAAATCTTTTGAGCTAGCTGCAGACTGTTGCAAACCACCTACAGGTAGCTCAACTGATCCATATCAATATCGCTTTGTTAGTTACATAATACATATTCTGATTCTATAACTTCTACAGTCGACTATCTAACTCGTACTATACAGAGAGAACATCATTCTCATACATATTATTTTCTAACTACATTATTTTAAGATACTCTACATTCCTATAATATACATAATATATAATATACATAAATAATGCTGGACAATCGACACAGCATTATCTAGCCCCAAACTAAGCAGAACTTGTGTTATGGGTGTGCTAGATAACTGCTAAACATAATATATTACAATACATGGATAGAATTTTTTTATTAATCGGGAATCGAACCCGCAACCTCCTGCGTCGTAGGCAGACCTTCGCCCACCGCGCCACAGAGGTCGTCTATTTAAAATTATTATTTTTATTTTTATTAGGTACCAACATCTTTTGGACTTTGTACATACATAGGTACTACCAACTGTAACCTACGATTACAAACAATGCGTAATTAGCTAGAAAAATCGCTCATATTAACCCATTAAAGACCAGGCGTGTAAGCGATTCAGTCCGACTATCTTTCTGGCGGTGTCTGGATTTAGCAGTCTGCAGTTTCTGCCAGACGAGCGTGGCCACGCGGGGGTCAGACCGCGTG
Organism: Eupithecia vulgata; assembly: GCA_946478455.1. NCBI lineage: Eukaryota > Metazoa > Arthropoda > Insecta > Lepidoptera > Geometridae > Eupithecia > Eupithecia vulgata. Next base: position 5,333,632 of record OX297862.1, on the reverse strand, counting down.
GTTCCCAGTTCTTGCATCGCGGTGGTTATGGTCGCGACCACGTGGTACAGCCGGTCCACGAGACGATGACGACTGTCTGAGCCACACACTACATTATGTTACTATTTCGACCGGAAACTTTCTTCATAATACTTTTTTATCGTCCGAGTCGCTTAATATATTAACAAGAAACTATATTGTGTTGCTTTAATTGTAAGTATATTCTTATAATAATTATTGTATGTCCGAAAGGACAAACTGTTGAAGAATGTATAATAGTTCATAAGACCAACTATGATACACAGTTCACAAAAAAAATCTTTTTCTTATTACAAATTAAAACTGGTTTAGAATAAATCAATTAAAACACAGTTCGGATCGTTTGTCAAAATATGTAACTACGGCTATCCAAATCGTGGACACATTTTTACTCGTAATTAGCACGATAGTTTGATCCGCAACCAAAACTGCATGGATTCATCCGCGGTTTGGAACGCTGTCAGAGAAGCGACGTCCGAACTTTATCTGTACTATACTACGGGTTGGGGTACAAGGGAGACTCCAAGATCTTGTCTCCCAAGCCAACCTAACCTGCACGTGGTGTACCTACCCTGCTAGATTACGAACTAGGCTCTGGTGAAAATATCAACAATCTTCATAACTTGCTAACTCATATTTTACTATTATTTTCCATTACTTGACACTGGCAGAAAAGAGTCCAATCAGACTCATATTGCCATTAACTAAGAATCATCAAGAACTACGAGTATATAATGGACCAAAAGGAGTCCAAATGCGGACAAAGGAGTACTCCTACCTAACCAAACCTATCTTCTATATATGTGATAGAATGGTTTCAACCTTTGCCATTTATGACACGCGTCCTTCCATCTAATTCTAAAACGTGTCACACTGAAACGATACCATTGTTATGGTGAATCGATTCATTTAGTAGAATGAGTGCACTGGTAGTCTGACAGCTCTAACTAGAATCAGCAAGCACACTCACGGGCCGGTCTGGTCGTGTAGCACCACATACTTCTGTCCGACTTCCTCGCCATTGCCTTCGATGAACTTCTGCGTGTCTTCGGGAGTTAGGTCGTATTCCACGTCCTCTCGTAACTCTATCTCGGGGCTGGATTCTTTCCATAGCCCGAGGGATTTTAACATGAATCTGTGGACAGAAATAGGTGGATTAAATTTTCATGGCAAGATGGCTAACGTCGTTCTCCACTCCCATCTGACATCATAATATCCTTCGATCACTGGGAAGTTACTGAACTTGACTGAATGAAAGCAGTTCGGCCTCATTGATGCGCCAGGGTATTAATTGTGTAAAAATAACAATAAACCAGCACAAATAAATAAATAATGCTGGACAATTCACACAGCATTATCTAGCCCCAAGGTAAGCAGAGATTGTGTTATGGGTACTAGATAACTGATATACATAATATAATACAATACATAGATAGATATTTTTTTATTATATATAGACAACGACCAGAACACCCTGAACAAATGTCTGCAGATCGTACACACATTTGTCCCGAGGCGGGAATCGAACCCGCAACCTTCTGCGTCGCAGGCAGACCTTCGCCCACCGCGCCACATCGGTCGTCAAAAAAGGATATTTAACTTTCATTACGGATGTAAGCGGGTTATCTTACGGAACTTATTAGTGTTCATTACATCCGTAATGAATTCGTCAAACTATACTTGTTTTTATAGCATATTTATATGATTGTGGTCAAACGAAGGTATTGACTATTATATTGTAGTTTTTTGCTGTTAGTTTACTAAATTTCGGCACAGTTCTATCTATTCGTCACGACCACGAAGTAAAACCGTCATAGAAGATTTAGTTTTATGTAGAGTACATGAAAAATACAGTTAGATAACCTATTATTATTTAATCTTTCTTACCTGTGCAAGAAAATAATCAGCAGCAGAAGCAGATCATACAAGGCGTAGTTAAACTTCCTCTCAATGCCAATAATCCTCGGCGCAGTGAATGGCATATTAGCAGGTATCGTCTTCTGGTTCCACGGCAGTATCTCGAATTGGAACATGCTCTTTATCAGCACTATCACTTCTGTGTACGCTATTAGAGTAACCCAGAAGGTCTTCGTCGGTCGGGGAATGGTTAGGGTGCCCCATAGGAACACCATGAGCGGTAGGGGTATTGATAGGATGGTTGCTGATTGGATCTGAAACAATGTTTGAAGGTGATTTGGGGTAGGTTTAGTTAGAGCCTTGAATTCGGTCTAACGATAGTATGTAGAGGGCAACTTGACATCTCATTTTTTAAATAATAGCTCTGGTTATACATAAAATGTGCATTCCGAGAAACGATTACAGCGCTGATTGATACCGATCAAAACCATATTTTACGTAAAAAATAGGTATCACGATATTGACAGTTGAGTGCTAGCTATCAATAATTTGGAACACTCACGAGCGCGCTCACGAGTCGCAGTGACGAGGTCATTATTACATTATCATAATCTGGATAGATTTTTAGGGCACTTATCGATTGAATAAAAAAAATGTTTTTAGTGTTAGTGTCACTATATAAAATAATTGAGTAACTTTTCAAAAATAGGTGTAATACCCTATTTTCTCGTCAATACATAAACACGTTTGTCTTTATTATGAAAGAAAATTACAATCAAATAACAGAAATTCAAACTATTACAATAGAAACAATTGAGCGAATTGCAGACTGTTGCAAACAATCTACAGGTAGCTCAACTGATCCATATCATTATCAATACCAGTCGGAAGCGTGCCCATGACACTGGCTGCATTGCCCCGCTGTATGGCAATGCTGATGCGCTGTGCCAGATACTCACCAGCTCTCGGGTCACGCGTCGCTTAGTCCAAACGCTCAGATAATTTTTTGAAGACCCGGAGAGCCTCGGGACCCCACGGACCTAGGGTCTGGACTCCAAGGGAGCAAATGCGTAGGCTCTGTCGAGACCTGCATACATAAATCATATAACACTTACCTGATTGATAAACACCATAATGTAGCAAACAATGTCGGTATGCGCTAGCACCGCGAACCACAGCGCGTATACCAAATGCATAAAGGGGGACTTCCCTTGTTTGAACATAGAGTCGTCTTGCTCTTCCAATACGGTCACGTCCTTGCTGAAATAAAAAAGTAAAGTATTGCAATAGGAATAAATAAATGAACGTCAACAGACAAAACGGCAGCAGGCATGATCACCCTAGATCGACGATTGCCATTTGTCTAGAGTAGATTAGACAATATGACATCGAATGCGTGGAATATTTTAAGCTCGTTTTTTCAAATTCAATAATTTACGCATTGTATGACATAGGCCAATTCAGATGTAGCTATAAGTAAAATAAACTAATTAGATGTCGCTTAAAATATTGAAATCTCTTTCATTGCGATCGAAATAATACATACATTAGAATACACTTTATTGTAAGAAAATATAAAAATAGTAATGCAGGAAAAGATAGAAAACAGAGTTGCATAGTGGGCAGTCGCTAAGAGCGATCTCTTCCAGACCACCTTGGAATCGACACGAAGCAGTTGTACGCGTATAGACGGTGGCGTATTGCTATATACAACATATACATACTATACCTAATACTAAAATACATATACAATATAAAATACATAATAATACATGCATACCAACTTTATAGAACTTAAATACATCATTTGGCATCACTTTTAGCGCAGTCAAATTAGTTTTGGTATTATTGATACCATTTAGAATTGATACCATTATTTCGATCGTTATGAAAGGGACGGCAAGATTTTTAGTGCTGTCAAACTAGTTTAGTTTAAGTGACATCTGAATTATCTATTTTAGCTTAGAGAAAAACTTGTCTAGGGCGATCATGATTTGCAAAAGGGCACGACTCCGAGGCAACAACTACGATATAATCCTGCATGTACAGTACCAAAATTATTGTATAGGAATCGGGGCCCAGTGTAACCACAAAAAATTGTGAGAAAAAACCATAACATAATTTGGATAAATAAACTTGTGCCTGTGCTGTCTCGTTATTTTCGTGTTTTATAATTTAATACCAATGGTGATTTTTGTGATTAGTCACAGTATAAGGTATAAAGATGTAGGTAAAGATTTATAATAATTTTAGGTTCAATAAAAGTTTTAAGGTATAAAGCAGTTTTGATAAAGATATGGATGGACAAAAATTAAACAGTAATAAAAAAACTGTATTTTATTTACATGGCGCTCATTTGGGGAGGCCTATGTCCAGCAGTGGACTAATATAGAATGATGATGATGATACAATTTTATTCCATCCATTATCAGCCTATACTAGTCCACAGCTGGACATAGGCCTCCCCTAATGAGCATCATAGCCAATTTATTCAATAAGTAGAAATTATTAAGAAAAATAAAGGTAAGAGAGTAGAATTTTGTTACCACAATTTCACCGAGATACCTACCACTTGGTTACCTAAATATTAAACGATAAAAGCTGCAACGTGGTTAAGCTTAACAGATGAAGATCGAGAATGAAAAATATTTACAAAACCAACGGAAGCCCATCGCAGTTGACGACGAAAAAGACGAGACTTGTACTGCCATAAATAAACTATTCAATAATATTACTATAATAATAATTATTCATAAAAGCATTTATCTCAGAGTACACCTAACGCAATTCATCTTGTGAAATCAATGAGCTGAATGAAATCTGAGGCAGAAAGGCATATTTGAGACCAGCGTCCCTATGGTGCCCATTCCACTAATCCAATTTCTTTGTCCAATGTATACATTTGATCAAAGAACTTGGATGACTTCATCCAATTTACTAGCGATACCAATATTTGAACGAAGATTTGGATACTAAATTCTATCCGCGGCTTCGCACGCGTTGTTTCTATGGAAACGTATGCAGATTGGAATTCTTTCCAATGGTAACTGAAATTTTATGGGTTAAATTGTACCTATGGTTTAAAACAGGTCAACAGCTACACCTGTGCAAATTTGCAGACCGTTCTGGTGAGAAGTTTTGACGTGACGTACTACTTTACGTCAAAACTTCACAAACTTCCTTCCATCCATCTAAACTTTCGCATTTTTAATATTAGTATGATGTGATGTAATTTCATTTCAAATCAATTACTTAGGAATCTTGGACAATGATGAGTAGAAAGGGCCTCTATCCAAGAAATTTGATCAAATATTGGACACAGAACTTGGACAAAGATATTGGATGAGTGGAATAGGCACCTATGCAACGACAAACAAAATGTCTGTCTATAATAAAACAAGATGGCGCTGCCAATCAATGCAAAAGCGCAAAACCTTTAGTAATCATTACAGCAGTACAAGTGATCGCCCGTACGACAAAATAAAACCTTGAAGTGTTCTGCAAACTAAACGCGCTCTCGTGTTCCGATGTATCGTCGTCATAGTCCGACTCTCTGCCCAGTTGGTCAACTTGTTGCTCAACTCGCTGGCCAATCTGTTGGTCAACCTGTTGGCTGGGCGAGGCTCGGTGCGAGGGAGGCGAAGCGTCGAGTCCGCGCTCCATGCTAGGCGCTATCAAACGTATCTCTGGTACGCTTATGTCGCTCAGTTTACGACTGAAACCGCACGCGAAATAATGCTTGGTTATCCAAACTGTACAATTTAGCTGGTTCGTTCGTGGAAGGACTTATCACTTCCATATTATATGGTTACCACGGTAAAAAATTATCGTAATCATATTTTAGTTAAAGAACAAGCGATTTTTTGGGAACAACGCCCAGCCCAAACCGCTGAAGCTAGAAAGTATAATTCGTTTGTTTATTTGCAAATGGACGAGCAGTTAAAACCAAAACGTCCACGAGTCGGGAATTCATACCTACGTATGAATAACAAATAGGCATTTAATTTCTAGGTCAACCATGTTTTCACCAGATGTTTTCAAAGCTAGATGTTATTCCTTCTGTAAAGAGATATTCATGCATGATGCGTAGCTCAACTAGTTTCATATAACTAGCATGAGTAGTTACTTGGAATGAATGAAAATGTGAATATTAATGGTAAAATACAAAGAAAAAATACAAACCCCATTTCCGGTAGAGGCATCAACAGATTTTTATCATAAGCGTCCTCTGAAAGGGCACTATGGCAGCATGCAAACAAACACTACTGACTAATGCATTCTACACCTATGTAAGGCTTCTATGATGTAAATTGGAAAATAAACAATATTTATTTACACTAGCCAGACTCGATGTACAATGTTTGTAAACAAACCGCTCATACTCAACCTAATATTCACTATGTTTCTGAGCCTTTTTTATTTTAAATTAGGTAAGTACTTGTGTTTTTGAGGAATGAAGGATTCCTTCAATAAATATTGAAGGAATATATTAAAATTAAATCTGAAATTCGACGCTAAGCAAGTGAGTTTCAGTTGTGAATTTGTGTCGTGGTTTGTTCACAAATATTCTACATCGCGTTTTACTAGTGTATAGTTACTACCGCAACAAAACGGTATGACAAATAGGTACTCACTGTTGTATTACAAGGGTTTCTGGCAACGGTTCCCATACCATTTGCGAGCCCTCCCGTATACCAATACCGAAGCCAGGCTTTTCCTAAAACAGTTAATACTCATATTACTAAAAATAAATAAATAAAAATAAATAAATAAAAATAAACAATGCTGGACAATTCTCACAGCATTATCTAGCCCCAAGCTAAGGAGAGCTTGTGTTATGGGTATACTAGATAACTGATATACATTATACAATACATTACATAGCTAGATATTTTTTATTATACATAGAAATCGACCTTAACACCCGGAACAAATACCTGCAGATCGTTAAAATATTTGTCCCAAGGCGGGAATCGAACCCGCAACCTCCTGCGTCGCGGGCGGACCTTCGCCCACCGCGCCTCAGAGGTCGATTATGATTAGTGATTAATAAAATTATTACATCGAACGAGTCGTTTGATGCCAGCTTAGAATTTGCACCACCCCAACTCTTCCCGTGGGTGCCGTAAGAGGCGACTAAGGGACATACACCGGGGGGCGGGCAGCAGCGCCTTGCGGAATAGATCTACCAACGAACTGTGATTCCCAATCCGCATAACCAGGGTGAGGATTATGGGCATTACCCCCCTGAGATAAAAGCTAATAAGACGATTATCAGGGAGAGGCCTGCGTCCAGCAGTGGACAAATATAGGCTGAGCTTGAGCTAATCAAACAAGCGAATATCAGGAAATCTTCTGGACTGCTTTACAAATCATCGTCGACAAAAAAAGACGTTTAAAATGGAGGATAATTTGACTTGCACTGCTTGTCGACGCTATGAATAGAGTGACTGGAGTTACAGAATCGCTCTATGAAACCGTAGATCAGGTACCAATTTAAACTTAAAGATTTGTAGCCTTGCTTGAACTTTGGTGCGGCGGCCAACCGCCTCCGGGACGTGTTGCGTGTTAGATTCCCGTCTAGCGACAAATGTTTCTATTATCTGTAGATATTTCTTCCGGGTCTTCTGGAGGTTTTATGTATACAGTCGTGGTCAACTAATTAGGGACAATCTCTAGTTAGGCCAAATTGTGATTTTTTTTTATTTTTTTCAACGAGTCTTAAAAATATTCCATATCTTTTACATGTAAGTATAATTAGTCATTGATGTGCCCGATTATACAAACAATAACAACTTCTTAAACATTAAACCTCTTTACAGTATAGCTGATAGATTATCATAGTGCTATTTGTTCAAATATTGCTGGCTGGCCATTTAATTAGGGACACTGAGATATTGCGTTCTATTTTCAAAGTTTGAATCTCAATACTTTTTTACTTCTTCTCTTATTGTTTCGTGGTAGTTTTGGCGGCAATCCCGATTTTTATTTTAAGTTTTGAAAAATATTTTGAAGAAAAATGGGCAAAAATAAAAGTTGCGATCCAACACTACGAAAAATTATCATGAAGTTTGTTGTCGAGCATGGTTGGCCATACCGAAGGATAGCAGAACATTTAAATTGTTCAAAAACTATGGTATACAATGCAGTGCAACATGTCAGACGCAATAACACAACTTTAAATGTGCCCAAAACAAAAAGATCGAGAAAAACAACTCCGCAAGAAGATAGAATGAAAACCAGGTTCGCTAAGAAAGATCCGTTTCTAAGGCTCTATTGTAATTAAACACGAAGTATTTGGGACAGACGAAAGAGCTGGTGTCTCAGCGAGGACCGTTCGACGACGTCTGGTAGAAGCAGGGTTGTTCGGAAGAGTGGCTCGCAAAGTACCGTTGTTGAAGAAAGAACATAGAAATGCTCGTTTGGCGTTTGCACGTAAATATGGACATTGGACCTACGCCCAATGGCAACATGTATTATTCTCTGACGAGACCAAGGTTAATTTGATTTCTTCAGATGGAAGGCAATACGTACGGCGTCCAGTAAAAGCGGAAATGAATCCAAGATTCACAAAAAAGCAGGTGAAACATGGCGGTGGAAACATTAAAATGTGGGGTTCATTTTCTGGACGTGGAGTGGGACCTGTGAGGAAAGTTCAGGGTAACTTAGACCAACATCAATAGAAGGCAATATTGGAGGAAACGATGCTTCCCTATGCTGAGGAGCATCTCCCTATTATATGGACGTTTCAGCATGATAACGACCCGAAACATACCGCCCGTTCAGTCAAGTCGTTTCTTACCAGTCAGTCAGTATCGGTGCTAGATTGGCCAGCAAATAGCCCGGACCTTAACCCAATCGAGCACCTTTGGCACGAAATCAAGATAAAAGTTACCACTTATCGTACCACAACTTTAGATGAACTTAATGAAGCTTTTTGTGAGGCATGGGCAAACATTCCTGTCGAAACATGCCAGAAACTGATAATGTCTATGCCACATCGGTGTCAAGCGGTAATTACTAACAAAGGTTTTGCTACTGGGTACTGATTTTACACGCAATAAAATGGAGGTGTTAAAGATATTATAATACTGCAGATTATAAGTTTTGTTTAACTCTATTTTTCATTATAGTTTACTGTCCTTAATTAAATGTCCAGCTATAGAATTATACCTTAAAATTGAATACATGTTCAACCTTTGATATTAAATACTTTTTTCTATTTATTTATTCTTTTATTTACAGCCATTTATAGCATAATAATCGGACCAAATTATGCAAATAATAGGTGCTGAGAAATCAATATGGTTTTATATTTATATGTACATAACCGGTTATTGCTCTTCACTATCTTGAAAGTCCCTAATTAGTTGACCACGACTGTATATACTATAATAATAAAAATATCTATGTAGTGTATTGTAATAAGTTAATAATTAAATTTGACGACCGATGTGGCGCGGTGGGCGAAGGTCTGCCTGCGACGCAGGAGGTTGCGGGTTCGATTCCCGCCTCGGGACAAATGTGTGTACGATCTGCAGACATTTGTTCAGGGTGTTCTGGTCGTTTTCTATAAATAATAAAAAATATCTATCTGCGTATTGTATTATGTATATCAGTTATCTAGTACCCATAACACAAGCTCTGCTTAGCTTGGGGCTAGGTAATGCTGTGTGACTTGTCCAGCGCTATTTATTATTATTTATTGATTATTAATCAATTATAGTACCCATACACAAGCTCTGCTTAGCTTGGTGCTAGATGACGCTGTGTGAATTGTCCTATAACTAGCTGCACGCGGCTTTGCCCGCGTGCATTTCATGTAACCCATTTTTCGGATTAATATTATAGCCTATGACACTCACAAACAACCCAATACGTTGTTTGTGAAAACTAATTCCAGAAACTAATTTTCAAAATTGTTTCTGAAGATTCAGTGATTACCCCCTACAACCACACAAACTTTTATTATCATCAGCCTATATTTGTCCACTGCTGGACATAGGCCTCCCCTAATGAGCGCCATAGCGCCCTGTCTTCAGCTTGCCGCATCCAGCATCTGCCAGCAGTCTTTCGCAAATCGTCATCCCACCAGGGCCGCGCCGCCCCTGTGTGCGAAGTGTGCGGCGCACACAGGCGCCAAGACAAGAGAGGCGCGCCGCCGCCATCGAAATTATTTTTGTTACACATACACAACAACATATTTGTAGTGGAGTATCGATAAGTAAGTAGGTACAATAGGCGCAACATATGCCTTGTAAATAACAAAACAATTATAATGCGCTTATTATACAAGACTTCCCAGATAATATTCACGTGCGTGGTTTAATTTTACGCTTTGGGTTTTAGTTTACATTAGTTACGAGCTCAGCGTTAAAATCAAAAGAACCGCCGTGAGTTTGTTTAAATGAATTATAAACGCAACCCGATGCGATGCGTGCGACGCAAGCGGGGTTCCCCGAATTTAGAAACGAGAGTGCCAAAACTATTGAACAATCAGTCCCCGAATATATTACCCACGGAGATATTACCTTACTCAATGAATCAGTCCAGATCAGTCAATCGAAAGTGTGTGCAACGTACGCATTGATTTTTATTATAAAATTTAGCTAGTTGTAGCTCTAAAAATAATACATTATATTGTTTGTGTGTTAGTGATTGTTTTAACGTGTTTTCACGATGAGCATATACTCAAAATAAAATAAAATATTATCTGATTACCAAAATTTAATAAGGAAAAGAAAACAAGAACGTGATAAAAATACAACTAAAATAAGTAGGTAAATATTTTACGGCTCTACCATCCACTTCCAAAGAATTAGAGATACTTACCAGTTATTTTATCGATGAAGATGTTATAAAATCTGATTCAAAAACGCTTCAAAAACGCTTCGTGCTTTTTATGTAGGTAAGTAATTTAAAAATTGACAAATAATAAAAGTTATGCAAATAACATACCTAAGTTGAAAGTTGAAACATAAAGATTCGTGAAAAAAAGGGGCGCGTCATAGGTTTCGCACACAGGCGCTGTGCGGGGTCGGCTCGGCCCTGCATCCCACCTGGTCGCAAACTTTACCTCTTTATAATATTAGTATAGATACTAGTATCTATACTAATATAGTATTATTATATCAGTCTGTGGTATTGATATAGATTGAGCTTATTGTTCTGTACAAATACAATCGACAGTCTGATAAAAACGTCTATATACTCTATGATCAATCCCCTAACAGGTTTATGTTTAAAAAATATAAAGATGAAAATATTTAGTAACAATTCCGCGCAAAACCTTCTTCGATAAGCTCTAACAAAATGTAATCAGTGTTGTAGAAGAAAAAACCACACCAACTACAAAATGAAAAGAAATCTATCAAAGCAAAACGTCCGTTTAGAGCTTATCGAAGAAGGTTTTGCGCGGAATTGTTACTAAATATTTTCATCTTTATATTTTGCAATGGATTTCCGCAAAGTAACGCCTGAATCTATTTTTAGGGTTCCGTACCTCAAAAGGAAAAAAGGAACCCTTATAGGATCACTTTGTTGTCCGTCTGTCCGTCTGTCAACCCACTTTTCTCAGAAACGCGTGGAGTTATCGAGTTGATATTCACATCATATACGCAGGCTCGTAACCTCTTGAAGCCTCGATATAAATCAAACTTCTAAGTCAACGCAATCAAAAGTTACAGCTGTTTATGTCTATTTTTTTTTAATTTTCCAAGGGAATCACATGCACACAAAACCTATAGGGTACTTCCCGTTGACCTAGAACCATGAAATTTGGTGAGAAGCAAGGTCTTATAACACAATTAAAGGAAAAATTCCGAAAATGGTAAATTTGTAGTTTATTCGTAGAAAAAAAAAAAAATTAATCTTGCCATGGACCAAAAACCTATAGGGTACTTCCCGTTGACCTAGAACCATGAAATTTGGTAAAAAGCAAGGTCTTATAACACAAGTAAAGGAAAAAATCCGAAAACAGTAAATTTGTAGTTTATTCACAGAAAAAATAATTTTCGAATCTCGCCATGGACCAATAACCTATTGGGTACTTCCCGATCACCTAGAACCATGAAATTTGGCAAGAAGCAAGGTCTTATAGCACAAGTAAAGGAAAAAATCCGAAAACCGTAAATTTTTAGTTTATTCACAGAAAAAATAATTTTCGCATCTCGCCATGGACCAAAAACCTGTAGGGTACTTTCCGTTGACCTAGACCCATGAAATTTGGCAAGAAGCAATGTCTTATAGCACAAGTAAAGGGAAAAATCCGAAAACCGTAAATATATGGTTTATTCATAGAAAATAGTACATTGTCTCGAGACAGAGATTGGCGCCCGAGCGTAGCGAGGGCGCCAATAGTTCGAGGGACTAAATAAGTTACGTCATAATCGTTATCAAATCAGTAAATTATTGTGCCTTATTCGTCTGGGTTGATTTCTTTGCTGAAGAGTAGGAGTTTGTACGGAACCTTTGATGCGCGAGTGTAACTCGCACTTGGCGTTTTATTTATTTTAGGTTTATGTTTATGCGGATAGTACCTTCAATTTCTTCTTCTCGGCTGACAGCGTCTTCGATACATATCGGTAGTCGCGGGAGAACTTCATGAGGTACCTCGTGAGGGAGATAAGTATGCTGCATATGAAGACCCAGGCTGCTGTCGCGATATTCTTTACTTTGTGGTAAAATTTCTCTTCAACTGGAAAAAGGAAGTTACAGTTAAAATATAATTATTTATATATTACAAAAAAAATAATTGGTACTTATATTATTTATTTTATTGATTATCTAGTGTATATGTACACTAGAGTATAATGACAATCTAGCCACAGAATTGGCTAATGGGTAATTTTGATTTTACTTATTGTTATAAAAACTTTAATACTAAGAATGTGGCCATTGGCACTTTTCTTGTTGTCTCTATTTACCTAAGGGGAAGGGAAGACACACAGTCACATACAGTCAGTACAGTACAGGTTAATCCTAGTTTGATGGGGATCAAAGATTGTATTAATTTTAAGTCTTAATTCTTTTTCAATAAAGGTTATTATTATTATTACTAGGTTCATTTTGTTCTTTTAGATTTAGAAGAAATTTGGTATGATAATAAGAGAATAACACATAGAAATAGAGTTAATCATGGTTTTTGGCGGACTGTAAAGGATAGTTATGTTTTTGGGTTGTATACGCACGCGTGCATATTAGTTTGGTTGGTTGACGCCGTCGTTGTTTCTATATTGGACAAACCAGATATGGTTAAAAGGTATACGTTTTCCTTCATTTATTTGTTACTAGCTGCTGCTCGCGACTTCGCACGCGTTGCTTAAAGTTATTTCTGTCCCGTGGGAACTGATTTATGGGACAAAAAGTAGCCTATGTTACATCCTTACAACTAACTTTGTCAAAGATCAACTCGATTAGTTGCGTAATTAGGGCGTGAAGGACAAACAAACAAACACACTTTCGCACTTATAATATTGTTATAGATGGTAGGATTTTGAAAATGTATGACTATAAAGTTACCTAAGGTGAGTAAATGAGGACTGATTTCATTCAGTCATACACACCGTTACTTTTGACACAAAGGTGCGAAAAAGTCGACTTGTAAAACTTGGGGACTTCAGAAAGTTTCTATTTTTATCTAGCTGACATAGTAGTAACAAAGATTATTCTAGATCATTTTTACATGAAATAGTACTGAAAATCGTATAAAAATTTATATTTTATCACAGTATCTCAATCTGAAGATATCGCGCCGCCGCCGCGCCGAACGCGGACAACATACACACAGCAAACATACGATTCGCGTGCGTTATGATTGGCTTTTTTCGCGCCTACGAAAATTACGACATCTTTGCAGGTACATCGGTGTAACATATAAAGGTACTACTGTACTTACATGTACTTGATAATTATTTTATTTCTACTTCTTGTTACTCACCCGGTTCACCGAATTCATTCAACTCCGAATCCAAAACATCCTCCGTTTCGGTAATGCCGGTCGGGTGCTCTTCCTGGGGCTGTGCGCTTCTACCCTGTTTTACAACCAGTTATTAAATCTTAGAAAAATAACCTGTTGATTTGCAAATTGACTAAGACTAACTTTAACGCTTAAAAGGTTAGAATTTTCGTAGCGCATGTATGTAATTGTAATTATGTAGCAACTTTGAAAAATTTCTCGTATTTGATATTAAATAAACATAAAAATAACCAAATTAATAAATGACAGAGCAAAATAAGATAATCCCTTATACTCCAGACGACTTTTTGACGACTTCAGACTTGTCTCTCTTCGTTAAATAATTGAAGTAAATTTACAACTGAATCATAAAACGAAGATGACAAAATAATATTTTTGTCAGTAATCTAATATTATGTAAGTAATTTTTCGAGACGAATTACTTTGTTAAAAGAAAGAGAATAGATAATCAAATAATAGATCAGAACCAAATTTATGTAATTTGGTTCTGATCTATTATTTGATTTTCAACTGAAAATAAACAACAGAAATAAAGTTAGTTTTACAGCTTTAATGTTAATGACACATGCTAACATGATATAAACCATAGATTTAATAAATAAAACAAGCTACATAAATTTATAAGAAATCACGCTCAAGACAATAAAGTACCATATCCAAAACATGCAAACCCAAATGACGTAGGTATCACGAAATAAATTAATTATTGAAATCATAACATACCTTTTGAAGAAGTACTGTTGCAAGTGACCAAAACATGGATTTTTTCTATAAGCTAAGTAGGTTTCTATTATTAAGCCCACGAAGACCTTGAGAAGAATGGACCTATCTTTGTTTCAACAAATTTGTGTTTAATTTATTCTATTGTTTCTTTTATTGCATTAAATCAGTGTATTGGTGCAAGTGCACATCTCTTTGAATTCAAGCTATTACGAATTAACTCTATGAAATCAAGTGATTTTATTGTTTTTAGAAAGCTGTATTGGCTGAAGCCAAGCTTCTGATGGCAAGGCGTGCTTTCATGCAAATATTATTGCATTTTTTATAATTTCGGTTTATATTTGCAGAACAAATAAAGTTAGGAGTTAAAAATGAAAATCTACGATATTAAAACTAGTGAAGAAAGTAATAATAACTAGAAAAAGAAATAGAATTTAGAAAAGTACGGAAAAAATGTTGTATGCTCCAGATTAATTTGATTAAAGTATTCCGTTATTGACAATCAAGATCTGTTCCTATTGCCTTAGGCATAAGGCCAATAGTGGTATCCCATGGTCTGTGTCAATGATTACCTCGGTGGGGAAGGATTGACTTCTATCCGTGAAATGCTGGATGGAACGTTCGGTGGGCGCCGAGCCGCGTCGCATGCTCACTGCTCGCTTCAGATCCGTCTTGATCACAGTCGACAGCAGCTACGCCGCAATGGACGCCACACAATGGTACAGGCAAGGTGGATACAGTACTTGGTATTACGCTCTTGTTTTACTCGGACTTGACAATTTAGATAACTTTCTATCCATAGTAGGTGACACATAGCTTGGCAATAAAGATCGTTGACCTATATTCTTCATGTAATCAAAAAAGGGTCATTCTTTACATAAATTTTAACATTTTGTCTTAAACAATTCTTGGGAAACTTATTATTATTACAGAAAAAATTATAGACCTATGTTATCTTGAATTTATAGACGTGTTTAATGATTGTCTTCATAATAATTAACCATTAGATAATGTAATAAAGTAAAATACATTTTAATTTGTAATTTGGTACTTAAGAGTACCATTTCCATAATATTATTCATTAATTCATTAAAATAACACCGTTTCAAAATGAATCTCGTATTTTAGAACAATAAAAAGTAATAAGTAAGTAGTTATATCGTGAAAACGTAATAACTGTAATAAGTCAGTAGTTATTCCCGATTAGTAGTAGTTAGATTAGTTCTTTTTTAACTTTTAAGACGAAACATTCCTAAATATTTTGTTCGCGGAGGAGGGCGCTAACTCCTCTACACAGTTTATAACTTTTGCGGTAGTCAGCAAACATTATTTGTACATTTACATTCATATAAAATACAATTCTATTCATAATAAAAAAAATGTATTAGATTTCGAAATTTCTTGGGTTGTGTCGTTCGTACCGTTGTTTTCTAGTACCGACACGCGACGCTTGTACCACGATATTCTAGCGACACCGGTATCGCTTTACATTTGAAGGTAAAAAGACATAATAGCGATAATTTTAATCCATTATGCTATTTCGTAGACGAGGAAGTCAACGACCTATACCTATTGCCACCTTATAAGAAACCTACTATAGCAACCTACTATAACAGAAAATATTCTGTTATCCATTGGCCGATTACGTTTTATCAAACGGTTTGGCGACTTCTATAAGACTTTAATTGAAACAATTTAAACAACAGTATTTTTAGTACCAAGAGCGTAATACCACAGTAGCCACCATTAGCATGGCTGTGCAATAGTTAACACAATACGATTAGGTTAGTTGCTAAGCTGCAGGGACATAATTTACCTTCCAAAAGCTTACATTAACGTAATACCCACATAAATAGTATTGGAAGCATGCGGGAATACCCAGGACAATACATACTTAGTTCCATCCATTCATGCGCAATACCCAAACCACATGAGATGGTTCTTACTTAGTACCCCTTCAGACTAAAATCGTTGCTGGCGGTGACTTCTATGCCAAATGCGTTACTCGATGAATAAAATTTGGAATATATCGGATACTAAGTAAGCGTGTTCGATGATTCTCATTGATACATGATTCATGCCTTTAACCTTTCACAATCACGTCACAACCCATCCTCTACCGAAACAAGTACAGAGCAGACTGAGTTCGGTATCTCGTTGGGATCGAGACGTTTCATTCTTGTATGGGATTTGGTATAGTATAGCGAGCGCCTCTACCGTGCGGAACTACGCAAATTTCACATAAAAATTGAATTGGCGTAGTTCGTCCAGACTTGATCGTACTATCGAGATTTACAATCGTACTATCGAGACTTACGATAGTACTATCGAGACTTGCAATCGTACTATCGAAACTTACGATCGTACTATCGAGACTTGCAATCGTACTATCGAGACTTACGATCGTACTATCGAGACTTACGATCGTACTATCGAGACTTGCGATCGTAACATCGAGACTTATGATCGTACTATCGACACATGCGATAGTACTATCGTGACTTACGTTCGTACAATCGAGACTTACGATCCCACTATCGAGTAACCGAACTCAGGGCTCGGAACACACATTATGAACCTAGACTACTTCAAATCTGGGGGAAAGTCTGTGTTGCTAGGCTCGGTGTGTGTCAACTTACCCTGCCAAAGCCCATTTCTTTCGGGCCATCTTCATCTTCACTTGATTCTTCATCGTCAACTATGTGTTCCGTATCGTCGAATTCGTCAAACATGTAGTAGTCTCCAGATCTTACAGCTGTAGACATAAACAACATGTTAATATTCTGCCATTTTTAGACGATAAAATGAATTTAAATGATTTTTTTTATTTGCAAATAAGCATAGGGTTGTTTTAATACAGTGATGAAGTTTAAATTAATTTTTATAGTATAAGGCGGTGTTCAAGCCATGATTTTTTGAATAAGTTTAGCATACTTTACGATGATTTTACCTATGCTTATTTAGATTACACGTATAATACAAAACTAGCAGGCATTTTTTTATGGTGCATGCTAACAGAAATTTACACATGAAACACACTGAAATGAAAAATTTGATACAAAACAAACAAAGTGACAAATATCAATAGAACGCAGACACAAAACCACGTGAAACACCAGGCACTTCATGCAAAGCACAAAAAGCACATTCAGGCTAAGAACCGAAGCGTGATGCAGCGTAATCTGTCAATGGTATTTACAATTTGTACAACGTTACAAGAAATACGAGCACAATCGATTATCAACCAGACAGTCCCCGCAATAGCGTTGCAACTTGCCTAAATACCACCACCGACAAGCTGGACTAAGTTAGTAACGCCAATACAATGTTATTGCGAGCGAAGTTCCGAGACTCAACGTTACCCTTCTGATGACTTGTGGGCGGTCTATACTGCGGCCTGTCGCGCGCTACAAGAGAAAAGCACAGCTCAACCGACAGTACACACACCAAATTATTATTAGGGAAGGACCATCTCAACAGACGCACATTTGGAATGGTTAAGACATAACAGTAACACCTTTCAGGAATCATTAATGAAGCACATAAAGTTCTGTTACAATTTTCTGCCATAAAGTCGATAGTCTTAATCAATAGTGCTGTCTGTTATTTCACATTGCATTGATATATTTAGAAGACTCATGTCCAAGGTAAATATACCCCAATCCCCTCAAAACCTGTTTTACCTTCATGCCGCTTTGCGTACACTCGTCGTTGAATAGTCGTCAAATCTGTGTCACTTCCTATTTGAATAAAAATAAAATTTTTATATACACACAAGTAAATGCTGTACAAGTAAAAGTGTCACACATAGACGGTGTATTTTCATTGGTAGGAAAGTTTGAGTGTTGCAATCAATTCTAGACCGTGTTGATATTTGACTAGGTGATAAAATACGAGAGCACGTTACACGTATGGTGAGAATGCGGCTCGGCGCGACTCGACTGGGATATAATCGAGGTCCGCTGTTGGAAACTCGGGCTTGCGACGGTGTGACGGCGTCGGATCGGCGGCGGGGAGAAAACTGGGTAGGATTCCTCAGGACTTTGCGATCGGGGTAAGAGTTCGGATGATGGAGGAGAACCGAAGGAGATCCTACGCGGTTCTAAATACGCGTCTAATGAAACAGTCATTAGAGCAGATGACGGGGACGGTGGCCCACCGTGGGAGCTAGGAGCTGGTAACACGGGGAAGGGTATTTCTATAGTGGTGGGCGGTCTGTGTTCGGGACTGGGGGGAGCAGAAGGTTCACTGATTGGGGTGTGGAATCCACGGGGCGAGGTCGGGCTGTCCGGCGTGTGGTATCCACGCCCCGAGACATCTGAATCGCCGCGAACGAGGGGCACTTGTTCTGATTCCTCGGGCTGAGTTTCCTCCTCTTCTTCTGAATAGCGTACAAGTAACAATTGATTTATTGATTGTAGCTGAATTAAAGATTTCGAATACAATAAATATAGCATGGTCAAAGTACCTAAGTCTTTAGAAAAGTTGACACTTTGTTCCTTAAATAGTACCTAAGCAATAAATACTCAAGCGATACTTGGAATTAAGCTTAAACGTTAGGCGTTAAATCCAAGTATCGTTTGAGTATTTAGAGATTTTCGACAGATTTTCATAAAAAAATAAAAAATTTATTGTAGTGTAAAATTAAGATTTGCGATATGTAAGTTCTTTTTAGTATTCGGGCGTAAGTTATTCATACAGAACTAAGCTGTCTTTTAGTTTTTTCCCTCACAGTGTGAAAGATAGAATAGAAACACATATATTATTTTTGACCCAGACAAATCTACCGAAGTTTTTTTTAGAAGGAATTCTAAATTTGTAGGCAGATATAATTTCTTACCGGCATCGTGATGTCGCGGATCTTTCGCGATCGCGCCCTGCACTTTCTTCTGATTCGCCTTTATTCTTTCCATTTTCAATTTAATTTTTTCTAGAATTTTCGTTTCAGTCTCTTCTTGCACATTCATTTGTTTCTGCCGCAATTCTTCTATAAGCTCAGCGCCTCTGTATTGAAAAAATTAATGTGGTTTTGATGGTGTAAAAATGTTTATATTTTTCAAACTATGATATCGAGATGCGTGGAGGGACTAAGTTCTTGCCCAGAAGTGGGACACAAGACAAAGTGTTATTACAATAAGAGAAAGAAAATTTTAACAAACAAATGTAATTATTTTACTATAAAAAACTATCGTAGTTTGACGAATTCATTACGAACGTAAGCGGGTTAACTACGAACCTTATTCGTTGGTGTTCTTCCAACACAAATAAGGTTCGTAGTTAACCCACTTACATACGTAATGAAATGTCTTCTCATCTTCCATTGTTATTAATTAGGTATCTGAAACATTCCTTTAATAGATTTACATCAGAGAAATACTACTTTGGCAGAGTTAATGGTAGTACTTTTTCGGGAGTTGTTTCAAAGAGATCTGTATAAAACAGATTATACCTTGAAGCTAGTACAGTGGTCGCTTTGCTCTCATCGATGACCCGATAGAAGTAATAACTATGGAACAATCGTCGCTGTAGAATGAGGAATGCGAAACACACTCCGTCCCACGCCAGACCGATGTCCTCTTGAGGTACTGAACACGCTTGATCCTGCTGTAAAGGTTATTTAAGTTAGTAAAGTAAAACTACCTAAGTAAATAAAACCGGCCAAGTGTCCTACTCACACTTGCGCACGAAGGGTTCCGTACCATTATCTATAAAACGGCAAAAAAACACTTTTGTTGTATGGGAGCCCCCTTAAATATTTATTTAATTCTGTTTTTAGTATTTGTTGTTTTAGCGGCAACAGAAAAAATCATTTGTGAAAGTTTCAACTGTCTAACTATCGTTTCATGAGTCCTGGACACACGGACAGACAGACAGTCGGACAGCGGAGTCTTAGTAATCCTATTATTTATATTATACCTTATTATAATAAATAAATAATGCTGAACAATTCACACAGCATTATCTATCCCCAAGTTAGGCAGAGCTTGTGTCATGGGTACTAGATAACTGATCACAATACACAGATAGACATTTTACATTATACATGGAAAACGACCAGATCACCCCACAAATGTCTGCAGATCGTACACACATTTGTCCCGAGGCGGGAATCGAACCGGCAACCTTCTGCGTCGCACGCAGACCTTCGCCCACCGCGCCACATCGGTCGACAAATTGTAATAATATTATATTTTGTAGGAAGTAAATCACCCTGGTTCCGTACCCAAAGGACAAAACAGTACCCTTCCTTGTTTTATCCTTTGGGTACGGAACCAGGGTGATTTACTTCCTACAAAACATTTCCTACCCTTATCTCAGATTTTTTACTATTTTAATAAGTAATCCAGCATTTATCCACAATCTAATATGGTGGTTGTTTTTCAATAGTGCGTACTTTTTCACGCCTAAGCGGCTGACCGTATCTTAATAAAATTTAGCAGGGAGGTATTTTTTACCCCGGGGACGGACATAGGTTAATGTTTATCCCGGAAAAACGCGTATTAACCCCCGTGTAGAAGCTAGTATAAATAAACTATCCTGCGTGGACGTAAAAAGGCAAATGGTGATTATTAAATTAGTAAAAATTGAAATCTCCGTTTTCGAAGTGTTATTCCTTGACGAAAATCGATTCCTTCGATAAAGACAGATGACTTACCAACGCCACGTGCATCTTGAGGAATCTCGCCAAATTTCCACCGACGAACTTATCGACGCATCCTATTCCCAATAGCTGGACCAGCCAACATGCGTTGTCTTGCATCACTTCACTGAATATGCAGCCTGGAATCTGCAGGATTGTCTTCACAACCACTACACCTACGTTGTAGCGGACTAGCCAGGACCACCTGAAAGTTACAATAAAGACCGTTAACGCATTCACTACCCAGCCTCGGCGGTGCGACCCGCGCAGGGGCGCGTCGCTGCTATGACGGAGCCGAACCACGGCTTCTGCGTCTTAGGTCATGAAATAAATATAAATGTTAAAGTTTGTATGGATGTTTCTTTTTATCCCATGAATTTGATTCTATTTATAAAATTTATTTTTGAGTTTTTGCTTTATAGAGCGTAACTCGCACTTGGGGCAAACTATATTTCCAGAATATTTACATGATAATTGTAGGAAATTTCACGGATAATCCAAATATATGTATATACCTACATTTAAGTAGGTACGTTAGCATACAACATCATCGAGAAATCAGCAAAATAATGTCGCCGCGACCCTTGCCAGACGTAGATATACTTGGTGCGCTAGACCGCCCCGATAGCGTATGGGATAATGCCCCGATAGCGTATGGGATAATGTCCCAAAAATTTTCAATTCGAATTCTTGAATCGAAATTGACCGTTTTCGTTGCTTAGTTGGTTAGAGCGCACCCGTACTGAGGGTGATGCGCGGGTTCAAATCCTGCCGATTTTTTTTAACATTATTTTGAAACTAATCATTTTTACAAACTTTTAAATCATTGTTTAAGTACCTACGGACTATATCAAAGCTGTTCATGTTAAATCGTTAATAATATTATTATCACAATTACCTAAAATCCCTCGCTAATAAATCAGTTCCCATGGGATAGAAATAGCCTTAAAACGTTTCCATAGAAACGACGTGCGAAGCCGCGGGCAGAAACTAGTGCAGGAATAAATCGTGCTAAGCAGTCAACGAATGGTGACCTAGAGGGGTACGGCGGCCTCTAGGCAGACCCTGGCAGACCATCTCTGGGTCAAGCACAGTGATTGTTCTAAATATTGATGATTGGATCCTCCAGACCGGATTGGACGATTGGATCCAGACGTCCTCTGTGGCGCGGTGGGCGAAGATCCGCCTGCGACGCAAAAGATCGCGGGTTCGATTCCCGCCTTGTGACAAAATTTGTCCCAAGGCGGGAATCGAACCCGCAATACCTGCAGATCGTACAAATATTTAATATTTGTACGATCTGCAGGTATTTGTTCCGAATGTTCTGGTCGTTTTCTAAGTTTAATAAAAAACATAAAATATTATTTGAATTTTGAATTTTGTGTGAATTGTCCAGCGTTATTTATTTATTATTTATTCAATGCAAAACAATAATTCAGTTTTAAAATTAAAGAACTTACCACCGCAGTATAGCTTCTTTAGGCCGCAAGTAAAAGTCTGTCCCTTGCCAGAGGAATATAAAGGAGCCGATGAGATAGCCCATAGAGAAGAGATTCACCCGATTCGTGCCCGTCAGGAACATTATGGCAAGCGTCACCCACAGTAAACCGAGGAACACCATCCGCTTGACGACGTCGAGCCATGACCTGGAATATATAATTATAGAGGTTAAATTAGTAAGTTTGTTTGTAATCAATCAGACAAATGTGAAAATTTGAATGGATGCTTTCTCTCTTCACGCCAAAACTATTGAACGGATCGGGCTGAAAACGGGTAGTTCTAAGGCCAGGAATAAAACATAGGCTACTTTTTATCCCATAAACCAGTTCTCTTAGAATATAAATACCATAAAAAACGCGTGCAAAGCCGCGGGAAGAGACTAGTTAGCCAATATATCCAGGTATTTCTGGAACTACCAGTACAACTCTAAGAAATCCGTCAATAAATACGTTTCTTCAAGTCTCGTTGCGAACTAAAGCAGCGAAGCTGTAGTATATTCCAATGTACGGTTTTAAAATCTAAAAAATTTCAGGACCTTAACAGAGAACAATATCATATCTCACCCAATATATCCTAGGACTTGTCGAGTCGCTAACAAAAGCATAGCGATGCCAGCCGTAGAATACTCGTAGCTATGAAGGAGTCTGCCCAACTAAAAGCTGAAGACATGTGCCCATAATTTAAAAACTCACCCAACATATCCCAGGAAGTCCGGGACAGGATTGACAAAGTTCGGCGTTTCCCAATCAGTGCCCACATTCTCCTGGTTGGAACCGCCCGGGTATGAATCCCCGTGCGACCTCTCAATCTTGAACACTCGGAGTTGTCGAGTCGCGAACAGAAGAAGGATATAGTCGAAGATTATTTTGGCAGCGTGAGGCGGATCGTCCAGGAATGGAAGGAATAACCAGGTGCGGATGTGTTTCATTTGCTGTAGGGATCAAGAAAGGTGTGAGAACATTTTAAGAGCGTTAAAAAAGCTCCCATTCGGGAGGGAGTTCACAGAAGCGGAGAGGAGACTTGCAGAGAAGAGATGTGTTTTAAACAACCAATGGAACTTCGTTATTTAAACATCGTCTTCGCTCAGCTTCTGTTGATAATCACCGAGCCAAGAGATGCATCATATTTTTATGCGAAAAAAACAAAGAAAGATCGAAGCGGAGATGTGAGCTGTGCCTCGCGAGCTGGCATGACGCAGTGGAAACGAGGAGTTGTGAGCGGCGTGCAGGGCGCGTCATCTCAACAAACTCCGACGCTCGACATACGCAGCTCAGTTTCGCTCTAGCCAGCACACATCTCCGCTTCAGTTTAGCCAGTACGAATTTCCGCACAGCTTCGGTGTAGACATCCAAGCTGAAAAACGTATCTTCTCCGGTTCGGATATCTCCGTTTTGGTGGAGTCTGGGGCCTAAGATTGTTTTAGGTGGAGTTTTTAGTAACGTGGAACGAAGCGGTATCACCCAATCATTGGGTGAAAAGAACGTCTCGTCCTCCTTGATGGGTAGATTGCGCGATTTCGCGTCAACGAGAACATCACCTTAGACTGTGCGAGACTCTGTGAACTACTATATCGTGTTTTATTTTTCTGATAGTTTTTTGCTATATTATACTTAGTGCTTAAGCCTGTTACTTCAAGAAAATTTAATAATGTCCTTTTTTTAATATATAGTTAATCGGCGTTAGAGTCTGAAGGAAGTCCCAGAATTATTCATATGCTGCACTTGAACTCGTACTACTGAGGGAGGATTGGGGGTTAAAGTCCCGTCGAAATCGTTTTTTTTTGGAAACTATTATTTTCTTCTGATCAAATAGAGATGCCGAAAATTTTAAATAGAGTAAGGTTTTCATAGGTATTTATGTCGTATGGGGTTGGCCTATGTCCAGCAGTGGACGTGTATGGGCTGATAAGATGGTGATAAAGATTACATTAAAATTGTAGACAAAAAAATCTATGGTGCTTCTATCGACCATCATATTATTAGCTCACAAACGTCCACAGCTGGGTATATGTCTGCTGCATACGTCGCCACCGCCACAAATATTGGTCCTGAGCCGCTTCCATCCATCAAATCCTTGCGACAGCTACAAGTAACTTCTACTGTAAAAATGCAAATCATTTTAATTGAATTTACCTCAGAATCCGCACTCCAAGGATATCTAACACAAAGTTGCGGTATAAAGCCCACAGCGATCATATACTGCAGCGGTATTATGAACGCTATGGACGCAGTGAACGCTGGCCACATCGTAGCTTGCTTGGCCCTGCTTATGGACACCAGTAATAGAAGCCACCCGGCATAGAATACCGCGTAGACGTCCATGCGTGATCCTATCACGCCCATTAGGCAGATTAGTGAGACCTGTGAAGAAAATTAAACAGTGTATACAAATTAACGCATTCACAGCCCAATCTCTGCGTTAAGACCCAAAGTTGTGCGTCTCAGGGTAGTGAAGACGGACATGGTCTCTATACAGCTGATATTATTGTTTTGCAATTGTTATGGTATATTTGTTCTAAAAGTTTAATTTCAATAGCCTTTTCTGTATTATGTTTTAAACTATACATTTGACTTTACCAAGTGTTCCAATGCGTGTTCCTATGGTTTAATATAATGAACTGAACTGATGTGCGTAACGCACGGTCATCATCATCATCAGCCATACGCACGGTCATTTAAATTAGGTCATTTAAATTATATTAGGCCTGACTTTGTAAATTAGTAAACAAGCTTTCATAATACAAAACAATGTTTTTTTATCGATTTGATGGCTACTATCAATCTCAATAAGTCTAAAAAATGTTACTCATAATCATCATCACTAAAGTAAGAAGAGTTTGTGCTACAAGATAACTGATGCAGACAGCGTATTGGGGACGCTCCTGACTGGTATTGATATGGATCAGTTGAGCTACCAGTAGATTGTTTTCAACATTTGTAAATACTAAAGTTTGTTTCAATTGTAATTACTAGTTCTAATTTGTTTCCATTATTTGATTGCAATTTTCTTAATAAAGATATCCTTTCGATAACTGATTTACTATTTACTGCAATAAATTTATAACTACAAACAAAAAAATTGCCGACGTGCAAATAATTTGAAAGTCTAGAATAGTACCTCCACTCCAAACTTATAAAATCCAAAATTCACTAAATATTTGAAACAGTGAATCAAATCGATGTCCGCATGCATTCTCAATATTTCCGGGAACATTTTCTTATCCTTGTCCAATGGCAATAAGCCTTCTTCCCTGAAAATGTACAAGATCTATGAATGTTCTGATTTATAAGGAATCTTATTTTGTTTTATCAAGGTGGAACGTCACACAAGCAAGAAGCGCGAAATTCAATAAGTAACCGATTTTTCTAACTTTTGTGAGTAGTTTTGCAATCATTGTAAACCATTTGCTATGATCCTATGCTAAAACGAACTAAGAATCAACTGTAGACTGTATTGACATGTATGAAATTTATTGCTTATAACAAATATATCTATAAGGATCGCTACTTATCTGCATATTAAAGGGGAAGAAGATTGTTTGTATGGAGGGTGGCCCTAATACCAATATTTTTTTTCAAGGCCGTGCCGTGGTGCAAAATGAAAGTTATGTACTTATTTGGATAGAGGATCTTAGAAAAATAAAAATCCATCACATTATGTTGTAAAGCGTCAGGTTTCTGAGATATTAAAAAATGAAAGTACACATTCAAATAGACATTATATTAAGGGTTTTTCCGTTATAAGTGCCCTCTGTTCAATACGTACGTAACTTCCATTGTGTACCGCGATTTTGAAAATAAAACAGTGCGGTAAACCGATAATATTAGTTTTTCGCTCGCATCACGTTCCACCTTGAGAGTTTATGTTCAAACCTCAGAGCTTGTTGTCTGTAATTGACTAGAGAGTAAAACGTGAATACTGCTATTAGTGCGATATATCCTTTAAGGAGTCCGGCTAAGGGCAGCGCGGTGCTTGTTTTCGTGAAACCGAACCATGCGGCGTTGTTGTACGTTTTCTCAATGTTTACACTGGTATCGTTTACAGTTGTTATCTAAAAAAATATAAAAAATCTTAACATAATAAAAAATAAATGTATAGGTATCATGTGTTTATTTTTAACCACGGACTAAGGAGTCTCTTGAACAACCAATTAGAACCTGCTGCTTTTTAACTGACCACGATTTTGACAATTCTTGTTGCACAATATAAAAAAATTACCTACATAGTTTAAAAGAAAAATAAGTTTGTTTATGCATCACAGTTATTATATTATATCGACACTTACCGAGGTACAGTTGACATCGAAAAACGAGTGCTGTATATAATCTATCTGGTAAACCATTTTCGCCATTAAGTACACACTGATTAGAGTTGATATTAGAAGCACACAGACTCGCTGTCGTCCGACGCTCATCCATAATGCCGGAGATATTAATATCATTATAGGCACGTGTAACGCGCATGGCTGGAAATAACGTTAAGTTTATTTACATACTTACATAAGAAAACAATATTTTAAGCCTTGTACCTACTGACCGGTGTTACAGGGCGTAATGTAACATGTGCAGCGAGCACATCGGTGACACCGTTGTGTTTGTGTGCCTACAGTATTTACAAATTTCCTTTATATCATTCCCCCTTTGAAAAGCTTATTTTATTCACAGAAAAAAGTGAATAAAAAGCACCTTCAATCACTATTTAGGTGTTTGAATTTAGACCACACTAATATTCGATCGACTACCACCTCAATGCTTTCCTCCTTGTGCAAAGAATACTCGACATACAAACTCCTTGTCATGGTATAAAGTTTAGTATGCAAATCTTGAATAATTCATTCATATGAATAACTCGCGTCGCTCAGGATTCTTACTCAGGAACTACACGCTACAATCTTGATACAGTCGCTCGTTAAAATCCTTCACTTTGCTCGGATTCATCTATGGCCTATTTATTTTTAGAGAACCTTAGTGCCTAGTTAAACCTAATTTTAGGATTTAAGGCACTATTGACCGTAAAACATGTATCATTCTGGAAATCAATGATATCAATGAAACGTCAAAAGTCAGTCTCTTTGCTCGTTGGGTGCGCCTTTTTTCCCCGTACTACCCCCGCACGAGCGCTCGCTGTGAGACACGTTAATTTACGCCCCGTGTCACCAGTACCCGACTTTAGGGGCCCTATATTCTGCAGCATGTTGCCGGTTGTGCAGCTCTGCCGGTCCCGTTGTGTAGAAAACGCGACCGGCAGCACGCGGCATAGTCAAACCAGAATATGAAGCCTTCACACAATTTACATCGGTCGCTTGCGCACGCAACCGGCGACACGTTGCAGAATGCTTTATATGGAACAATCGTTATCATAAGGCCATTAATCTAATATACTGATGGACATTGGCTTCTCCTTATATGGGCCAGTGGGGTCTTAGCTGTACTCGTAGCATTGTCCTAAGCTATCCATGCCTAACACCCCACAACAGCGAAGCTTTAATATCACCATCATCATCCTCAACCCGACTTGATCCACTGCTGGGTTAGGCTTCCAAACTCTTGTGCGCCCTCAACACAGTACTACGCCAATCTCATCTAGAGCTATAATATATATGAATATTAATCATTGCAATGTATATTACGGTTCATTTTCTATAGTAATCGGCGAGTGACCACAGACGCAGCTATAACTTACATTTTTACTACGTCACCAAAATATGTCTACAGATATAGCGATATATTTTGGTATAGTAAGACATGACTGCCGCCGAGCTAATGAGTACAAAAGTATATATTATAGCTGTGTCTGTTGTGGGCTTAATAGTCAACTGACAAACTTCAAATCAAGCTTCTGTATTAGCTAACTAAAACTGTAATATAAAAAGGTACTCACGTTTATTGCACAAAGCAGCATAAGGGCTAAGAATATGATCTTCACAAGATTGATTTCAAGATAAATGAATATTTTGTCCGTCCATTCCAAAACAAACTCTCTAATTTGACCGTAACAGTTCAGGAATACGTTCTTTAAAGAATGGCGTTTAGGTTCACTGCAAGGAATTATTATTTTTAGTACGAAATTGGTGAAAATAGTCTTTTACTAGCCTACAGTTCCAATACTAACTAAAATATACAGGGTGTTACAAAAATGAAGGACCACACTTTCAGGGGGGAGGGTACAGCTTCGATAATCACGGACAAAATCCCGACTTTTTTTAGACTAGGCAATAGCTGATGCGTGGGCTTTATTCTCATAGAACCGAGGAAAAATGCACATGTAGTACCACCTACCGTATCTAAGGCGTGTCGCCCGCTCCGATGATGTTGCGGGTCACTGTACGCGCGGCGGTGGCGACGGTGGTCAACGACCCTCGACGAAGGTGTGTTTTGTGTTTTAAAGGGGATGTAAACAGCTACGTATGCTTTTTAATTTTATTTAAATGACATAAAGCACATGCGTCAGTGTAGTGGTAATTTCATTTTTTTTTATTTTTTAAAAACGGTCTTTTTAGTTTTTTTTCTTTTTCCCGTGTTTAGTGATCGAAGCTGATACCCCTCTTAAAGTTTGGCCCTGTATTCAGGGTGTAAAAAAATGAAGGACCAAACTTTCAGTGATTGATTGTTATCTAAATAGGAATCGCCATGTCGCTGATCGACAATTGAACATGGTCACAGAAAGGTTTAAAAAGAAAATCCTTTAGGAAATTCCAACCAAGTGTAATATAAAGATGAAAATATTTAGTAAAAATTCTGCGCAAAACCTTCTCCGATAAGCTCTGTACAAAATATAGTAAGTAAAGTAAAAGGTTTTACTTTTGTCACAATAACACCAATTAAAAAGAAAAGATAAACAAAGAAAAACAAAAATAAGTGACAAAAAAGGGGGCATCGCTCAGCATATGCCCAGAAGCGATACATATCGCTAATGAGCGCTGCTTTTATGCAACTCCCAATAATGAGTCAGCGCTGTAGAAGAAAAACCACACCAACTACAAAATGAAAAGAAATCCATCAAAGCAAGACGTCAACTAGTTTCGTCTCTCCACGAGACATCATTAGAACACCACAATCATCATTACTTGGCGCGCGGAGCTCGGAGTGGCAACATCTCTGGTGGGACTCTGCCGGTGTTGATTGGCGCTCTCAGTGTCAAGGTCGAGTATTGTGGTGTCCTGATGGTGTCTCGTGGAGAGACGAAACTAGTTGACGTCTTGCTTTGATAGATTTCTTTTCATTTTGTAGTTGATGTGGTTTTTTCTTCCGCAACGCTGACTACATTTTCTTAGAGCTTATCGGAGAAGGTTTTGCGCGGCATTGTTACTAAATATTTTCATTTTTATATTTTGCCATGGATTTCCTCAAAGTAACGCCTGAATCTATTTTTTATCTTCCATCCAAGTGTCAAACCAATTCCTAGACATTTTACCTCTTTAAATTATGGGCGGATTTGGACGGATGAGTGTGCGCCGGCGATCCGTCCGCAGAATCGATCGAGTGGGCTGCCGTCTCACTATCGGGCCGCGATGGAGTTTCGTTGGGTAATGTCGGTGCCTGTAATAAATACTTATTTATCTACATAGATTTTTTTACAAACAATTATATTGGGAACACCCCAAACTTTTAATGACCATATTCCTAGACAACTTTTAAGAGCCTGTATGTACAACCTCAAGTTTTTGTGAAAAGGATGGACATAGGATTTTGCGTTCATAGGAGCGGGACAGAGTATGCCAAAACAATGCAACGCAAGCTCAGAAATCCAGTTTTAGCTTATTATCTATTAATTATGACTTTATTTGAAAAAAACCGAAACATATCGAATTTTCTTTATACTTAGTTCTATTACCTCACTCACCTTATTCTCAAGATCTTAACTTCTGTATTTATTAAGAAATTCAGGTTTTAGATGAATTAAGAGGTAACTTTGCGATTTTTTTCAATCGAGAAAATTTTATGATGTCGTGTTTTTGAAATACATGATCGATAGAGTAAGCCCTGAACTTTACCATTATAAATTCCAAAGTTAAACATTTAGTAGCTTCGAAGATATTTTGATCTGACGGAGTTGATTTGATATTTAGATTTTAGATATGGTCATTAGAAGTTGGGAAGACATTAGCTAGACATGCAGTTCTATGGCCGCTACTCTTCGTGTGCCATTCTTTCTAGTCTTTATATTTAGCACTTCCGGCCACGACGATTTATTTTTTTCTAAAAGTCTCATTATAACCTATTTATGCTGGCTGTAGTACAAATGTGTATCTGCAATAATTGCTCGATAGATAAAGTCAGTTCAAAGGGTCACCAACCAAAGATTTAACAGTTCAAAATCGTTCTAAATAAGCAATTACTCAAGTAATGCTTGGTAACCGTTCAATATTATGTATTAACAGTAACTGAAGGTGTGGACGGAGGAAATCCGCTCTAGAAGGCTACTTGAGTGAGTATAGATGTGCTCCCAAGCATTGATTGAAAATAAATCTTCACTCAAAACTAGACATAAGCATCACTCAAGCATAGATCGGTGACTGAGCAAGCTTTCATTACAATTTTCTTTATTAATACCGATATTACCGCTATTGTAATGTATGTATTATTGGTGCCACGTTTTTGAGTAGCGAGTACAATGAATAATAAATTACGAATAATGATTATTATTATTTACACATAATTTATATAATTACT
This sequence comes from Eupithecia vulgata, assembly GCA_946478455.1. Taxonomy (NCBI): domain Eukaryota; kingdom Metazoa; phylum Arthropoda; class Insecta; order Lepidoptera; family Geometridae; genus Eupithecia; species Eupithecia vulgata. Next base: position 5,302,248 of record OX297862.1, on the reverse strand, counting down.
TACATCATTATTAGTAGAAGCACCTGCATTACTAGGCCTACTCGAACCAACTCTTGCGCTGTTTGTCCTGCAAAGTTACATTTAAATTTAAAACACAAATAGATAGATAGATCTTTTTATTTTACCACGCAAACACAAAATGTAATACATAAAGGAAATGCTGACAACCAAGGAAGTACAAAGGGCGCCTTATTGCTTTGAGCGATCTTTTCCACGCAACCTTGGGATGGACTGGACGGACTTGAGATGACAATTAGTCGGTGGCGTTTGAATAACATAAGGAAAAGAAAACAATTAAGAGAGCTATGCTCAGAGTTTCTCTGAAGGATAAGATTCGTAACGAATACATCCGACAGAGAACCAAGGATATCGACAAAGCTCAAATAATTAACAAGCTTAAGTGGCAGTGGGCTGGCCATATCTCGACAAAAACCGGCAACTGCTGGGGTTAACGTGTTCTTGAGTGGAGACCGCGAATCCGCAAACGTAGTGTAAGACGCCCTCCGACCAGGTGGAATGACGATCTGCGAAAGACTGTAGGCAGATTCTAGATGCGGCAAGCTGAAGACAGGGCGCTATGGAGGTCATTAGGGAAGGCCTATCTCCATCAGTGGACTAATATAGGCTGATGATAATGATGATGAAATTGTTAGAAGGATAAATAAAACTGAAAAAAAAAACTTTTTTTTTTTTTTGTTTTTTTTTCAATATAGGTAATGATTTCGCACGTCTGATGGCCAGGGGAAAAGCATTCCATAGACGGACAGCTTGTATACAGATACAAAGGCCTTTTCATAGTCCACAAAGGCCAAACACACGGGCTGATTATACTCTTCGGACTTCTGTATAATCAACTTCACTGTGTGTATGTGGTCTATGGTGCCATATCGTCCGCGAAACCCAGCCTGTTCCGGTGGCTGGAACTCGTCGAGTCTCCTGGCGAGACGATTCGTGACCACTCGTGAGAAAAGCTTATAGACGTGGCTCAGGAGTGTGAAGAGTCTGTAGTTTTAAAGAAGGGTATTATATCCCTTCTTAAAAAAGAGCACCACCAAACTCCCGCTCCACAATTTAGAAGGTTTTATGAAATTCCTTCTAGCGAGTTCAATGAAAAGTTAATGCATATTTTTCCTTACCTTGTTCGCCGTTGCGATAACGCCATGAAGTCTTTGTGGAAATAATGGACTTGCATTATTGTAATAATAAGGAACAACGTCGGCGTCAATAACTTGACGAATAAATCCGCCGGATGATACTGGTCCAACCCCAAATCATGTTGGCTGAAAAAATATCAAGGTATTGTCAAAATTTTACCGTAATAATGTGCAAGTGACTTCAAAAATGCTGCTTATTTTTATTTGTATTGTCTATTGATAAACAATTACAGTTTTAGCCTATCAGCCCCACTGTTGGGCAAAGGCCTCCCTTATTGGATCCCTCTATGCATCTCGGTTCTGAGCCAGTTGGGCCCACGTTCTATCGAAGGTGTCTATATTTTTAAACGTGACGTCACCGTTCACCGTTTTGTCATGAAGCTTTTAGCGGGATAGATTTTTTTTAGATTTGAAAGAAAAAAAGAAAGAAAATTATTTATTAGACACAACACTGTTTTTAGTACAACAAACAGGATGAACTTTATAATTTTTATTTTTCTTATTTCATTTTGGTTGAAAGAACTGAAGCACTGAGTTGAATAGTGAACGGCGACATTACAAAAAAGGGCAGCGTTTTTATCGCCCGGAAGTGAATGCTTTCGATCTTTTTTGTTTTTTCCATAATAATTAAAACATTTGTAAGTGTTATATTTCTTCAATAGTTTTATAAATAACATTATTAACCGATTAAAAAATGAATAAAATCTATGGGTATTGTTATAAAGAGCATATTTCAACTTACAGTCTTACGTTGATACGTAGATAGTCCTCTATTAGCTGAGAAAAGTTGTCGAATTGATAAATATAAATGAGTATAAGATTTAACATTGAGTATACGATCACTACTATCCAGAATATGTACATAAGGCGGCGCCACAAGTACCAACTTATCTGAAACAACATAACAATTTAGTTTTTTCTCACTTTATGTTCCTATTTTATCAAAGACTAGCGGTCCGCCCCGGCTTCGCACGGGTATCAAAATCAAATATCAATAACGTTTATTTCTTTAAGCTTACAAAATAAGCACTTTGACAAGTCAAATTTTATACTATAATAGGTATTATGCTATAGCCTATGTTAATCAGGGATAATGTAGGATTCGAATGGTGAAAGAGTTTTTCAAATAGGTCCAGTAGTTTCGGAGCCTATTCAATTAAAAAAAAAAACAAGAAACATTTTATCTTTAAAATATTATTAGTAAAAGAAAAAAATCTACGATCAGATTGATCATCTGATAGGTTTTTTTAAATTGCATTTTAATGCTCAAGAAAGCAAGTCTCAGCGGTTCGCCCCAGCTTCGCACGGTTAGTTATTTTTCTTCAATTTTCCAATGTTTTTAATACTTCTTATTCTATTCCGGACTAAGAGAAATACAACAAATCAAAAACCATGAAAATCAGTCCCGTCGTTCTTGAGTTATAAACTAACACGACTTTGTTGATTATCTTTCATAGTTCATGTATTTCTTTTTTTTGTTATTGGTTGACATTCATTATATTTTATTATATTTGTTTTCGTTATTATGTAACTAACTACGTATAATTTTATGTAGGTTTTTAGTGTGTGAATTGTGTGCCATAAATAACGCATTGGATTTTATAATCTGTAATGTTATTATTGTGATTAATAAATAAATAAATATGTAGGTATTTAGATAGGTTACACTACCACGTGAGACGTCATCGCGGTAGTGAAGCTGTTAGAAAGGGTTATCTATTTAATTTACTATGGGACGGAATTTACATAGATTATTATTGTCGCCGACTCCTGTGTACACTCCACACATCAAAGTCGGCGACATCGGCGACAACCCGGTGCGGGTTGGTGCGACATTCCGGTTAGTTTCGATATGCACGAGTCCTGCTAAGCTCGGATTGTATTTCCACGTTACATTGCTGGTTTTGCAAAATGAAATGATTGACTGATTCCGAAGTTTATTGTCACATACTAAAGGTATTCTTATCAGAAAATCCACTTCTTTTTCTGACAATATCAGACAAGTCCACGTATGCATATTGTAGACAGCCGACAGTTTTTGTCAATTGTTCGCGGCCTGCCGACTATGGTTTGGTGAGTGAAATCCATTTACCTAAGTCGTTTTCCCACCGCCACGGAGAGGCTATGCACGTGTCTCTACCTTCGCTTTGCAAGAAAATGTACGTGATAACGTACACAGCAACAAACAGCATTTATGACGTCATTGCTGCACGAGTGGATTGCTCGAATGGCACCTACGCAGCTCAACGGTCAACGCTATGCACGCGGTACACGTTAACCGGTAACGTAGACCCACGTCGAAACGAACCCGAGCAGCTAAAATGCGCCGCGTGGCCGTGCACATCGTGCTTGTCGATGGGACACCGGCTTTAAGGTATTTAGTTAGCACGTGTTTAAAACAGTAAGCAGAAAAAAAATTATGATATAGGTATGATATAGGTACCATTCGCATTCGCGAATGCGAGCATCGAATACTCGCATTCGCTTTCGCGAATGTCGAAAATTTGACATTCGTTACATCCCTAGTACCTATATCCTAAAATATAATTTTTTGAACTCACTTGGAAAATCAGTATAAAAGCGAGGAACAGGAACATGTAAATGATCCTGAATATCGTCATGTGTTCCCCTGTGATTCCGATCACGAAGAGCATTATAACGACCACGTAGATCCAGTAGCGTGCGCACATCGATCTGAGCCATTCGCCGAGCGCCCGGAGCAGGCGGGATTTGGTTTCCTCTTCGCGCCCAGTGTCCATTACTGTCAAATAAATAACTTGATCATTATTAAATTGCACACGATTAAAAAAGAGTGTGCAATTGTGCATTTAATTTCATTCAGAGGGATTTGGAAAGCCGCATAAGCTGGTTAAAAAAAGCTTTACATCTATGGATGTAAACCTTTTTCTTCACGCTTAAGACGATCACGAGTCGATAGATGTGGAATAAAACGAGGTTTGGATTGTGCAATTTGTGTAGTAAAAGGTAACAGATTTTCTTTAATAATTATAAGTTAGTAGCATGGGTTATTTTGGCCCGTGTATGTGTTAATTTTAGATATTTCACGTGGATAGGAAGTAAAGTAAATGGCAAGGTTCGATTTTATTAGAAAAGACCCAAAAGTGCTTTGAAAAACAGAAGAATTACGTGAATAGCAAATAGGTACATTAGGCTTCGCATTTCTTATTATTCTTGAGTGCTATAAAAAGTATTGTATTTGTATTGTACTGCTTATAATACAAAGGTCAGTCATTTGATAATTAGAAGGAGAAGGTAAACAAGATGGAAAGAAAAGTTAAATTGCTTCTTGAAGGAGATCGTAAATAAAATAAATCGTTACCCTGGACCAGACCTGTTTTGTTCGGAAAAAAGTTATTCAATAACAAAATAATCGTCAAACAAATAACAATACATGTGTTTCTCAAAATATATTTTTTTATTATTTTTTAACTCTGTATATAAAAGCTTCTGGTTTTCCATCAAATAAATAAATAAATAAAATATTTTGGTAGTTTGTGTGATCATGATTACTGATCACTCAGTGAATGATAAAAATAAAGTGGAAATTTAATTGTTATACCTATTTAATAATATAACCTACCAATACTGTGAAACATTTCCTTATCCAACAAAACGAGCATTTCGACTATCTAATTGTGTACCATGTAAGAACACGAATGCTCAAACAAGAACAACACTACACACACCACAAACTATTTTCCCAACCCACACTCAAAACATTTAAACAAATAGGTCAATGTCGACCTTATTGCACATATTCTTATATTTTCACATTACAGCACAAGACTTGACGACATATGACATATGCACGGCAAAAGTGAACTACTTTTCAATCACCAAGACAACATATGCGCACCTTTTTAGCGCAGTCTCAGATCTCCAAGGAAACTGCTAAACAAACAGTCTGGTGTTGAATTGATCTAAGTTCATTCAGCAAGCCCAGCTGAGCCGTGGTGTGTCAAGGGCATTTTACTTTCGTTCATTGATGCCATAGTTGTATGTCAGTGTATGTCTGAAGAAAGCATTTATATGTAATAGGCGGTCCTATTACATATATATGCTTTCTTCAGACATACACTCACTTAGCATTACTGCTTGGTAAAAAGAGACATGAAAATACTTCTACAGACGAGCTAGATCACAAAGCTCTCACGCATGGATAAGTTTATTCATTGACGTTATTGAGGGCTTAGCACTCTCTCATAGATCATAAGGAAAAAACGTAGGCACGGTGTGCCATGTGGAATGGTAAACTGTAGTAATGTCGCATCGTTTGCACTCGCTGGCGTAGCGTCACCTAAAAGATGCAGGTAAACAGAGATTTCAAAAGGAGGTTCGCAATACTGACCGCTAGCAGCAGCAGAGACAGTCAGCTGCAGAGGCGCCGCCATATCAGTGATGACAGCCGACCGCCGCCTGTGTCGCACCTCCTGCACTCGCTGGCGTAGTGTCACCCAAAACATACACGTCAACAGAGACTTCATAAGGAGGTTCGCAATACTGACCGCTAGCAGCAGCAGAGACAGTCAGCTGCAGAGGCGCCGCCATATCAGTGATGACAGCCGACCGCCGCCTGTGTCGCACCTCCTGCACTCGCTGGCGTAGCGTCACCCAAAACATGCAAGTGAACAGACTTCATAAGGAGGTTCGCAATACTGACCGCTAGCAGCAGCAGAGACAGACAGCTGCAGAGGCGCCGCCATATCAGTGATGACAGCCGACCGCCGCCTGTGTCGCACCTCCTGCACTCGCTGGCGTAGTGTCACCCAAAACATACACGTGAACAGAGACTTCATAAGGAGGTTCGCAATACTGACCGCTAGCAGCAGCAGAGACAGTCAGCTGCAGAGGCGACGCCATATCAGTGATGACAGCCGACCGCCGCCTGTGTCGCACCTCCTGCACTCGCTGGCGTAGTGTCACCCAAAACATACACGTGAACAGAGACTTCATAATGAGGTTCGCAATACTGACCGCTAGCAGCAGCAGAGACAGTCAGCTGCAGAGGCGCCGCCATATCAGTGATGACAGCCGACCGCCGCCTGTGTCGCACCTCCTGCACTCGCTGGCGTAGTGTCACCCAAAACATACACGTGAACAGAGACTTCATAATGAGGTTCGCAATACTGACCGCTAGCAGCAGCAGAGACAGTCAGCTGCAGAGGCGCCGCCATATCAGTGATGACAGCCGACCGCCGCCTGTGTCGTACCTCCTGCACTCGCTGGCGTAGTGTCACCCAAAACATACACGTGAACAGAGATTTCATAAGGAGGTTCGCAATACCGACCGCTAGCAGCAGCAGAGACAGTCAGCTGCAGAGGCGCCGCCATATCAGTGATGACAGCCGACCGCCGCCTGTGTCGCACCTCCTGCACTCGCTGGCGCAGTGTCACCCAAAACATACACGTGAACAGAGACTTCATAAGGAGGTTCAAGCATGGCTCGCCGTCCGGCCGGCCTAAGCCAATCTGACGGAGGTTAACTTCCTGTGAAAGAAAAAATTCTTAGTCATATCATCCGAACAACACACCAACATAGACAACCTCCAAAGATCGCAACAATGAAATTTTCCTAGAATCATTATATTATCGACATAGCTCAAGTGATTAGCAAGCTAAAGTGGCAGTGGGCTGGCCATATTTCAAGAAGAACCGACAACCGCTGGGGTAAACGTGTTCTTGAGTGGAGACCGCGACTCGGAAAACGTAGTGTAGGACGCCCTCCGACCAGGTGGGATGACGATTTGCGAAAGACTGCTGGCAGATGCTGGATGCGGGAAGCTGAAGATAGGGCGCTATCGCGCTCATTAGGGGAGGCCTATGTCCAGCAGTGGACTTGTATAGGCTGATGATGATGATTATAATACTTATTGAAAAATAACAATTAATATTAAATGATAATTAACTAAGGATTTTGCCAGATGCTCCCAAAGGCCCTGGTCTTAAGAGGGCGCATTGCGCGCCATTTTGTGAAGAATAGGCATAGATTTCGCCTTCATAGGAGCGGGACAGGGCATGCATTTTTGAAACGGCGCAAGTGCAAAAATGGAGTTTTAGCTTTTACAAGAAAACTACACAAGTTATGAAAAAACTATCTGAAGGTTCCAAGTAATTAGACGGCTAAGAATCAAAACATAAGTCATTTTAATAGACCGCAGGGTTCCTAAGATCTCGACCAAATTAGGTGATTTTTTTCTATCGTATTTTTCTTTCTTAACCGTGTTTTCACTTAGCAGGAACCAAAGAAAAAAATTACATCTAGTCCTCAAACAAACAAACCAGATAAGCTTTTGTTTTTAGCTAAAAACCAGATAAGTTTTCGGGACACCAATCATATTATGCACGAAATACAGAAAAATAAGTCACTACAACAAGCTAACTCACCGTTATATTAGAAGGCAACTCCGATTCATACAGATTCATGCCATAGATATACTGTGCCACCAGTAGAAGCATCGCGTAACAGACGAGAACCGGACTAGTTTTCAACATGAACGACCGCTGGTCCTGGCATAACCACACCACGTTGGCCCACATCAGGAGAACAAACGTAAGCCACGAGTGGTACATTATACTCCATGCCATCATTGTGATTGTTGTAGCTATGTATGATGATCTGAAAGTGAAGAGTCAATGTCATTTTTGTTTTGCAAACGATGGATAGTAGAGATAGATAGATAGATAGAAGATAGATAGATAGATAGAAAATTCTTTATTGCACACTTAAAGCTAAAAAAAACAATTTACACGTAAAACAATTATATCATAAGTGACAATTGGCTGATGAATTTAGAGATATAGAAGATAATATAGTTTAGGCAATTTCATGAACATAATATCAACATTTTTATTTAACGCTTTTATTTCGGTCAACGTATTAGCATTGCCATTCAACGTGGCAATGCTGGCAGCATTCTAGGCACTCTGCCTTCTGGTGACGGCTTAGATTTATAGAAAATAGATGTAGGTGTAAATATTAGTTTTATAGTTGTAACTGTTTGCAACAGTTTGCAGATAGCTCAATTGTTTCTATTGTAAATACTAGTTTTAATTTAAATTTGTTATTTGATTGTTATTTTCTTTCTGAATAAAGATATAAGTTTTATAAGTGTATAAATTAATTGTAATAGTTTTATTTTGAAGATACTTAATAAAATTATATTTATTTTAAACTAGGAATTTTTTATCTATTTTATTAGGGTATTGAGTAAAAATTAAAAAACGTATTATATTAGATTAAGATTAAGAGATAGCAAGCAAAAAGCAGTTGTAAAGTGTTAGTTTTAGTTCATAATAAACATAATATCAACATACATTACCTATGTTGTATTGTTTATGAGCATTTTGACTTTCATTTTTATAAATATGATAGTCAAAATGTGGATCCGTAGATCTTTTTCTTGATAGATAGATTGTGAGTTAGACATATTTGCCCTAGACTCATTTTCTAAGGTAAGAGAAAGAGTAATATACCCTAACATACCCCTCTACTAACGACGCTGTTAAAAGTCCTTGTATCTATAAAAGAACACTCCGTTATCATATTAATTGTATTACCTGACTAGGACCTGGAAGAAATCAAGGACAGCCGCAATGATGTCGTCCATCAATGTTGGCTGGCTTTCTTCGCTACCTGAGTTATCTGAAAGATAGAATTTTCACATAAATTTATGTCAACTATCTACATTGGTTTAAAATGTTTAATATACGATTTTATGAAAAACGTTTCATTATTTTGTATACTTATAACAAACACAAATTTCGTTATTTTGGTAACTAATTTTGACCGACATTGATGAAAAATTAAATCGCAGCAAATTTTTCTTCTTACATGGTTTTTTTCCTGAATAATAAAAACATACGTATTAATTAAGAAATTGAGATTTAAGTAAACATTTTGGAGGTAACTGCGTTTTTTTAGTGAGAAAATTTTATGGAATCGTGTTTTGGAAACATAACTTTACCATTTATAAATTTCATTCAGTAGTTTTAAAGATATGGAAATCCGGCAAATAGAAATAGTAAATATAGTGACAATCAGATCGTAATACAACAAAACTTTTAGGTACCTTGTAGGTACTTGTGTATACTCGCTTTTAAATTTGTAAAGTAAACTAGTAGTATATTTAAAAAGTTGCCTCCATTTATCAAAGAAATTATAAATCAAAGACCACTTTTAAAAAATTAATTAAAAAGTTTTCTTCTAGAGAATTAGTGTCTCTACGACACTGATGGATATATTAATTTAATAATTGACATAAGTATTTATTTTCTAGTTGACATTATAAATTCAAGCTGACATTGTAAAATTCAGGATACCATTACACTCGTAATATTCAGGCTGACTTTTTAATTTTAATATCCAAATTGATATTGTATCCGATTAATAATACCATTTTCAGTATGCTTTCACTTATTTGTCTTAATTACTTATCTTTAAATTTTTTAACTATGCTATTTAATTATTTAAAATGGAGTTGATTACCAATTCAATTCGTGTTTTGTGTAGGTAGATACTCAGGAGTTTAAGATTTTAGTTTTCCGCACACAATATATTTTAATTTTATTGGAAAACAATGAATAAAATTGGATGGCCAACGGATTTATATTTACTTGTGCTATAAGACATTACTTTGAACATATTTTATGATTCTAGGGCAACGGTAAAAACCCTATACGTTTTGTGCGCATGTGATTGACTTGGGAAATTCAAAAAAATTGGGCATAAGCGGCTAGGTAGTATTACTTTTGATTGCGTTGACTTTGAAGTTTGATTTATATCGTGGCTCCGAGAGGTTACGGACCTGAGTATTTTATGTGAATTTCGACTTAATATTTCCACGAGTTCCTGAGACAAGAGGGTTGACAGAAGGACAGACGGAGAATGACATTATAAGGACATGACCTTATAAGCACATGATCTTATAAGGATTCCTTTTTTCTATTTGAGGTATAGAACCCTAAAAAGTAGCGCTAGAGTTCATGATGGAGTAGAATCTATAAAAAAAATGTATTTTGCCTTAAATCATAATAAATAAGGGTGATTGCTTACCATCATCCCGAAGCACAACAGATCCTGTGGAGTCTTGCATTGCCGATGGGCGTATGGTAGACCATTTTCTAGTAATACTCGAACGTCGCATCAACTACAAAAGATATCTATGTCAGAACATAACCGTTGAATTAAACATGCAAAATTTACCTACCTATTATTCAAGAAATCAAAATTAGCAAATATTTTCTGTTGGAAAAAAATTGAGTTGTACCCTGGTTCAAAATAAGTAAAATCCTTATTTAAACTCTTCTCTTTGAGATTAGTTATTTTTAAAGAAGAGATTTTATTAGATATTTATTTTAATGAAGTTTATTTTTTTCAAAATTTAATTTAAACTACATTATTGAGATAAGCTTACACGAAATTATACAATACTGTTTTAATTGAAATAAATACATACATGTAACACACAATGTACATACTAATAACATAATCATAATGCTAACAAACACAAACAACAAAATGCATGGACATTTACAGTGCTGATACAAACACACACACGTAACTATTATTAAATATTAATGGATAAGCTTATACGCATGTTTATAACGCTTTGCGTGCTAGGATGACCTCTCAAACTGTATATGAGCAAAATAAAACTTTATTGCCAGTCATTAAGGTAGAGTTCCCAGAATTTAGAAACGTACAATTTCAGCGAAAATACAAAGCATTGAATAGTCTTTTGAATAATTTAGTCAACTGACAGCGGAAGCGGAAGTTTCAGGCACATGAAGCGAGCAAACAATTTAACGTCCTCTTGAACGTTTGTGTTGGAAGAAGATTACGTTGATGTTCTTTCAACACATCTTACATTCTTAATGAATTCGTTAAGATACTATACTACTAGATACTATAGTTTTTTTAGTAAAATTTATAGTGATTTCTTTGGCATGTTTTTTTTTCAAATTTTTCTTTAGGCCTTATATTTTTAAAGTATTCGCGTGAAATAGCATAAGCCAGCATAATAAAAAAAGGATACCTACAGGGGTGGTTTCACTGATGTTCCCTCGAAGTGCTTTGGAACTTAAGTAAGGAAATGCAACCTACAAAAGAACGAAAGCGGGTTGCAAACAACAGAAATAAATTTGATAACAGATAAATAATTATATCAAAATGCGTGCACAATTCAGGTTTTATTAATATAAAGTTAGCACATTCTTAACATGCCTTTACTTCAGTGCCTGGTCAGAAAGTGTTAGACGTGCAAAATGTATGGAAATTACAAACCCATGACAATGGTACAAGAATTTATTATAATTAATACAATGGGTTTAGTGAGTGATAGTGATTGATTTTAAAATGAGCCGCAATGTTATAAATAATAAGATATCTACAGTAAGTGCTGCAAAGACTGCAAAAATAAAATATGTGTGATAATAAGATAACCATCGATTAATGTATCGACCGCCCCCAGGTAAATACCTGATCGAAGGTCTGCCTGGGGGCGGTCGTGTTACCTTATACAACCTAATATACAAGAATTTACTGCAAATAAATTCTAGTAAACAATATTCTAAGTGAGATAATAGAAAAGTGATACAAATTCAACTATTTCTGATTACATACAGTCGTGTAACAAAACAACATCTGAACATGAATATTAAACATAGATTCAGTATTGCTAATTTAAACCCTTTGTTTATATTTCTGTGTTAATTCGGTTGTGTAAATGTTTATTTTTGCAAGACGTTTTGTACAGTTTCAACGAAACACTGAACAATTTCAAAGGTTTCATCGATTCAACTGATTTGACATGACTTTACATTCCTGCAAATATTTATGTTCCAGATTCTATATTCACAAGGGCTTACATCTCTTAAGGCGCATACACCACCTAAACTAGCGCCGCGCCGCCACCTACTTTATGTTATTATTCCGTTTAACAAAGGAATTTTCAAAAATCCATGTTCCAGTTTGTGATACCTATCATGAGTTTTTTTTAATGCCTTTGTAATAGTTTTATTCTATTTAGTTAAGGCAGAGATACGAAAATAGATTTTGGTGGCCACCAAGGGCAATTTCGTATCTCTGCCTAAACTAAATAGAAATAGGCTAAATAGGCGCCATTTTGGGTGGGGTATGGGCCTTAAGATGATTTTGTAATCGTGCACGGTTTTGTTACACGACTAAATAAAAAAGTATCTGCGAATTGCTACGGCGGTATTGCCAAGCTTACTTGGACTTTATTAGTGACGCTTCTCCATTTATCCCTGGTGACGGCACGTCGGCTGCCCCGATGGAAGGACATGACCCGGCTCAGTGAACCGTTGGCTTTACCAGCCTCTAAACCTGTCAGAGCGCTCTTTTTCTTCGCCTATATCCATCAGCGCAAGAGAAACAACCATTCGTAAAGCAATGCACTAGTTTACGTGATCCATGCCTATAATTAACGTGTTTGTTTTGCAACAGAATTAACCTACTTGCGGTACTTTGCTAGCACTTGGTAAGTGTTACTAATATAGCATTAGACCGGCATGTAATCGAAGGCAGCGTTAATTATACTCCCAATTGGGTTACTTTTAAAAGCTTTACTTTTAAAGGGTTAGTCATATTTAATTATCAGTCGTATTACTAAAATATAAAGTGTTATTTTGCTTACCTTGGATTTGAATAGCTCACGTGTTTGTATAGCTAAAACGAAGTAGGTAAAAAGTATTACTAAAGGACTGGCCATAGTTGCCCACATATGGTTATCTGTCACTTCGAATTTGAAAGAGTTTGGATGGGTTACATTGATGTCGACCAGTTTTGTTAGACCAAAGTACCTGTTAACAAAATTATCTCATTTACGTCAACAAAGACAAATAAGAAATAAATACTCAGTTATTCTTTGATCATGGCGCATGAAACTAGGTACCTACGCAGAAATATTGGAAAACTCAAAAATCAAACCATGGTTAATATCCCGCTCTAATATAACAGACTTTAAAAAAAAATGGTATCTAGCGCCATGAGTCAATACAGTTTGCACAGTTAATAGATAGGTAGCTCAGTGAGTCATCATCACTCATGTAGTGTGCAAAGTAAACCTAATGAGCATAATGTTTCAACCGCAGTCTTGCAGTCGTACACAAAGACTTGTGGTATTAAAAGGTAAGTATTGATACAGCTAGACAATCCAAATATTATCTTAGAAAAAAAAAGACGTCGCACTCACCTAGCCAAATCTTTTTCTGGCGGATAGAAATCAATAGCCCAGGTACACTGGTAGGCCAGCAGCACAGATATATGCACAGCCATGATAGCCATAACACAACGGCCTACGACCGCGAAGCCTGTCTCCAGAGGCTGACCCACCGCCCAGGCCGTCGCAGCGCCCATGAACACTACGAAGTATATCCCCGATGAGATGCTGGGACGCATTATACCGGAGAACATTATGAGGAACAGGCATATGTATTTTCCTGAAATAAGAAATAAATAAATAAGACGCTGCATCATATAGCCCAAGGTAAGCTGAGCTTATGTTATGGGTACTGGATAACTGATATACATAATACAATACTATACATAGATAAATATTTTGATAATCATTCATAGAAAAGAAACAGATCATCCGGAACAAATATCTGCAGATCACATAAATATTTGTCCCGAACTACGAATAAATAATAAGTCGTCCCGAAGCAGGAATCGAAACTGCTGCTCCACAGAGTTCGATCTCCTTTACATTAAAGATTAATAATTCGAAATCCCGTAGATTTTACTATGAACCATTTAAACATAATATAATAATAATAAAGCATTTATTCATCTCTTACAATAGGTTAAATAATTGGTTAGGTAAACATAAGAACGGTTGTAGGAACCGATTTTCATTAAACTTACCTCAGCTCAAACTGAGCTGATGAACGTTTAATGAAAATCTGTTTAAACTTTGATTACTGCAGTTATCATCTCCAAACCATAACATAACTCATAACACAAGCTCTGTTTAGCTTGGGGCTAGATAATGCTGTGTGAATTGTCCAGCATTATTTATTTATTTATTTTATTTTATTTAAACCATTGTAAATTTTTAAATTTAAGGTGTGGTGGTAGGTAGCCTCTAAGCTCCCATACAAACGTAGTTTTTGATGCATATGGTAACTCACACGCCTTGAAATAAAATTTTGCACACTAATAGGCTAAGAAATAGATATGTTTGTACCGTTTTCAAAATTATCATATGAGAGCGAACATTCATTACAATTCTTATTTGCAAGTTATTTTATTACTTTCACTCTTTTTTACAATTTAAAAAAAAAAAAAAAAAAAAAAAACATTACTAAGGTAGAGCTGTCTTATCCGAGTTTGTAGCTATGCAAAATTAAATTAAAATCGGGAATGTAGTTACCAAATGAATCTGAAAGTACGTTTGTATGGGTGCTAAGAGGTTCGCATCCACCTTAATTGTTTCGTCAAGTATAATCAAGATTTAATTCCATGACAATGCGTGGATGTAAAATTGTAGTACATAGGTAGGTACTGCGCATTTTGTCATTGTTTAACTGTGGTTTTCGAGTTTTTGTGTGCTATTGTGTTTAATTTTACACTAATTTCGAACGATCAGACATCACGTTTTCTTAGATATAACAATAGGTTTTCTGTCGTTTAAAAGTCATCATTATCATCAATCAGTTAGGCGGAAGATTTCCTCGGCACAAGTAACTGCGCCACTGTTGAACTTGCGTTTGCCAACCAAGAGGGTCGCTTGGCAAAAAAATTGTTATCGTAGCTGAGGTGTTAATAATATAATATATACTTAAACCGTGTTTTAAAAAAGACTATATGTTCACTGTTCGGGCAACACCCTAACTAATGGATCCATCCATGGTGACAGTGACAGAGGCGCCGCGGTCGCGCATGACACCTGTCAGACCGACAAGCCGTCAAAAAGGAAGCAAGCGGAGCCTCAAAGCGGAGCACTCGGATCATTCATATCAATCAATAAATCAATTCATTGCCTCATGTTTGAGAAGAAACAAGCCGCGGTTTTTTTAATCGATAAAATAATCTTTACACCACTTGCACATCTGTTTAATAAGTTTATATTCATTATAATTGGAGTCAGATCAAGAACAAGCCTTTCAAACCAATCCACCTTCCCATGATAAGGAACATTCACTATTCAAATTCCTAAATAGTGAATGTAAATGAGTTTGGAAGGAAAACTTCGATAGCGCTATCAAAATAGAGGCAGCAACTAGTTAAAATTCGCGTCTAATTTAGTTTGATGTGATTACGATTAGTGATGTTATGGATGACACATGGATGAAACGACGAATGGATGGAGCTCTTGTTTACGCCCGTTGCGCGTTGCCATGGAAACCATTTGCCATGAGAGATGTAATAATGATCGAGCGATGTTGATTATATACGTTTTACGGTGCACAAAACAATCTTCAAACTGATATACGTAATATTATACATTGCTATTATTGTATTTATTTAGTATTGTATTTATTGTTATTATTGTGCATTTACTAGCACATAAATAGCACATAAATAGGTTTGTTTTATGCATGTTAGATTAAGGTATATATTTTATATGGGCCGTAGTTTTTAGTATTTTACATCCTGTACCTACTATACTAATGTTGCCTGAATTAAACGTTTTTATTATTGACGACCTCAGTGGCGCAGCGGGCGAGAGTCTGCCTGCGACGCAAGAGGTTGCGGGTTCGATCCCCGCCTCGGAACAAATTTGTGTACGATCTGCAGAAATTTGTTCCGTTGGTCTGGGTGTTTTCTATGTATAATAAAAAAATATCTATCTATGTAATGTATAATATTACGTATATCAGTTATCTAGTTATAACACAAGCTCTGCTTACCTTGGGGCTAGATAATGCTGTGTGAATTGTCCAGCATTATTTATTTTATTTTATTATTTTATTCTTATAATAAATGTATATACCAATAACATAAATAAATTATTTTGTTTATTACCTGCTCTAGTGAGATGCGGGAACCGTCGATATTTGCTCTCACTTATTTCCGTTTCGTCTGCACCCGTAATCAGTTTCTTGACAAACAAGTACACTACTAATGATGCGCACGACATCACAAGCTGAAATTAATAACAAAATGCGTTATTTACGTCGTTCAGACGAGATTGAAGATACATACCCTAAGATAAGTAACTAAACAAATAAAAACCTATATTCTTCTTCTATAAATCTTTGATAAAAACATCTACAAAAGCCGGAAATACACATGCCTTTAGCAGGCACACTTGCAAGCTGGGGATACACATGCCCGTTGCTTGCACACTAGCATACCAGCTGCATGCAAATGCCAGCTACAGTCATGTGTATTCACTTACTGGCATGCCTGTAACTGGAAGCTAGCAGCTAACAGCTCCTCGCACGTGCCACCTGTCATGTCATAAGTAGCATGCTTGTATTTGGCAAGCAAGTAAATCGCAAGCAATTCTATTTACTGGCATGCAGTATGAAGGAGAGCACGTGAATGTGACTACAAAAAAGCTGATTATTTTTTTTGTATTCTCTATGGATAAAGAAATATGTGTGCATAATTTGTTTTTTGTATTTTTTAGGTTTTTATTGTGAAATTAAATAATTGAAAAGTAGATATTTAATGTCTTAATTGCAAAATTTCTAAACGTGACGTCACCGTTCACCGTATCGTCGTGAAGCTGTTGTTTTATTTTTATGTTTGTATTTTTGTGTACAATAATGAATTTAAGAAGCTTTAAGCGGGATATCTTTTTTGGAAGAAAGAAAGAAAATTATTTATTAGACTCAACACACAAACAACAAACAAGACGATTTTTATCATTTATTTGTTTCTAATTTATTTAGATTGAAAGAGCAGAAACACTGATAAACTGTGTGTTGTGTGACCAGAAAAAGGTCAGCATTTTTATCACCCGAAACTGAGTGCAGTTTTATTGTTAATTTTTGGTTAATAATTTGAAAGTTTGTGGGTTTTTTATATTTTTTCGGTAGTGTAATATAATAACATTAACAATCGATTTCAAAAATAAAATATATCCTATCGAATAAGTTTTTTGTGAATTCTCTAATAGTTACCTCGGGCGACATATAATGCACGGCCATCAGTGAATCGATGTTATTGAAGGAAACCAGTCCCAGGTTCAATCCGATTGTTTCTATGAGAGGGTATTCCTCCAACAACGAGCCGTATTGGGAGAACGAGGCCAGAATGGTGTGCCATGCTGCGTGGACGAGCAGCAGAATGAAAGATGCACTAGTCACTATCCATAAGTATGTGCCTCGCCATCCTGAAATCATTAATTCATTTAGGATTCTACTGTTGCCTTTACCCTTCAATATGAAGGTAGCAGAGCAAGGCTGCCTTGCTCTTGGAGGACCTTCATGTAAAAGGAAAGCAGAGCACGAGCCAAACTAAAACAACAAGTTAAAAAAATAATTCTTCTTGACCTATTTCTAATTAGCGGCCCACCCCGGCTAGGGCCGTGTAGTTATTTTTGCGTCAATTTTCCAATGTTTTTAATACTTCTTATCCTACTCCGGACTAAGAGAAATCCAACTTATCAAAAATCATGAAAATCGGTCCAGTCGTTCTTGAGTTATAAATGGTGTAACGTGTAACTAACACGACATTGTTTTATATATATAGATTTGGTCATCCGCGCCCATCTCAAAAAGCCAACCTGTCTATTGTATGATGAATATCTGTAGTATCATTAATATTATTGTTGCGAAAGTTTGGACAGAAGATGGATGTTTGTACTTAAAAACTAACTAACTAAACTAACAAACCTATAAACGGATTGGTCTGTAATTTAATTTTGCATTGAGACAGATAGAGAATACTTTATTCATCACCAATTAAGAAAAAAATAGATTGTTTTAAATTTAACATATAAAATAGAACGGCAATGGGTTTGGTGGCCTTATCGCTTAAAGCGATTTCTTCCAGGCAACCAGAACTATTGGGGAAAAAATAAAGGATGGCGGTGCTTTACAACAAACATAAACTCAAATTATAAATACTAATACACACTATACCTAATAATTTATTACATCGATGTAGCTCTAAGCCTGGAATCAAACCTAGGCTAAGTTTTATCCCATAAATGAGTTCTCATGGGATAGAAATAACCTTTTTACGTTTCCATAGAAACAACACGTTCGGGGCCGCAGGCAGAAACTTGTTTTACTAAAATAGCAAATAATAGATATGCTAGAAAAATCTATGATTTGCTAAGGCTTTCAGAAGAAAGCATAGTCGTGTTCTTACCGCTACTCTAATGAGGGTTTCGTTAATTTCGGTAAAAACAAAGAAACACGCTTGGAGCGAATAGCCAGCCATAAAGAATAAGGGATTGACGTCACGAAAAGTATTCGTAAGGGAGGGCCATAGAGTTAGATCCACACCATCACCATTGAATGGCTCACATAAAAAATAATTGGGTAAAGGTTTTAGGTCGTACAATGTGCCAATTCAAGGCCGTTCTTTAGTGCATGCAAGTGAAGTTCTGTTTATCGAATGTCAAATCTACGTACCAAACCAACGCATACATAAATATTTTCGAGTAGGTGGACTTTATTCTTGACTTGGTCCCTACTGTCTGAAAACAGTTTCTTATTCTAGATGATGGTTCGTGAATTATCTTCCATTGTTTATTTACGTACAAAAAAAGTGAACGTGAGATTTAATATGGAAGTGTACAAGCCGGGCGAATTAATATGATACCTGGCTCGAATGACGTTTATGCAATGTACTATGTGCAGCCAGGTGTCATGTTAATTCGCCCCATCTATTATTGGCACGCATCATAATAGTAATGTTTCGTCTGTTCCCCTTTAGATCTCTGTGGATATTTTGTTTTATGTAGGTACGTATAAAGGCTTCGGCGACAGCTGCTCGCAACTTCAATTCGTAATACAAACAAGATTCGCCAAGTGCGAGTGTAACTCGCGCGCCGAGGGTTTCAAACATTTGCCAATTATTTGGACAATCAATTTTCTGAAATATTTTAAAAAGTATGAAACTTACAGAAATTTCAAAAAGTGTTTTGAAATGGTCAAAACGATACCTTTCATTTGATACCCACATGGGTAGGTACCCCTTTTTGAAAAAAAAACCCCTTTTTTGACCATTTTTCAAAAACTATTATTATTACAGACTTCTCTATATTTTTCCTGTAAAATATAGATTGATATCTACAAACGCCTCATACATTGTACATGGATCGGTCATCAATCTTCGGAGCTAGGGGGGGGGGAATGGTCAATTTTTCGTCTTTTTTTGAAATATTTCAAAAAGTATGAAACTTACAAAAATTTCAAAAAGTGTTTTGAAATGGTCAAAACAATACCTTTCATTTGATACCCCACATAGGCAGGTACCCCTCCTTTTGAAAAAAAAATCCCCCCCTTTTTAACCATTTTTCAAAAACTATTATTATTACAGACTTCTCTATATTTTTCCTGTAAAATATAGATTTATATCTACAAACGCCTAATACATTGTACATGGATCGGTCTGCAATCTTCGGAGCTAGGGGGGGGGAATGGTCAATTTTTCGTCTTTTTTTGAAATATTTCAAAAAGTATGAAACTCACAGAAATTTCAAAAAATGTTTTGAAATGGTCAAAACGATACCTTTCATTTGATACCCCACATAGGTAGGTACCCCCCCTTTTGAAAAAAAATTCCCCCCCTTTTTGACCATTTTTCAAAAACTATTATTATTACAGACTTCTCTATATTTTTCCTGTAAAATATAGATTGATATCTACAAACGCCTAATACATTGTACGTGGATCGGTCTGCAATCTTCGGAGATAGGGGGGGGGGGAAAGGTAAATTTTTCGACTATTTTTGAAATATTTCAAAAAGTATGAAACTCACAGAAATTTCAAAAAGTGTTTTGAAATGGTCAAAACGATACCTTTCATTTGATACCCCACATAGGTAGGTACCCCTCCTTTTGAAAAAAAATTCCCCCCCTTTTTGACCATTTTTCAAAAACTATTATTATTACAGACTTCTCTATATTTTTCCTGTAAAATATAGATTGATATCTACAAACGCCTAATACATTGTACATGGATCGGTCTGCAATCTTCGGAGCTAGGGGGGGGGGAATGGTCAATTTTTCGTCTTTTTTTGAAATATTTCAAAAAGTATGAAACTCACAGAAATTTCAAAAAGTGTTTTGAAATGGTCAAAACAATACCTTTCATTTGATACCCCACATAGGTAGGTACCCCCCCTTTTGAAAAAAATTCCCCCCCTTTTTGACCATTTTTCAAAAACTATTATTATTACAGACTTCTCTATATTTTTCCTGTAAAATATAGATCGATATCTACAAACGCCTAATACATTGTACGTGGATCGATCTGCAATCTTCGGAGATAGGGGGGGGGAAAGGTCAATTTTTCGACTATTTTTGAAATATTTCAAAAAGTATGAAGCTTACAGAAATTTCAAAAAGTGTTTTGAAATGGTCAAAACGATACCTTTCATTTGATACACCACATAGGTAGGTACCCCCCCTTTTGAAAAAAAATTCCCCCCCTTTTTTACCATTTTTCAAAAACTATTATTTTTACAGACTTCTCTATATTTTTCCTGTAAAATATAGATCGATATCTACAAACGCCTAATACATTGTACGGGGATCGGTGTGCAATCTTCGGAGATAGGGGGGGGGGTATGGTCAATTTTTCGACTTTTTTTGAAATATTTCAAAAAGTATGAAATTTACAGAAATTTCAAAAAGTGTTTTGAAATGTACAAAACGATACCTTTCATTTGATACCCCATTTGCCTTCCTAGGTCTCTTTTGAAATTTCAACATCAAAATTTGTACTGAAAATATTCATTTTCATTTTTCATTTATTTATATATTTTTTTCTTAAAATCAGTAATGGCGCACGAAATGTATCATTATTTCAAATTTCAAGTTAATAGCTGCAGTAGTTACTGAGATATTCAAGAAAGAGCGGGGACGGACAGAGCGAGACCATAAGGGTTTCAAAACCGATCTTTGAAACCCTAAAAATGATGTCTGAAAACTTTTTGTATTTTCGGCATGGTGTTGTTATTCTGTAACTAGACAGTATAAGCTATGTTCCTTATCAAACAAAACGTAAGGTATTGTTGTTTTTAATAAAAAAAAAACAAATAGGACAAACATGTCATTCTCGACGTAAAGTTATTCAAAATTGCATTTTGCATATTTTTGCTTACATTTCATTCTAGGTGTGTTTATTAAGAAAAAAATAACCAGGGATCTAGATAAATACTATTCAAATACGGAAATCAACATGATATGGTGGAAATATGCTCGAATTACAAATCATTTTGGTAGTAGGTACGTTTGTATGGGCAAATCATCATACGCAGGCCTCTTAAACGAACAGTATCTAAGTTTCTCAATAAATAATAAATAAATAATGCTGGACAATTCACACAGCATTATCAATCGCACATCGCAACAGTTATTAGTAATTACGTGTAACTTCGGAAGTTAGGTACTGTTTTAATGGTTGTTTACGCCAAATTGATGTCACAAAACCACCATGCCAGTATGTTTTACTTAACCTAAATCAATTTATCAACATTTGTTTTATTTTACGGCCCTACGGTCCTGATAAGCCCCATAGTGACGACCCCGTAACGTGTCAAACTAGCACTTTTTGTTTCTTCTGAATCTGTTCTATCCCCCATAGTTATAAGTCTGCTAATTTAGCACGTTGCTAACTCTGTTTCCTTCTATTGACATAAGTCAAAGTGAGAAATAACACTGTTTAGCAGCTGTTTTAAGTGAGCAGACAATTATTAATAAGGTAGTATATCTTTATTATTATATATTTATGACTGCAGCTTTGTAGGTATTCGTTTCTTCATGTTAAGAAGAAGTGTTATGTTTTCTCTCGGGAAACAGTCATTCTCCATGCCAAATTTTATTAAGACGCTTTCGAGCAGCCGCACACGTCCGATTTTTTGTCTGATGGAAGATGTCTTTGAGTTTCCGAAAGCGCTCGTTCCATACATTTGTTAATACACAAATCGCCTTCGGATAGTCGAATACACCATCCATCAGACAAAAATCGGACGTCTGAGACCGCCCTTCAGCCGTTCAAGACGTGGTAGACAGAGAGGAAGAATTATGTTCATCATCATCATCATAAGTTTGGATGGATAGTTAGTAGTATAGAGGATAGTTACTACTAAAACAAACTACGGTCAAACTATAAACTTATTACGATACTATGCTATATATGTATGAATGCTGTTTTAAGTTTTAAGGTGAAGTAGGTCCCAAAACTCAGGTTTTCGGTTTCGTTTTAGGAAAATCAGTTTTAAGGCAAGTAAACACAATTTTTTAAAATCTTTTTTGATGAGCATCGAAAGTTTAGGATTTTTGTTAGTAAGTTATGGGAGCCGAAACACGATTGACTCAACTTGACTCGATAGAAAAAAATCGCAGTTTCCTCTAATTTTTGCATTTTTACTACGGAAAACCAGTTTCATTTGCTAGTTACTTAACATATTTGCATGAAATATCGTCTAAAAAAAAAACTTAACTAAACACTTTAGAGTTTAGAGGATTATGGTTTTAGTTTTTTGCAAAAGATTGTTATTTTAGAGCAAAAACAAATTTATAAATAAAAAGCAGGGAAATTGCGCGCGGGCCGGCTCTTGCGTCCCTTTCTCGCTTTCACTGCGCGGTGTTCACTCGTCCTTGTCTCGAAAATACGAACGTACTTCGCCTTAAGAAGCCTATGGCTTACAAAATATATTGATTCTAGGTAGTTTTAACACACACTGGAAATGTACTGCCTGCTATTTTTATTTAATAAAGAACTATTAATATTAAAAAAAAAATTACTTAATGCGGAAAAATTAAAACCTTATTCTTCCTCTTCTATTTATATCAATTTAATAAAATCAGCACATGATGTGAGCACTTACCATGGAATGTACGGGAATCGGGAATTTGTGCAAGTGGTGCTAATAAGAACAGCATAAGGTAGACCAATGACAATCCGAACGGCCGCAGTGCTATACCTGGAACAAACAACAACACATTTGTCAATTAAACCTAGCCTCATTATTACTATGACATTTTGGCATCAACGAACAGTAATTAATGTGGCATCAGTCTGCGAGTTAGTTGAGCACTTTCGTGCTGAAACCTAGTCTTGAACAAATCTTGCTGGAATAAAAAATACACTGAAATAAAGTGATTTTAAACTCCAGGAGTACTGTATATTCAAAAGATAGAAGTAGTTGAGCCTGATTTTTTGCAACAGTCAGCAGTTAGCTCAATTGTTTCAATTGTATTCTATTACTTGATTGTAATTTTCTTTCTTAGGAAGTAGTAAAAGATTACAAAAGAAAATGTCAACAAATTGATAGGAAACGCACTAAAGGAAAAGTAGCAGACACAATAAATCACACGAACCGCAGCGATGGCGGCGGCTCGCCACCCTCCGCCGTCACCCTACGGGTAGGGGTGGAGCAAAGGTACTCTATTTGTGGTTATAATTTCCACTTATTCATCATAAATGTTTTGTATTTTATTATGTATATCAGTTATCTATCACAAGTGCTGTTTAGCTTGGGCCTTGGGGCATGATAATGCTGTGTGAATTTATCCAGGATTATTATTATTAGTCATAATGGTGTGGTGGCTTAGAATTTGGATCACCCCACTTCCCGTGGGGGTCGTAAGAGGCGAATAAGGGGGCACGTACGGGGGGCGGGCAGCAGCGCCTCTTGCAGAATAATAGATCTACCATCGAACTGCGATCCCTAAAACGCCTGCCCAGGCGTGGGGATTTTGGGCATTACTCCCCATGAGATAAAAGCCAATAAGGCCATCAGGGGGAGGCCTGCGTCCAGCAGTGGACCATTAACGACTGTTGAGGTGAGATATTATTATTTATTATACATATTTGATTGCTGTCTAGATTGCTGTCTAGACTAAAAAAAAAATTGCCTATAATTTTCTTATTTTTATTTTTATAAATATAAGATAAGACTGATTGGTATAGGGATACGAAAAGTCCACTATTGATCTTGTTTTTAATAAAACGGCAGGGTCTTCGTTTGTACCTTCCAGATACTGCTAACAATAATGTAGGCAAGGTGATTCAGTATCTATCGAAGATAATTGCTTTTTAAGAATCTCACTTTTGATTTTCTGTCATTCTTTTACGATTTACCCAACATGGTAATATTCAAACAAAGTTTCAGGTATAAATCCATATGTTTTGTTTGTTTTCGCCTGAATACAAGTTTTTATACATTCAATGTGTTGGATATTTCAAGGGTAACTTAAAGCGTGCTATGTATTACAAAATATTTTATTGTGAAGTCAAATTACTCATTTTACTTACGTTGGTCAAAAACGACTACTAAGAAACTTCCCCCTCCCCATAACTTTTACGAAAATTTAGCCGGTACAATCAGGTACAAAAGCGGTACAATCAAATAGGATAAAAAATCATGAAAACCTCAAAGTCGGTTGCCAGGTTCACACAGCTGGATCGCAGACCTAATATTTTGGCTGCAATAGCGAAATTCAGGCTGAATTCTGATTTTACCAATATCCAAATAACTTTTGAACCTCTGAATATCGCTAACTATACATGGGGGTTAAATCGATAGGTACTGTACCGAGGTCCCCCTTCCACCGATGATCCTATCATGTTACACCGTGGAAGTAAATTAATAAGTAATTACATTATAAATTATAAGATTAAAAATCTACGATAGATAGTAGAGCAAGCTGATTTTCATACACGCGGACAAATGAGAGGAGCCAGCCAACCAACAACACATATACGAGTAATTAGAGCAAGATAGAGCGGTTCTACTGTCTAATCTTGTGAACTATGTGAAGGTGATTATAAACAAAACTTTCCTTGATACGTCATTATTTATTTACAGACGGTTGTTTGTTTATCGAAATTCTTACTCAACAAATCCTACAGTTAACGATTTTGTGCCAGAACTACAGCATCTGCAAAGCACTCAAGCAAATCTTGCGTGCTGTTAAGATTCCCATTATATGGGTCAGCGACCTACCTCTATCGTATACAAAAGCCGTTGTTTTAAAACGAATAAATGTACGACCATTTTATAGGTAAGGGGAATTTACTGCCTTTTTCCTACCGCTATAAGTCCACCAAAATGCCAGAGTAACATTTAGAAATGGTTTCTGTTTGTTTTATACTTCGCCCTATTTTGCCTTGCTTTTCACCGCACCATTATAATAGAGACTCTACTCTTTCTTATAAATGGTCGTCTTTTTATCTTTGCCTACTTTCTTTCGAGCTATCTCTATAAATGTATTCTTAGGTTTTGTTTTCTAGTGCTCACCTCTTATATTTAGGGAAATTTCACAAATGTAGGTATTCTTGTTCCTAGACTATGACTATGTTTGACCTGTAAAGTACGAATTGGACACTGTCCCATAAGTTACTTAGAAAGTCTAGTCTATAAAAATTATACAATATTCACATGTTTATAATTATTATTAAATTATATTTGTACATTTTCCCAGACACCGGTTGTTGGGTTTTATTTTTTTATGATGTTTAATAAAGTTAAGAAGGTACTAATACATTTGCCCTTCATCTTACGAGTCTTAATTCGGGACTGATTTTTCGCAGGCAACCGTATACTACCTTGTTCATAATGAAATAATCTTTATTTTCGTTTAATTTTAATTCAATAATCAGGCCGGTGCAAAATGCTAATATTATTGATTTAATTGTTTTTAAACTTACGCGATCTGAACACATAATTATAAATACTATTTAACGGGTATTTATCGCGTTTATTTACCTATTTTTCCCGACGTTTCGACAGGTTTACACACTGCCGTGGTCACAGGATGAGTCATCCTGTGACCACGGATATTTATAACTATATTATTTATAATTATTATACGTTATAATTATTGATTTACCTGTTTATACCTGGCAACCCGAGAGTTGTGACCGGAAAAGAATAGGCAACCTAACATTTGCATATTCTATGGGCTTCATACTTTCGATTGGTATAGAATTTGTCTAATAATCAAGCCGGTGAAATGTTTAAGAAAAAAAACTTTTAATTATTAATTAATCATATCCTGGACTGAAATTTGTTAGACAACCCATATGCAATATATTTATTGACATATTAAATTAAAGATAAAATACGTTTCATCAAATAAACATCTCGATGAAGGTCGTTGTATAGCGGGATCCTATACTATTCTGTTTTAATTCGTAGGAACTAATTATTTAGTTATAAAATAAGTTGTGTAGTTTTCTTGTCAATGAGCGAAAACTTGATTGTTGCGCTTACGCCTCCAAAAACGTATTCCGTCCCGCTCCTATGAACGCCACTTTCTAATGCCTATCCTTTTCACAAAATGGCGCGAATGGCGCGCATTGCGCCCTCTTAATCATATCATCGTTTAAATTCCAGGAGATTGGGTATAATTTGAGTGTAACATACTTCGTAACTACTATTAATTTTTGTGTGTACCATATTAATAAAAAAAATTGCGCAATTATAATGATTAAGTATGGATTTTGTTATCATAGGCCTCAGCCCCTCGCACTCAGGGTAAAAATTCAAAATTCAAAGTGCTTTATTTCCTTTAGACCTTACAGGACTCTTGGACACGTCACAAAAACTCAGATTACGTACATAAGTAAAACTAGGAAATAAAGTGATCACTTTGATTTTTTGTAAATGGTAATTTCTAATAATCAATAATATTAACTGTGATCATTAAAATACCTGGTTACAGTACAGACCATCAAAATGCTATTGACAAGATACCTACCTAATAGTGCAAAAATATATGCATAAAATTACATATAGAAGTAATTTTGCATAAGGACGGTAGTTATAACAATTTAATAAAGTAAATGACAAATAGAACAAAGAATCTTGATAAAAGCATCACGCAAAAAGTAAGCTTAGTTTTCATTAGTCAAATGGATAGTATAGAGATCATTATGATGCATTTTCATTATAAAATTGCGAATATACATAAATAAAACATTATCCAGTCAGGGTCATTATCTTTTAATTCTCTTGTATGTTGTTCTAACATGTTAATTATTTTTATAGCTGCTAACGAACTATAATTGTGATTTTTTGTTTGTGAAAAAGACAGGTACAGACAATTATCATCATTATCAGCTTAATAGTCCACCGCTGGACATAGGTCTCTCCTAATGAGCGCCATAGCGCCCTGGCTCCAGCTTGCCGCATCCAGCATCTGCCAGCAGTTTTTCGCAAACCATATCAAGGCGGCCTTTAGCTAGATCTTTTAGGGCTAGATAATGCTGTGTGAATTTTCCAGCATTATTTATTTATTTATTATTATTATTTATTAATTCTGTACGGTTTTCTGTGTTTCTGTAGTACAATAAAGTATTATCTATCTATCAAATCTATCATCATCATCATCAATATGTACAGACAACCCTATCAAATTCTTTCAGCAAGATCTTATGAATCTTATGATACGAAAAGATCCGCATCTTTCCGTATCATTTTCTTGATATTCATCAAGTTCATGCATCTTCAAATTAGTATTCTCCAGTCGATAATGACGTCACGGATATGATGAAACAAGTCTGTTTCCAAAATAGCATAAACAATGACGAGAAACGTTAACAGGGAGAGGCATCATCATAAACAATGTAAGCTAGAATGACAAACGTAACAGATTTCACAAAAGATTTCCCAGCTCCATCATCGATACCTACCCAGCTGAAATCTGGAAATTACCTACACAATATTTAAGCGATATTTTTATTTCAAAAACAGGAAAATACTTTTAAAAGCTTTTGTAACCGCAACACTTTAAGCCATTACCCACCTTAATGATCTCATTTTGCTTACAAAGTGGTCAGTATCACGCGAAACATGTAATTTTTCAGAACCAGGAAGACACGTCTGAACGTTAACAATATTTAATGTAACATTTATAGTAGGCTAGCCGATAATGTTGGATTATAATACAATACCGTATGTCTACCTGAATAGTTAAACAACACTTGTTTATGTAAGCTAAAGTATTTACTTGCAAATGTATAAACATCACTCGTAGCTGAGGATCACATTGATTTATACCATCTGTTGATGCCTGGTGGGGAGTGTTAGTATAATATGCGAATTCAAAGCAAAAATAAATATGATTGACTCAGATCAGAGCAATGATATCACATTTCCGAGAAATTACTGAAAAATCATAAAATTGAGCGGTAACCTCTATTCAACGACCCAGTGCATGCTGACACAAATAACGTGAACAAAAATAGCACGAAGAAAGATGCTGACGAAAATTTCTTCGTTTGCTCTCAAGAAGATAAATTAGGTTCTTAATGCTAGTAGTAATTAGGTACAAATGTTTAGTATAATTTTGAACTTGCAAATTTATTATTTACTAGTGGTCCGTCCCGGCTTCGCACGGGTATATTCTATAGCCTATGTTCATCAGGGATAATGTAGGATTGTAATGGTGTAAGAATTTTACTCCAGTCATTTCCCTTTTATAATATTAAAGATGTACCTAAATGTCATTAATTAATTTTTGTATCGCTTTTATGAGTTTTGATTGAGTTATAATAGAAATACGATTTAACGACGTGATAATGATTTATGGTAGAATATAATATTTTAGTTTTATATGATAAATATAAACGTCTTAAATCGAAACGCATGCATAAACACGAAAATTGCCTGTAATAATATATAATAATAGTAAATAATGGTTGGTTCACACTGTATTATCTAGAACCCAAATAGAATATGAAAATAAAATATGTAATACAATTGTTAATCGGTTTGGTTTGGACGAATAATATTAATAAGAACTAAATTGAAACGAATGTCATGATGAGATCATTTAAATGTAGACGAGGTAGTTAACTAGTTGAACGGTGTGGTATGACCTTGTGAATCAGACGGGTCAGCCGCCGTGCGCTGGCCGATAAGGCAATGACTATAACGCTAAGCCGGTCGGCCGACTACCGAAAACATAACTTGTAGTTGTAGGAACACAAACCTTTACAGTCAATGTACTACTTTGATTGATTAGGGTAATCATTGACATTATCAGCCTAGTATTTTTATTTCAGTGAGAAATATCAATGAGGGGTTTTCGATTTGAATTGTTAAAATAAAAAAAAATGATTCAAATTTCTCGATAGGTGGCAGGCAGGGGGCGTCAAATGGAAATTAGGGTATGTCAATGTCATATGAAAGGAAAACAACCTTACGCCAAAATGAACCAATTTGGAAAATTCTAAGTTTTCCTTTCATTTTACATTGACATACCTTATTTCCAGTTGACGCCCTGCCACATATTGAGATACCAGGAACGATTTTTTTTCTTTTTAATGCAAACCGCTCATTCTAAGGGGGGGGGGGGGGGGCACAAGGAAGACTCCAACATCTCGTCTCCCAAGCCAACCTAACCTGCACGTGGTGTATGTACCCTGCTGGATAACGGACTAGGCTCTGGTGAAAATATCATACAATTTTCACAATTTGTTAACTCATAAAATTTACTTTGTTTTCCATTACTTGACACTGGCAGAATTCTCTAACCAACGTTGCCATTAAAAAAGAATTAATTCATTTTGATTTAGATAAATTTCAATTTGTAAAGAAAGTGTCCTACACTTCGTTTTATTTTTTTATTTGCTCTAAATTGACAATAAATGATGATTTGCTGTTGGAGTGGGGTGAAAAAGCTGTCAAACTGTGTTTAATTTTAGGTCTAGTCTACTTAAATAGTATGGTTTAGGTTTTATTCAATGTGCATGAAAACACTTCTCATAGTACATAATTATATATATCGATGCATCTTATATATATTTTTAGGATTTCGTATTGATTAATGTAAAACCTTCCGAAACTTTCTGTTTTTGTTCGATTCCCGCCTCGGGACTAATGTTTGGACAATCTGCAGATATTTGTTCAGAGTTTTCTAGTCGTTTTCTATGTTTAATAAAAATATTTATCAATGTTTTGTATTATATTATGCATATCAGTTATATAGTTGGTACTCGTAACACAAGCTCTGCTTAGCTCGGGGGCTAGATAATGGTGTGTGAATTGTCTAGCATCATTATATTATTTTAATGTAATATTATTGTTGTTTAGTATAAAAAATACGTAACTATCATACTTTTTGGTTTTATTGGATCAACCGCTGGATAATAAAAAACATAGCCCAATGTTACCCAGAAGATCGATCAGGTTAACTATGACTGGTTTTGTGACCTTTGACAACTTTACACGGTATGTATATTGTGGTTATAACGTGGGTATAACTTTGACACAGAAGAAAAGTATGAATAAAAATAAAAAATAAAATAACACACACAATCTGAATTATTTTAATTTACAATTAATTACACAACTACATCAATATTTGATCTTTCTCCCCTGCGTAATCGACAAAAATAAAGCTTGACCTATGAAAGTTACCCCGATTGAGTGATACCTAAGCAACATTAGTCCAACCATAGCAAATAAATAAATAAATAAATAATGCTGGACAATTCACACAGCATTATCTAGCCCCAAAGTAAGCAGAGCTTGTGTTATGGGTACTAGATAACTGATATACGTAATATTATACATTACATAGATAGATATTTTTTATTAAACATAGAAAACACCCAGACCAACGGAACAAATTTCTGCAGATCGTACACAAATTTGTTCCGAGGCGGGGATCGAACCCGCAACCTCTTGCGTCGCAGGCAGACTCTCGCCCGCTGCGCCACTGAGGTCGTCAAGCAAATGTAACAAATACTAACATAATAGCAAAAAAACGTAAAGAAATGCAGACTACCGGGCGACCTAACCGCTTACTGGATTAAAGTTATGTATTACTAGTGTCTGCCGCAGTTTCACACGTGTTGTTTAACAGGTTAGCTGTCCGATGAGGCACATGTGCCTCATGGGTGATTGCACTGGTACGTCCATGAGGCATATGTGCCTCATGGCCAATGATGTAGATAATGCAATCGATCTATCGATATTTTTTTTTAATAATTATATTATTTGTAGCATTAGTAAATTATACTACAACCAAATTCTACCAATCAATTTATTATTGAACTTAAACAAAAAATAAATTTCACTTAAAAATTAACATTAACCTTATTCAAACACAAAATTATTCTTTCACCGATGTTACTATTATTGTGAGACCCTTTGAACTAGGGTTGCCAACAAAAATTAGGAAACTAGCCTATTATCATCAAAACCGAAATGGCGATTGTAGACCTGCGATTATATTCCCTCATGTATGTTTTTCTTTAAAACATAGCATACAATATGAAATGTTACATATTGTACACTCAGTTGATACCATTTTAGCCTTTTTTCCAGCATCTTTGGATGATAAATTTTCATTGCGTTTCTTTGCGTAACATCCACTGCAACGTTTTCTTTTTATTTTATTATTACGCTGTCGTGGCATAGTAGTCAAAAAATGACTTGTGGACGGATTTGCTGTTTTCATTAGTGATGACGATGACGTAGATATTTGCAATAATTCTTTGACAATTTGTTCTTGACCAGAAAGAATTGATAGTTTGTTACTGTCCTCACGAAACTCATTGTAAATCAGCATGGAATTTATAATCGAAATACAGAGAAGATCAGCTGCTATTTTTTTATACCAGATGATTGTTTTCAAAAAGATATTTTTCAGATGTCTAAAGTGTTACGAACATAAACGTACATTTTATCATTAAACGTAAATAATTAATTTCTTATCATACTCATCTAACATTAGCAATTATCGATATAATTAATTTCAATCACTAGGACACATAAAGTATCATAAAATACTTGAAGAGAATGACGTAACTTAATACGAAACTTCATGAGCGTTAGCTGTAATTATTTACTACGAGGACGTGTACAAAGAAGATCGAAACTTGCTTCGGGACAGCTAACCTGTTAAGAATCAAGAATCAGTAGATAGGATTCGCGGGAACTGACTCACGAAGGCGCACCTTTGACGGGGTCGAGTTAGCCGATCGAGAAGTTTCGCTGGCTAAAAAAAAAAAAAAAAAAAAAAAAAAAAGTTTGGTATCAAACTGGGGGTTTTGGCACATCCCCAATCGATTGCAAGAATCCATTTTAACGTATCTTAAGCCATTCAAAAGTTACTAAGAACCATTAAGCTTCTCTACCACCGTGCTGATAACAATAATAGATTACTAATGAGGGTCGCCCTATTGTTGCTAATGAATGGGAGTAGCCCTATTGTTGCTTGCTACGTGTGACTCAGGTTGTAGGACTAGCCCATGATTAATAAACAGTTGTTATTTCAACATTTCTTTTATTTTCTTTAAAACAGTTTTTTGAATAAAACACTCAAAATTGTATCATTACTTATAGTACTGTTCCCAAACAGTTGCAGGAAATCATTCAATGTTTCGCCATGGTACTTGTAATACAAATACGATAGGCAATACTCTCCACAAACTGTAGTAAAATCGTTTTGGATTCGATTAATATTGTAATTCCACATTCTAGAATTCCTTTCTAAAAACATACGGTGATATCCTTGTGGTGGACGCCCGTAAGAGTCAAAGTACTGTCCAAAACCATTTGCATCTATGTGCATAGCGATCCAATGTGAACCTGGCTTGTTGTCGCTATCTAAGTTACTTATGATATACGCAGGTAAACCCACATAAATTGGTAAACGGTTGGCCGCATACACATTGCATTCAATTTCTGAATCAAGTTTTCTCATATAGTATTGTATCTCCAGTGTATTCATGTTATATTATGTACTGTAACTGATACGGTACTATCCTAACAACAAGTTTAGACAAGTAATGAGCCTGAGTGGTAATGCATAAGATTATAAATGGATTTCACTCGTTGACAATACTTACTATCTTAGTGGGGTTGAAAGGGTAGTTAAATGAAAATACCTTGGTAAATCCTTACTAACAAATTTTAATTAAGATAAAAGTTTTACAATTATACAAACTTATGACAGATACACATTTAAAACTATTTCTTAACTTAGACATTATTCCTTAACTACTATAATCTACTGAAATGTTACGGTTCTTATCTATTTCAATTACATTATCAAACTCTGCATAAACCACACAGTTAATAGTTTGTGTTAGTGCTGTTTCAAAACGTACCTCTAACCTTACACTACCATGCTTTATAAGATTCCAATGATTTGCAGAGTTTGCAGATAAGTCAGGTGTCAAATCAAAAGCTAGGAGGCAATATCCTTTTGCATATTGCTCTCTGGATATCCCATTACCTTCATTAAGAAAATGCATGCCTGTTCCCGAAAATAACGTATGATAAGCCAAAGTATAAATATTACTTTCGAACGATGGCTGTAAAGCTTTCGATGGTATTTGATGACCATCTATATACAAACAAAAGGTATTCATATCATAATTTTGAAAGTCGAATGGGTTCTTAGTCAGGCTCCCATTGAATGCTGCATTATTCAGAAATCCAACTATGCATCTTTTGGGTACTTGGCCTAGAAAAATGTTATCGAGTGTTTTTCCTTGAATACCAGATGGAATAGTCAAAACTTTAACTTCAGAACGTGTGATGGGATACTTAGCAGTTGTAGATGCTAATACTTTTTGATGTGCAAGTAACACGGTGGGGTTGATTCGCGCTCGGCGAATAATCAAAGTCGCATCGGTAATACGTACTTTAAATTTATGATCAACTGAAGAAGCCATGAGATTGAAATTTTCTCTAGAACGAACAAGTTTAACGCACATATCAACACCATTAATCAAAAATTTTTCTTGATTGAATATATCCCCATGCAAGTGTCCTATCATTTCAATTTCTTTACTCTCACTAGCAAATTCTTGTCTCTTTTTAAATCCATCGTTACTATCATCAGTGGAATTCATTTTTCCGGCCACATCTTCGTACCAAAGACCACATGTCAAATGAGATTTTTTGGCTGGAGATGCATAGTTTAACAAGTTTTCTATGTAAGCTCTATAAGCGTACGTGTTGTTAGGTGGTGATACGAGTTTTTGATTTAGATAAACATCTAGTTGATTGAAGAGCGAATGTAACCAATTATTAACTGGAGCTACAACTGCAGATTCAGCCAGTTTAGTGTTATCCTGATTCGTTATTTTTGCTTTAATATGAATAAGAGTATGAGACAAATCTATGTAGTCATCTCCTGCCCCTGGTACTTGAAATTCTAAGGGCCCATCATCAGCAAGAGAAGAAATCGGTTTATAATGGATCCATATTCCACTTTCTATGCTTGTTTGAGTTGATGGTAATGCAAACAAATCCAGTTCCGACTTTATACATTCACAAGAATGACTATGTAAAAAAGACATTTTCTAAATTGAAAATATGTCCTTGATTTGTTTTAATTTAATTTTTTGAGTTTTAGACTTTTTAATAGCACCCACTTTCGCAGTCAATGATGGACTGAGTGTAGATGCAAGTTTTCGTTTCGTTATATATCCGGATCCAGACATGTTGATTTTATTAATTCTGTCATCTGCTTTTCGTTTCAGGTTTGTCCCCACTTCTTTAAGTCGTGATTTAATTGAATCTTCCATAGGGCGTGCATTTACCATATCTGACAAAAGGCCCACACCTGCACTTAATACTTCTTTACCAACAGTTTTAGCACCACTAGATAGTAATGGTAGAACTGATCTGAACAACCCTCCTAGAAAACTTCCAATCCCATGACCTCTTTGATAAGGTGCACCTTTATACACAACTCCGATGCCTGATCCAGCTTGATGA
The DNA here is from genome assembly GCA_946478455.1 of Eupithecia vulgata. Classification (NCBI taxonomy): domain Eukaryota; kingdom Metazoa; phylum Arthropoda; class Insecta; order Lepidoptera; family Geometridae; genus Eupithecia; species Eupithecia vulgata. Next base: position 5,267,232 of record OX297862.1, on the reverse strand, counting down.
GAATAGTAATGTTCATAAGGACATGTTATATTATTTCGTGGAGAATACATTATATTTTTCTAAAATGTAGTTTAACACACACTGTCCCAAATTGGAATGGTACCTTTTGACCAGTGCTTTGTCTTATATCCATTTCAATAATATCAAATTCTCTTCGCATTACGGGTAAATAATGAGATGGCGAAAAGACATGCATTTTGTTTGCCCCATAGATGTATTTTGAAGGATCTAATGGAATTATTCTAAGAAGAGGAGCCATAACGTCCCCCACTATTTGTGGTTCTACTATATCACAGTATAGGAATAGTTGTGATGGTAAACCCAGATGTAAATTAGCTGGACATTTTCCCAAGTTCTTCTCAATGAGGTTTCTATTTGGTTCAAACCCCAATTGTAGAGCCAATTTAGGTGATAATGATACAGATATTAGTGATTCATCTAATGAAGAAAACGATACAAACTTAGATATTTTATCATAACGAAAGTTAAACTTTTCCTTTATATTGTTTAATGCGGATAAAATATGATCGATATTATCATAGTTTGTTGCTGGTATATGAGTCTTATAGTAAACAGTAGATGGATTATTCTCGTTTGGCATCTTCATAATTTTCTTAATGTAAACCACGTTCTCATGATCTTGAACAGTAAACATAGTGCATGGATATTGAAATTCAACCACTCCAACACACCATTCACCCTCCAATATAATGGGTTTAGATAATTTCGTTGAAAAGTTAGTAGTCTTGTTGTCGGGAAAATATCCCATTGAACTATTGCTGATTAAAGTCAGATAAAAACTTTCCATTTTATTCATAATTCTTTTAAGGTAGAAGCTAAAATCCAAGTATTAAATTTGTTCGGATAACCTTTCCACTTCACTAGCACTTCTTGTCTGTTGTTAGTATAACGGGAACCAATTATTTTATCTATTTTATACTCAATAGTGGGGTCGTAAATGACTTTTTGTAATTCTCTTTCATAAAAAGTTCCTTTTATCTCTTCATCCTGTAAATCTTTAATAGTGTATACAAGTCTTGGAGTTCGAAAAATCACTGAAGAAACCATAAATATTTCATCGCTCCAGTTGGATTCATAACCTTTCTGGAAAATATGTTTGTATTTTGTTATTCTAACATGATCACCTACATTAAATTTGGGGTGTAATAATGCAACAGATTTTTCATTTCTAGCCCTTTCGTACAAGTTAGTCCAAACTGTCATTATATTACTGGAATTAACATCACAAGGACACATTCTAATACTGGAATGGAAGCTATGATTGTAAGAATACATCAAATCTTGTAGAATATCAATATATTTATGTGTATTTTTATGTGTGAAGTAACGCCACATCTTCATTTTTAGCGTTCTTTGAAATCTTTCCACTACACTTGCTTTTATATCAGGATTGTTAGTAGTATAGTAATTAATATTTTTTGATTTGAGGTATTGTTGAACGTCTTTCGAAACAAACTCAGTCCCTTTATCAGATTGTATGTGTGTTGGAGTGATGTTGGCTTCCTTAAAAATACTTTCAAAACTTTCCTTAATTGTTTTTGAATCCTTTTTTTTAATAGCTCTAGCATAGGCATACTTGCTAAAAACATCAATAACACAAAGAATATAGTTGAAACCTTTATTTTCACTAGAGTAACTTCTCATATCACTTAAGTCAGCTTGCCACAACTCGTTTGAATTGGATAAAATATATTTGTTCCTTGGAAATTTTCTTTGGACAGGTTTGTGTAATGTATACGTTTCTTGAGACTGCAACCATTTCTTTACATCATCTCTGTTCATTTTCCCAGTCATTGCCTTCGTTAATCTATCGAGACTACTATAGCCAGCAGGATTAGCTGGATCATAATAGATTTTGTTTATTTCTAATAAGGGGTCCATGTCTCCCATTCAAGTTTATTCTTGATTTTTTTAGCGAGCTTTTTACTACCAACCGGTGTAGAAAATATTTCATCGATTGAAGTATTATTTATAGATTCAGGTTGTTTTGTTTGTAACCCAGTTATGAATTCTTGTCGTTTTGGGTTACCAATATAAGTGAGTGGTACTTTTATATCCTTTAAAGCTTCAACGAATTTTTCCCACCCAATAGGCTCACTTTTTTTAAGTGGTCTTAGCGAATCATTTACTAAATCCACAATATTGCTACCATCAATTTTTTTATTGTTTATAAATATGGTACCAGTTTCATCCCATGTTATTTTATTCTTATATACTGAAATCAAGTTCAATAGCAACTCACCCTTTTTTGCATATGTTTTTGGTATTAGACTCAGTATATGATTAGTTGTATAAAAAGAATTTGGTTGTTCATTTATATTTTCCTCGTCCCTTACTTCTTTCGCCAACGAATCAGAAGAGACTGCATCATTTAAATTATTTTTTTCATTTTTAATGTTTATCTTTGAGTCGCTTTCAAAACTATCTCTTTCAGTAGTGTTTATAATAGGTATATGAATAGGTTGGCGATCCTCTTTAGTGTAATTTAAATATCGTTGAAGCGTTTGTAAATACAAAATACACTTCTTCCGATCCTCCATGTTACTGCTCAATATGTTTTGCATTTCGGAATCCAGACGTGAAAGTGGAGTATCAGTTGTCTTAGATTGTTTTAATTTTTCAAACACACTGGGTTCTATAAGCAACATTTTCTTGGCATTATCCATTTTTAAACAATTGAACTTACCAATCCACTCAAAACAGAACCTAATATTATTGGTAAAAATGAACCACCTTTCTGTAGGATAATTTTCTTTCTGATTTGGTTAGTTCCTTTTCGAACTAATTTTCGCAAAACGTTTTTGTATTTCTTCAACTTATTTTTTTCTCTTTCGTTTAAATCAACTTTCCCTTGTAAAACATTATGAATGCATTCACAAATACAATTAATGGCTTTATTGTCACAAGTTTCTAAAAGGGCTTTTCGATATTTTGGTTTAAGAACATGCAATGCATTTAACAAATCTTTATGCGTCTTTAAACGTCGCTGCATCATTTGTGAATGATGGAAATAACCTGAAGCTTGTCATATTTAAACCCTTTTGAAGGTACATAAACGGTACAATATTTGTCAAGAAAAGGAAAAATTTTAGTTTTTATACGACACACATCGTTAGTATTCTGTTTCAAATCTACTACTAAGTAACCATGAGCTTCTTTTGTTGCATCCTTATATGCATCTTCCAAATATTTTGGTTGTTCTGGATAAACTTGTCGTGCTAAATACCGAATCTGTGTTTTGTCACGTGGGTTTTTAAAAAATACAATGTAACTTGAATTTAATGAGATATCTCGTTGTCCTTTTCCTTGATGAAACAAATTTTGAGTTATATAAAATACACTCAAATTTCTGTGGTGACTTCCTTTTGTAAATATGTCAACAATACGCCCATCGGACTCTCTCATTAGATCATCAATAATTATCAGTTGTGGTTTCTCTCCATCAAACATACTAAGATCAGGTATGCCTTGGTGGTAAGTTACTTGTTTGAGGTTGTACAATGGTTGCATTTCATCATAGCACCAAGTTATTTGATCAAAATTAGTATTGCAAATTTCATTATTGTACTTAATAAAGTTTGTAACAAAAACTGATTTTCCACAACCACTTGGACCAGCAACAATAGCAGTAAATGGGTGATAAAAGTGAAACATTTTAAACTTTCATACGTCTATTTGTTAAAAAGGTTGACTTTAGAATGAAACTTCTTGGTAAAGATAAAGGTTTAAATTTTATTCACAATCTTAAAAGTAAATCAGAATTTGTACACATTTATATTTTAAAATATCTTATGTTTAATATTATATTTTATACAACATATATATTCTACTTAAGCTTAACATAATTATTTGATACATCGAGTAAACACTTTTATTTTATACAATTATTATCTAATTACATTATGACTTTATCTTATATTCTAGACATAAACTAGTGACTATTTCAAGAGATTATAATTATTATATACAATTTTAACAATTTATCTTAATTTATAATGACCCCAAGCTAATGTATCAGCCCCATTTGGTTGAATACATCTCTTTGTGTCATTGTAAGTTAAACATGTTTTGTTTATTTTCTGGGTAAATATAACATGTTTCAACGATTTAAATCTAAGCATACTACAAAATTGAACATTTTTGTCAAACAAACATGACTTATAATTTTCCATTTTCATCTTTTTTGTGACACTTTTATTTACCCCTTTTGCTTTGGCTGTAAATTTATCGTCAACTTCGAAAGCATACATCTTTGAACGTAACCCCACAAATTCACTCATAATTCTTCCATTATTTTCATCCTTGAAAAATCCTAACTTCTTTTTGTTTAATTTTTCATATCCATAAACGTTATTTAAAGGATAATCCGATGTATCGAAATGTGTTGAAATATCTGGTTTTATATCTTCATAAAAGTCATTAGTGAAAATTTGATAGATTAAACTGTCAGTATCTGTGTACAAAAGTTTTATGTTTTGATTAAATTTTTTAGTCATGTAGTTGTAATGAAAGTCATACATAAGGGTTTTGGATATATCTAATATGCTGAACCCTAAATAAAAAGGTTTATCGAACAATAATCTTGTTCTTTTCAGCTGTACCGCTACTAAATTTTCTGAAAAAATAGCTAAGCTGTGAAATTCAGGTTTCGCTATGTAGTCTTGAGCACCAAGAGATTTACCTTTGTTTATCCAATGAGTTACCAATTTAACATTAACCCTTTTCTCAATATTTTCCATAGTTTTACCAAAAACTGAATTGTTCATTAATTTGTAGAAATCCTTTTCGAAATCAGAAATAGCTACCGTTCTCAAATTTGTGTTCAAATCTATGTATTTTTTTTTATGAAGATATAAAACCAGATATTTCAACACATTTCGATACATCGGATTATCCTTTAAATAACGTTTATGGATATGAAAAATTAAACAAAAAGAAGTTAGGATTTTTCAAGGATGAAAATAATGGAAGAATTATGAGTGAATTTGTGGGGTTACGTTCAAAGATGTATGCTTTCGAAGTTGACGATAAATTTACAGCCAAAGCAAAAGGGGTAAATAAAAGTGTCACAAAAAAGATGAAAATGGAAAATTATAAGTCATGTTTGTTTGACAAAAATGTTCAATTTTGTAGTATGCTTAGATTTAAATCGTTGAAACATGTTATATTTACCCAGAAAATAAACAAAACATGTTTAACTTACAATGACACAAAGAGATGTATTCAACCAAATGGGGCTGATACATTAGCTTGGGGTCATTATAAATTAAGATAAATTGTTAAAATTGTATATAATAATTATAATCTCTTGAAATAGTCACTAGTTTATGTCTAGAATATAAGATAAAGTCATAATGTAATTAGATAATAATTGTATAAAATAAAAGTGTTTACTCGATGTATCAAATAATTATGTTAAGCTTAAGTAGAATATATATGTTGTATAAAATATAATATTAAACATAAGATATTTTAAAATATAAATGTGTACAAATTCTGATTTACTTTTAAGATTGTGAATAAAATTTAAACCTTTATCTTTACCAAGAAGTTTCATTCTAAAGTCAACCTTTTTAACAAATAGACGTATGAAAGTTTAAAATGTTTCACTTTTATCACCCATTTACTGCTATTGTTGCTGGTCCAAGTGGTTGTGGAAAATCAGTTTTTGTTACAAACTTTATTAAGTACAATAATGAAATTTGCAATACTAATTTTGATCAAATAACTTGGTGCTATGATGAAATGCAACCATTGTACAACCTCAAACAAGTAACTTACCACCAAGGCATACCTGATCTTAGTATGTTTGATGGAGAGAAACCACAACTGATAATTATTGATGATCTAATGAGAGAGTCCGATGGGCGTATTGTTGACATATTTACAAAAGGAAGTCACCACAGAAATTTGAGTGTATTTTATATAACTCAAAATTTGTTTCATCAAGGAAAAGGACAACGAGATATCTCATTAAATTCAAGTTACATTGTATTTTTTAAAAACCCACGTGACAAAACACAGATTCGGTATTTAGCACGACAAGTTTATCCAGAACAACCAAAATATTTGGAAGATGCATATAAGGATGCAACAAAAGAAGCTCATGGTTACTTAGTAGTAGATTTGAAACAGAATACTAACGATGTGTGTCGTATAAAAACTAAAATTTTTCCTTTTCTTGACAAATATTGTACCGTTTATGTACCTTCAAAAGGGTTTAAATATGACAAGCTTCAGGTTATTTCCATCATTCACAAATGATGCAGCGACGTTTAAAGACGCATAAAGATTTGTTAAATGCATTGCATGTTCTTAAACCAAAATATCGAAAAGCCCTTTTAGAAACTTGTGACAATAAAGCCATTAATTGTATTTGTGAATGCATTCATAATGTTTTACAAGGGAAAGTTGATTTAAACGAAAGAGAAAAAAATAAGTTGAAGAAATACAAAAACGTTTTGCGAAAATTAGTTCGAAAAGGAACTAACCAAATCAGAAAGAAAATTATCCTACAGAAAGGTGGTTCATTTTTACCAATAATATTAGGTTCTGTTTTGAGTGGATTGGTAAGTTCAATTGTTTAAAAATGGATAATGCCAAGAAAATGTTGCTTATAGAACCCAGTGTGTTTGAAAAATTAAAACAATCTAAGACAACTGATACTCCACTTTCACGTCTGGATTCCGAAATGCAAAACATATTGAGCAGTAACATGGAGGATCGGAAGAAGTGTATTTTGTATTTACAAACGCTTCAACGATATTTAAATTACACTAAAGAGGATCGCCAACCTATTCATATACCTATTATAAACACTACTGAAAGAGATAGTTTTGAAAGCGACTCAAAGATAAACATTAAAAATGAAAAAAATAATTTAAATGATGCAGTCTCTTCTGATTCGTTGGCGAAAGAAGTAAGGGACGAGGAAAATATAAATGAACAACCAAATTCTTTTTATACAACTAATCATATACTGAGTCTAATACCAAAAACATATGCAAAAAAGGGTGAGTTGCTATTGAACTTGATTTCAGTATATAAGAATAAAATAACATGGGATGAAACTGGTACCATATTTATAAACAATAAAAAAATTGATGGTAGCAATATTGTGGATTTAGTAAATGATTCGCTAAGACCACTTAAAAAAAGTGAGCCTATTGGGTGGGAAAAATTCGTTGAAGCTTTAAAGGATATAAAAGTACCACTCACTTATATTGGTAACCCAAAACGACAAGAATTCATAACTGGGTTACAAACAAAACAACCTGAATCTATAAATAATACTTCAATCGATGAAATATTTTCTACACCGGTTGGTAGTAAAAAGCTCGCTAAAAAAATCAAGAATAAACTTGAATGGGAGACATGGACCCCTTATTAGAAATAAACAAAATCTATTATGATCCAGCTAATCCTGCTGGCTATAGTAGTCTCGATAGATTAACGAAGGCAATGACTGGGAAAATGAACAGAGATGATGTAAAGAAATGGTTGCAGTCTCAAGAAACGTATACATTACACAAACCTGTCCAAAGAAAATTTCCAAGGAACAAATATATTTTATCCAATTCAAACGAGTTGTGGCAAGCTGACTTAAGTGATATGAGAAGTTACTCTAGTGAAAATAAAGGTTTCAACTATATTCTTTGTGTTATTGATGTTTTTAGCAAGTATGCCTATGCTAGAGCTATTAAAAAAAAGGATTCAAAAACAATTAAGGAAAGTTTTGAAAGTATTTTTAAGGAAGCCAACATCACTCCAACACACATACAATCTGATAAAGGGACTGAGTTTGTTTCGAAAGACGTTCAACAATACCTCAAATCAAAAAATATTAATTACTATACTACTAACAATCCTGATATAAAAGCAAGTGTAGTGGAAAGATTTCAAAGAACGCTAAAAATGAAGATGTGGCGTTACTTCACACATAAAAATACACATAAATATATTGATATTCTACAAGATTTGATGTATTCTTACAATCATAGCTTCCATTCCAGTATTAGAATGTGTCCTTGTGATGTTAATTCCAGTAATATAATGACAGTTTGGACTAACTTGTACGAAAGGGCTAGAAATGAAAAATCTGTTGCATTATTACACCCCAAATTTAATGTAGGTGATCATGTTAGAATAACAAAATACAAACATATTTTCCAGAAAGGTTATGAATCCAACTGGAGCGATGAAATATTTATGGTTTCTTCAGTGATTTTTCGAACTCCAAGACTTGTATACACTATTAAAGATTTACAGGATGAAGAGATAAAAGGAACTTTTTATGAAAGAGAATTACAAAAAGTCATTTACGACCCCACTATTGAGTATAAAATAGATAAAATAATTGGTTCCCGTTATACTAACAACAGACAAGAAGTGCTAGTGAAGTGGAAAGGTTATCCGAACAAATTTAATACTTGGATTTTAGCTTCTACCTTAAAAGAATTATGAATAAAATGGAAAGTTTTTATCTGACTTTAATCAGCAATAGTTCAATGGGATATTTTCCCGACAACAAGACTACTAACTTTTCAACGAAATTATCTAAACCCATTATATTGGAGGGTGAATGGTGTGTTGGAGTGGTTGAATTTCAATATCCATGCACTATGTTTACTGTTCAAGATCATGAGAACGTGGTTTACATTAAGAAAATTATGAAGATGCCAAACGAGAATAATCCATCTACTGTTTACTATAAGACTCATATACCAGCAACAAACTATGATAATATCGATCATATTTTATCCGCATTAAACAATATAAAGGAAAAGTTTAACTTTCGTTATGATAAAATATCTAAGTTTGTATCGTTTTCTTCATTAGATGAATCACTAATATCTGTATCATTATCACCTAAATTGGCTCTACAATTGGGGTTTGAACCAAATAGAAACCTCATTGAGAAGAACTTGGGAAAATGTCCAGCTAATTTACATCTGGGTTTACCATCACAACTATTCCTATACTGTGATATAGTAGAACCACAAATAGTGGGGGACGTTATGGCTCCTCTTCTTAGAATAATTCCATTAGATCCTTCAAAATACATCTATGGGGCAAACAAAATGCATGTCTTTTCGCCATCTCATTATTTACCCGTAATGCGAAGAGAATTTGATATTATTGAAATGGATATAAGACAAAGCACTGGTCAAAAGGTACCATTCCAATTTGGGACAGTGTGTGTTAAACTACATTTTAGAAAAATATAATGTATTCTCCACGAAATAATATAACATGTCCTTATGAACATTACTATTCTCATCAAGCTGGATCAGGCATCGGAGTTGTGTATAAAGGTGCACCTTATCAAAGAGGTCATGGGATTGGAAGTTTTCTAGGAGGGTTGTTCAGATCAGTTCTACCATTACTATCTAGTGGTGCTAAAACTGTTGGTAAAGAAGTATTAAGTGCAGGTGTGGGCCTTTTGTCAGATATGGTAAATGCACGCCCTATGGAAGATTCAATTAAATCACGACTTAAAGAAGTGGGGACAAACCTGAAACGAAAAGCAGATGACAGAATTAATAAAATCAACATGTCTGGATCCGGATATATAACGAAACGAAAACTTGCATCTACACTCAGTCCATCATTGACTGCGAAAGTGGGTGCTATTAAAAAGTCTAAAACTCAAAAAATTAAATTAAAACAAATCAAGGACATATTTTCAATTTAGAAAATGTCTTTTTTACATAGTCATTCTTGTGAATGTATAAAGTCGGAACTGGATTTGTTTGCATTACCATCAACTCAAACAAGCATAGAAAGTGGAATATGGATCCATTATAAACCGATTTCTTCTCTTGCTGATGATGGGCCCTTAGAATTTCAAGTACCAGGGGCAGGAGATGACTACATAGATTTGTCTCATACTCTTATTCATATTAAAGCAAAAATAACGAATCAGGATAACACTAAACTGGCTGAATCTGCAGTTGTAGCTCCAGTTAATAATTGGTTACATTCGCTCTTCAATCAACTAGATGTTTATCTAAATCAAAAACTCGTATCACCACCTAACAACACGTACGCTTATAGAGCTTACATAGAAAACTTGTTAAACTATGCATCTCCAGCCAAAAAATCTCATTTGACATGTGGTCTTTGGTACGAAGATGTGGCCGGAAAAATGAATTCCACTGATGATAGTAACGATGGATTTAAAAAGAGACAAGAATTTGCTAGTGAGAGTAAAGAAATTGAAATGATAGGACACTTGCATGGGGATATATTCAATCAAGAAAAATTTTTGATTAATGGTGTTGATATGTGCGTTAAACTTGTTCGTTCTAGAGAAAATTTCAATCTCATGGCTTCTTCAGTTGATCATAAATTTAAAGTACGTATTACCGATGCGACTTTGATTATTCGCCGAGCGCGAATCAACCCCACCGTGTTACTTGCACATCAAAAAGTATTAGCATCTACAACTGCTAAGTATCCCATCACACGTTCTGAAGTTAAAGTTTTGACTATTCCATCTGGTATTCAAGGAAAAACACTCGATAACATTTTTCTAGGCCAAGTACCCAAAAGATGCATAGTTGGATTTCTGAATAATGCAGCATTCAATGGGAGCCTGACTAAGAACCCATTCGACTTTCAAAATTATGATATGAATACCTTTTGTTTGTATATAGATGGTCATCAAATACCATCGAAAGCTTTACAGCCATCGTTCGAAAGTAATATTTATACTTTGGCTTATCATACGTTATTTTCGGGAACAGGCATGCATTTTCTTAATGAAGGTAATGGGATATCCAGAGAGCAATATGCAAAAGGATATTGCCTCCTAGCTTTTGATTTGACACCTGACTTATCTGCAAACTCTGCAAATCATTGGAATCTTATAAAGCATGGTAGTGTAAGGTTAGAGGTACGTTTTGAAACAGCACTAACACAAACTATTAACTGTGTGGTTTATGCAGAGTTTGATAATGTAATTGAAATAGATAAGAACCGTAACATTTCAGTAGATTATAGTAGTTAAGGAATAATGTCTAAGTTAAGAAATAGTTTTAAATGTGTATCTGTCATAAGTTTGTATAATTGTAAAACTTTTATCTTAATTAAAATTTGTTAGTAAGGATTTACCAAGGTATTTTCATTTAACTACCCTTTCAACCCCACTAAGATAGTAAGTATTGTCAACGAGTGAAATCCATTTATAATCTTATGCATTACCACTCAGGCTCATTACTTGTCTAAACTTGTTGTTAGGATAGTACCGTATCAGTTACAGTACATAATATAACATGAATACACTGGAGATACAATACTATATGAGAAAACTTGATTCAGAAATTGAATGCAATGTGTATGCGGCCAACCGTTTACCAATTTATGTGGGTTTACCTGCGTATATCATAAGTAACTTAGATAGCGACAACAAGCCAGGTTCACATTGGATCGCTATGCACATAGATGCAAATGGTTTTGGACAGTACTTTGACTCTTACGGGCGTCCACCACAAGGATATCACCGTATGTTTTTAGAAAGGAATTCTAGAATGTGGAATTACAATATTAATCGAATCCAAAACGATTTTACTACAGTTTGTGGAGAGTATTGCCTATCGTATTTGTATTACAAGTACCATGGCGAAACATTGAATGATTTCCTGCAACTGTTTGGGAACAGTACTATAAGTAATGATACAATTTTGAGTGTTTTATTCAAAAAACTGTTTTAAAGAAAATAAAAGAAATGTTGAAATAACAACTGTTTATTAATCATGGGCTAGTCCTACAACCTGAGTCACACGTAGCAAGCAACAATAGGGCTACTCCCATTCATTAGCAACAATAGGGCGACCCTCATTAGTAATCTATTATTGTTATCAGCACGGTGGTAGAGAAGCTTAATGGTTCTTAGTAACTTTTGAATGGCTTAAGATACGTTAAAATGGATTCTTGCAATCGATTGGGGATGTGCCAAAACCCCCAGTTTGATACCAAACTTTTTTTTTTTTTTTTTTTTTTAGCCAGCGAAACTTCTCGATCGGCTAACTCGACCCCGTCAAAGGTGCGCCTTCGTGAGTCAGTTCCCGCGAATCCTATCTACTAGAATCAAAGCATTTTCTATCCCATGGGAACTGCTTTATAGCATAAAAAGTAGCCTATTTTTTATTTTAGGCTTAGAACTACATTATACGCAAAATTCAGCCCGTTCCGTTTGTACTTTTGGCGTGAAAATGTAACAAACATCCAAACTTTCACATTTATTTGTGTGACAACGGCTTTTTCGTTCAGAGATAGCGGACATTTTGATAATAAGCCACATAAAGTGAAAGTGAACCCTAAAGTGCATAAATCGGCCAAGAGCTTGGATTATTATATTTATCACTACATAGTATAAACAAAATAGCTTCCCGCTGTCTGTCTGTCCCTCTCTCTGTATGCTTAGATCTTTAAAACTACGCAACGGATTTGGATGTGGTTATCAAGAGAGGAAGGTTTATATATACGTGCGAAGCCGGGGCGGGTCGCTAGTAATACTGTTATATGTATTCATGGTCCGAATAAGTACGCCGGCGCGGTGGCGACGGCGGCGGCACCGCGCGAATAAGGAAGATAAAATGTAGGTATGTGCCTATTTCAGTATGCAGTTAAAGATAACCCTCGACTGTATGACATCATTGGCAATTTTATACTGCTAAAAATTAATGGAATCGAGGCGATAATCAAAATGAAATAAAATAAACTAAAGCAGCAATACTCATAGTGTGGTAGTGGTACGTGGAGCCCTGTAGTCCGCGACGCTACTGGTCTTTATATTAAAAATGGGTTTAGTATATAAACAAGGTTGCAGAGAAAATTATATGTATTTTACGTTGATAACGATATACGTCACTAATAATACGCATTGGGTATTGGTATACTCTGAATTCAATTGTTTTTTTAGTACCTACACTATATTTGTAATTCCAACTGCGAGGCGCGTAGTGGTCCATGGAACATTGTACATACCTACTTCTCATACGGGATAAGCGGAGGTGAGCGCTAGAATACCATACTTACTTGCTTCTAGGAGCCAAAATTATCGAAATTCAATAAGGGCGAATTTTGGCGCGCTCGTATACTGTGCTCGCGATAAGCATGTGCCTAACGCAAGCGCGTCAAGTTTCCCGAGTAGGTCAAACGAGATATCTTTATCATTATTAGAAATTTCACCAGGCACTAGTTAACAATGAATTTCATGTTTAATACGATGTTTTCCCCAACAGCTGCAAAAATTAACGCAAAAATTTTAGCAGCTTGCACCGCTCGTCGGCGCCTTTTTAACGTATTTTATTCCTTTTCTTTCATAATTTTCCCAATAGTCAATAAAGATTGATGAAATTTTCGAGGCTCGCTTCGCACGCCCTTTTTACATCTTTTTTTTTCTTTTTCATTGACAAATTTCCGTCGCTAGTCTTTAAAAATTTAAAGGCCACTCGCCGTTTTTACGTCTATTTTTCTACCACAATTTCCCGAACATCGCTAAATGTCTTCAAAGTTTCGAGGCTCTATCCGTTTTTAGGTTTTTCTGGACGGGATCCTATTACTAAGACTCCGCTGTCCGTCTGTCACCAGGCTGTATGTCATGAACCGTGACAGTTAGACCGTTGAAATTTTCACAGCTGTCATGATGTAATTTCTGTGTCCTCTATAACAACAAATACTAAAAAACAGAATAAAATAAATATTTAAGAGGGCTCCCATACAACAAACGTGTTTTTTTATGTTTTTATATGTAGATAATGGAACGAAACCCTTTGTGCGCAAGTCCGACTCGCATTTGGTCAGTATCCTTTGGGTACGGAACCCTAAAAAAGTAACAGTGAGAAGAAAGACTCATTTGAATGACTAAGCATGATTTGCGCTATCTTTCAGCTTACAGTCATACAAAACAGTAAACTTGCTTTGTCCGTATTTGAAGTAAATGAAAATAAGCAAGTAGGTACCTAAGGTGCTTTATGTAATTCAATTAACTTAATGTAGTAGTCTTTCAGTTGAGTTTGATTAAACCAGATTTACGATGAAAACAGACGGAGGAATTTAATTAATTAAAATAAAATAAAAACCTCCCTGTTGTGAAACGTTCCACTGTTTCGCAGAAAACTAAGGTTTGGTTCCAAGTTGGATTTTAATACAGCTAAGTGATAGTATTATTATAGTGTTTAATAATGTGGGACAATGATACATTGTTGGCTGTTAAGTGCTGTGAAGTGAATACTAGAATAGCGTGTGATTTTGCCATATAAAAGGTTTCTCTATGCATGCATGCAGACCTACGTACATACCGTGTGTAATGATGATGATGATTTGTATGGTGGCCTACGAATAATATGTTATGTTACCCTTATGTTATGTATTTAATAAGTTAGACAAGGTGAAAGTTTAATGGATTTATTTGATAAGCTCATTACGACGCGACAGTCAGCGACAAATTTATGACCGAGGCCAGCCAGAGACAAGTGGTCAAAGCCGAGATACCCAAATAACATTACTCATACAACTCATCATAAATCCGTATCTTATTCACTGTCTTTAGACCAGACTTAGAGGCGAGCATCAAAGCTATAGTTTTGGTGGCCTAGTCTAATTAATATCGTCGAAATCAGGCGCGCCATTTGACCCATTAGTTGTTCAAACATTGGGCTTGTGTCAGTGTGGAAGGCTAACCAGTTTTTATACGTAAACCATCTCTATAGATTCTTACCATCGTGCTATGAAATGATAATACGCTTCTGAATTTGGCATGTTTTATCAGTGTTAGTAAACATTATGGAAGTATCTAGGTGCAGTTTATCGCTGATAAGTCGTGATATGATAACGGATTAAGTAATCGTTAACATAATATCAACACAAACTCAGTCGCCGGTATAACATTTAACGAGTAGGTATATGGTTGACATCGTAACATGTGCCGTTGCAAGGAAAGTATATGTTACATAATTGCATAATTAGTTCGGCCTTTGATCAATTTGGTTGCAAAAGAATCAAATTAGTACTTTACTTTACCTACACTTTTACTAAAATGTCAGCATTCGATAAACAAGAAAATCAAGTTTTTGACTACGTTATCGAATAAAAACGAAATCTGGAATCATGGAGTCAGGTTGATATTCAAATAGCAGTTCTATGGTAGAATGGATGGTAAACAAAGGGTCGGACTCGGGCAGGTAATGTTCCAAATAGACAGCTTTATGAGTCATGTGGGAATTAGGTTCAGGATACGCGTCCTTTACGATTAAGAGTCCAGTATTCACTTTTACAAACTTACACCGTAACTACAGACCATAAATGTAATTGCTAAGATTGAGCCAGTGCTACAGAGAAGTTAAGGCAGGCGGCGGCGATGAGAACATTAAATTGATCAGCCATGATCCCATTCAATCAGAACAGCCAGGGGGTTAATTGAAAGTGGAGTTAATAACGATTAGGTAATTTGTCGTAATTTATTTAAAAGTTCTAATGATATCTCGGTATTCTTATGCTACATAGAAGCTAGATGACTTCATTAAAAGGACTTAAAAAGTTAGCGCCTCAACAAAACACGAACAAGGGCAACTACATACAAACAAAGCACCTACCCAGGAACTTTATGGATTGCTTGTACCGTATCGGAATACAAATCATGATAGGAACTACAGCGTAGAACCAGTGTTCTGCGTAACTTTTAATTTCGCAGATTGCGTGGCATTGTGCCTACATATTTTTTTCATTTTGGCAATTAAAGGGCTCAGGCAAGGCCACGGCAAGTCGGTCAGCGGGTCAGAGACTCGGAGTACGAATCGTGAGGACGCACCCAGAAGCGGGGCGCGGCCGAGTGTATCCTACATTACTCCTTCCCGCAATGCGACGATGCGTGGATTTTACAATTATTATCAAGGGAATTTATTAATAAATCACGGGATGATTTGCAAGAAAAGAAAAATTACTTAAATTAAGCACTGAATGCCGCCGTTTTATCTGCTAAGGAGGTAGATAAATATACGTAATTATAATTATATACATTGCTTAGGGTTATTCAATAATTTTAGTATGGGATTCATACCAAGGCCAAGTAGAAACTTAAGTTGCCTCTACATACCCAGTACTCAGGTAGGGACCCACACATGACTACTACCTACGTAATTTAACATTAAAAATACCATACAAATCAATAATTTGCTATATCGCTCGCTATGTTTCTGATAACGTACAGAACAGACAGCTGCTCAAAATCAGCCAAGCTAGCTGTTAGACTAATAATAGCAGAGTTCAGCTAATAAGTTTTCTGCCAGGTTCATAGCTAATAGGTACTGGGTTTTAATTGGGTAGCTCGAGCATGAAAGTGACGTCATATTTTTCGGCAATATACATGTTAATGCAGTGAGTGATGAACTAACATGTGTTATTAAGGCGCGGCGTGATTCGCACGCGAAGCGTCGCTTGCCGCCTGGCGCTGGCGCGCCGCCGGCCGGTTCCGGTCTTGCGTCATTTAACGCCTAAAAACGCCATTTTTTACAGCCATTTTTAAGAATCCCTCTCCCGACTGTCTAGTTTCTAAAACTTTGATAGTTTTTGTGGGAAGTAGTCACTAACTTATATTGAGAGCTTGAGAAGGTTAAAGAGAACAATGTTTACAATGTTTAGTCATGCATGCCCCTACTACACTCATTTGGACTCAAATCAGAGGTGGTTTTACGACTTGGTAGATCATGCGAGTCTACCATAGTCGAAACCCAAGCCCTGATCAGGCCAAAGAGAAAGGATGCCTATTTGTTTTGTTTATTTTCTGTTAAAATCTTGCATTAATTCATTTGATTAATTTATGTGTAAACTTACAAAAAAAATCATTTTATTTTTAAAAAACTAATGTAATTGGTTTATTTAAATTGTGTTAGTTAGAACTAAATAAATAAATCTTAATAACAGGTAGATTTAGATTTAAGAAAAATTATCACCAGCATAAAAATCATTCAGTTCGAAAACAGTGAATCTCTTACATATCTCTTACTAATAGATAATTAGCTGTATTATTTTTGAGTAGGTAGTACACAATGTTCTTTTTACTTACGTATATTTAATGGTTGTAGTCATTTTAATTTTTTCATTTTAAGACTAATAATATTAACAAAAAACCTACTACTTACTTAAAAGAAGGCCCGCTGGCAGGACCACCCTAACCAGCAACACTGACAACAGATACTTGTGCGTCATGTTTCCTGTAAAGACAAAAAAAACTCATTGCTTTTTCTTTTTATATGGAAATATTCTAAATTATTTTATTATGGTATAACCCAGACACAACTTCTGTTGACCCCGTGCCAAACATTTTTATAGAGCGAGGTCCACAGATATCATGACCGGGATATATACATTGCTACCTACTCCTTTTAAGTCTTTTGTGAGCCCATCTCACAGCTGGGCAAGGGCCTTCCCAGATCATGTAACTATCTAAGATGTTTATTTTCTCTTTAGAATTTACAAATTTACTTACAGAAAAACTAAAACTAAAATAATAAATCCTAGGCCTTTCAGCTTTCTAAATAAAGGTACACAGTAAACTAAGAATACTAGTAATTAATTATAATGGGTACCTAATAAAATAAACAAATATTTATCTAATTTGATTTATATTTTTCTAGTTCCTATTTATAAAATAAGAGAAAGATTGAATTCTACGCATAAAGGTTTAGCTTTTCATACGCTGTCCATTTCTTTATTTTACTCTTGCACATGCACACCCTATGAGGTTCCCTTCTTGTTGATAGGAATGTGAATAGAGACTTAAAACGAGAAGTTCTAAATTAACTTTGGGCACCCACACCCATTATGTGGGTACCTATGTGTAACAGCAGTTAGTTATGTTGGTTGCTAACCCACACAAATTTGTGTTTCATTTCCAGATAGGTTATAGATTGAAAAACGAATCTATGCTTTTTAGGGTTCTGCTTATTTCATATAAATATCAAGCATTTCAGCAAATAAATCAATTTCTTACAATACACAAAAACTTGCCTCTTTCGTTGCCGAAACACGTACAAATTACTTTGTCATATTATTTCAGGAAAAACTTCACTGGGGAGGTAATAGTTCAATGTTGTTTTTATTCTATACAATGTTACGATCGTATTTACGCTCATTTTTCATTTTTCAACAAATACACGACCACACTGCCTGTCTGCTGCAGAAACTGACACACAAAACCCGACTCTGAAGGAAATGACAGCACTAAGAATGATATTGTCAGTGTCATTGTCACATCATTCAACCAGTTTATATCATAGTGTTGTGATTTCTCAAGATTTACGGAAATACCGGTTTCTATTTTTGTACCAATAAATGCAATGTAAAATCAATCGAAAAAGAAAATTTAAAATAAAATGATTGACGAAATTCAAAGACATACAAAATACAAATTTTAGTTTCTTACTTTTCTAAGCCTTTTTGTCGAGTATTCATAAATTAACACAAAAAAAAGGTTTCTACCTGCTTTTCGATTTTCCTGCACGTCACTGGCGAATTTATTTTTATTGCGAATTAATGGCGTAGCCAGGTGAGTTTTCTTGTTTATTTCCTATTTTCATAATGTTCCATGGTTTTCATTTGTTTTGTCTAAATGTTTTTCATCGAGCAAAATATTTTATCTTCTGTAAAGTCAAAATTTTTTCAGCTGATCAATTTTTATTGCCTAAAAATCCAATTCAAAGAGTAATGAACACGTATTGGATTTGTTCCGAATTTATTCGCTAGGATCATTCATTGTCATCACTTTCACTTTTCGCGTTTTGCTATTTAGTGGTTCAAGTCAAGTGTGCTTCGTTCGAGTTGCAGTCGCCATGGATGAGTGAGTTTCCCGATGTTCCTATTGTACGAGGAGTAGTGGTAGTTTCGTGTGATGAAAATCACAAGGTTACTCATATCCTCAAACAAAAATGTGACAATCAAGGATGACATTATGCGCGGCGTTTTCAAAAAAGAACATCTCATAGTACCGGTTTGTGTCATATCAACAGGTTGGTAAGTAAGCACTACCTTTAGTCATATTTTTGTTTACAGCACCATGTCGACCCTCACGAAAATGACCCGCACGGTTAAGAAACTGGAAGTTCCCAGGCCTCTGAAATCTACCACCAGCTCTGCGCACAACCGCAATTCTATGTTGGACGTCAAAATAAATTCTGGTAAGAGTCTTTTAAGATTGATAATTTTTTTCTCAAAAGCCTGTACTTTTAAGCATTTGACAAAGGAATTATTATTTTTATATATTCTTTAACCACAGGCAGCTCATGATAGTACTCTATCCAGTATATAATCTTAGTCTACTTTATTTTGTTACAGTTGACGACCTAATTGTTCTGACAGAAGCGGTAGCTTACCAAATGATGCAAGGCAACTTTGACCGTGTGTTGCAAAGCAATGTGTCCACTATGTATTCTAACTTGAAACTTTATGGCGCCCAACTTGAAGAACTGTACAAAGACTTCCTTGATAGGTAATTAGAATTATGTACCTAATGGCTAAATTAGTACATAACATACTATAGTAAATTTTAATTATTGTTGCTTTTTAGATACTTTGTCGTGTTCCGCAATGGTTCACAGGATGAACGACTGGACAAGAAAACAAGACTGCATCTTCTGGAGCTTATTGAGTTGCGCGCCAAGTCGTGGCAAGGTTCCAATTACATGAGTCAATACTATAGGCACCGTGGCACGCATGCAGAGGTAAATTTCCAAAAATTATGTTTATTTTGTAGGTATACTCAACAACTTTGGAAGTGGGATAGAAAATTAAATTGTACAATAATTCTTAAAATTTTTAAGAGTAGCTAAAAATAAAGTGAATCAGAATCATCAACAAACATAATTAACAGTAGGTGTACTGGCCTAGTTACCGAACAAACAAGAAAAGTACTGAAGACGCTCAGCACAGTATGCCGCTAGTTTTTTAAATCTTCACTTTGCATTTTAGTTTGGTTTTAACTGTTTATTTTATAAATGTACCTACTCATTGTCTTTGCACAAAAACTATAAATTGCACCTGATCAATCATGCCTATCAAATGGGTGTGGTGTGTTGATTTCGCAAAGTGATGTAAATTCATTAGTATGCAAAATGGATACTTATGATATGAGCATAAGAGGATGCATTGCTTATGAACTGTTTTGGGACTTTGATAGTATCATTAACCTCGGCTTAAGTGTATGGGCATGTAAGTATGTTGTGTATAATATAAATACTAGAAATAAAAGTACGCTGACTGTGCCCACAACTAGGCTTCACAAGATTAATGTATCTTTGAAGGGCAATGTACTATAATGCTTCTACAAAAAATTTCCTAGTAAGTTGCAAAAACTCTGTAAATAAATTCACACAACTTGTCAATACCTTCCTGTGCAGAAAGACTTACAACAAAATATTAGATTACCTAGCTAGGGCATAAAAAAATCATGGGAAGGTTTTTGCTCAAACTCGAAAAAATAACTAACAGGCTAAAGGTTTGCTCGACGCTTCTTTACTTTTTTTCTAAATACCGAAGTGACAGAAACATTCACTTTTTTTATTTATTTCCATGTCGGTGTTTAATTTGAAAGTGTTATTTTTATATATTATTATAAGTGTTATTGTTGTTAAAGAAATCAAGAATTTTTAATTTGATATGTCGTCATACACTTTGCGGTAGGTACTCTACATCTGCTAGACGGCAACCGGGACGCTGCGAAGGCACTTACATAGCTGAGATGATATTTCGTGGGGTCAGAGCATAAAAAAAAGAGTTGTCTGTATTTATTCATTTACACTGTTGATGCTCAGAACCTCTAATTGTGACGTCTTGGTGTAGAAAAGACCTAATTCCCAGCGGTGGACATTCGATTTGCTTTCAGTATACCTTGACCCTATATTGTGATTCCAGCCACTGCTAGTGCCAACCATGGAGGGGTCGGGTACCGGCGGCTCGCCCCCCGCGCTGGCTGCGCCCGCCGAGCCGCCCGCAATGCTCGGCCCCGGGGAGTTGATTAAACCTTCCGGAAAGTTCCCCAAGCCCACCAAGATACCCGGCAAAAACTACTCCAAAGACGAGGTGGTTATACGGAACGCTGATTCTGGAAAAGGTAAAGTTCTTTTGTTTTTGAGAGCATCTAGTAAAAATAAAGTAACTAGTAATGATAGTATAGTAATACTTTCCTGTCTAGTAGTAGGTAATTATAAAAAAATAAAAGACCTGTCAACACTAAAAATTAACTGATCCTTTACTATGTCCTTAAACTCTTGGATCATTTCATTGACTGAGGTGGTATTTGCATGACAACAAACGAAATAAAAGATTTTAATGTATTTCGAATAGATTGTTCTAGAGCAGTCAAATCCGCATGTTACTATAGTCGTTATATTGGGAACAATGCAATGCATGATGAGGTCAATGTTAAGTTAATCTGTCTCACTCAAGTATTTGTTTGTGTTACGATAAAACAATATACTTACCTACTTATTTAGTTTACCTTCTACTTTGCATGACAGTCAACAGTAGATAAAGTTATATTTTTGCTGAATTGAATGTTATTTTTACGCTACAGGTAAAGGTTCTGACTCTGGTAGCCGATGTTTTATGTGGTATTAGTTGGCCTTTTTACACAGCAAATTCAAAAGTAGGTATCTAATAAACAAAAAAAATCATCGCCGCTGACTCATCTAAAGGCCTACCTATCGTAATTTCTGTGTGTTAAGGCCACAAACAGTGGCGCCTCCAAGCGGCGAATCTGAAGTTGTTATGTGGTGTTACAGTGATGGGTATCAAGGGCAGACGGGTGCACATGATCGAGGAGCTATCCGATACGATTATATCGTTTCAGCGAGGTATGATCGCACGGATCGGTGCGCTGGTGCATGGTGTGGGCTGTCCTATTACCTTCCTAATTGGCTCAAAGCAAAGATTTTAAACAAAATCTGTGCTTATTTACCGAATCTCTTCGTATCTGAGGGCCCGTGCATATGATTAATGAGGAGTCGTGCGTTGTCGACGCGCATTTTAAAGAACCTCAAAGGTATCTTATAATTTAATGAAGTTCCAGTGATTTTGTTTTGCTAACGGCCTATCGATGCCGCGCTTAATAATCATGTGCTTAGGCTCTCTGTACTAAAAAAGCGTGCAATCTTTGTGGAATGTACATGATCAACTTTCATACAAGGACTTCGTGCCACTTTCATAACGCATGGCGTGGCCATCCATCGTTTCTTCTTTACCTATATATTCAGTGTCGATCATTCTTCTAACAATAACATTTCAGTTCAATTGCAACTAATTAAAACTGTTGAAACTCTAAATCAAGTTGATAAATAACTAATTAAAATCGAAATGAAATCCGTCTTGGTTAATTAACAAGAATGTATATCATTTGAACAGCTTATTAAATCGCCTAAAGCTTCAGCTTGGGACAAATAACATGACTAACTCAATATCACCACCGACTCCAATCAAGTGGTAATTTCCTTAACCACTTGCCCCTTACTTATAAAAATATCTCAACACAAATGGTTAATCAGTTTTTTTTGTCCTTCTGGCTGATGTCAAAGAATGCGAACGAGTTAGGGGTCGTGTGGCGTTTTCAATTGAGTGTTTCCACCTGTAGCCATTGCTATAAGTTGTGAGAAGTTTGTAAGTAAGGAGGTGGATTGGTAGTCGCGGGTGGCATGAGGCAGATCCCATGGGTGGTCTTGGTGACGTCATTCGGCTGTGGTTTTTCAGTGAGTCCTGGGGCAAAGGAACGTCTCGTCCAGATCACCGGACCTAATGAGGAGAATGTCAAGTGAGTACTTACCTTTAATTGTACAAATGTGTGCTGATAAGAACTGTGGAGTTGAGTGGTTTTGCTGGAAAACTGATAAGCATCTGTTTAGACTTGGGGAGATACCAGGTTGTTTACTCTCATAATAGAATCATAAATTAACAGGTTTTATTACAGTTTCAGACTGTCGCAATGATACGATGAGTAGGTAGGCACTAAAATATGCCTTCAAATTTGATCCCATGTTAGCTCATCTGATATGAAAGTTTTTTTGAAATTTGAAGCGTCAATTTGACTGGGAGTGTGACTGAAAGACCCAAGTGGTTTCGCAGTTCCTTCACATAGGGACCAACACCGGGATGGCAGAGGCGCGAGCACTTTGTGTCAAATAATTTACAACTTTATCCATCTATATATTATGTTCTTAGATCTTTTTTGTCTTTTTTTTTTCTTATCTACACAGCCCTTGTCGCCGGCTTTATGTGCCGACGGCTCTCTTGGCGGCTTTGCTTGTGACCATGCCGCCGACGACTATGTGGATGCACCATGGGGCATGGCGGCATTACAAAGCAGGCAGCCTCGCGTCTTGTCAGGCGGTTCAACTGGCCCCGCGGCCAGCAGCTGCCGTTCCGGTGGCAATTGATCCTTAGAATCGTTCCTCTATCTGACCTACAATTTATACCAATAATTTCAGCCACGCTAAGCATCTGATCGGAGACACGATCCGCCGCAACGCGTCCCCCGTGAGACTGGAGGGCGAGGAGCCAGCTCTAAGCGGTTCGCGCGGATCTCTGGATTCCACTGGCGAGGAGGAATCGCCCGTGCTTAGAGAGGTACCGATAGACGACTCCTTACAGCCACTATGCACCTGATCGGAGACATGATCCGCCGCAACCCGCCCCTCGTGAGACGGAAGCCAGCTCCGAGAGAGGTACTGATATCAAATTCAATTCAAGTCGCTCTAGCGACATATCGCTTTGAGTGGAAGTATTTAAATTTTACACAGTTCATCGCATCTTTGCAAGTTTGTATCTTATCGTGATCATCTTAGTGCTTAAAGCGATGAACTATGAATAGACAAGATAAATAAATAATATCTATAACTATTATAGATATAGTTGTAACCAAATATTCTACAAGGAGTTTGGTTAAGGTATAGATCCAAAAACGTTTCTGGAAGACCATGTTCAGCATTTTTTGTTGACTACTGCAAGCACTATTCCTGCATGATATTCATAGGTTGACCAAATTCATCTCGTACACTTGCAATATAATTTCTAAATATTTATTTGGTTTCCTCCAGAAATCTCCCCACAACTCGCGTGCGCTCCTGCATAGCTTCTCGACTAACGACGCCGCTCTGGGGGAGTATAAGTACACTGTGACCTTTGGGCAACATTCCATCAAGATCACCGGGCCCAACTTGGATCTTGTCAAGGTATAGAATTCTCACGCGGAACACTGAAGGCAGCTGTCAACTATAATTTTATTTAATGCCGATTCGCGAAAGTCACCTCGGTCGGTAATCGGTATTTACTTGTTCTTCGTTCCTGTCAATATATGTAACTATGAAAACTTGTTGTACACTTATAAAAATATCAAAAGCTTCTCTAAAAATAGCTTTATAGTATAAATACTAGAAATAAACATAAATTTGCTGTGCCCACAACCAGGCGTCACAAAATTAATGGGCAATGTATAGTGTAAAACAAAACACTTAGCGAGTTGCAAAATGTATCAGTAAATAAATTCAAGCAAATTGCCAAAACCTTACTGTGCAAAAGGGCTTTCTACAAAATATCAGTTAAAAAAGCCTAGGACGTGTTTGGCTCCAACTCAAAAAATAACCAGGATAAAGGTTTCATCGTCGTTTCTTTACTTTAGTCTACATACCGAAGCGACAGAAATCAAAAATATTATTTTATTTCCATGGCAGTGTTTTATACACTTAGAGAAGAACAAGTTTTTGTAGTTTTAGGGATAATAGTTATTTGTCCAACAAGTGGGCAAAACAATTTTTTTGTTAAACGTTACGTTATTGAATCCCGAGCTAAGGAAGCCGTCTAGAGTAGAGTCACGAGCGTAGCTTAGCGAGTGGCTCCAAAGTAGACTGCTGGCTTTTTTCAACAAGTTGAATACTATTATTATTCCACATGTGAGAAAAATTTCAGGTTTTGCTCACTGTTTTTGAGCAGCAATGTCACCGTTTTCGAGCTGAAGCGGTGAAAACAAAATTTGAACTTGGAAAAGGCACCCTAAAACTTTACTTTTAACCTCTTTTCATTCAGTAATCCTGACTTTCTGGGATTTCCAGACTGCAAAGCTAGTTCTAGACGAGTACTTCGAAAGCGCCAACGGTCTGGAAGCGATGGGTGCAGGGTCCGGCGATTTCTTCACACTGTCGCAGCGGCCGGCCGCCGCGCTGCTACTGCACGACGACGCGGCGCTCAACGGACACGATGATGACGTGTTTCTGGCGCCCGCGAGCGAACAACCCGGTAAGTGTCTGTTACTTTTGTTTATCAGGGCTACCTACTAGATAGCACAAGAAAATATATGTAGGTGTAAGACTATAAACTTTATACTCTTGACGTAGTATTTATACGAGATTTTTATTAGTTTTTTTGTTAGAAAGAAGCCATTTGTATCCGCTTATGGTACATATTTGGGTGATCACCACGAGTGCTCTACTGTCAATTTACTGGAATAGAAACAAATAAAAATGTATGAAAACTTGCGCATCTATGTGACCATTAGAGTGATTAGAACCCAGACCAAACCCCTTAGTCTCGTTAAAAAATTTAATTACATTTGCCATGGGATTTAGTAAAACATAATGAATAATTAATTTTATTGCTTCTAAAAAAACTCGGATGAGAAAGGGGATTTCACCTGACCTCGGAGAGCCATTTCAGATTTTTTTACTGAGTCAATTACATACTGCATTTGATGATATTCAAGCAGTTTTTAAGGTAAAGATGGTACTTTTATTAAGCAATCTCAAAGGCATGGCCGTAGCTAGAATAAGAAAAGAGTGATGGCATGACTCTAGCTAGAATTTAACATAACAAATCAATAACAATTACTTTTCTTTTAAGTTATCTGATACTCTTGAAAGACTGACTGAAGCATGTCTAGTTTTACATAACATTGGATTTGGAGCCATCTATTGAAAACCATTGTCATGAAATAATATGTATTAGAATCATAATTATTTATTTTATTATTACAGTTTCTCAGCGTGATATATTCTATGCCATTTATCTTTAATCTATGCCATTCATACTGTATTTATTTTACCGTATTTGGCTTAGCCAAATGAGGATTACGATTTCTTAGTCATACCCACCTCAGACCAAGTCGAGGCAGTTTATTCCAAATTTTTCCATATTATATTATGTAACAAACATTTTGTTCACATACCATTATTAGTGATCACTGATAACTGCCATTACGACATAACTAATTGTAGCTCGACTATACAGAAGCAATAAAGTAATAAATTTTGATTTTTTATTAGTTTTATTTTACCTTATTCACACTCACTAATTAGAATGTGTGCGTTCAAGTAAACCATCGCATTGTTCTCACTTACGAATGCAAAGGGCAACGTAGAGACCACTCGGACCTTGCAAGTTCCAGAGACCGTATTCATGTCATTTTAATTTACATTCCAAAAAAGAACTATTAAGAAGTCCAGTGTACCTAACCTACCATTGAAATCCTTGAGAAGAAAAAAAAGGTAATTTGGCGACAATTCTGAATCACACGAGGTTTAGTTAACCTGTTTCGTTCCACCTGCAAGGGCAGCTTGGAGCTTTTTCCCAAGGCTATCAGAATAAATTAGAACATAAGTTGCTTCTGCATAGTAGGGTATCGTTTCGTGGTGGGTGTGTGTGTGTGTGTAACTGGGCATGTGTGCAGCGGGGGAGGACGCCACACCGCGGCGGCCGCGCTTCTCTCGCGCCACCAGCACCGATAAGAATCAAGGTAATATACCCATTTCATTATTTATTTTGATGTTATGAAAATCTGTGTGTAGTCTGCATTGTAGCTTTTACTGATCACTTAAGAGTCTTGGTTTCGTCTTATTTATAACTGGAGCAGGCTCAATACTATAATCTAGTATCCGACCGAAGGTTCGTTTTCGGCCAGGTTCGGCTGCACATTTACGGGTGCCAAAAATGGGCCGAACCTTCGACCGCGCCGTACCTGAATTTTTACATTTCGTTAGAAATTATGAATCTTTAAGGCTTCGGCGACAGCTGCTCGCAACTTCAATTGGTAAATTATTGTGTTCCATAATACCAAAAAACTTTTTGTATTTTCGACATGGTGTTGTTATTCTGTAACTAGACAGTATAAGCTATATTCCTTATCGAACAAAACGTAAGGTATTGTTGTTTTTAATACAAAACAAATAGGACGAAAACATGTAATTTTCGACGTAGTTATGCAAAATATTTTTGCTTACATTTCATTAAAGGCGTGTATTATTATGAAAAAAAAACCAGGGACCTAGATAAATACTATTCTAATACGAAAAACAACATGATATGGTGGAAATATGCTCGAAATACAAATCATTTTGGTAGTTCGTTTGTATGGGCAAATCATCATCTGCAGGCCTCTTAATGTGCTCGAATCCGGGTTCAAACCCCCTACGAAATGTTTAGCCCACTCTCAGTTGATGATTATTTATTACTGTTAACTTCCACTTTGAGAATGGTTAAAAAAAATATTGAAGGTTGAAATAAAAAAAACTAAATTACCGGTAGAACAGGTGACAACATTGTTTCTTTAGGGTTTAATAAATTAAATAAGCACTAGGGACAATTCATAATACTATAATTATTATTAAAAGAGAAATAAGTGGTTTTGATCATAAGATATTCTCTTCAACAATTTTTTTATCCGCTAGAGGAAGAAGTGATATTTGAAACATAATGTATATTCGGTGCTAAGGTAATTTGTTTTTACTTTACCTATTTTGGATGACCTAGATCAGTCTGCATTGTGTAAATGAAAGAGCCTAGCTCTTTTCAGTGCAATGATGCAATTTGCTCCACTTTTCTGTTGCCAATGTGTGGTCTCTTTTACTTTTTACGACGATATGACACCGGCTCTATGTAAAACTAGTACCTAAGCTGAAATATTTTTACTTCGTAACTTGAACGCGCCCAGAGTTGCGCTAGAAGAATTTACATTATTTGATTATTGTTACAAAAGTAAAAGCTACAGTGCTGAGCTTGTTTAAAGCTTTAAGCTGATGCGATTTTACTGAGAACTCTGTTATGGTGCGTTCTGTGATTTCTTAGGCAATTACCATCTGACACCATAACGAGGTCTCTATATTTTTTGTTAAGTTTTGCTACATGCATTTTAATGGTATATTGTTTACTTGATGCACCCTGAAATGGATCTTAAATAGCAGGTACCTACCTACTTCTACCTACACATTATCCCTTAGACTCGTTCGGACCCAAATTAGTGGTCGGTTTACGACTATGGTAGACCCTGATCAGGGCTTATGCTAGTCTAGTCTATACTTAAAAAAACTAAGCACTGATCAGGCTCCCAACGAGTGATGGAGTTAATCAATCATACATGTTTATTATGCTACATTCAATCATTATGAAAACCGTTATGTATTTGTATTTTTTATCAAACCGATATCCATATCATTCACACTAACATTTTATGCATCAGTCAGTCAATAACCGAGTGAAATTGCTTGCTTTGTGAAACTTAAGTTTGTAATGAAATACCACAAGTTTGGCACGCAAGAACCAACCTTATATGCATTGTTGGTTAAGTCGATATCACAAAAGCACTAATACTGTCGATAAATCTTTTTGCTATGCTTCTCACTGGATAGCACCGGACTGGAGTAAAGAAACTAAACGAACCTACGCTACAAGTATGCTATGTTATAGATATTTTAAGAGATACGAAAACGTTCATCGAGCTAAATTCGCGATGATTTTCGTCGGTGGAAAAGCCATTTTCCTCATTGTCAAATCTAATCAGGTGTCTGACAATCTTATGGTGAATCCTATGTCCACCGGACTTCTTTTGGATGAAATTATATCGGCCATTTTTTTTAAACCACGACGCGTAGTGGCGCTTAGATGAACGTTTTCTATCTATTGGTCTTACAATACACTTAAGAACACGTTGCGGACTATCTGTCCTTAAAAAGCACAGCTGTACGTAATCGATGTTTTCTGTGATGTGAATGTGTATTATTTATATGTTATGAAGCGAGTTGTGGTCCTAATATGTGCGTTGTTGTAGGTGGCAGCGGCGGCGGATCGCGTCAGACGTACAGCTACGAGACTCTCCTGCAGTACGCCGAGTCCCCGCTCAGCAAGCCGCCGCCGGCCGGGCTCGCCTTGTTCCCCGGCGAGCTGGCGCGCAAGGTAACCCCGCGCCGCGCCGTCCCCCCGCACCACCTCCACCACCACCACCCCCCCGCACCGCCCACCCTGCCCCCGCCGCAGCGCATGCGCACCGCCTGGCCCCCGCTACACCATCCCAACTATCTGGCAGCGCTGCTCTGCCGCAACTTCTACTGACCGAGCGAACAGCGCCCGCGAAGCCGGCTTCCTGCACCATCTTCTGCGGTATATGTACTATCATAGATTGGTGCGGTGTATAGCACACACAGCGATGTATGCTCTAGGACAATGTACCGCAGGAGGTGCGCCGCGTTGCCGCGAGTACGGTCTCTCACTCCCGAGTCCACGTTAATACCCGTCCCCGCTGAGGATGTCGGCGCGGACTCCGTTTAATCGACAAGTTAAAGTTGAACTTTAGCTTGCGATTCGTGCGGCCGGCGCTGTACCTACCCTGTGCGTTTATTTGTACCGCGACGCGATCGAGAATGCTTCTTAGTTTGTGTTTACGAGTTTGCGATTAGTTTTCCGGTTCTTCTTTAAGTAACCACGTTAACTTTCGATATAATTGGAATGGTTTTATGTATAAGCTATGCTCGATCGCGTAGTTGTTTTGTTATTATTGTTTGACTTGGACCGAATGAGCTTTGTTCGTGCTTACTTGTAACTAACATGCCTCTGCTTTTCAGGGTTTGGGGGGCAAAATTTGGTGTTTCACTTTCGCTAGTCCACAGAATCTCTGTCACCTCTTGCTTACATGCGCTCTCCTCTCTATCATTAAGATTAACATAGAGTAGGCTCATGTACCTAACTGTAAGGATTCGATCTCAGTAGCTTAAGTTGACCGTTAATTGTTAAGACTGACGCTAGTGGTATATAGGAAGCGGCGGATCCGGTCGAGAGGTGGCGATGACTCCACACAGCGGTGAAAATGAGCCGATCCGGCGATACTATTCAAAACTAACTAAATAATAATACTGGGATCTCCTGTATCCACCAGTAGCTAGCTTATTTAAATTGAATTGTGCTGATCTCATATATTTATTTATAAGAATGTTTCCAAATTGTTGTGCTATTTTTGTAATAATATTTTCTTGTTGATTAACTCATGTGACTACACTTTATTAGAAATGTTTATTGTCTGTTGGAGTATTGGTGAATATTTTACGAAGAGCTGTTTACATAGATGATAGTTTTGAAGTGTTTATTTGAGTATAAATTGGTAATGTTTGTTTGTTCATGCTGCTCGGACAGAACGGGTATTCGAGAGGGGTTGGCTACAGGTAGACTATTTCGCCTAAAATACGTTTGGTGTCATAGCCGTCCTAAGCTATCGTTATATTCCAGTGTTCATTAATTGTTGTTGTTTTATACTGAAGTAGGTAGAAAATTACCAGTGTTATGTTTCATGTATCATTGTCGAATGATTTTTATAATATAATGGTTAAAAAAATATAACTGTCTTTGCTTGTTTTCTGACTAACACCTCACTTCTTTCGCTTGGCACCGTGCTGTGACTAAAACGCTGCTGCTTTCAAGGCTACTAACTGGATTGATAAGAAGTGGTTGTTAAAACTTGAGTATGGTATCAACAGAGCTGCCTGGAGTTCGACGCTGCGAGTTACTTGAAGAAGGCGCGCGCTGCCGGCGTCGCGGGCACCGCCACCGTGCCTGCCGACGCACCGGAGTCTCCTGAGCCGGAGTAAACATATCTGCACCTACACCTGGGAATAAACGACAGTACCTAACCAATTTCCATCCATCCTACGAACATCAGCCTGGCTAACATGAACTGAAAATAATCGAGAAAATTGGTATTTTTCCACTGGCCAGCAACAAAACTTCGTATGTTTTTGCTTCTCCGTCTGCCATTCCATGGAATAATGCTCAATGTTGAACGTTAAATTATTTTCCCTATTCTATCCAGTAGTCTTTTATTATTCAATTTTTAATACGCCTAGCGTAGAACAGAGAAGATAGCCAGGCTGCTTTCGATGATTGAATGATACAACATTTATTCCCAGTCTTGTGATGTGTCGTTCGCTCCTCATCACTCTTTCCACGTGGCTAGTTAGTAGGTAGGCACATGTTACACTCCACGTGGCTAGTTAGTAGGTAGGCACATGTTACACTGACGTACCTACGTTTTGCACATGCGAATAGGCAGCTGAGGCTTTGAGGCACTTGTTACTTTTTGTATCAACTCTTATTGATAGAAAAGTTACCAGAAATAAACACGAGCCTCGACGGTATAGGGTTCAAGACAAAACGGAAACGAAGTTGATTGTTACTCATTCTGAGTGCGCGCGTTCTTTAGATGTATATAGAAATGTGCCTTACGTTGTGAAGATAAGGGTCAAAGGTCTTTCAGTATGCCTGGACTTGTTCGAAGCTTGATTTTCTAACCCCCAAATACTCAAACGCAACTCCAGATTTAAGCTTCTCAAGTGTCGATTTTTGGCGGATTTTCATTGAAAATGGTCCAAAAATCGTCATTTTAGATCTGCTTTAAGCTGTGCTTCTTACCGGATCGGAATTTGTTGCTATTGCTTCTATAGTACAGCGACCACTGGATCGGCATATCTGCCGATGTCAATGCCAGACATGATATTGTTGCGGATGACGTCATCAACGAACGCGAGCGCTTTATTTGACGATACTTAAAATGCCGACGATAGTAGTAGTGGACGCAACGGCATATAGTAAATAGTGTAAATACCGACTCGTACGCTCCAATTCCGATACAGTGACCGCACAGAACTTCAGTCTGTGAGTTGAGTTGTTAGTTGCGTGAATATTGGGCGTAAGTATCTAAGGAATGTATTCACGCGCGAGGTTTCGGGTTTCGACACGTTTCCTTATTTTGTTTAATTACTGTACAAAAGGTAACAAGTGTGCCATGCCGTGGTTAAGGCGCCTAACCTAATGATCGTCAATGATAGCTTTTAG
This sequence comes from Eupithecia vulgata, assembly GCA_946478455.1. Classification (NCBI taxonomy): domain Eukaryota; kingdom Metazoa; phylum Arthropoda; class Insecta; order Lepidoptera; family Geometridae; genus Eupithecia; species Eupithecia vulgata. Next base: position 5,235,084 of record OX297862.1, on the reverse strand, counting down.
AAGGCCAGGTCTTCGATGAGCTGCTTCGATAACCGTCCGCTCCATCTCATCTATCATGAATTTACGCGCAGCTTAAACTATTGCGGTTATAAAAGTATTATAGCACACCAAAATATTTTTTTCTATGGTGGTAGGTAGGCATATTTACCTCATAAAAAATAGGTTTTTTTTTTGACGGATTTAGGATCCGCATTTCGTGATATCTAAAAATCTCGTTAGCTATTGCTAATGAGGCAGAAAATATTGCACTTGGTTTTATATTTTTGATCTCCAGCCGTCTCGTACAGTAATGGAATTCTTTTCAAAATTTTCCAGGGCCTAGTAAAATACCTACCCAATAATTAAAAAATGGTTTATTGGTTTTAGTTTATCCTTAGCACATTCATTAATCGTAAACTAATCCAAGTTGTAAATATTGACTCTGTTGGTTTCGGAAGTCATAGAGTGATTCCATTTATTTTAAGAGAATGCATGCATTTCTTTTGTGTGTTTGTACTCATTTTCTGACTTTATTTTAGTGTCTAGTCTTGACGAGTAGTTGTGTCGATTCTCACTATGTTACTAAGCTTATAAATTGCGAGGAAGCCTGCCAATCTGTTGATAATTGAGGGATTATAATAAAAATAAAGAAAGCTCTAGAGAGTGATATTGTTAACATTTTGCAAATGGGTATTATTAAGTAACATATATTTACATAGGTACCAAGTATGATGTTAACCGAGCATCTAAAAATTAAATGTGTGCTAAACCAAATAATTTTTGAGTATTTTTTAAGAAAGAGATTGTCAGGCTTCCTTTACTTTTAGTTTGTATGGTAGTTTTTATTTAAAGTTGTGAAATTATAAAGTTTATTAATGTCGATTCGTCAATAGGGAATTATTTACTTAGGGCATCACGTCATTTATATTTTAATGAGGCATGGAACAAATCCCTATGTTACAGCTCCATTCACTTTCTGATGTATTAGGCCCGGAATAAGAGCTTGCTTAGTCTTCGTCTTCGCTCTTTGCTTGAGCTTTGCTAAGGCATGAACGTCGCTCAAGCATAGCATCTATGACTGAGCAAGCTTTCGTACCTAATACGGGCCATAGTCTGCCGAGAAAACTCAAACCCAGTGCAAATAGATCTAAACAGAAAATGTAAGTGGTGTCATAAGTTATCCAAACAGGTTATTCGCTTTATTGGTGCTTTATTCACGGAGAAGTATTATCGTTAAACTGTAAAATATTTATCACATGTTTGTTTTTATCTTTAAGACAATACTTTATTATAAAACTGATGATATACTAAATTTTCTAATAGATAAATGGTTTTATTTGGAACCTCGAAAAGTCTGAATCCTTTTAACCCTTGGTAATATATTTTTATAGGATCATCATAAACAAAATCATCATAATGGAATGACCTCTTCCTATTTTAACGTCGGTTTAAAAGACTGATTAATTCATATCTGATGCATTTGTTGATTGTTCCAGATTTGATCATGTTCTGATTTGACTGTGGAGCTCTCATTCTACCAATTCTAAAGTTATTTCATTCTCCTATTTGATATTTGGTAGTTTAACTGAAAATGAAATAGTCATGTCCATTCGATTTTTTATGACGAATCTATTTTGTTTGAAGAAGTTGTAATCGATTTTATATCATTTTATAACGGCAGACTCGTGGTCACACTGTTTTGCTACACCAATGTGACTACGAGTAACTTCTTTTATTTGTGGTAATACTGTGCGATGTGATCAATATATCACTACTTCTGATATCTGTGATCACTACCTACCTAATAATTATGAAAACACTAGTAGTGCCTCGCTCACCCGCGTAGTTCCCGTTCTCATGGGAGTTCCGAGATAAAACATGGCCTATGTCACTCCCTGAAAAGTAAGCTTTCTAATGGTGAAGTATTTTTGAAATCTGTAGTTAAGTTTATTTTACAAAAACGAAACCTTTATAATATTAGTGTAGATGAGACTCGTGCGTGAGCCAGGAACATGTCTACCTCAATTAAAAAAAGATATCCTTACCTACTTATAGATCAATGGTCTACCACGAGTTGTTTCCGATATATCTGTCTATCGTATCTCTGATACAATTCGTGGTAAAAAAAAGTTAGACCACAAAGTTTTGACATTCACTAACAATTAACAAACCGAAACAAGTCTGTAATAAGCATAATTATAATAGTCACACTAAGCGCGCACTACGATTTAATTTTTGAGACACGATTTTAAAATCACGCTGTAAAATTTCGCAAAAATGTGACAAATCACAACTCTTAAATCGCCGCAATTTTTTGTTATCGCATATGCGTGCACTGACAGGTATACTCATACGTTATACTTCTGCGACTAAAATATCGCGCTATTTAAAAATCGTAGTGCGAGCTTAGTTTTAGTGCCAATTTAAAAGCTGTCAGCTTTTTTGGCTAAAATCTTCTGATACGTGGTCTCGTCAGCGCCATCTATCGCATTTTTATGAACTGTATTTCTATTGCTCTTTGGAAAACCTATTGTAGAGGTGAGCGGTCCACCACTCACATCTAGTACTTCTTAACCTTTTGAACAAAGAACCATTTGGGTTTCACCGCAGTCGCAGACACTTATTTGTTTGAATTTAGTTTTTTCAGAAGCGCCGTAGTTTATGTCGGGGGAAGTCCCTAGGCACTTTTGGCTGCAGTAAAAAAGTACTGATTTAAATCAACGATTTTATCAAAAAAATCACTTGATTTTAATCGCGATTTAAATCGTTTTTAATCAAATGATTTAAGGGCTCTGACGAATTCCACGTCGTCGTGTACTTTCAGTACGTCTCTCAGAATCAGAAACGGGTTTCTATTTTTGACCTTCTCGACGATAAGGCCCTCTCCCGCGGCTTCCAGTCTGTCTTTCACCTTCTTTCTCTCCTGTTCCGTCTTACAACCCATGACAATCTTCCTATCCTTGGTTTTTCTTACCCTTTCTACTTTTACCCATCCATCCTTTGCATCTACTGCTCTTCTTATCCTCTCCATTTGGAAATAAATGATAAAAGCAAAGAAGATTTAATTTTATTATAGATAAGGATGGATGTGGAATACAACTTTAAAAAAAAACGCTTTTTCCGACCTATGCTCTTAGTTGAATAAAACCCAGGCAGAGACTAGTGCTACAATAAAACGCAAGTTTAGTTCTATAACGATATTATTAAAAATTGAAACAATTAGATTATTTTAATAAATAAAAAAAACTAGCTATTGCTTTGTCGTAAATGTACAACATATTTAAAATTAAAGTTACCTATTTTCTACATTAAAACATAGTAAAAATAGTAGTAGGTATTTGACTTTACAGATACTACGAAGGATGTATACTTTGAATGGAATGCATGATTGCAATAAAAGCAAGGTAAGCACCCTTAAAAATGCATTATGAATAACCACTTGTACTTATATCTAATTGACGCAAATATGGCTAATAGATGTTTCTAGTCACTATAGATAGGTAAGGCTGCCTGTCCATTGACGCGGAGCGAAAATTAACCTATGGTATCTGTTTCCATGGAGTTACATAATTGCATAAAGACTGCTCAGTTGTCTCGATCCGAGTTAATGAACAGGCAGCCTAAATCCAGCGTTTACGGAAGTACTGTACTTACACAAACTGTACATAATTTTCACATCTATTAAAGGAATGTTACTTCTACTGTACTACTTATTGTCTTTGATCTATAGCCATACTTACTAAAAACATGATCTTTTTTTAGTCTATCTAGACTACAATCCAAGTAGTGAAGCTAATGGCTATTATCACATTAATATTATAACGGCGAATAGTATTAGTGTGTATCTTTGTTACTCCTTCACACTCGATGACTGAACAGTTTTTGATGAATTTAGAATCCTGGATTGCAAACCTTGGAATGCATTTTGATCGGAAAAGTGCAGTGTTCCAGTGCCATGATAAAAAAACGAGCACTTGCGTCACGTAGGGTAAGCTTTAGTGTCGTAAAACTTTACCATTTGGATTGTAGCTTATCTGTAACACAGGTCTACTGTTTTTATATCAAAAAGTTAGTTCCTTTCCGCTAGTTTATCCGTAATATTAGCAGTCCTCGACCGAGCGTGTTGCATTATATCCAATGCTAGATCATCCACTGTTGTGTACCGGCACTTTTGAAAACTAAACAGATCTGATATGAAGCCGACTATTTCCGATCTAAAACTTTCGCAGACGTCGCGTAGGCGCTCCCTAGGTCCGAGGAAACCCCACACGAGCACCGGGAGTAGGTGTTCGGATATGGAGTAGAAATGTGCCATGAAGCCATCTGGATACTGTAGGTAACGCCGTTTGGCTTTTATTACGGACCAAACTGCTGTCGTTAGAGCCTGTAAGGAAAACAACTATATTAATAGGTGGAACTAGATCAAGCTCATATTTCTAGACCAATTACTATCTGGACTGGACCAGTTGAGCTCCCTTTGGATTGTTTGCAATGGCCTCTACACATAGAAATAAAATAAAAATACAAAATGTTTTATTCATCAACTAAGTATACATAGTCATAATCATAGTAGAAAACACTCCAGACCCTGAACAAACATATGCAGATCGTTTAAACAAGTGTTCATCAGCGGCGGGAATCGAACCCGCAACCTCCGTCGCAATCAGATCTTCGCCCGATGCGCCAGTAAGGTCGTCACAAGGATGTTCTTATAAGTGCAATCAATAGGAGACTAATGAACCGTTTGTAACGCGAAAATGAACCCCTTCATTTTCGCGATTCCAGCTTATATTTTAAAATCTGTCATTCCGAGTCACTAATATGACTGGACTATTATGAAAATATGAGTAGGTACTTACGCTCTCCTTGAATCCGTCTGATAACCAGCGATTGCGAACGACGGCGAGCACGGAGGACGGCGGTGAAGCGAGGTCTTCAAATGCGTCGAGCAGGATATAGTCCAATACTACATCGTAGAATGTAAGCGCCTTCACGTTTTTACAAGAAAGTTCACTTTCAATCGTTGACCAGTTAGCCCCGTCGGATGTCCAGGATACCATTTCTTCGTAAGCAACCAGAAACTCTTTTGGTTCCTGAAAATTCATTAGGAAAATTTATGTTAAATTTGGCAAAATACTTATTTGCCTCAATCTAAAATTTGGGATAACTAATCAATCAGTATCATCTACATTTTCTTAATAACTGCGTTTGTTTATGAATAGCGGGTAATCTGAAATACTGGTTTAAAATGGCCTTTGTGCGCCAGTAAATGTTTCCCTCTTTTTCTTAACCTCCGTAACTGTTGGAAATTCTTGATTTTTATAAATATACTAACAGAAAGCTAGCTTTGAGTGACGTAAGATTTTTATCAGGTACTACTTGCGAAACCGCGGGCAAAAGCCAGTCATATTAGTCACACTAGTATCATAGACAAACAGAATCTTGTCTGTTTGTAGGTTGTGTTTTGTTTGTTGTATTGTAGATAGAAGATTTTACTGAAAGTAAACTTTATTTTGATTCTTAAAACAATTTAAACTGCATTCAAAAATTTTGAGTAGTAAAGAATGTCACTTACATAATAAAGAAAATAAAATGGAGATGGACGGAACATACTCTACGCGGCTCGGATAAATGGAGCAAAGCCATTACAAATTGGTATCCGAGGGACAAAAAGAGAAAGCGCGAGAGACAATACAAAAGATGGGAGGACGAAATAAGAGAGACTGCAGGACATACTTGGTCTAGAACTGCACGCGCAAGAGAAGAATGGAAGCAGTTAGAAGAGGCCTTTGCCAAAACCAGGCAAACAGATACGGTAGAGGTTGCCGATGACTAATTGTTAAGCTTATTGTAAACTTAGTTTAAGTGTCTGAATAAAGGCTTTTATTATTATATTATTCAAAGATTTTGAATAATCGTCTGTCTGAACCGGGAATAGTACCCGCCCAATTGTTAAAAAAACCAGGGGTTAGGTCTAGGAATCTCTCTCTACAATATTTAAGATACTTTCCCTCCATGTGGCATAGTCATGGGACACCCTGTATTTTAAATCTAAAACGTCATCGAGGTTGTTTTTTTACATGGAGGCCACAAGGATTCAGGTGTATTTCTACCATCCCATTTCGTTACCTTATCGGCAAACAGCAGTAGATCGGTAAGCACTTGCCGCCCCGCGTCAACGAACCACGCCCAAACTGCAGCATCTTTGAAGACAAGCTTGAACGCCAGTCGCAGGCAGTACAGCTTGCAGAGGAATTCCGAATCCGAAGTGCACTTTACCACGTCTGTACGGAGTGTTCTGAAAGGGTTAAACCACTTTTTTAGTTGATAAAAAGATGAGTAGTGTCTTGGAAACCATAAAATACCCAGGCTACATTTTTAAATAGATATTTAATGCCAGGTCAATCAAACTAACGGCGCAGCGAGCGTCCGCCTTCGATGCGAGGGTTCCTTTTTTTCTTTTTTTATTACTAAAGGGTTTGACCACCTTCCCATTTAAAGACAGCGAAGATGTAATCTAAGATGGAGCACGCCTTCCCAAAAGAAACCTATTAACTATGTATTTTAGGTCTTGACAAATGTTTGTACGATCTGCAGATAAATTTGTACTGGGTGTTTGTGTGTATCTATGTAATGTATATCAGTTATCCAGTAAACATAACACAAGCTCTGCTTAGTTTGGAGCTAGATTGTGCTACGTGAATTAAGAAAACCCTATTAAATTAATCCAACTGGGAGCCACAATACCACAAAGTTATTTTTCCTGATAATATTTCAGGAGCTAATAAAATAAATTTAATGGATTCTTATTACCTATAAGGGATACCATTTTCTAACTGTTTTACTGCAGCTTGATAAAATTCCAAGTTTTCTAATTCTGGTAAGGCTTCTGTCAGGTCGTCGAAATCACGTAAATCAGCTACCTGAAACACAGATAGTACACATAATGTAACACTATTTCTAATCCTAATAATAAAACGGTCAAGTTTGTGAAGTTGTTAGATGTTTGGGCACGCCAAAAACACGAAACGGATCAAGGTGAGATAGTTTTAGAGATCTGGAATAACAAATAGGCTGCTTTTTGTCCTTGTTCTAGGCGAAGCCGCGGCAGAAGCTAGTAAAGTAATAAATAAATTTAATCATAAGTCCGCCTGCAACGCAGAAGGTTGCGGGTTCGATTCTCGCAACGGGACAAATGTTTGCACATTCTGCAGATATTTTGTTTCAGGTTTAAATTTAAAATGGGCCCTCAATCTTCACACGATAGATTTACCACCAATTACCTGATCCTCAGCCGATGCAAAGGACTCTGCACTAGAGTGGTGCTCCCGCTTGGTGTGCGAGGATCCTGTGTGTGTGGATAGCAGCCGCGACCGGCGGCCGGCACCGGAGCCCGCCGAGCCGCCGCCGCCGTCGCTCTCCGAACGGAATAGAACAGACCGCTGGTCAAGGAATAGAAGCTCGCATCTTTCCTGAAGTGCACGAAACAGAGCAAAGTTAATGGGATATAATCATCAAAGAAGTCTGCTTCGTAATTAGTTTTATATATACAGGTTTAACAAATACTGGCTATGTACAAAGGCGCGCGTAACCTTAATAGAGTTTTCTTACAGCAAACCTAAGAGTAAAAAAAGAAATTGTGCAATGCGTAGATGTGCACATACAAATCAGAAAAAAAGTTCGAAAAGTTATTATACTTACTAAATTATTTCATTGATATATGTTATGCTTTGTAGTAAAGCTTAGCTAGTTCAAATCAGATAGTAGATCAGTAGCCAATAAAGCTTTTCGATTGACAAACTAAACCCTAGGACACACAGTCAGGAGCATATCTTTTAGGCTGCTTTTACTGACAGGAGAGAGAGTAGAATGGACTATTTAAATTGATGTAACACTGTGACTGCCACCGACACACTTATAGCCTAGCCTTCATCGATGGCGGGCGTGTTGCTAAGTGATGCGACCCGCGCTTTGCAGTTGTGATAAAATATCAACACTCGGATGCTGCTGGGTTCTGATGGTATAGACGCTTCACGCTGCCAGCCAACTTGCAGCCTCAGACTCGATAGAACGAAGAGCCTTCAGACTCATTGACGAGCAGTACCTTGCAGAGACTAAGGTCCAGAGTACCGAACACAGCCGCAAAGTAGCTTGTCTCTCGGTCTTTTATAGGATACACTTTGGAGAATGCTCACAGGAACTACATGAACTGATTCCACCATCCCTCTTCCACTCCAGGACAAGCAGACGCACAGCACATACACCCCTACTTGGTGGATATACCGTCCACTCGCACTAAGCGGTTTTAGATTGCCCACAGAATACCGTGAACGTCAGGAAACCACAACCTGACCATAGACAAGACATGGTTAGGTAGTGGTATCTTTAGTAACCCACCTGGAGTAAGTAAGCGTTCTGCAGCAGCTCCTGTATTTCCCTGCAGAACTCTGCTTCCTCGGGCGACGTTAGCGCCAGCGTGCCACTGACGCCGCCGCGCGCGCCTAGGGAGAACGCTGCCAGCGCATCTTCCCAGTAGTTTATACTTGTTTCTAGTGCTTCCATGCCTAAGAAAGATTTTCATACAATGCAAAGGTTATAAGAATGGAGCTCTTAGAGCAGACGACGCTCACGACTTTAAGCGGCGAATGGCAATGTATTTATTGTTGTTGGTAGACAGAATCGCGATAACGATGCTTCGCGGGTTATTTGCAACCACATTTTCTACCGCAAAAAGTCATGGGAGTGATGCCTCCCTGAAATGATGTACCTACCTAGTTAGTTTTGAATACCACTGTTTCTTGGGATAGACTTAAAATTAGCTTATTCTAAACCTTAAAATTAATATCCACAGGCATTTCCTAAAACGAGAAAATAAAACCGGTCTCATTGAATTAAAAACCATTTGGTAGAGTGACTTGAATCTTACATTACAAGCTAGAGTGCAAAATTCCCCTTGCAATCTACACCATTTTGTTGTATAGGATTTATTTGGTTCAATTTCTGCAAAGTTTCTTGCAAACTGCTGTTTATGTCTTGCACTGTCCCAGCAATCGATGCTACGGAATCTGTCAGTCGTTCATGCAAAACAGTTTGTCGTTCTTCCTGTGACTGCATTACAGATGCTATCGCCTCAAGGGCAGCAGCCATTCTCTCTTCTGCGGCTATTCTTCGTTCTTCAATTTCTAGTGCCCATTTTGGTGGTGGTGTAACTGACCGGAAGTCATCATCTGAAAAATCATTGAAAAAAATCACACCTACTCTCAAGATTCCAATATTGCTAGAGATCTTTTATTGACAGTTACCTGATCTCTGGTAATTTTGTGATGCTCTAGTAGAACTGGCAATAGACCTTGACTTTTTCTTTCTGATCGGAAGAGCTTTTACTTTAATATTCTCAAGGGGTTGAGAATCTGAATCCTCAGCTAAGAAATTTTCCTGTTTTGGAGTGGTTGCACTGTTCATAAAGCCTTTATCAGTAACTTGAAGTAGTCTTATCTCCAAATCATTTAGAGAGACCACTCTGGTTGATTTGGATTCAGATATACTTGCACCTATTGCCTTTTTTCTACACCTGTGTCTCCATTCAAACCAATACTGAAATGGAAAATATAGTTTATCTACTACAACTATAATACAACACGATCGGACCTCTCTTCCCATATTATCAAAGCATGCTCAGCTCATCCTCATCGATCTATGCTTGAGTTAAGCTTTCCTATGGCATAAACGTTAGTCAAGCATTTATCTATGACTTAGCAAGCTTTCTTATTACGGGCCTTAGAATAGTAATAAGTTAGATTCAATAGGAAATTCACACGGGTAAGTATTTACATTTGTTCGCTTATGGTCAACTTAGCAAACCGTCCACTATTTTTCACGACTTCGTAATCGGTAAACTTTGCAATCAGTCAACTTCTTGATCGGTCAACTTAGCAACTAGTCATCCTCGCAATCGGTCCTAATTTAATATGAAAATACTTTTCCGAATTCATTACTCTCGAGTGTAGCTTGCCGGACACAAGGAATAGGGGACCGTTTGAGAAGTGGACCGATTGATACGCGGACGTTTTGAGAAGTGGACCTATTGAGAAGTGGATGGTTTAAGAAGCGGCCCGGTTGCGAAGTTGACTATATACGAAAGGGACCGATTGCTCATCTCCTACAGAAAATTTTAGTGGACGGTTTGCTAAGTTGGCCATAAGCGAACAAATGAGTATTTAGAGTCATAACAAAATGTTAGACAATTCTAAAGTTTTCTTTGTTAGTACCTTCTTCCATCTTTCTGGACTCTTCAGACATCCATCTTCCACAGCGTTTAATTTCTCTGATATTGTGAACCACTTATCCCGAACATTCTGTGCCATTGGTTTACTTGGGGTTATTCCTCGGAACATTTCCTTGTTCTCTTCCAAGAATTCTACCAAGATCTCCAGCTGCTTTCTAATAACTTGGCTTGGCGGGGCCATCTGCAAAGAGGAACACAATGTTAATCACATTATTAGGTTAGGTTCCATGTTTTCAGAGAATCTATTCTTTATTGTTTGGCATTGGTTGAGTTGGGTCTTGGAATTGTAACTCCTAGATTAAAGAATATGTGTAATTTGTGTTGTAAACTTGTAACTAAGCTTGTAACTGTATCCGCTGTATCGTTTATTGAATCTTATCTATCTTTAAAAGCTTAGAAGATAAGCTTTTGCATGTGTTATCGTATTGTAACTTACCTCGGGATAGTATTAATGTCGAGTGCAGGTCGAGTGATTGAAACACAGATGTACTAAGGATGTGGATGCTAACGATTGAAAGTTCACTGCTTGGCGTGTTCTGCGAGTGAAGTAACTAAAATTTTATGACGTAGCTATTGTTGTTATACCTATTTTCTGTACCTAGGATTATTGTGCTCCAAGAAATCATTAAGTCAAAAATCATTGAAAGACAAAAAGAATATTATATTTTAATATTATATTATAAGAATACCACAAAAACAGTGCCTGCCTTCAAAAATACAATTAAACAAACATGGCGTCCAAAATGAAAGCAAAGCAAGCATTGCAGAGTAAATTTCTTAAGTTTCTAGACATTGCAGTGCTACGTCAAGACGCGCGACGACGCGCGACGACCGACGACGACCGACGCGACGCTGCGTGCAGCGGCGAGTAAAAGAGACACAAGATAAGTAGTATAAGGATTCATTCATGGATCCCCTTCTTCCTATAAGATGGATCCATTCATGGTACAATAATATACTCCGGATCCATTATTATTTCTCAGAACAACTATTATTTTATTTCTTATGTTATGAGATACAGAGACCACGGAACAAAATTTTTTTCTGTTCCGTGGAGAACGCACTAGAGAAGCTGACCTCTAGTATCGAGTAGCAGAACTAATTGCCTGGGGAACAAACAGAACGGTTTAAATAAAATGTCTAGATGACGCTAGCTAAGCTAACTTGTTTTTGATGCTGAAAGAACTAAACTTTTAGGTGCGCAGTGTAATTTTTACAAAAGTAACTATTAGTTAGTTACAAAGGTAACTATTACACTACTCTTGTAATCATTAGTAATTATATTCTGACCCTGTACAAATATAAAATACAAATAGGTTGAGCTACCCGTAGATTGTTTGAACCAGTCTGCAGTTAGCTCAATTGTTTTAATTGTAAATACGAGTTTTAATTTAATTCTATTAAGTATTTGATTGTAATTTTCTTTGACAACAATTATATACTTAAGTACTTAAATAAATGGCACTTGGAATTTGATAACGAGCACTAATGATCTTACAAAATTTAAGTAGGTACAAAAGTACTCTCAGTACCTTCAGCAATTTACCTAGATACCTACATACATATTAGACCTGAAAAAAATAATAAAGTGATGTGTAGACACACTTAACTTTTAAAATAATCGGACAGTTAGGCAGCTTCATCGGTTATTTTTGAAGTTTAACACTTTTATTGCCAAAGACGCAGTAGTTCTGCGAGTCCTACAGCGTGCCTGGGTACCTACTAGGCAATGAAAGCGTGTACCTATGTATGAAAACTTCTGTCATACCTAGTCGTCTCGTCAAATAAAATGTGATTGCTAGATTAACTTGAACTGAAACTCACTACAACTACTGAGACACAATACGTTTAAATCTCAGTTAAGGTACTATTAATTCTGTAATTTGAGGCCAAGGTCTGCCTATGCTCCATTATTTTCCATTCATCATCATCATCAACCATCCATACCTATCTTAGACAATTTAACCCGCTGTCAATGGACCAGGCTCGCCTGTTTTCCTACAAACAAAATATTCTGCCATTTTTAGCGGGAGGGGAGGAATGGGGAAAATTTATGGTGATACCTACTATCAAACTTCATTACCTCATAACATAATCATAACTTACTTAAATTTGAAAGTTTGTGAAATATTTTGTTTAAAAAATGAAATTAGAACAATTCTAATTTATTTATTTTTATTTGATGAGTCAAAATTAATGCCTATGCAAACTCCTGGTGGGCATTACTATGTATTTGTCTGAATGAAATCATAATCATTAATGGACTTACTCAAATCATTAGATGCGAAAAAATTGTTAGTATAAATTAGTCTCCAGAAATTACTTTTAACCTATGCCTAAACTACCAAAAATCTTGGGAAAATATATTCAGGTATCACTACTGCATGAAAGTCAAAAGTTCGTAGGGATTGATAAATATCGATGATTTCCGATGTCCATGTTTTTCACTTGGTAGCGAATTAAAACAACCATGACAAGTCCATTATGTATTTTTTAATATACATATTATTAAAATATTATTACTTAGTAATGAATAGATTTACATTAAAACTAAAATAAAAAAAATGCTAGTAATAAATTCTCTCTCATTGTTCATCAGACGCAATTTTCTGGTCTGCCTTAAAAAAACCTTTCTGGTTTCTTGTTCGCTTCTTTACGTTTAAAAAGATTGAAATGAACAAAAAATCTAAAAGATCACTGTATAGTTTTACTTAATGTAATTAGATTTTTTGTGACATCGTTTCTTTGTAATTACACTATTATAATAATATAACTAATGTTTAAACTCAAATAAAAAAAAACAGATAATGACTGAATACAGATTTCAGGATGTTTCGAAATTATCCAAAACGAGCTTAAACGGTTTTTGAATACGGATTTAAGTATGCTCCTACTCCTATACCAGGATTTCAGCTGATATCGACCTTTTTTAGGGTTCCGTACCTCAAAAGGAAAAAAGGAACCCTTATAGGATCACTTTGTTGTCCGTCTGTCCGTCTGTCCGTCTGTCAACCCACTTTTCTCAGAAACGCGTAGGGTTATCGAGTTGATATTCACATCATATACGCAGGCTCGTAACCTCTTGAAGCCTCGACATAAATCAAACTTCTAAGTCAACGCAATCAAAAGTTACAGCTGTTTATGTCTATTTTTTTTCAATTTTCCTAGGGAATCACATGCACACAAAACCTATAGGGTACTTCCCGTTGACCTAGAACCATGAAATTTGGTGAGAAGCAAGGTCTTATAGTACAAGTAATGGAAAAAATCCGAAAACCGTAAATTTGTAGTTTATTCACAGAAAAAATATTTTTTTAATCTTGCCATGGACCAAAAACCTATAGGGTACTTCCCGTTGACCTAGAACCATGAAATTTGGTGAGAAGCAAGGTCTTATAACACAATTAAAGGGAAAAATCTGAAAACCGTAAATTTGTAGTTTATTCACAGAAAAAATAATTTTTTAATCTTGCCATGGACCAAAAACCTTTAGGGTACTTCCCGTTGACCTAGAACCATGAAAATTGGTGAGAAGCAAGGTCTTATAACACAAGTAAAGGGAAAAATTCGAAAACCGTAAATTTTTAGTATATTCACAGAAAAAATAATTTTCGAATCTCGCCATGGACCAAAAACCTGTAGGGTACTTTCCGTTGACCTAGAACCATGAAATTTGGCAAGAAGCAATGACTTATAGCACAAGTAAAGGGAAAAATCAGAAAACCGTAAATTTGTGGTTTATTCATTCAAAATAGTACATTGTTACACTAGGATTGGACGTAACTTATTTAGTCTCGAGACGCCAATAGTTCGAGGGACTAAATAAGTTACGTCATAATCGTTATCAAATCAGAAAATTATTGTGCCTTATTCGTCTGGATTTGACTGATTTCTTTGCTAAAGAGTAGGAGTTTGTACGGAACCCTTGATGCGCGAGTCTAACTCGCACTTGACGTTTTATTATTTATTCTAAAGTTCACGCGAATTAAATCGCAAGCGGATCAGCTGGTTATTAAATGATGTATGTAATGCCTGGCTAGACATCGCTTGATTCTGAACCGACATTATATCAAATAAACAATTTTTTTAAAGAATCAGTTTTGTGTGAATGTGCCTAATATATTTTTCAGGGTCGCTTTTTTGCAATATATGAGATTCTGGTATCTGTATATTTTTACATTTAAATATATATATAGCTAGCTATCATAGCATAGATAGCATAGCTGTGGCTACTTAATTTTTATTGATTAACATAAATATCTGTATCGTGTATTTGAGAATAAATCATCACCATTCAAGTGATGAAGACCTTTTGTTATTTTGTATGCAGTTGTAAATTTGTTATTTAACTTTTTGTAGTCGTCTAGGCCTAGTCTTATAAATTTTTCACATAAACGACTAAGCTTGATAACGCTATCGTGCGTAAGAAATGAAATAGGTTCCCTAAAATTTTCGACTTCGGCGGGACTCGAACCTGCGCCCCACCCTTAGTACGGGTGTGCTCTAACCAACTAAGCCACGAAGTGTTCAGTCGGTTTAGTCGAAAATCTTTGAGATTGTTCATTTCTTAGTGATGCCCAGAGTGCGGGTAAGCACTATAACAAAAATGCTATCGTTCGTTTTGTGATATTTGTAAAGCTTTTGTCATCACGTGGACCAAATTGAACCTTAAGGCAATTATCACATTTAATATTTTTAGAGAGGGCAAATACCAAATATCCAGATAAATATGTGCTCTACGACTTTTTCTTCAAAATGCGAAAGATAAAAAAACCTATGCCTAAGAAAATGTCAATCGGCCGGAACTAACTCAGTTATATCGATATCGATACAGAGTGAGTAAACCATCCCTTCAGGTAGTCTCGGTACATAAAAACTCAAAGCTTGTAGAAGTCAAAATTCAAATTTAGAAATTCGTGGGTGACCTTATGCGTTAAGCAATAAGGTCAAAAATACATTCCTGTGATAAGGAAATTTGGCATAAATTACCATAAGTATAAAACTATCTCCTGTCAAAAACGCCCACTAGTCTCGTGGGAGTACCCATAGAGCTTGCGAAAAAATGTTAAATACTCGTTTATTTGGACACAGTTATTCAAAATAAGACTTTACAGAATGGTGATATGATTGAAAATAAAATATAAATACGACGCGAAGCAATTCGATTTTTTTCATATTACTTGATTATTTCGGAAAATGGATACACTATGAAAATAATTTGCAACGATTCAAATTGGAGGAAATTATAATTATTTACACAAAAAAATACTCGCATGTGAAATGAACCACCATCTTTTAGTCTGTTCAAGGTGTTTGATTTTTTTATAAAGACGCTGACCGCACAGGTAGTCATTTTTATCAGAGCTCCTTACTCGGCCATAACGATACTGCGACTGATGAAATCGATTATAGAAGTAGTTTTTATAAACGACCTTGATTAAAAAATCATGGTCCTTGGCAGAGGGGTAAGATCCATCAAGGCTAGTCCTTTGGTTACTTTGTCAAAGATACCTATAGATATCCTATATATTGATAGCGATTCTGTGGGCACAAAACCTAAACTAAACTAAAATTGTTGACGTCTCTTTCATCTCGACGACCTCAGTGGCGCAGCGGGCGAGAGTCTGCCTGCGACGCAAGAGGTTGCGGGTTCGATCCCCGCCTCGGAACAAATTTGTGTACGATCTGCAGAAATTTGTTCCGTTGGTCTGGGTGTTTTCTATGTATAATAAAAAATATCTATCTATGTAATGTATAATATTACGTATATCAGTTATCTAGTACCCATAACACAAGCTCTGCTTACCTTGGGGCTAGATAATGCTGTGTGAATTGTCCAGCATTATTTATTTATTTATTTATTTTCTAGATCTAACAAAAGGGGACAGCAACATTTTACGCTAGTTTATTTTAAGTTTTGTACCAACAGAATCACTACCAATAATTATACCTAGGTACTTAGATGCTTCATAAGGGCTTTATTTGACAGGTTTAAGGTTAATTTATCTTAATTTAAAATCAGGGCAGTTACCACCGAGCAGTCAAGTGTCAGCTTACTTACAGGCTTAGCCCTCGCTGAATTTACCGGGAACTTGACAAACGCGTTGCCTACCCCGAATTTGGGTCGTTCGTGACCGTAAACTATTGTCTTAGTTACTTAATTAATTCCCTAAATAATTGCGCTATTTGAATATCTTAAAAATTTACTTAATTGCCATTAGTTGGGTAGGGGTTATCTTCAATAAATCTGAACGACTATTTTTCGGTTGGTAAGTTTTCTTAATTTAAGAAAATTTAAAAGTAATTAATGTTTAAACATTCGCCATAATAAATTTTTCTAGTACAATTCTGCCTTAAATTGTTTGTAAATATTCAATACTAGCTTCTGCCCGCGGCTTTCCACGCACTTAAGCGGGATAAGAAGCCTATTTTCGTTTCTGGGATACTGTCTACCTCCCTGCCAAACTTCATTAAGACCCATTCAGCCGTTTTGGCGGGAAAAGGTAGCACAAAGAGAGACAAGTTAATTTCCAATATAAATCATGCTATATTCTCGCTATAGGTACTACAATCCTAAAATCTGCCTTCTCTAGGAAATTTGTCGTAAACCAGTTTAGGTAAGTAAAGCACCTACCAACTTAGAAGAACTTGCCTAATTATTGAGTCATCCATCAATCATCATGGCCTCTGATTTGAGATTAGATATATGTATAAAAATTACAAGAAGGTGCCACTTACTAATGTGCAGTGCTAAGCATAATAGCAGTGATTTATGTATTTGCAATCTTGATATACCTACTATATAAAACAGCAAATGATTTTCTGGTAACAACACCCAGCCCAAGCCCAAGTCGCTGAAAAGTTGTTGTGTTGGGTTGTTCTTGAATCTTACAGAAAATACTAAGAATATAAACCTAAGGAACACATTTTTCAGTTTATTAAAAAAAATACAGAATTTAAATTAAAAGTTAGTTTTATGTTTTTTATTATCATTTTTTTAACTCCGTATTGAAATGGTGCTATTGATCTGAAATTTTATGTATGTACTGAATAAAAAAACGGGTTTCAGGAATTCCTCAAAAAGGGAAAAATGGGATCAAAGTTGTTTAACGCGACTCCTATTGGTTTGAAACTTTGTATAAATACACAACATACTAAACTGATACCTACTTATTAATAAAAAAAAAATCAGGAATTTACAAAACTGTTCTTAAAATGGGGTAAAGTAGTATGTCAGATTTTCAGATTCTTAGTGTAGCTTTCGTACGGCAAGTTTGTAACGTATGACACGATTAGCTTCAATCTCAATGAGAAAAATAAACAAATAAAATTTCGGGAAACGGAAACGGGGTTCAGGATTTTAAAAACAACTTATAAAACGGACTTACACTCATATCACATTTATTATTGAAAATGGGTTTTAGGAATTTCCAACTAGCTGATTTCGCGAAGATTTTTACCCATAAGTCCACGCGAATAAAATCGCGAGCGTTCTATGTTCTGTACATATTATATTTATGTGGGTTCTATTCTACAATTATTTTTAGTACCGTAAGTACATAGTAAAACTTTGTCTATTATTTAATATACCTAACGTTAAACGCAAAAACAAAAACATTAAAATATAAATGAAAAATTTTAAAACTGCTAAATAGTAATCGCAAAATATTAACAAGCATGTGTGTGTACCTACGTGTAAAATATCGCGAATGGAGAAGCGAATAGGTATGAAGATAAAAGTGGATAAGAACCATTGGTTGGGTGTAGTTGACGGGACGCAAGGCGAAAAAGACTTATTTTTTTGATTTATGCATAATTAACATATATTTTTTTCTTACGATACGTCTAGCAAGTCCAAAAAAACGATTTTAAAAAAAATGTCCCTTACTACGTTTTGATTTTGGACAGCCGCGCCGTGCTGAGCTTTTAACTAACGAAACAAAGTCATGTTCATGTATGACTTTGTTTTTCTAACTCTAAACTTTAGCACAACATAGGTGATTCAATAATACATAGGAACTTCCTACCCAACCTATTACCCAACCTTACCTACCCCTCGCGCGTCATAACGCCGCAGATTACGCAACAGTAAGCATTTCAGACACAGTATACGCAACAGTGTGTATGAGCTTACCTCGAGCGAAGCATGTCCAATGTTCCCCGCT
The DNA here is from genome assembly GCA_946478455.1 of Eupithecia vulgata. Classification (NCBI taxonomy): domain Eukaryota; kingdom Metazoa; phylum Arthropoda; class Insecta; order Lepidoptera; family Geometridae; genus Eupithecia; species Eupithecia vulgata. The sequence goes on along the minus strand of OX297862.1, from coordinate 5,216,655 downwards.
GCTCGGCAAAGAGTCACTTCGGCATTCGGCAGTACACCGACGACTTCGCACTGCGGCGGTACTGTCCCTTACTCTGAGCCTACCGTGAAAAGCGAACATTGTGAAAACTGAACAGTGAGTGAAATAATTCTGTGCTACGCAATTTTCTGTAGCTTCGAGGCGATTCTTGTCTGGTAAGAATTACTAAGAAATATTTTCAGGGTATTTTTTTTTGAAGGCAATTAATTAACTTGACTCCAAAAACAAGTTAGGTTTTTATTTCGTTTCGAATTTTATTATGCTTGTTCTTCTACGCTATGTTTTTCGATAGTTATTTAGTCAAGTAAGTAGACTGTTCTCCCAGTTTATCGTATATATTAAAACTATTTACATGCTCTTCAAAGATCTCTAAAAATTCACCGACTCCTCCTCACGTACGAGAAGAGATTTCAATAAAATTTTTGTACATACGAGATTTTAAAACGTTGCAGTAAATTAATAAATAGATGTTTAAATGAAGGTAGACTCATGGCTCTAGCTATCATCTGTGTTACTTTTACACGAGCTTGGATTGGATGAGGAGGACCTCCTAACATGTTTCTAGAAACCGGTTCACATACGGCGGGACTTATGCAATCGGACCACTAATCATTATCGATGGTCCCAATAACCAACGACAGTACCTTACTACCCAAAGAATACATTCAAATTCAACGCTTTAGAATGCTACATTTCAGATAAAGAATTTACAATGAGTCAAAAATGGTTGTTTTGTATTGCAAATTCGTTTGAATAACATTTAAATGTTCGGCTCGGCTACTCAGTAGAAATACCAAATTTTTCTTCTTGTAACTTTTTATAGAATTCAGCAAAACGATATAGCGATAAGGAATTTATAGTTTGGAATTTAATTAGGTCTGAAAAACAAAACTAAGATTGGAACTAACAGTAACACCGTCTGTAATTTATTAAATGAACTGATGGCTCCGATGATGTAAATAAATACAACAAGACCGTTGATCTTCAAATCATAATACTGGTTAACTACAATTTACACCAAAAAACACGATGGCTCTTACTATACTAATAATTTTAAGGTTAAAATTCGACATCTGCACCAAAAACCGCAGCTGCGGAACACCGTAGACAACAATGCAGGTATCGCAATGTTGCATCGCACAATGGTAGCTTCATTGTATCCAAATCCAATGGTAAACAAGAGAATTCCTGTTGCCCTCCACACCATTTGCACACGCTAAAAGCTTTCGCATTTTAAATACCCGTATGTATTATACACATTAGGTTTATTATTATGTATATAATACCCATTTTGTTATATGTAAAATGGAACGCTGACTTGAATTAATATTCTTACTATCGCATGAAGTTTTCAGTAAAATGTGTAAAGTAATGCATATGACCCATAAACTACACATACTATACTACATACCTTAACAACAAAAATGATTTTAGGAAAGAAAACATGAAATTTAGACTTAAAAATGACCTAATACCTACATCACTCCCTATATAAACAAACATAGCAACAGTATCCAATACTGTAATTGTAAAAGCCCCAGTCGTCACGACACGACCAATTGGCGACACAATATCGATTACCTTTTCTATATTTCACAAACATACGAGGACAGAACTAATTTGCCGAAGCTATAAATATGACGGGAAAGGTCAGCATCTATAGATAATGAACCAAGGAATAACTGTGATCTCTACGATACTGAACTATTATTTTAGAGGGCAAAACAATAAAGGACTGCCCAGGAGGGCTAGGAATAGTACATGTAAATTGCCTTCACTCAGCTCTACGAGATGGTCATTTCCGTTTGTCGTGTCCTGTTCTACCGCCCGCTACTCGTTAACTATGCATCTTGCGGTATTTACATCTTCCATAGGAAGAGTTTTAAGTCTCAGTTGCATCATATCAAGATGCACATTTTTATCATTATTAATCTGATTTCTACCAATATGACTATGTCAGTCACGTAGACAAAAATTACTTATCAGGATGAACATAAAGATTATTTAATTCCTTCAATCTGTATTATCGAGACAATCCCGTAATTGTCAAAGAAATGTGTAGTCAAGAGATTCTTCATCATAAACTATGCATTGTTCTGTTCATAATAATGGTAACAATACATGCTTACATCACGTTCCTGGTATAGGTAAAATGTTTAACAACACTCAGGATAATGAAAACATAAAAAAATAATATATAAAAATTCTAAACAAATAAATAAATAAACAATGCCGGACAATTGACACTGCATCATCATCATCATCATAATGATAGGTACTTCCTTTGTTTGTTGTTCGGATTAATTTAACTTACAATAACAAGATTGTTTATACTTAATTTATGAGGCGAAGGAAATTCTGCGATATTAAAATGAATTTCGATTAAACCCTTAATCGAAATTCATTTTAATTTCGCGGAACTTCCTCTGTTATGAAATTTAAAAGCGAACCTATAAATCCATGTAGGCATGAACCCTCGTCTGGCCTACTTTAAACGTTTGCAGGCGAGACATTTCGCGACGAATAAGTAGGCTGGTGATGTCGGCCGGAAAATTGCGTCAATTTTTGGGGCGCGAACCACCCCGGAAACATAATCAGCTAAATAGCCAAGCAAGACAAGGAAAGTTAGGGAGCTCGATGGCTGTTTCAGAACTTTATACTGCTTCACTACAAATGGGTGGTAGGTTAGGTACAAGGTTATTAGGATTATTACGCTATTTTTTTATACTACAAATCAAATAAATTTTATTAGTTTGCATGTACGTATATAACATACCTATGTGTAAGCCTAACCAACGGGCAAACTAGAGATACCTCTATTATAACCTTTGTATTTGTATTACACATAAGTACCATAATCAATGTTCCGTTCTTAATAAAGATTTGTATTTTGTATTTGTACTACTTCTATTATAAAAACTAATATTTATGTAATGTCACACCTAGTGATGAGTGTATAACACTAAATTCTTTATATTTATCCTTCAGAAAAACAAGACTAAAAATTTTGTTTTACAAATAAAAGTTTTATAGGTATTCTATTCTAAATTTACGAAAACATCAAAAATAAGTAATGTAAATTTTAAAATGTGTTAAGTCTCAGAAAATGACACTGTAAAAGTTGCGACAAAAAAGTCAATCCATTTTATCGCGTGATCGACCAGACTGAAGATACTTTCTTTCTTGGAACGCTTGCGTATTTTATAACACCTGTCTTGGCAGTTTGATACCTTTTGTAAAATAGCTGCAGAACGTGGAACCGTGGCTTTGCCTCCACAAAGCGAACAAGGAAAATGCAAATTGAATCGTTTCATGCGACAGCAGGTTTTGTTTAACGCTAAGCTAATTCAGTAAGGTTCAGATCAGATGGAATTACACCAGCGGCAACGCGAGCTGAAGTCACATTCTAGGGGTCTCAAGATATTAGTTAGTCAAATTAATCGGCTTATGGCATTTAGGTAACGGGAATCTTGAATAGGCGTCATAAACGTCTCGTCTTTTCTATATAATACGTGAACGTGAGCTCTGACGTCGGCGTTAGGTCTACTTCTAGGTGAGTGTTGTTCTTGCAATCTTCACAGAACGAGGTCACGTCCCTCGGGCGGAGGGTGAATGAGGAAAGCTTTTTGTAATTTAGCCACGCTACATTCGCGTGTCATAACATTGTGACACAACCGTCTCGTCATCGCCCTTTTACATTTTTACGGCCTGAAATACCTTGTTGGCATTGAAATATGACTCTTTAGCAACGAAAATGGTTTAGCTTTTCTTACTTTTAGATGTGATTGAAATATATCCGTAAACAGGCTGTAATATAATATATCTCAATAGGCCAGGAACACGCAGTTGTCAAACTAATCAGCGAGATCACAAGTAGTCTCCGACACTGACAAAAAGCTAGGGGTCTAGTCTAGGAGAAGTAGAAGGTAGAAGTGGCAGATAAGGGGTCGAACGGAGGGCGATTCTCGTATTCGTATGCAGGCCGCGCGGTGAGGTGGCCCGATCGATACGCGCCCGCGCGACGCCTCCCTCCCTCGCAAGTACTACCCGACACAAGCAGTTCAAGTCTGCTACAAAATACACTTGACTTTATTAAATTTCTTGCGGGACTTTTCTTAAGTTTTGACCGGAACTGTTTCAAAATTCTTCTAAAATATAACTCCACACTACAACCATACTATCCAGTACCGCAATTATCTCTGAAGTTGATCCCCTGATTTATGAACTTAAGTGTTCATGAATTATCCTATTATGGTGTGATTATTTTGCTATTAAACGCCCAAGTCGAATGGATAAATAGAAAATTAGAAACTCACCTCTACTCACCAAGGAAATAAATAAGTATGCCATAATGAAATGCCCACAAGGTATTCAAATTAATTAGGTAACGCACTATTAGCTTGTATTATTCGGCTACCGGATAAGTTATCTATTAAAGATTGGCAAAAACTTGCCAGCTATTATTACAGCCACAAAACAGCAAGTTGTGTTCGTTCACGATAAGTAGATGACATCATCGTTGACGGCAGCAAGCAAGGGAGAGAATAAAAAAGTTGTTGAGTCGAACTGGCCAACCAAAGAGCTGTATTGTATGCTTTAGTTCTCGGGCGGTGACCGCGTGGCCCTGATCTTGGCAGAATAACCTGATGATGACCTTCTCAACGAACGCGTTGTGTTGGGCTTCTGTGTTTTCGCGGGAAATTTTGATGAAGATTTAAAAATGATGTGAACTATCAACAGAGGAACTCCAATCTCTGATACCGACTTTTGACGAGATTTATAAAAATATTTTATTTTTTACCTGTTTTCAATGAATGGCATGACTGTTGATTGCTTGTTAGCTAATAAGTTGATCGTTTATATCCTTGATTGCAAGGGTCTGTAATTCTTCATCAGCATCGCGCGCCGTATATAGCAAAACCAACTTAGATTATATTAATCACGTAACGAGCGTGGGTTTTCATTGCCATGGAACATACAGCTCGAGGGTCCTACATGATTTATAATTTTCCTATTTCGATTAAATTGTAGGTTGATGCGGAAGCTTATAGCTCTCGCAATTCAAAAGCCCCCATTTGTTTCCTCTTCGACGCGAAATGTACTAACTGTTTGCTAATAGCTTAATGCACTTCCAATAGCTGTCTGACGGACATCAAGGGGAGCACGGTTTTCATTACCACCGCTATTTTATTCAGGGAAATTGTTTTAATATACGGCCCGAAATATGATGCTTTACACCTACGGCTTTAATGAAATGTCTGGAAACAAATGTTTATAAAATATAGGCCCTCCATTTGAATATGTAAATTATAATGGGATTATTCCACACCATTGAATTAGAAACCTACTTTCCATCCATACATACAAGTAACAGGAAGATATTTCTATTGTAATCTATTTATGAACATGACACAATAATTGAGTCTTCGCGTTGATCCTGCACCAGATAAAACGAGTTTAAAGTTTATCATAATTGTGTCATTAATATTCTTTAGCTTTGGAATACAAATTAAACTGAACACTTGTGTGTTAATTTGTGGAATATGAGATACGTGATCGGCATTCTAGACTTATAATTTGTTGGATAGGTAGGTAAGAAGTACATAGATAGGAGGAAACATAGGTGATTGATTAGGATACTGATGCTTTCTGCATAGCTAAAAATGTTAATTAATAAACTACGGGCAGAAAATTTAGCGCATATTATCAGATATGTATGCATAAATTCATCAATATCCACATAAAATTTATAATGGACTGAAATCAATGACAACCACAACTTTAACGGGCATAAGTATTCAATGAATGGTAATGCCTGAACCGCAACACGTTTATCGAGTCGTCGTCGCGTCGCGATGTTACTTTGTCATTGTTTGCCCGCATGGAATATGCGGTGATTTTGACTGTGTATTTGGCAATTTGTCAGTTCGTATCGTTAGTATACTTGCAAATTGTTGTGGAGGGTTCGCTGCAGGGGTCTGTCATTGTGTCATCAGCATAACAATACCTAACGTAACCTACCTTAGCGTATGTGAGTTTGTACGGTATGTAGTTGCAGTATTTCATCATTATTATTCTTAGTGTTTATTCGTCCTATTGTGCGCTTATTTCACTTGTTTGTACCTATATTTGCTTTTCCTGATTCATCCTCCCTCTAGATCATTCATTCCACCCCATAGATCTGTTCGTTCGGTATTATTTATACCTACAATGTATGTCATGTAGTATAAAAGTTCGAACGAATCGAATTTTCTAAGATCGGTTTGTGGATAGTTTCGTTTTAAATTTTTAATATCAAAGCCATTGGGCTCGTACCTGGATGGGTTCCTTTTATTGCTTTTTTTTTACGTATCCCGGCCATTGCTCCCCATTTAGGACGACCCTTTGGACGAACAATGATTAGAGTGAGGGGAGAGCTGATGCAGCTGCTCATTTTCTTTGGGCATAATTCTATTGAATCAGAAGTCACTGAATTGCGAAATCGCACAAATATTTATGCCAAGAAGTTATGAATGTAGATTAGACGAGACGTGAGTGAAGGAGTGAAGTTACGGAGCATTAAATAGCAATAGGTAACCAAAATCTACTTACTATCAAACAAGTAGGTGAGTCCAATCATAGATTTCTAAGCCTGACTGATCTAGACAAGACAGCTTTGCGGTTACAAAAAGTTGCTACTTACCTCCAAAGCAGATGACGCAATGAGAAAAGCAATGTGGTTCCCGTGTAAGTGAACAACTTTTCCCGCGGCGCCAGACGATGGCGACACGGTAGAGTTTCTACATAATGATTACATGGAGCCAGGTATATGGTCAGACAGACAACACAAGTAATAGCTAACTCAACATGCTTGCTGAAGAAATCGTGAGCCAACATGATAAGCAAATATTGTTTTTGCTGCTCTAGACTCACGTTGTGTCGTGATGTTTTACTTATTACGTCAATTTAAAAAAATTAGAGCTACTATTCCCTTCCATTTTCACACAACGATTGAAACTATCGATTAGTGAACGAACAGGGCAGACAAAGCGTCAACCAGTTAGTCTAACCTTGACCAAACATTGAAAATTTAAAAATAAAAGCTACCGGCTATTTTTTGTCACATCCAGGCGCCAGTTTAAAATAGATGAATGCAAATATCAACTGAATTCTTGCACCCAGACGATTTATACAGCCGTTACAAAGGACAATACAGATAGAAAATGCAAAGAAAAATAGAAAGCTCGAACATGGAGGAATGGGACTAAATTAATCTCTTCCGTAAAGTGTTAGCTTAATGGAGAATACGGCTTGCGGGAAATTGCATTCACTGGAAAAACAGCTGCCACTTGGTGCTTTGTAAATAGGGAACCGCATTTTCACTGATAATTCTTTGAACATTCTTTGAAAATAAACTTTTACCAAATAAAATATGATGTTATCTTAAGGAAAATAAGAGATGTGAGTACTTAGGGTAGTTAATGGAAGGGATGATATTTATATTGATGTCTCTGTAAAAAGACCTCTGTGGCGCGTTGGGCGAAGGTTCGCTTACCGACGCAGGAGGTTACGGGTTCGATTTCTGCCTTGGGACAAATGTTTGTACGATCTGCAGATATTTATTCCGGGTGTTCTGGTCGTTTTCTATGCATAATAAAAATTATCTATCTGTGTCTTACATTGTAGTATGTATAATTAATATACTGCTTAGCTTGAGGCTAGATAATGCTTTGTGAATTGTCCAGCATTACTTATATATAGATAGGTTATAATAAGTTAAATTAAACTACCACACACAACCGACTGCGTGATGAGAAAAGTAAAAATCAGTATCAGTGGAACATTAAAAAAAATTGTACCAAAGATAGCTAGACTAACATTATTTTGGCGCAGGAAACAATTTCATTTTGGTTCTAGTATGAGAAGTAAGTACATTCGTTATTAAGTTGTCCCGCGTCCCGCCTCTCGGCTAGACTCTACTAACTAAGCTTACAATTAATTACACACATTGGACCAACAAGCGGTTATCGCGGGCAGCGAGGAAATTAAATGAACGCGGTACTTCTCGAGGTGGAAGCACTTTAGAAGATTGCGCGATAGATGTTTAAAATAGAAATATGAATATTTTTGAAAGGAGATATGGTTGAGTTCAGGGGCAAAAGTAATCAATAGGAATATACCCAAATAAACGGAGCAACAGATAGTTTAGTTAGACTTGACCTTGTTCCACGCGTAAACATTATCAAGCGAATTTTGGCGTCGTCCACTGCTCTTACGGTAGCGATAGAAAATAAGATGTTAGATAAAGAACCAGGAAAGGAAAGCAAACTGGGAGTGGAAAGAAAGGAACATGTTTGGCGGCAGTTCCATCTCAAGTTACAGTTTATAATGAGGTAATTAGTCCGACGGCTGCCCTTATCTGTAATCGGAAGTATCTCATTTACATTCCCCGCATGGATGGACGCGGCTTGGTGGCAGGTGCGTCTAACAATGTCACGAAACTTCACGCAACTTACTATGATGTCTTCTGTGGTATCGATCGTGTTGGCTTCCGGCGCGTGCGCAACCACGTGCGGTTTTCAACATGAACACAACTGTCTGTAGACCATTTGCATCGAAAGGAAATGTGGACAATTCATTTGCTTCGTTTGGTTCTAGTAGGGCTGGTTAGGAGAAAGTTAAGGTTGATTGATGTTGTCTCGCATGCAACAATGAGTGTAGGAAGAGTATCAGATAACGTGATACTTATATTTTTTCTAAATCCCGCTTTTTGCGATTTACAGTTTTATTTTGGGAGTTTAGTAAGATTTATGTTGGAGATTTTATTAATACAAAATAGGTACCTACATCTATTTTTCATCAATGATTGTTAAGATTGATAATGGATCGTAAATCCTAACCTCAATAGGACTGGTAATGCGGGTTTTACCGGCCATAATTTAATATCCGCCCGAAAATAATCCCATTTCCTCGGTCACGCCTCTAGTGCTTCAAATACCTCATAATGTCCTTGACAATGAGGTGTGTTGACTTTAATACTTTGACATAGAGGACTTGTTACGGTTTCCTGTCGTCATAAATGAGGCTATTAGAATTGATTATATGGGATTGTCATATAATTAAGTTACTTACTAAAACAAAGTTTTTTGACATTAATTGCAATATCCATGAGCAAGGAACAAACTTAGCGATAACAGTGACATGGCTTCAAGAAATATTAGCATTAGTTATGGTGGACATGAAATTACATTGAAATGTGATTAAGGTAATTTATAATGTCTATAAAGGAAACTGACACGGCTTTGAGGGATGTTATGTGACGTATTTTTCACGTCTCATGCTATCATTCAGTCTATTTGACAGCCAGCTGGCTTGCTTGTCAAGTAGATTGATTTAGTTTAGAAATTGTCTTTGGTTTTTTAGTTGTCGAACGAACTTTTGAGGTTATTTTTCGGAAAGACGTCACTTTGCGTCCCATGAACTCACTTGACAGTTGTGAAATTATCACAATTTTTATTTTATTAAAAATTTTATAAAATGGGATTTTAAACCCAAAAATATATTCGCCCCTATGTAGAGGGTGTTGCATCCTGTCTTGTGGTGGAAGAATTGTGAGTGACAGTTGCCAGATTGCTGAGGTAATTATGGATTGGAGTTGAGAAAAATTCTGTGTTACATTGTATTTGCGTGCACACAAGTAATCTCGCCCTTTCTTCTAAATCCAGATCTCTTTTTTACTGGAACCTGCAGAGGCTTGTCGTCCAATTTTCCCCGCGAGCTGGATTGTTTTTGACTTTTGGTGAGTTTTCTTATTTTTTTTGGCTCTCAAAAGAATCCATGACTTGTACGTTTGCTGACGAGAATTCCTCGTTTTCAGCTCCCGAAGCGGACCTATTCTCCGTCCTTCCTCGAGTTTGCGAGCTGGGGGGCATCGCTCCAGACCAGCTCCGGAGGGAGATGTGAGGTTCCGTAACGGTAACGCAGGTGTCAGGTCAAGGGGTTTGATTTCTATTTGATTTTTAGGGTGAATTTTTACTTAATTGTTAGGTTGACTGTTGGTTTGAATTTGTTTAAATTTACTTGAATTTTTAGGTTGTAATTCAGGTTTATTTATTTGTATGGTTGTATTTTTTTGGTTACAATCTATTAGTATTTTTTAGTATCTTGTATCTGGTCGTATCACCGGATAGGCCTTGGTGGTTAACCAAGTTTTACCTTACACTTTGAGCTTAACCTCACTTTACATGGTATTTGATTAGAACCCACCGCTTCACGGTTGGAGTTATTTTGTTGCATAAAGCCTAGGGTTGTAAAGGAGGATGCAATAGCACTATTAGCTGCAAGCCGTAGAGCCCTAGGAACTTAAATTTAAATAGAATTAATTTCAATTTACTTAGCCCGGAGAGAGGACCCGAACCTTTATATCTTCCCTCGTACTCCTCCCCGGACACTTCCAAAGCCATTGTTGGGCTTGGGGAACGTTAGCGGTCCTTATTAGACTTTTTTTTTATAGCCGCCCAATCCGAAATTTCCAAATTTTACTTAAAATTTGGGCGGATAATTTGTAAATTTTGTTAGGCCTTCCGCCTTATTATGAGTTAGTTTCCTACTTTATTAGGTTTATAATAGTTTTATAACCTGTATTTTCAGTGTGTTAGTCTTAAGCTTCCGAATAAATTTAAGATGAACTGTTTGTGATATCTTTTATTCGGAGTCCCTGCCCTAAGATTAAAGGTCTGTGCTAGCAGTAGTTATCCTTGGCTAATATTTCTCAAATTTTACACCGGTAGTCTGGCGCCCGAACTTAATCTATTTCTTTTGACATTTTAAACGACTCCGGGGTAAAGAAAAACTTTTTGTTCAATTAAATTTTATTATTACAATTGGCGCTTTTATATTACAAGTGCAAAAAATTATTATTACAATTGGCGCTTTTATATTACAAGTGCAAAATATTATTATTACAATTGACGCTAGCGAACAGGGACTTTGAATTGGGACTTCACCTGAATTAGGACTTAACCTTGTGTATTGCTAACCTTTTTCTTTCAGGACTTAGAATTATTTTTGATTTTTTATTGATTCAACCCCTTGCACCTTTCACTCTCTACATTTATTTTTATTTTTGTGTTAACTTTAAGTTACACCATAGCTTCACATACTTTTGTGAGCTTTGTTTTTTTTGAAACTTCACGAGCAACCAACAAATTGTTTTGGTTTGTTCTACGATACTCTTTGCGGATTATATTTAAGAAATCAAACTCTAGTTTTAAGTGTGGTATAAGCTATCTTTATAGTGTTAAGCGCTTAATTTCTAAGTTTTTGATAACAATAGTGTAATGCTTTTGCATCCTTTACAAAAATTTACTTAACGTTTATACACATTCATAAATTTTAATACAACTTTACACTTCTTACCCTTTGGTAAGTTCACACTTGTTTACATAAGCACTCATAATGGAGAAATCTGATAAATCGGTACAGTTTCCTCCAACTGTGGAACCTGAGGTTTTTGATCACGACCTCACAAGGTCAAACCTCTTCGTTGGTGATGCAGCTCAAGTTAGTGAAATTTTGAAAGTTTCTGAACCTTATCTGCATTCTTCTTCTTGCACTACTGCGGTCTCAAAAAACTAATTAGGAACCATCGAGCACGTGTTTCCTATCAAACGGCCAGTGTCTCGATTTCAAAAATTAATAGTCACACTAACAAACCTGATGAGGTTTCCGTTAAGAAGAATTCTCGGATTGGCTGAATTACTTAAAAACTTTCTTTGTTTCTCCTGTCTTATTTCATTAGTTTTCTAAAAAGCTTCAATATAACTAAAATCTTTTTCAACACTTTTTATACTCCTCAAAATAATCCCGTAGAGAGATATAACAAGACAATCGAAACTAGCATATCTTGTTTCGTGAAGGATGACCACCGTACTTGGTCTAAATTTTTGCCTCATGTACAACTTGCTTTAAATTGTAGCGTTAATTTGGCTACAGATTTTACTCCTAACTTTCTCATGTTTGGTAGAGAGTTAGTTTTGGATGCCTCTTTGCATCGTTTTAGTAATTCCATTGAAAATTTGGATCAATTGGAACTTGGTAATAGGGAACCTTTTGCCCTTTCTCTTAATTCACTTAGTGAAGTTTTTGTTCGAGTACAAGCTCATTTATTTAAAGCTTATTGCTCGTAATTATAATCATGGTCGCAAAGTCATTTCATTTGATATTGGTGATATTGTTTGGAGAAGAAGTTTTGTTCAATCCAACGCTCCGGCATTTTTATCTGCTAAACTTGCTCCTAAATTTATTAAATGTGAAATTATAGAAAAGGTTTCGGATAACGTTTATGTTTTAAAAGATTTAAATAAACGCACTTCAGGTAGATTCCACGTTAAAGACATAATTAAATATTAATTTAAATTTTAGAATCAGATTCTTATTAGTATAGCTTTAATTTAACTTGGATTGATCAAATGGAGTGGATTCTGAAAGGATGGGAATGAGCGAGATGTATGTAAGGACTTTCCACGTGTGAGGTGATGTATGAAAGAAAGTAGACATGCGATTATTCTTTGTTAAGTTTTAGCTCAAAATTTCCAATAGTGTAACTTATACCTTTGAATCTTTCTTTACCGCCTTTATCGAATGATCTTATTTGTTTATATGTACCTTTGTACATTTTGTTTTGTTTTAACACTTGATGTTTATGAAGGGTAGTCTTAGTCCCTGATTATTCTCACGTTGTTCCCTTTTTGTTTTGTTTTGACACTTGATTTTTATGAAGGGTAGTCTTAGCCCCTGATTAACCTCACGTTGTTCTCTTTTGTTTTGTTTCGGCACTTGATTTTTATGAAGGGTAGTTTTAGCCCCTGATTATTTTCACGTTGCTCTTTGTGTTTTGTTTTGGCACTTGATTTCTTTGAAGGGTAGTTTTAGTCCCTGATTGTTTTCTCGTTGTCGTTCCGTCGTTCATGCTCGATAATTCGATGGTGTTGAGTCGATCATGTTCGCGAAACTTTTATACCTGTCTGTGCCCGGAAAGTTGGTGGAGGCGTGCCGATCACATTCAGTGGATTTTTCCTGCTTGTGTTTCCTTTGTATACCAGGTTCACATTCAGTTTTTGTTTTTGTCGTTCGTGCCCGATAATTCGATGGTGTTGAGTCGATCACGTTCTCAAAAACTTTTGTTTCCTGTCTGTGCTCGGAAAGTCAGTGGTGTTATGCCGATCACATTCAGTTGTCACTATAAGGTTGTCGTTCCTAACGCCATTTTGTGCGCGGACACATCCGATCTTCGGCTTTGACGTTTGATTTCATTAATGGTCGGTGAACTTAGTTTCCAACCGCACCACTTAGTGTGGAGTCAACATACTATCTTTTGACACTTTTAGTTTTTTCTTTGAGATTGTTTGCATCTTAGTTGCGCTTCTCGAGTCGGTGAACATAGTTTCTAACCGCACTTCAGCGACAAGATTTCTTCTTTTGATAGAAACACTTACCTTTTTTTGATTGCCTTTTTTCTTTCCTTTGAGATTGTTCGGATCTTAGTTGCGCTTCTTGAGTCGGTGAACATAGTTTCCAACCGCACTTAAGTGACAAGATTTCTACCTTCAATAAGTGAAAATTTTGAACATAGTTGTTAATATGTATTGATTCTTAGTATTTTTTAGAATTGTTAACTTCTTTTGCTGCGTTCCAGGAGTCAGTGAATTCTTATATTCTAACTGCACTCGTATGGACTAGTTATCTTTCTCTGTAATAGGAGAGATTTCAACTTTACCTCTGGTTTGCTTAGTTTAGTTTACTTTGGTTTTGAGTCGCGCTATCGCTCCTTGAGTCGGTAACCTTTAGTTTAACCGTTCTTTCATAGGAGGCGCTTAGACTCGCCTTATTGTCTATAGTTGTTTTCATAAAAGAAAGCTTCCTTTCTTTTATTTTTCTTGGAAGGGGTGTAATGTGACGTATTTTTCACGTCTCATGCTATCATTCAGTCTATTTGACAGCCAGCTGGCTTGCTTGTCAAGTAGATTGATTTAGTTTAGAAATTGTCTTTGGTTTTTTAGTTGTCGAACGAACTTTTGAGGTTATTTTTCGGAAAGACGTCACTTTGCGTCCCATGAACTCACTTGACAGTTGTGAAATTATCACAATTTTTATTTTATTTAAAATTTTATAAAATGGGATTTTAAACCCAAAAATATATTCGCCCCTATGTAGAGGGTGTTGCATCCTGTCTTGTGGTGGAAGAATTGTGAGTGACAGTTGCCAGATTGCTGAGGTAATTATGGATTGGAGTTGAGAAAAATTCTGTGTTACATTGTATTTGCGTGCACACAAGTAATCTCGCCCTTTCTTCTAAATCCAGATCTCTTTTTTACTGGAACCTGCAGAGGCTTGTCGTCCAATTTTCCCCGCGAGCTGGATTGTTTTTGACTTTTGGTGAGTTTTCTTATTTTTTTTGGCTCTCAAAAGAATCCATGACTTGTACGTTTGCTGACGAGAATTCCTCGTTTTCAGCTCCCGAAGCGGACCTATTCTCCGTCCTTCCTCGAGTTTGCGAGCTGGGGGGCATCGCTCCAGACCAGCTCCGGAGGGAGATGTGAGGTTCCGTAACGGTAACGCAGGTGTCAGGTCAAGGGGTTTGATTTCTATTTGATTTTTAGGGTGAATTTTTACTTAATTGTTAGGTTGACTGTTGGTTTGAATTTGTTTAAATTTACTTGAATTTTTAGGTTGTAATTCAGGTTTATTTATTTGTATGGTTGTATTTTTTTGGTTACAATCTATTAGTATTTTTTAGTATCTTGTATCTGGTCGTATCACCGGATAGGCCTTGGTGGTTAACCAAGTTTTACCTTACACTTTGAGCTTAACCTCACTTTACATGGTATTTGATTAGAACCCACCGCTTCACGGTTGGAGTTATTTTGTTGCATAAAGCCTAGGGTTGTAAAGGAGGATGCAATAGCACTATTAGCTGCAAGCCGTAGAGCCCTAGGAACTTAAATTTAAATAGAATTAATTTCAATTTACTTAGCCCGGAGAGAGGACCCGAACCTTTATATCTTCCCTCGTACTCCTCCCCGGACACTTCCAAAGCCATTGTTGGGCTTGGGGAACGTTAGCGGTCCTTATTAGACTTTTTTTTTATAGCCGCCCAATCCGAAATTTCCAAATTTTACTTAAAATTTGGGCGGATAATTTGTAAATTTTGTTAGGCCTTCCGCCTTATTATGAGTTAGTTTCCTACTTTATTAGGTTTATAATAGTTTTATAACCTGTATTTTCAGTGTGTTAGTCTTAAGCTTCCGAATAAATTTAAGATGAACTGTTTGTGATATCTTTTATTCGGAGTCCCTGCCCTAAGATTAAAGGTCTGTGCTAGCAGTAGTTATCCTTGGCTAATATTTCTCAAATTTTACACCGGTAGTCTGGCGCCCGAACTTAATCTATTTCTTTTGACATTTTAAACGACTCCGGGGTAAAGAAAAACTTTTTGTTCAATTAAATTTTATTATTACAATTGGCGCTTTTATATTACAAGTGCAAAAAATTATTATTACAATTGGCGCTTTTATATTACAAGTGCAAAATATTATTATTACAGTTATTAAATTATTGGTTCATCATCATCAACATCAGCGTATGTTAGTCCGCTGCTGGACAGGCCTCCCTAATGAGCGCCATAGCGCCTTGTCTTTAGCTTGATGCATCCAGCATCTGCCTGAAATTAATAGTTAGTAGAAGGCATAAAAGCTTCAATTACTACAGTAGGTGATAAATGATTCGCAAGCAAATAAACAAATGGAAATCAAACCAGACACGACCCGATGCTGTAAGAAGTGATCGATGACGCGACGAAAGTGATGTATGAGTGTAAATAAAACCGCTCAAGTCTCCAATACAGTTGCTATGGAAGTAAGCTGAATTTAAAACAAACCTGAATATGAATTAGCAACAATCGAATATAAAATACTGAGAATTTGTGATGCGTGAAGAAAACCAATCAGACCAGAAACAAACAAGTCGATTTTGGATTCAATAACATTTTCGTGGTAATAATGTGTGGCTTATTTGGAACACGAATAAAAGACATGACAAGCAAAGCAAGGCATCAAATACTAAACCACAGACAAATACAACGTGTCGATTAAATTACAGAAATAGAAACTAAATAGGAAGTTCTGATCCCGAATCAGCGAGTTTGTTATTTCCAGTACAAAAGCTCCGTAGCAGCCGGGTACAAGGTCGCATGAAGGCTTCATTCCCGGAGCATCCAAGGACGTAGCCATTTCTCTATCAAGGTTGCTTATTCGAGGTCTCGCCCAGGCTTTCGGGTGTCCTTGGCTTTTAGTAGCTTTTACGCCCGAGGCCCGAACAAATTTAGAACACTTATTCTGTCTGGATTAAACTTTAAGTTAAGCTTTGCTGGGGACTCTTGTTCATCCTTTGTGAATGTTATGTAAGTAAGGGAAGCGTTGACGAAATAATCTTGATCTGTGAAGAGCTTAAAAAGGCACAATACAGACATCGAGGAGGCCCGAAAATGTAAATTTAAATCACATCGATTGATTCTAATGATCTTAAATCGCCTGCTAGACGTGGGATGGGAGTTTTCTTTATTAAGCAAATCATTCGACAGCCTTATTTTATTACCACCATTTTAAGAAAGAGGTTTAGTAACGTAAATTATTTAAGTAAGTACTCAGTTTTTTCACTAAATGATTCATTGAAAAATAATGTCTTAAAGCGGGACAGGAAACAAAATGAATACGTAATACGTAATCCATTTGTTATGGCGGAGTGCGGACGTGTTTAGTCGGTAGTCGGTACAAGCAAACGCAAATAGGTACATTCATTTAGCGCCGGTTAAATGTAAATTTAAACGCATTAGACCTTCTGTCAGCAGGACTAATCGTGACCTTACGCCATTTGTATTTTCCAAGGTTGGACCCGAATGTTAACTTAATTTTCAGTAATATATAAGTTTCCAAAATAATACGCAGGAAATAATACAGTCTGGTGGTTTTACTTTAAAAGTATGTATATGTGTGTAGTGCAGGCACTGTTGTAAGCTCAAATTTACTGAACAATAGCCAATTTACTGATGCAACACTAACCAGCAAACAAAAACTTGAGAACCTCCATTAGGTCCACAAAGGAATATAACTGATGGAGTATTAAAGCAGACAATGAGTTGGTAACGGGACCAGGCACTAATTGGAAACGGAGAGTCGCCTTTTCCGTTAACCGATGCACTCTAACCGAGGCACGTAGTAAAAAATCTGGAGAAAGTAGTGCACTTACAGATTATACTACCCGTACCACTTTCTAAAAATCAATTCTTAAATTCAGTATGGTACTGTGAATAAGGTAGGTTTCTACTAAAAGTTAACAATTATTTACTAGGAGAAAGAAGAATACAAACAGTAAGAGAATATGAAGAATCTTCTAAGTCTTGAACCTACGTTGCTGTAAAAATGGAATAAAGAAAAATAAAAAAGAAATCGCTCGATTCTGCGAATGTAATAGTTTGTACAAAAGCATCAATGTTCAAGATTAAACCTAGCATCCCAGTTACAGCAGCAGACGAGAAACATAACGGTAGCGTGATTTTGAATTCGCTCCATCACGCGGAGACTCATTGTTGTGAACGTTTTGATGGAGAGAATGATGTTCTCGAAGATAACAAATTTAAATAGAAAGACAGATGAAAGATATAATACCGTTAGCTTCAAATAACTACAGCGAAACTTGCGGACCTTAACATGTAGCACTCAACATGTGAAATATTCTTGTAGTCACATTTAAAGTGGTTTGCAAGGAACGTGCTTCGATTGATAATGATATAAATTTATCAAGTTACTGGTCACGAACAGTAAACACAGCACGTAACAGGTACTTACTCTAGGTACGCCTTTTAATAAATTATCATTACAAAAGACTACGATAACGATTAATATATTTATCATGAAGCTTGTACAACAATTGCATAAATCTATATCAGAAAACATTTCATCTACTTCAGAATTCATTTAGATTAGATCATATAGAATAATAAAGCATATGATGTAATAATCTACTTAAAATATATATAGTAGTCGCAATTCAAACAGGTTATTTATTATTACGATAGTAACCTAAACACTCAAAAGATTGTTTACCCTTAAATAAAAGCGTTAAGCAGCACTCAAGCTCCCACTAAAACCTTGCATGAAGAACATAAGCTAGTGTAAACACCTCGAGATTGTTTTCAAACATGTTTTTGGCAGGTGTTTGCTTGTAACAATGATCTACTTTGCTGTATGAAAATTATCGATAAATTAAATACCGTGATCGCTTAATGGATTGATGGACCCGTAAATTTTAGCGCCTTGGTAATAACCACTACGAAAGCAATTATAACCGAATTTATTCGTACTTTCCGGGGTCGGGAAGAAGAAAGGACCCTTTCTAACTCCGAATGATAAAGCGAGGCTTGACATTTTTTTTTAAGAATCTTGGAAGAAATGCTGAGCACTGCGATGTTTTCAGGAGACATGTTGAACAAGCACTTGGCGGCACGACTACACTTAAAGCCACCACGTACGTTACTTCAGTAGAGGGTGCTTTGCCCGACTGAGTATTGTAAACTTTGCCTTTGTATCCAGACAGGGAGCAATCTCCAAGCTACTTAGCTATAATGATGATGAAAAATATTACGTTTTACGAATAGTACAAAAAAGGAACATGCGCTTGAATTGTTAAACAGATCAATGCTTGGAGCAAGAAGTTTTAGAGATAGAAAAGTAAGAGTAAAATGGTAACATGTTTATAAAACAGAGACCGATTAATCATCATTCATTTGTGATAAATACTCACTTCTATAACTCTAATTATAGAAGTAACGATCCATCAATCAATCGTTTCCTAGGGAAAGGAACGGAAATCAAGGTAGGTGAAATGATTTATTTGTATAACATGGATCGTAAAAACGAAACACTCGAGTTTGAGTCCAAGCGCACGCAGGCTGCCGACTATTGCAATAAAGTCTACTATTTTATTGTTATTGCTGCCGATAATAAACCTCGTTACAACTTACAATATAAACATTGAAAAGGGTCCCAATATTTCAACACGTAAATCGTAGAACTATTATTTTGGTGATTTAAAAAGAAAGAAGATCATATATCAGACGCATGAGATGAAATTAGCACAGTTGTATTTATAGCTCCGCGAATTCAATACCAACTCGCAGATTCAAGATACCAGTATTTCGTTTCATCGTATCAAATGGCAATTGCACTTGCTGTGTGCCTCCCGTACGTGCATGCTCCAATGAACATCCATCTCCTGTTACTAGATCTGACAATATACTGTGGAAGGTTTCTATTGCACATGATGGAGAACCGGAATTTCTCCAGACTTGAAACTGACCCCAATCAAGCAGTAGTAATAAAAAGTCTGATACCAACATGTTTCACAACAATTTATCGTAGCAAGCATACTTACTGAATCTAAGTTATGCGAAATCGTATCATAATTATTGACGTTAATAGTCGTTGGAAAATGCCCGACCTTGCGAGTAATCGTCGAGCTACGTAACTTAGTTCTATGAAATATTTATTGTTCTTTTATGTGCGAGTATATCTAGTAAGTTAGTTAAACGGCATATAACTCGAAGAGAAGATATGAACAATGAAGGGTTTATTTATACTTAAAGATAAATTAAAATATACATAGAGAATCGAACATTTTTATTTGAAGCTCTAGTTTATAAGATACTACTTTATTATGTTTCTGAAAGTTTTTAATCAACTCGAAGTTGTTCCAGTATTCCAGTATGGAATGAAAATTCCACCGTTTGATTTTAAAACAGCGTTTTCTCTCTATATGGATTTGTGCAAGTTGTTCGACAGCAGCGAGGAAATAAAAAAGGGAAGCCAACAGGTCGTCCGCATAATTGACGTATTCTCTCTTTCACAAGCTGTTCACGAGAATTTCCTACATGGTATTGGAAACTGGATGAAGGCCATACGACAACTACTAGCCTCCATACGAAACTGGGTCAAGTTTACAACAGAGCAGCTTTGTATCTCTCAGAATCGAGAGCACGGTTAATAAGATCTAGCTGGTGGATGAATACGTTGTTACTTTGGGAGTTAATCGTATGAGGGATATCATATGATAGTAACAGACAGAATGATAATATGCGTTGTTGTTCTCAACCACTCGTGTGAGGTTACATTTTCAAATTCATTAAATAAACATAAATATAAATATAAAAGCACAAAATATATTTCTTAGGGTCAAATAATTTAAAGAGCCGTAAATTACTATACCTTTCGGACCACTCTGTCTAACCCTCACTGTTAATGGCTCTTAACACGTGGAATGCAGGTTTTCGAATTCTTGCGCTATAATTGCTTCCATTAATGATTGTTACACACGACTACTACGTAACTCTACCCTACCCTCAAACACTGTATCAACTATAGTATTTGTTTCTCAAAGAACAACAAAGAGCAAAGATCAAGTGTAAACCTCTCAAATAAAGATCGTTCAATTTTGTTCGAAACGAAAAGGTCTATGGCACTTACTGAAAGAAAACATACACAGCGTTCGCGTGACTCGTAGTTTTATAAACACTACGTGACTTCAGATTGTTAGCGAGCTCATTTGCGTTCTTTATAAGCCTTTTCACTTCGGAGAAAGATCTCTGCTATCGAGTCAATGGAGACTTGGAGATGGCGGTGACCGATGACTCAACGATGCGCTTGCGTTCATCGACCTGCCCCCACAGCTTGGCGCCGTTATTATTGTAGCAATGCAAACATCACTATGCTTTTGCACTGTAGGTAGGTGCCAGATTACACTACACATACTACACACACTATTCATAACAATTGTTATACGTAATCATTTCGCAGAAAAGTAGTTTCAATACCCAGTAACTGACTCAGCTCAACCAGTACATCAATTCAGATTCATTTTAGCATTCTTCTCAATAAATAATTAAGTGAATCACCAAAACGTACGAGTTAAATGACGTCACCGACGCGACTCAACTACTTAGCTGTATGTGGTACTCTATCAAGGCTATGTTTTTAAATGAATCATCATCCCTGTAACGCACAAACGCAGGAATACCTACATCTAGATATATCATGTTTGCAGTGATGTGACTTAATCCCCCCGTTCGGACCACTAACAGCATTTCATATGCAAACGACAAACTCTGCCTGTTTTCTGTTTGCACTGCGTAAAAGTTTTCAATGGGGGATGCAAACTTGGTCCATTTGGCTGTAATTTGAGGTGGAGTAACATTCTATTATTTCCATGAGCTCGCTTGAAATAAGAATTTTTAAAAAGTCGGTTCGATAAACCGGAAATGTTATGATAATTCATTATTCCTGGCAGGTCTTATTCGACTCAGCCAGTCAGTTATTTAGAACAAGGAACTTAATTAGAGAGATTGTTGCAATGTTTGCTGCTCGACAGTTTGTTCAACGGGCGAAGTTACCCGGCAGTAATTAATGTCAGTTTGAAAGCTCCCGGCCCATATCAACGCAAAGTTAACAGCCAACCCAATATGATAGGCAAACTTTGTTGCGTTCCCCATTGTGACGACAACATGCCTTCAGCCATAGGAATTTCAATCTACTGCATAAAATACTAAGGACTACGCAATAAGCAAACTAAAACGATAAATAGTATCGTGATGCAAAATGAAGCCATGTCATAAAATTATTTGAAATTCATGGAGTGACCGAGGCCGTTAATATTAACATAACCGGACCAACTGAGAATGACCGTAATATCTTAATCCACCTTTACATTTTCATGGCACGTTCATCAAGATTAGTTATCATCATTTAATTATAAATACCTACTATATTGGGAACTGGGATGTTATAGGTAGGTGTGAAATTAATAATAAATTATGATATGAGAAGATTTGAGATTGAATATTTCCAACACAGAAATAATATCCAGTCAGAAATATATACATTTCCGTGATTGATTACCGACCAACAGTTTCGAAACACAAGTCACGAACGACTGAAAACTTGAAAAGTAGAAAACATTTTAATTTTTCGTGAACCCAAGACCTTATAGGTATATAATAATGTGATGGCAACTCCCAAAATCGATGGCATTACTGATTTTGGGAGTTGCTATGGGGAGGGGATTTATTACGAAGCATATGACATTAGCAAAAATGAGGCTGTGTTGTATAATTTATTAACAGTCCTAGTAGTATGGTATTGGATTGAAATAATCAAAATATGCTACGCCAGTTATGCTATTAGCATCATTTCCCCTAGGAAAATCATGCATTTGTGATATTAAAAAGCTTGGTTTCCTTGTCAGAAACTAAAGTAGCATCGAAAGAAGGCTTTTTTAAGGCTATTTTACCTATATTTCAAGCTAGACTGGAATTGATAGAAATTTCATTACATTTTCTGTGTTTGAATATCTTGTGTAGATTTGATTATCATGTTGGAGGAACGTTGTAGATCATGACTTGGGATTATCTGGGGATGGAATCTAATTTAAATTTCCGACCAAATTGCTATCAAATCGTTTATTTGAACAGCGGGACGGACGGGGCTTGATCAATAAGTGTAAAAAGAACCTTTTTAGCGGAGCATTGCATCTACCTACTGGGTAGCTACAATATAAATTTTAATAATTAATACACGTAAACAGAATTTGTAACGACCTGAAAATTGGTTACTAATAGAATTAACCAAAGAATGTCTTACAAAATATCTGTGTACTAATATTAAGTATCTGATAAAACTGTACTTTCCAGGATTTTCATGTGAGAACACATGAAAATCCTGGAAAGTACGAGAAACACAAGCATAAAAGACCGTATTGGCTACTAATATAGGTAAGGATACGAACGAACCAAAGGGCTGTTTGTCAAAATAGAGTCAATGGTTTACTAATGAACTACTCAATTGCATTAGCGAACGAACTCTCGAGACTAGGTACAAGGTAAACTAACGAGCGACTGCGGCAAATCTCTCCCTGCGCGCTCATCCAAGGGGTTCTAAAGGTCTTGAATAAATAAAATGCAATTAGACTAGGGTGAGCATACACCCCTACACCTATCATAGAAGTGGAAATAGAATAAAATATGATGAATTGATTATAGTAAAAGCAGGATCGGAAAACATTGGGGCAGTGAGATTCATAATTATAATTTAACATGCTTTTTTTTAATACTTTCTTTCATTAGGGTATTTTTATTCTGGTATGTATTAAAAGGATGATTAAACCTTTCTGGTAAACTAAACATAAGCTGCGTAATCGGACAACAAAGGGGTGACCAACAAATTCGATTCGATTGTTCTGGCTGCTAATTTCTTAGCCTAAGCCGCCGCCGCGGCCGCCAGGGCGTAACCATGGAAACCGGAGAAACTACGCAGTTTTCCCGGCCCCCTACCCCAAGACATACCTACTCTATATAACTATGAATTTACTGCACTACAAAATATAGTGTGCCGTTATTTCATATTAGGATCACTTACGATAATGACTGTCTATAAATTAAATGTATTATATTTTATACAATCATATATGGTATTATTTTAAGTTTGGACAGAGTTTCCAAATTTGTTGTTTTTATTTTATTGTACTTGGTAATAATTTTGAGCTTAATTAGTGTGCTCTAAGCTTGTTAAATATTTCGTTTTGACATCGATGAAATTTTCTAAATAGCACAGAACAGAACTCAAATTAGGTAAGATTTCACGAAAAGGTTCCTTCAAAAACAAACGTAATATTTTAGGAGGATATCCTCATCAAATCAGTGGCCCGTAATAATAACATTGCACAAAGGGATGCGAGATTTTGTGAGGCAATTTGAAATTGGGGGCATGGGGACGTGTATGAACAACTGTTTTATCGGAACCAAAAGGCGTATTATATCCACCTAACATATTTCAGAGGCGGGTCCAGTGTGAGATAAGGGGACTTTATGGAATGAACATAATCAAGCTTTGTGAAGCCATAAGGCCTCTGGCTACTACTAGCCACTCGAATAAAAACAAACAGTACGTTCTATTACCAGAATCGCAAATCAAACGCAATGAAGTAGTTATTCAAAGAATTGGCAAGGAGGCAAAATAACTGTTAGAATAGAGAGTAGATACAAGATCGACTTTTCTCGACCCTTCTCTATTTGGTTATTTGACCCCTGTCAAGGCAATCGGTTGTCCATCAGACTCCCCCACTATTGGAAATGCCGGCTTCCATACGCAGACTTGACTTGCGGTTAACTCAACAATTTACCACAAAGATGTAAGAAATCTTGATAACGGGATTTAGAGAAACAGAATTTTTACCAAAGCAGTTACTTACCAAACAGAATTCAAAGCACTGGAAATATTAGAGAATACGAAAGAAAAACTTTAAAAAAATATGCGACCTATAATTATAAATTCGATGACTATTAAGTTATAATTACTGAATGATTATGAAATTGACTCATTGTCTCGTGTCCGGTTGTCGGCAAAATATCGCCCGTGGAATATAACATCCTTTGAACGTATTCCAATACTACGTAGTTTTGATAGAACTACCGGTGAACGAACTAAACATTTCCTGTGCTAAACTGTACCTACTACGTGTAATTAGAGTGGAAAAGCCGAAGACACAAGACGATGATATCTTGTTACGAGGGTTCTTTGTAACGATACAATGGGTCCGGTGCCGTGGCGAAGGACGACCCACCGTCGCATAACGACGGCCGCATAACACCCGCTTGCGTTCTGCACTTTGTGACGCATTCTTGCAGATTATCACTTTATTGTGGTTTTAAGTAGCAATTTAATATTCATCTATGCTAATTAAAGTGCAAAACAACAAGTTTTGCAACATTAGCATCGACACTTAAAGAGAACAATAAAATTGTAAAGGCTGCGGTCAGATAAGTCATCGTTTTATTAAACTAACCGCAACTAAATCGGGAAAATTGAACAAAGCTTTAGCTTCCCGACCGCAATGAATGAACCTATTTTTGAAATAACTTGTTGACCTCTTACTTAATCTTGTAAGTAATCCGAACTGGCTGAAGGGCAGCTGCTAAGCTCAGGGACGTGCATCTGCTGCGAATAGGAAATAAAAAGATACAAAGTAAACTACACCTATTAAGCAGACAGCTGCATTGCGCATTGGTATGCTCCTTGTAAAACATCTAATCGCAAAGTAAAGAAGACGCTCGCTTGCAGATGTTATTGAATCACAATATTATAGATTGTTTGAAATCGAGCCGAGTCTTGTTTGTTGCATAACTTTAATTGGAAGATCACGATGCTCGTTTATATAAATTAGGAACAAGGTCTTTTCTTTGAGCGCTGTTGGTACCGAATTGAAACAAGTTCCAAAACAAAATTATAATGGTCTGTTCTGACTTCTGATATATTTTTATTTAGTTCAGTCTCACGAGCCGTATTAGGGATCGTGATAGGAATGACAATCCTTGATATGTAGGGCCTTCATTGTAATCGATGAGGGGACTATAATACGATTATAAAGTTGACGTGTCTAAGTGCTTAGTTTGTAAGCCTAAAGAAATAAAGTTATTGACTTTTGACTATAATTTGTTTCAGATTTGGAAGACAGGCATTATTCAGAGCAAAACTGGAAATTTTATAGCTACGGAAATCAGGTGAGATTTCTACATTCACTTTAAAAATTGTATCTAAGTTCGCAACTTAGGCACAAAACAACTATACCTACATAGTAAGTATTAAGGTAACAAAGTTATTTTATTACCAATAAATCACACTTTCTAATTTATTGGATAGTGTAGCGAGCGATACATGTTATAATAGGTATCTATCAGGTTTTTATCAAGGCAAGCAATGGCAATTTCATGAGTTATTGAGTTTTCATTGACTACATAAAAATATATGCTAATCACACTTGTCAGGCTTCTCGTGAACGGGCATGACAAGTCGTAAAATTAAATAATCATGCATAACGTGATCGTCAACATGCCTGTATTAGCTAGCTAGAGGTAGGTATAGAATAGAACCAGCGAAGCGTAACACTGTGCCACAGCCGCAAAAAAACACGAAATTGTCAATCCAATGGAATGTTACGGTGATGTCATCGAGTCTAAATATAGTCACGACTTTAAGGCACGTTCTAAAGTAGACAATCATCCTTTCAGGATCCAGGATGAAGATAGCCCCTTAAACAAGCGCACGCCGAAACGTATTGCGGTTGTTCAATGCAATTTTTTAATAGTTTTAAAAAATTGCATTGAACAACCGCAATACGTTTCGGCGTGCGCTTGTTTAAGGGCTCAATCGATTTTGATGGCTTTTGCAATTTATAATAAAAAACATGATTTCTTTAAATCATTATTAAATACAAAAAAAAACTTGAAAAATCTGAACTACTTTCCAAGGTTTCTAATTCTATTCTCTTCTAATCATTATAAATTTGATCACTTAGGTAGGTATAAAGTCGTTTTCTCAAGAACCTCTCCGATCGAAGGTGAAGGAAGGCCTTATCAAGACATTTCCAGGTATCTTTATCTTTAGCTCTGTTCATCCAGTGCCAGCTACTTTTATGTCATTTGACCATCGAGCAGTTGGTCTGCCTCTGTTTCCTGTTGGTCCTGGCAGGAATATCAAAATGTAAGCCACGTCTTCATAAGAGAAATATTTACCTTCAAGCTAAAGTAACTCTACAAGCTAAAGTGCTTAATTAATTTGGGGTCGGTATGAATTATTCTGCGTGCAATGTTCTTTTGCTCTACAAACGTATACTCCATGTGAACAATGAATTTTAAACTTTGGTTTAGATCTTTTCTGTTATGGAAAGAAAAAAATTGCAGCAGAATTAGGGCAATGTGTCGTCAGTATATCATAAGCGGCTATTACCGACAATCAGACGGCGACCTTGTCGCTCGTTGTCGCAAATCGTGGGGAGCAGATTGCCATCCTCCATACCGGCATCCTTTGCACATCATTATATGATCCCGGTGAGGCATTACCCAGGCTATAGTAGGTATGCTATGCTATGCATACGATTCATAACACAATAATATTGTGCATTGAATCGGAAATATCGCGAATTCTTTAATTTATACGTTTTGAAAATTAATATCGAGGCGAACCTAACAGATTTGTGTCAAACTAGACCTATGTACTTATATAGATCGTAGATCTCAGTACCCACGATCGCCGTCGTAAACAACTCGAATAACAAAAAAAACATCATTATTTATGTAGTTCTGTTACTGTGAAAATACATTTAGAGAAAACAAATTAAGATTAAAAATCATGAAAATGCACATAATTTTGTCCAGATCTCAGAAACGCTGCGGTCTATTGAAATGACTTGTTTTATTTCCTAGGTAACTTTTTAATTAGTTCTGTACTTTTATTGTAAGAAACAATAATTGAAATGAAATAAGTTCCCAAAAAATTTCGACTTCAGCGGGACACTATAACAAAAATCCTTAATAATTGAAATGTTTTTGCTTTGTACTTTTATTGTTATAAACAATATTTAAAATATTTATACTTACGTCTTTTCAAAAACATATATTTTGTCCCGCTCTTATGAACGCGAAATCCTATTCCCGCAAATGGCTGCAACTTGCCCTCAAGAGGCATACATAAAATGACGAAGTTATTGAATCATCATAGCGTTATTGATAGTGATATAGTAAATGCCAAGGCTTGACTCTCGACTAGTGATGCTAGCACAAAACAAACAACGTTGTTTAAACACAATACAAGTGTTAATGAAAATGTTATGACACCTGGAGAGAAAGTCAACGGACGCAAGTTTGGGATAAGTGCTTAACTAAATAAAAGTGTTGAAAAACGTGTCACTTGAAATTATTTGTTTAGTCTTGCTGGATCTCTGTGTTTACGACAATCTGTAGTTATTCAGTGACCAACCAATGTCCAGAGTTTAACTTCGTCACCTTCACTTTGTTTGTAAGAAACTTTGCGGTGTCGAATAACACCATCATAAGATTATTATGGCTTTAGAAGTCCTTTTATGCTGGTAACTGCAAAGGATTTCAAATTGAGTGAAATATGTTAAAACGACCCTTACTTACATAATATGTATATAAACATTATTTCGGCGCGGCGATAAATACCTAATATCGACCGATTTAACCACGTTGCTAATTAATACCTCTCTCTCAACAAGTTTTTGACAGGTGCGATGATACCAACTCTATCCGCACGTGGTTATAATTAGCCCTTCAACGTTTGATCTATAGATATATAGGATGTCTTTAGTAAGACTTACTATAAATCCTTCTTCGCTCTAAGATCGATGAAAGACACAAGCAATAAATTCAAACCGAGGTGAACCGGAGACCTTTAATGAATCTCCTTCATAACATTTGCTTACATTTCAAAACGCACTTAAAGCAACAAACAAAACTGGAAATGAACTAAACAGCAGCACGTTACCAGAAACAGTGAAATCAAGCTAAAGCGGAAACCACGATCTGAATCTAGGAAATGTTACAGTTATTATTATAATAGTGGTTGTAGTTTATGATGTTGAGTTCATTCTATGTCATCTAACATCACGGTGAACGAGGCTGATGACCGTGATAATGATTGTCCGGCACATTCATTCACAAATTAAAATTAACGGAAGTTAACAGTACACTGTAAAAAAGTGCACCTTTATCGATCCAGATAGAGGTATACCTATTGCAAGAAATTTCAATGACCCCTATTACGATAATTAGAGCGTGTTAGGTTGATACCAGCCCGAATGTAGGACACGGAACGAGTATCTATCAAAGGTAGGTACTATTGCGTGACCATCGTAGGCAAGCCGTTTCCACTGACACTGCATAATCAGTAGTCATCATTTATATCCGCCGAGATCTAAAACGTAAACATTCCATTGTAACCAAAATCACTGCGCAGTAGACGAGGCACGTCAATAGTCTTACCACCTTTTAAAACAGTATTTTAAGTTTCGTCGAGTGCAATTTTAAGATAAGCTTTGGACTTCCTGTTGCTAAAGATAACAGATAATGTAAACAAAGGAGTTTAGTTGAACTATAGAGAATGCAAGGAAGATAGTGTTAGTGAATACACTAGTGCGTCAAATCACATGACATGACTAACTTAAAACCAAGCATAGAAAAATGTTGAAATTTTATCCAATCACGGGATCTAATTGGCTGAATATTGTCCAATATGAGTTCATTGAGCAATTATTACGTAATTGTAAATGTCAACGAGGACTGTGAACAAAACTACAAGCCACAAAGCCCAGCCCGCATCGCATCCTATTGTTTTAAGAGCTTTGAAGAATGCTTAGCTACATTGTGTATTGTTTGAGTCAGTCGCTTCCCTCAGTTAACAATTCAACGTCTACATCATCACTTGAATAAACAAAAGTGACTTTTGACACGACATCTTTCAACTTTAGTTATATATCTAATAAAATGTCCTACTCCCATTTCATTGACAAGAGGCTGTATGATCGGCTGCAAAAAAGATTTCATTGTTTATTGCATTGCATTACGTAGACGAAGTTCTGGGAAGTGGTATTAAGTGAGATATAAATCTTGCGGCGCCATAATGTACGATGCGCACTGCGGTTCCATGGTTTTCACGCATGAGGTTGTTCCCACGCTATCAGCTGGT
This sequence comes from Eupithecia vulgata, assembly GCA_946478455.1. NCBI lineage: Eukaryota > Metazoa > Arthropoda > Insecta > Lepidoptera > Geometridae > Eupithecia > Eupithecia vulgata. Next base: position 5,187,016 of record OX297862.1, on the reverse strand, counting down.
TTACGCGCGGGCGCGCACACGCACCGGCCCGAGACGGCACCCGTGACACCGGTTGTCCGGCGACCGATAGCGATGAAATGCCGATTTCATGAATATGCAATAACGAATGAGAGAACAAGAATTCTAATTTTCAAACGTACACAAACCATATTCAAATGAAGGAATTTCGAATGTAGCCAACAAAGAAGCAAAATGCCCGTACGCTGATGTCCAACAATGATTTATTGACAGTTAGCTAGACGGTGCAGGCGAATGGCGCCCGAGAGAGTAATTTGCACTGCGCAAAAACTCAATCACCCTCCTACATAATGTCGGTCGGTTAGTAATACTGAAGCGTATACCAAACTTTACTTGCAAAGTATATCTATTATTAAAGCATAATGCTACTTCCTGATCATAGAATACTATGCTATATTCGGTTTTCCTGTTAACATGATGGGCAATTGATTATGAACTGACCTGACCGGTGTTCTTAATCAGACTTTCTTGCTATCTATTTATTACCTACGTTTTTTTCCGACTAGCTGTCTGTCATACAGTCTTATCCAGGTTGGCTCTAATAACCGCAATTATTATCACAAAAATAATACCAACTACCGAACCGTAAACATCACGATAATAATTTTCTTAGGTTGTTTATTTCAGTTATGTATGTCGCTCTCACGGTACCGTTACCGCTATTTACTTATTATACGAGAATTATAATACGTTATTATAAGGTGTTACCGATTGATAATATTAATAACGATAACAGAATGTTAAAACGAGTAGTCAAACGGAAAATATTCATTCATAATCATGAGGACTATAGAATTAAATGAGAAAGAGGCAGATGAATATAGTAAAACACGTGTCTTTTTAATTTTGTGAGAGCTCTGCAATCATAAATCCTATTGGTATATCACTTTTTTTGTTAGAGTTAAAACCCAATCTTGATGAATAAAGAAAGTGTTAATAATTTAGTTTGTTCTAGAAACAACATAAATAAAGGGCTTCCTAATAACGTACTTTCACTGAATGGACACTGTAACAAGCCTAACAAAGTGGAGCGGCATAGAGCGGCACTCGTTTCATTAGCTATCGAGATGAGGCGGTGTCTGATAACGAAGCTATTACTAAGCTAATTGCCTCCCTGTGGACCGCCCATCTAACGCGTCTCTTAGAGCACCACGCTTTACCACATATTATTAATGATGTATTACAACCGCATGTGGACAGGACATGACACTTCTAAAATTAGACTGACACGAATGGCACGAGCGCACTTTAGATAAACTCATAATAAAAGTGTACCTAACGGTTCTATGCCGTCATGAAGTACCGATTGAGCAGATAAAAAGTGACTGGACTCTCCTCTACAGGCGAGATTCCTAACGAGCGTGCAGGCAGAAGAATTTAATACCAAGAAACAAATAGTCTTGGATTATCTCTGAGAACTTCGTCTCATGTGAATGTCTTACAAATGGCATGACCTCTGTGTCAGGCACATGTAATTGAGCTAGTTCGACTTTACTTAACGGTATTGCAAGCAATTTCTATTCTAAAAGTTCTAGTGAAGTAGTTATTTAATTATATACCTTTATTATATAATTGTCTACTACATTAAAAGTATATAGAATCATCAATTAATGAATGAACAGTTTATTGTACTAAAAATTTACATAAATAAAACTTTTATATCTAAATAAAAAAGTAAACATTGTACAAAAGGCAGCTTTGGGGCTTTTTAAGTTGGAGGAGAGTACCACTGTCAGGGTGTCCATACAGCGTTAACGGAATATTTGCATTGTAAGCGGCCAACAACTGGGTTAAAAGCTTAGTGCTGTTTGCAACGTGACTGGTGCACTAAGTTATAAACGAAGACTTGTGATAAATTTATAGGATAAGACCGGATTAGATTATAAATGACTTGATGCGACTGGATGGCACCCAACATTCATTCAATTAAACGCATTTGTAAAGTATAAGTAAGTAAGGATGCCTACTGGTACATGCCCGCGACTGAATATGCTATAAACTTAGCTATAAACAAAAACAATTTTGTATGATGTAAAATGAAAATAACAAAATCAAGATACTTAACAAGGTTCTCAACCAAGTATTATATATAAGCAATTATTATTTTATTAATCAAAGGAAAGAACGAACTTTGAGTTTTAGTAATTTATTTCTAGTTCAAACCGCTTATGCCCAGTTGTCGTAAAACATTACGAACGCTATACTTGTTTTAATTCTGTATCACTGGCATTTCTGCGACCCTGGTCTTTAACCTAAGCTTCTTAGTAGGTAATATGTACCTATTATCAGCAAGTTTCTTTCCTTTCCCCGTTGACTGTAATCCGGTCTTGTATTATTGATTAAATGTAGTGTAGGGTGTAGGTAATACGATTACCGCCAGTTGCCGGGAGCTTTGCTCTTTCAATGAGCTGCTTATGCTGAGCGATTGAATTCTGACTACCTGTCTGCTTATTACTATAATATATAAATATGTTTATGTATATTAACGCTTTCACTGCCCAGGCGCGCCGTATGCAACATGGGGAGTGAAAGAGTTAGGCACTTATGTATCTACTAATCAACTACCAATAGCGCTACCTAGACAATAAGCACCTACCACGTAAGCTACTTGTACAGTGTGTCCGCCGGGAAATTTTCCAGTTCAAACTCGCCTTATGCATGAACGAAACGCATGAGGGGGATGTGGGGGGTACCGATCGGTGCGTGAGCATTGCGGACGTGTCAGTAACGATGAGTCAGTGGCAGGGACCGCATCGCGCGTTCGCTGTGGAAGCGTACTTTAAGGGTGGTGATTCTCTACTTAGTGCGAGGCAGCATTTTTGTTCACATTTCAAAATTCGTCGTGTAAGTGACGGGCCGTCTACCCAACTAATTTCATCGTGGGTACAGAAGTTCAGGAAAACGGGCACGACATTAAACATTCATCCACCGGGTCCATCAACTTCTGTTTCGACACCTGAAAACGTCAACACCGTTCGAGAAGAAATCCTCAAAAATCCACGGAAGTCCGTTAGGAAGGTGGCAGCTTCTACTGGCCTAAAAAAAACCACAGTACATAAAATATTGAAGCGTCAACTCAACTTCCACCCATACAAATTGCAAATTGTGCACAATTAAAAGAAAGTGACTACTTAGCGAGAGAAGTTTATGCCAAAACGATTATCGATCGATTTGGGACCCCTGCGCGATTGGGCAATATTTTTTTAGTGACGAAGCCCATTTTCATCTGGAAGGATACGTAAATAAACAAAATATGAGATACTGGTCAGACTCCAATCCAAAAAAACTCCACCAAAAGTCACTACACAGCCCAAAAACAACGGTGTGGTGCGCGATTTCAGTAAGAGGAATAATTGGGCCTTTTTTCTTTGACGCTGACCAAACTGTGACATCTGAGAGGTATTGTGCAACGATAGATTTTTTTTTTGTACCGGCCCTGCTACATTTTGATGGGAACAATAGACAAACCCATTTTCAATAAGATGGCGCCACTGCGCATGCGGCTAGAGCGTCTATGAGCAAAGTGAGGAGCATTTTTCCAGGAAAAGTGATCCAGTAGGTTTGGGGACATACCCTGGCCTCCCAGATCACCTAATCTATCTCCGTGTGACTTCTTCTTGTGGGGATTTCTAAAGGCTAGAGTTTACAATAACTCACCAAAAACAATTGAAGCTCTTCAAAAAAATATACGGCAAGAAGTCCAAGAAATTTCGCCAGCGCTCTGCCAGCGGGTTTTTACTGATATGCGGTACAGGCTTGATGAGTGCTTGCGACAAAATGGTCGCCATTTGGAAGGAGTTATTTTTAAGAAATAAAGTCCGCACGATCTAGGTTTTCGCTAAATAAACATTTTTTACCATAGCATTATTCGTTTAATTTATATGAATTTTTAAAGCCGAAAATCTGCCGGCGGACACCCTGTATATGTACCTTTGTGAGAGAAAATAAACATTTTTATGAAATATATATTTATATAAGTATACATATTCTTAAGGAGTACATGACATACCTTCTAATATTCAATTTCGTATGCAAGTATGTAAAAAAAATAGATTTTACGAGTTCTTTCTAGATCTATTAAGGAGAGAGATAAATGATCTGATCTCTGACGTACAATGCCAGAGCAACGGAACTAAAGATAACGAAGTGTCATCCCAAGAGCTTTCTCTTACGATAAATCATGAGACAGGAATGTTATTATGTATCAAATACAGTTACAATTGTTGATATTCCTTAATGAATATTGGTACTGTACTTCACCAGTGAGTAGTCATCACTATGAGCATTATGATCAACTAGCAGTGCCTCGCGGTTCCACCCGCGCAGTTCCCATTAAGTGGGAATTCAGGGATAAACTATAGCCTATGTGCTATTTCAGAGTATAATCTATCTCTGTGCCAAATTTCATCCAGATCCGTTCAGCAGTTCTGGCGTGGTTGAGACACAGACATCTATCTATCCTGTGTATCTATCCATCTATGTAAAATGTCCAGCATTATTTATTTATCTAAACTTTCGCATTTCTGATAGTGTGATGTGATAGTTTCCAAAAAATGGTGATGGTGCCAATTCATTAGGTAATTTGAATTAAAACCTGATTCAAATAATGTAAATACATAAAAATGTGTAAATGTGTATATGGCACAAAAAATCTAACCTTGAGAGTTGATTTTTAAATTGGCCCCGACATTTAGCTAATAACGACAATTTGAACAACTGCCTCAATAAAATACTACATAACCGAATGTGTAATGAATTCAACACTGACATTGGCAAAGACACGATGTCCTTGCACACATTTAGCGTTCAAATTACGTTTATCTACCTGCGGAGTACCGGTACAAAATGTATGTAATAAGTATTAATAAAACGTGACCTCAGTGGAAACATCAGCCACAGTCGTAAAATTTACAACTTACCAACAATCGCGACAGCTCTGTTAAAATGGAAGCCTTTGAAACTGTGATGTCATGTTTGCAATTTTATGTAGAAAGCAGTGCCAGCTTTTCAATGACTTTAATGAGGTCACCCTTGTTCGAACATGATGCCAATGCCAAGATTTTGGGTTGCCAAAAATCTACAAGCATATTTCGAATTTAGGTATTGCATTTTATTTTAAAATACTTACTAAAGGGCTATCAACTGCGTCACATCTCCATATCACCCAAACTGCTAAAAATATTTAACTTTAAAATTTATAAATGGTAAAGTTCAGGACTTCTCTATGAATCATAATGTTTCTGAAATACGATTCGATAAAATTTTCTAGACAGAAAAAAAAAGTTACATATAAATTTTTACTAAAACCTTAATTTCTCAATAAATACAGAAGTGTGAGAGAATAAGTAATGTAATGGAAATAAAATATATAAAGAACATTTTATATGTCGGTTTTTTCAAATAATGTCTTATTTAACAGATAATAAGCTAAAACTTCATTTTTAGGCTTGCGTTGCTATTTGCTATCCCGCTCCGATGAACGCGAATTCCTATATCTATCCTGTTCACAAAAATTGAGGTTGTATATATTAAGCCCTTAATTGTGCGAACGAAAGTGAACGTAACAAAAGTCTGGTCTGGTTTGTTTTCAATGAGAGGAAGTTAGTTGGAAAACTTCCGACGAGAGGTTTCCTTGTTTTGTTTTGGAGTATCCCGCTGTCTCCCCTCGCATCGAGTACTCAAACACATCACACAATGAAGGTATTGTGTCGGAAAGATTGTATGGGGAGTTTAAAACGTCTCATTAGAGTCACCGCAGAGTAATTGTCTGCATTTCCCTTCTACACGTTATCACTCCTAATTTCTCGGGGGAGATCAAAATCATTTATGTGGCCGGATATTACTTTAGCGAATTCGTGAAGCTCGACAAATTAGCTTTCATTGTTTGGGACTGAAGCTGACTTTAAAAAAAACATAAATATAACTATTTAACCCCTACACTCGTTTGGACACAAATCTGGGTACGGGTTTATGACTATGGCAGACCCTGATGGGCTTATGCGAGTCTACCGTAGTCGAAAAACCGAGTCCAAAAGCCCAAACGAAGAAGAAGTAGAAGTTAAAAGTATATGGCTCCGTCTCCAGTGGTATTACCTATTTAGTCCTATTTTGTAGCTATTTATTCGTTATCGACATCTCATAAAAACGAGTATTTAATTTTGTTTTGTTCTGATAAAATTACAAAAAAAGTTTTAATTAATATTTGATAAATGTTGAAAAGCCAGAGCAATGGAGACTATTCCAGATTCCGAGGTTGCAAAATAAGTTAATCGATGAAAGGTGCTATATTGGCAGGCACACAAAGCTTGTGTTTGGTCACGGAACCTGGTTCGCCACAATGGGGTTTAACTCGCCCGGTCTCGGCGTCCCGTCTGTGGCCTGATGGAATGTTAACACAATAGCCAGTGCACAAAACTCGTTTAGGGGAATTTCAATCCTGATATTCTCGGTTTTTTTTTGGTAATTTGATCAGTAGGTGCATGAGATTAAATTGATATAGAACAGTTTTTTTTACTATACGTAAGAGTTCTGAGTTCTGTATTTTACTGGATTGCTTCCAGTAAAACACAAGGGTTATTATTATTAATTTGTCTATCGATCCATTGCTTCTAATTTTCCCACGAAAATCGAATTTGGGTAGTAATGACTAATACTAGTAATTGATACTAACTGCTAACTACACATAAGCCGAACTAAATTTAATATCCCTATCTCAAATACAATTTATCATGCCTTGATCAAATAACAAAGAGTGGGGTGTCCGGATTTGTGTCACTGGAAATAGTCCGTGTCAATCTCCAATTGAACTTATTAAATTTACTCCATCTGCTACGGTATAAGTGTGATTTATTGACAATTTAAGAACACATTACGTATTAGTGTAGGTAGGCGAAACTACGAGTAATATTTGAAGTGAATTCGATATTTCCTAAAACAACGTGCGTGTCTTCGTCCTTTTTTCAGTATTCAATTCTCACGAAAATATGAAGATAGGCTAAAAATGCCTATCTTCTTGGGGTTCCGTACCCAAACAGTGAAAATAGAACCCTATTAGTAATCCTTCGCTGTCTGTCCTTCAGCGAGCTGTAGGTAGGTATGTATCTCATGAGCCGTAAAAGGTAGACCGATGTAATTTTCACAGAATATGTATTTATTTTTGCCGACAAACAAATAATTATAAGATTTTTTTTAATAACGTTTTGTTGCCCCTTTCTAATACGTTTTTTTTTCTGCTATTTTAGCTGTCCTTTTGTCGACGCTGTATTTCTTGAACCGTAATAGCTAGGCAGTTGATATTTTGTCAGAGTGTAAATTACTATTGCCGCTATAACAACAAAATTAGTAACAATAACTAATAGTTAAGGGTTCCAATGTAAATACCAAGTTGTTTATGGATAGTGTACGTAAGTACATTGTATACGATTGTGTGAAACACTCGGATTTTTCTCATAGGTATCTGATGATATAATATATGTGGCTAAGAATACTTGAGTATAGACTATAAGAAAAATAAAAAGACCATCTCTAATAGCAAAATACATTAAGCAAAGAACAGCCTTCCTTTATACTTCAAGTTATGATTCTAGATAAACTTCTGGGGTTGCAGTTAAATTTATGAGAGGGGTCGAGAAAATTCAGCGTGCGCAACACAACAGTCCTCGTAGCAGCAGGTTTTGTTCCAATATGGACATATACATATTGAAACATACCTACAATCTAATCTACATATAGTATAAATTTGTTTTTTTATATGAAACAACATTATGTAAAAAAATGTGCATGCATGCGGCATCAACAGCAAAAAAATCTGTTACTTTAACAAAAGACCCGCTAAAATCGGTCCAGTTCAGAGATTATCCGAAATAAGCTATTTTACGCACGTGAAACCGCGGGCACAGCCAGTAAATAATAAAAAATAATAAATCTTCTACTGTACAGGCACTTGTATGATTTCGATCGAAGCGCAATCAATTGATTAAGAGAGTAGGTTAGGTTTTAAATAACATAGGCACACTTGAGATTTAGGTCATGCGTTCTTAGAGATTGTAATAGAAAGTAACGAAACAAACATTTTCTATTGTTTCAGATTTCAAAATGAAGAAGAATAGAAACTGTCAAAGTGGCTGGTGGGTGGTTCTACTCACGGCTACATTAGCAGTCCCAGCACTGGCCGAGGCAAGCGTGGGCCTGTTCAACTCGAAGTTGAAGCAAGTCACTACATCCAGCACGCTGAAATGGGCGAGCCCGAGAACCGAAGCCATGACCAACTACGTGGTTGGATCTGAATCTGAACAAGGTAATGATTTGTAACATAAAGAAACTTGTTTTGTTATATGGAATGCAAACGAATCTGTTTTGAAACAAAGTTTTGTGTTTCAGGACCCATTTACATCTGCCGAGCCCGTCATCAGGGAGACATGCTTCTGGGTCAACTAGAACCCGACTACACATCTTGCTCGGTCAATGGAGGCAAACATGACACATTTGAAGTTCTCGAAAACATTGAAAATGCATCTTTGATAGAATGGCAACCTTGGTCCAAATTTACTGCAAAACCAAATGGCGCTGTGATACTTGATGCATCAGTTGATTCGGTATTTATCGGACGTCTAAAGAAAAATGACAAGTCTTATTACATTGGAAAAATTGCTTACGAAAGTCCAATTGGAGAATTCAGAAGCTTTGATGAGGAGAAAAATGAAATTATAACAAAGGAAAATGGAGAAATTCTTATCGAAATAGAACCAGTTGGCTACAAATTAGAAAATGTTCAACTAGATATGGATACTGAACATGTGAGGCAACTAGATCCAGAAATCTTAGATGAACGCGTTTTAAGGAATGATGAAGACGTTGGTGCAACGGTTACTACGGAAATACCTTACTCATACAATTACACATTGTCATGGGGCCATGGCCACGGTATTGCCATTGGTTTAAATACGTCGGTGGAAATGGCTGACGGAACACTATTGCCGCAAATCCGGTGGGCTAACCAATTTATGGAGGAGAGGACAGTCCTGCACAAAATAGAACGTTTCCTGGAACCAGGAACCGCATCTAATGTTACATTCAGAGGAAACAACACGGATCGCGACGTGCAATATACAGCCAAGCTGGTGACTTACTATAAAGAAAGGGATCCGAGGTCGAGGAAAATGCGAGGACAACGTATTGAGAACATTATGGAAGTTGAAGCAATCTATGGCGAAATATATTTTGTTACGAATAACACTTTGGTCCCGACCACTACCACCACCACTACTACGACGACAACCACTACAACTACTCCAGCTCCTGAAACTGTGCCACCAGCACCAGAAGAAAATGATATCGCAAGCAATATTAAGAAACCAGAATCATCACACGAAATGGATATGATGGGTGACAGCAGCGAAGAAAATGTCAAACCACCTGCAGCCAAAGAAGATAACATCAACAAGGCAGTGGTCGGCGGACTCGGAAGCAACCCAAACGTAGCTACAAATAAAATGTTTACCGTTGCATTACTTCTTCCGATTTTTGCGCTTTTACTATAAATTCCGAGGTATGCGTTCTTGTAAATAGAAAAAGAAAATATCGCTAAATATAATATACATAATAGGTAGTTGCTTTGATCGTGCATTTGGCAACTTAGCTTGACGCTGTTGTTTAAAGATCGGGCAAGAGCCTCGGAGTTTTTGTAAATATTTAGAATTTTGTTCTCTAACATTCCTGATACGTGGTTTCATTCCAGTGTGTGAATTGAAGAGCCAAATTAAATCACATAACTGTAAATAATAATTATTTGTAAATAGTTACGAATATGAAAGTCGCAGAGCGACGAGGGAAGACCTTGCCATTTTACAAAATGGAAAAGTGACATGATAGATAGCGATAATGTTGAGCGGAATAAGATACTGTTACCAATAACATATTGTAATAACAAGAAATATAATTATTATAGAGATCAAACCATAGCTAACTCCCGTATGTGATAACTTTTCATAGACACTTGAATTCAAAACAAACTTCTTGTCTGATATAACTACCGAGTACCGAGCTAACTCTATTAAATTATCATCATTGTATTGTATGTACAAAATAAGCCTAAACTTAATCTTATCTTAGAAATCCTTAACTGTTTAATAGGTTTCTTTAGCGGAAATATTGTCTTTTATTATTTTATAGTTAAATACATAAAATTTTATTTTATGTTCGGTATCGGTAGGTACCACTTATTGATGCATTACGTTCAATCAATAAAGCACTTCTATGTAGTAATTAGGTACCTCCTGTTTTATAGTTTTAGTATTTTTGTTAGAATTATTTAAGAAACAAGAGTTTAGATTCCAGAATTAAAAGATATTATTACTTTTTAAGTCTTTATTATTAAAAATATTATTTATTGTTTTTATTTTGATAGGCACATGATTAATTCTTAAAATTTAAGATTGAATTTAACGAAACCTGAAAAAGTATAACTTTGTGTAGTCTAAACACTAAACCAAAGTTGTAGTTTCGTAACTTTGGTTTGTAACTAGCAAGGATCTCTAACACACAAGTAAATTTTAAAAGTACCCTCCGAAGAAATAATCTTTATTTTTAGGAAAAAATCTGTACTGTAGTGCGAGTGAATCTAATAATTCTAAAAATTGTTAGTATGCTTAGCTGTGTTTGTCGATGTGTAAAAAAGATATTTTTGTATGAATCAATCGGTGTAAGCGTTCGCCCTAATTTAATGTTCCCTCACTAGCATTAAACTCTATGTCATTCATCCCATTTCTTCATTCAATAGATTACTAAAAGAAGCAAGAAATATCATAGTTTCGTTCGATTTAATATCCCACCTTGTATGACATATCTATAGGTCGTATAATAATTTATAAATCATTTTAGACTTAGCTTTGTCCGACCATCTTTTTACTGGTATTAAGTTAACTAAAGAATTCAATCCGTTTGTACAGGTATATGTTTTGAATCTTCGTATTGCCTAATTAAATCTTGTTCAAAAGCTGCTTGATTACCTTTTAAAGTAGGCGAAGATCTATCTAAAGTATTAAGGCATGTATTGTTGTGAGTCAACAAACTAAAGACCTAACTAGAGTGAATGAATCTCATGTCATGACATCTACATTTCTTTGCGAAGCATAATTGTGATGTTTCATGTGTAAGTTTTTTTTTCTTTCAAATCATTAAAGTGTAATAAATGTAATGGTCGTTTTAATTACTACAACCCCACCTGAATAAATATTGGCACTCCTCTGCTAGGCATAGTATAATAACGGTGATATCATCGAATCCTTGAGATATAGCTATAGCCTACATAACTAAACTTAGTTACACATGAATATAAATATTTACTTGTACATATATGTATTATATAATTATTACTTGTACATAATTATATTCTGCCTTTCGCTTGGTGATGATGATGACAATCAAATAAATTATTTCTTAGTCTCTCCAAAAATTAGCTTTGTTTTACATGCAGCCAGCTAGCCGTCTATTTCGCAAAATGATATCGATTTATCGCTTGCGCAAAGAAAATAATTGGAAGGAAGAAAGTCAACAAACCCTACGACATTCGAATTCGACAACTAGATATGACATGAGGTGTTTACTTTCGCGACCATTTTGCGGAGTAGACCGCCAACTGCCTAGCATGGCACTTTTTTGTCTAGGCTACAATAAAGAAAAGTGTACTTAAGTCCTTTATTCTTTAGGCTAACAAAATTAAACACAAGATAACTTTTATGATAAGTTAAATTTAATACGTAAAGTGAGCATGACACTGAAAATGAAGGATTGAAATTCAAATATTCTACGCATACAACGGCGATTCGGTGCCATTTTTTTGTGTATGGCGTGGATAGGCCTACCGGTGCAGGATAATATAGAAAAACTATCGATCAACAAGCAATGTATTAGCCTCCCCCAGAAATTCTTTACAAATCGAATAGGTAGTTCATCGTCAGTCTTTTTTTTCACTAGTGCGTGACCCCAGTGCGTGACGAATGCCCCTTGTGAACACCGCAATGTATTTTCCAGTATAATGAAATCTCAAGATTATCAATTAAATTAAACCAAATAAAAGTATGCTGGTTTGATCATAAATCATAGAATTCTGCTTTAATTAGCACTGATGGATGATTTGTCGATAAACTGTCGATGTCTCAGTTAGATGCACTCCGTTAGACACCCGCCGCCGAAGGAGAATGCTAAGAATGCGTCAATCATTAATGTTTGTATAAATTATTGATATCAGGACAGAAAGCGTTATTTATGTGCATTCACACCAGCAGTATGTCGGCATGGAAACATATTTACCGAAGTGATAAGAAAAGCAATGTGTGTTGGTACTTTCTGTGTCCATATTCACACTACTTTCCATAGTTTTATGATATAGAAGAAGTTAAATTGATAGTATGTATTATGTAACTATAACAGAGTCATCGATAGTCTCATAGATGGGCGAGTCCAATCCAAGGTGAGCCAGCAAGAGGCCAAGAAACAGTGACAAAAGGTTAAAGTTAAACTAATTGTATGAAATCATTTGCTATAAAGTTACGGATAATTAAAATTGGGAATAAGATACATAGGTAGTGACTTATGCACCTGAAAAATAACAGTGACAAAGGACGTCTTACTACAAAAGACGTAAATCGAGACACAGGACCAATCAGAATTATGCAAAAGAAGATGGCATAGCTATGAATCATAAAAAGGAAATTTGTCCTAACCCTTGTAATAGCGACCCCAACATCCCTCGGAGACGACCTTCAATCTAGGGTGGGCTTACACACGATAAAACTACAAGTGCGTGGATAATAAGTATAATAACGCATGAAAATAGAAAGGGTGTCTGCCTACCTTACAATAGGAGCACTTAAAGCACCTATACAACCCACATATCATATCTAGACTAGCTACATCTATCATTACTAAGGCACGAGAGTTTCGAGTGAAGGAGTTATGTGTTTTAAAGATTTTTTTAAACTAGAAACTTTTACTGGTCAGGGACTCTAATTAGAGGATTATTTATATTATACTTAACTCTGGATAGCTTTATAATCTAAAACGTAATATCTATGAACTTATGATGATGAATGAATATGAAATAAACCATATTTAGATTTATTATTAGGTTTATTTCATAATAAAGTAGTTTGTTAGGCCTCCGCCATAAAAATGTATTTTCTACTTTGATTAGGTTATACTTAACTGGATTGATAAAAACAATAACATCACACACAAGAATCAACATTTCACTGGAGTACTTTGTAAGCTTCTTATAAAATTGAAGGCCCTGCGCATAAAATAATGATTTTGATCACTCGCTCTTATCGCTTTCATTCAAACTAGGTAATATGTATTCCTTTCAGTTCCAATCTATGTAGAAATGCAAATGCTAAGTTGTATGTTGTACCAAGGAGTCGTACTTATGATAAACAAAGAGCCAATGATATACCATACGATGAGGTAGGTACCGGTTGTGGATGTATGCAAGACGCATAAAACGCCTAAGTATTTCATAAAAATAACCTTGGCATTTTAGATTAAGCTGCTGGTTAAAATCGGTAATGATATAACGCGGAGGACGTGTAAAGTTCAGTCCAATGGCATTTACAATCAAGGACCGAGGTATAGGACTATAGATCATGAAAACCTTCAGTCCACCTACATCCCATAAAAAGATTATTCGTTTCGCCGCAGCGGGCATATTACATAACAAACAAACAACCTAAACGGTAAAGACGTGAAATAAAACGTTGTCGTAAAGTTTCATAGTGGTGGCATTCACGCGAATAATGAGGAATTGGTATGACTTTTCACCCACGGATACATTATGTTAGGTGTGTAATTTTCATTATCATCAGCATGTGTGACTGACCTTTGTGGCGCGGTGGGCGAAGGTCCGCCTGCGACGCTGGAGGTCGCGGGTTCTATTCCCGCCTTGGGACAAATATTTGTACGATCTGCAGATATTCGTATTGTTCCGGGTGTTCTAGTCGTTTTCTATGTATAGTAAAAATATCTATCTATGTAATGTAGGGATTGTATTATGTAGGTCAGTTATCTAGTACCCTTATGGGTACTAGACTAGCAGAGCTTGTGTTATCACAAGCTCTGCTTAGGGGCTAGATAATGCTGTGTGAATTGTCCAGCATTATTTATTTATTTATATAAATCTTAGTCCATTACGGATGTAAGCGGGTTTACTACGAACCTTATTTGTGTTGGAAGAACACGAAGTTGAGTGCTCGGAGGGATGCGGAACGCGCGCGTCTAGAACCACACTCACCCTACACAAATACGGTTCGTAGTAAACCCGCTTACATCCGTAATTAATTCGTCAAACTACGATAGTTTTTATAGTAAAATCTTAGTTCATATTGTTTGTGATTGTGTGCGAGTTTTTTTGTCGGGATTCCTTTAGGTTTTATCTAAACCAGATTTTCTCGATCTAGTCCCGATTATCATTATGGTATGGTAATACATACTTCAATAACAATCCAAGTTTTATTTGGCCATGTTATTAGTAAGATAGGTAGGTACCTAATGTAGGTTCTGATGACATAATGAGTGACATCACTATTGTGTTTGATGATAAATAATCATATATACAATACTAGATAACAAGCAACTTTTTTGCCAAGCAATACCTATGCCTTAGTTAGCACAACAATTATTAAAACTATTGATAATGATTATGACGAAAACTGAAACGAAAATACAAATGCTTGAAAATATCAAGAACAAACGGAAAACAAATTGCGAGAAACAATTCCAAGCTTGAAACTATATCTAGCAGACGAAGCAGAAACCAATAGAATGAAACAGTTGGAAATCCACCGTTCAACTCATAACATATACGACGACAGATGTAGGAAACGACTCGACACTTTGATTCGTTCGGCACACAATCTGATTGTAGTACCTCACTCACTACGTCACTACACTTGTCTACTGCGATCGGCTTCGTTCAACGGGAGAGCGGCGAGTTTCCACGAATAAAATTGTTTCCAAACCAAAACCCAATTCTGATAAGTTTTGATAATCTGGCTCAAACTTCTAACATTATACGTCCCTTATTAAATGTA
Organism: Eupithecia vulgata; assembly: GCA_946478455.1. NCBI lineage: Eukaryota > Metazoa > Arthropoda > Insecta > Lepidoptera > Geometridae > Eupithecia > Eupithecia vulgata. The sequence goes on along the minus strand of OX297862.1, from coordinate 5,171,915 downwards.
GGGATGCTTTTCTTTAAATTCCACATTTTAATTTTACTCATTTTATAAATTCAGTTCATTTAACTCTTGAGTTATTTATTATTATCATTAAAAGTATCTTCAGAGCGTCTATTTATTTATTTAGGACGACCGATGTGGCGCGGTGGGCGAAGGTCTGCCTGCAACGCAGAAGGTTGCGGGTTCGATTCCCGCCTCGGGACAAATGTGTGTACGATCTGCAGACATTTGTTCAGGGTGTTCTGGTCGTTTTCTATGTATAATAAAAAATATCTATCTATGTAATGTATTATATTATGTATATCAGTTAAGTACCCATAACACAAGCTCTGCTTAGCTTGGGGCTAGATAATGCTGTGTGAATTGTCCAGCATTATTTATTTATTTTATTATTTATTTAAAACTTTATTGCACTAAGATACAAAGGGTGGGCTTAATGCCGAGGAATTTTCTACCTGCCGACCAATAACACATGTTTTATACAGATGGTTGGCGTGCTAATATAAGTTTTACAAAAATATAGATGCTAAACTTTAACTTATATGGCTTATATGTATATTATACATATAGGTACCTAAAAATGTACTTATGAAAATAAGGTTTAAATAGCTAACCGGAAAGAAAAAAATACATTTTAAGTAAATTAATTACAAAGAAAAACAAACTATTTGTGTAAACTAGTAACTAATTTGTGTCCGCGGTTTCGTACGCGCTTTTCAAGTAGCCTATGTTCGTTCCCGGGATATAATTTACCTGCCTGCCAAATTTCTTGGAGATACGTTCGTGAAATGGTAACAGACAGATAGACAGACAGACATACAGAGTTTCATTTTCATTTATAATGTAGGTTTGTTACGAAATTTTTAAACAAGTAGACATACATTTTTCATGTTTGGGACTGGGTTGATATATTCTGGAGAAACTACAGAAAACCAGCAAAAGTAGAAATATGGTTACTTTCATAATTATATTAGCACTAAGCAGGATACAGATTTTACTAATTTTACTCACGAGTATGTTGATGAAATAGTTTATTGTCATTTTATTTGTAATATTTAGTAGTAGAATTTTTGTTTTTATTTTTGTTTTATTAGGTGTATAAAATAAAAATAGAAAAGAAGAAAATTAATAAAAGAAAGGCTACATTTCTAGCAAAGTACCTAACTTGACTACCACCTAGTTATGTTTTTCATCCAATGCTGATCTTTGAAAATATGAGTACCTATGATGAATCAGAACATTGAACTTTCCAAGATACCTTCGCATTCTTCCACATGGTAACTACCTACACTGCGCTGAGCACCACACTGCGGTCTGTTAACTAGAAGACCGTTAACCCTCAAACGGTGAATTTTCGTCTAACAACTATTTTAAAAGTCGTACCTAGTAATAGTTCCAGAGATATAAAAACTCAGTATGCTTGACAGAATTTTTAAGGAATCCTACGCTTATGCAATTAATATTAATACGAATTAGAGATTGAGAGAGGCAAAACACCGTTAACATCTATTTAGTTAGGCGGTGTCCTGAGCAATACATACAACAGACTTACAAAGAGATTTAACCTCATATAGTGCCATTTTTATTTTATATTAAATAAAATAGTTTAAAATAGATGCTCAGCCATAATAGTGTTAGCCGCTAAAAGGCAAGTTATCTGACGCTCGCGATTTGACGCTCTGCCCTGGATTCCAGCTATACCACCTATTTTTTAATGACAGGTATATCTAGACCTCTTTTTTAAATAACATTTAAATCACTGCCTAAATAAAAACAAAATTCTAATCATTTCTGAATTACAAAGTTTCTTACAATGTCATTCATTCATTACATTATATACGATAGTGTATTTAGTTTTATATTTTCACGTGCAAGTTTCTAGGCTCTTTGCCACTCAGATGTTTTTAACATTAGTAGGCCTTTAGAGAAAAAAACAGTAACAATTAATTCTTTGAAATGGATACATACTCTGATTGATTTATTAAATAGTTTAGTAATTTGCTATACAATTTTATGCTTAAAACTGTAAAGGCATTTTACTAGTCTAGTTGGTGTACAAGTGAACTCATGTTCGCTAAAGAATACAAACGAATCTTATCAATGCGTTAAAGTTAAGAAAGGTTTATTGCATTTCAGGTAGATTTTTTCGATAAATGCTTTTTATTGGAGGAAGGAATTGTTACTAAATATTACAATATTTTGTAATGAATGATGATTAGTTATGTGTAGTTGTTCGAAAACCAGAAAAAATCTGGGAACTTTTTACAATTTTTCAAGTTTATTGACGTTTTTCAGCAGTATCGTAGGCAATACCAGAACTGATTACCTGATTAGTGATTACACTAGAAGAAAAAGTAGGTATTTGTAATTTTAGCAAGTTTCTCAGCTATAAATCAGTTAGCTCTCAGTACCTAACTACTTTTTAGCTAAACATTTCTGAATAAAATCAAAATTTATTATGATACACTAGAAATTCCTTCATAAGCGAAAGCCGTTTTAGAACAGTATTTTGAGAAAAAAACTAGGTGTAACGCATAACTAAAAAAAAAATTGAAAAAAGGTTTCGATTAAACAGAACATAAAATTTATTAAATCACAATCGATGGGTCCAACCATTGTTCATAAAAGGTACCTATTATAGAAATAGCGTTTTGCGTGTTTTTTACCGATTTCTCGAAAACAACTTTTCGGGCTAAACGGCCATCTAGATAACAGAAGCCTGTAGCCAGCAGCAGTACAGCCTCTAGCTGAATTATCAAGTATCAGAAATGGATGTCTCTTTCACCGCATGCGGAGCGTAAACAGGCTTTGTAAATACATTTCAGCTCAGGCACAGATGACGTTATTGCTCAGGCTTAGTTCAAAGGTAGGTTGAAGGAAGGTTTAATTATTTCCATGCGCAAGGGGAGACAGGGTAGGTTTATGAATGTGTTCGTGATGCTCATCCGTCGTCCTTTTTATGGTTCAGGGACGCTGATAATATCAGGAGGTGGTCAGTGTCTTTATCTTTATAGATAAAGCTCGGGTCCTCAGGTGGTAGGTTGTCATTGGATGTGGAGGAAATTAATTATAATGCTGGAAAATTCACACAGCATTATCTAGCCCCAAGCTAAGCAGAGCTTGTGTTAAGGTTAACTAAATAACTGATACACATAATATAATACAATACATAGATAGATATTTTTTATTATATATAGAAAACGACCAGAACACCCTGAATAAATGTCTGCAGATCGTACACACATTTGTCTTGAGGCGGGAATCGATCCCGCAACCTTCTGCGTCGCAGGCAGACCTTCGCCCATCGCGCCACAGAGGTCGTCGTATAGGAGAGTCGTCAATTATACCACATTATTTTATTGTGGTACTTAAGGTCCTCTCTAACAAGATAAAGTAGTTGGATGACCCGTTTACGTCCCTGATACAGCCCGTGTGATTGTTAGGAATCCATAAGAAAGGAGAAGGTAGTGCCACGTAAGCCCGCGGGGTTTGTTTGCAAACGTATGCAATCGTCGGGTTGCAATCGACAGCCCTAAGCGTTTCTTTACAAATTTTGCTAAGCATTTTATGTGAAAGAAGATCATAGATTTCCAGGAGATTTTAAAAAAACCAGACAAACACGTAAGTGAATGTGTTTTGTTTGTCTATGGTACTAGTATTATTATATCTGTGCCCACGAGGTCAAACAATAAAACAAATGAATGTGGAAAGAAAAAGTGGCTGCACAAGTCTAATTATGCCGACACATGGGTTGGTATAATTATTTCAGAGAGAAACAAAATAACATTAAACAAAAATTGGGCTCGTCCGGGATTTGAACCCGGGACCTCTCGCACCCTAAGCGAAAATCATACCCCTAGACCAACGAGCCGACTACGAAAATGATTGAAATAACGAAATACTCTTGGAAACTCAAAGAACAACATAAAATCATTGTATATCTGATTTTAGAGATTCTGTCTTCGTTATTAGTGATAATATGTTCTTTTATTATATAAACTAAAAAAATTGTTTGGATTCTCCAATCATTTCAGAATTTATTATCTTCCGGTATTTATCAACGCCATCTAGCATTGAATAGCAGTAACATAATTCATCAATAGGCATTTTTCATCTACCATTTTGTCTGTATCTCCGTAGTCTGTATTAAAGAATTGATAATAGGTAAGTTATTTATGTTAGTCTTGTATAGGTAGGTACTTATTATTTACGTCACTGGCATAGGTAGTTTTCATCATGATTTCATGAAGGCATTGTTGAGAACCCATTAAATTCGCAAATAGGGCATCTATTATAGAACCACCACCGTTTCTAAGTTGAATTCTCAATCGAATATAGACCTCACGACTAAGATCTCAAGGCGCATGGTATGGTGTCAGTGGGTCGGCACGTGACGTGAACACAGAAAAGCTCCCGAGGGAACGCCGCCCGGCCCGTATTACCTACGCCTGCCCATTGTTTCAAAACTGTTATGTTAGTGGCCTCGAATAACGTTTTATATCAAAACGGGGACATTATTTTGTATGCATACCAAAAGAAGTATTTTATTAATACAATGCTACATTAATTATTTTTTTTATTATCGTTGTCGTTTCGAGAAACTACATAAAAAATAATAGGAAAAAATAAAAAACAAAAACACGGGCTCGTCCGGGATTTGAACCCGGGACCTCTCGCACCCAAAGCGAGAATCATACCCCTAGACCAACGAGCCGTGCATGACGCAGCCGAAATTATCATTCAGTCTGCACATCAATTAAAGCCTGCACTACCAACCCTGTCCCTTGCGGAGCTTGTCCAGCACGCATACAAATAACATGTTATTATTATAATTATTATTTATACAGTTAGGTTAGCCTATGGCAAGTGCACTAAAACACAAAGTAGACTTTAACAACTTGAAAATAGATGTTGTAATGTCGATTCACGTGAGTATCGCTTAACCTCTCGTGTGTTTAGTCGAGGATCCTGTTGAGTACCGTCGTCGTCGTCGTCTGCCTTCACAAGGCAAGTATTCTTGATCTTCTTCTTGAGACTACGTGTTAAAAAATAAGCTCTAAGTGTAAGGAACAGTGATGATAGTTTCTTTTTTTCTAAAGTTACTGAACAAATGTACTTACGTTAAACAGCGTTAAACGGTCAATTGACCATAGTGAAAAAAATCACTCCCAGGTTAATTCAAACTTTGAAACTTTCGACTGCGTTTGGCACCAGATTAGAGAATCAATGAGCAGTTTTTAGCGATTATTTGTGAAAAAATAATAATGATTATTATTTTTTCACAAATAAAAGGAAAGTAATGATACATTTTACTGGTGTACCTAGAAAAAAAGTAATATTACCCTCTCTCTTTCTTTTGTTTTTCGTATACTGAAGGTACATTTCCATTTCCTTTACTCTATTATAGTGAAGGCCTGGATTTGTGACGTCAGCGTGGTCACAGTATACATGCGTGGTGGCGTAATGAAATCTGAAGTAAAATTATTGATGAAAGTTTATTTTCAATATTTTGTCAGCCGGAAAAATCAGCAAAACTATTTTGACACTATAACGACGACTATAACACGATATTGACAGCATAATGTTTTAGTCGGCTGTGTAAATCAAAGGTCGGCAACAAAATTATTTATGTACAGTAAATAAATAGATCTATCTAAATATATCAACTTTGATCAGCAAAAATAATATTCTGGGCAAAGGCCATCGTAATGGTTATCGTAAAGACGATAACGTGATTATGTCATACATGCCAAAAAAGCCATTGTCGCATCTTGCCCAAAATACTCTTAGCGCTACCTATGGAAATCAGGACAAAACATTAACATAAAACTTTGGCTACTCACCAGTAGATGGCGCTGCAAAAAAACAGTCGCAGGTCCAGAGTGACGACTTCTGTGAATGCTTTTGCGTGAAAATTACGAAAACGTAAAAAGCACGCTACCCATTAACAATAGCTACAAAAAGTATAATATTATAAACAAAATCTGTTTACGTCATAAGATCTAAATGTGTCCTAACATTACAATCACCCTACACTTAACCCTAATGAAACAGTGGTATTCAAAACAATTTAATAAATTCTTATTTTAGTAAATATTGCTACATAAAAAGATTTCTCACCCATAACTCCAAGCTGCTGTGGTGATAATGGTGCAGCATCACCTCTCCCTGATCCGATGGAGCCTGAGGCAACTGATAGCCTCTCACTAAAGCCTAGAGGACTGTTTCTGCCTCCACTACTTGCCACCGACCCCATGCCTTGAACAAAAATGTTTATAAAACCTTGAAACCTGTAATAACTTGTTCAATGGAAAAATGTAGTTTATATAGTTATAGTTTACAGGTATAATATAGTTATACAGGAAAGTAAGGATTATTAGGATGGCATATTCAATACAAGAGAGAAGCCTTACCCCCATTAGGACTTCGCATTCGTGATATCCTTTTGTTGATAGCTCTTTGTATCCTTGGGTTGAGGATAGGTTTAGCTCGCCGTCTTGCTAAATATCTTGATAGGACCCCAACAACAACAGCACTTGTGCCAACCACACCTATACTCCATAGGACAACCTGGGAAACAAATTAAACTGTGGGATGGCACAGGCTAGCAGAAAACTAAAGGATCATGGAAAAAGGTATAATGTTTCAACATCTAAGATCGTATTGAGTGTAAATTACAGTGCATTAAAATTAGTTGGTTCTATAGAAGTATGCCCTTTTGAAATTACCATACTAATTCTCTAGGAACCTTCAAAAGATTTAGAAACTGTGAGGCTGCCTTACTTCCATGGCTCCCTAGAACTTGATATAGTTGGCCATGAAGGAATAACCTTGACAATGCAGAGTGCAGCTTTTGTTGAGTATAAGCCTGGTCGAGCACGGTTGTACCATGTGTTACGTACAAATAATTAAAATTAAGCAAGTAAGACGATTTTAAGCACCAATATTTACATTTTGATGCACTAAAATCAAAATAAACTTTATGTACCTTTTGTGTTGTAGTAAGCTGAACTTCATTGAAAGATATTGCACGTTGCCAGTGTTTTAATTTATCTATAAGTGGGCTGGCTTGAAGTAATAACTGCATTATTAAACAAACAGTCCTTTTTCGTCTATGTACAACAAAATAAGCTCGGATACCAAGTTCTTTCTTCTAGGTTATTATTAGTTGTCAAAACAAACACTACTAAGAACACCAGTAAGATATACCATAAGTAATCAGGTTCACTATTTTAAGGATGTTCTATGTTACACTATGTAAATTAACTGTTGTTAGTAAAAATCTCTTGCAAAATAAATATATTTTGAAAGGCTTTTCGAATGTTCGCGCTTTCTTTCTACACAGGCTATGATTGACATTGACTTGATATTTGATTGCACTGTTTGAAATATTGCTTGAGCCGAGGACGGAAAAAATCAAGACCCCAAGGGGGGCTAGAATCTTAGAGCATTTATAACGGGAGTTGGCAAGCGCTACTTTTAGTAGGTACTAAAATCTTTCTGCCGTTTTTCGCGGGAGGCGAGGTAATACGGTACAGCACACATTTACATAACATGTATACTAATGCAGAAAAATTAAGTGTCCTTAGAAACGCACACGCACGTAAAAGCTGTGACACAAACACAAAACAAGCACACAATTAAACAATGACTGTTGTTTTGTTACACCCATAGGCTTAGAATGTACAAGACCAACAGTGACAGATTAACGGTGTTACAAAAAATGAAATGTAAATGTGTGCGTGAAATAGTGCTGCCTAGACTCTAGCATAATATTATCGATAGTCTTACGGGCGAACTCACAGGACATAATGAGTTAGTTTTACAAAGTGATATAAAAAGTATTTTATAATATAAAAAATCAAATACATTTCAAATAGGTAAACAAAAAGCAACATAGCTAAAGCTAGGTAATCTATTAATTATAAATGAAATGACTTGGTTCAGCTAGTATGAAATAATGTATGTTTATATATATAATATGGATATTTCTGTGTGTGTGTGTGTGTGTTTATTACCATGTTTGTAAAATAAAACGTATCCAAAGTTGAAGTCCAATGCATTTATTATAAGTAGGCAATGTAAAGCACTTAAAAGTCAAAAGTACGTCTCATCATCACAAAATTAAAATAAAACATTATCAGTATTTGACTCCCGCTAACAAAAATATGCTCCCTTAATTACATTCACACATTGTGACTCCGAAAAATTTGTATCCAAAAATAATGGCTACTAAAAACAACAAAAAGAATACTTTTGGGTCGTCACAAAAGTAATGGAACACTCGGTTTATGTTATACATTATTATATTACTACAGGTACAGATAAGGTTGGTTCATTAGGGCACGTCGATGTTTCCTGAGTATGAAGCATTTGGATTCAAAATGTTTACTACAAACAGTAGAGTTCTTATTGGAAGTCCAGGAGCCCCTAAAAATTCGTAACCATTTATCACGTACCAAAAAGTGGTTGGAAACCTGTAAGAACATAACATTATAAATTATTATTAGATACTTATAGTTATTTTAAATTACATGCTGATAAACAGTCAGCTAACTAGTCAAGTAAAAATTGTATAAAAAATTCAAATAACGAGATAATCTCATGTTCTTCTTCGGTTTAGTCTTGTTTAAAATTTTGATGTCTTGTGTTAACTAGTTTCAAGGTGGTTTCAGTGGTTTGAGCTTTCATGATGACGTTGTGAACTCGAGTTTTCCATAACCCCTTATCAGATTTATTTTATATTTCGAAAGAAAGCTTTCGAAAGAGAGCGTCCCACTGAAACAAAGACGGGGGTTAAAAGAAAAGCAAAATTTTAATTTGTTTAATCACAACAATACTCTGATATAATTTCTAAGTGACAAGATAATAAAAATAAATAATTATAAAGAAAATAACACTATGCATTTTCAATGTAAATTTTTCGAAATAAATTGATTAACTTGAAAACCGTAAATTATTGTGAAACATTATATGGCGCTCAATTCATAGCTTAGTACCTCCCCAATAAGCACTTAAATTCAGTATTTTACTGAATTGCCAGTAGGCCCTGTACCTATATTATGTTATAATAACCCTGTACATTACATTACGTTCTTTTTCTTTTACAGGAATGGAAAGTAGTGTTTTATTGTACTTTACAAATCTAGACCTATGATAAGCATAGCCAATCACGTCGAACCTACCGGCCGACACGTATTATCGACTATCGATACAATGACATCATCACTTTGTCAATCCCTATCGTAAACAAACAATTTTATTTTTTATACAAAATATCCTAAAATTCTTCATTTAGCAATGTAATTTGATGATAGATAAGTCTTAAGAGAAACCTATTATCTAAGCTTTCAATAGCTTTTTTGCCTCATTTTCATACAGCAAATGACGAAATAATGACTATGAAGAATTCAGTAACAACAGTCATAAATTACCTGTGAAACGTGTTTATAAGCGAGTTATTACATTTTGTAATGTCACATTCACTCACTGAAAAAGACACTATCGTGGCAGAATAATGATTTTATGTTTTAATCGTAAGACTATTAATTAAATGCACAAAATTCTTCTCGACTAAGATTAGCGCGAGCTCTTATGGCCTCTTACTAGCTAAAACATTGACATATCGACATCTTGTGTCGCTATCTCTTTTTCTCTCGTGGCAGGATGTAAAATGCCTCTCGCTCCCACGCTTTGTTAGTCTATTGAACGTAGTGAAAAAATTCTATGTCTATGGTTACACCATTATTGAGTTGAGTTACACACAAACACGCACTTCGCCTTCTACCAAGAAATCAATACTCACCTTCACCTCCTACCAAGACGCTTGAAACTGTCGCAACTAGTATTCCATTTAAATCTAAATTATACACATTATACAATATTACAAAAACAATTGACAAAAATATCACTTACTTGTGATAGGAAATACCATGTTCCCTTAAGTTTGATGTCTCTGCGGGCCAAGCACGGGGTTTCTTGTCTAGGGTAGAAAGACTAAAAATGACGTAAAAATGACATTTAGCTGTAGAGAGTAGAAAGTTTTCTAGTAGTAACGATTTCCAGTCTACCCTATAGATGAGTCTACCACTGCGAGCATGCCAATCATTTTTTCTCTATTTTTGACATTTGACAATAGAAAAATTTCTTCTAAAATTCTCTTCACCTACCGGGACCTAGACAAGCCTTTCTCTCCATTGGCTTCTCAACCATTATGAAGAGAAAAATGATCGTAAGAAAGAGAGAAACGCAGTAACTACGAGAGCTTACGGCAGCTCTCAATTTGCCGGAGGCCGAGTTTCGACGAAATTTTTTCGTGACTAAGGATATGGTACAATACTTGTGCCAAGAGCTGCAAGAAGAGCTGTCTCCTGGCACAACGCAAGTATACCCACAAATAGTGAAAGTAAGTACTTAGTTTTTTTTTAAAATTCAATTTTCGCGCGGGAGACCACGGGTATGACAATGCCATACAAACAAAGAGAATAAAACCACTACGTTATTTTATTCCCTTAGAGGAAGAAGGGTATATTCCATACAAAGAGGATGTAAATATACTATGCCATAAGCAAAGCTGTGACGTAAATTTACTTCACATTTTCAAATGTTAAACGTTTCGTTCTACGTATAAACTGTATTTTTTGTTTCATGTTGATATTTTGTAGATAATGAAACGCAAAGAACGAACTTTTTACGACATTTTATAATTTATCTGTGGTTATTTCTCGTTGCTATAGAAAGAGCTTGTCTACGGAGAAACTGTTTTCTAGGCTTTGTTTCGAGAAACGCTGTGTTCGGGGAATCGACAGATTGCGTAGACAAGAAACTGTCTTGTCTAGTATGGAGTACAGTAGAGATGAAATCCCCATGCTAGGCCCGCTGATCGCCTTTCACTCCAAAATAACGCACAATTCACCGTTTTCACTAAGCACTACTTCGCAACACAAAACGACAGCTAATGGCCGCGCGGTAACGAGTGAAGTAGTTTTGTATAACGCGTATGACCAAGAGCGCCTTATGGCCGGCAGAGGGGTACGCCTTGCGATGACATCTCCAGTTATAAATGCTCTAAGGCTAGAATGGTCCATAAAGTAAGGCATGTTGTCTCATGAGTTTAAAGGCTAAGACAAACAGCAATGAAACAGTGCTACTTGTTTTTCCTAGACTTCAAATAGGTATGAAGAAAACAAGAAGAACAATTACAATATTATTTAATCTAAAAAGTTATACAATCTCTAGGTCGTGAATTTTGTCTAGTGTCGTATCCGAGTCGCGGTGGGTAACCCTAAGTAAACCACTGGCCTTAGAAAGAGCGGGAGTCGTTCCGGTGCAGTAAAAAGGATGGGCGCCGACTCGCGCAGGATGGGCGCCGACTCGCGCAGGATGGGCGCCGACTCGCGCAGTAGTAGAAGTAGTAGTAGTAGCGTAGCTGCCCGTAAGGTGAACCCTGGAATCCATTTCCAGATAATTAAGGAATGGTCCACTTTCTTAGTTTGACTGCGACATCCCGTGCTCATGGTGAACGCAATGGCAACTAGCATATAATAGTGATCAGTGATGAGGCAGTCAAACAATAGGATACATTGGCTAAATAAGCAGTGAGATGTGCAGTGAAAAATAATAATGAAATGATTTCTTATGACTACATGAATGAATACAAGAAAATATAAAAATAAAGATAGTGAGCCGTTACACCGTCTCAGATTCAAGCTTATGTTAAAAAGCACAACACTTACCCAATTTGGGGTTTCACAAGTTCCGGGAGATTAGGACACAAAACTAAGCTGTATCTAATTATTGAAATCAAGATATTTTCAATAAAAACTTTTACAATTGGTCTCGTAAGAATTTCTCAAGTTCGACCTTTGTCTAGCAAGTGGCAATCAAAACGGCCGATTCATTGTCTTGATTGTCGATGGTCGCTTGCTTCACTTCTGACTGTCAGGTGACGTTGTCAGTGTCGTGAGGCGCACGGGCATTTTAAAAAGTAGGGTGCGCGGCAATTTTAAAAAGTACGAGGAGATAAGATTTAATTTAAGAATTAAAATTTTCAAAAGTGTTACATACCCCCCTTTTTAGGTTTGGATTTTTTCTAAGGAAAATCCGATAGAATTAATTATGTCAGCTTAAAATCTTTGATGTGCCAGGTTCCTAAGTTTTGACCCGTCATATCTTCGAGTTCATAAACGAGTTTTGATTTCTTTGCTATAATGCGACATTTTATGAATTTAGGAGCTAATTTCTTAGAGAATCTCTTGTCCTTGTCACTGAGGTAGAAAGTTCGTTTCCAAACATTATCTCCTACGTTAAATTCAACGTTTTTGCGCCTTAGATTATAATGCGAAGCGTTTCGAGAATGAGCTTTTAGTAGTGATTGTTGCACTTTATCAAAGATTTTATGGAGTATACCTAAGTTTTCAGCGTAACTGTCACGTGGTGTGAATATAATACTACCCTCCAAGTCCGGGTCGACGTAGTGTGATCCACAGCTCACTAACTCCCGTCCGAAAACAAGAAACGAAGGGGTGAAGTCAGTAACCTCATTTACGGCGCTATTTAGAGCAAACTGTATTTTGGGTATGTTAGTATCCCAAGTGCGGTGGTCACTTTCTATGAAGGCTGAGACAGCGGTCATAATGGTCTTATTGTACCTTTCTACAGTATTTACCTGTGGAGTGTATAACGGGGTAAAGCAGACGTTGGGGATTTTGTAGCTAGCTAACAGAGCTTTCATGCCATTGCTAGTGAACTGTTTACCGTTATCCATCAGAATCGTGCTAGGAATACCATGTACTAAAAGGACTTGCTCTTCCAAAATACGCATGATTATCTCGGAAGTCGCTCGTTTTATTGGAAACAGCATACAATACTTTGAGAAGCAGCAAGTAATGACAAGTAGGAATGTGTTTTGCTTTCTAGTGATAGGTAAAGGACCAACTAAATCCATACTGAGCATTTGAAAGGGGCGGCTACAGTCTTTAGGGCGACCCATTGTGCCAAGCGTAGCGTGGGTAGGATGTTTGTGAGACAGACATACATCACAGCTAGTAACAAAGGTAGCCACATCCTTGTACATTTTTGGCCAAAAATATTTCAAGGTAAGGCGTCTGTATGTTTTGAAAATTCCTAAATGCCCAGAAGTAGGTTCTGAGTGATTCTGCGAAATTATCTCTTGGCGCCTTTCCAGCGGAATTATCTCCTTCCATTCGAATTCTCTAGTCAAAGGATTTAAGGACTTAACGTACCTGAATAAAATATTATTCTCCACGCGATAATTTAAGAATGATGTAGGGTATTCTTGGCAACCTTTAAATAATTTCACATACCAAGCATCATTAGTTTGAGTTATCGAAGGGACAGAGTCAATAGCAAGGATCGGAACAGCGCGAGACAAACTGTCAGGAACCACGTTCTCGGCACCCTTCCTATGCTTAATCTTAATCTCAAACTTAAAAGCAGAGAGACGAACACCCCATCTAGCTAGTCTGCCCGTCGGGTTATTAAGATTAAGAAACCATTTAAGAGAGGAATGGTCCGTAAAAACAGTGAAGCTCAGACCATTCTCAAGGTAGCATCGCCAGTGTTCTATCGCCAGTAAAACGGCTAAGGCTTCGCGTTCTGTAGCACTATAGTTGCGTTCCTGTTGTGTGAGCGACTTACTCATGTAGGCTATAACCTTCTCCTGACCATCTAAATTTTGCGTGAGTACAGCTCCGATGCCATAATCACTCGCATCTGTATGTACTTGGAAGGGTTTAAGGTAGTCTGGACATGATAGGATAGGTGCAGACACCAAATGGGATTTGAGCTTATTAAAAGAGTCGTCCGCATCAGTAGACCATGCAAATGGAGGCGAGTTCTTTTTCTGAGACGTAAGCTTATTTAATGGAGAAGCTAAAGCACTGAAGTTTGGTATAAACCTACGGTACCAAGATGCGGTTCCTAGAAAACGTCGTACCTCCTTTCGGTTAGTGGGTGCGGGATAGTCAACAATTGATTTTACCTTATCTGGGTCCGCATGTAAACCGTTTGAGTCAACGACATATCCTAAATATTTGAGCTGGTTCCTGAAAAATTGACTCTTTTTGAAGTTGATTGTCAGATTAGCGAACTTTAGCTTCTCTAAGACTCGATGAAGCAGTGAAATGTGTTGCTCAAAGCAATTGGAGACGATGATAATATCATCAACAAAGACAAAAACTTTGTGTTCGAATTCAGGACCATAAAATAAGGCATCCACTAACCTTTGCCGTGATGTGGCTACCTTTGTTACTAGCTGTGATGTATGTCTGTCTCACAAACATCCTACCCACGCTACGCTTGGCACAATGGGTCGCCCTAAAGACTGTAGCCGCCCCTTTCAAATGCTCAGTATGGATTTAGTTGGTCCTTTACCTATCACTAGAAAGCAAAACACATTCCTACTTGTCATTACTTGCTGCTTCTCAAAGTATTGTATGCTGTTTCCAATAAAACGAGCGACTTCCGAGATAATCATGCGTATTTTGGAAGAGCAAGTCCTTTTAGTACATGGTATTCCTAGCACGATTCTGATGGATAACGGTAAACAGTTCACTAGCAATGGCATGAAAGCTCTGTTAGCTAGCTACAAAATCCCCAACGTCTGCTTTACCCCGTTATACACTCCACAGGTAAATACTGTAGAAAGGTACAATAAGACCATTATGACCGCTGTCTCAGCCTTCATAGAAAGTGACCACCGCACTTGGGATACTAACATACCCAAAATACAGTTTGCTCTAAATAGCGCCGTAAATGAGGTTACTGACTTCACCCCTTCGTTTCTTGTTTTCGGACGGGAGTTAGTGAGCTGTGGATCACACTACGTCGACCCGGACTTGGAGGGTAGTATTATATTCACACCACGTGACAGTTACGCTGAAAACTTAGGTATACTCCATAAAATCTTTGATAAAGTGCAACAATCACTACTAAAAGCTCATTCTCGAAACGCTTCGCATTATAATCTAAGGCGCAAAAACGTTGAATTTAACGTAGGAGATAATGTTTGGAAACGAACTTTCTACCTCAGTGACAAGGACAAGAGATTCTCTAAGAAATTAGCTCCTAAATTCATAAAATGTCGCATTATAGCAAAGAAATCAAAACTCGTTTATGAACTCGAAGATATGACGGGTCAAAACTTAGGAACCTGGCACATCAAAGATTTTAAGCTGACATAATTAATTCTATCGGATTTTCCTTAGAAAAAATCCAAACCTAAAAAGGGGGGTATGTAACACTTTTGAAAATTTTAATTCTTAAATTAAATCTTATCTCCTCGTACTTTTTAAAATTGCCGCGCACCCTACTTTTTAAAATGCCCGTGCGCCTCACGACACTGACAGCGTCACCTGACAGTCAGAAGTGAAGCAAGCGACCATCGACAATCAAGACAATGAATCGGCCGTTTTGATTGCCACTTGCTAGACAAAGGTCGAACTTGAGAAATTCTTACGAGACCAATTGTAAAAGTTTTTATTGAAAATATCTTGATTTCAATAATTAGACATTAGCAGGTGCATACTCTAGGTACGTCCTACTACCACCTGATCAACCATTGCTAGTTACCGACCACAGATGAGATCCACGGTGGCACCACCAGAGAGATGAGGGGACCGTAACCTGAAACACTGCTTGACCACAACACAGGTCAACACCAATTTCATCAAGCAAGACACATGAAACTAGATCATATAACTACAGACTCACAAGATGTAACCATATTCCACAAAACAACATCTGATCACCATTTAGAGACAACACAACATATATATGCTTGCATAGCTAGACGACTCAAGACACTCACCAGCTCTTACAAGCAACACCGTATGCCTGTAGAACTCATATTGAGACACCGTACTCAATATGCCCACACGCGTCCTCTCAGATGGCCACCGTGGCCAACAAGGACCAATCTTGGGTGTAGGAACCCAAGACTATCTCACCAGCTCTTACAAGCAACACCGTATGCCTGTAGAACTCATATTGAGACACCGTACTCAATATGCCCACACGCGTCCTCTCAGATGGCCACCGTGGCCAACAAGGACCAATCTTGGGTGTAGGAACCCAAGACTATCTCACCAGCTCTTACAAGCAACACCGTATGCCTGTAGAACTCATATTGAGACACCGTACTCAATATGCCCACACGCGTCCTCTCAGATGGCCACTATACCCATCAAGAACCAATCTTGGGTGTAGTAACATGATATCACCATAATCAAATAACGACACAAAGACCTCACCTTCCAGCAAAAACAGCGAAACAGAAACAAAGATCAGAACCGAACAATATCATCCTTAAAGGACGGATGCTACATGAACAAGAACTAACAACAAAGTATATCAGCAGACTACAACAGAAATAACACAAAGTAGGAAAGCAAATGACATGATAAAGAGTCATACAAGATTTACACATAGCATGTGGATCAGTGTTTAGTGATCTGATCATGGAATTATTAAAATAGAACACATCTTAGCACCCATACTTACTTCATAACATGTATCAAGTTTAATCAAGTCTTGTCTTTGTAACATGTGTAACTGAACAGATACATGAACAGAACAACAAAATGCAAGACAATATTTAGGTTTTATAATTTTATCAACAGTAAACTAATTTTATTGTTTTACTTTCTTTTTTTTTTTCGATAAACATACACTTACTTTGGAATTGAAACAAATCTGATTTGTGAAGGTGTGACTTATCTTTATAATAAGGCACCTCTGATTCCCAGACAGTCTATGCTAAGTAGATTCTCTGGCACTATCACACACATATTTGGCTCCGTCAATCACTAAATCCTTATGTGCCTCCATGATTGATGTGGTCTGCCAATATCTAGTGTCAGGCATCCTCCACTTCCATTGAACCCTGAAAACAATAATTCACAAGAAAACATTGCAACAGATGGGCAAGTTGTGTCATTGACAGACATCGGCTATGATTATTAGCATTGGGACATATTTACACCGACTATGCTTTATCATTGGGCAACTCTACTCGATTAGCTTTGGTTAGCTACTTATGTTGACGAAAGACATTTGTTTAGTTTCTTTCTCAAGATTCTTTATACCTAATCAATCAAAAGTATGGTCACATCACAATAAACCAACTAAAACCCAAACTGCTTGCTTAATAACCATACTACCTTTAGTATTTACAAATCAATCCAATAGAAGTATTCACAAAACCAACAATTTTAGCATGAAACGATCAGACCTTACCAGCATCTCTATTACAAACCAATTGCTATTCTGAACATCCATAGCACTTGTTAATCTCATTCTCATACGATAGTAGAAGGAACTGACAATAATCACGTAACGTAACTTGGTAACTGGCGCAGAACTCCCGGTGTGGCTCAGGTGTGGATGTGCGAGTCAGACTTTTCTTAGTATCATTCGAGGTAAACCATCAGTGGGCGTGAAGACAGGGTTACATCCCACTTCTGATAAAGGCTAAGACAAACAGCGGAGCCCTGATATAGGCTCAGGCAAACAGAACAGGCCTCCGGCACCGAAAACTGATAAAATCGTGAGTGCTTTTTCCCATGGCCAGTCCCAAGCGAGCGATGCCCGCCATCTTGCATCCTCTTCTTTTTTCACCGACCGGGCAAGCCAACACAATCAGTTGTCAGTGTCAGTTTTCCAAAGATTGTCAATGTCATCTTTTGGACAAACAAAACCACGAACAGAGGATGGATTTACATCCTATGTATGAGAATAAAACCACTCACCGCTACCTAAAATACACGCCTCGTCTACAAGTTTTTTGTACTCGAGAACAGTCCGACTTCGACTTCATTCACCGTCAAATCACATAAAAGTGTCATTTATAACTGTCAAACTTTTGAGTGGACTTGTTTGCTGTGCAGCTGTGCTGCCTGCCTTGCTTGCCTCTGTCTCCCTCCTAGTACATCTGCAGGCTGATCATGCAAGGCTAATTTTAACGTAGCGCGCTAAGTGCGCTTATATTAGCGCGTTAGTGTTAATATTTTGCTTCGATATCAACATCAACTTCTTGTTCTTGGCGTTTATTTCATTGGAAATGCAGCGAATTATCTGAATGAACCCCTATTTTAACACCCTTTTATGTCAGATTAATGTCAAAAAGGTGCTAATAAAAAGATAACGCGTTTAGATAGCATTTTAGCGCGTTTATTTACCACTAAGCGCGCTAAGGCGCGTTAATTCTTGGAAAATAAACGCCGGCAGTGGAAATTGGTACAAAAATTTATCCGGGTCGACTTGTAGGCGGATAAAATTAACGCGGCATACAAATATGGCCGCATGTAAACAAACATGTGATTATTGACCTTTTGCTTTTTTGTTGGTTGGTTACAAATACAGTAGTAAAAGAAAATAAGATAGAATACCTAATAATATAGGTATATAAAAATAATAATAGAATTGCGCATGCATCCATGGGTAGCTAGGTAAATACTAAAACCTTCAAGATTACCTACCGATTGTTAATATTGGTTTTACAGTGGAAATGGATTTCTACGTAGTTATTCATTCAAATGTGGCGACGGCGGCGTAGGGTCAGAACAGAAGCAAACGAAGGCGGTTGGAGCGTAGAGCTCTGCGAGACGTTCCCTTATGAACTCCCAGAGGCTGAATTTGTTTCTCTCTTTAGAGCCAACAAAGCAATGGCAATGTATGTTACCAAGCAGCTCGAAATTGACCACAAGCCTGCCCGCAGAGAAGGGGTACCAGTGCATATAAAAGTGAGTTTACTAGGGATGGATAGGTAGTAAAATACCCACATTTACCTGCTGTAACTTTCTTACATATTAGTCTATAAAGTCTCAGTCAGTAATAAATCACTGCCCTTTTAGGTAGGTACTGAGGTAAAGGGTTTGTATTTAGCAGTGTAGACTCCTAAATATCTCTCCTAAATTATCTGAATTAATGTGATGCCTCACACGTCCTAATTGGCCTTCGTTTCATTGCGGATAGCAGTTATCAGTGACGAACAGGCCGGAAGGGGGTTGTGCGTAGGGCAGTCAACCATATCATATTTTCTGAAGCATTTCACTCATGCTGTAATTCGAATATAAGTATATCTACTAACTTGTGTCTGGCATTATAAATAATTTTACTATTATGAACCTAATCTACCTTATTAGGTTCATAATAGTAAAATTATTTATGGAATTAGTGGTTTTGTAAATTTCAGAGATAAACATTCCTTTTCATAACAGGTATCTGTTAGTGACAATGGCCTGTATACAGATCATCTTTTGATTTCAGATTACTGCCCAAGTAGATGTGTCGTGAGTGTCCCCAGGACACGGAAATAAATTTCTGATGGATCTCCCTCGAATCTCCCTTAGCACATTATCTACCCCATATTTGACAAGGAAATTGTCAAATATGGGGTAGATAATGTGCTAGGGGCTATAAATAGCCATAGTTTCCCCCAAAAAGCCACAATCTGCACAATATAAAAATAGAAAGTGTATTTATTCTATAAACTGTCAGTTGGTATGTTGATTCTTAACAATAATAAACACCTACTAGGTCTTTCTTCTTTATTTTAATTCATGATGAACTATACATTTTCATTTTAGATTGTTGATGTTAACTGCCGGATACTCAGTGTTATATATAACATTCTACAACAATAGTATTTTATTTTGACTACATAAATAAAATGTTATCTTAAAACTAAAACATATTCTGATTTAAAGGGTTCTACCTCAAGAGGACCTTGAAGAGGAAAGAGAAATTGCAGCAGTGGAGGCAGCACGTCCATTGACTCGCGACACCGGGGGGCGGACAGCAGCGCTTCTTGCAGAATAGATCTACCACCGAACTGTGATCCCCAACCTGCATGCCCAGCGTGAGGATTATGGGCATTACCCCTCATGGGATAAAAAAATGAGGGGGAAGCCTGTGTCCAGCAGTGGACCATGATACCTAAGCTATTGAGGTTGAGGAGGTGGTATTTTAATATTAATAAAACGTCAAGTGCGAGTTAGAGTCGCATATCAAGGGTTCCGTACAAATTTGTGTACATACTCATAAGCACAGAAATTTACCCAGACCCACAGTTCACAGAAAAATCTGATTTGGTTAACAATTATCATGTGTAATTAAAATAAATCAAACATTTTTTGTGAATTAACTACAAATTTCTTTTTTTTTTCCTTTACTTGAGCTACAAGACTACTTCTCATAAGAACCTATGGGCCAGCTACACCAAACGGTTGTTAGAGACCCTGAGTCTGCAATATAATAATATCTTTAGGATGATGTTGGGACTGCCTCGTTGCAGTGCATCGGGATGTTTGCAGAGTATGAAACGGATGGTTTTGCTGCCATCCTCCAGAAAAAGACGGCGTCCCTGATGCGCGAGTGCGGGACAGCCTCAATAGCATCCTACAAACCATTGCAGGTAGGATTGATTTGCCAATGTGGCAGAAATTTATAAATCAAGTAATTTAATTAATTAATGTTAACATAATTTAATATTCTTATTTAATGTAAGTAGGTATTTTTTTAATTTTATTTCATTTTAATTTAGTCCAATTTAATTTGATTGTACTTAATTAAGTTCGAAATAATAACACTAATTTTAAGGGCACTTTAGCATACAAAATTACTAACAAATTATAGATCATTGTTGTCATTGTTGTAATAAAATAATTTTAATTTAATTTTTGATTTAATAATTTATTTAATGAGATAATGAGAAAGGATTCCTAAAATTTATTGAATTAGGTACCTAAATATGCGGGAATAGGTAAACTGCATGTAAATAAAACTAAAGTAGTATAGAAAAGGTTTAATTGTGAAACAAAATTTGAAGGATTTATATCACATTGCTTAAATAACTAATAATAAATTAAATTTAACACAAAAAGGTCACCAGCTCAGCTTCATGCTGCTCTAGTGCCATAGCAGTGCTGGTTTTCAGCGGTTGTCAGGGTGAAAAGTGCAGCTCTACTCGCAACACCGATCACATAAATAACAAACAAAACCTATATTTATACACAAACTACGTTTAGGTATCAATGTTATATTGTTTAAATTTATTACCACCGCCACTTAAACTACTAGCTACGTGTAGAAATCATTTCAAACTCTTTAAAAATACTTTTACAAATCAACCAAAATCACATTTCTGCTAAGTAATTTAATATTACACAGGTATTGAACCAAGATGGTCTGCCTGATAAAATAATAGACCTAGGCATAGATTGCTTTACTTTTACATTATAACTACTTCAGATAAACCTGTCATATGACAATATATCAATATTTATTCTCCATAAATCACAAATCAACTGCTTATCCAACTTATGAAACTGTACCTTTATCAGTCTTATATTCAATAATATTAATATTATTAGTACTAAATACTATTTTATGAAAATAACATGAACATAATAAATTAGGTAAATTGTTCATACACTTTGTTATAACTACTTACTAATTTACACTGTGTGTTTGTTCTGGATTGTATTTCTCTTACAAAGTTTTCATGATTTTCCTCACGTACCTTTTCCGTAGTATTTATCTTACATGCCTGTAATAAAACGTTCAAGGATAAATATGAATATTATAAAATAGTGCCTACCTACTATAAATATGGCAAGTATTAGTCACACCAAATCCCAATACCATTTAAATATATTTGATTTGATTGGTAGATAGGTAAACTAAAACACAAAGGGTATGAATATTTTTTTCTCGAAGTCTCAAAAAGACTTACCCACTGTGGCGCTGAGCCATTAGTTGTGTATTTATATATTTTACTTACCAGTTTTAGAACAGCTCCTCTGCTGTGAAAAGATGTTCATTAAAATATTTGCTACAAATTCTTGTTTTTTTTTGGATAATCAATCATTGCGACCCGGGGCTTCTATCCAATGCAGACGTTTTCATTACGACGAGACGGTTCATTGTTTTTGGAAAATCTGTAACAAATAAAACATATTTTAATTTAATATGGATGTAGGTATTTATGAATATGCGAATGCGTCATGAAATTTGGAAGTCAAACAAACTTAAACTTACGAGTGGAATGATAAATTCGGCACTTTTCGCTCACCATCACTTTTACATCAAATAACACAGCATCACATCATCGTATATATTGTTGTGAGATGTAGGAATGAATGTCCGTAGAGTCACTCTGCCACATTTAATTATCAGAAAACATTATTAGGTGGAATAAACAAATGGTATGGTAGGTACTTTCTGTGTTGACGTCCATCGATGTGCCGGCATATTATTTGTTTTGTTTATTTTAGTACATAGATGAGATGAGAGAGGCAATTCTCGCAATATATCTACTCATACATAGATACGGCAACAACTGTCACAAAATATCGAGTGATTGCTTCGAATCAAACAAGCGTATTCTCAACATCTGCAATTCGATATTTATCGAGGGCTTTTTTTAGATACCTAAGTTGCTCGATATGCAACGAGTGGTCCTAGGCACTCGTTCGCATTATCGAAGAGTGAAAGAAGAACATCATTCATATCTCTCTGTCGCTCACTTTCTTTAGTCTCTGCTTGTTTTGTTTGATGTTTCAAATAACTTCACGGTGTTTCTTGCTTCTCAACTCAAGTCAAAGATTATTAGTGCAATGTGCAATACAAGTTTCTCTAGTTGTTATTGAATGTACCTATTAATTAAAATTGCTTTTTGCATCATTATAATTTCTGGAGTCAGGGGTGATATAAATTCTATTTTTCCACTTCCTTAGGCGCGCGGGGCCCCCAAACGAAATTATGGTAAATATTGTAAACGGTGTTGCCTGCTGACTAGATTTTCATTTCGCCCCCTGCGCACGGCTATTCTGACACACCAGATATGTCGTCCGTCAGCTATTATAATCGTATACGTCTTTGACAAACAACATTATTTCAAATTATGCCAGCTTCAAATTAAAAGTTGCAACATTAACTAACTTATCTATAGTTTCAAATGTTGACAGTTGTTGCTAAAATTTCTAGATTCAGTTATAGATTAACTAAGTTTGAATTACTGACGAAACACAAACTATAGGTACATGACAGATATTGACATTCGTAAAGTATGGAATTAAGACATTAAAATATTTTATTTGCGATAAATAAGAAGTTGAAGTTCAAATATGTAATGACAAGACATAATGAAATCAAATTGTCTATGCTAGAAATATCGAAGAGTGCACGAAAATGCAGTTTTTGGCGGCAATCGATATATCATCGAAGGATTGATACTTATCACTCGATAAATATCACGTGATACTCGGAATTGCCCCCCACCTATTTCATAGAAGTTGACAATTCATGTTACTTGTACTTTGACAGTATGGTAATTTGACAATTGACACTTTGATCGTTCATTCATTCGTTCATCATACCGAATTAGACGAAATTAGAGGAAAGAAGTTGAAGTTGAAAAACTAACGCGGTAAACCTACTAGCGCGTTAATATTAGCGCACTTAAGCGCGCTACGTTAAAATTAGCCTTGCATGATCAGCCTGCTGTCTTGTCTGTGCTTCTGGAGAAATCAAATCAAAGTGGATGTTCAATTTTCTTGTTTTGAAAAAGATTTGTCTTGTAAAATAAAATTTCAAGACCGAAAGAAACATTCATGAAATGAAATAAACTATGTAAATTATTGGATAAGACGAATAAAAATATAAATAAAAAAATATGGAAATAATACACGAAACCCTTCGTGACCAAACATTGCAAAGTTCCGTAGCAGATCTTCCTGATGAAGTCCTGGAATTTATAATGGGATTTCTTCCTCCTTACAAAGATTTACAGAACTGTATGTTAGTCTGCAAGAGATGGCATGTTTGTGCCCAAAGTAAGTGCTCAACACTACGGAAAAATGTTCTCATTCAATACACCACAATACAAGGTACCTATGTTCTCAAATTCCACACTAAAACATTGAATTTCGTATTTCAGGTGTATTTCGACAAACAACAACAAAATTAACTAAAGCTATTGGCGAATTCAATATTCTCTGGGATAACATAACAGCAAGTGACCTAGGGTACACTATCACCAAAAGGTTTTCCCATGCTGCGTGTGTTTATGAAAACAACATGTATGTGTTTGGTGGCTGTACCACCAATGCTACCTCATTTAATGATCTCTGGAGATTTGATCTATCAAAACGACAGTGGGTAAGACCACTTGCCACTGGTACATATCCAGTTCCCAAAGCTTATACTTCCATGGTTCCACACAAAGACTCTCTGATTGTCTTTGGTGGCTGGACTTATCCTTCACTCTCTCAGTACTACACACACATAACAATGTTCAATGAGATACACTTTTATGATGTAAGAACCAACAAATGGATGTTGATGAATGCAACAAACAGCCCACCACCGATGGCTGGGCATTCTGCCTTCATGAAAGATCAAGAAATGGTTGTGTTTGGCGGTCTGACTATGTCTTCAGAGTTCCAACATCAAATACAATGCTCAAATGATGTATGGGTGCTTGATATCCCCAACCTGACGTGGAGACAGCAACCAACTACAAAACCCAGACCAGCTCCCAGATATAGCCAATCTGTCATAGAGCTAGATTCAGATAGATTGTTAATTTTAGGAGGAGTCCAAACACTGCATAATAGGTTTGTGTACAATGATTGTTGGATGCTCACTATGACAGGCCCAGTTTGGACATGGAAGGAATTAGCAGTAAAAAATAAGGAATGGGCATCATCAAATATTTGGTGTAACCCTGCTTGTAGAGTTGGAGACAAAGTAGTCAGCTTGAGTAGGGGGAGAAATGGATGGAATGGGGCAAGACCCTTAGTCACATCAGCAGTCAGAATCTCAGCACTAAGCCGGCCAGATAATCCACCTGTATCTGTAAGAGTGGAGCAGAGTTTACAGAGGCCATTAGATAGAGATCAAAATATAAATGGTAGACGAGGAGAGTTGCCAAGAAGACCTCCAAACCCTCCAGGGCATGAACATATGGCCATTAATGATGAACCAGTGGCAGGTCCTAGTCATGAAAACAATAATGCTGATGCAAATGCTAGTAGACCTGCTATTCCAAATAATACTGATGGCAAATTCGGAAGAAAGAATTCTCCAATACGAGGAACTAAAAAGGTAATTTATCATTGTATTCATATTGATGTCATAGTCCAGGCAATAAAAGGTTTTAGAGAGAAATGTTTGGAATGCAATTTTTGACTTTGTAATTTTGGAACTGGTTAAGAGATGAACATTATCAAATATCCCCGCCCGTAGCCGTAGCAGGGGGCCAGTTTGAAGGTTCCTATTTTTCGATTTTACGCTTCTTACTCGGAAACTATGCATCCCAGCGACATGACCACTGAGACAAAATAAAAGCTAGTTAAATTTGCGACAAGTTTTATTCCGTTAAGTTTTTCGATATCTTGAATAGTTTTCGAGATCTGCTCTTGAAAGTCCGTAATTTAAAAAAAACATATTGCATCACATTTTTTGCTCTTTTTGACCAGATAACTCTTCAACAATTCACCCAAAAAATAAATGCTGACAAAAGGCTTGTTGTGCATTAAATTTTCTTCAATAATATTTTACTTTATAATCTATTTTCCTTCAAGAGCAGACTTTCAGTCCTTCAGACTTTTGATATGTTCACCTCTTAACTAGTCCAAACAAAGTTACGAAATCAAAAATTATGTTCCAAAAATTTCCCTCAATACAATTTTTTGAGCATTCATTGCCTGGCCTATTACCCATTATATAGAAATATTTGCCAATGATAATAATAATAATAATGCTGGACCATTCACACAGCATTATCTAGCCCCAAGCTAAGCAGAGCTTATGTTATGTATGTGATAATAAGTAATGTACCATTTTGTTACAGGACAAAGCCTTTAGACTAATGCGGCAGCTGCATGAGGCCAATAAATACAGAATGGCTGCATTTGCATGTGACCCAACAAATGAAGGAGTACCAGAACATGATCTCATCAATATAAGAAATGTTGCTCACATAGAAAACATTAGAGAACTGCCACCTCCAGAAAATCCTGAAATAAAGCCAGAAGTTAAGAAAACTAAAAGAAATACATTGACTATGCATGTTATGGACATCTCAACAATCATAAATGGCAACTTCATGAACTATGTATCATGGCTATGCCCTAGATTAGGTGAAACTAATGGAGCTCCAGAAGAACTAATTATGTACTCATTAGTTAAGGGCAATGGAGAGCTGATAATGTTTGGAGGGGTTACCAATGATATAGGAATTTCAGAAATTAATAACATGTACTCTAATTCTCTGTATACAATCACTTCACCCAGAGATATTATATGATTACAACTTTACAATCCAATTTAACAGTATGTAAGTCTGTCTACAGAGATTAGCAGATTGTCTCATGTCATTGTAAGAGTTCTGTTCAATTTGCTATTTAATGCTCCGATGTGTTGGCTTGTAATATGTGCCCTTAGCCCTTACTATGCTTTAAAAGCACTTTCGACATAAAAAAATAATACCTATTGTAATAAATGAGAAACAGAATACATATAATAAATCTTGGTATTTTAGCTAAAGTAGGTACATGCTTTAAATTTTAAAATGGTACTTGCTACTCACAACATTGTTTTACTATTTTATCAGGCTTGTTGTGTCTTGGATAATTATTAAAACCTATTTAAAAGTTAGAAATAAATGTTTTCTGTGATTTCTGTTGTATATAGGTATTGAAAATCTGTGTACTATTTAACTAAGTTTTATTAAAAGTTGATTTATAAATAACATCAAGTTATTCTTCATCCTTATCAGTGACAAGCCCTCCAAATACTGCTGCTGGAACTTTTTTCTTCAGCACTGGGTCTTCTTCTTCATCACTCTTCTCAGATGCATCATCCTCATCAATGTCGATTTCATCAGGATTGACCACTTTATCAGCCTCTTTCAGACCTTGCGTCTCTCCTCTAACAAATAGAATATTGCCCTTGTTTGCAACAGCCATTTCAGCCGCTTTGGCTTCCAGCATTCTCATACCATCCTTCATGCCAGGTGCAAGGTCAGAAATAGTTCCAGCAGTACCAGAAGAACTTAGCATCTGTGCTGACATCATGTTCACTTGTGTATTGTATGTTGCCTGGACACTTCTCTTAATTCTAAGCATTTCCCTCATAGTATCTTCATTGCCGTGTCTAACTTCAAATTCTTTCCAAGTGTTCCAGAACTCTGCAGTTATTCTGGGGTCGCACATTTGACTGCAATGTGCATAAATAGCTCGAGCTCTGTCCACTTCACCAAGTTTAGTCTCCATTTCAGCAAAGCGTTGGCACATCTCTCTTGCCCGTTCTTCAGGAAGAGTTTCTATGGCCTTTTCATAAATTGTACGTGTTTTTGGAACACCATAAATCTCAGCAGCCTTTTTTATATAAACATTGAACATTTCAAACATCTGTTCAGGGAGGACGGCTGTTGTAGCCCGCTCATAAACTGACATAGCATGTCTTGCTAAACCATGCTCTTCTTCTAATTTTGCATACAGCAAGAATATAGACTTTGCAAATTCAGGGGGACAGTTTTCAAGGCATTGTTCAAATAGATCTCTAGCTCTTTCCAATTTGGATCCCCCATACCTTTTTAAAAACTTTGTCAAGTAGGTATTCCAGATGTCATACACATTAGGCCACCTGAAGAGAGCAATGCCCTTTTCGTATGCTCTAAATGCTTCTTCAAAATAGTTGTGTTCTTCTAAGAATAGACCATAGTTTATAATTATCTGAGGTGTGGCAATTTTTAGGTCAATGATGTGATCATAAACTGCTTTACAGGATTTATAAGTGCCAAAGCTTTCTTCTAAGTCTGCAAACATTGACCAGACTTTCAAAGATTTATACAATCGTGTTTGGACTGTTTCTGTATCATCATGGTATGCAACTTTTCTCTTGGGTAGCACAGTAGCCCTTTGCATAAGTTTCAAGGCTTCTTCATAGTTTTCATGTCTTATTTCCATCTCAGCCCATTCACACCAGACTGAGGCTAGATCATCAACTTTAGCATAACTGACTTGAGTTGCCTTTTCAAAAATTAGTCTGGCATCTTCTATTTGCTCATTTTTTTCATAGAACTTTGCAAATCCAACCCACAAAGTGTACAATTTGCCTACCGCTAGCTTGGGGTCCACTGTCTGGACAGCTTCAGTGTAGGTGTCTATAATTTCATGAGGTTTATCTTCATACAGTTTGACTCTCTTGTGCCATTCAGCAACATTGTGGGGGTTTTGTCTGAGCAATACAGAATTGAGAAGCAACAGCCTTCTTTCCATCAGATACTCAAACCTTGCCAATCTCAATTCTAAATCAATATCATCATCTTCAGAGGGACTGGTTTTACTAGCTACTTCTTCCATTTTTTTGCTTAGACTAAGCTCCTCAAACTGAGCATAAGCATCAAATACTTGGGTGAAATCTCGAACAGTAGTGACTGTTTGTATGGCTTCCTCATAGATATCTCTTGCCCTCTCAAATAATCCACTTCTTACATAATAATCAGCTAGCGAGTTCCATAGATGCCCCAGCTGGTCTGTGTAACGTCTCAAACCACCTCGTATGATAGCATCAACATTGAGAGTATGAATTTGATCTGGGTTCTTGGAAATAAGTTCACACAACTCATTCCATAGCTGATGGTTTGATTTCCCATGTTTAGACTGAAAGTTTTCATTGTTTACAAGCTGAGCCAACTTGACAGCTGCTTCATCTAATTTGTGGATAGATATTAGATAGTCAATGTATTCTTCGGTGTCTTCAGGGCATAATTTTAAATATCTTCTGAAAACCCTGATAGCTGTTTCTGGTATGTGGTGCTTTTTCAAGAAGTTCAAATACAGGGGCCATATTCTATGATGTTGAGTTATTGGTAAAGCCCTAAGAGCACAGTCAAAGGCTTTTCTAGTAGCAGTTATTTTGCATTGATCAGTCAAAAACGAGCAGTAATCCATCCACAGTCGGGGCATCTTGTGCATAAACACCAAAGACCTTTCAAAGCAGTTGTTTACATCATCATAACAAGGGTCAGTGATACATCGACCCCGAATTTGACTTCTCCTCAATTTCAAATAGTTATACCAAAGTTTGAAGGATCCAGGCAACTCTTTGAGTGCTCTCTCATAAACAAGGTTGATTTCATTTTTTGGAGCAGCTTTTTTATGCTCTATGTATCGAAGCCAATGTTTCACCGAAAATGGATTCCTCAATATTTCTTCCTCATAGGGTAGATCTTCTTCACTCTGCAATAAATAAGGTTATGTTTACAATAAAATACTTTAATGAGATAAAAAGTTAACGATATCATAAGGCGCATAAATTATGTATTTCAGCATTGCCAGTAAGCTTGCAGAATACTTAACTGATTTCTTTAAAATTAAATTGCAAAGCAGAGAAAAACATTAGGGACTTATAGCATGAGTAAACTTACAAAAAATATTTCGATTTCTTTCCCATCCAGGATCGGCATTTTTACTTTTATTGTTGATGAAAACTGTGAATCAAACTCAAATTTTAAAGGTTTAATCTAGATAAGGTAAAGTAAACTTGAGCGAGCCCTATCGATGAATTGAGCAACAGAACAGCAGAAAATAGAATTGTAAGTAAATTTGTAATTTGTAAACATCTCAATCACAATCACTCACAGATGTACTAGGGAAGTAGGGAAGGGATGCTAACATAAAATGGACGTAGTTATGCAAAAAGGAACTAACCCTCAA
Organism: Eupithecia vulgata; assembly: GCA_946478455.1. Classification (NCBI taxonomy): domain Eukaryota; kingdom Metazoa; phylum Arthropoda; class Insecta; order Lepidoptera; family Geometridae; genus Eupithecia; species Eupithecia vulgata. The sequence continues at coordinate 5,142,171 of OX297862.1, read as the reverse complement.
GATGTTACTTTCGAGATAATTGAGTTTAAAGAATAAAGTTGTGTAGAAATGTCTAGGTAGCTTTTATTACCTTTATTGTTTTACAGTCTTGTGTAGGGTAATGAGGGCTTTATACAGAGCCTAAAAAGTTAAGATTTTTTTGGGCACAAGTAGTTGTTTTTATATTAAATTGCAGTTGGTTCCAATGCAAAATGCAGTTTTTGTGGGTTGGTTCCCTGTTACAAAAAGAAATGAAAGCAAATTATTAGGTTTATTCATGTTTTATTTAAAAAAATGCTTAACTATTAAACAAACTAAATATTGAACACAGCTAGTAAAGTGGCACAAACAATCTTCTCATTCAGGTACATGCTAAACATGTTTTCTTATTTTTACGTTATTCAAAGTTAAAATATAGTTAAGTTAAATAGTTTAGGCTTTTTTTAATATCTTTATAAATTCGGATACTGACCGGCGTTGTTATTTACTATATTATATAACGCCGGTTGTATTGTGACATTGTTATATACCATATGCTATCATTATGGTTCCATTTAACATATTAAATCAGCTCATTATAGTAAATCACGCAGCATGGTTCTAGATTGTAAAATATGAAATGTCGAAATGTGGGTTAGTTCCCTTGTGACATACTCATATCTTTGCTAAGAGCCGTTAGATGGCCAGGATCTTTTTTGAACATATAGAATACATGCTTAAGAACCTCCCTGTGCACTTAACTCCATTTTGACCGAGTTGTGGGTTGGTTCCTTTTTGCATAACTACGTCCAAATATACTTCATAGTCTATGCATAAAATAAGAAGTTTATTAACGAACGAGCATAAATTAAGGCTTAGTTTTTCAACTTCAACTTCTTTAACACGTATCATTATTTTAGCGTGGCGTTATACATATTCTCTTTGACACGTATTTGTCTTGACTCCATGGTACAATATTATACGTACGACCTTAGAGTAAGGGTAATATTAATAATTTAACAAATACAAGTAGGTATTGAAACATTTTTAATATCCCACACTTACTATACTAGGAAAGCTTGTTTACATGTTGGCAACACCGGTGAGATTTGAGTTTTTATTCCAACATTTCTGTTGATAATTATATTGCGTTAAATCGAAGAAATAAGTTGATGAAATAAGAAACATAACTGAGAAGTGTGATTTTGTGTTCTTTTTTGACAAAACGGCTGTGATTTCGGCAAGATTTAACCGCACAAACAGGCATATTTCACTTTTAAAAATTGTTTGAATCAAGTGAAAAAATTCTATGTCTATGGTTGTTGGAGACCTTTTGGAGATACTGCTGCACTCCGTTAAGTTATCATATCAATCTCAGACTAGTCTATAGTGATCTGTGGTTAGCCAAAGGGAATGGCAACGGTTAGGGTTAGGGCGTAGATGGAGTTCTTCCTCTAAGAGATGGAGTATACCGGTTACGTGACCGGTTAGCATGAAGGGGATCTTTTTTCATTGCCGGTTAGGGTTAGCCAATGAAAAAAAGAGATCCCCTTCGGTAGACTATAGACACTATAGATCAATGGGGTTAGCTTACATCTCACATACATAGTATTATTTACTCTATGGTTAGCTGGTTAGCAAAACAACAATGGCGACGGCGACTCTAATGCCGGCTTGAGTAATATTTCTAATCGATTTTTACGAGACCCAATGTATTTCATCTATAATGTCAAAGCAAGGAAAAAGAAAAATTACTGTTGAGTTGCCTAAACAAAAAGACTTATCGAATAGACCTAGTGTGTTCGAGCGTCTTGGTACGAAAAAGGCTTCCAGTGCCAAAAAAACAACTGAACATTGCAGACAGTGGGCTCAACACGGGAGTTGTGCTTATGGTAAAAGTTGTAAATTTGCATCTACTCATACGTTAATCAGTCCCTCAAAACAGCGTGCTGCCATCAAAGATGGTGAACAAAAGCGTTCAGTGAAAGATGATCCTAAAAGTAGACTTCATTCGTCAGTGGTAGTGAGGCCTGGGCACAGCCCTGACGGTGAAATTGACAATTGGGACCAAAATGACCTAGATTACGCGGACGCTGATGCTCTCGAAAAACGGAGGTTGCAGCTGCAACGGGAATTAGAACTGCAGTTGAAAATGGATGGTAAAGACATGAGGAAAGACAAAAAGAAACCTGTGTCCAGCACCTCCTCATCTAGAAGTTCGAGCTCCTCGAGCGTCTCTTCGTCTTCCTCTGATGGCAGTTCCTCATCTTCTTCTTCTGATAGGTAAGTCCAGTAAAGCATGATCATATTTTCTTAACTGCATAATTTTTTTCTGTACCTTACTAGAATTCACCAATAATCTAAACAGGAATATTACACACTACGAATATTATACCCTGTTCTAAATATTTTTGTAAACAAGAAGTTGCAAAACGAAAACCTATTTCACTATACTCAACGCAAATCACAGAAATTCGAAAAAAATATTTTTATTATGATAATTTTTTTCTCCTCATGTCCTGTTTTCGAACTTGAATATACCTTTCTATATTAATATAAAACATGCTGTTTTCTGTTGTTGTTTTTGTAAAGTTTCATTCATAAATGTCTTGGTTAAAATCTTGGATTCTAGAACTAATTATTCAGTATTTTTACACATTATTTTTACAGTTGTCTATAGTGTCTGTCTATCTTGCTTTTTTTTATTTTTATCTATTTCATACTATGCTTCAAGTCTAAGTTCAAACATTTTTGCTTCGCACGCATATTTTGGGTCACTATGTACCCTTTTATTTAAGTTCGGCTATGTTCTAAATATACTTAAAATTTACTCGGTAGGTTTGGAGATCTTAAGCCCTCTACAGACCAATTGTTTTGCAATGTCCGACAATAACCCGCCCAGGGTAAAGCCACCTCACACCCTGTGCCGGAGGCTTTGGTGTGTAGAGGCCTAATGGCCTCTAAAATTCAAAATAGCAGGACCTCTGCAATGATAGCCCATTTACCAATTATTTCATCTGAGAATATGCAGGTTCATATCGATCCAATAACTAGCTAGAGCCAAAACTGTGTATAAAAGATACAATGTGCATACATTATTTTGATGTTAATATTAAGTTTTCAAAAAGGGCTGGTAACTCTTTATCACATTTTAATTCATCCCACCAACTTTTCCTCTACCAGGGACACAAGAAGAAAGGTAAACAAAAAAGGAAAACTAAAGCGAAATTCAAGTTCCTCATCAGATGGTGATGTCCCACCAAAAAAAAAAATCAGTAAAATAGATCAAAAGAGAGATAAAAGTGTAACAAAGAAAACATTAACTAAAAAAGATGACAAATCATTAAAAAAAATTGATTCAAGCAGAAAGAAAACCTCTAGTAAATCCTCTATTGGAAAAAAGTCCTTATCACCAGCTAAAAAGTCTGGTGGGACTCCTCCAATCACATCAAAAACTTTATCTAAAAATTTAGCAAAGCATGCTAAGTCGCCAGTTAGACGTGATAGAAACAGGAGTACAACACCACATTCAACCAGAGACAAAGACAAAGAAAGAGATCGTAAAGAAAAAGAAAGAGACAAAGATCGCGAAAAAGACAGAGGAAGAACAAGACCACGCAGTAGGTCGCCTAGAAAAGCTAGGTCTCGATCGCCTCGCCCGCACAAAGATGCCAAGAAAAAAGACAGCTCTGAACGAAGCAGACCCGTGTCGCCTAAAAAGCAAACAAGAAAAGATGACAGTTCTGATAGGCACAGGAAAAAGTCTACAAGTCGTGACAGAGGACGTGACCACAAAGATAGATCTTTAGAAAAAAGAAAAGAAAAAGACGAAAAAGAACGACATGACAGGAAGGATAGGGGACGTGACAGAAAAGATAAGAGAGACGAGAAACGAAGAGGGCGAGGGGGAGGTGGTCGTGAAGGTCTGGGAGGGAGTAGAAGCACAGACAAAGGTTTGGAGAAGCCAAACAAACCAATGGAACGTCTTTTGCCCAGACCTGAAGAACGCCTGGCGGCATTAGCAGCTATATCAAACAGAACTGTTGAAACCGACAAGAACTCTAGCACATCGAAAGATCGGACCGAAACGCATTCTGAGAGGGGTGGACGAAAAGTGGACCGAGAGAGAGATCGTTCAACAAAGCGTGATAGATTGGACAGTTTGGATAGGGAAACCGGCGATTACGATATTGACAGGCCTTATGAAGCTGATCGCGGTGACCATTACGATCGCGGAGAAGATCGCTATGAAGCAAGTGGTAGAGATGCCGATCGGTCACCGGGTTACGTCCAAGGAAGAGATAGGCATTACGACGCTGGGTACGACATGCCAGGTCCTACAAGAGGTTACGCTGAGGATGATGATAGAATTTATGGTGACCGATTGGGTGATCGCAGAGATATCGGTAAAATTAGTACAATTTATAAATTTATTGAAGTACCTATTTGATTCGTTCTAATTTATGGTGTTGCTTTAAGGGTATGATGATAGACGAGCGCATCGTGATCGATCTTGGGAAGGTCGATCGTCGATAGACCGTGAACGTGGCTACTTGCATCCGCACAAAGATTGGGATAACGAGGATTACCGCGCGGCTGGCGATTGGGGCAGAGAGCGACGCTGGCCGATGCACGAATCACAGGTGCCCCTTACTTCTAATGTTGTCTTGTCTATTGATATTATCCTGTGTCTCTATCCTTTTTACCTTCCTCTTTCCTCTAGGTAAGTTTATACTACCAATACTTGTACCTGAACGAGCCGATCGACTATCGCAAACGAAGCTCTAAAATTCCCTGTGCCATCCTATCCCACAAATTTCTTGGCTGTCCTTATCCTCATTTTGGTATGTGAATGTTTTATTTTGTGTAAGTTCCCAGATTTTCCGTAATTTACCGTGGATTGATATTTCCAGATGAACGAGTGGGGTGATAAGGATCCGGAGATAGAAGGCTGGCATCATAGAGGTCACCCTGGACATCGCGGTCGAATGCATGGTGAGTCGATCGTGAAATCCAATTTGTGTGGTATCTTGAGTTCCAGCAAATTAACATTTCATGTCTATAGATAATTATAGTCGTGGTATGCGCATGGACCACAAACGCCGTGGGGCACCTAGAAACGATCCCGCAGTCGCTGAGAAACAGACTCCCTCGCCAGCTTTACCTGTGACAGCGGCTCCTGCAAAGACAGAGGCAAATGCCGAGACAGACGATAAACCTATACCGGATGACTTAAGCGAGATCAGTGACGATCCCGATGATATCCTTAATAGAGAAGATGTAAGTCCCTATGTCTCCAATAAGCATAATTTGTTATTTGCTAAAAACATGACGATAAAACACATGTCATGGTGCTTTTTAGATGGCAGACCAGAATAACGTGGACGATGACAGCCAATCAGGACCACTTGATGACAGTACTAACAAGCCAGAGTCTGGTGAACGAGAATCCACTCAGGTAGGATCTGTTATTTCTATTATTTGGATTACACAATTTGATTGACTGCAAAATAAACCTTTAAAAAACTGCTTTAGGATACAAATGGAGCAGCCGAGGAAAGGGATTCTAAGGATATCAATGATGAAGATGACACTAATTTGGATTTTGAAGAAATATCTGATGGAGAACTTGAAGAAGAGAGGACTAGAGGTAATGTTCTGTAAATCTTTTAACTTTATCGTATTTGCCTGGTTAATCACAGTCGTGCATTCTGCGTGGCTACCATTGTGTGTGGCGTAGATTTTATTTCTTTAATATTTTTTTTCCAGCTGGCTTAGGAGATGCTCTTGGCGTAGACTGGGCTAGTTTAGTAGCGGATGTACATCGACGCGAACAAATAACACCCTTAGGTGGCGCCAGAGACCGCTGGAGACCAGAGAAAGTACTGACTCGCGTCGGCCTTTCAATCCAAATGGCGGGTAGAGAAATCGTACAGGACATCTTGAACAAGAATGCCGAGACAGATAAAAAGGAGTTGGAGTCAAAAACACAAAAAAATGTCATTGAACAGAATGGCACTCATGAAATAGAGGATGAGCAAGAGCATATTGCACCTGATGTAAATTCGTTGCATCCAGTTGCTTGCATACAGGCAAGTGGTTTGTTTTATCCTAGAACTAAGCTTGATAAGATCACAATCTTTCTTACTGGATTTAGCTTGCCTTGGGATTCAGTAAGTGGGGTTTGCTGTAGTATGTACATAGGTAAGTATGTTACATAACAATCTAAAACTTCGGCCAAACCTATGCATCAAAAACGCGGGGAGCGTCGACGTGCGGTGGACGCTGTAATGTAACGGCGCCTCAATGCCGTCTTGCACACCTACAAAGACAAATTTTCGCGTTGTTACGCTCCGCTTCGCGTCCCGGATCCCGCATTTTTGACGCACAGGTTTGAATAGATAGTAAAATGTTTTTCCCTTTTACCTCAATCTCCTTTCCTATTGTTGTAAAGAAAACTACAGTAAATATGTTCTGTGGATTCCAGGTTGCTTTAGAAAAACGAAAGCGTCACCGTGCGCTGCTCTTCGGCTCAGGCTGTGAAATAACGAGAGGCCTGAGTGCTCGTCGCGACTTGGCATTACGAAGATTTCTTTGTCACTTGCCGGCAACAGAGCGAACTGGTCAAGCTCGCATAACACCACAACCGTCATTATTCCAAGCTGCTAAGGCCTTAATGGTACAAGCTAAGACCGGATGACCCACAAGATATGATTTGCATAAGTCAAAACAGTAATTGTGGTGAATATAAATTAAACTTTGCCGTATAAAATAGTTATTTACAATAAAATTTGAACTAGAATTTTCAAATAGCAGACTTCTCATTATGAGATTCAAGTGCAAAACAGAAATATATTGAGTGGCATAGTGTGATTGTGCTCAAAGTGTAAGAAAGTGAACTCAATGGGATTATGTCAAGCAAACATTGTAGTGATTGTTTTTGATGGATTCCGTATGGAATGGATTTGCATAGAAGTCAGTTGAAATGATTTTCAGTTATTTGTGGTTTTCACAAACAGAAAGTTATTATTATTTACGTACGATTTATTATATGATAAACATAAATAAATTCTTTTACACTAAATAGCTTTTTATTTTATTAAATACTTACGTTTTTTGTATAAAACTAATCTTTCCACACTATTTAGAATGGGATAAAACATTAAATCTACTTATAAAAAAGATAAAATATAAAGTCTGTCAAATAATATGTATAAGCAGGATGAGTTGATAATAGTTACTGGCATTTTATTTTCACTTGAAGACTTTTTCACAATCTCTCAAAAGAAAAGACATATTCGCACCCATAGAATAGTAGCTCTTTGAGCCCCTGAAAATAATTATTTGTCACACAAAGAAAAAGATTGTATGGACTAATAGTACTGTTATGTTATAGGTAATAATAATATATTACTATTCACACAGTGGATCCGTTTTTACAGGATTATTTTGTTGAACTACTATTATGTACGATGTGGCGCGGTGGGCGAAGGTCTGCCTGCGACGCAGAAGGTTGCGGGTTCGATTCCCGCCTCGGGACAAATGTGTGTACGATCTGCAGACATTTGTTCAGGGTGTTCTGGTCGTTTTCTATATATAATAAAAAATATCTATCTATGTATTGTATTATATTATGTATATCTAGTACCCATCACACAAGCTCTGCTTAGCTTGGGGCTAGATAATGCTGTGTGAATTGTCTGGCATTATTTATTTATTATTTATTTTTATTATTTACTTGAAACAATTGTTTACTGGATTCGGAATACTGTTGTTGTCTGAACTCGCTCCTACAACTTCATACACCATTACAGAAAAAAATAGATCCTGTAAAACTGATGCTGTGTGAATGGTGTGCCCCTACATAGGTGTAATTTCATTGGTATAATTGTTAAAAGATACTATTTATTTAGAGTACCTCCATAGGTACTGGTAAAGTACAACGATAAATACTCACTTGCAGAATAATACAGCTCCAGCAACACCTTTGATACATAGATTTGTTCCATCTACTCTGAGAATAGACCCTTCTCTCAGACCCAACACTGGTCTAGCATGCTCCATTTTTAGATATTCTAAAATTCTTTCATCTCTTGTCTCTTCCTTATGAGTATTAAGCTCATCATCAATATAGTGAGGATTTATATTAAAAGGAACAAGTCCTAAGGCATCAAATGACGGTGGGTATATGATAGGCATGTCATTTGTTGTGTGGATATTTTTTGTAGCCACATTTGTGCCAGCACTGCTGCCAATGTACATTAAACTACCACATTCCACTTTTTCTTTTATAAGGTGCATAATCTTTAGATCGTATAGAGTTTTTAATAACAGGAAAGTGTTACCACCACCAACAAAAATTGCGCGTGAGTACACAAGCATGCTTTTTAGGTCATCATATGTATGTGCTCCATATACTTTGAAGCCCCATGGTTCTATTATATTCTTAATTTTATTAGTATATCCATAGTAGTCAGTTTGAGCATAAGGAAAGAAAACTATATCTACTACATTCTTCCTAAAAATAAAAGGATGTGTTAGTACTTGGTACATACATACAGACCATTCACCATAGGTGTCTTACGGTGAATGTAGTGCATAAAAATTGCAGCACCCTGAAGTAGGCACTTGTACTTACTGTTTTAGAAAGGCGCATATCTCATCCTTAGCAAATGCTAACATCGCATACCCATGGCAATTCGAGGATGAGAGCAGCAAAGCTCGACAAGATTTAGAACACATTGTAGGTATTGGAAATTCGAATTTAATGTTATACTTATGATAGATAACGGCTATTCACATCAACTGTTCCTTTTGTTAAAGCGGGTAGTGTACCAAATAAAGGCGATAAACTAAGCCCTAATAGGAGAATTGCAAAACGTTATCAGCTCTGCTAGAAGTAATATTTTCTATGGTTATCAGTGCTACCATGGTCAAATTATATTTATTTAAATAGGCGGAGTATAATATTGTACCATGAGTGCTACTACGATTTTCTATTTGATTTCACTTTCTTTGTTGTTTTTGTTTATCTTTCATGATTTGTTGTGTCAGTGTCAGTAAGACGTTACTTCCTATTTTCGTTTTGCCAGCCAATGTCACGGTCAGCTGTCAGCTGTTGCAGAACAGAATGGATGCGTTCATAATTTAGCAGTACCTTTAGTTTTCGCTACAAGGTAAACTAGGGTTGGCGTCACAGATATCAGAAATGGCCTATTTTATGTCTTATTTATTACTCTAAGATTTTATGTACTAATCTTTTATTTAACTTTATACATGTTAGGTAAATAATCTTAAATAACGACTTAAATTCTAAAAGCAGGTCACGAGCCCGAGCCTAATATGAAAAATCTCTCCTGTTGGGGTTTATCACAGCCTGGGCCAAGATAGCGGCGTCTAAGTTCAAGATCGGGGCGCGCGGAAATGTCACCTTGCAGTATATGGTACGCTTGTTCTATTGAACTCTCGATTTCGGACTTCAGTTCCTGTAAATAAAATGTGCTAAGGTTCAATCAACAATTAAGTAGGTACCTATGAAAATTATAAGCCTAGTTATAGTAGAAGCAAAGTGCCCTCGTGGCAGACCACTTGTCAGATCATAATCAAAATAAGTATTTAATCATCATTAGCCTATAACTATGTTAGTCCAGTCAACTGCCAACAGTTGTGCTATAGTGTTCAATTTGTTTCTTCCACAGTCCGCCAGCCAGCATACCTACTTTCACATATTGTCATCCTTGGCACATTCCACCTAGCTACAGGGCGTCCTACACTTTCACCGTTTACCGGGTTGCAGTCCCTATCAGATATTCGGCAATATCGGTCGGGGTAGCCGCATGACTGGGTGAGGCTCGCACCGTATAGTAGGTACCGATTAAGCTGGCGTGTGAAAGTAGAGGTTTGTACTCCTGGTAGTGCATATCCACAATAGGGGCCAGCGCGGCATGCAGGCGATATCGCAGCTGGCTTCGGCCAGCGCGTGGTGTCACCAGCTCTCCTTCGCGCTGGGCTAAACTATACCCAACAGTAGCGGGTGCCTACAGCTTGATATGCAAAGTGCAGGTGTGTACTCAGTACTCTACTCACGTCATACAGGGCGGGCGAGCGGCGCGCGCGCTCGGCCAGCGCGGCGTGCAGGTGATAGAGCAGCTGACCTCGCAGCGGGGAGTCGCCCGCGCCCAGCGCCGCCAGCGAGCGCAGCGTTCCGCGGCACAGGCTCTCCTTCAGCGCTAGGCGAGACTCCGACAGCTCTGGAACACGCAGTTTATTTGTAACTCATAAATAACCTAGGAAGGTAGGTAGGTACACTACCTCAACCTCAATAGCCTATAATGGTCCACTGCTGGACGCAGACCTCCCAGCTATTTATTTTATCTCATGAGGTCAAGGGTAATGCCCATAATCCCCACGCTGGGCATGCGGGTTGGGGATCTTAGGTACACTACACTCTACACATACCATAAATACAATGAAGACAGAATTGTCACACATAAGCCGACCCACCGCAATGACCGGCACTGTCAGGTGTCTGTCAAAAATTACTTTTTGATAATTGTTTATAAAATTATGAAATGAAAGGTGATTAGATTCAAATTGATTTGTTTTCATTCGGTTATCGCGAATCTATCTTCCTCTTGCGACCACTCCATTTTTAAAATTGAAACAAAAACTAATTTCTTTGTTAGTATTTCAGAAAGCGAACATTCTTAAGTAGGTAGATGAAACATTTCGAAAATAAGAATAATATATAATATCACCTATTATGGTTGTGACAGAACTTATGACCCGACTAAGTATATTATGGCTATGATTAACAATAGGTAGGTAGGTACCTAATAAATAATGCAAATCATGTCAAACTTTTTCGCTTTCTTTGTGCTTGAAAATAGCAATTACTTTGGGACCTTAAGAACGTTTATGACTGTTTCGGCTGAATATTATGCGACTCTACCTAGTGCTTGTTAGGTATTGGTAGTGATTACGTTGGCACAAAACCTAGATATCTAAACTAAAACGTACCACCTACATATCCATATTATTACTAAGTATTATTATAAATTCAAAAGTAACTCTGTCCGTCTTTCTGTTATTTTTCCACGCATGAACGGATCTTATTGAAATTGGGCAAGGAGGTAAATGGTATCCCGGGGCCGTCCTTTGTCCGTACCGTACATAAGATACCTACTTGCAAAGCGCGTGCGAAGCCGCGAGCAGAAGCCAATTTATATCTAATCTACTTATGCAATTATGGCCCTGGCACTATCCAATACCTAATGTTAAATTACCAAAACATCAAATATCAACTAAATATACAGGGTCATAATAAATATTAAAATGTTTTCATTAATCCTGGCAGCTACCTACATTCATCATTGTTTGGCGTGATCATTACAAATAGTTGGCAGATTCGTAAACAAAGACCTTTACACAATAGCACACTAACGGCACGACGCCAACTCTTACACACTACACTAAAAATGCACTGGCCCACAATAGGTATAGCGACTAATAAAAAAGGGATTGCACCAATTAATACAATACCGTCACAAAAGGTATTGCCCGTCACAGGTCACACACGTCACTTTCTCGTCTGCCAACTGATTTTATCTAGCTATTCAGTCAGGCATCACGTATGAATGGAAGGTTAGGTACTAACGGGACAGGAGGGCAGATCCATCTGGTAACGACGTGAGGACGGGCGTTTCTCGCCGCGGCGCCCATGTCAATAGCGGTCAATATTAAAACTGCAGTCGCGGTACTCCCGTCCCCGATTTTATTCACTCGTTGCGTAGTAGGTACCTACGTACTTACCTACATCGCATGAGAGAACTGCACCGCTAACTGCATAATTTATACCAGCCTTTAAAATTATTCTGCGCAGCAGTATGACGCAGATGCGACGGACAAAGGGCGGTAAAACAGTTTCCATATTTGAAGACATTCCGCTGCGTTCATTGGTTAGGTTCTTTGTCAACTGTGTTTAGACATTTTAATATCTTTATATGGAGGTCTACAATATACATAGGGTCAGAATAACAATGTGACCAGACGTACGTAATCTTCACTAATATTATAAAGATTTGATAAAAAATTTAACCAACTCGCAGTGACTTTAGTTCTTGGCGCATGAAACTGTGCCGAAATATTGGAAAACTCAAAAATCGAATCATGGTAAATATCCCGTCATAAATGACTTTAATGGGAAAGATTTGTTTGTTTGAATTGGCTATGAAACTTCTGAACCAATTTGAAAAATTATTTTACCATTAGAATCCTACATTATTACCCTGAAGAACATAGGCGATAGAATATACCCGTGCGAAGCCAGGGGGGACCGCTAGTCGTCAATATAACCGGGAATGACTGGATGAGGGTGGCACAGGACCAAATTAACATAAAAATATCCAGCTACTAAAATGCCAAATCCATAGATAGGTGTACCTAGATATTACTAGGTAGGTAGGTACATACCTACATACACATCCTACCGTAAGAGTATTTTATTAATTGTCTAGTAAATGAAACATATGTAACAATATATAAATGCGTTTTGCTAGACATGCAAATGCGTCCTAAATGCGCCTCAGCCATGTCGTTTTATCAAACGTAACAGCATTCATCGTCATGCACGTCACCTAAAGTAGTAGTTCGTACAAATGATGTCATGATTAACATTTTCTTTTGAATGTATTGAATGTATCCTAACGTTACTTTTATCCCAGAAACAACGCGTTCGAAGCCGCAGGCGGAAGCTACCAAATAATTTAATATCAAATCTAGTGGAGCACATAATACGTACGAAATAATTACATCCTGTGTTACCTAGGTGAGATAAATACTTTTTACATAGAAATGTGGTGAACTAGTAAAAAGGCAGGACTGACGTGCACGTGAGAAACGGAATAACTAGGCTAATAATTTTACATTATATTTTAGGTAAGTAAATATCTACGTTATAGTCATCAGGGTTATACAGAGTTATTGGTAAATTAGTTACACTACGTGAACTGCAGGTTTTGCCCATTACCAGGAACACGTTCGTGAGAAGCCAGGTCTTAATTCTTAAAAAAAAAATATATAAAACACATCTGATACAAAATGAAAAACCACCTTTGTCTGGAACCAAAAAGAGTTAATAAAGGCCGATCTTAGACTAACATACCCACTGTTAATTCAGGGTAGAGTCGCTTTTAATTTAGGTTTCAAATAATACCTATCTAACAAACGATTGTTGAATCGAGGAGGGTACCTATTAATCACCAGTATCAAGTTTAAGAATTAAGACCTGGCATCTTCGAAAACTTGTTCAATGCTGGGCAGAACTTGCAGCTCAGTAGTGTTACTAATTTGTCAATAACCCTGTATATTGCCTATCTATGGTAGGCTATCACCATTACAGAAACTACTTGATACGAAAAACATTGAAGAACTGTTTATGCGGATTATAGCCCATTCGCAAATAATTCAGTGATGATTCGACAAAAAATAAGTAAAAAAGAATAGATAACTGAGCATGGTTTACCTAGAAGGCACAATTACAACAGGTGTTCCGCTAAATGATCACCGAAATTGTGAATAAAAACATTGTTCTAACAAACCTTGACACAATAACAACCGCAATTTGTTCGAGAAACATTACACTACATTATTACCAACCTACTCAGTTGATCGTAGCAGATGTTAGTGAACTGACATCCTAAGCAGGTAGGTACGCGTACATTACATACCCTCTACATTAAAAGTTTGATTTGGCTGGTCATAGAATTTGGTAGAAACATGGTAATTTTGCAAAAATCCGTTAACGCCCAAGGTCGATTTAAGTTCGATAAAAAAACTTTCATGAAAAATCCCGATCACTTTATAGAAATTTGCTTTTGATTCCACAGAAGACATACCTACTGAAGAAAAAAAACTGACATATGCCTGGATATTATCACGTATAGTTATTTTTAAATTTTACTGGTCAAATAAAATTCCTCGGAATAAAATTTCATGGAACCACACCACATCGGGATCAATCTCTACTCAACAGCAAAAGAAATATAAAAATCGAATAACTACAGTCGAATAGAGACCTCCTCTTTGTATGAAACAAAAAAAAAACCACATCACGAAACTACAAGTTTTTTTACACCACAGCGCCATCTAGTCATTTCTGTATGCCCGAGTTGATTCTGGTTTCTTCAGCGAGTGCTAACCCGCAAAGAAAATAAAACCACTGCTACGCCGTAGCTAGACCTCTACCGACCTCCTCTACGAAATTTCACTTTGAAAGAAATTGCTCACCGATTAGAAATATTTGGCGTTGCTTTAACAAAATATAATGTGCAACAGCTCGTTACATTTTGGTATCGTATGACATCATAGCATTGCATGCTGTAAAATCAAAACCCTACGTACCTACTGTTTTAGATTTCAGCAACGCACAGAGATCGGCGGCGTAAATTTATTTTCATCTGCCTATTTCATCCCACCGCTGGGCAAATGTCTCCCACATATCCTTCACTCGGTACGATCACGCACGAACTCCAATTGCTATTAATCTGTCAGGAAGGCGATACGTTAACGTTCGTCTCGCTAATGTTGCGTAAGAAAACAAAAAATATGGTATAACATATTCATATTATTAGAAAATAATATAAGAGGTATGTGAAGACTAACCAAAATCCTATTAATTACCATTCAATTTAGGTCCCTCCAAGCCAATTTTTAGTGCCAGCCGTAATCTCAGATCCACGAAAATATGGCTACAGTACGGAACAAACTTCGCTAATCGCTCTAGAACCAGTGTCTCTAAGTGGAACTGCTCATCCAAGTCCAAAGTGCCAAGTAAACTTCCCAAGGCACTTTGCACAACGCAAATCCGATTTGCTGGAACTTTCCCGTCACAGTTGTCACAACACCACTCTGTTACAGGGTCTGTTGGAGTTATAGGCAGAAGAACACCAACACAGTCTTTATCGAGACACTTCAGAGCGGACAGTTTCGTTCCCATCTCAGTCCTGTCTTCGCATCTCTTACATTTGCACCAGAAACCTTTGGTTTTGAACAGCTGGCACCGCCTGGCTGGTGTGCTCCATAGAAACCCAGTGTAACATATCAATAACTCTTCTCCAATATCAATATCTTTTGTAGCATAGACTGCCATCGTGTAGTCTGCTTTGAAGCTGCATCTGATGTTAGGAATGCAGCAGTGGTTCAAGAATGAAGACAGAGGGTAGAGACCACTTAATGATATTTTTTTATCACATTGGTTGTTAGCTATTCGGAACGTATTTATTTTCAGAATTGAATTTACAACACCAATGAACTTCTTATGAACTTCCGGTATTTCATATTTTGAGTACAAAGTATCTATTTCTCTATTGTTCTGCGTAGGTTTCATTGTTTTCTGTAAATAGCTCAATATGTTTTGATCTTGTAACACTAAACAATGTAAAAACATTAGAACACTGCCTAGAGCCTCAGAATACATTTCTTGGTTTGGTTTGGGTTTCCAATATCGCGTAATAAAATCACATAAATTTCTATGTTCAACAGTCAATGTACAATCGTTAGAACACAGTATCAATAAGCACTTAGCACATTTATTATTAGAGTCACATATTTTGAAACACTTTGTGCAATAGTGATCTTTGGCATCTGTCCTCGGGCCCATAACGAGAGGTTTGCTCTCGAAAATAAGACATCCCTTTTTGATTGGTTCAATAGCAAATAAGCCACGTCCGCTTAAATCAGATTTTTTTATTGTCCAGCTACGATGCTTTGGTCCCGGATCAAGGATACTTATTAAGGAATCGTACGGGTTAGCTTCGGAGTCCATTTTATATTTTACCAGAGCTGAACTGGATTAATCCAGCAGTGTTTCGCGGCTGACTGAGCCCCCTGCGAACCAATGTTCCTGACCCGATATGAAAATAGCTGGAAGCTGTAAATCTCATCTGTTTTGTAGAGCCAACTCACATGTCGAATCTTACGTAAACCTGTGCCGGTTTAAATTAATGTTTGCTTTATTATTGCTTTTGCATTAGCGTTTCGCCGCTAGGAGTAGTTAAAGCGGTTGTAAAGTTGCTTTGTTATAGTACATTTGATATTTTAATATGGCAGGTTTTATTTTAAAGTTTGTTGTTTGTCTCTACGTCACTCAAATTGATCAAATTGATCAAAATACCTAAGCAACTTCAATATAAATATCATTGCAAACTGTTATAAAAGCATACCTCTAAGGTATATTATGTAGCCTACATCGACATATATGTACTATGTAGCCTACGCCAAATTTCATATTTATCTGTTTAGTACTTTTGGAGACCCTAGGTACCAAAATTTAATTTATATTTCCCAAACTTGGGTTTATAATATTAGTAGGATTGTAGGTACCTTGATATCTGTGGTAGGTACCGTTGTTCTTATGTCATGTCATTATAATCTTGTCTCACAAAATGGCCCAGCTTTAAATAGAGGTTTACTGAATTTGCACGGAAATGGTGGTAGGTACCATTTCAATCAATTATCACGAGTTCACCCAAAATAAACGCAGCTGACCTTGTATCGGCATTCCAGTTGTTAACATGTAACACTGCTGACCGATAGTTCTCTGGTTGACCTAATAGGCAGTTTGTTAGATACCCTACCGGAAGGAAATATATAGAAAATTATTAGTGATAACACCTAATTAATTAGGAAATGAGCTAATAAATTAAATAATCTTCCTTGTGCTTACTAAATTTTTGTTGTGAGTTTTGCTCAGAGATAACTGTTACGGACTTTAATCCCTATTTGTTCACAGAATCCGTTCATTCTACTCTGTAATTTGCCTTTAAGATCTATAAGAGCAAACATGAAAAGTTGCAGCAAAAAATGAAAATTATGCTTTCGAGTACGAGCTACCTAAATATTTTTAACTAGCGGCCCGTCCCAGCTTCGCACGGATTAACAATTTTTTTTAAATTTTTGCATAAATGTACCTAAAGTAAATGTATATTTATTTATGCAGGACGTGTGTTTGTGTAGGCCCCTCTCCTGCACTTCGGTGTCCCCTACCTCGCCGCGAATGTTCATAGCGCTGCGTCCGCGACGGCCACAAGCGGCGCTTGTTAGTTTATTTATCTATTGTTTAGATTGTCATTTTTAAATGTTTTAAGGAATATCCGATTCGAATAATGAAAAAAGTTATCTACAGGTACCTATTGAAACAGTCTTGAATACGAAATGATTTTTTGGATTAATATAAAGATATGGATAACATGGTCTGATTTTGGTCAGCATTTCTATCAACTTTTAAAATGTAAAAAAGTACATAGTTGAAGTGACATAACTACCATAGTTGGGCATATAATATTGTACCTATTACCTACTAAGTTTTATGTACATATTAATATGTTCTATAACACTGTAGATTTTTTTTTGTTCTATCATCAATAGTTTCCGCAGGGCATGCGTCAAAAGTCAATTTATAGCAAAAAAACACCTTCGGTTACATTATTGAAATTTTAATAAGGACCCCTTATTTTTTCTAGTACCTAATAAATATTTGCCCATGTTACCCAGGGATAATGTATCATTCTATTATTGAAAGAATTTTTAAAATAGGTTTCTAGTAGTTTTTGAGTTTATTCATTACAAACATAAAATAGCCGAAAATGTCTTGGGTCTTGAGTTTGATACTTGCTATTCTAGGTCTGGTTCTAGGTACCTAAATTTATCTATAACTATCTTTATGTTGTTGGAGCAGTTATTGAATCTTGATATATAATCGAATCGATTCTGAAATCAGATGAAATGTCTCAGTCAAGGCCTGATAAAGACTGTTATCGCCTGTTAGGTCAGTTTGGTCAGCGAATAATAAATCTAGCATCGCTCACTCTCGAGCACTTACCGCAAAAATCAACAAACATTTCCCTAAGTAGATGCAGAATTAGACGGGAGTGTTGAAACACTTTACCTACCACTCAGAAAATTAAGAAGTTGTAGGTAAGCATTTATTATAAGAAAATTGGATCAATGAAAATATTACTAAGATTGGATAGAGCTTATCGATATTTAAGAGGGACTTTTGTATGTATTGCAGTCTTTAAGATACTATACTATTAAATGGTGATTAGGTATTCTAACAGTCTGGATACATGATAATTCGAGGTAGAGTCTTATGAAAAGTATAATAGAGAGCTAGAAGCATCATTATTATAAGAGGTGATTTACATACAATTTTAGGAATTAAGATCTGGCATCTTCACGTTCGTGATGATGGGCAGAACCGGCAGTTCACGCAGTTATAGTGCGTGTATTACCAATAACCCTGTACATTTATTAGGATACTTACGGTTCCATCGAAGTCCTTCAGAATCTCCTAATGTCCAAATTAGCCTGCAATGCAGATCGACCACAATCTGGTTTGTCCTCGGAACATGCTTCGTTATTCGGTTCACCAAAAAGTTTTCCAACTCTGCTACATTCTCAAAGTTCAATGACGACATCAACTTAGCCAGAGCACCCTGTATCGCACATACGTTACTATAAGGTACTGTCAGGTCACATTCTATGCATCGCCACGCGGATGTCATCTTCAATGGCTCTATAGGAAGCAAAACTCCAGGACATTCAGATGAGAAGCATTTCAGCGCTGCTAATAGAGTCCCTCGCTCCGTTGGATCAGCACATCTCTCACATTTACACAAAAAGTGTTTGGTTTTGTATAGGTGCAGGCGGCGCGCAGGCGTTCCCCACAAAATTCCAGAATAAGAAGAAAATATTTCACAGCCGGCTTTGATAGGTTTAGCGGCCCTGACGGTCATTTGAAGGTCGGCGTTGTAGCTGCACCTGGTGTTTGGCACACAGGTGTGGTTCATGAGCCCCGACACTGGGTATAGACCTCGTATACTCATTTCGTTGGTGCCGTACGTAGCGGCTATTTGGAATGCATTCGTATCAAACGCGCAGCAAGCTAGCGTCATCAACTGCTCCTCCTCTTCCGGTATATCAAAAAACTGTAAAATATCTCTGACTTCTTTCCCATGTTGCGGTTCACGGTTCGCTTGGAGATAAGCCATGAAACGTTTCTGATCTTCGTTGAGTAACATCGATCTTATCGCAGTCAGGGCTCGCGACATTAGCACATCATCAACATCCTCGATAGGTATTTTATTATTCCATCGGGATATTGTAGCGCAGTCACCTGAATGTGTTGTTGTATTTTGACACTGTTCCGAACATAATAGCAAAGCACAATTTTCACACTTAAAGAACGTAGCAGAGTCTATTAATTTACGGCACACGGTGCATCCGCGCGGGAGATTGGGGCCGGCTCTCGGCCCGTAGATGAGAGGGTGGTCCACAAACAGCACTTCACCTGACTTGAGGTCTTCAGTCGCTATTAGTCCGCGGCCTCCGAGGGAAGACTCGCCGATGATCCATTTACAGGAGTGATGCACTCCGTCGTCACATAGTCCTAGGTGTTCCTCCACCGTTTGCGACAATTGCTCCAACGATAACATCCTGCCGCAGCTCTCCGGTGACGGCACTGCACTGAGCGCGATGCGAATAAACAAATCAGCGTTATGATAACAGCCAGGAACTGATCAAGCGCAGAATATAATAGACCAAAACAGGTAGCATACGTACTGACCTACCTGTTTTGGTGTGAGTAATTAACCGCGTCGGGCGTGCGCCGGCCGCGGTTTTCGTCCATACGTATCTATCACGCTGCGGACATTGCCAACTAAATAACGCATATATCAACCAGATAATTTACCACGAAATTAATTACTCGATGATTTGACACTTCACTAATTCAGCAGTTACCTTAACCGACCGAGTCCGGGAAGATAGTGTGAACGACGAAACCGTGACATCTGGGAAAACACCTATGAATAAATATAGGTCCGGCAGTTGACTATTTTTAAACGTTTGAAGTAAATGATAATAATCCACAGTGTCTGGGCAATTTACGTTACGTGCTCATTCCTAAATAAACACAAGCGGTGTCTCTACAAATTCACGGAACTCTACAATCATATTATAAAACACAAGCAAAGGTGGCTCGGCTAGTGCAACTGTTATTCAATTCAATTCAATGACGTTTATTTCTTTATGCTAACAAAATAAGCACTTATACAAGTCAAATCTTATTCTATACCTAAACAGGTTTATAAATAGTAATTAATAAGAAATAAGGTGTTATTGGTTTTGTCCACTTTGATGTTTTGTCCACGTGGAAGAAGAGGAACATGTCTACCTATTGCGCTTGAGGTCGATTTGAATATTAAAGTACCTACCTAGGTAAAAGTTAAACGACTTCTGACGTAGTTTACATGTTGGGTGCAATGAGATTCAATAAATTGGCTTAAATTCAGGCACTTTCGAGAAAAAAACCTGCGCCTTCTAATGTAGGTCGGTACGCATTTAGCTGACTAATAGTTTGAAGAACAATGCAAGGTAGTGTATAAAAATACTATTGCATAGGCAGCTATTATTTAAATCATATTGGCAATTATTTCCCTATTGATACAAAGCCGGTCACGTCGTCTAAGGTTACTACAATTGGCATAGGATTATAGTCTATTGTGTTATAATAGGGGCTATTTGCAGAATGGATGGGCTGATAGATTATTGAAGCGACGACGTATGAAATGATGACCGTCAGTCGGACGCTATATTACTATTATATATACGATCAAAAGATAATCATGACCCAGGGCAGAGCACGGATTAGTTTTCAATGTTGCCATCTATTGCCACGATAGGTACTATATACCTAATTCGAAAATATAGGTTACTAGTTTCTGCCCACGGTTTCGCAAGTGTTGTTTCCGGTACAACAAGAAGCTTTTAGATACTTTATTAGATTAACAAATCATCAACAGCCTATAATGGTCCAGTGCCGAACGCAAGCCTCTCCCTGATTTTTTTATCTCATGGGGGTAATGCCCATAATCCCCACGCTGGGTATGCGGGTTGGGGATCGCAGTTCGGTGGTTGATATATTCTGCAAGAGGCGCTGCTGCCCGCCCCCGGTGTATGTCCTTTAGTCGCCTCTTACGACACCCACGGAAACACGGAACACGGAACCCACAGAACTTGCACCACACCAACTCTTCCAGTTGGGGTGGTGCAAGTTCTAAGCCGTCATCAAAGCAACATTTCATTACGACCCTGTTCAGAACCTGTTCTTGGCGTGAAGAAGTAACAAGCATCCATCCATCCAAACTATCGCATATTAATAGTAGGTACCTAATATTTTTATTTGTTTCCTTCTCATCTTGCAGGGACATCAGTAAGGGCAGGCTCCGCAGCAACATCAGCGGAGTTCCTCAAACGGCGAAAATACGCTAGTCTTGACAGAGGTTACCTACTTGAGCCGTTTGGGGTGGAAACCCTAGGTCCTTGGGGTCCTGGGGCACACGTTATCTATAAAGATCTTACAAAACTACTAATAGAGTCCACAGGTGATCGGAATGCTGGTTTTTATTTCGGTCAATGAATTAGCATTGCCATTCAACGTGGCAATGCTGCCAGCATTCTGGGCACTCTGCCTTCTGGTGACGGCTTAGATTTTTGTTTACTAGCTTTATTTATTGTTTGTATGCAATTGATTTTTAAGAAACTATATGAATTTAAATCAACTAACACAAATCATTAGAAACAGGAGCCGTCGAATTCAAGAGATATCAGTCTTCTCAATAAGACTCAATAAGAGTAAATAATGTTTCTTATTGTCAGGCCTTGGCATGCAGGCAGTCGCGCTCTGTTCACGCCCTCGATGCCACACACAAAGTGGCGTCGCTTTGCCGGGTAACCCGATCCTCTCCTTTTGTCAAAGAGTCCCTGCTGGTTCGACAACCTGCCCAGTCTCTGTGACCACTTCTCCTACGTGGACGTCTATTTGTTGTAATAAATCTAAATGCGCAGAAAACGAGATTGTATTGCCAATACATCCTTCGGTGCATAGCATTTGGTGATCAGAGTTCAGTGTTACAATGCCAATGTTCGATTACCATGAAGAAGAGTGCCCTTGGTTTTACTTCGACAGTTCTTATAAGACGCTGCTTGGAGCCTGCCTTTTTGTGTTCGGTTTGTGTTTATTTCAGTGGTAGATTATAGTTTTTTCAAAAACAAACAACCATCACTTGTTAAAATTTGCCGCCTTCTGTTTTGTTTTCCTAAATAAGAGACAATGACAGAATGTGAACGATTATTCCATTCTTCGGTCATTGGAAATATCAAGGTACCGCTTCCTTCGAGAATATCAAGGTATTCTCGAAGGAAGTGGTAATAACTTGATCGATGATGAAAATAAAACTCTCTTGTCTCTTGGTTTTTAGCCAAGGACGTATTAAAGTTATAGAAAGAAAGAAAAATAAAGTACATATTACATTGAGTTTTATTTATTGTTGTTCAGGTTTGTTTGGGGTGCTGCTCAACTGTTGGCTTTTTGCTACCTTCATACATAGTCACCTGCTCATATTCAAAAGTCATATACTGGTTCTCAATCTCTGCGTGGCGTCGCTTGGTAGAAACCTTCTTGGATTTCCATTCGCGGGCTCATCGGCTGTTGCTCGAAGGTACTTTTTTTCTCATTTATATTATAACTTTCTCCGACTTTACACGTTATATTTAGGTTTACAAAATTACTTAGGTCCTTCCTGGATACATCATCATCTCCTGGGCAAGTTCAATAAGGATCCCTTTAGCCGTTTAGGGGTAAAGGGGTATTAGACAGATAGCCGTAGTTACATTCGCATTTACGTCAAAGAATATAATATACGTCATTCATATAGTAATACAATTTACTTCTCTTATTTGTAATAATAATAGATGTATGTAAATTTATATACATACATGATGTATATTTATTCTAATTATAGATAAACATTAATGACGTATTCTATGTAGCGATTTATTTATTTAACTTTTAGAGTTGAGATTTGACCTGATCATGTCTTTTCAGATGGCTTTTCGGCCCTGCTTGCTGTCAACTCTTCGCTTTTACGAATCAATTCTTTGGTGTCTTTCAAATGACGGCCTTATTCGTTATAGTTCTGGAACGGTATATGTTAGCAAAACGTTACAGATATGGTTTGTCCTGTTCTATTTTAACAAATACTTAGTAAATAAGCAAGCTAAACTTTTGCTCCCTTATTCAAAATAAGCTCCGACCGCGGCATCGACCGCGTTTATCTGACTGAAATTAAAACCGTTGCCAAGTAGAGTTACTTCTAACTTTGACTTTATCTATTGACATGTCGGAGTAAGAATTAACTGTAGCTTCACTAAGGGCCATTTTATACCGAGACGCGTCGCAGCGCGCACTTTGATTCAAAATACAACTTTATTTATTTTAGAGGACAGATTTTATTGACATAATACGAAAACTTCCTGCGGCGCTGCGCGAAATTTTTGAAAATATTTGCGAAATTTTTGCGTAATAAAAAAGTAATATTTTGAATCAAAGTGCGCGCAGCGTTACGTCGCGTCTCAGTTTGAGTTGACCTTAGTTAACATGATTATTAGTTGACGTATGATTATGAAAAAAAAAATGACCAATTTGAACAAATTCCAGAAAAGAAACTGCATATAAGGTTTTACTGGACACTGGTAGGCGTGAGTGGGCTAAATGCAGCAGTTTTTGCAATTCCCCCACTTTTCGGGTATGGAAAATATTCCTGTGACTCCACGGGGACAGCTTGCACTTACCTCTGGCCTTCACCTTCATCAGCAAGGCAATTGGGATTCTGCATCCCTTACTTACTTGTATGTGGAGTAGCACCTGTAATTGGAATGTATGTATCCGCTTTCTTATTTAACTCTTGGAAAGAACGACAATTTTGGTGATTGACCTTAAATTTACAGATTCTTTTACATGGGTAAAGCAGTAAGGCTAGAAAAGATATTTTATAAAGGAGAAAGTATGAAAGAACAAAAATTATTAACACAGGTGAGTGAATAAAGCATTGACATAAAGGATCGTAAATAGAAATAAATATATAATGTATATATAGTGAGTTTTAAAGAATTTTGAAACTAATGAAATAAATTATTATTTTTCAGTGTGTCCACACGATATGCGTAGCGACGCTCGCTCTATGGATCCCCGCGATAGTGCTAATTGGATATCAGTGGTTTCCTCTCTTGGTTCTTGGATACAGACCTCACGTTCCACCAGCTTTAGCTCTGATCGCCCCAATCGCTTCTGAGGTGAGTTGAAAATAAAATCAAACAACATTTGGCAATAATTTCGTAGACCCTGTTCGAAAATAAGAAATACCCATTTCTTGAGTTTCGTACAGGGCCTACGAATTATTATAATTAACTAGCGGTCCGCCCCGGCTTCGCACGGGTAGTTATTTTAGCAATAAAGCTCAAATTGACTACGTTTTAGTTACAAATCATTTGTATGGGAAAAAGAAGGGCTATTTTTAGGGTTTTTCCAGCAATAATTCTAATTTTTCTCGCCGTAAAAACCATCCTTGAACTTCAACGAACATTTTAAAAAAAGATTTGGCCAAATTGGTCCAGGCGTTGTTGAGTTATGCGCTTACCAACACATTTTGCGATTCATTTTTATATTATAGATTAAATTTCGTAGACCCTGTACCAAACTTAAGAAATACCCATTTCTTAAGTTTCGTACAGAGTCTACGAACTATTATTTAAATTAATTAATTAATTAAATTTCGTAGACCCTGTACCAAAGTTAAGAAATACCCATTTCTTCAGTTTCGTACAGGGTCTACGAAATGTTTATTTTCTCTGCATCGATGTACCTACTTTTACGTATTACTTATTTTGAAATAATTTCATTGATGAAATACACATGTCCCATAAAACACAATTTCAAAATCAATATATTATATTTATAACTACAAAACCAACAAAAAGAATACATCTACATATTTTCATTTTGAATCGATTGTATATTTCGCAAGCCCTCTACGGAATTTACGAATACGGTGTTTTTGCCTGAATTCTGATTTGCACACTTTGTTTCTATTTATCAATTCATGAATAAGTTAAATAAGTATAGATTGTTTGTTTTATTAGGCAGCAACAACGATTCCCGTTCTATGCTACTTGACTGGAGATGAGAGACTACGAGCTGCCCTTCTAGGCCGCATGCGAAAACAGTACGCCTTACTACGCCCTGAAAAAGCCAAAAAATACTACAGACCTTAGTATTCATCACAAACCATTCTTGAAACTTTATTTCGGTTGAACGCCTGAGGTGACAAGGAAACCTCGTCAGATTTGGATTCGCCCCGAGACGATGAGTATAAAATTGAATGAATGAATTTGTAACAATTATCGCAAGGTTAAATTATAGTAACGTATTATTTAACATGTTGTTAATTATTTAGAACCAATATCAATATTACTATCTTATTTATGTAGGGTTTCGTGCCATTAGAAAAATAAAGAAGTTTATTGAATTACTCTACAGAACCAGCATGGATTGATTTACTCGCAATGTCTTCCATAACCTATCGATATGTAACCAGAGTTCTAAATGATAAAACTAAGATCAGGTACTCAAATAGTCGGGCTGGCCCTTTTATTCCAATCATCCCATATCCATCCATAGTACCATGTCAAGTATCAATCTAGTGGGTGGGTATGAACAATTGGGGCGGAAGTTACTACATACTGCTAATTCATCTGTGTTTCAATGACGCACTTAGGCTAGTGCGACTGCGCGGTACCCAGCTTTATTTCCGAATATCGATATTGTGCTCCGTCTAAATACACAGCCTCATTTCCTTATATCTTGCGAGTTCTGAAGGTGTATTTAAATACTCTCTTTTGTGCTTTATTGTTAGACAAGAAAGACAATGCGTTTATCAGAGCGTTTACAAACCGGTGTCGCGTTGGTTGAAGTTACAAATGCAATTTGAGACTTATATCTAACCACATAGCTCTCAGCACTTCGCAGTGACTGTCTTGAACTAAAATAATAACTAAGGAGCAAAAATTTTTATGAAAATCTGAAAGAATTTAAAAAGTGATGGAAAACCAAATGGAGCTTATTGAGTGTGTTTGGGACGATCTGTTTGATCGTGAGGAGAAGTTGTCTTTGAGAATAGGTTACTTCCTTACAGGTGTGTATAGATTTTTTTTATGAGAAGATGTTTTGTATTTTTGAATTCATAGTAAATACCCCGTTATAAATGACTTCAGTGTTGTGTTTAATAACCATGCAAGTTTCAAAAATTTTACACAGACACCTGCTTCTAAACAGAACAAATTTTTTTCAGGATTGCTTTCTATTGTTCTTGGGCTATGGTTGAACTTGAGCATTGTGTGGACCGACCTTTGGTTTAATCCGAGTTATAAGAATTTGAGCCACTTTACCAGGACCGCTTTAGTACTACGGATGATTGCCATCATTCCGTTAATCGGCAGGTGAGATTTTAAACTACTTTGAGTGAATTTTAATTTGATAGTGATGAGGTGTCAGATGGTTGCAGGAAACCCTTGAATCGACCCTTCCAACCCAACCCTTGGATGTCCTAGAGTCGACTCAGGCAACCTACCAGAGGCAGGGGAGGCTTCTTTCTATTTATTTTATCACTCTTACTGCAATCACCAATCCAGCTGCTAAGCATGGTGATTCTATGTTGAGGAGAACGTTGTTTATTGAAACAATCTTCTTACAAACCTTAGGTGCCTATTCCACTCATCCGAAATCTTTGTCCAAGTTCTTTGTCCAATATTTGAACAAATTTCTTGGATGGATGCCCATTCCACTCATCCAATATCTTTGTCCAAGATTCTTAAGTTAGTTGCGTACTTGATTTAAAATGTAATAACATTATATCACACTAATATTGAAAATGCGAAAGTTTGTATGGATAGAAGGAAGTTGTTTTTTCTTCACGTCAAATCTTGTCAACAGAACGGGCTGAAAATTTGCATAGGTACGAGTAGCTCTCGATATAAGCCATAGGCTACAATTCAACCCATAAAATTTCAGTTTTCAAAGGAAACAATTATTATTTATACGTTTTCATAGAAACAACGCGTGCGAAGCCACGGGCAGATACTAGTAACCAAATCTTTGATCAAATATCAGTGTTGCTAGGAAATTGAATGAAGTCATCCAAGTTCATCAAATGTACATTGGACAAAGAAATTGGATGAGTGGAATGGGCACCTTAGCTACAAATATTTGAAAGTTGTTGATAAAATTGATTTATGCCATATTCGTCCCTAAGAAGTTCGGCCCACATGACAAAATCTGCTTTCGTCCCACATTGTATGCCATATTCGGCCCGCAATAAATTTTATATCAAAAAATCTTATTTCGTCCTACTTTTCAGCTCCACATTCGGCCCACGGTTTTTATTACAATTAAATAATAGAATTAAATTAATACTAGTATTTACAATAGAAACAATTGAGCTAACTGCAAACTGTTGCAAACAATCTACAGGTAGCTCAACTGATCCATATCAATACCAGTCGGAAGCGTGCCCATGACACTGACAATGATAAATTAATTGTTGATACAGATTCGGCGATTCATACTGCAGAATGTTTGGTTTTCTGGAAACTTTTATGTCAACATTCGAGACCGAATGGCTCACCCACGTTTGCATCGAGAGATATGTCATCGCTAAATACGCAACTAACGGTAATTTAACCCATATTTATTTATTTGTGTAATTAGAACGACCCTAAGCCAATTATACTAATTACAGTAGGATTCAATAGAAAATATAGTTAGATTAAATAAAATGACATTAATAAAAAAATAAACAGAAATTAAATACTCATTAAACTTAAATTAAATTATCCTAAGATTTATACAAGATTAAAGTTATTACAGACTTACACAATATCAAATTAAGAATTAAATTATGATCAAAAATCACATTCACAAAAAGTCAGACGTATACGCATCAGAGTTCTCCACTCGTCCGCGAATATATCGCCTTAATATAACCACCTGAATAACCCAATTTATGATGCAGTTGTGAAGCTCATAATCCGCACTTTGGCGACGTCTCGTCTAGACAGAACTGTGAATCTTATTTTTACGTGTAATAAAGACGAAATTTGAGTTGTACTTATCTCTGAGATAATGTACGCATAGCATTTTCATATCTGTGATGTAGGTTTGGACTGTGAAGCTATGAAATTAAACATTAACTCAGCAAGCTGTCTTTTGTAGTTGTGTTTTGTCATTTTGGCATCCTTCCTTCGTTTGTTTATACTTCTATGTTCTAGCATTTTAATTTTTCGTTAACAAATAAGCAAGCCTTGTTTATTTTCAGGTTGGCCAATGTTAAAACGGCATTACAGTTTGTTCAAGTATCTATGCGTTTTATTTGCTTCACTCTATTCAACTCTACCATTTTTTGGACTCGGTAGATATGGTTGGGACTTCTCGTGCACTTCTTGCACTTTCGACATGATTTTAGTTGATTCTTGGAAGAAGTACGGAGTTGTGATCATATTTCTCCTACGCAGCATCAAGCCTACGCTTGTCATGTAAGTTTCTACATTCATATAATTCGAGTGACTGCCTGCATTGATAAGTTGAGAGTGAGACTGGTAGGATATAACCAAACTTAAAAAAATATGATCTCCTCAGCTGGCAAGATCCCTGAGAGGGACGGTCCAATAAAACCTTTCGTCGACCTCTGTGGCGCGGTGGGCGTAGGTCTGCGTGCGACGCAGGAGGTTGCGGGTTCGATTCCCGCCTCGGGACAAATGTGTGTACGATCTGCAGACATTTGTTCAGGGTGTTCTGGTCGTTTTCTATAAATAATAAAAAATATCTATCTATTTATTGTATTGTATTATGTATATCAGTTATCTAGTACCCATAACACAAGCTCAGCTTAGCTTGGGGCTAGGTAATGCTGTGTGAATTGTCCAGCATTATTTATTTATTATTTATTTATAACTAATGAAAGTTTTTATTTACAGGTTGTTAATGCTACTATGGGCTTGTAAACTGGAAACAACACTTAATACAGATATGCAAGGCTCCGAGCGCCGAAGATTTACAAGGGTATGATTTTAAGCAACTTACTAAGGCGTCTCGTTTCGATGCTTAATATTTGAATGAAATTTAATTTCGTTCGTATTGAGTTTACTCCAAAATAATCTGTATAAACATAAATAATAAAATAACACCTGTCAGTCCACACAGCATCATCTAGCTCCAAGCTAAGTAGAGCTTGTGTTATCTATGTAATGTATGGTATATCAGTTATCTGATATACCCCATACATTACATAGATAGATTTTCATAACATAGAAAATACCCATAACACCCGGAACAAGTATTTACAATTAAATACGGACAAACATTTGTCTGTATTTATTTGTAAATATGGTTTATTGGGAATCGAACCCGCAACCTCCTGCGTTGCAGGCGGACTTTCGCCCGCTGCGCCACAGAACCTGAATAAACCTTGATAATTTCTTTGTAATGTTTTTCTTTTTCAGAATATGATAACCATAACTTTAGTTAACCTGTTTTGCTGGACACCTATAGCTGTATTACGAGGAGGTGTGGTCATATCACAACTTGTTTATTCCCGACCAGTGATTCTGACTTCAGTGCAATGCATTAAATGGGCTATGTGGATTCAATGGGTAACTCTATAAATATATGTAGTTTAGCTTTTTGCCTAGGCGGGTAGGTGTGAAAACATTGTTTGATTTGGCTCTATATTGTATTTATTGATTTAAAATAGAATTGAACACCTTTTTAAATAAATTAATGCAATGCACCTGCCAAAGTCAAAATCTCCATATAATCAAGAAACACATCTCTTGACAAAACTTGATAACACACTACTTAATTATGGATCCCGTTATCTGAAGTAAAAGAATTTTTTATTTTTTTATTTTTTACTACTACACGATGGAAAGTCAACCTTTGTCTGAAGCAATTCAGTCCCTCCACGACCGGATGACTCAGTTTGAGGGAGCCTTGGTGAAGTCCACGTCCCCCACTACACTGGAGGCAAACGCAGCAGACTATGCAGCCTTCAAAGCATTCACGCAACTTCTGTCACACGTTGATATATGAAATAAAAAGTAGCCTATGTTTTATTCCAGACCTAGAATTACATATTATTATATGAAAACTAGCGTTCAGTTGTTTTGGGGTGAAGAGGTAACAAATATCTATCCATCCAAACTTAAGCATTTATAATATTAGTGTGACTTTATTATTAGGGGTACCTAGTATTTATGTTTATTCTTAAAAATCCAGAACCAGAAAATAATTGTAAATAATACTTCCTTGTCCACGTGTAAGTGCCGTAGGAATTGATGACTCCTGTCACGACTTTTCTCTAACTTCTCTTATCCACTCCAATCAGAAAAAGCCACCCTGTATAATATTTCAGTGCGTTTTCTGTGTGGATAGTCCAGCATTATATAATTATATATTTATTTCAGGGGTCGCCTACATTGAATGTCTTAACACTTTTTATCGTGGACAAAAAAGTTCGTAACAAAATGCTTCGTGTACCAAATTCAGCTGAAGATGAAGAATTCAAAATCGACGACCAAAAAATTGAGTAAAGGAATGAAAATGCCAAATCGATTCGAATAGTTATATAATTATAATTTATCATTACATGTAGTATAGATATTAACATTAGATGTACACAGAAATCGCATTACATACGATATAAGAATGGCAACTTTCATAGTGACAAAGATTTGTACGAAGAATATCAGCAGTCGAGTTTAAATGAT
The DNA here is from genome assembly GCA_946478455.1 of Eupithecia vulgata. NCBI lineage: Eukaryota > Metazoa > Arthropoda > Insecta > Lepidoptera > Geometridae > Eupithecia > Eupithecia vulgata. The sequence goes on along the minus strand of OX297862.1, from coordinate 5,111,496 downwards.
AATTATTTTCATAATCCAATTCAGTCGTATTGCTGTATTATTAAGTTATACAGCAGAGTAGAATCACTAAATCAACAAAGAAATTTAAAAATAATCATGAACACAATACATTAGAATAACAGCTACATGATACTCGTAAGTTATTGATATCAAAATAAAATTACTGCTAATACAAAAATAAATTTGGTTTTTGTTCTTATTCACCTATTAGTTTCAAACATTATGCTTCTATGTGTACTTACACGGGATTGGATCTTTGCATTATATACCTATCCACGATTGGTCCACGATAAGGCTTATTTTATGGAACAACAGAAAATGTTACATCTCAGAAATCTATCAAACCTCATAAATTAGGTAAAAAGATTTTGAAGTTCAATAAATAACTTTACAAACCGAGACATTTAATAGAGTTCATATAGACTTAAACCTACTTTCAATGTTGCACTAAGTACCTACTATTAAGAATTTGTTGCAGTTCATAAGCCAGCGAACATAGCAGTTCGGCGCGCATATTGCCTACTTATACAAACTAAAATATAATTTCTTATTGCACCATTTAAACGTTACCTAAATCACAAGTCATATGCACTGCATATATTGTACGTGGAATGGACCCGGTGTCCCTCACCGAAATGTTCTTCACACTCATCGAACGCAATGCTTTCTACGAAATCAATATCGTCTAAATAATATCTAGGTTCTACTTCTGAAGTTTTATATACCCTGTTGTCAGCTTCCTCGGAATTGTGGGAAGGTGTCGAGGGACTGTTAAGTACTATGACGGGGTACCCTCGCGTCCCTCGCGGTGCTTCCTGCTATATCTCTTCGAGAGGGGTCTCCGTGTACCCATAGTCATTTTTCTCAGTCTCCTGCCGTTTTAGGATGATGGGAATAAGGAATAAGATGACCCCGCTCAGAGCTATAGCGCCACCTGCTCCGTAGAATCCAGGCGCGTATGATTGCGTTTCGTCGTATAGCCAGCCTGAGACAAGTTATAAAAAAATGTTAAGAAAATACAAAACTTAATAAAATCAATTCAATCTTTCTCAATTTATATATAAGGAGAATGAGAGTAACACAAGCCAAATAAAACTAATTGAAACAGGTTAAGTACCTGCAAATGGTGGACCTATAAGTGAAGCTATTCCTTGAAATAGCAGTAGTATTCCAAAAGCGTTTGTAAGCCTTTCCAGACCGAGTAGGTCCACCAGGACCACCGAGGTCAGACCCACATAGGCACCTATGGTAAAGCCGAACACCACACAGTACACAGCTAGGCCCCAGAACTCCCAGCATGCCATTGACAAAACTGTGCCTGAAATAAATAAATATCACATTAGAGGCCAACCAACATTTATGATAAAGAGTTCTAGAAAATACGATAGGTATATATGGGATGATTATAATGGTAAGTATTTAAATAAATTCTGTATTTCAAGAAATTCAATAAATATTGAATTCCTGATTCTGAAAGCATGATGACAGATTTTGAGACACTACTCCAAGACAATAATACTCGTAATGCTGGACATATCACACAGCATTTTCTAGCCCCAAGCTAAGCAGATCTTGTTTACTAGTTAGCTGCTATACATAATACAATACACAGATAGAATTTTTTTATTATACATAGAAAACGATGTTTTGAGACTGAATAAAAACATGTTTCTGCAATTAATCTCAATCTAAATTAATTATATAATTTGTGTTTTGTAATGGGCTCAGGTATAAATTGTTAAATACACAATTTTGGCGATTTTAGATTACTGTCACCATGACTATTCTACCAAGACACTAAAGAGTCTCGCTTGCTAGTAATATTTCATAAAATTAAAACAAAGAAACTTACTAATTCCAGCAATAGTAAGGCAGAGGTTGTATGCCAGCAATCTATCCACTCCTGGCAAATCGCTGATGTATCCTAAAAATACTCGTCCTATCAAATTCGCCGCTCCAACAATTGAAATGAGTAATGGAGAGTTTTCTATTCCCAGTTCATCACTCATTGGCACCAGGTAAACGTATGGTATGTAATAGCCAACACTCGTCAAAAAGTTGGATATGGTGAATATAAGAAATATGGGATCTACAAATAATGAGAAGTCTAACATTGTAGATAGAGTCTCCTTAAACTCTCTTGAGCATGGCAACCAGCGTAATTTCGATTCATTATCATCAACTCTCTTTATTTTTGTTTTTGTGAATGTTTGGTTTATGTTGGACAAACTTCTCGTACTCCTTTGACTCAGCGTGAGGACACTGCCTCGATACAGCACATCAGGTCTCAACATGATGCCGCTACCTTCTCGTGAAAGTGTTAAACTTCTTTTTCTTCTACCATGTTCTTCATTAAGTGCGGGCTGTGAAAGGGTCAATCTCTCAACATTGTTTGATTCTTCTGATTTTTCATTATCTTTAGCCAAGATTTCGCTACTTTGTGACCTTACGCGTAATGCATTATTTTGAGGTAGCATTGGTTGTTTTGATTTGGACATACGCGGTTCAGGGACAGGGCGAAACATGATGCCAAGAGGTATACAATTGAGGGTGATAGCACCAATAATAAGCATGGCTCCTCGCCAGTCGTAGGAGTCTATCAGAGCCGCTGTGATCGGGGCGAAGACTAATGTGCCAAATCCTGCACCACACACCGCAATACCTGGAAAGAAAGAAAACATTACTCTGTACCTAAGTGAAATATAAATGATCTTAAAACTGTGCCATCAAAAAGGTAATCACGATCACGAGCTTACCAGTAGCGAGACTTCTTCGCTTGTCAAACCATACGGTGACGCTGACGACGGCCGGCAGATAGATGAGGCCGAAGCCGAAGCCAGCACCCACTCCGATGGTGAAGATGAGGGTCAGTACATTGTTCGCGAACGCAGACAAAGTCACGCAAACTCCGGCGATGACGGCGCCAATCACTGTCACAACTCTGCAGCCCCATCTGTTCACCATGGAACTGGATATAGGCCCTGAAATAAGATTTAAAAAAACTAACAAGTGGACCTTATTAAGACTTACTGAATTAAATACTCTGTTAAATGCTGTTATCACTCTGTATAAGATATTGCATTAGGCCCAAGGCAAGTCAATTATCGGGATACTAAACAGTTCGTTCATTGTATTGTAGGTAAATAATGAAGAATCTAATGCAATGAACCATGATTCATTGGCTTGTAATATTCCACCAACAACTTTGACCAGCTGAACTAAATTTACGAGTTCAAGGATATTTTCATGTTCGTGGGACCATTAATTATTTAGTTGGTCGGCAGTTATCTGATGATTGACGACATAATGCAATAGTTTTACTGAAGGGATCTGGAGCTATACTTATAATTTGACCTAGTTTTCGTGACATTCGAAGAGTTGAAGGTGGTTTTAAGTAATGCTATTGTTATCGCACAAAAAGAGATGTTAAGAGAGTTACGAGACAAGAAGTTTTGACCGATTCGGTTGTGTCTTGTTTTTTAGCCCATTACTTTAGTGAGAGAACCTCAATAAAATATATAACATTTATCTGGTGTCCTTTTCCATCACTAGAAACATAATGATCCCTAGCAACACCCTCGTCGTAACCCCTCTATAAATAGATACCATAATTTGGTATGTGATTCAGTTGAGATTAAATTTCAAGCGGGGATAGCTCTGGACGTGACGCAAAAGTGATTTAGTTATACTTAAAATTATATGAATGTGGATATTATAAGGTTTTTCTTTTTTACTACACTTTATTCCCACAAATATTTGAAATGGATATGTAGTAGGATTGCTTTACGTAAATAAGGAGAACCTTAACTTACAAATCTCTCTAAATTGGATATGAAAAGTTTTGCACATTGAAATGAAATGCTCAGGTCATAGACAAGGAAACTTAGTCTAAAGTCCGTATTATGAAAACTTACTCAGTCATAGATCTATTCTTGAGTGACGTATATGCCATAGCGTTACTCAAGCATAAGTCAACGACAGAGCAAGCTTTCTTTTTCAGGGCTTTAGTCTTAGATCTATGCTAAATTGAAGTTTATGACAGAGTATATGACAAAAGCGTTACTCAAGCATAGATCGATGAGCAAGCATTCATTATATGGGTAAAATTACTCCTTTTAAGCGAGTATATAGTAAAGTCGCTTAGATGTTGCATTCATCGACCCACAAATAAATAGATAGGGGGTTGTATTGTTGAATCTGTGTGTATAATGTTCCATATTCTGTTACGAGTAAATCCTCTATTGACATTTAGATGGGGTTACGACCATTAACCGTCCGTTATGCAAATATTCTCTCTCAAGCCAGACAGTATAGTTATTGACATAGAGAAAGCGATTAACCCAGATAAGCAGGATTCGTGGCTAGAGACCTGATGAGTTTGCTGTAAGGTCGTGCCCTATTTTTGAATCACAATGGGTATCGAAAGAAAACGATAACATTCTATTGTAAACACGAAAACGCCAATAGCTCATTTGTTATTCATTGGCATAAAAACCTTACCCTCTATGGTCACGCTAATGGTTTTTGTGCTTGAACTCATTGAATTCAATATCTCATCAGAATACATAAATATTACTAGGGGTAGGGATGCTCTGTTGTATTTACTGTTCGAGTTCCTGAAAACACATACCATTGTATGTAATAATTATTTTATTTTCACTGATCGCTTCAAACAGATTTTAGTATTCTTTGTATGGTTTGCCATACAAGTACGTCCACTGAGCTTCAAGGCACGGAACGGACATATTGGAAAGTCGGTGATCCGCTTAGAGCGGTTGTTGAAAATACGTTTGCAATTAGTAGTCGTGTCGGTGATCCGATTGCTGCGGTTAAAGTCGACGTGCCACGTGGCATTAAGTACAAAGGATCGTCCGATGCCGGCTGATGAACGCGCTTCCTTAGCCTATTCACCCCACTGCTGGGTATAGGACTTCTTTTTTGCTCGCCAGCCTAATCAGGCCTGTGCGAGAAATACGTACCTAGTATTAAAATTGCCAGTTATTCAACTCACCTGAGGAAAGGGTCACCCCAACGAGGATGGACACGATCCATGCCGTCTTGCCTTTCCCCTCTTGGAAGTAGTCCAGGAACTCAGCGTAGAACACCCCGAATGAATACGTGATGCCGTCGGCTGAAATTAATAAAAAAAAATATTCAGCCATTTGCCATTTTATTTAGCAGCTCTAGAAATATAAGATGGCCGTTGGATCCTCTCTTGTCTCGGTCTTTAGTCACGAACGCAAGTGCCGGCTGCAGCGATGCTGCTTAATTCATCTGTCACTGATGCAAAGGCCTAGGTAATTTTAAGATTTTTACTATATAAGAAATTAAATAAGTTCTCAAAAAATTCCGCAGGACTCGAACCTGCGCCCCACCCTCAGTACGGGTGTACTCTAAACAACTAAGTCACGAAATCTTAGTTGGTTACGTCGAAAATCTTTAGGACCCCTTAAGGCTCTAGCGTTAGCGCCAAGAGCTTGGAGATTACCCAGAGTTTGAGGGCTTACGCACTATAATACAAAAACCTTATTAATATTTCTCTTTAACATTGTTTGTACCTGCCACGACTAAGGCATCTTCATCAGGCTCTTGGTAAAGTAATTTTTTTAACTTTCTGACAAAAGGTAACAGTTTTGTCGTTGGCTTGAAACTGAATTTGTTGCGCTTAGAACATCGAGACTTCTTACATGAAAAGTGTGCAGTTGACAGTACATTTGCCTGCCTTTAAAAAGTGGGACGAATCAGGAACGTTTTTAGCTTATTATTTAAGTTTCTTGACTCGTCTCTCTTCGGGCCGAATCCAGTGTTACGAGTTAGGAAAACCTCGGTTATTTCCCTGTTCTGAAGTCACTGACAGTAGCTATAAGTAGCTTAGTAGTAAGTTAGCATGAAGTATTTATTCATAAACGATGTAAAAATTGTTCTTGAGTAAAGTTAACAGAAACTGAACTATCAATTTGTTAAAGTACCGCCTACAACCAAAGCCTGCCAACCGTTACGTAATGGCCTAGTTAAACGTAAAGTAGGTTAACATGATAGGTCCCATGCATCGAAGGCATCAATGCAAAGAGTGCGGTAAACACAAGCAGAGTCAACAATAGATAGGTTCTATTGTTGACTATGGCATGGCCCCGATATCAAAGAAGCTGTTCTTATAGAGCATACCTACACGTCTACCCTTCACGATCTGACGATAAATGGCGCGCGGCGGTCGAGTGGTTCCTGAATGCTTCATATATAGAAAAAAACATGTAGCATTGGATATTATAGACTTTTGATTTTTGTTATAGTATACCCGCACTCTGGGTACCTCTCTAAGAAATAAGTTCCAATTTTTTTTTCGATTTCGGCGGGACTCGAACCCACGCCCCACCCTCAGTACGGGTGTGCTCTAATCAACTAAGTCGCGACATCTTAGTCGGTTCCATCGAAAATCTTTGGAATCACTTATGTTTGAGTGACGCCGAAATTGAATTTTTTTGGGACTTATTTCATTTCTTAGTATAGTCTATATTTACATTATACTATAAATGTGAAAGTGTGTTTGTTTGTTTGTCCTTCCTTCACGCCCTAACTAAGCTGCTAATCGACTTGATTTTTGGCATAGAGTTAGTTGAAAGGATGGAGAGTAACATAGGCGCTAATTTTTATCCCAAAATCATTTCCCATGGGATAGAAATAACCTTAAAAACAGAATATTTATTTGGTTACTCAGGTAAAATAACAGACAATTTTAAAATAAACCTGAAATACCTTCGCTCTCGCGGCATAACAATAAAATTCTTGAATACCATAAAGCGGCTAAGAAATAAATATGCCAGCAATATTCTACGCAGATCATCTTTTCAATGCTTCCACGTTTTGCCGGGTATTCCAACGCTTCGCATTATTATTTGACTTGCTTCTGCCAGCGGCGCTACTTGTTTGCTCTTACGTGGCAGGTCATATAATCCTCAGAAGTGATCACCACTGGGGAGGGGAGTAAGCTTTTCGGGTAACGGATAATCGGAGTAAACAGATTTTTGAGAAACTGTTTACAATCGACATGGTAACGGTCGCAGGGTGTCGATTGATGGATGTCGCTCAGGGCCGCTCTTATTTTAAGGGGCGAACCTAACTGCTTGAGGGTTTGGTTATCATCAAACTTGATCTAGATCTTAGTGCTCACGGACCCTCGTGGCAAAACACTCGAATTACAAAAAATTCAACATTATTTCATTGGTTCCTTCAACGTGAAAATAAAATTGAGAAAAAAAATATCACAAAAGTGTTTCGCACATAATTTGGTCGAAATCACAGGAACCCTGCGCTCTATTTAAATGACTTATGCTTTGTTGTTTGCTTCCTTGAACCAGTTTCTTCATAAGTTGCGTAGTTTCTTGTAAATAAGCAAAACATGATTTTTGCACTTAAGCCCTTCCAAAAAAGTATGTTCTCTCCCGCTCCTAGGAACGCAAGATCCTATCCATATTATTTTCATAAAATGGTGCGCATTACGCCCTCTTAAGTATGTGGTTAAGTATGATCCTCAATACGTTGCCTATGTTGTTATATTACTTAACTTAGTAAAAGCGGGAGTTGAACCAAATGGTGAAATCGGTCTAAAACACCACTATAACCAATACTACTATTGTACCAATATTTTAATGTACTAAATAAGACCGTCAGAAATAAACGTTTATTATTATTATTATGTTGGCGGGGCTACATCCCCGTTCCTTCGAAAGCACGTTAAGCAGTTGAGCTGCGCCTGACCTTTCTCAGGCCGGTCAGCCGTGCCATCAGATTATGAGAACGAGGGAATAGAAAATGCACCTCTTTTTGCACACTTGTGCACTAAAATAGGAGAGACTAGCCTCCAAAATTCGGCTAGGAGGACATCATCATGATGCCTGTCATGAGACCAGTGTCCAGCAATGGAAGTTTTTAAGTTAATATGAGAAGGATATAGTAGAAACTACGCAGTTACCGCATAACTTTCCGAAGTCAATAAAGAGGATATCAATCGTCGGTAACTTTCGAAACTCTGCGGAGAAGTTGGTAAATTAATTTTGACTCGGTTAATCAGTGTCTGTGCACGTCGGGTATTAAAGACTTGATAGAAACTTTTGTAAGCTATGATAAATAATATGGCAGGTAAAGTCCTTATCTTTTATGTATAAGAATATTTCTATGAATTCATTATGGATGTAACTTATTTGTGTTGGAAGAAGGTTGATGTTCTTCCAACACAAATAAAGTTCGTTGTTAACCCGCTTACGTCCAAAATGAATTCGTCAAACTACGATAGTTTTTACAGTAAAACAAAAGAATATTTGTTTGGTGCACGTAAATGATAGATAAAAGTCCTTATCTTTTATGTATAAGAGTATTTTTATTTGGTGCACTAAATGATTAGATGAAACAAAAAGCAAAAGACAATAAATAACATAAGCCAATAAAATTATTTTTAACCGACTTCAGGAGGTATTTATGTAATTTTTTTATGTTTGTTCGTCGATTTCTTCGAATTTTTTTACTATTTAAAAAAATCGAATTATTTGAAGAAATCCCAAATTGGTTCTATAAAAATGTTTACCCGATGAACTAGTATTTCTTCTGTCAAGCTTAAAAATATCTAATTAAGATATTTTTTATACCTCTACAATAGTAAAAAAATATTACCAAAGTTGAAAAAACTAAAAAATAAACTACTAATAGAGTCCACAGGTGATCGGAATGCTGGTTTTTATTTCGGTCAACGAATTAGCATTGCCATTCAACGTGGCAATGCTGCCAGCATTCTGGGCACTCTGCCTTCTGGTGACGGCTTAGATTTTTAGAAAATAGATGTAAGTGTAAATATTAGTTGTAGTTATTTTTTACATAGGATATCCGTAACCTATAAAAATTATATTTTTCACTTGTCTTTCACCAAAGTTGAAAGTTTTAAGAAATCTTTTAATAATTTTGGTGATATCTTACAAATAGTATCCATGATACCGGGCGTAAACGAGAGGTATTTTCATACATTCGTCGTTTATATTCATGTGTGGATGACACATACCTAGATGAAACGACGAATCACTCGTCACATAAAACTGAAAGAGACGACTAAAACTAGATGTCGCCACTTGAATAATTTTTTCGCGCTATAGAAGTGATCCTTATAAATCGATTTTCACTTTTTAGACATTTCAAGCCGGTTTATAGCCTTCTTATTTTAAAAAAAGTTAATTTAATCATTTCATATCTAGTAACATTACATAGCTTATACTTATTACACCACGTCAGTAAACCAATATTTGGTTTAAGACATTCAGATAGAGTAACGCAAATATTATTCAAAAAATTGGTCGAGACGAGTCACCATAAGCAACCTTATTAATTACTGCATGCATAATTTTATAGTTCTATCTAGGTTTATGTATTGAATTTTAGTAATTATACAAAATATGTATAATGACACAATCGCTACACATTACGAATCGTCTAACTCACAATTTAATGTTTTTACAAAAACAGACTTCAAAACCCTAATAAAACATCGTTCACTATGTTTTACAGTTCTTATTTACAGTACTTATCTCTCGCATCGGGAATAAATACTATATATAAATACTATAAGACCACCTAAAAATAATTATTTGTACAAATAAATAATATTCTGAATCGGTTAACATTTGTCGAAGATATCGATTAACAAACAATATAAAAATAAAACTAAATGTAAAAAAACATCCCCGAAACGTAAAAAGGTTCACCGACATTCAGTAGTACGTAACATGGCTTTGTTCATTATGACTAACTACAAACATCTTTTTCATCGTTCTCCTGAATTTTATGGTGTTATTTACGAGACAATGGCACCATGTGAACTGGCTATAAAATCGCCGTTTCACTGTCTTCAGATTTATCTTATATCCCCCGTTGAGTTCAACATGGTGTAATTTTATGTTATCCCATCTACACCATAGTTTGGCTACGTTAAATGATGCTACGCCGAAGTTTTCTACGACTTAGCTTGGCTATGTTAAATATTGCTACGTCGTAGGTTGCTACATCGAAGCTGGGCTACGCTAAATGTTGTTACGCCGTAGGTTGCTACGACTTAGCTTGGCTACGTTAAATGTTGCTACGCCGTAATTTTCTACGACTAAGCTTGGCTATGTTAAATGTTGCTACGCCGTAAGTTGCTACTTCGTAGTATGACAACATTCAGTGAAGCTACGCCATACATGTTGGCGAGCGAGGAATCTCCTGCGAATCTAGAGGCGATAAGGAAGAATGGTATGTAATTAAATACTGTCGGTCTAAAAAAACAAAAAGTAGGTAGCTACGCCTTAATTTTTTTTAAATCTACGAAAATACCAAGTATTTTGTACCCTTCTCTCATCGATATTACTTTCCAATCGAACATTATGCATTAATAAACTGGTTATTGACTTGGAATCTAATCAATTGACTCTGTACTCAGTAGGTATGTCTTTATTTAGTTCAATGAAACCCAGTATGGATGACAATCTAGAACGAGTCGATTTGATTGATTACACAGCTGGTACGTATTATACATTGTCTGGCATAGCTTATTTCTTATTCATATTGTTTTAACCCACATATTCTTGGTACTACTAAGTTTTGAATACTAGATTCCGCACGCGTTTTTACTCGCGTAGTTTACAGGATACGGTGGCGTCACGGTTTTATAGCGCTGATTTTGAATGCGCAGAAGTCCATTTTTGTTGTTTCGCTTGAATGTAAACCTGCACAGAACGCTCCGTGACGAGACCTGTAGCTGAAACGGCTGGGGGCTGGGGAAATTGGCAACCTCTGGTGTCAGAGGCCAAAATCTACTTCGGGTCTTCTGCGCCACGCTTTAAAGTAGTTACTATTGAAATAAAAGGTATTAATATAGTATTATAGTGCGTAAGTCCTCATACTCAGGGTAATTCCTGACAAATTAAATAAGTTTCCAATAAAAATCGATTTCAGCAGGACTTGAACCTGCGCTCTGCCCTCAGTACGGGTGAGCTCTACCAACTAAGCCACGAAATCCTTTGTCGAATTGATTTTAGGAACCTAATTTATTTAGATATCTAATGGAGTTTATACACTAAAGTCGGCGGACTGCTGACAAATTGACAAAACACTGTCGGCTTCATGAGATAGATAGAAAGATAACATTTTATGTATTGTAACACTCAAACACAGAAAACAGTACAGACATAAATACTACTAGTAGACGAAGTACAAAAGCAGTAAAGGCGACCTTATCGCTACGAGCTATCTGTTTCTGTGCTGAAGGTTTCTTCATTGCCTAACCTTAGGATATATATTCATACCGGGGCCGAATTCTGCTAACCAATCGCTTTACTATGATAATGATGTTGTCGGATAATTGTCCATAGATGAAATAAACTAAAATAAAGCGTGTGATAATTATTTGCACGAAAAACTTTGTGGTTTAAATCTCGATACATTTGACACGCGTTACTGTAGTTTCTTTCATCAATGGTTAAATTATAAAATCTGTCATTCAGTGACGGTAGCATTGTTATGGTGAAGCGATTAATTTAGTGGAATATGGTCACTGAAATGTCGCACCGACCACAGGGCTGTGTCGCAAACTTTGGTTTGGATCAGTAGGGGGTATATATCCCGGGTTACCCGGGGATACTCGGGAGGGTTGATCATCCCTTTTTAATTAAGCTTATTTTTTATCATTTTATCAAAAAAAAAAACTGTTGAGTAAGGTTGGGAATCTGTACTGCTAGAAATCTGTAGAATTGGGATTTTTAGAGATGGGAATCCGTACGATGAAGAGTCTGTAATGTTGGGAATCTATAGAATTAGGATTTTCCAGGATTGGTATTCCGTTATTTGTGTGTATGTATTTTGGAACCTGTAAAATAAAGAGTCTGTAGAATTGGAAATTTGTAGAGACAGGAATCTGTAAAGGAAATCTGTAGAATAGGAAACAAACCGTTGACTCTATAACAGGAAGCAGGTTAAATCTGAACAAAGTCCAATTGTTTGGTTAAAAATCACGGCATTTATCAGTACAATTTATCATGTTATGTAATTATGATAAACATCAAACGTATCATCTTTATGATTTACGTGATAAGTTTTAGAACGTTTTTATCATGCTGTAAATATTATCTTACCGAAGTATTTGTATGTCAAATGTTATTTGATTTGTAAGAATAAGAATAATTTATTTGTTTAAAACATGAGTATTAACATGGTGTGAGCATGCAATTTTGTTAAAATATAAAATTAATTATGACCTACATGTTTTGCCACTACTGGCGTGCAAATAGGAGAGGGCACACTGCAGATAATAATATAGGTATCATAAAGTAAGATTGTTGTTGATTGAAAATAAAGAATCAAGAAGAAAAATAGTTTCCATTATTACAATAAATGTACACTTAGAAAAGGTCGAATTCCTAAAATTAAACTCTGACACGAATATAAAGGGCTATTTTTAATTTCTGTCGCTTCGCTATGGAGACTAAAAGTAAAGAAACGACGAAGAAAGTTGTATTTTTTTTTTAATTTCTTCAAGTTTATCACGTGGGAATTCTGAGGGACCCATATTATACATTGCACATACCTCTTCTGCAGCTCAAATATGCAGCGTTCCCCCACAGCAGTATACCATAAGACATAATACTGTGGAAGTAGCTGAAATATGTCTTGATGTATCCACGTCTGTATGATATAAGAATAAGTTTGGTCACAAATATTTGAACTATATTAGAATAAGTTTGATCCCAAATAATTCAGTAGGTGCGTAGTGCGTACCTATGCCGTTGGTGTTACGTTTCTAAAAAAAAACAAATGCAGAAGAGAAGGATAAAAACCAAACTTGCCATGCTAGAAAGGCAAGACACGCGATCTAGTATTGTAATATTTTATTTCTGTTCTAGCTCTAATTTTGTATAACAATGTAAATATTACCTTCTATATCCATTCTATATCCGTTTTTTATAACATCTGTAATTATTGTATCCATTTTGGTCTCTTTTTCTACTTTTTTCTTAAAATTCTTTGAAAATATTTGTTTTGGTAAAGATTGTTGTGACATAAATGCCAATTTTGAAAATGTCAAAATTTGCTCCGATCTGAAGCAAAGAGGAAAGGTAACATAGGTTTTGGATGAAACCTCGTACGAAATTATAAAGAAAATCGTACAAATTTTGAAAAACGTACATTATTTTGAATTCTCAATTCTGGAACTACATTGGAACGGCGGAATATATATAAACAGTGCCAGAACGGCCAAGGATCAGTTTACCTCTGACTTCGCGACGAATATCTTCTAAAAGGCCATTTCCCGGGCCCAGCTGGCCCGGGAAACTCAAGAAAGCCCTTCAAACCTTCAAAAACCTAAACGGCAAAGTTCCAGACCTGGCGTAAAACTCAAGAAAGCCCTTCAAACCTTCAAAAACCTAAACGGCAAAGTTCCAGACCTGGCGTAGAGCTCCACCACCTGGTGTCGACCTCTACGCCCAGAAGAGCATCCATTTAACCTCAAAACCTTTAAAACGTCTCATCTCCTCAACCTGCAACGTCTCCAGCTTCACTCAAAACCTTCAACATCTCCTCAAACCTGTAACGTCTCCAGCTTAACTCGAAACCTTCGCATCAAATTTTTATAAAAGTCTGTAAATAAAAATTAAAATTGTACATAATTCTAATATTCTTTAATTTGTTAGGATCTTTCTGCCTAGGAACATTAGGTAGGAAGTTTCTCAATAACTTGGTGTTACACAAAAGTGTAACATTACAGTTTGGCGCCCAATTAAATCGAACCCTCTGTTCTTCTAAATTCTAAAAAATACTAATACACGTACCTGGTTAAATTTGGATGCTCTTTCGACATATCTTAACTTTACTCTTTCGCTACTTCATACATCACTCTAAACGTGACACTTAACAGTACATTTACTACGTTATACTGCACCCCACACACATGCACCACTTACCTGATTGCCTAGTGTGATCTACATCCTTTCTTCTCTTTGAAGTGTTGAAAACCCTTAGTGGTCACTGATAAGTTGGAGTTTGGAAGACTATACGGCGTGCTACAGGAGAATATCCTGCTAGTAATACGTCCACGCAGGTTCTCAAGCTACATTAAAGTGTACTCCTAGACTTTCGAAGTCGACTCGGGGTACACCCAAAGTACTTGGAACTGAAGTCTATACATTCATAAACACTATTATCATTGGTAAACTAAACTTGATAACACATTGCTCACTAAATATTTACACTGTATATAAACAAAAAATAACTTTGCTCAAGCTTATTAGCTCTACTTAACTCTAAACTTTAATTCAATTGTTTATTTCTTAATTGTTTCTTAAATTTTAATGCGTATTAGTCTAAAACTATAACTTAACTTGAATACGCGATTTCCTTAAATACTACTTAACTTAAATTAATCTTAAACTTAATCTTAAACTTAATCTTAAACTTAATCTTAAACTTAATCTTAAACTTAATCTTAATAAAGCTTACCTTGATTCATAATTAATCATGGCTAGGCCAATCAAGTACGCGTTACTAAATAAACTTGAACTTGAATATGAAGTGACTATTAGGGCTGAAAAACCAGCTGAAACTTTGACGACTCTTAAAGAACAATTGACAAAACTTAGTCACGTCCTCCCAGAGGATATAAAATCTTCCCCTATTCCTCTTAAAAATGACCTTTCGCAAGCAGAGACTACACTCAATTACATTGAGAGTAAAATCTCTCATCTTGAATCATATGATGACAAAAGCGGTATAAAGAAACTTGAAGCTTTTATGAATCATCTTTATTATCGACTTGAACGTTTAACAGCAACGCCTCCGTTAATTGAACTGTGCTCAAATTTAAGATCTCGCTTTTTCTTACTCCAAAAACGATTTGACGCTTTAACTTCAAACTTAATTGAACCATCCGAAGTCCTGGAAATGGTGGAAGTTCACAACCCTATTCCTCAGGCTGTAACTAACCCTCCGTCGTTATTAATGCTACCTACCTCTCAAAATAATCAAACATTAGAACCATCAACTACTCCTAGCTGTTCTATGCCACACACTTTCGAAATGCTTCAAAATGCTAACACTTCGTCTAATTTCGCTAAAGAATTGAAAACATTTTCTTTTAATGGAAAATCATGTCCTAGATCATTTCTTCAAAAAATAGAAGAATTTCGGATTTCTAGAAACATCCCAGAAGCAATGCTTTGTAAACATGCCTTTGAAATTTTCACTGGAGATGCCCTTCATTGGTTTCGTTTCCAATATAATAGAAACCCTAGTTTAAAATGGAACGAAATTCATATTTTACTAATCAAGGATTTCGGAATCCACGATTATGATTACAAAATGCTAGAAGCCATAAGAAATAGAACTCAAGGAGTGACTGAGACTATTATTATTTACGTGTCTATTATGTTCGGAATGTTTACCCGCCTTTCAAAAAAACTTAGCGAGAACGAACAATTGGAAATCTTGCTACACAATATAAGACCTTGCTATTCAGTCTTTGTTGCCCTCAAAGATATCAAATCTATTGATTCTTTAATTTCAATTTGTCAAAATTACGAACAAATCTCGGAAAGAGATAAAAACTTTCACGAGCCTAGATGTGAAGACACTTCTTGTGCTGCGGAATTTACTTATCGCTCCTCGACTTCTAGATTCTCTCCAAACTTAAAAAACACTAACACAGTACAGGAATATAAACAATCACGTTCTTTTTCTCAAAACAATGAAAACGCTAACAATCTATACTGTTATCGCTGTCGTATAACTGGTCATTCTTTACAGAATTGTACTAAACCTAGATATCTAATTTGCTTTAAATGTGGCCGCAAGGGTGTAAAGATCAATGACTGTCCAAATTGTTCTCAAACTTATCAACAAAAAAACTAAATGATGACTTAAATAGTACTAAATCTAAAAATGATAAATTTGATCCTATTGATTGGAATAAGTGGTTAAATACTATCCAAAATTTTATGTTCTGCTACAAAACAACTTCTGTGTTTTATGATAGCGAGAAGGATTATAATAGACCTTTTATAAATGTGTCTATCAATAATTTACCTTTTTCTGGTTTGTTGGATAGTGGAAGTTGCATAACTATTTTAGGTAATAACTCTCATAAAGATATTAAAAAGTTAGGCTTCAAACTATTTAAGTCATCAACTCAAGTTATGGTTGCTAATAAACAAAAGACAATGTCTTCTGGTTATTTTATTTTACCAATAAGATTTAATAACCAGACACGTTTTATAAAAGCTTATATTTTTCCTGATATTTATCCTTCTTTGATTCTTGGATGGGACTTTTGGAAAGAATTCAAACTGTCTCCTAAAATACTTTCCCTAGAACTCAACCTTAAATGTAAAGATTTTACAACTTGTGCTATTGAAAATAAAATAACTTCTTTTGATCACCTTACAAATGATCAAATAGACATTTCTAAGGACATAATTCAACGTTTCAAAGATATTTCTTTTGAACAAACGGGTGAATTAGGTCGTACTAATTTAGTTTGTCATCGAATTAATACCGGTGATGCATTACCTATAAAACAACACTGTTATCGTCTCTCTCCTGAAAAACAAAAGGCTCTAATCAACGAAGTTGATAAAATGCTACAATTAAAAGTTATTGAAAAGTGTGAAAGTCCTTGGCTATCTCCTGTACTTATTACACCTAAAAAAGACGGAGAATGGCGTTTCTGCGTCGACAGTCGGAAATTAAATGCGATTACTCGTAAAGATGCTTACAGCCTTCCTTTTATATCAGAAATTTTAGATAATCTTAAAAATGCTAAATATTTGTCTAGTATTGATATTGCTAAAGCTTTTTGGGAAATTCCCTTACATCCTGACGACAGAGACAAGACTGGTTTCTATGTACCCGGTAGAGGAATGCATAGATTTACAGTAATGCCTTTTGGCTTAACTAATGCGCCTGCGACTCAACAGAGACTCATGGATAGTTTATTTACGCCAGACTTTGATAATAAAGTATTCTGTTATTTAGATGACATAATAATAATCAGTATGACGTTTGAAGAACATATTTCACTCCTACTGAAAGTCCATCAAAAACTTTCATTCGCAGGACTGACTATAAACTTTACAAAAAGTCAATTCTTTCGTAAGGAACTTAAATACCTTGGCTACATTGTAGATGAACAAGGTTTACATGCTGATCCTAGTAAAATTGAAGCAATTTTAGCTTATCCTGCTCCCACCTCTAAAAAAGAAGTAAGGAAATTTTTAGGTACATGTAGTTGGTTTCGCCGTTTTATACCTAATTTTAGTTCTATTGCTTCACCTCTCTGTAAATTAACTTCTTCTGGGAAAAATTCCCCTAAAAAGTTTATCTGGAATGATGATGCTGATTCTGCCTTTGCTAAACTAAAGGAGTGTTTAACTTCAACCCCAATTCTAACTTGCCCTGACTTTGACCTCCCATTTTCTGTTCACTGTGACGCTTCTAACTTTGGTATAGGTGCAATGTTGACTCAAGAACAAGACAATAAAGAATTGGTTATCGCATATATGAGTAGAACACTAAATAAACATGAGCAAAATTATTCAACTACTGAACGAGAAACTTTAGCGGTTATTACTGCACTTGAACATTGGCGTTGTTATCTTGACAATGGTAAACGTTTTACAGTTTACACTGATCATGCAGCATTAAAATGGTTCCAAAATCTGTCTAACCCTTCTGGAAGACTAGCACGATGGACTCTTCGTCTATCTTGTTTTAATCTTGATCTGAAACATAAAAAAGGTAAGGAAAATGTTGTTCCTGATCTTCTTTCACGTCATAAAATACCTGCTACTAACGTAATCGGTGGTGCTGGACCTATATCTGGAGACAATGTGTCTCAATTGGAACATTTTAATAAAATTTTTACTAATTGTCGCGATAACCCTGATGCATTTCCGAATTATAAAATTCTTGATTCTAAACTTTATCGTTACAACATCTCAACTGACTACCTTAACGAAGACTTTGCATGGAAGGAAGTTCCACCTCCTTCTGAGAGACTAAATCTTATTAAATCTTGTCATGGTGACTCAGTAAGTAGTCCTCACATTGGCATTTTTAAAACGTATAAGAAACTTTGCTTAAGATACTATTGGTCGGGAATGTTTAAAGATGTAGCAAAAGTCTGCTCCACTTGTGAGACATGCCTTTCTTATAAATATTCGAATCACTCACCTTATGGTCTTATGGGGAAACCAAAAATTTGCTCAAGACCTTTTCAAAACATTTCATTGGATCTAATGGGTCCCTTTCCTATGACTAGACAACGTAATCAATATATTCTCGTGATTACCTGTTCCTTTTCTAAATACTGTCTTATTTTTCCTATCAAACGCGCTACAGCTTCTAACATCATTCTGCATTTAGAAAACTCTGTATTTCTTATACATGGCGTTCCGCAAACTATTATAATGGATAATGGTTCTCAATTTCAGTCTAATGAGTTCCATAACTTTCTGAATAAATATAAAGTTCCTTTTATCTTTTATTCACCTAGATATTGCCCTCAAGTCAATCCCACGGAACGTTATAATAAAACAATTATCACCGCTCTATCACAGCTAGTCGGAGATGATCACCGATCATGGGATAAATTTTTGCATAAAATTCAATTTGCACTAAATGGTTCTGTAAACTCTACAACCGGTTTCTCCCCATCTTTTCTTGTCTTTGGTCGAGAGACAATATCTTGTGGATCATTCTATACTAACTGCTCTAACCTTGATAGCGTCATTTTCCTTCCTCGAGATATCTATGCCGCTAATTTAGGATTACTATCTGCCGTCTTCGATAAAGTCCAAGTTGCATTACATACAGCACACGCAAGGAATGCTGCTCATTACAACACGAGACACAGTTTTAAAGAATTTAATGTAGGTGACACTGTTTGGCGTAAAAATTACGTTCAAAGTAATGCTGGTGCTTACTTCAGCGCCAAATTGGCCCCGAAGTACGTCAAAGCCACAGTTGTTGAGAAGCTTTCACCTCTTGTTTTTATCCTGGAAGATCCTAACGGATTGAGAGGCAAATGGCATATTAAAGATATAAAAACGTAATTTATGTCAGTTTTGTAAATGTTTTGTGTGTATTCTGTAAATTATTTTAGGTTATATTCTGTTTATTACTTCATTTTAACTAAACTCTCTCGGCATATTTTTAACACTTTTAGTTTTTAGTCATTAGTCATTCTTAACTTTTAAACTATCTCGAGGTATCTCTATCTTAACCTCGTTATTTCCTCTTAATGTCCTTGAGACCGAGATTAGTTTTCTCAATGAGCGGTACACAACTCACTAAATAAGCCTTTGTGTTGTTAACTTATTTAACTTTGTAAATATCTACTTTAATTTTAAGGTTTTCTAATCGGGTTTTCAAAAAGGTGCGGGTTACGACACCTAAATAAAAAAAAGAAGCCTACGTTATATCTTTTGAATAACTCCTTGTGGAGTATGCGTCATTGAATGTGAACCATATCCCCTAAGCATGTTAGTAAGAATGATAGGAGTCGTGAAAGAAGAAGCTGTGAAAGATGTATGAAAGGTCAAGTTTGTTATTCCTAACCTTCAAAATTTTCAATGTAGTTGAAAATTTTCTGGGGTTGTGGGGGAAAATGTAATATTTTATTTCTGTTCTAGCTCTAATTTTGTATAACAATGTAAATATTACCTTCTATATCCAGTTTTTTATAACATCTGTAATTATTGTATCCATTTTGGTCTCTTTTTCTACTTTTTTCTTAAAATTCTTTGAAAATATTTGTTTTGGTAAAGATTGTTGTGACATAAATGCCAATTTTGAAAATGTCAAAATTTGCTCCGATCTGAAGCAAAGAGGAAAGGTAACATAGGTTTTGGATGAAACCTCGTACGAAATTATAAAGAAAATCGTACAAATTTTGAAAAACGTACATTATTTTGAATTCTCAATTCTGGAACTACATTGGAACGGCGGAATATATATAAACAGTGCCAGAACGGCCAAGGATCAGTTTACCTCTGACTTCGCGACGAATATCTTCTAAAAGGCCATTTCCCGGGCCCAGCTGGCCCGGGAAACTCAAGAAAGCCCTTCAAACCTTCAAAAACCTAAACGGCAAAGTTCCAGACCTGGCGTAAAACTCAAGAAAGCCCTTCAAACCTTCAAAAACCTAAACGGCAAAGTTCCAGACCTGGCGTAGAGCTCCACCACCTGGTGTCGACCTCTACGCCCAGAAGAGCATCCATTTAACCTCAAAACCTTTAAAACGTCTCATCTCCTCAACCTGCAACGTCTCCAGCTTCACTCAAAACCTTCAACATCTCCTCAAACCTGTAACGTCTCCAGCTTAACTCGAAACCTTCGCATCAAATTTTTATAAAAGTCTGTAAATAAAAATTAAAATTGTACATAATTCTAATATTCTTTAATTTGTTAGGATCTTTCTGCCTAGGAACATTAGGTAGGAAGTTTCTCAATAACTTGGTGTTACACAAAAGTGTAACATTACAGTATGTTGAAAAATTTCTTTGATGTTGATAAATTGACTTATGTCTGTCATCTAGGATGCTTGTTATCTCCCGTACACAATCCCTCTTTATTCAGACTTTAACAGAAATCACTGTCATTCTGTATCTTGAATTGTAAAATATGGTGTATCCTTTTCCTTTTATAAATAGTTAGAATTAATGACATCAAGTGTATAATAATACCTACGGTGGATATAAAATGAAATAAATAAATTCACAATAATATTTTTTTAATTTTTTTATTCTGTATATTTCACACAGCATCGTCTAGCTCCAAGCTAAGCAGAGCTTGTGTTATGTGTACTAGATGGCTGATGTAAATTCCACAATACACTACATAGATATATCAGTTAACTCGATCAGGTTTTTTTTACTCTCACCTATCTGTTATGCTTCGGCCAAAACAGAACGTCAAAAACGCGCGACGCGGGACGCTAAACGGGATGTCAGCCGCGCGGTGGATGCTGAAGTGGCGCTTTTGAATAATTTTATGGAGCCTTAGAACACACTGCGTGATCCAAACGCGTGAATTTTCTTTTCGTTGTTGACGCTCCCTCTATTCGTGTAGCTTCCCGCGTGTATGGTGCGCAGGTTTGGCCTAAGCTATAACTATTGCGTTATGAATACTATGAATTATGATGGGAGAGTTTGATTTGAAATTTATTATTAAGGACGTAAGAAACGAAAGACGGCACGAGCCGATGTAAAGCTGTGTGTTCACCGCATTGGATTCGGAATCATAAGGTAGAGTTTGGTCCCGGAAATTTCTGGTTTTCGGTATTTTCTGGGATTCCCCGAAATTCTTAGCCAATTTGAGAATAAGCAATTATAATATTAATAATAATTTTATTTGTGGATCAGTAAATTTCACGCACTTATAAAAGAAGATAAGTGTAAGATTTATGACGAAAACAATTAAGAATTATTAAACTAAATCGTATTCAAAGTTTAAAGGGAATGTTGGAAATGATTTCCTGATTTCCCAGTTCTCTAATTGGGCAAAAATTTCGAGTATTCCCGAGAAATTAAAAACACGGAATTCCCGGGTCCAACCCCTACCACAGCTTTATGGTCTTCTTTTCTGACTCTATTTAGTATGCAAAGGAAGCGAATGATATAATAAAAAGGTTCCAACTTCGTTAGGTTAAAGGTTAAGCAATATTCTTTCCGCAAATGTGACCTTCTCACGCACCAAATATAAAGGTCGTGTTAACTATACCTGACAAGGGATGTGTTCGCGTTTGTTAACGAAGTTTGTAGTAAACAAACTGCCCCAAAACACTATAAAAATATTACTAAACGTTTAGTTAGAGTTTAAAACTTAATAAAACGTCACACTAATATTATAAATGTGAAACGTTCTGAGGTTTTTTTTGGTTTGTCTGGATGGATGTTTGTTCCCTTGTCACGCCAAAACTACTGAACGGATCGGGCTTAAATTTTGCATACAGCTAGTTCTAGGCGTGGAATAAAACATATGCTACTTTTTTATAAATCAGTTCCCATGGGTTAGAAATTTGATTGATTTGATTTGGAAAAAACTTTTAACAGCGAGTGCGATGTCGCGAGAAGAAACTAGGATTATTAATGCAAAAGTTTGTATGTTTGGGTGGATAATTGTAATCTCTTCATGCCATAACAAGGGAACAGATCGGGCTTAAATTTTGCATAGCTCGGCTTAGGCTTCGTTTAATCCCATAAAACGGTTTCCATGGGGTAGAAATAGCGCGTGCGAAAACACGAGCCGTAAATAGTTTTTAAACAAGTAGAAGGCACCTAATTCTTATTACACGGGGTGGTAACTAATAGGCAAGCTTTAGAACAATAAATTCTAAACTAAGTTACCTACTCAATAACGCGAAAATGACTGGACTAATTTTGAACATGACGGCGCAATAAGAATAGAATACATAACAGATATAATATATTTGTTATGTGGAAGCTACAAGAGTTTACTTCATTATACAACCTTGAATCGGGAAGACATATTGTAAACACAAAAACACGTGCATCAATCAGTTTTAGTTCAAGAGCTCATTGATTTAATTGATGCGATACAAAGACTTGAATAATTCATTGTGACTTTCAATCAAGCTAAGCCACAGTCACCCTTGGTATACTCAAGCTACCCACTAAGGTCTGAGTGAATAGAAAACGTATAAACTTTGTAAGCAAAGCAACCTTTTGTAACATAATTGGTAGCGTTCTCCAACTACGGTAACTTTTAATTAGGTTTTCTAAAATAACTTTTGTTATGCGCTGGTAACCCACAATACATTTGCAAGTGTTGCCAATTTTAAAATATCTGGAAAAAATACATATATTGTCACACATACAATGAGCACTGATGAATTTTTCTTTAAAAAGTAACGTAGTTTCGAAGGGTTCCGTACTATTATCTATAAAAACGGCAAAAAAAACATGTCTGTTGTATGGAGGGCTTCCATACAACAGACATGTTTTTTGAAATATTTGTTAATCTTTAATTTTGTTTTTATTTTTAAAGTGAAGATATAACTAAATATTCTGTGAATACTTCAAACGTCTACCAGTTGTTAGTATCAATATTGAGCAAAAACGAGCATAAAATCACGTTTGTTGTATGAGAGCCCCTTAAATATTTATTTGCTTAATTTTTTTTGTATTTGTTGTTATAGCGGTAACAGAAATACATAATCTGTGCAAATTACAACTGTCTAACTATCGCGGTTTATGAGATACAGCCTGTTGACAGAAGGACAGACAGACAGTCAGACGAACAGACGGCGGAGTCTTAGTAATAGGGTCCCGTTTTACTCATTGGGTACGGTTCGTCCGTTTATCGTTTCCGTTTTCCTCCTAACCTATCAATCACAAGATTTTTTTTATTGTCATCACCGTATTAAATAATAGGGCCAAAGGATCCTTCGAGTTTTTTTTTCAAATAAATGTCCTAATTAATAGACAATCAGCCAAAAATAAATTTGTGCGCTTACGCCGCACCGCCTTGCCTTTTCACAAAATGGCGTCATAGATCGCCCCTTGTAATCGAATAAAATAATAAATAAATAATGCTGGACAATTCACACAGCATTATCTAGCCCCAAGGTAAGCAGAGCTTGTGTTATGGGTACTGGATAACTGATATACGTAATATTATACATTACATAGATATATATATTTTTTTATTATACATAGAAAACACCCAGACCAACGGAACAAATTTTTGCAGATCGTACACAAATTTGTTCCGAGGCGGGGATCGAACCCGCAACCTCTTGCGTCGCAGGCAGACTCTCGCCCGCTGCGCCACTGAGGTCGTCAGGTCGTCGAATGGTACCAATGTTACTATTCTTATTATAACTTGTTAATTTATACGTTGTTACTACAATAGCTTCAATTGTTGTTGAATGATAACAATGTTTTGATAAACAATGCCAAGGGTCGACTGCCAATGTCTGCAGCTGATACCAGCAATCAGCAGAACTACGGCACAATGCACAGTACTTACGGATCCAAGAAATTAAATTTTGTTTCTTCTGCGGGACTCGAACCCGCAGAAGAAGCAGAAGTTCTTACGAGATCCGTAACTTCTGTGCATTGTGCCGTAGTGCTGCTGATTGCTGGTATCAGCTGCAGTCATGGGGACTTACGCACTTTAATAATGAAACCTTAGTTACGGATCTGTTACGAATATAGGTAGGTGTTATGTATCACATGGTTTTAAGAAAGTAACCAAAAATTTTCGATTTCCGCAGGACTCGAACTTGCCCTCCGTCAATCACTAAGCCACGATATTTAGTCGGTTTCGTCGAAAATCTTTGGGGCTTCTTATGACTATGACTCTAGCGCCGTTAGCGCTATCTACAGGGGAAACATTCAATGGTATATCATGAAACTATTAGGTACTTTAACTATAGTGAAACCGTAATATATTTCATAAATAACAAATTCATGTAGCTTGAACTAAGTGTTGATAAATATGTACTTATCATCATGTTTGCATCCGGCGTCAACGTTAATGTTTCTGCTAAGACATAGTACTTGGGTTTCTGATGATTTCATTGGTAACGAGCGATAGAATATCGCTTCCTTTTATAATACCTACAATATAATGTATAAGTAGATAAATAAAAAAAATACCTACTAGAAATATTTTTTACTATACATAGAAATCGACCAGAACACCCTGAACTAATGTCTGCAGATCGTACAAACATTTGTCCCGAGGCGGGAATCGAACCCGCACCCTCCTGCGTCGCAATATATAGGAGCACTTGTATATTCGTAATTTTTTACTGCAAGAACTTCATCTTTTATTAATGTCATTTATCAAATTAAAATTGTCTGTAAATTTGATAAAAAGTAATAAAAAACGAATAGAAAATTTCCGAATTTTTTTTCCTAAATTGGTTAACCAATGCCCCGTCGGCTGGCACCCTTCATTATAACCACTCATGACTATATCTAAGCGTATAAACTTTTATTTAAATACTTTTATAGTGTTCTAAATTCAAAAGTCATAATTTCATCACTGTTATTAAGTGCACAGGAATGACCCATTTTGCTCGCACTTATCGAGGAACCCTTCGCCTCTTTTCGAATAGATAGGATGAAAAGACTATTTAGGTATCATTAGGACTTATAACGAGTCCAAAAAAATAAATATCCGTCTACGACCTTGGTTTTCATGGCTAAATAAATAGCAAGTTTGTTTGATTAAAATACGGGACTGACGTAGACAAAGTCCTAAATTATTAAGAATCAAAAAACTGTACAGTACTCAAAGTAAGAAATGTTTGGTTTCGGTCCGGACAAGTTATTAATCGTTGATTAACAGCCAGTAATAAATTGATCAAGGCTAAAGGTTCAATCAAAAGGAGTCAAGTCTTTGTGTATTGAGATAAGAGTGACTCTATAAATCGAAGGCAATTTGGATCCATTTGTTATACTTTTACTCCTAGTAAGATATAATTGGTATAAATTTCTAATAGTGTTTCTGTATCTTTGGTAGATGTTAGCAGAAAAATACCTACGCAAAGGCTACACTTATATTCTATATCACTACATAATATAAATCAAATTCGCTCCCCGCTGTCTGTCTGTCCCTATGTATGCTTAGATCTATCAAACTACGCAACGGATTTCGATGCATTTTTTTAATAGATGTTTTTTTGATTTTTAGAGTTTATTGTTCCATCAGTGTCTTTTCGTCATTATTTCTTGGTCCTACCTAAATATTCTGAACTAGCAGTCCGCCCCGGCTTCGCACGGGTATATTCTACAGCCTATGTTCATCAGGGATTATGCTGAAAGAATTTTTTAAATCGGTCCTATAGTTTCGGAGCCTATTCAATTCAAACATACAAAAAAATCTTTCTTCTTTATAATATTAGTATAGATTAGCTTATGCTCGCGGCTTCGCTCTCCTTTTTTCGTAATATAAGTAGCATATGTATGTACTCGTAGTATCTAAATAAATTCATCCGTGTTTTTTAGTATACTTCATATATGTATAGTAGGTACTAAATAAGTAGTCTTTTGTTTATATATTTATGTACTAAAGTTTAATTTGTGTGTTGTGTCTAATAAATATTTTTGGAACTAAGTTCCTTATCGCGCGTTGTGAAAGGGGGCTGGACGGAAAAAAATCTCACGAAAAGTTGTAACGACACCCTTGACACGTCGTAAGCCGTGCGGCGTGCGCATGTTTCTCTGCCTGTCTCTCTCTCTCTCTTATAGAAAGGAACTTCGTTCCATCCGAATGTCCCTTGAGACCTCTCAACTTTTTATTTTTCTTCTTCTTCATTATTATACCTCATTAGGTAGGTAACTAGAAAAAACGTTTATTTCAGGTCCAGAACTGCAACGGCGCAAACCTTTATTATATCATATAATAACACTAGCTTCTTGCCCAGGCTTCGCACGTATTTCATGTAGCCTATGTTCGTCCCCGGGATAAAGTTTATCTCCCTGCAAATTTTAATCAATATCCGTTCAGCTGTTTAGACGGGAAAAGGTAAGACAGACAGAGCTACTTTCGTTTTTCTAAATAGTATGTCATCATCAAAATCAGCCTGTAACAGTCCACCGCTGCACATAAGCCCAATGACCGCCAATATACTAGGTATGTTACTATGTATACGGGTGTCCGGTAATTAATGGATAACCCCGCAGGCACTTGTGGGGGGGGGGCAGAAGGGCAACTCAGAAAAAAATATAAAAAAAATCTATCTGCAACGGTCTAGGATTTTTTTAATTTTTTTTTAAGTGCTAAATTTTATACCTTTGTTCAAATTTTTGGGCACTACGGCTATAAATTGAACAATAACGAATTGATTTTCTCTGGAAATAACCGCGGATAATTGGCCTTGCTGTCGCGCATTGCAAAATATTTCTAGCCACAACTGTTTGTTTTTTACAAATACTTAAAAATAAAAAAAGTGTATTCGAATTTTTTATGATAAAGTTTGAGCGCCTGTGGCATAAAAAAAACGTAGGGAGACCTGGGTGGCCCACAGCTTAAAAAACATGCCTTCTTTATTAAGTTTCTTAAACGGTATTACACTCAATTTTTTTATTGTCAATTTACCGAGTTATGGCTATTAACAGACTAGAACAATGATTTTCAAAAAAATTAAGATTTTATTAAAATTACAAAAATTTGCTTAAAATTGCAAAAAAATATTTCTAAAATCAGTGAAAGTGTATTTTGGCGTAGTTGGGGTTTTATTAATAATTGAAACAACAATTTCAAATAGTAATGTAGAGCCTGTATTAGAGTAGGTGGCAAACAATTTGAACATTTATTATAAAACTACGTATTTGAAATTGTTGTTTCAATTATTAATAACACCCCAACTACGCCAAAATACACTTTCACTGATTTTAGAAATATTTTTTTGCAATTTTAAGCAAATTTTTGTAATTTAAATAAAATCTTAAATTTTTTTGAAAATCATTGTTCTAGTCTGTTAATAGCCATAACTCGGTAAATTGACAATAAAAAAATTGAGTGTAATACCGTTTAAGAAACTTAATAAAGTAGGCATGTTTTTTAAGCTGTGGGCCACCCAGGTCTCCCTACGTTTTTTTTATACCACAGGCGCTCAAACTTTATCATAAAAAATCCGAATACACTTTTTTTATTTTTAAGTATTTGTAAAAAACAAACAGTTGTGGCTAGAAATATTTTGCAATGCGCGACAGCAAGGCCAATTATCCGCGGTTATTTCCAGAGAAAATCAATTCGTTATTATTCAATTTGTAGCCGTAGTGCCCAAAAATTTGAACAAAGGTATAAAATTTAGCACTTAAAAAAAATTTAAAAAAAATCCTAGACCGTTGCAGATAGATTTTTTTTATATTTTTTTCTGAGTTGCCCTTCTGCCCCCCCACAAGTGCCTGCGGGGTTATCCATTAATTACCGGACACCCTGTATAGTATGTTTATAATGAATGATATGATAAATGTGAAATTTAATTATATTTATTTTTAGGAGTCTACTATCGATAAGTGAGCGTGTAATAAGTACCGGGTATCAGTCTATTTGGCATTAATCCAGGTGTATTTTGGATGCAGATACCTATTAAAAACAGCAGGTTATTTTCGATCTAATCATTTTTATACTCTAACAAGCCATGGCTTTATGACTAGCCTAGATTTTTTCTATAAAAAGATTTAAAATAAAATGAAGTGTTCTATGACACTATACATAGACTTCAAATGTCTAAATAGTGGAAATGGGTTTGGATGGAACACTCCGATAATTTAAAGCTAGCGATCAAATTTTTCAAGAGGCGACATCTAGTTAAAACGAGTCTAATTTAGTTTGTTGTGATGACTGATGAATGACACATGGATGAAACGACGAATGAATAGACCTCTTGTTTACGCCCGTTGCCATGGAAACCATTACATACTAGAATTCTGAAAATTATCATGTGATAATATTTTTAATACGTTTTACGGCGCACATATCAATTCAAGGATAGGATAGTGATGTATGCAGTATGTTAATTTTTATTTTTTGTGTTTTGTTTACTCAATTTCTCAACTGTTTGTGCACTATCAACTCTAATAACTATATCCTTTTCTCCATCCCTGGGTTGCCTGGAAGAAATCGCTGTCAGCGATAAGGTCGCCTATATTGTACTATTAGTTTTTAAATTTAGATATAAGGTTTATTTTTGTTATTTATTTAAGTGCAATAAAGTGTTAATTCATTCATTCAAGGATAAAACTTATGGGAACACCTGAAAATCGACCCCTATATAACAACGAAAGAATTATCAAAATATATTAATTAAATTTATGTAGCTAGTGGTAATTTGTCAAAAGTAATATTTTGTTTTTTGACTAACGGGATAAATAATAACACCTTGGAAATACACGGAATACATGTACCAAGAGAGCAGAAGTTACATATTGTAATCTACATATGTATGTAATACAGATTCATCTTACTAACGATTCAAGATAATAAGGTTCTACCATGAAAATGTGCGGTGGACAGTACTTTTGCCTGCCTTTAAAAAGTGGGAAGAATTACGAACGTTTTCAGCATAAAATTTTAGTTTCTTGACTTGTCCCACTTTGGGCCGAACACAGTAGGACGGGTCAGGAATAACTCCATTTTTTATGAAAAAAAATCATGATTATTGTATAAACAATTGAGAAAGAATTTTTAAAATAGGTCCACAATTGACGGAGAATTCCACGAAAATACATAAATAATAACATTACAGCCAGCCATAAAAGCTACCCCTGAAGTCTTTTAAAAATTATTATGAGACTATGCTAATTTCTATGTTTCTATGCTAGTTAATTCCAACCAAGAAAAATAGCGGTAAGGTTGGTTTTTCTTCAACAAAATAGATTGAATCAGTTATTTTTTATATAAACAGCATAACCTCGATAGAATACGCATTCTCCACGAATAACATCATGCAGTTTTCTATCGGAACCGACAATTGTGATAATAAACGCTGAGAAACTCAAAATATTATGTATGAAATACCGGCTCTATTTGTGTGACTTCATTGGCCAATTCCACAAATATTTCCAACGGGATCAATATATTATTAATGAGTCACAAATCCTTGTAGTAATATTTATTTGATTATGTGGGTGTTCAATTCAGACTGTACTGGTTTTTGTCAGATCTCATAAACAAGCTCTTGCTTCGTGATAGCGAAGATTATCTCTAGGATAGGATAGGATATGACGTCATTTACCACAGTTTCCCCTGTCACGCGAGATTTAGCCGCCATAATGAGCATCCTGTATTACAGTAGTTTTGGACTCTCCACATATTGCGAGTCGGGAGCTAAAATGTAGGTGAGGGCTTTCTTTGTATTGTTACTTTTCTTTTAGCCAAGGCTTGTTTTACCTTCTTTTAGTGCAAGCTCGACATAGTAGTGGTCTTAAAATGCCTTCTTTCTCTTTTCTAATTAGGTAATACCTTAGGCCCGTAGGTATTATCTATAGCTTTAGGTACTTCTAATTATATTGTGTACTCTACAGAACTTAATTTACTAATCAATCATTTATTATGTAGCTAGCTTAGGTATCTATAGAAGTTAATACCGGCTTGCAATGTCCAATTACACTAAGCTAAGGTACTTAAAAAGGAATTCCTTTTTTATTATCAAAGTGGAATACTTAACTTTATTTAAGTCACTGTGTAATTTTATTACGGAGCCATTAAAAGCTTTATTTTGCTTGTAAATCTTGCGACCCATTGAGCAGGAAACAACTTTAATTTCTAGTATTCATTGCAACGGTTGTAATATTTTATTTCTGTTCTAGCTCTAATTTTGTATAACAATGTAAATATTACCTTCTATATCCAGTTTTTTATAACATCTGTAATTATTGTATCCATTTTGGTCTCTTTTTCTACTTTTTTCTTAAAATTCTTTGAAAATATTTGTTTTGGTAAAGATTGTTGTGACATAAATGCCAATTTTGAAAATGTCAAAATTTGCTCCGATCTGAAGCAAAGAGGAAAGGTAACATAGGTTTTGGATGAAACCTCGTACGAAATTATAAAGAAAATCGTACAAATTTTGAAATACGTACATTATTTTGAATTCTCAATTCTGGAACTACATTGGAACGGCGGAATATATATAAACAGTGCCAGAACGGCCAAGGGACCAGTTTACCTCTGACTTCGCGACGAATATCTTCTAAAAGGCCATTTCCCGGGCCCAGCTGGCCCGGGAAACTCAAGAAAGCCCTTCAAACCTTCAAAAACCTAAACGGCAAAGTTCCAGACCTGGCGTAAAACTCAAGAAAGCCCTTCAAACCTTCAAAAACCTAAACGGCAAAGTTCCAGACCTGGCGTAGAGCTCCACCACCTGGTGTCGACCTCTACGCCCAGAAGAGCATCCATTTAACCTCAAAACCTTTAAAACGTCTCATCTCCTCAACCTGCAACGTCTCCAGCTTCACTCAAAACCTTCAACATCTCCTCAAACCTGTAACGTCTCCAGCTTAACTCGAAACCTTCGCATCAAAATTTTATAAAAGTCTGTAAATAAAAATTAAAATTGTACATAATTTCTAATATTCTTTAATTTGTTAGGATCTTTCTGCCTAGGAAAATTAGGTAGGAAGCTTCTCGAATAACTTGGTGTTACACAAAAGTGTAACATTACAGTTTGGCGCCCAATTAAATCGAACCCTCTGTTCTTCTAAATTCTAAAAAATACTAATACACGTACCTGGTTAAATTTGGATGCTCTTTCGACATATCTTAACTTTACTCTTTCGCTACTTCATACATCACTCTAAACGTGACACTTAACAGTACACTTACTACGTTATACTGCACCCCACACACATGCACCACTTACCTGATTGCCTAGTGTGATCTACATCCTTTCTTCTCTTTGAAGTGTTGAAAACCCTTAGTGGTCACTGATAAGTTGGAGTTTGGAAGACTATACGGCGTGCTACAGGAGAATATCCTGCTAGTAATACGTCCACGCAGGTTCTCAAGCTACATTAAAGTGTACTCCTAGACTTTCGAAGTCGACTCGGGGTACACCCAAAGTACTTGGAACTGAAGTCTATACATTCATAAACACTATTATCATTGGTAAACTAAACTTGATAACACATTGCTCACTAAATATTTACACTGTATATAAACAAAAAATAACTTTGCTCTAGCTTATTAGCTCTACTTAACTCTAAACTTTAATTCAATTGTTTATTTCTTAATTGTTTCTTAAATTTTAATGCGTATTCGTCTAAAACTATAATAACTTAACTTGAATACGCGATTTCCTTAAAATACTACTTAACTTAAATTAATCTTAAACTTAATCTTAAACTTAATCTTAAACTTAATCTTAATAAAGCTTACCTTGATTCATAATTAATCATGGCTAGGCCAATCAAGTACGCGTTACTAAATAAACTTGAACTTGAATATGAAGTGACTATTAGGGCTGAAAAACCAGCTGAAACTTTGACGACTCTTAAAGAACAACTGACAAAACTTAGTCACGTCCTCCCAGAGGATATAAAATCTTCCCCTATTCCTCTTAAAAATGACCTTTCGCAAGCAGAGACTACACTCAATTACATTGAGAGTAAAATCTCTCATCTTGAATCATATGATGACAAAAGCGGTATAAAGAAACTTGAAGCTTTTATGAATCATCTTTATTATCGACTTGAACGTTTAACAGCAACGCCTCCGTTAATTGAACTGTGTTCAAATTTAAGATCTCGCTTTTTCTTACTCCAAAAACGATTTGACGCTTTAACTTCAAACTTAATTGAACCATCCGAAGTCCTGGAAATGGTGGAAGTTCACAACCCTATTCCTCAGGCTGTAACTAACCCTCCGTCGTTATTAATGCTACCTACCTCTCAAAATAATCAAACATTAGAACCATCAACTACTCCTAGCTGTTCTATGCCACACACTTTCGAAATGCTTCAAAATGCTAACACTTCGTCTAATTTCGCTAAAGAATTGAAAACATTTTCTTTTAATGGAAAATCATGTCCTAGATCATTTCTTCAAAAAATAGAAGAATTTCGGATTTCTAGAAACATCCCAGAAGCAATGCTTTGTAAACATGCCTTTGAAATTTTCACTGGAGATGCCCTTCATTGGTTTCGTTTCCAATATAATAGAAACCCTAGTTTAAAATGGAACGAAATTCATATTTTACTAATCAAGGATTTCGGAATCCACGATTATGATTACAAAATGCTAGAAGCCATAAGAAATAGAACTCAAGGAGTGACTGAGACTATTATTATTTACGTGTCTATTATGTTCGGAATGTTTACCCGCCTTTCAAAAAAACTTAGCGAGAACGAACAATTGGAAATCTTGCTACACAATATAAGACCTTGCTATTCAGTCTTTGTTGCCCTCAAAGATATCAAATCTATTGATTCTTTAATTTCAATTTGTCAAAATTACGAACAAATCTCGGAAAGAGATAAAAACTTTCACGAGCCTAGATGTGAAGACACTTCTTGTGCTGCGGAATTTACTTATCGCTCCTCGACTTCTAGATTCTCTCCAAACTTAAAAAACACTAACACAGTACAGGAATATAAACAATCACGTTCTTTTTCTCAAAACAATGAAAACGCTAACAATCTATACTGTTATCGCTGTCGTATAACTGGTCATTCTTTACAGAATTGTACTAAACCTAGATATCTAATTTGCTTTAAATGTGGCCGCAAGGGTGTAAAGATCAATGACTGTCCAAATTGTTCTCAAACTTATCAACAAAAAAACTAAATGATGACTTAAATAGTACTAAATCTAAAAATGATAAATTTGATCCTATTGATTGGAATAAGTGGTTAAATACTATCCGAAATTTTATGTTCTGCTACAAAACAACTTCTGTGTTTTATGATAGCGAGAAGGATTATAATAGACCTTTTATAAATGTGTCTATCAATAATTTACCTTTTTCTGGTTTGTTGGATAGTGGAAGTTGCATAACTATTTTAGGTAATAACTCTCATAAAGATATTAAAAAGTTAGGCTTCAAACTATTTAAGTCATCAACTCAAGTTATGGTTGCTAATAAACAAAAGACAATGTCTTCTGGTTATTTTATTTTACCAATAAGATTTAATAACCAGACACGTTTTATAAAAGCTTATATTTTTCCTGATATTTATCCTTCTTTGATTCTTGGATGGGACTTTTGGAAAGAATTCAAACTGTCTCCTAAAATACTTTCCCTAGAACTCAACCTTAAATGTAAAGATTTTACAACTTGTGCTATTGAAAATAAAATAACTTCTTTTGATCACCTTACAAATGATCAAATAGACATTTCTAAGGACATAATTCAACGTTTCAAAGATATTTCTTTTGAACAAACGGGTGAATTAGGTCGTACTAATTTAGTTTGTCATCGAATTAATACCGGTGATGCATTACCTATAAAACAACACTGTTATCGTCTCTCTCCTGAAAAACAAAAGGCTCTAATCAACGAAGTTGATAAAATGCTACAATTAAAAGTTATTGAAAAGTGTGAAAGTCCTTGGCTATCTCCTGTACTTATTACACCTAAAAAAGACGGAGAATGGCGTTTCTGCGTCGACAGTCGGAAATTAAATGCGATTACTCGTAAAGATGCTTACAGCCTTCCTTTTATATCAGAAATTTTAGATAATCTTAAAAATGCTAAATATTTGTCTAGTATTGATATTGCTAAAGCTTTTTGGGAAATTCCCTTACATCCTGACGACAGAGACAAGACTGGTTTCTATGTACCCGGTAGAGGAATGCATAGATTTACAGTAATGCCTTTTGGCTTAACTAATGCGCCTGCGACTCAACAGAGACTCATGGATAGTTTATTTACGCCAGACTTTGATAATAAAGTATTCTGTTATTTAGATGACATAATAATAATCAGTATGACGTTTGAAGAACATATTTCACTCCTACTGAAAGTCCATCAAAAACTTTCATTCGCAGGACTGACTATAAACTTTACAAAAAGTCAATTCTTTCGTAAGGAACTTAAATACCTTGGCTACATTGTAGATGAACAAGGTTTACATGCTGATCCTAGTAAAATTGAAGCAATTTTAGCTTATCCTGCTCCCACCTCTAAAAAAGAAGTAAGGAAATTTTTAGGTACATGTAGTTGGTTTCGCCGTTTTATACCTAATTTTAGTTCTATTGCTTCACCTCTCTGTAAATTAACTTCTTCTGGGAAAAATTCCCCTAAAAAGTTTATCTGGAATGATGATGCTGATTCTGCCTTTGCTAAACTAAAGGAGTGTTTAACTTCAACCCCAATTCTAACTTGCCCTGACTTTGACCTCCCATTTTCTGTTCACTGTGACGCTTCTAACTTTGGTATAGGTGCAATGTTGACTCAAGAACAAGACAATAAAGAATTGGTTATCGCATATATGAGTAGAACACTAAATAAACATGAGCAAAATTATTCAACTACTGAACGAGAAACTTTAGCGGTTATTACTGCACTTGAACATTGGCGTTGTTATCTTGACAATGGTAAACGTTTTACAGTTTACACTGATCATGCAGCATTAAAATGGTTCCAAAATCTGTCTAACCCTTCTGGAAGACTAGCACGATGGACTCTTCGTCTATCTTGTTTTAATCTTGATCTGAAACATAAAAAAGGTAAGGAAAATGTTGTTCCTGATCTTCTTTCACGTCATAAAATACCTGCTACTAACGTAATCGGTGGTGCTGGACCTATATCTGGAGACAATGTGTCTCAATTGGAACATTTTAATAAAATTTTTACTAATTGTCGCGATAACCCTGATGCATTTCCGAATTATAAAATTCTTGATTCTAAACTTTATCGTTACAACATCTCAACTGACTACCTTAACGAAGACTTTGCATGGAAGGAAGTTCCACCTCCTTCTGAGAGACTAAATCTTATTAAATCTTGTCATGGTGACTCAGTAAGTAGTCCTCACATTGGCATTTTTAAAACGTATAAGAAACTTTGCTTAAGATACTATTGGTCGGGAATGTTTAAAGATGTAGCAAAAGTCTGCTCCACTTGTGAGACATGCCTTTCTTATAAATATTCGAATCACTCACCTTATGGTCTTATGGGGAAACCAAAAATTTGCTCAAGACCTTTTCAAAACATTTCATTGGATCTAATGGGTCCCTTTCCTATGACTAGACAACGTAATCAATATATTCTCGTGATTACCTGTTCCTTTTCTAAATACTGTCTTATTTTTCCTATCAAACGCGCTACAGCTTCTAACATCATTCTGCATTTAGAAAACTCTGTATTTCTTATACATGGCGTTCCGCAAACTATTATAATGGATAATGGTTCTCAATTTCAGTCTAATGAGTTCCATAACTTTCTGAATAAATATAAAGTTCCTTTTATCTTTTATTCACCTAGATATTGCCCTCAAGTCAATCCCACGGAACGTTATAATAAAACAATTATCACCGCTCTATCACAGCTAGTCGGAGATGATCACCGATCATGGGATAAATTTTTGCATAAAATTCAATTTGCACTAAATGGTTCTGTAAACTCTACAACCGGTTTCTCCCCATCTTTTCTTGTCTTTGGTCGAGAGACAATATCTTGTGGATCATTCTATACTAACTGCTCTAACCTTGATAGCGTCATTTTCCTTCCTCGAGATATCTATGCCGCTAATTTAGGATTACTATCTGCCGTCTTCGATAAAGTACAAGTTGCATTACATACAGCACACGCAAGGAATGCTGCTCATTACAACACGAGACACAGTTTTAAAGAATTTAATGTAGGTGACACTGTTTGGCGTAAAAATTACGTTCAAAGTAATGCTGGTGCTTACTTCAGCGCCAAATTGGCCCCGAAGTACGTCAAAGCCACAGTTGTTGAGAAGCTTTCACCTCTTGTTTTTATCCTGGAAGATCCTAACGGATTGAGAGGCAAATGGCATATTAAAGATATAAAAACGTAATTTATGTCAGTTTTGTAAATGTTTTGTGTGTATTCTGTAAATTATTTTAGGTTATATTCTGTTTATTACTTCATTTTAACTAAACTCTCTCGGCATATTTTTAACACTTTTAGTTTTTAGTCATTAGTCATTCTTAACTTTTAAACTATCTCGAGGTATCTCTATCTTTAACCTCGTTATTTCCTCTTAATGTCCTTGAGACCGAGATTAGTTTTCTCAATGAGCGGTACACAACTCACTAAATAAGCCTTTGTGTTGTTAACTTATTTAACTTTGTAAATATCTACTTTAATTTTAAGGTTTTCTAATCGGGTTTTCAAAAAGGTGCGGGTTACGACACCTAAATAAAAAAAAGAAGCCTACGTTATATCTTTTGAATAACTCCTTGTGGAGTATGCGTCATTGAATGTGAACCATATCCCCTAAGCATGTTAGTAAGAATGATAGGAGTCGTGAAAGAAGAAGCTGTGAAAGATGTATGAAAGGTCAAGTTTGTTATTCCTAACCTTCAAAATTTTCAATGTAGTTGAAAATTTTCTGGGGTTGTGGGGGAAAATGTAATATTTTATTTCTGTTCTAGCTCTAATTTTGTATAACAATGTAAATATTACCTTCTATATCCAGTTTTTTATAACATCTGTAATTATTGTATCCATTTTGGTCTCTTTTTCTACTTTTTTCTTAAAATTCTTTGAAAATATTTGTTTTGGTAAAGATTGTTGTGACATAAATGCCAATTTTGAAAATGTCAAAATTTGCTCCGATCTGAAGCAAAGAGGAAAGGTAACATAGGTTTTGGATGAAACCTCGTACGAAATTATAAAGAAAATCGTACAAATTTTGAAATACGTACATTATTTTGAATTCTCAATTCTGGAACTACATTGGAACGGCGGAATATATATAAACAGTGCCAGAACGGCCAAGGGACCAGTTTACCTCTGACTTCGCGACGAATATCTTCTAAAAGGCCATTTCCCGGGCCCAGCTGGCCCGGGAAACTCAAGAAAGCCCTTCAAACCTTCAAAAACCTAAACGGCAAAGTTCCAGACCTGGCGTAAAACTCAAGAAAGCCCTTCAAACCTTCAAAAACCTAAACGGCAAAGTTCCAGACCTGGCGTAGAGCTCCACCACCTGGTGTCGACCTCTACGCCCAGAAGAGCATCCATTTAACCTCAAAACCTTTAAAACGTCTCATCTCCTCAACCTGCAACGTCTCCAGCTTCACTCAAAACCTTCAACATCTCCTCAAACCTGTAACGTCTCCAGCTTAACTCGAAACCTTCGCATCAAAATTTTATAAAAGTCTGTAAATAAAAATTAAAATTGTACATAATTTCTAATATTCTTTAATTTGTTAGGATCTTTC
This sequence comes from Eupithecia vulgata, assembly GCA_946478455.1. Classification (NCBI taxonomy): domain Eukaryota; kingdom Metazoa; phylum Arthropoda; class Insecta; order Lepidoptera; family Geometridae; genus Eupithecia; species Eupithecia vulgata. Next base: position 5,073,600 of record OX297862.1, on the reverse strand, counting down.
TGCCTAGGAAAATTAGGTAGGAAGCTTCTCGAATAACTTGGTGTTACACAAAAGTGTAACATTACACGGTTGATGGTAACTTTTCTACCAACAGCCGAAAAAGTACGCAATACACACGCAATGTCATATATATACAGTGTGGAAATTAAACTCAGGCCCTGGAGGGAAACTACTTAAAATCCTTAAGCTAGCTCATTTTACTTAAAGGAGACATTCCTTTATTTTTAAAAAGAAACAAATCTGCATTAAAATATTTTTTTAAACTCGCTTGCTTCGCCCGGGACTCGAACCAACTAAAATTTAAAAAAATAAACACTCTTTATTTTATTATACTAATCGGTAGTATTAATATTCAGGATAAAGTTTCTCTAAAAAATATTTGGTTACTGTTCACTTTTAACAAGTAAAAGACACGTAACAGTTCTGTTATCTCTCCAACACAACACGATTAGATGGCCTGCAAGAAGTCCAGACCTGACGCCCATGGACTTCTTTTTATGGGGTCATGTAAAAAATGTTGTTTATGAAACTTGCTATGAAACCGTTCAAGAGCTAAGGATTGCGGTAGAAAATGTTATCAGGGGCATACACCACAACACTTTGCTGAAGGCTACAAGAAATGAATTTCAACGGCGACTAATGTTGTGTAGCCGGAACGACGGGGCTCATTTCGAACAATTTATCAGTTAAATAATTTAAGTGTTACAAAATTGATAGTAAAATAAAGTTGATGTTAGATTTAACGATTATTTTTATTTTTAAGACCAAATGTTTGTTAGAGAAACTTTATCCTGAATATTAATACTACCGATTAGTATAATAAAATAAAGAGTGTTTATTTTTTTAAATTTTAGTTGGTTCGAGTCCCGGGCGAAGCAAGCGAGTTTAAAAAAATATTTTAATGCAGATTTGTTTCTTTTTAAAAATAAAGGAATGTCTCCTTTAAGTAAAATGAGCTAGCTTAAGGATTTTAAGTAGTTTCCCTCCAGGGCCTGAGTTTAATTTCCACACTGTATATTTTTACAAATATAAGTTAAATAATACAAACTTATGGCTGTGGGTAAACTATACTTAAACTATAAAGTTTATCACTCTCTTGACTCAAAACTATAAGCGACTGAATGGCGGACTCCTTGGAAAGACAATGAATGAAAAAAAATTGTTCACTAACTCGAAAATTTGTCTAAACACTTTGACATTCCACTAAAGTTTTCAGTGTTTACACGTGTGTGAGCTAACCTGTCAACTGTTTACTTCAGGACTTTTTTTTCATGAAAAAAGATGTATTTTGGTTAATGAGTCAAGCGAATTAGATCACAAAACTGTTTGCTGTTTACCTCTTCAAGACAAAATTACTGAACCTATCGTTCTTAAATTTTGCATTCAGGTAGTTCCAGGCCTGGAATAAAATATAGGCTATTTTTTTATCCCAAAAACCAGTTCCCATGGGTTAGAAATAACTTCAAACAGCGCCTGCTAGGCTACGCATAGAAACTAGTGCTATCTAAAAACAACTCAATTCACGACCTTTCCGATTCAGATGTTTTATCATTGTCAAGTCAAAATGTCATGTATCAAAAAATAATCACAAGTAGATAAAATCCACCACCACACCCACAAAACATGATTGTTACGTATACGTTAGGTACCTATAGCTAACTATTTCAGGGTAAAACATTTCAAAGTCATTGGGTAAGTAGATAACTTTAATGTCTTTAATTTATTATCTCTCTATGGCTTTATAAGTTAATTTTATCCGTTTGTATTCAGACTTCTTTACATAATTGGATCAATTTGTATGCTTCGAATATTAGGTATGTTTTTCTTTTATGGCGCTGTTTACATTGTTTTCCAGCATGGTAGTTTTATAGTAAAGTAAAATAAATAAATAATGACGACCTCAGTGGCGCAGCGGGCGAGAGTCTGCCTGCGACGCAAGAGGTTGCGGGTACGATCCCCGCCTCGGAACAAATTTGTGTACGATCTGCAGAAATTTGTTCCGTTGGTCTGGGTGTTTTCTATGTATAATAAAAAATATCTATCTATGTAATGTATAATATTACGTATATCAGTTATCTAGTACCTACCCATAACACAAGCTATGCTTACCTTGGGGCTAGATAATGCTGTGTGAATTGTCCAACATTATTTATTTATTTATTAATGTTCGACAATTCACACAGCATTATCAGCCCATAACTGTTATACATAATACAATACAAAACATAGAAAGATATTTTTTTAGTATACATCAAAAACGAGCAGAATACCCGAAGCAAATATCTGCAGATCGTACAAACATTTTTGTTTTGTCCCGAGGCGAGAATCGACTACCTCCTGCGTCGCGCCACAGATGTCATTAAAATATTCTCATTTTGCCAGAACAGAGACGAATAAGAAACATAATAAACCTTAATTTGAAAAAAAAACTGTCAAACATTGTCTTCACTCAGCATGTGCTATGGTAGCTTTATTCGATAAGTAGGTATTATATTTTTGAAGAAACTAATTACAAGTTTTGAATCCCGTAACTTCATACTGTTTAAGTATTGCAGAACAAAATACATACCACGGAAATATGTTTTATGGGACCATCTTGGAATCTTCTACTATTCAACAAAAAAAGAAAAAATAAAAATCGGTCCACAATTGCAGAAAATTGACGAACATACCTACCTACATTAACAAAAAAACACATATATATTATATACATATAGGTACATCCAGCCGAACATAAAACTTCTCCTTTTTCCAAAATCGGTTAAAAAAACGTATGTAAATACTAATTACTAATTGTAAATACTAGTTTTCATTTAATTCTACTATTGAATTGTAATTTTACTTGAATATATTACAACAATGTTTATGCAGTTGTGGTGATAAGTTAATCATTGTGTGATAGAAGCTACTGTTTACATGGACGACAAATAAGAGTTTGAATATATTTACCATTATGACAATTTAATGCCTATCACGTTACGTTTACTTTGTAATCATTTTACAACGTTAATAACGATAGTTTTGTTACTAGGCATCTCATATTTTGTTCACAACACATCTTCAGCCCACATATTATGTACTTGTCTATATAGTAACATACGTCCTGCTCAGATGTGGAATAACGCTAAAAAATCCTATAAAGTTGTCATTATAAAATTGTTTTAATGGCCTTGAAATAACTTTTAATGACCTTCACCATACAACTGCAAATAACGCATGTCATTCGCAGGGTTTTAAATTGTGTATTTCCACAGCTGATAAGCGCCTTTTTGGCTTCTATCATTATGGGGTAATGTCATGCCATAATCCGGCATTAGGATCATTATTTATTACTGACAGGCATGGTAAAAACCAAGGTCTTTAGTTACTGAAAGATTTACAAAAAGTTCTTCTCGTAAAATATTCACAAGCGGTAAAAAAGGGTTAGTCCATTAGCTTACGGAATAAAACCTTCGATGCTAAATAAAGCTGTGAACGAGGGTAGATTACGTCAAAAATCAGGCACGCCTCAAATACCGCGGTATCCTCAGCTCGGTTGAACGGATTTTATGGATCAATCCATTTACAGTGCGTAAATATTGCTTCCTTAGCTGCGTACTAAAAAGCTCCTTTGCGTTTTTACTTTTTAGCTTTACATTTTTCTTTTAATGCACTTGACTTGAACTTTTAGATTCGGCAATCGATATTTGATAAACTTGTGGTGCTAGTCTTTTCCTGGATAGGCTAAAGAACAGGCTTTTGCAAGTAGCACTGTTTTTTGTTATTGTAGGATTATAATAATACAAAAAGTGAAGAATAAAATAAAAGTAGAGAATTCAAATCACACGTAGGTATTATAAGCTTTTAGAAGCAATGGACATAAACAAACTTACTAACACCATCTAATACCTAAAGACAAACCAAATCCCTTCAGGATTTGCGGATTTGTGGTCACGAAACTGAAACAGGTGAAACTTTACCACTTAGTGCAATGACCTAAAGTTTACTGTCGTTGTTTGGTACAGATTTACCTTAGACATTTCACCTACGTTTAGCTTATTTGTTTTACCTATAAGGTTCGACGGGTGACGCAGAGACCAAGATTTTTACTGTTGTGTATTCCAATTTCTTCTGATATGTTAAATATGCAGATTATTGCAGATATCTTAATAAGTTAGGTAGTAACCTAGCTTATTAAGATGTTTACATCTTGCTATTCAATTGAAAAAATTACTTATTCTAAGAGATTTTTCATAAGCGAATGAAAATAATCCTAGCGGAATATGAATTCAAATTAGATTTACTCAAGTTAAAAATGAAATAAGTGTTTTTTTACGCAAAGTCCAGCAATCCATTCGCACCGCGATGACTTTTTGTAACCCGTTTTATACTGCATTTGTTTAAAAAAACCGATTTAGATTTTCTGAAATAAAAAAGTATTTTTTTACACAAAATCCCACAATCCATTCTCACCGCGATGACTTTTTGTAGCCCGTTTTTTTACTGCATTTGTTTCAAAAAAGAGCGAGACCAAACTGTCGACTCATTTTGTCGCGGCGCGCATAACCTATTTGCTGTTCGATCGAGGTATTTACCACAGCTTAGGTTATGAAAGATTGTTTCAAATACTTACTGACAATATGGGCCATGAAAGAAGCGAAGACCACCACCCACCCCCAGCCTCCATCCGGGGGCGGCGGTGGCGCCCCCTGAGTGTCATAGTCCACCGCGGCTTGTGCGTGTCCATTTCCACTGCCATTCTTGTCTTTCTTTGGCTCAGAAAAGGTTCCATGAGACATCTTTGAGTAATTTACGGGATATATAGGGTCAACAAAATAACGTTTTGCGATCAGACGTTGGCTAACATGAGAAATAATTTAGTGTTTTTATGGCAGTCAAATTGTATCCGTGAAAAGGCCTTCTTTGGCACTTAAAGTTAATTATATTAGGTATAATCTCTGAAGTATTTAATATCACCAGGTTCTCTTTAGTATCTAAGGTACTAGACCATTCGTATTGTCGAAAGATATGCAATAGATTTTAATATATCACTTTGTAAGGTGTAAAATAATGAAGATAGAAAATGCAATGGAAGAAGCAAGGGAAGCTACGGCTATCTTTGGTCGTGGAACATCATCTTCGAGCCTATCTGCGGTTTAAAACAGTGTGGGACGTTCTTCTGCAGACGCCAACCATTTTAAGAAAGCGACGTTTTATCTGAAACAATTATAAAATTATTTTAATGCTTATAATAAATAATTATTTAAAATTAGGGCACTGAAAACATTACTAAATGCATCATGTATGTATTTAATGTTATTAGTAATTCACTGAAATCACGTTAGCAAACGTCAATGAAAATTGTTGCAGTGTTCTAAAACCGGTAGATTTTCAAGTAGTGTACATACTTAACTTACTTGTAGTTCGAACTACAAGTAAGTAGGTACACTACTTGAAAATCTTCTACCGAAGTCAATGGAATGAGAAATTGTGTAAACAAAGGTAAAGTTAATAAAAGACGCTCGGCAACAAAAAAAAACGCTTAGAATAAAGCATGTATCATGTCTAAAAGTGATCATTTATGTGAAATACCTATCAGATGATCGATCGCCGATAAAAATGCCTACCAACTGATAGATTGTGATCTCATTGTGATGAAAACATATATCATGCAGGACAAGATTAGTTGATATCAGTGTGATTTAATGATAAAATATATCAAACCTAAAATAGACACTTTTTTATCAGCTGGAAAACTTTTCTCAAAGTCGTTTTCGGGCTTACCCGAGAAGTCGAAAATATCGATATTTGTTTCAAGGCATATTTTAACCATTAATTTGTGAACCTTGCTGGACTTATTATTGTTTTTAAACTTGGAAATCACTGCAGGCAGCCCTTGCTGCCCGCGCTATAAAAAAACATTTCAGCTTGTCCATCTAGGACTGCAATCTGCAATGCTGTTATGGGCTGGACATGCGCTACGCTGCGCTACGCTGCGCTACGCTGCGCTACGCTGCGCTACGCTGCGCTCAGCCATCATCAACGCGGCCAGCTTACGAGTTCAGTAATGGGTGGGTACTCATTACTGACCTCGTAAGTATATGACATGTATGTACCTTCATAGCGTCAATAGGATCTCTAACTGTGGCGTGAGCAACCATAACTAATTATACGCGTCCAGCTCTTTAAAGTATCTCAACGGTGTACTGGTGACTTTGTCCGCTTCTACAAACTTATATCACCGTTTGAAATAAATTCAATTCGAAGAATTCGAATAAAAACATGGGTTTATGTACTCAAACAGGTATTTTACTGTGACACCAATAATACTAACTGCCATGTAGTTTAAGGTCTGCATGCAATTATGTGGTGACATTCAAAAATACCTGAGTAAACCTACTCAAGGTGCATAAATTTATCCTCAGATCTTAAGAATTACTCACTTTAATAAGACTACCAGCTATCCGAACCATTTTTCTAAACCTAGGATTTTAGTTTTCTTGTGTTGATTTTTGCAATCTATTATTTATTTATCAATTTATTACCTTTATCAGAGAAATCTCTTAACTGATTCTTTGTTATTTATATTTATTGGCGAACTACAAATACCTGAGTAGGTAATACAAAATAATACAAGATACAAAGTCGCAGGTGTTTAATTGTACCTAGCTTATTATCAGCATTATAGTGATTTAATGTTGGTCGTTTTGTGTTGGTGAGCAGTGCTGCGTATTATTTTATGGTTTTAAATTTTTTCTGTGTTCTGCAAGGAATAAAACAAACTGAAAAGTAATTTGTCGTAAATCGTACCTAAACCATTTTCATTTTCGTTTCCTCTTTTGAATATTGAACTTTGATTTACAATCAACATATTTCCAAATGCACACAAAACATTATATTTGAATCGAAGTTGCAAGCTCTGCTTAGCTTGGGGCTAGATAATGCTGTGTGAATTTTCCAGCACTATTTATTAATTATAATTACCGTACAGCAAAGGGATACATTTTAATTATTTATCATAATATAGAATGCTGCAACGAGTGTGTTGACAAGTCTCGATATTGACTCATTCATATTGACAGTATCCTAGAGGTTTTATCAGTTACGATAAGAGGTCGTTCAATAGGTTAATTTTATAATTAATCAGTCGCAAGTTACATCAGTAAGTTTATGTTAATCATGCAAAAATATAAAGTTATGTAATAATTGTACAAACATCGGTATGGCCTATTATCTATTTTAAGTTTTCCACGAGTTTTTGTGTAATATGAAGTAAATATTAAAACGGTACCACGGGAGATAGGATGTAAGGGGAAGACTTTTATCTGTTATATAATTTTCCATGGGATATAAAACGTATCCATAGAATTGGTACGGTGGCCTAAGGTCTGCCTGCGACGCATGAAGTTGCGGGTTCGATTCCCGCCTCGGGACAAATGTGTGTACAATCTGCAGACGTTCAGGGTGCTCTGGTCGTTTTCTTTGTATAATAAAAATTATCTATCTATTGTATTATGTATATCAGTTATCTAGTACCCATAACACAAGCTCCGCTGAGCTTGGGGATAGATAATGCTGTGAGAATTGTCCAGCATTATTGAGTTGAAAAGAATGAATAAAAAATAGAGCGGTTAGACACTAGTAACGATATATTTTAAGTTTCTCTCCATATTTAACAGTTTTGGAGGAAGTAGATTTCCAGTTCTATAATGGCTTATTACGAATTTTTATCCGACGAAAAACAAAAGAGAAGGACGTTCTATGATTGTCGATTTCTCCGATTTAGAAAACTCATTAGTTATTGTACGGAAAATTATGCCGAGGTGGCCCATAAAAAAATTATTAAAAAAAACAGTGTAAATACTAAGGAATTTGAAATATTCCATGATACATTTTTGGGACATTATTACATTTTCGTGGAAAATTTGCCCAGTGCGTGTAACGCACTATAATGCAAATGGCTAAATTGGAATATCTTTGTTTTTTTTTCAAAACAATTTAATTTTTTATACATCTTACAGCAAAACAAGCTTAACTTTAAGTAATATTAAGTACTTAACCGACGACGTATCAGTTCCTTAAGTAGGTATGCATTGTCTTGTTGACGCAGTGGGTCATCAACACAATGAAGTACCAACATTATAATACTTAGGTGAGTTGCATGTCATTGTTCTGATTCTCCGTAGGTAGGTATTAATTTGTTGTCATGAGTTTGAGCGCCATTCGATTCCCATTTTGTCATCAAATCATCCTTCTTTCATAAATTGTGATATGAGACCTTGTCTGTAATATTTATGTACGTTCGTGAGCTTTTTAACCGATACCTGATGATCATCATCATGACCTGATGACATGATACCTTAAAAACATACCCCATAAAGGTAGACTTAGGTACCTACCTACAACTGTATTGTATGTCTAATAAAGATACTATTGAAACTGTACACATTATACAAAAGATCTTTTTTGTACAACAGTTAACAATAAAATTATATCTGATTCTGATTCTTTATCTAACTAGGTTTATAGTTAGCGATCTATAAGTGAGAGGTCGAACTTGATCATTCTTGAATGCGTCTACTGTACATATAAATAAGTCCAGTCCATAAGAGGTCGCAAAGGTTTTCGATGGAACTGACTAAGATTTTTTGGCTTAGTTGGTTAGAACACACCCGTCCTGAGTGTGAGGGGCGGGTTCGAGTCCTGCTGAAATCAAATATAAATTTTTGGGAACTACATCATTTGTTAGAGATACCCAAAGTGCAGGTAAGCACTGTAACTAAAATCCTTACAATTAAAATACCTAGTTATTCTAAGGTGTATGTATGTCTATGTTTTCGAATTTATAATTATCCTTTGGGGTATACTAGGAGACGTGTCTGGACAATAATATTCCATAGGATATGTTAGATCAATGTTAAATAGACTATTTTTCTCCTCGCGATTTGTTTTAACATACAATCTCGCACAGGTTTTCACGCTAAAAGAAAGTAGGACTATCTTTTTTGATTAAGGTAATGAGTCAGTTTATAATAAGAATTTTACTTTGTTGAGTAAATATATCTTCAGCTCTGCTACTAACATGAGTATAAGAAAAAATAACATCTTTATTTTATTACGGTAATAAAGTAGACATACTTATGGAAGATAGCTGTGAGGTTGATATATAAATAAAAATACATATTTCCCAGTAATTTCAATACATACGTATCAAGTCGGTTTTAGAAGGAAATCTCGATCTCGGACGATTTTATTTGCCACAATTTGCCAATTGTGATCCGATTTTGATGATTCTTTATTTATAGATATTTATTTATAGATCCGGGAATAAAACTCCCCGGGATTACCGGGGAGTTTTATTCCCGGAAATAACCATTTATCCTGTAGAACTTAAAAAATAAAGCAAATTAAATGTAAATGGATTTATTTGTTTTTGTAATACTTACTTCGAATTAATTTATTCGATTAGAATAAATAGGTCATGGTATGTTTTTTACATCTACTTCCCTCTCATTTTTCTTACTTTTCCTATGTAACGGCTTTTCAAATTAAAGTTAAATTTTAAGCCTTTCTTTGTATTCTAAAGTATATTATCTTGGCGTTCTCGTAGTTTAAAATGTTAATTTAAAAGTCAACATTTACATATAAAAGATAAGGTTGTGCGTAGTTTTAGGAAATTAGGAAGAGACGTAATTATTTATTAAATAATTTTCCCTAAAAAATACTTTTCTCCATAAATAATCGTTGTCGGTACAAGAATAGAGCAAGTTGGCTCTACCGGAAATATTTATGACCTAACACTTCAAACAAAATGTAAAAGGTGAGAAAACAAAAGAAGATATAAATAAACAGTGAGCATATTCTTTTGTTTTACGAGTAAATTAGTGTAATTACGCTCGAAAAATAAATACTGTTTATGAGAACATTTATCCTTGAAAAAAGACGAAAATGCAGTTAAAGACGGCGCCAAATCGTATTCTTGGCTGCGCGTGAGTTGAACGAACACGTTTTCTTGTACACACAAAATGATTTATATCTTGCGGGACATCTAAATTGCATTTAGTTGTAAGCAGAAGCTATTTGGCCATTTACTATCACTTAATTTTGCATTTGTCTTTTACACTGAAGACATAAAACTGGACTAGATTTAGGTGAATAAAAAAACATTTTAAACTGATATTTACTAACACAGCTTCCAGTTTTCTTACACACCAATTAAAGCAGAAAAAAAATTATAACATACCTTTTCATGCCTTATCTTTTCAGTGTCACAAACTTTCTTTTATAATCCTTTCACTTAAAAAAGTCACGATAAACACGTCTCGATATAAATCACACCGAAAGCGCGGTCGTCCGCGTCTGTTCTCCCTCGTGGCTACTCTCAGACTGATGAATGTACCTACACCCTGCCTATGCCTACAGCTATAACACACTAAGTCGATGTGAAAATAGCAAAAACGACAAAACGTTCATCAGTGATACATTTCTTTCTTTTAAAAACAAAAAACATGTACTTAACTCAGAAATTCCATTGTTTGAAGATAAAGAGATTAGCGCAGTCATTGCGGAAGGACAGAAGGGATTTTCTATGGTTAATATTTGATCACGCGTTAGTTGTCTGGATACCTACCTGTTCTAGTTTTTCCTTAACGATAATTATTTTAAGCTGAAGTGGCAGTGGGCTAGCCATATCTCGAGACCAACAACCGCAACCTCTGCAAACGTAGTGTAGGACGCCGTCCGACCAGGTTGGATGACGATTTGCGAAAGACTGTAGGCAGATGCTGGATGCGGCAAATTGAAGACAGGGCGTTATGGCGCTCATTAGAGGCGGCCTAATGTCCAGCAGTGGACTGATATAGGATGATGATGATGATGAATTATTTTATGAGGTAAGAAGTTATAGTACATTAGTAACGAGGTCAGTAATCACTTGGTCACTAATGTACTATAATGAAGTTGCTGGCCGTGATGATGATGTCTAAAAGCTTAGCGTAGCGCCGGTCCAGGCCACCACAGCGCGGTCAGCATTGCAGCCCTTGATGGACAAGCTGATATCAAGGCCGAGAGCGCACTTGGGCACACAAGTATGTGTACGATCTGCAGATATTTGTACTGGGTGTTCTGGCCTATGTATAAAAAAATATATATATCTGTGTATTGTATTATGTATATCAGTTATCTAGTACCCAACCCATACCATAAGCTCTGCTTAAGTTGGGGTTAGACAATGCTGTGTAAATAAGTCCAGTTAAAAAATCATAAAAAACAGCTGGTTGGTAGGAGCGAAAGGAGCGAAAATGATGACGATGATTAGAGTTATTCCTTACTCGTCCCATTTTGGACCGAATCCAGTGGAACGCGTGAGAAACTCAAATTTTATGAGGATAACGTTCCTGATTTGTCCTAATTTGAGATTTCTAACCAAAAAGTAGCAAAATGGATGCATGGTTTCAATGTACCTGTCTTAAACTTTTTTAATAAGGTATCTATTCTCTATCTTAATGCCATGAAACGGAAATTACTAAGGTCGGAAGTAATTTAATTTATGTAGTCAATTTAGGTCACGGGACTGCCCTACACCTACGAATATTTGTTTAAAGGAAGTCGACAATAATCTGACAATTTAATCTCCAATAGTTCAATCATGGTAAATCTAATCTTTCTGTGTATATCTGATAGCTACCTGGAAATATGACAGTTACTAGTCAGATTGAAATAATAAATGAAACAATAGCAATGTCATAACAACAGCGAAGATATTGCGAAGGGCCAAGAGCAGTCAGGATTGAGTGCTTAAACAATGTCACAGAAACAATCCTATATAATAAAAATATTTAATCTACCTGAGAACCTAAATAAATATGGAAACTTATTCAATATGCAACTAAAAATAGCTTCGAAGTAAATGCTATTATTCCACGAATCAATATTTTTGCACATTGCCATTTGCAGGTATTCATAGAATATTACAATAATAAATAGAATTAAATAAAATTGTATTTACAATAGAAAAATTGAGCTGACTGCAGGCTGTTGCAAACAATCTACAGGTAGATTAACTGCTCCATATCAATACCACTCGGAAGCGTGCCCAAGACGCTGGCTGCATTTCCCCGTTGTATGGCAATGCTGATGCTCTGTGTTGGATACTCACCAGCTTTCGGGGTCACGCGTCGCTTCGACCAGACGCTCAGATATTTAAATATATTTAAATTGTTAAAAACTTCAGAACTGCACATTTTATATTTGATTACTCGCTGAAACAAAACTGGAAATTCTGCGACAGTTGATATAAACGTATCAAGTGTGTGCGACATAAACACTATTTCCGTACCAAATGTTTACCTAGCTTATATCACCCGGTGGTGTCGTGATACACATTTTGCTTGGTACTTTATTAAAATATCTGGGTTGAATTTTAGAAGGGGCATGGTGTGGTGGGTTTTATATTTTCTGTGGCTGGATTGAGAGTTTGGGTTATTTTAGTAAGCACTAGAGACTACCGTTTGGCGTTGCACGCTTTTTTCCGGTATGTTATAAGATGCCTAGATTTGTTATGTCCGGTTCAGGAGTAGGTACTTCTTTTAAATCCCAGCTTCAGGCGTTCAATAGTAACAGCGAACTGATATATGGGATAAAAAAAAGCCAAGTTTCCCAGGTCTGGAACTTCTTTCAAATTCCAGCTTGAGACGTTCATTATTGGCGTGAAAAAGCAACAGAACACTACATTGAAAGAAATTCATATAATTTATAATTATTGCTCCAAAGCCTCAAAACACAGCCGGGAGCTGGTGAGTATCGGCGTAGCGCATCAGCATTGCCATACAGCGGGGCAATACCGCCAGCGTCTTGGGGACGCTTCCGACTGGTATTGATATGGATTAGTTAAGCTACCTGTAGATTGTTTGCAACAGACTGTAACGTAATTTTCTGTGTTGACCTTCTTTATTGTCTTCACTGTGATCAGCTGCCAAAAAAAGTGGCAAAATTCGTGGTTCACTTTTGTTGCTGATTGCTTCCTTGACTAATATTAAATTTAATGGTCTCCATACCTTGGTGGCCCCTGGGGCATCCACCACACCTCTAAACCCGTCAATGGGTAACAAACATCCGAACTTGCGCATTTAATTCAAAATTCCTTTACACGGTTTTTATTGCATTAAGAACTACAGAACTAGATATAAATAATTTATTTTTTGTAAATCGATGATCCAATCTGTTAAAGAATAAAGAAGAAGAATAAAGAAATTTATTCATAGCCACACACAAAATATTGTACAAAAAACATAGGTACATGATAATTAATAACATAAACCTTTGGGATCAAAACTAAAAAGTAAACATATAATAACATAAAATAGGCATAGAGTCCCAAGAGTAAGAAAAAAATTGGTCTTTCCCTATATTATGCGCGGCTAATCAGGTCCTGCCTCAGCTTGTTGTCATTATCGACCGAGGACAATAACGACACTGGTTTTGAGTCAGAACCTTAATTGGGTGACGTCACGTTAATATTTTTTGTAGTTATGCAATTATCTCGTGTCGATGTAGTTCATATATTCCGCATCGATAATGAAATTTTATCTGCGACCTATAAGCCACGACTCTGATAGTTCCGGTTCCTGGATCGTCTCTAGAAAATGGATGACCTCTGTAGAGCAGTGGGCGAAGGTCTGCCTGTGGCGTAGAAGGTAATGGTTTCGATTCCCGCCTCGGGACAAATGTGTGTACGATCTGCAGACATTTGTTCAGGGTGTTCTGTATATGTACCTCATGCTGGTACCAAAATTATCGACAGAATTCTTTTCTGTGGCGAGCAAGTGACAACTTTAATACCCTATGTAGGCGATTCGACCTTGACTTATTTTGCACCAGTGTTTCTTTGACCAGGTGGCGGCTGAGCGGTGAATTTTTTGGTGAGGGAATAGTTGCATCAAATGTAGTGTGATATATTATACATACACAATGTTAACTTGTTAAATTCTGTAAGATTTATGTTAATTACCCTTTATTGTTTTTTTTATTTTGATTATGTTCATGGCTCTATTGATTGTTACTACACTGTTTTTTAGTCGTGAAAACCTTAATTTAAGCTTTCTAGGATATATTTATTCTTATTATTCTGTTATATTAAGCTTCTGGTTTTCCTATAAATAAATAAATAAATATCTATCTATGTATTGTATTATATTATGTATATCAGTTATCTTGTACCCACAACACAAGCTCTGCTTAGCTTGGTGCTAGATAATGCTTTGTGAATTGTCCAGCATTATTTAATTTAATTTTAATTTAATTCTGCAGATATTTGTTTGGGTGTTTTCAATATCTTATAAAAATATATGTACGAGTATGACAATTGCTGATTTGTATTTGTATTTATTTGTATTTGTATAAATCTAGTAATCTTGTACCCATAAAAAAAGATCTGCTCTCTTTGGGGTTGGATGACGCGGTGTGGATGGTCCAGAATTATTTATCGAGTTATATTTATTTATTTACCGAATAGGCGATGACAGATGTCATCGAAAAAAAAATACGACAATCCACAGCATCATACAGCGGGGCAATGCAGCCAGTGTCTTGGGCACGCTTCCGATTGGGGTATGGATCTGTTGAGCTACCTATAGATTGTTTGCAACAGTCTCCAGTTGGCTTAATTGTTTCAATTGTAAATACTTGTTTTCATATAACTCTATTATTTCATTGTTATTTTCTTTCGTAATAGAACTTTGTTGTTTCTTTAAATTTTAGTACAGAGCAAGTAGTGTAAGTTTCATGAACCTCACTGTAACTTAAGTTTGCTACCTTGTCTGAAAGTAGATAACCTGCTACTCACATTACATAAAGACTACGCGAATATTGTTTAGTCGATTCGGCTCCGGTTGTTAAGTAGATGACACTAATAAATACATTTCAATCCTCAGGGCTGTCACGCGATTTCTGAATACTGTAATGCTGTATATTTAAATTTTCAGCGAGTTTTCAAGCAGGATCTTAGTGCAGTGTAATGTTTTGTATTACTTTGATCTGTCTAATGCACAATAAAATGAGAATATTTATTTAAAAAGAAGTAAACAATAATAATGGTCTCTATTTTTGTCTAACAGTTTGATTATTTTTTTATAATAAGAAAAAACTACAAAAGTATTATAATAATAATAATAAAGCCATTTATTCCCATTTCTTATAAAACAGTAAATGTATTAAAATAAAATTAGAATGATGATAATGAAATGTTTCTTATTGCAAGCATTAATTAACCTAATAAATAAATGTATCTAATAATTTAATTTCAAATGATTTAATTTTCTTTCTGGGACGTCCATTTATGAACGTAGGCCTCCTCCATCCTGTTCCACTCGTTCCTGTCCTGAGCCTGTACAAAAATCCTGTACAAAAGTATTACATAGTATTATTCACAGCTTCTAAAGTTTTTCGGGAAAAATACTTATCCGTCAACACAGCTCTTCGGGTTTAAAAAATATATATATCTGAGCTTCTGGTCGAAGCGACGACGCGTGACCCGAGAGCTGCTGAGCATCTGACACAGCGCATCAGCATTGCCGTACAGCGGGGCAATGCAGCCGGTGTATTGGGCACGCTTCCGACTGGTATTGATATGGATCTGTTGAGCTACCTGTAGATTGTTTGCAACAGTCTGCAGTAGCTCAATTGTTTTAATTGTAAATACTAGTTTTAAATTAATTATATTATTCGATTGTAATTTTTTTTCTTAAAAAGTTTTCCACCTATCCCTAAAAATTATATATGTGTTATGGGACCATGTCGGTATCATTTTGAGTACGGTTGGATCACAATGCATAAAGCCCTTGAAGGTATAAAGTCCTCTAATTATGGCGTCCGTCAAACGAAATCGTCCACAAAGAAGGCCAGAAAGCTTATCGTCCGCAGTTTTCCATACAATAGCAAATTAATTTTCCAAATCGTTCCATACTTGTCGGAGATATCGACGAACAAACAAAAAGAAGAACCTCATCCTCTTTTGTTTTTCATAATTCGTCGGCTAAAAATAAGTGGTATCAGTTTCTCGTCGTGAAAAAATACACAATATAATTAATTCATAACTTCCTTCAAATTTGGCATGTACAGATCAGGAAAGGTTCGTCTATGAGGAATCCCAAATTGTTAAAATCAATTATTGACCAGGAATTCACTCACAATTTAATCTCGTAATAGAAGAAGTTTCACATTATTTGGTACGTCCACATGTTGGCCAAATCACGACAAGCCTAGGCTTGTTCAAGCTGTCAAATCTGTCATCACAAAGGGCCGATTGCGACGATTCAAGCGGTGTAATTATCATCGGTGTATCGCCCAGAACAGGGAAAAAAATCGTGCCTATACCTAATACTAAGTGTAAATCATAAAATGGCGCAGGATTGAGAGGCATGCTTTTTCCCTGATTTGACGACCACATCCACGAACAATCTGTCAAGAGTGTAGCGACTGAGTCAATCGTTTCGGTATTTGAAGTCACGAACGCAAGTGCCTTCGTAATATTGAACAAAACAAATCAACTGTCTAAAAAGGCCTACTATTATAATCGCGCTATTATCAGGACGTTATAACAATCGTGTCTCTACCACATTACGAACTTTTGGAACTAAGTTCCTTATCGCGCGTTGTGAAAGGGGGCTGGTCGGAAAAAAATCTCACGAAAAGTTGTAACGACACTTTTTGCTATAGTAAGCTATTGTAAGCCGTGCGGCGTGCGCATGTTTCTCTGCCTGTCTCTCTCTCTCTCTCTTATAGAAAGGAACTTCGTTCCATCCGGGTGTCCCTTGACACCTCTCAACTTTTTTATTTTTGGGATTCTCTTTTCAAATGATGCCTTCTGCGGCGCGGTGGGCGAAGTCTGCCTGCTACGCAGGAGGTTGCGGGTTCGATTCCCGCCTCGGAACAAATGTGTGTACGATCTGCAGACATTTGTTCAGGGTGTTCTGATCGTTTTCTATGTATAATAAAAAATATATATCTATGTATTGTGTTATATAATGTATATCAGTTATCTTGTACCCATAACATAAGCTCTGCTTAGCTTGGGGCTAGATAATGCTGTGTGAATTGTTTAGCATTATTTATTTATTTTGATTTAAATATCACCCTTAAATATAATTAAATAAACAAAAGAACATCTTAACAAGTCTTTCATTTGGTAAACAGAAACATAAATCTTCTTTCAAATCTTTCCTATTTGTAAGCGTAGAGCTGCGAGTAACGCGATTATACAAGGCTGATTGGGTCGCTCGCACTGTGTCAGCTGGGCCTTGTGCGCTCAATTTACAAGCCAAGCTGTACCTACTCAATCAGATGGAGGTCTATTAAGCGTGAACGTTTTGCTTTACGGTCCGAATGTAAGTGAAAGCAATAAAACGCAGTTTTTAAACTTCGATCTGAACACTTATTTATAAATACTATTAAACGGGTATTTATCGCGTTTGTTTACCTATTTGGGGTGAGTCACGCCGTGACCACGGCAGTGTGTAAACCTGTCGAATCGTCGGGAAAAATAGGTAAATAAACGCAATAAATACCCCTTAAATAGTATTTATAATTATACCTAAGAACTTAACACAAATTTTCTTTTTTACTTTTCTTTAAACAAATAACTATTAAATTGCGCCATGTGTGTCTGCTTAATCTACTCTCGTAGTATTATAGAGTGCACTATTTTTCCGCACACTTGTGCACTATTAGTGGCGGCGCACTTGGTTAGTCTGACTGGAATGAATACTGGCTGCTGCCGTAGCCGAAATTTGGCTACGATGAAATTAACATTTCATAGTAATACTTATTCCCGCTTTCTGTGTAGGTATGTATATAGGATCTAGTCTAGACTCTAGACACTTCAGTCTCAAAGAAGTCTGGACTCTAGGCTTTGTAAAATCCGTTGCCAAATTCTTTTCTCCGCGTTTCTGCATTTCTTCTTGTGTGAGACAGGATTATTACACCTGAGAAGGGTTTTTCTAATATATCTGTTTAAATAATAAAATAATAAATAAATAATAACCCTAAATGAGGCCTCCCCTAATGAGCGCCATAGCGCCCTGTCTTCAGCTTGCCGCATCCAGCATCTGCCAGCAGTCTTTCGCAAATCTTTATCTCACCTGGTCGGAGGGCGTCCTACAATATGTTTGCCGAGTCGCGGTCTCCACTCAAGAACACGTTTATATAGTAATTTTTACGAATATCGAGTTGTTTGAAATCTCTTGTCACATGTCCCTTGACCACACATTTAAACAACCAGATAACGACTTTTTTTACAAAAAATTCTGTGCCTACTCTACTCATGTGATATTCGTAGCAATTTCCATTACTTACTTAGGTAGATTACATTAACTTGGCGGTTCGATGACGCGTTATCATGCATAGTGAAAGATAAACCCAAGTAAGGTTCTTATTACATAATGTTGAATGGTTATTCGCTGGCCTTTCTTTGCACGTGTGGTGGCTATAGGTACGTGCCACTCATCGTCGTCATAAGAGCCTTTCCTTGTATTGAATGAAGCCCTGACTCATCTGTTAGGTAGTGGGTTGCTACATCAAGGAGGTTAAAGGCGGCGATACATGTGAAATGGGCAAATTTTTCTCCGTCATCTTTATTGATAATGCTTTAAAAAAAAAACTTCATAATCTATGGGATACAAGACGGCAGATTCTTTCAAAAATGAAAAAAAATATATTAAAATACCAGAAACAATTGTGCCAAGTAACATCTGTTTACTTAGTTTTTACAATTTTTCTCCTAAACTTTCAATCACAAGATTTTTTTATTTTCATCTCCATATTAAATAGAAGAATACCCAGGGCACATTTGGCTTATTTTTGCAAACAAATGTCTTAATTAATAGATAATCAGCATAAACTTGATTTTTGAGCTTACGCCGCTCTGCTCTGTCCCGCTCCTTTAAAAGCGAAATCCTATATGCCTATCCTATTCACAAAATGGTGTCATATAATATCGCCCCCTTAAGTTGGGTGTCAACCTCTAAGCTTACATACAAACGCACTTTCATTACCACATTTGGAAAGTACACCCTATATTGCAACGAAATCTTGCATACATAAGTAGATTACGAAAAAGCTATGTTTGTACAGTTTTAATTTTTCAAACAACATAACCATCATTATATTATGAAAGCGAATATTAGTTTCAATTCTTTTTCAAGCGATTTTATTACTTTCGCTCTCATTTAATGATGATAATGTATTTTAAGATACATTATTACTTAAGTTATCTTTATTCAGAAAGAAAATAACAATCAAATAACAAATTTAAATTAAAACTAGTATTTACAATATAAACAATTAAGCTATCTGCAAACTGTTGCAAACAATCTACAGGTAGCTCAACTGATCCATATCAATACCAGTTGGAAGCGTGCCTAAGACACTGGCTGCATTGCCCCGCTGTATAGCAATGCTGATGCGCTGTGCCAGATACTCACCAGCTCTCGGGTCACGCGTCGCTTCGACCAGACGCTCAGATAATTTTTTGAAAACCCGGGTTTTTATTACTTAAGTTAATTAGGCTTAAAGTTCGTTCAAATAAATAATATTAAATGGGTTATCGGGTGTAGTTTCCAAATGAATCGGAAAGTACGTTTGTATGAGAGCTTAGCCGTTCGCACCCACCTTGAGAGGCAATGTTAGTTATAACATCATGGTGCGTTTCAATTTTAATTTTTTTTAAATATAAAAGGTTCAAAAAGGTTATCGTACTTACTTCCTTAATTATTTACCTAAATGTTTATAGCTAGACGACAATACGAATTGGGAATGAGTCATTAAAACTTCTCAGTCCAATAAGTTTTTCAAAGGAAATCGTCCCTTTGAGACTAAAATATACTTTTTAAGGAACATTAATTGTTGCTCTTTGAGGGTCGATATTACTTTTAAACTTACATATTATTAAACAAGTGGACAAGCAAGTATGAAGGTATACTTCATGTAGGTGATTTTAAACTAAAAATAAGTTTCTAAAACCAACCTTATTGCTCCTAAACTGCTGCTAAATCAGAATCGATACACCTTTGTTTTCATTCCGTCTTCTTAACTCGTCTGCCAAATTCTGCACAAAATTTCATTTTCACGCACAACAAGTAGCTTGCCACATGAAACGTATGAAAAAAAGCCGTGTTTTATTCATGAAATGTATACAAGTTGGATTTAAGTATTTTGACAGTTGTTGTAGGTTATGTTATTATTGTTTTAGGGGGAACTGACGCGACCTTTCCCTCGGCCGTCGTTGGGCGACTGAGGCAAGGCGGGCGGCGCGTAGCTTCCGCACTTCAAGGGTTCTGCTTGCACAATCGTGTTGCGATGCCCGAATTAAATTATAATGTTATCTACTTCAGTGAATGTACCTACCTATAATTAATTGTGTTGTGAGGCTGTTCCATTATGCTGACAGTTGACAGTGACATGTTTCTGTGTAAGCTTCTGTGTTAGATAATATTTTCACCACAATTCTAATTCTAAGTAACTTGTGATCTGCACTGACTTCTAGCACGGGAGTGTATTGCTGATTTTCACCCTAGCGACTAGATAAAAGATCTTCTTTTAATTTGGGGACAAGTAAAAATTTACAATCGGCATAAAATTTTGATCACTCCAGAAATTAATTAGACTGAACCATCAAATCGGGTCATTAATACCCTCGCAATGGGTTAAGTTAATTAACGACCGACGGCGGTAAAACTTCATTATGCTGAAAGAAATAGGTTACGTTGCAATATTTTTTATGATGAATTTAAAATACTCTAATGAAGTTTCTAGAAGAAAACCTAATTGGATACCGAAAATAGTCGGTGGGGCCCCGGTGTCAATAAAAAGGTTTCCGTCTATGGTACAGCTGTACAACCTAGGGGACATGTGTGCTGGCAACATTATTAACAGCTGGACCGTTCTTACAGCGGCACATTGCTTTGATTTCAATAAGAATGTTGAAGATGTTGTTATTCAAGCAGGTAAGTAGGTTCTAGGTAGGTAAGTTATTTAACGTTATTTAACGCGTTAATACACGGTACCTAATCAAAGCCGCTGGCGCTGATATTTCTGATGACAGTTGATATTTTTAAGGTTACCTAAACAGCCGTATAACGTAATAAAGTTGCGCCTACTGGATTTAAAACACCGATGTAAATACTGAAAACTCTGAAATGAATTAAAAAATATACTTTATGATCTAAAACTAATATTCTCTTACTGCCTTTTGCCTAAACTATCTCAAGAATATATTTCTAGGTTTTTTTTATAGAATAAAGTAGGTCGCAATTAAAGAAGTTGTTATACTCAAATAAATCAAGTAGGAGACGGTGCGCAGTTCTAAATCTGAATGTCTATAAAAGTTACTGGTTTTTTTCTACCCTATTCAGTGCACAATAATGTTTAAAAGACCAGAATAATAGACGATGAGGTTTACTGTATGTGTGAAACATATTCAACCGACTTCAAAAAATAGAAGGAGGTTCTATGTTCAGCTGCATGTTTGTTTTTATGCATGTACTGACGTATATACATAAACGGTAAAATAGTGAATAAAACACGGCTTCGGTATACAAAACCAAAATACAACGTGCAACCGTTGATAAATTAGTACCTTCCTAATTTTCTTATTTATTAGTTACCATTTGACACACTTATTAGGTACCATAGAAATAAGGCATGTTTGTGACAGGAAATAATAAACATTTTTTTAATTCAGGCTCACGCTACGTGTACGATTTCCGTGCTGACTCATACGGTGTAGTATTGATAAACATACACGAAAAGTACAACGAAACACAGATCTTTGCGTGTGATATTGCTCTAGTCTTCGTAGATAGGAAGATTAAATTTAGCGAAACAAAGAAGAAGGCAGTTCTGGTTGATCATACAAAATGGATGAACAAGAAAGAAAAAAACTTTACCGCCACCGGTTGGGGCTGGACATCGGTATGTGAAATTACTTTTCACACACTGTCTTCGTAAATAATTATATTTTAACTAGGGACTAAACCACCCATATCATATACAAACGGGAGAATGACAAGACTGAGCTATAATGAGTGGTTTTCGCCCGAGTAAAAAACGATAGTAAAACAATTTTGACGACCTCTGTGGCGCGGTGGGCGAAGGTCCGCCTGCAGCGCAGGAGGTTGCGGGTGCGATTCCCGCCTTGGGACAAATGTTTGTACGATCTGCAGGCATTTGTTCAGGGTGTTCTGATCGTTTTCTAATAAAAAAACTATCTGTGTAATGTATTGTATTATGTATATTAGTTATCTAGTACCCATAACACAAGCTCTGCTTAGCTTGGGGTTAAATAATGCTGTGTGAATTGTCCAGCGTTATTTATTTATTTTATTAATAATTAGTTTAAACTCCAGAGCGTAGCGAGGGAGGACGACAAGACCGAGTTATAATGGATGGTTTTAGCTCGAGTGAAAAACGATAGTAAAACAATCAAAACTTACCTTCACTGAATATTGCACGCTGTTTTCACTTCTACACTTCACAAATTTATAGGTAGCCTTTATTCAATGCCATATTTCAACTGATTTCGACTTCAACAGACGAATAAAATGGTAAATGAATAATCATATTGATTATTTCTTTGCCATTCTGTCCCATTTGCATTTTATTAGGTAAATAAATTTTCGGCAGATGGCACTTTAAAGATGATTTATCGGGTATTTATAGCGTACCTTTTGTTTACTTTTCTCCAACGTTTCAACCGCGTTACAGCGATCGTGGAAACAAGGCAAAAAAAGAAAAATAAAAAATCGATGGCATTTTCAATAAAGTAAGCCACGTCCATCTTCAGTTAATTTTGTTGTAATAAATATTCCAATTTCGCGCTAATACCAACTTTTTTTGTGTCTTCGTTACGCGCAACGCCATGTTACTACATAATATGTACTTCCATGTAGGAGGAATCACTCTGCAAAACATCCAACAATGACCAAGCAGGCAATTGCAGTTCCATTTTAAAAAATAAAAAATGTATGTTTTTTGTAAATGGAACACCAAAAAGTCGAGTCTTTATGCAAGAGGTGGAATGTCTTGTACTGGTTGATGACTTTAGTTTAAAATAAAAAAACAAAAATTACTTTTTCACCACTCCCGCTCAAAAATAGTGACTTTGCTACTCAGTTAGCAAAATCGAGTTTTGCTCACATGTATGTTGATTTCATGAAATCTCGGGAATATTTGTTTACTACAAATTAAACTGAAAATGAACTTGGCATATTTAATTGAAAACTTGACGTACTAGGTTTTTATTTCTGCCCGCGGCTTCACATGTTATTTTTATCCCATGGGAAGTTGGGAACTGATTTAGGTACCTAATAGAAGTAAACTTAAATGCTATTTCAGGTCTAGAAGTCCGACCCGTTCAGTAGTTTTTGCCTGAAGAAGTAACAAACATACATTCATCCTTTGAAACTTTTGCATTTATAATATGACTATGATGATAACACTATCAAACCACTATCCGACCCTTTCAATGTCTTACATCACACAATGTAAGACATTGAAAGGGTCGGCAACGTGCGTGTAATGTCCCTGATGTTGCTGGCGTCATTAGGTACGGTAATCGCTTTCCATCAGGCTGGCCACATCTTGGTGGTTTTTTTTTTATTATTGTGCTTATTAATTTTAATCTTAATGCACATGCAAATAAAATCGAATAATACCTTCCCGTTGTAGTATGGAGGTGAGTTATCAAAGCAAGGTCTAATGATGGCGCACCTGCGATTTATACCCAACGAAGAATGCGAGAAGATGCATGCCATGACGTTCAGCAAAGACATGTTCTGCTTATACGGGGAAGGTTCTAGAGACACCTGCAAGGGGGACTCGGGGGGCGGCGTTATATGGCGTGGGTGAGTAGTTTTTTACACATATCATCGCCTTGTAGGTAGGTTCTAGTCCATAGCTAGCCATAGGTTGGTGAGTTTTTACATTTATTTTTACCCAGAATAGACCTTTGTTTCTCCCACAATCTCACCTGATGGTAAGCGATACTAGATGATACTTTTTCATTCTTGTCTTGGACCAGGTTGAAGTTGTCCGGAAACATAGAAGCAGGTAGCGAGTTTCAAGTATATAATTCGTAATTTATACGTATAATCTGTTCTATAATCCAAGGTATTGTATGTCATCAAACGCAGAAAAACTCCACAAAAAAGGAAATAACAGATACCTTATCAGGTCAACAGACGAATAAAATGAAAGCTTAGGCAGCTATTATAGATAGGTATATATTTTATACTTTTTTTTGATTTGCTTCGATGTTCCATTATGATCCAGATCCAAAATAGTTTACGACACTGGTCTCATAACCTATTTTCCATCAATATTTACCTATGTGATTTTTTAATACTTTGTTAATAAAAAATATCTTCGTTTCTAGGACCTATAGTATAAATGAGTCAACAAAGAAAGAACGATCATAATTGCGGAAGGAAAGTAAAGCAAACAAAGGAACGAGTAAATATTTCCTTTGTTTGGATTACTTTCCTTGTCTAGTCTAGTCTAGTATAACACGATCACTGCTAGCGTCGGCGGCGGTGCGACCCGCAGGGGCGTGCCGTCGGTACAAGTAGTTGTATATCGCACTCTGTGTTTTCAGTCATGAAAGTGCTAGTCTAGTATAATCCAGTATAACACTATAAAATATAGTAATAATAAATTCATACAAACCTTATTCACTTTCATCAGTTAGACGTAGGTATAAATAATGCTTTACAGTATACTAACTACTAGCTGACCCGTCCGCATTTTCATTCGCGTGGATTTTAGTAATACCCTAAGTAATATTGGTTTCCATGTAAACTATACAAAGTTTATCAACCAATCCTTTTCGATTTACTTTTCGGATGCTTTCGTCCTCAAAGGAAACTCCATGGAGATATCGATATATTTAAAGAAAAGATATCGATCTATCTAAAGTATATCAGTCATTTAGCACACATAACACAAGCTCTGCATAGCTTGGACCTACATGATGCTGTGTGAATTTTCCAGCATTATGTCATTATTTCTTACGTATTGTATGTTTTTGTATTATAGAACGTAAGCTCTCGCACTCTGGGTAGTCGTTAAGAAATTAAATAAGTCCCAAACTTTCGACGAAACCGACTAAGATTTCTTGGCTTAGTTGGTTAGAGCACACCCGCACTGAGGGTGGGGCGCGGGTTCGAATCCTACCGAAATCAATTTTTTTTGGGACATATTGAATTTTTTATTGTATGTTTTTTTATATTTTCAGTATGATCGTAGGCCTCACATCCCACGGTGACGGTTGCGCTCAAAAAAACAAACCTAGCGTTTATTCAAACGTCTACTACTTCAAGGATTGGATAAAGAAGAAAGAAGCTGATTTTATCAAAAACTTTTGCAAAGTAACTCAGCAACGTAGTAGTTATCGTAAAATGGATAGCGTTGAAGATATGGCGTAGAGCATATAGCAGATTCAATTTTTATAAACCGCCCTGGATTTTTTGATGGAGATGTTGGGGGAGGTTTTGCCGTGGTAGCTACATGAAAATTGTCCTTACTGCCCCGTCCAAAAATCCACATTTTATAGATTTTATTGTTTGCCGTATATCTGTATGGGAATAGTTCTTACTGCCCGGTCCAAAAATCCACCTTAGATAGATTATTGTGATACATCAATACAAAAACAAATGATAATCTGTCCCAGCGCCTCTCCTATAACTCTAAGGTTTGCTGGAAGAAAACTCTTATTATGGGTTAAGCTCGCCTTTGTACATAACCTATTAGTTAAGTTCTTATTTGTATTATTTTTTGTGTACAATAAAGAATAACAGAATAATTAATTTTAACAAAGTTGGAAGAAAAAAGTTATTTTAAGTAAAGTTTCATTATTAAGTTACACGTCAATGTCGATTTTGTGTGTATTGCTAAATATTTTAATTCATTCAAATATTTTGCAATGGAGTTCCGCATATTGTTAATTATTTATTTCAACGTACAAGGTGTCTCAAAAGAAAGTTCACATTTAAAAAATCGATTAAAAAAAAAGTAAGATGTTTATTGAAAAAATGTTTATTACATATTAAAATACACTGTTTGGGAATTTATTTTTTAAAAATGACATCGTCCAAATGTAAACCGTTGCGTTCACGGCATTCGTTTATTCGAGCACTAAAATTTGCTATGACGGCTCTGCAGGTATTCTCCGAGATGGCTGCGATTTCGTGACGGATATTTTCTTTTAATTGTGCCAGGGAAGTCGGTTTGTTGGCGTAAACTTTGGATTTGAGATAACCCCACAGGAAAAAGTCCATAGGTGTCAAATCGGGACTGCGTGGAGGCCAACTTATGTCACCTCTCCTGGAGATCAATTTGCCAGGAAAAATTTCACGAACTCTTGGCAGAGACCTGTTGGACGTGTGTGAAGTGGCTCCGTCCTGCTGGAACCATGTTCTTTGGTTATAACAAGGAAAGTGCTGCAGCTCAGGCACGAAGAAAACGTCTAACATCTCCACATAACGCTCTGAATTCAAAGCGAATTGAAAGGTTCGGATCGTCCCGAATAGACTGGGCGACACTGTCTACGTTTTCGACCGTTCTCGAAGATCTTGGACGCCCGGATTTTGGTTTTTCCAGTGTTGAACCGGTCTCTTCAAACTTCTCGACCCATTTTGCAATGAGTCGAGTGGTTGGCGCATCATTCAAGTGACGAATATGTCGAATGCTGCAGAATTTTCTACGCGCTACAGTCGCCGAATTACCGTTTTTATAAAACTCGCGTACGCACAACGCACGGTCCGCTCCCGAGAAACGCTCCATAGCGACTAAATTCCCAAGAGCCAGGCTACCGACTGACACTCCCCCCGCGCCCCTCAGAATAGTTGCGTTCACGCAATAACCAAAACAAATGTGAACTTTCTTTTGAGACACCCTGTATTATGGCCATGTTCTTTACTATGTAATTCTGATTGAGTAACTAACTACTTATTTTGTTTTTATTTCAAAATTGGTAATTTATATGTGTGTAGCATAATAAAACATTAGACGACCTCTGTGGCGCGGTGGGCGAAGGTCTGCCTGCGACGCAGAAGGTTGCGGGTTCGATTCCCGCCTCGGGACAAATGTGTGTACGATCTGCAGGCATTTGTTCAGGGTGTTCTGGTCGTTTTCTATATATAATAAAAAATATCTATCTATGTATTGTATTATATTATGTGTATCAGTTATCTAGTACCCATAACACAAGCTCTGCTTAGCTTGGGACTAGATAATGCTGTGTGAATTGTAAAGCATTATTTATTATTATTTATTTTATTAAATATATTATGTTAAATTATGTCTATGTCAACGTGGTGCCTGAATATATTTATTCATCTTAGCTGGTAATGATATTGCCAATAAAATTATTATTATTATTTTCTACTTCAGTTGAACTGCTATCATCATTAGGAGGCACACAGTACTTCATCATGAATCGCCGGGAATTTAAAACTATCCACCTGAAAAAAATTAAGTAGGTAAATTTCCCGGTCATTAAATAAATAAATAAAAAATAATGCTGGACAATACACACAGCATTATCTAGCCCCAAGCTAAGCAGAGCTTGTGTTATGGGTACTAAATAACTGATATACAAAATATAATAGAATACATCGATAGATATTTTTTATTATATAGAAAACGACCAGAACACCCTGAACAAATGTCTGCAGATCGTACACACATTTGTCCCGAGGCGGGAATCGAACCCGCAACCTTCTGCGTCGCAGGCAGACCTTCGCCCACCGCGCCACATCGGTCGTCATTATCAACATTACGAACCTATAATACAAGCTTTTCTTAGCTTGGGGCTAGATAATGCTGAGTGAATTGTTCAACATTAATTATTATTATATCCAAACGATCCAAAAAGGATTGATGCATAAATAGTGGTATAATTTTTTTAAAAATATTGATATCACGTACCTCCAAAAAACAAATGACATAATTGCCCTGCGCTGACACAAAATAACTTAGGTATACCTAGGGCGCAGCCGCCAATATAAAGTCTGTGCCTATCTATATGTACCTATCTTACTACACGTATCTTACTACAGTTAATACACTTACCCCTGAATACTCAAACGCATCTCGAATTTAAGCGCGTCTCAAGTGACGAATTTTTGACACATTTTCATTGAAAACTGTCAAAAAATCACGACTTGAGACGTGCTTAAATCTGAGTTGCGTTTGAGTATTCGAGCGTTACCCCCAAATACTCAAACGCTTCTCAGATTTAAGCAGATCTCAAGTAGCGATTTTTTGACAGTTTTCAATGAAAATCTGTCAAAAATTCGTCACTTGAGACGTGCTTAAATCTGAGATGCGGTTGAGTATTCGGGGGTTACTTATTTGATGTTTGGTAATTCGACTGACAATCAAATAGTCATGTCCTAATGCCTCACCGATTCGATTTTTTTGACAATCTATTTTGTTTATGAAGAAGTAGTTTCGATTTATTTCTGTTTAACATTTTCTATTATTTTCATACCACTCAGGCAAGCGTCTTAGTGACTGTATTTAGTCAGAACATTTAATAGAAAATAAAAGAATTATTTTGGTTGTTTTATTTTGCTACTTGCTGGGAATAAAAACTCGTGTAATGCAGAACTCGTGTAAGAGAAAAACACGTGTAATGCTTCGGGCATTACACGTGTTTTTCTCTTTATAAAGTGAAACAGATTGAGTAAATGTGGTAAACTATTATTATTATACTATTTTAAATCCTTTTCATGGAAAAATAATCTAGAGTAGCTTATCTTAATTACACTACGTTGATAAAAATCTCAACTTTTACAAGTCCTCATATTTCCCGATGAGCCGAAAGATTCGCATCTCTATCTGTCAAAAGTAACTGTCTGTTATTGAGTCTTTATTCCTGTCAATAATTGAGGAACTTTAAAGTCGTGCATCTGCCAAACAGCATATAAATGAGTGGACATGGTATATGAAGGTCGGTAATAATCGATTGTTTTTTTTTAAAATTTGTTTCATATAAGGAGTTAATCTTTGCCAAGTCAGTGGAAATAGTCTAAAAGTTTTTCCGTTTTTATTAAGTATGTGCAAACTCTGTTCTACAATGATCTTGTCCAAATGGTGTTTGGGTTCGATATATCTTTGCCTCTGAACATCCTAATTAACTCACTTGTTAAAATAAGAAACGTTGGTTAGCACTGCTACATAGGGCTCTTCGGACTTTGAAGCCCCAAACGACACAATGCCCACTAGAAGGTGGTCGTACTCCGCTGGGCCTCCGTTGTCACTGAGTTGACGCTCCTGAAAGTACAATAGTGTGTTAGATGAGAGGCCTGCCTCCAGCAGTGGACCATTATAGACTGTTGAGGTGAGGTGACGTAAGGTGAGTCATAACTAACCTAGTCTATTTACACCGCAATCAAAATTTCTATCTTTCTGAGTATGATGTCTTACTCAGTTTGCATAGTGTTGAAAGAGATGCCCTCTACTTCGACGCATAAAGACAGCTGTTTGACATTTACAGCTCTGATGGAGAGGCCCAAGATAAAATGAACTTTATTGCGTTGCATTTAGAATCTTGTATTATATCTTTTTCGTCTCCAGAAAGATAGGCCGGCACTTAGAATCTACCTTAGAATGTATTTTGGCTATTAGGTATTTCAGTAAGTATTAAAAAACCCTCATCCGTTGGTGTTCTGGTAAAAAAAAAATTTTTTACCGCTTGGTACTTGACACAGAAGTTGGACGAAGTTATCAGGCTAAAATAAATATGTTTGCATTCCTCTCTGTCCATGACAACCATCTCCGACCAAAGAAGTACATTCATGAATTTCGGTTTAAGATTCTGAAACAAAAAGATCATCAGATGACAAAATAATGTCTTTGAAAAAGGACCTACTGAATCGGTATTGTCGATCACCGTTGTTTTTTAATCTTTAAGAAGAGTTAGATATTTATATTTAATAAGGAGGGTCGAATATCACCACTGTTGACAAAAAAAAAAATTAAATGATGCTTAGAAAAAAACATCTACGTAAGAGGTAGGAGGTAAATACAGCTTTGACCATTTTCTAATAACATATCATTCGATTTATCAAAAAACTAACGAAAATAAATTGAAAGAAAATACATTGTACCATTAAAACACAACATTAAATAACAAAGCTCTTTTCGAAAATAGAACCAGGTAAAGAGAAACACTCTACCAGGTTCTATTTTCTATATTCAGAAATCCTATTAAATATTCGTGTTAGGAACGCCATCTTTCAGTACTGCCGTGAACTAAAATAATATCACTAGCACTTTACTGGCTAGTTTCAGCTGAGATATAATTTCCAGCTTCGAATGGTTTCAGTTGGGAAACACCACTGACCCTGCCTGCTCTACTAAATAAAGCACAAAAATGCTCATAGATGGCGGTAGCGACTTATCTGCGCAGAACAATAAGATTCCATTTGTTTTCCTGCCAAGCTAGAAAAAACTTAACAATTTATCTAGGTGATTCATTGCCAAGAAAAAACTTTACGATGTTATAATATAGATCAGCTGTATATATTTCAACTAGGCTAATAAAAACATATAAAGCAGGCTCTAACTACAAAACCAAAAATAAACATAGATTCGATGCAGATCGCGGTGGCCGAAGGTCCGCCTGCGACGCAAGAGTTTGCGGGTTCGATCCTCGGGACAAATATTTGTACGATCTGCAGGTATTTGTTCCGGGTGCTCTGGACGTTTTCTATGTATAATAAAAAATATCTATATATGTTATGTATTGTATTGTGATATCAGTTATCTAGTACCCATAACACAAGCTCTGCTTAACTTGGGGCTATAGATAATGCTGTGTTAATTGTCCAGCATTATTATTTATTTATTATAAGAAACATAATCACGAATCAATTTATTTCTCAATTTCTCAAGGCCTCCTGAATTAGCACATGGAGGTAAAATGTTTGATTTATTATTATTACAAATAGGGATTAAACAACTCTCGAACTTCGTGTGATCGTTTTTAAAGGTACAACACTCTTTGCAACAAGACTTTTCGTAGCTGTTTTGAATACACATAAGTGTAGATTAATATTCAAAAGAGCAAATATTTGTTTATTTGTTTGCATATATAGGCTTTGAAACTACTGGACCTATTTGAAAAATTCTTTCACCATTAGAATCTTACGTTATTCCTCCTGAACATAGACAAATCTACCCGTAAGAAGCCGGGCGGGCCGCTAATAATAAATAATATAATTATAAATATCTACATAAATATATCAATAGGTACATATTGCCGTACCGAGCTGCCCCAGCCTGACACGTCCAGGGAAATGCCGACCCTCAGTGCGGTATCTGGTTCTACCAAAACAATTTTTTTCACTTCGTCACTGAAAACCACGTGATTCTGCAAAGAAAACAGACGAATTATTAATACTTTGGTTTATATTGGTACACTTTCCTTTCCATTTATTTCCTTCAATTTTGGAAAAACCTATCCGTTCGTACTAAACTAATATTCATAAACAATTAATTAGCATTAGAATTAGCACTGCCATTTAACGTGGCAATGCTGCCAGCATTCTGGGCATTGGAATAAGAAAAAAAGATGAGGGGAAATTTTGGACTTCTAAAAAATGCCATTCCAGTTTTCACTCTCAAGGGGGATTAGTCAAGGGGATTTCTGGAATAACCCCTTCTTTTAACAAGTAAAATTTTTGGAAAATAGATGTGGGTGTAAATATTCGTTGTAATTATTTTACAAACAATATACAACTATCCTTATATTTAAAAATGATTTATTTGAATAGTACTCAATACTTTTAGTAGGAATTTGTCTTAGTTTTAGTATTTATTACAAGAGTCTGCGTCATAAATAAATACATTTTATTCCTTATTCTAAATGGAATACCATCTTTTTGCAAAACTGGCGAGAGTTTACCTGCATTAAATGTTTGTCGTCTCGGAAAATAGGGAAAATCTGCGACGTCGGAAGATTTACCTCCACTTCAGCACGGTCGTAGGAAAAACTTAATGTATTTTCTGCAGACTTTTACTTGCCTTTAGTAACAGGATAGCTATGTCGTTGTTTCTTTGCGTACCGTGGGCAAAATACTCGTGGATTTTTAGCTCCAAAACTTCAAGAACTTGGCTGAAAAACAGACGCAAATTACTAAGGTGAACTTCAACTTTTTAAATCTATTTTTTGCCTCGGAGCATCTGTTAGTTTTGTTGTTGGCATATTGCTGAACCCTCAAAAACGGGGAACCCTTTTCAAAGCAGGAAGCGTAATTTAGTAATTTAAGTAATCCATGCTGAAAAATACTGATTCTTAGTTAGAGTATCCATTTTTAATCAGTTCCACTAATAGATAGGTAGGTATGCAAAATTGCAAATGATGTATTTGAATTAATGATAGACTAGTTTCTGCCAGCGGCTTCGCACGTTTTGTCTAGGGTTATTTCTATCCCATGTGAACTGATTTTTGGGATAAAAAGTCTATGTTTTATTCCAGGCCCAGCATGCATAAATTTCAGCCTGATCCGTCCAGTAGTTTCGGCATAAAGAGGTAACAAAAAATATAAACTTTTTGCCGTTAGAAAGCTACATTATTACTGAGTAACATAGGCTATATAGAATAGACCCGTGCGAAGCTGGGGTGGACCGCTAGTCTTTCATATAAAAGTTGCCTTAGTATCAATTTCCCTATAACTCCGCTCATTAAAAAACCTTACCCCAACCCAGTTACGAGTCTCGACCCTATTTTTACAATAATAGGTTCATTATTCTCCCGTCTCTCGAAGCAGCTGGCCGCCGTGACCACTATTCTGCTCCTCACGAGACTGCCTGAACAGTAAAGGTTGCTGTACACTATCAACGTGTGATGAGGTATTCTGTCGATCTCTGCGTTGTATTTGTGGAAGTTGATGTGAGTTGGAATGTGGGAGAGATTGTTCGGCAGGTATTTGTAGCAGGTAGCTGCTGTAGTTAGAGCTAGGTTTCTGTAAATATATGAATGTATGGTTAGTCTTATGATTTGAATAAAAACATATAACTCAAGAATGACGGGACCGATTATCATGGTTTTTTATTTGTTGGATTTCTCAAACAACTAGCGGTCGGCCCCGGCTTCGTACGGGTAGTTATTTTTTCGTCAATTTTCCAATGTTTTTAATACATTAAGAAGTATATGTATAGTGGATATATGAGTATAGAGGATTTCTCCTTTAGTCCGGAATAGGACTAATCCTATTCCGGACTAAGAGAAATCCTCTATAGAGAGCCTAGCTGTTACTTACCTACTAACTATACCTTCTTATTTTAAGGGGGTATAGTTATTGGTATTTTCTATGTATAATAAAAAATATCTATCTAAGTATTGTATCGTATATCAGTTATTTAGTACCCATAACACAAGTTTTGCTTCACTTGGAGCTAGATAATGCTGTGTGAATTGTCCAGCATTATTTATGTATTATTATTATTTATTTTAAGTGCCTAGGTTAAAATAACTAGAAAGGAGGATTATGCATTACACACTTAACACAGAATAAAAAAAATTAAAATATTATGTGAAATTTGCCCAGTACGAGTCTAAGGCAAATACACTATAAACACTACAAAGCAAACTAGTACACTATAAAGCAAAAAAGCTAAGATGATGTTGAATTGATATAATACATTCTATTTATTTTAAGTAAACTATTACGAGTGAACGATTCTTCCTACAATGAGTAAGTAAAGTTGGGCGCATTATAGGTAAGTACCAGAAATAAACCCTACTCATAAAATGTACGTAGTTGCTACGGTTCGCCAGCTAAGCCATCCTGATACAAGGTGATAATTGGATAGCTGTAATATCACGACGGCACAGCCAGCTTAGGTAATTAACTAACCCGATAGATTGGCGCCTAGACGTGCCTGTGGGTGTAGTTACGGGGATAATTCCTGCAGGCTCCGAAGAGAGGTAGATGCTAGATAATCTTCTCATAGATTTACTCGTAAGTTCTGAGATTTAAACATCCACCCATGATTTTATCCTTAACCTACCAATTTATTTAAAACTTTTATAACGTATGCTAATCACAACTTTTTCAAGATGTAAATTTATTCTTACTTACACAATGATGTCGAACCACAGCGAATTTTTGAACGTATACAGCTTCGTCCGGGATCCGTGCATAATGCTGAATATTTTGAATGTTTTCAAGAGTCTCGCTTGTTAGCCTGGTATACCCGTAATAGAGAAACAAAGAAAACAAACAGATGAAGTATGCTCTGATTTGTGAGTGAAATTCGCAATCATAGTTCGAGCGCAGCGGTAGTTACAAGAGGATGGAGTGTTGATTCCGTATTACCGTTTTCGGAAACGAGTTTTTGATACCGAACGACGCCTGGCAATAAAATATGGACCCTTTCCACCAGAATATAAGATCAATACTTCTGAAGCAGGCAGTTTTATGGGACGAATAAAATAGGCGAGCTCATATCGTTG
This sequence comes from Eupithecia vulgata, assembly GCA_946478455.1. NCBI lineage: Eukaryota > Metazoa > Arthropoda > Insecta > Lepidoptera > Geometridae > Eupithecia > Eupithecia vulgata. Next base: position 5,039,108 of record OX297862.1, on the reverse strand, counting down.
TTCCGATCCGATATGTTATGACATTTTTTATAACATGCAGCGAGCGGACCGAGTACCTTCCTGCCAATAGCGAATGTAAATAAATATTGCATATTTATTACTGGGCATAAAAGTTTTGATAATAGATGTAAACCAAACCATAATTGGGATTAAACAACCAAATAAATAATGCTGGACAATTCACACATCATTATACGAGTAAGCTAAGCTTGTGTTATGGTTACTAGATAACTGTTATTATAAACATTACATTATATACTTCGGCACCACTTCGGCATAGTTTCATGCACCATGATCGAAAATAGAATACAGACAATATAATTATCGAAAACTCAAAAATCGAATGATGGTAAATATCCTGTTATAAATGACTTTAATGTTAATAACCATTATATTGATATTTTTTTAAACATAGAAAACGATCAGAACACCCGGAACAAATATCTGCATATAAGCCTGAGGCGGGAATCAAACCCACACCTCCTGTTCGCAGGCGGACTTTCGCCCACCGTGCCACAGAGGTCGAATATAAATTGAGATAGTCTTTTATTACAAAAAAAAGATCTAGAAGTGAAAAATTAAAACTGCAAATAATTATAACAGTCAAAACCAAAAATCTGTGTGAGTAAGAAATAAAATAGTGAAAATATGTAGGTAAAGTAAGAAGAACTGGGTATTCAGTTTTTCCTTCCACTACTTTTGGTCATTTACTCTGATTAGATTTACTCCAGCGACCATCATTAGGTTAGGTTCGGTGGTATCCTATGTCCGTACCTATTTTGGTCCGTATTTTCGATTTGGTCCATTTATGCATTGATAGTGTTAGTTAGACCAAAATCTTATTTCATGTCCTTCTATAGAATTTAGATCAAATATTTCCAACGTAGATTTATGCATTTACGTCACGTATTAGAGGAAGCCTTTGAAATGGGTTTAGCATACTTGGAATTTCAATACCTGGAGACCTCCTTGTCTTTGTGCAAGGAATTTTGACTCGACCAAATATGATGACGGGACGAACTTGGCCCAAACGTACGGTATAATGATGACCTAGAATTTTTATAAAATCTTGATTACACTTAATAAGCAGTGCGAGGAGGCCAGCTGAAGCTGACTGAAATATCCAGCATTATTTATTTATTTATCCTGACGTATACGTCACCGGAGAGTTTCGCGCCATAAGCACATAAGTATAGAAACGGCCAAAAATATCTTAGGCGCAGTGCGCGCACTTTTATCACAAGTATAGGCATAGGATTTCGCGTTCATAGGAGTGGGAACGAGAATACGTTTTTGGAACGGCGTAAGCGCAAAAATTAAGTTTTTGCTTATTTCCAAGAAAACTACACAACTACGAAGAAATTGGTTTAAGGAACTAAATAATTTGTAATAATCTACGAATCAAAACATAAGTCATTTCAATAGACAGATTGCAAGTTTCCTTAGATCTCGACCAAATTATGTGCAAAACAGTAGGTACACTTTAATGACTCTTTCAGTCGTGTTGTTTTCACTTTTAAGATACCAAAAAAAAATGCTGAATATTATGTAATTCGTTTTTTAGTAAGGGGATCGTGAGTACATACCTAGATCGATGCTAGTTTGACTATCGAAGCCGTTAGGTTCGCCTCTTAACTGAATAAAACAAAACTTCTGAATAAGGTTCATAATCATAACATAAGGAGACCCTCGACATTTCGTGCAAATTTTATAAGCTGATTAAACAAACTTTCTATGTTCCTTACCACTTTGGAAAACAAAATAAATAAATGCAAATAATGAATGGGTCAAATTTACTCGTGTTTGTTAAACTTAATATCTTGATTAGAAAACAAAATTACTTTTAACAAATTATAACTAGTGTTTATAATTTCAACAGTTGAATGCTAGATGGGTAGGTACGATCGGGAAATAAAAAGTAGCGGTTGTCAACACTGTGAACGAGTGGGATTTTTTTTCCCAGTCGTCAACAGTGTTGACGATGGTGTTACCGAGCGGGAATGACCCGAGAAAACTGTAAACTGAGAGTTTTAACTGTATGGTCTTTTTATTTGCAACTTGATAATGTATTCTTTTTATGTTTTTATTGTATTGACATTCGTATGCCTAAAAAGCAGAATATGGTGAAACTTTGTAGTTTACGACCAACAATTTTTAACAATTTTTTTATTTTTTACCAACTATTTTTATTTATTGTTTAATTTCTACCCATGTTCTAAGCGAATAAATGATTTTGATTTGATTTGACTGTACCAATAAATCTAGAGCTAGCTCAACTGATTAATATCAATATCAATCTGAAGCGTTTCCAAGACGCTGGGTACACTACCCCGTATGTCAATGCTGATGCGCTGTGCCAGATACTCATCAGGTCTTGAGTACGCTTCGCTTCGGCCAGACGCTCTGATAATTTATTGAAAATAAGAAAAGCTTATTGGTATTTAGTCCTGTGACCTAGGCTCTCGACTCGGTTTTTGGTTTTTTGTTTCATTTGTATAATTAACGCGATTAATTACTTCTGAACCGAAAACAGTCCGTTTCCGTTAATTTATCTGTATCTAATTGTAACGTCCCAAGTCGGTTTTACGATTATTGGACTATAAGGGGATCCCGTTGGAGTAGTTTAGGGTACAGTTAGTATGGTAGCCACGTTCTAAGTACATCACAGGTTATGGTAAGAGTTGGTAGGGCAGATTCGTAGCATTCGTAGCAATAGCAACTGCGGCAGTCACGTTAGGGCGGTTGGCGGCTACGGACCGCTACGCGCGAGCTACGCTGCTACCATGTGGAGTTCGCTCGCGATATTGGCCCTGCTTGCTTCGGCCCAAGGGCGGGCGGTATGTTACTTTAATTATTTAGACAACATGCAAGGATGACGCAGTTCTTAAAGTTGTTTAGCTGTAGTGCCATGTTGGTTTTTATTTTGATGCGATTTAAGTTGTTTTTGTTTTAGCACGCTTTTTTAAGTACCGTGACGTTTTTTTATTTAACTAGCTTTTTCTGTATTCATTTGTTTTGTAGTATTTTTATTATTTAGGTAGCCTTTTTAAGGTGGACGAACAAAAAGAAAGTGAGCATGTGATTGATAAAAAAAAATGACCGGGCAATTAAACGATGTATTTTCTTACCGTTGTTTTTTCCAAAACCACCTTGAGTATTTAGTGTCATGGAGTGGAGTTTTGGCGAGGGAATATTTTTTTCCAGATAATGAACAAATGCACATAGGTACTTATTTCCTTAAAAATGTTCCAGATTTTTATAGAAAAATGTTTTAAAATAAAAAAACAACGATTGCACCGAACAAATTCCTTTGTATATTTGATGTTGGTCGTAATTTTTATCAATTTGTTTATCAGAGCAGTAGCACAAAGCTCGTATACAATTTGTTTTTCTGCTTCATAACTTTTTTGATTAACGTGCTTTTAATATGAAGGTTTCCTTCAAATACAATTCTTTCCAACTTACTTCCTTTATTAGGCGCTTGTCATCAAAAAACGTTTTAATATTATATAAATATCATCATATTTTATTTAATTGTTTGTATTAGGTATTTTAAGGACTTTAGGAATAAAATCTACAGAAGATATGATTCAGAATTAGACATTCCTATTTACTATACACCTACCTACACTACAAAAACAAAAAACTATCTACGAGAAAAACGAAAACATAAATTTGATCCAAATAATATAGGTACCATCCAAATATTATCAAATGTTATATTCAGGTTGTAAAATTGAACAATTATTTTATAAAAAGAATTTTCTTTTATAAATAATCTACAAAACCCTGTACCTAATTGAGCCCACAAAACAATAAACCTAAAATACAAAAGTGACTAAAAGCGTAAGGCTGTATTCACACGGCATCCGTTATTCAGGATCCTTTTCTTTCCGTGATGACGTATGTAGTTTTAGGAGCGAGTGTCCACACCCGACATTAATCCGGATCAAGTAAAAGATTGTTTCCAGTAGTGTATCCGTAAAAAAACATTGACAAAAGTATCCGCTGTGTAAATAAGCCCTTACAATGTCCTTCATTTGTATAAGGACCGCACTGTCACGTTTTCATATTGCCATTGTTGATTCGCCCTGGCCGACAAGTTAATAGAGTTATCCAAATTACCATTTTTAATTGCGAAGAAAGTAGAATACTAATGTTATGGTCGACCTGGTTTTGGCACACCTTGCGTTTTTAGGGTTCCGCTCTTTATCTTTTAGTTTGCTTGTGTCCGCCCGTAGGTCTGTCATCCATCAAGGACGATTTGACGACCTCTGTGGCGCGGTGGGCGAAGGTCCGCCTTCGACGCGGGAGGTTACGGGTTCGATTCCGGTATTGGAAGAAACGTTTGTATGATCTGCAAATATTTGTTCCGAGTGTTCTGGGTATTTTCTATGTATATATAATATCCATGTATGTAATCTATTGTATTGAGTAAGTTTATCAGTCATCTAGCTAACACAAGCTCTGATTAGTTTGGGGCTAGATGACGCTGTGTGGATTGTCCAGCATTAAAAAAAGTAAACTATCCGTTTCAAGCTTATTTATAAATGCTATTTTTATGTAAATATAAATGATTAGAACATTGTTATAGGTTAAGGTTGATCGTGATTTTTTAAATAATAATTATCTGCTCCTTGCATTTTCTTGGAGGAATATAGGTATCTACATAACATATTATTTGTTGTAGCAAAGTTTAGGTTAGGAGTTTAATTCAAAAAAATAATGTACGAAACTTTTCCACAGTTTAGTACAGTTTTACGTTTGGGTAGGTACTAAGTTTACAAACGACCTACTAACCACAACCACCGACCACAAGTGTAACCGTAACAGTAGACTGTCTTGAAAAATTTATTCAAATTGATTAAAGTACAGAGGTTTTGTCTACCAAAACGAAATATGAAATGGTTTGCCAGCACATGGAAAAACATTACGTTTTCACTGTAATAACAAATTTATTCATTTAAAAAAATATAGAAAAAACGCTGGAAAAAAGGCTTTGTTTCCATCTCTAGCTAGCTACACTATATAAAAATGTGTGAAATGTTGAAAATCAATTCATAGGTATCGACATAATATATAAAACAACTAGCTGCGCTCCGCGGCTTCGTCGGGTTATGTTGTTTTCATACAAATTTCAGAAATTTATTGCATACCCCTTATGGATAGTTATGTAAAATAAAAAAATATGTAAGTATTTTTTTTACTATTTTTTTATACCGAGTATTGGGTGAATTCAACCAAGGATTATTAATTTTCTATAGAAACTTTACCACACTTTTTAAACCCGCTGAGGTTATTTTTAAAATTAGATTCGAGAACCTATGTCTCAGTTTAAAACCAAAACTACCTAGATACTAAATTAAATCCAAATAGGTTAAGTATAGTTACGGAGTTACGTGGTAACAAACATTCACACAAACTTTCGCATTTATAAAACTTTCTACTGTAAAGGCGTTAATGTTTAGATGAAAAGCATACATATGTAATTTTGCATACAAAGCTTGATAAATGCGTTGTATAAGGTACAGACTACATTAAGTTAAATCATTTGATTTCGGTTGTATTTATTTACGCTACTGAATCATACTCATGTGTTTCCAGTGTTAGCACAAGACTATATTCGATTTTGTAAAGTAAATTGTTATTAATCCCTGGAAACTACATATCTTTTGTTTTCGTTATCACGTCAATATTTTCCTATTCAATTATTATCCAATTCCAAGTTACTTTTTCATTGTATTATCGTTCTGCCGGTCGTTTTGAATATATAATAAAAAATATCTATCTGTGTATTGTATTGTATTATGTATATCAGTTATCTAGTACCCATAATACAAGCTATGCTTAGCTTGGGGCTAGGTGTAATGCTGTGTGAATTGTCCAGCGTTATTTATTTATTTATTATATTTTTTAGCTTTGTTGAGCTCTTGTTTTCTGGTGATTGTGTCTTCCTCCTGTGTAGTATATATTTAACTATTATTAGGTACTTTTTATTATTGTCTAATGAATATCAAATTCAATATACCTACTGATATAATAATTCTATACTAGATACAGCTATATAGACATGTCCTCGAGGGAACAGTAAATATTTTAACCGAAACTAGAATATATAGTCGGAACCCGTTAACTAATAAATCACAGTGTAAATAGCATCCCTGCATTGTGGTTTGGACCCTTGGGGTTAATTATAATGTTTCAATTCATAAAGGTTACTACCTATTACCTAGTATGTACAAGTGTTTACGGGTCTAAGTATTTGCTTTACCTTCTTGAGTGGAAATAGTTAAAACATTCCGGGATGGTACAATGTAACACGTCATATACATGTAATGAAGCACAATAGCACTTTATTAGGTATACAATCAGGCTTATGTCAATGTCAAAACTGAGTGGACATCTGTCATCCAAAAACTAGAGAAAGAAGTTAAGGAATAAAGGGGTACGGGGGAGACTCCAAGATCTTGTCTCCCAAGCCAACCTAACCTGCACGTGGTGTACCCTGCTAGATAACGAAGGCTCTGGTGAAAATATCAACATTCTTCATAACTTGAAAACTCATATTTTACTATTATTTTCCATTACTTGACACTGGCAGAAAAGAGTCCAACCAGACTCATATTGCCATTAACAAAGAATCATCATCAAGAAGTTGAAATAGAGTGAAAAATTGAAGAGTCATTCGACTGAAAAAACTTGGATTGATTGTGATGTGAATTGTAAAAGTCAAGAAAAGACCTGAAATAGTCTGCAGGAAGGATTATACCAAGAAATAGTGTGAAATAATAGCTTTAGATGTAGTTTTTTTCAGGTATTTGGTGTTTTATAACCTATTTTGCTGTTTTGGTTGTACCTTCTTTCATCGTTCATGATAAAACTTTATTCTTTCAGAGCAACGCAGCTAGTTGTTATTTCGCCCAACCAATCGATTACCTATATACATATATATATAACCATTAGCAGTTCCTGTTTATAATCTTACAGACTTTTACGGACGATCTAATTTTAAAAATGAAATTTCTTTTCTTCAATTCTCTGGTTTTATCCTCTGGAGTCACGGGGCAGAGTTTTATATCTCATTATTTATGTATTAAGCTGCCAACCCTCTTTAAACTTTACCTTATTTGGTATAAACGTACTTCACATTTTAATGGAGCTCCATTTGGAAGCGAAAAGGGTCATCGGGTATGCTTTACCACCATGCCTCGTAAAAGCATCTATTCCGCTGCAGGCTGTGAACCCTTTCGTCCTTATAGTACAAACGTACTCTCCGATTCATTTGGAAACGACGTCCCTGATTTTAATGACATATATACATAATCGGATAAGAAATAACTATGTTTGCACCTTTTAGTTTAAAAAATCATCGCAACAAAATCACTTGAAAATAAATTAAAGTGAATTTTCACTCTCATTTAATGATGTGATTTATGTAGTATAAAAAACTAAAACGGTGCAAACATAGCTATTTCTTATCCGATTGTGTGGCAAAATTTCATTGCAATAAAGAGTGTAGTTTCAAAATGAATCGGAAAGCTCGTTTGTATGGAAGCTTAGGTGTTCGCACCCACCGTCGCATCGAGGAGTTTTTTCAAATCTAAGGTTCCAGTCAGGCTTAATTCAGTCGAATAAACCTTACACGTGATGGAGTAGTTTCGGTAGAGTACGAAATTAACGTGTACTGAGCACAACCAAAAAATCTAATGGTTTTCTGGTGCAATATTCTCTCGATTTTGGTTCACTAAAATAAATTCAGCTCGAAAAGTTGCTGCAAAAATGTCCATATCTAAAACTATATTTATTTGTCTGACAGAAAATTTCCGGACCTGAAAATGTCATATACCTTTTTAGGTCGACCCCAAAATTTCAAAGATTTACGATCCCATAAAAAACACGAGAAAAGCCGCGTATTTTGTATTATGTAGTTACAAATCAATTTTTTTATCTTAACAAAAAATTAGGTATACCCAGAGGCGTTAAAAATAATTTGGACTTTGGAAGCGTTTCTGAAAAGTAAAGCTTTTCAGAAATTAGAGTGTTTCTATAGAATTCTATTTAACTGTATTCTTTCCTTGTTCCTTAAATTTCCTGATTAGAATTCTTAGTAACAAACCAGCCGAACCAGCTTTTGTTTGAGCAAGTCAAATGCAGTAGGTACTCGAAAAGTCAGCTCACTAATTAAATTATCGAGAACAGCTTGTTCAAGTACTTTTCCAACTTCAATGGAATAATAAACTGGAATACCACGGCATTGATAGGTTTGAGTTCCATTTATGCAAAAATAATGAGTGGCAGTGTTGGTCTTAAACTGTATTCACACTATCACACTATAAATGCGAAAGATTGTTTGGATGGATGTATGTTTGTAATTTTTTCACACTAAAACTACGAACGGATCAACGGATCAGGCTGAAATTTTGCATGGAATTAAGTCGACCTGTAATAAAACGTGGGCTTCTTTATATCACACTAGCAGCACCTCGCGGTTTCACCCGCGTAGTTCCCGTTTTCGTACGAATTCCGGGATAAAACTTAGCCAATGTCACTTCCTGAAAAGTAATCTTTTTGAGGGTAAAATAATTTTTGAAATCGGTTAAGAAGATCCAGAGATTATCCCCTCGTCACAAAGAATTCACAAACTTTAAATCTTTATAATATTATAAAGTATAGATTTATAGTATAGATAAATCAGTTCCCATGGGATATACAAGCATTAGATTATAATCTGTAAACGTTTTCACCGAAACAAAACGGGCGAAGCCGTGGGCAAAAACAAGTAAAATGTAAGACTTTCTAAAGCCTGTCGACTAATCGTTAAATCTACAAACCTGAGTATAAACTTCTAACGTAAATCGTATTCTTTTTGATAGAATCTTATTTTAAAAAGCAAAACATTACAATTATTTTAAAAAAGATCACCGTAAGTCCTTACAAATTAATTCAAAAACAAACTGAAAAATAGGTATATTTTCACTTCATTAGGTTCTTAAAAGGCTTTATCTGTTTTTATGGAAACGGTAGCCAGTTTATTTTATTAATAAAGCTTCCATCGGCTCTCAGCGGGCTTACCGAAGCTCGCTCTACTTCTGAGCTAAAAGCCATAATTCTAATAATAAAGCTGCTGCCCAACCGCGGCACACGCTGTTCACGTCCACGCGGAGCATTTCACCTGCCTGGGTTCGTTTGTTTGACAACGTAGATCTGCGTTTCCACCACAAACTATACATGCAAATGAATCTACCAATTTATTTACGACTATGTACAATTCTAGCGCAATACAGTTTTGAAGTTTCACTTTCTGCAGTGAAGCTACGCACGCGTGTACAGATCACATAGCTTTGGCAGCGTTGAACTGCGTGGGTGCCTTATTCGAGGAAGCCGCTTGTGTAGCAGTGACGTGATTAATCTCATATTCGTGTTTTCTGTGTTCGTGAGTTGCCGTGGTAAAGCATACATTTTCTTGCGATACGTAGCTATTTAGACGTGCGTATCCTCTCCGTGTGCAGCGGTGGGGCAGCAGCTTAGCTCAGGATATCTGCCACGTTTCATTTTACCCAAATTGAAAGCGAAAAATATGCCTATGAAAGACAAAACATACCGATCATTAGGATTTAGTTCATGCTTCTGTTTCATATAGCTTATTCAGATCCCTTTGATACTATTCAGGTGAATAACCCCAACACTGCACATAACATCATATCAACTGTCTTTACGAGCCCACAGCTAGACAAAGGTCTTACCTAATATGCGCCTTGTTTACTCGCATGCAAATGCGGTAAAGGTATTATATCTCTTAGTCGACTATTGCGATACCCGCGGGAAGAGTTCAAAGTCAAAGTCAAAAGTCTTTATTTCTATATTTACAAAAATGTACACTTAGAAAAGGTCAAATTCTTAAAATAAAACATTGACGCGGAGATAAAGTGATATTTTTGATTTCGGTTGCTTCGGTATGTAAAGAAACGACGAAGAAACCTTAAGCCTGTTAAAGAAACCTTAAACCAGTTGGGGTGGTGAACCGCCACGGAATGTACCCACTTGTTGAAAATACATTTGTTTGCAGGTGAACATAAGCAATACCTGGGTTCTACCTGAAGAGGGGTTCCCGGTTTTCTACCGCTACTTCCGGGACCGAATCTCCTGGTACGAGGCTGATGCTGTCTGCCAGTTCCACCACGCGAATCTTGTCACAGGTAACGACCACATCCAGCACATATCCCTCACTCAACTGACGGTTATGTGCTTGACATTTGAGATGATATTTTTGCTAAGTGGCTTATTCAAAGATATTTGGAGAAAAATATACAAAAATTGCAAAACACCAAAACTTTATGTACTATGAGTTCTAAGTCCGATGTTTTTAGCTAAATTTAGTATCAAATAATTGAAGCATTATACTCATAGTAAAATATTTCAACTGAAACCATCTGAAAACGTGTAAATTCAAAAGCGTCAGCTTACGTTCACTGAATTCAAAATACGGCTTGTTAGCCAAAATGTTTAGGCAATTTGCTAAAAGCCTGTATGTTTATTTAAAATGAAATCGCTTGTAAAGTAAGGATAATTATACACTATCCAAAGTTGCTATTCCGCCGAAATAATTTTGTATTTACGAAGTAGCCTCGGGTTACGAATTACGAAAGTTAAAATGGCTTTTACAACTCAGGACCTAACTTGAATTATCTCTATATAATTCTTCGTATAAAATTGAGTGAAACCTTGTTGTGTTATTAAATAGTTGAATAGTTCCAGTAACCTATCAAAACTTCTTTTAAATTACATGACATACTCATCGAAAGCGTAGATAATCTCTTTGATGGAATCACAAACAAATTCCGCCAGGCTATCAACAACAAATCAGCATCAAAGAGGTATACCTATTACATCAGTTATTTTAACTCGTCTTCCATTTTGAAGACCGGCTCAGATGAGAACAATATCGATAAAAGCCCCGATCTTGCTTATAACGATCGTTACGAAAAAGCGTTGTTTAAAATCCTTTTATATTTTCTTCTCACATATCGCTGTATTGTGAGCTCACGAGTAAAATATCGCTGGCAATCAGGAGACATCTTACCGGATTGTAGCCTTTTGTTCGACGGGTCGACGCACCGCGAGTTTCAGACAGAAAACTGCGTAGAACACAGAAATGTTATTCTATAGAGTCGATATCTGGTTTTATAATTACCTTTGACTAACTTTGTTTAATAATTTAGTTATACAATTGAAAAATATAAAAGGCAATACAACAAAAAAAAGGAAAAAAAGACATGTGACGTGCAAAGTGTAGAAATTCAAAAGACATACTCATACATACAAATTTAATAGGTGGATTCTGTATTAGTCGACTTCTACCTATCTGCGAGAAATAAAAGAGTTATTCCGGACTTGTCCCACTAGATTAGGCCCAAAGTGGGATGAATCTGGAATATTTCAAATAAAGATGTTATACATCATAAAAACAAATGACTAACACACTAATCACGTAAGATATCCTGGTTCCAAAGCTCAAAGGATTAGCAATCTGAAGTGGCAGTGGGCTGGCCATATCTCGAGAAGAACCGACAACCGCTGGCGTAAAAGTCTTCTTGAGTAGAGACCGCGACTCGGCAAACTTAGTGTAGGACGCCCTCCGACCAGGTGGGGTGACGACAAGCTGAAGGCGCTAAGGCCTATGTCCAGCAGTGGATAAATATAGGCTGATGATGATGATGATGATCCTTGTTCCGCCTCCATCCCAGCACCTAGCAAAGATTTCAGTGTCTTGTACAACATTTCAATATCCCAGCGGGCCGTTAGCTGTAATCGAGGGCAATCCAGCCAAGAACCCATTACAGTTGATGGCCCGACCTCAGAGATAGCCCCGTCACAAATGAATGTACCTGCCGATAAGAAAATGTAAATAGATACCTACGCAAGATTTTCGTGTTAACTTCGGTACTTTGGGAAATTTGCTTATGGGTTTATTCAGAGCTCAGAATTGAGCTAGAAAATTTCTAAGAATATTGTTATTACGAGCGGTAGATTCAATTAATTAAATTATAAATTGTGTACTCTGTTACGAGCTTAGAATAACTATCAAAGTTTTAACAGTCTCTTTGTACAGTAAGCAAATAATTCAATATTTGTATTCCAAAGTAAAATATTCACAGATTAGAATAAAGACAGACAATTTATTGTCCCAAAAACCCCATTTCGTATTTGAGTTGTCTCATTTATTCTGGCCGAGCTGACAAACACAACAAAGGCTTGGTAGGTACTTATTCGTCTTTGCCGACTTCAAGTCAGTCGCGTTATTGTGTTCTCAAAGAGCTTGTCGAAATCCTTTGTAACATAAGCCTCCGTGTAAATGAAAACTTAAATTAGTTTGGAATGCCAAAGTTCTAGAGGGATGTTCCCGTCGTTTGGATTTATTGGGTTCAAGTTCAGGTTCAAAGGAAATATTTACAATTATTTTCTAAGTCTTTGTTAAGATTACTCATTTAAGTCTTAATTAAAATCAGTCTTAATTATTTCACTCACGTTTTGTTCGGCAGAGGTGCCAAAAACAACAAAGATAGAGTAATTTGACAGTGGGTAGGACCCGACCCAAAACATTCATTCGACATTGTTGTGCACTTTTTCGGGTAGAACAAAGGGTCGAATTGCGGTAGGGGTTAATTTCATGTTCATTCCGGATAAAGAAGTTGACAGCGGTCAACCGTGAAATGAATGTGGAAGCCTGGGATGAATTATTATACCTACCTTCTACATGTATACGATTCATTATTTAAGGATTGGTGCTTGAAGCTTTTAAAAGGCAAGCTGGTCAATTCATTTTTGAGAAGAAAATTTCTTTGGTTTACACTCAATCGCTCACTACACTTACTATCCTGGCGTATCGATCCCGAAATGGGTCTTGGCCTCCTAAAAATGAATAAATAATCTATGAATAGATCTCTTATCTATGGACAGAAATCTGAATAGATCTTTGGTATAGGTTATTTTTAAAGAAACCCGTCACTAAGGTTTTTCGAAATTATAGTGTGGAAGCCTCACACTGGGGTAATTTAACGTTGTATAAGGGTTGTGGGTTCAAGCCTCGTCGAAATCGAAACATTTTTGGGACATTATTACCCCCGTCACTGTTTAAGTTCAAAGGTGCCACCTTTGAACTTAAACAGCTGGCACGGATATGGTACTTACGACCAAAGTAGGTTGGTTTATAGATGTGTAAGGGTACAATATCATTAGGTACAATATTATCGCAATTAGTTGTTATGAAAACGTTATCATTCAAATCAAATCAAAAATTATTTATTTCCATATATACAAACATAGAAAACGTCAAATTCCCAAAATAAAACACTGACCCGGAAACAAAGTGATATTTTTGATTTCTGTCGCTTCGGTATGTAGACTAAAGTAAAGAAGCGACAAAGAAATATTTAGCCTGTTAGCCATTTATGCACTCAATCAATTACACCCTAGCAGAAAACGGCTAGGTATATAAACATTTGAAGAGTTTGAAGCATAAAATAAAAATAGAAACCAGCAACGACCGGATTTAATTAAAAGACAATTAAAAAGAAGTTAAACGCTTAAAATCTTTCCTTTGTTGAAAGGGTAAAAGCTTAATTCAATTACACGCAAATAAAATTTGAAGGAAGTACTTAAACAGGGAGCAGACCATATTGACCTCTTTTTAGCAAAGTCGCTTTACGAGTTAAATCTACAACCATGTGCGTCACTACTACAGACCTATAATTTGATACAACCCTTTTGCCTTCATCATTCGTACCGCTGGGGCTTGGAACACGCTTCCTGCTGTTTTTTCCGTCAGTTACAACCTGAGTCTCTTCAAGACAAGAGTGAATAGGTATCTTCTAGACCTTCGTGATGCATCGCCGGCCACATCTTCACTTTCCATCAGTTGAGATTGTGGTCTAACAAAAGTTTATAAACTATAAAAAAAGCAAAGCGTCTTCAGTGGTTTTAGCATCGATCGAGGTGATAACATAAGGTATGGGGTACATTCCATTGTAGCCAAACCATCGCATAAGGCGTTTATTTTGTTTGATTGAACTGCCGACAAGCCTTAATATAAATGATATAATTGATTGATAAGCTTTAGCCAACATGGGGACCATCAAGAAGATAGTGGTCGCCACAACTTCTAGCGGGTCACTATAATACACGACAATTTATTGCACGGCCGAATAATGTACAACTTAATAATCCGTGTCATGGCTTCCAATTTTAATAGGTTTTGTCAGGGATTATCAAGGTGTACATTATTCGGCCGTGTAATAAATTGTCGTGCATTATAGTGACCCCTTCTAGCCATAGGTACTAACTCAAGTTCCCCCTAGTTTCAAGATGTTTCCGCGAAATATAAGAAAGTTTGCAAAACTTCGCAGTCAGTTTGATCGCCTGCTAGATACACTCTCGGCAACTTCTGTCGTGTAATCAAAACTATTTTATGTATGTTTATAAATATTTTTATGTAAAAATCCAATAAGAAAAATTGTATCGTTTATTTTCCCAACCAATCTCGTTATGTAGACCACGTAAACCTTTCAAAAGATGCTTAGGTTAATATAATATCGAAAAAAAATGGATATGAATCTCTCATAGGCTTTTCTACAAAAAACAATATCTAGCCTGTTTTATCAAAACCTTATCTCGTCGTTGTAACGAAGGTTGAGTAAAATTTAAATTATGACGTCATTGGGCGTCTAATGATCCTGTTCGGAGAATAGATTCTTTGGGGAAAGGGAGCATGCTCCTTTATACAGGGTGTATCTTGATGGGTGTAGGTACTAAGCCGAAAGACGGTGATTCTGGACTCCGACTAGAGGTCAAGTTTTGTTCTAGGATTTTATGTACAACGGTTTTTATATGAAGTTTATTTTCTTCATATTCGTGCTCGTTTAAATGTGTTTTGTCATTTACTACAAAAATATAATTAATATCCTTAGAAATTTATAAACAATTATCAATTAATAATCTGCAGTTGTATCAATTGTAAATACTACTTTTAATTTAATTATATGATTGCAAAAAAAAAACGATAATGTAGGATTGTGTATAAAATTACAAGAATATTAAAAAAAAAATGTGTTTTTCCAATACTCACCTACAGCGTGGTACCCTGTACAGTACAGGTTGTTATGCCCCCCTTCGCTAATGAGATCGTACTTCGCTCTATACCAGACAGCTACGTAAATTCCGCCCTTGAGTTCAAAGCCAGATTGAAGCATTTATTCGTATGAGAATATTCATTCCAACAACCTTATTATAATCATATGGGAAAAGAAAAACATTGTCATTCGGAAAAACACTTTCCTCTTATGTTAAGTTGGCACGTAAACAACTAGTTATTTGAAAGAGGTATTACTCTTAATCAATGGATAAAATAGACTCGAGAATAATCGACAACCGCTGGGGTAAAGGTGTTCTTGAGTGGAGACCGCGGCTCGGCAAACGTACTGTCGGTCGCGCCGACCAGGTGGGATGACGATTTGCAAAAGACTGCTGGTAGATGCTGGATGCGGTAAGCTGAAGACAGGGTGCTATTAGTAGAGGCCAATGTCCAGCAGTGGACTAATATAGGCTGATGATGATGAGACTTTGAATATGAAAATTTATGATTTTAAAATAAGATTACTAACTGCTGTCCACGGCTTCGCACGCGTTTTTAAGTAGCCTATGTCCGTCTCCGGGTTTTTACCTAACTGCAGACTGTTGCAAACAATCTACATAATTGTTTTCAATACAAATATGAATTATCAGATTTTTCGAAGTCACATGCATAACCCTATTATCATTGCAGTTTGTTATATTTATTCATTTAGTTTTACGAATCTCTTTGAATTTTTTTTATCTAACTTCTTTTTAGTCTTGTCAGGTAATTTTTTTGTTATTAAATAGAAAACAGTGCCATTTTAACAAATACGCATTATATTTTCTTGTCAACGATTTTCCCGTCAGAATGTCAAACCGTTTTCCTTGTCATGTAACCTTTCCATGATTTTGCACTTCAACGATGCTCCATACGATTCTTTGTGCGTTGTTGCAAGATATAATAATTCTTTATTCTATGTTTTATGAGCTAGTTCAAACGACTCACTCGCGACCTATTTGTGTCAGCGGTGCCAGCTATGTAGAAAATATACGACAATATTATTCTGTAGCCACTCAAGAAAACAACAGACTGTTTCTTATATTTCAATGCTGATAATGTCTCTATACGAGACCGGTGTCCTCAGGAGCGCCAAGCGCACAAACACACACAATTCACAGACAACAGACGCGCACACTGAAAAACAGTCTTAGGTAGGTTTCTCCATTTTACTTTATTAATTCCTTAATTTCTTTTATTTTTAATAAGGGTACACCATTTAATATTATGGAAACTTTATGTATTATATAAATTAACGACCTAGATAATTCTTTAATCTTTAACGTTTTATTAATTTGTAAACCTACATACTACACTACTGTTGGAACTGTCATATTATTTTCCGCATCGCTTCCTATTTTTGTTAATATGTGTACTAGTTTAAGTTCCTAATAAAGACTACTTTTACCTCGGTATCAAAAATAAAAACATTAAATCTATGAGCAAAATATCTCGGATCTTCGTATGCAAAGTAGACTTGGGGTTCGAAGATAACGCTATTGTGCTGGGTAAGGAATCTGATAGTGCGACGAGATTCGAAGATTTATGGCCTTGAATCCCTCTAGCGACTCGAAAAAGGTTTACCCGTAACCCGCCCCTGATCTGCGCCGGTCCTTCTGATAAGATGTTTTTGTCATCCCATGCTCTGGATAATATGATTAGTAAGCACGTGTTTCTAAAGGCCTAAAAGTTTCTAAGGCGTCGTTATCGTGTCATACTTATGCTTTAAATACTTCCAGCTCCATGAATACGGGTGCGAGAGTTGCAAGATAAAACTGGTATCGAAAAGCAATAATTGAAGATATAAAATGTTTACGACTCCAGTTTTGTACCAGTTGCTTCAAGAGATCTTGTGCAAAATTAAACTACTTCAACGTAGAGGAAAAGTTCATATCGTACGTGTGTACGGCCGATCGTAAACCGAAGTAGAGTTGTATGAAGCCTGTAGTCTACAAGACTCCGACTATTTACGTTTTTTGGAAACAACGGTTACTATAACGCATTAGCATCCCAACCTCGGCTGTGCGACCCGAAGGGCCGAGGCACGCCACCGCCCCACGCTGGTCCCGAGGGTCATGTGAGTTGTAGGCCATGTACCATGTACATGTACAGTGATAAATTATGAGTCTTGTTGGTACCATTATGTTTTATAAAAAATAAGTTAAGTTTAATATAAGTTAAGTTTCATAATTATCTAAATTTGAAAAACGAAGAATGTGTTTATCTAGTTTTTTTGTAACTATATTAAGTTAGGTAATTTGTAATATTTATTTATTTATTTAATATAATTATGTTTTTCAATATTCTGTTATATTCATGTTTACTTTATCTTTTGTACATCCCCTGCCTTTCTTATATTCATATAATTATTTCCATCCAAAGGTTGCTTGGAAGAGTTCATTTCTAAGCGTGGCCACCGTTGTACTTGTCTTATGTAATATGTCTTTGTGTACTGTTTTTTTCTGGTGTACAATAAAGTGTTTTGTATTGTAACGAAGAACAATAAGTAAATATTTCCTTCACGCCTATCGATATCATTTTCTGTCACTTAATGTTGCTTTACGTAAAAAGAAGTAAGCTCTCACACTCTGGCTTATATCTAAGAAATTTAACGATACTGAACCGATTTGAAAAATTCTATAATATTATATAAATTGAATTACAGATTAAGCAAAAACTCTAAAAGGTAAGGATTTTTGCTCTGGGTATCTATAAGAAATGAAATAAAGACCCAAAATTTTCGACTTCGGCGGGAAGTCGAAAATTTTTGGGACTTTATTTCTATCGCACAATACTGGTGGCGTTTTCTATAAGGTAAGTCGGTGGCGTGTGGACCAGTATTTAGGATAAAGGCTCATCACGTCCGCAAGTTCCGGCCTACGCGGGGAGGCAGGCCCTATCGTCCCCTCCACACTCCTGTGACTGGAATACCAAATAAACTTGCCGAATAATCAATGCTTTAATGTTTCATGTGTTTTAGACTTGTATCCCTGTATGTTTTTAGTTGTGTGTGAGTTTTTCGTCTCTTAATTGAACCTCTCTGTGTTTTGAACGTTCTGTATTTTTTGTTAACCGAATTCTTAAACGCTGTTAAACCTTTTCTCAGATTTTACAATGAGAAGCATCGTTGGAATTCTCTAATATTCCATCGTTAATTGGAATTAAATTCCCTTGACGACAAAAATATTTGAACTTTCCCTCGGCAACCAATTGTAAGCTTTGTTCCAAAGAAATGCCAATAACACTGAAGCTCTAATAATACAAAAGGCTCTGAAATTACCTACAAACTTATAAAAACCTTGAGAGTTCGTCCCTGAAGACTAAGCACATTGCCATAACTCGGCAACTCGCAAAAGAACCATTTATCTGGGCGGCAAAAAGTTCTAAATTATGTTTCTTTGGCCAATTTACGATTGTAAATGAAATTTCAAATGAAATATTGATGTTTATGTTTTATTTCCTTTATTGCTGGCTCACACTTACAAGCGCATATATATTTGTGTTCAGTTTTTATCCTAAACACACAATATAAAAAATTGAATCATGATTTTGATTAAAACCCTACACTTCTAGTTTCTTTAGTTGTTATGTTCTAAAATCATTTTATCTCACAAGCCTCAAGATTGGACAGTCATCATTCTAGCCTTGTGCCTTCATTTACGAAATTGGTTTTTACAAAAGATTTTCTTCTTTATTTTTGAGTCTGTTTACTAAACTAATTAATTTTAAACGATAGGTTTTTTAATCGTCCGTTAGCAGACAAAAGCGCGCGACAAATCAACTAATGATAGAAAGGCGAAAAATTTGTGCCGTTATTTCGTGCCGTTGTGAAGATGTTTAAACGAAGATAACACCAAAACTACTGAATTAATCGGGCTGAAATTTTGCACACAGAGATCTGGACCTGGATAACTACTAAAACTAACTAACTTACAAATTAACTTAAGCATACGGCTACTTTTTGTCCTAAAAAGTAAAGTGTGAAGCAGCGAGCTGAAGCAAGTAACTTATAAATGTGTGGATTAGTTGCCAGCAACTTTTGATAATCCATCCCATAAAATTGTCAGGATACTCGATAGCTCGTGAATGGTTATCAGCGGGATATTGTGCCTGACGGAAGCTATGAACTATTAATCTCGGTATAAAAGGCAACTCCGACCAACTAACCTAACTTAATAAATGATGACCCAAAACAGGTCAGCACAAGATTGGGGTCGATAAGGCTTTGTCCAGTTCTACCTAAGTTTCCACTTACCCAAGTATTATGCGTCATCTTATTTTTCTCCAGTTAAATATTGTGTTTTTATTTGAAGGCAATTTTTATAAATATTTTAAAACTTGGCGCGTGAAAATATTCCTTAGCAATATTAATATTTTGCTAAATCAAATGTTAAGTTTGTTGTTTTTATGTTAGCTAATCCAATAAAGCATTAAAATGTACAGTGAATGTGTTAACCATTGGCTTTGTTTTGAATCAGTGTCGTCCAACCACACCAAGTTTGCAGTGGCATTTATTATTCAAATCCAAGTGGACTAAAGAGCTACAATCCGTTTATGTAAATCGATGCTAATGCTCTTTGTAGTTAAGGGTTGTTACTTTATGGGACTTTGTCTCAAGTCCCGACACTTGAAAACTATAGTTATGCAGAATGAAAGGGCTAAATATATTGCCGAGCTCCTATTTGAATGGTAGGATTTATTGTGAAACTAATGGTTCACAGACTGTTGAATACAATGAATGGGAACAGCCATGTAAGGCCTTTGAGTTCCCGTAAACCAATTACTTTGGTTTAACTGCTAAACTAGTTTCCGTCTGTAGATTCACCCGCGTGACCCAGATAATCTCCAATGAACCATTCTGCGTTTTATAGGGACTTCAGAGTTCATGAAAGTATTTTACTTCAGTGAACTCTTTTGTCAGTTTTAAAACATCGTAAATCTTTAATAACCCATACTGTTAAAACCTTTTAATTTATTTAAAGATCAACGTTAAAGAGTTCAAAAATATTTCAAAATTTAACCAAGCAGCTTAATTTCTTGAAAAGAAATTCTAGACAAAGGTCAAAGCTGAAGACAGCCGTTTAAGGTCGACGCTTACGCCTCTCCGCCTCAGCAGGCAATTTGCCAAACACTGAAAAACAAGATTCGCCAAGTGCGAGTGTAACTCGCGCGCCGAGGGTTTCAAACTTTGCCAATTATTTGGACAATCAATTTTCTGAAATATTTTAAAAAGTATGAAACTTACAGAAATTTCAAAAAGTGTTTTGAAATCCTCCTTTTGAAAAAAAATTCCCCCCCTTTTTGACCATTTTTCAAAAACTATTATTATTACAGACTTCTCTATATTTTTCCTGTAAAATATAGATTGATATCTACAAACGCCTAATACATTGTACATGGATCGGTCTGCAATCTTCGGAGCTAGGGGGGGGGGAATGGTCAATTTTTCGTCTTTTTTTGAAATATTTCAAAAAGTATGAAACTCACAGAAATTTCAAAAAGTGTTTTGAAATGGTCAAAACGATACCTTTCATTTGATACCCCACATAGGTAGGTACCCCCCCTTTTGAAAAAAAATTCCCCCCCTTTTTGACCATTTTTCAGAAACTATTATTATTACAGACTTTTCTATATTTTTCCTGTAAAATATAGATCAATATCTACAAACGCCTAATACATTGTACGTGGATCGGTCTGCAATCTTCGGAGATAGGGGGGGGGGAAAGGTCAATTTTTCGACTATTTTTGAAATATTTCAAAAAGTATGAAACTGACAGAAATTTCAAAAAATGTTTTGAAATGGTCAAAACGATACCTTTCATTTGATACCCCACATAGGCAGGTACCCCTCCTTTTGAAAAAAAATTCCCCCCCTTTTTGACCATTTTTCAAAAACTATTATTATTACAGACTTTTCTATATTTTTCCTGTAAAATATAGATCGATGTCTACAAACGCCTAATACATTGTACATGGATCGGTCTGCAATCTTCGGAGCTAGGGGGGGGGGGGAATGGTCAATTTTTCGTCTTTTTTTGAAATATTTCAAAAAGTATGAAACTCACAGAAATTTCAAAAAGTGTTTTGAAATGGTCAAAACGATACCTTTCATTTGATACCCCACATAGGTAGGTACCCCCCCTTTTGAAAAAAAATTCCTCCCCTTTTTGACCATTTTTCAGAAACTATTATTATTACAGACTTCTCTATATTTTTCCTGTAAAATATAGATCGATATCTACAAACGCCTAATACATTGTACGTGGATCGGTCTGCAATCTTCGGAGATAGGGGGGGGGGAAAGGTCAATTTTTCGACTATTTTTGAAATATTTCAAAAAGTATGAAACTGACAGAAATTTCAAAAAGTGTTTTGAAATGGTCAAAACGATACCTTTCATTTGATACCCCACATAGGCAGGTACCCCTCCTTTTGAAAAAAAATTCCCCCCCTTTTTGACCATTTTTCAAAAACTATTATTATTACAGACTTCTCTATATTTTTCCTGTAAAATATAGATCGATGTCTACAAACGCCTAATACATTGTACATGGATCGGTCTGCAATCTTCGGAGCTAGGGGGGGGGGAATGGTCAATTTTTCGTCTTTTTTTGAAATATTTCAAAAAGTATGAAACTTACAGAAATTTCAAAAAGTGTTTTGAAATGGTCAAAACAATACCTTTCATTTGATATCCCACTTGGGTAGGTACCCCTACTTTTGAAAAAAAAATTCCCTCCTTTTTGACCATTTTTCAAAAACTATTATTATTACCGACTTCTCTATATTTTTCCTGTAAAATATAGATTGATATCTACAAACGCCTAGTACATTGTACATGGATCGGTCTGCAATCTTCGGAGCTAGGGGGGGGGGGGAATGGTCAATTTTTCGTCTTTTTTTGAAATATTTCAAAAAGTATGAAACTTACAGAAATTTCAAAAAGTGTTTTGAAATGGTCAAAATGATACCTTTCATTTGATACCCCACATAGGTAGGTACCCCCCCTTTTGAAAAAAAATTCTCCCCCTTTTTGACCATTTTTCAAAAACTATTATTATTACAGACTTCTCTATATTTTTCCTGTAAAATATAGATCGATATCTACAAACGCCTAATACATTGTACGTGGATCGGTGTGCAATCTTCGGAGATAGGGGGGGGGGGTATGGTCAATTTTTCGACTTTTTTTGAAATATTTCAAAAAGTATGAAATTTACAGAAATTTCAAAAAGTGTTTTGAAATGTACAAAACAATACCTTTCATTTGATACCCCATTTGCCTTCCTAGGTCTCTTTTGAAATTTCAACATCAAAATTTGTACTGAAAATATTCATTTTCATTTTTCATTTATTTATATATTTTTTTCTTAAAATCAGTAATGGCGCACGAAATGTATCATTATTTCAAATTTCAAGTTAATAGCTGCAGTAGTTACTGAGATATTCAAGAAAGAGCGGGGACGGACAGAGCGAGACCATAAGGGTTTCAAAACCGATGTTTGAAACCCTAAAAAGCAGCTCAGCTTTTGATAAACTTTAGGTTTATATAAGCCTTTTGAAATCTAGTTTTGTAAACAATATTTATGTTGTTTAAGTTCATTTATTCATCGTTCTCATGTGTCAAAATCACAATATTGAATCACGTTTTCATCTAACATGGTCAAAGGAGCGACTGTGTGATCGCTCTTGAAAATAAAATAAAAGCGATCGGAATGCTATTAAGCACTTTAAAGCTGATTTTTTATTTGTTTGACTGTGGCGTGTATTCCCAGTCTCGTTAGAAACGACTTTTTACAAAATTGTTCACAAATGTGCATGAATTTACTGATGTTTTCAGTCATCTTTTTAGCAAGCTGTAGTGAAAAGCCTCTGAAATTGTGCACCAGCTTTGCTTTAAAAAGTATTGGACGTCATTAAAAAGTCCAAATTCACTGAACCGAACGAAACAATAAATATAAGATTCAGTTGTTCAGTTGCATTCACTTGTTTTAATTCGATATTTAATTCTTCAGTTGATATTTTACCGATATAAAAAGTTCGCGGCTCATTATTTTGAAGGTCCAGCGGGCCATTGTCTTTTGTTGAATTTTGCAGTGAGGAAATCTGTCAAACTTATTGTATTGTGGATTGAGATTGATTGTAACCACAGATCGTAACATAAATAAAATAAAACGTTAAGTGCGAGTTTTCCGATGTTTCCGTTTAATTATATAAATAATAATTAGAAGACTTTGTTTCTTTCTTAAATCATCTTACGACAGCGAAAATTAAGTTTATTACGTTTAGTAATTAAGTTTTTTGGATTTTTCCTTTACTTGAGCTACAAAACCTATATAGGTTACTTGAACCTATGTAGGTTTAGTGTGCATATTAGAATATCAAGGAAATTTAAAAAAAATGGTTTTAAAGCCGTGATATAAATAAACGGCTTTAAGAGGTTACGAATTTGAGAAATTTTATGTTAATTTCAAAGCGTTCTTCAAAGCGACAGACGGACAACAAAGTGATGATTTTATAAGGGTTCATAGGAACCCTACAAGTTCAACTCAATTCATCTATAATGTAGGCGAATTGAGAACCTCCTCCTTTTTTGAAGTCGTAGGTATAAAGTTGAATTCTGTTATGTCCATAAAATGTTTAAAATTGAACTAAAACTGTTCATTAACTTTAAATACACGGAAAAGTAGGTTCCTAATAACATAACCATGACATGCCAAATAGTATACCTAAATCTACCTATTAATATAGTTGAGTAGGTTTTTTAATGTATATTAATTTGATGAAACCATAATAAACAAGTGGTAACAACCATAAATATTTCCATAAATATTTTTGACTTTGTCATTTACTGGCGTTAATAAAAAGTAAATAAATATATAATGCTGGATAATTCACACAGCATTATCAAGCCCCAAGCTAAGCAGAGCTTGTGTTATGGGTACTAGATAACTGATATACATAATATATTACAATACATAGATAGATATTTTTTTATTATACATAGAAAACGACCAGAACACCCTGAACAAATGTCTGCAGATCGTACACACATTTTTTCCAAGGCGGAAATCGAACCCGCAGCCTTCTGCGTCGCAGGCAGACCTTCGCCCACCACGACACAGAGGTCGTCTAAAGTGAAACGATAACGTGTGTACATACGCACGTACGTCACCAAACAACAAACTACTAACTAAGTATATTACAATCCCCGTAATCCTATAAAACAAGGGAACATATCCCCGGAATTACCGGGATACAGAGTCCTTAGTACCAGTCGTGCATTAATTTACGATGACGAAAAAAGTAAACGTCTCTTAGGTCTTTGCTTTATAGTACGTAACTTGCACTGGGGCAATTTATCGTCTCTTATCAAACATTTGACACCTTTCTGCGCCTCTGTCGGATAGAGAGGAAGTCATTTTCATAGTTTGATAGTGGTTTAATCTGAGAAAGAAATAAATGAAAGTTTCTTACTGGTTACTAGACGACCTCTGTGGTGCGGTGGGCGAAGGTCTACCTGCGACGCAGGAGGTTGCGGGGTCGATTTCCGCCTCGTGAAAAATGTTTGTACGATCTGCAGACATTTGTTGAGGGTGTTCTAGTCGTTTTCTATGTACAATAAAAATATCTATCTATGTATCGTATTACATTATGTATATCAGTTATCTAGTTCCCATAACACAAGCTCTGCTTAGCTTGGGGCTAGATAATGCTGTGTGAATTGTGCAGCATTTTTTTTTACTAGAATCGTTTATCATGCGAACTCAGTTTTAGCTTTCAAATGTTTTTGAGAAATTTAGCAGCTAGAGGCTATTTCCACCGAATATGTATATGTCTCATTCTTTTTTGTAAGCTTTGCTATTCTTAATAGATAGATAGACAGATTGATAATACTTTTTGTAACACACAAACACAGAAAACAGTACAGAATTAAATGCTATGAGTGGACGAATTACAAGGCGGCCTTATCGCTATGAGCGATCTTTCCAGGCAACCTTGGGATGATGGACTGGTCATTTAAGAACAACAAAGACGGTGGCAATTAAAAAAAACAAATAAATAATACTTATAAAATTACATAAAAATATAACAAACGTACATGTATATAAAGATAATTTGTCTAACTTTACATTGATAGATGTGCTGATAAAGTAGTACCAATTATTTATTTATTTATTATTTAATACAGGATAAACTATAGTATACCAAAACTAATATTAAACTTTATATAAAACTAATATTTACACTTACATCTATTTTCTAAAAATCTAAGCCGTCACCAGAAAGCAGAGCGCTAAAATGCTGGCAGCATTGTCACGAAGCATTGAAGCAATTAAAAACTGAACTTGAAGACTCATTTTGTAACCGAACTGTGCTCACTGGTACTTAGCGTACCTTACGGCACTCAGCCGGCTATAATCTGGTTTATTAGCGGATATAAAAACAAGGTGCGCCCTATTAGCTTTATGTATGGCCTGTCCAGCCGGCTAGGCGAGGCCATCGATCGCACTGCTATTAGTCGTGTACTTTGGACATGTTTTTTTGTTAAGGATGATTCATAGTTGGCAAAGGCGCGGCGCCAGAATGCTAGGGAACTTATTGCGGGAATTACGGGATCTATAAATACGTGTTCAATTACATTGAAAGAGTATAAGATAAGTTGGAAGTCTTTAAAAGTTGTAAGAAAGGTTTTTCGATTCGTATACAATGCATTATAACAAATTGGTGAATTTGAATCTTATTACTTTGACAGAAAAAAAGACATCGTAATGTTAATGTATAATTTATCATCACATCAAATCTATCACTCGATCTCTTACTGTCTCAATGTAATTTGTATTGCAAGTTTATTAATTTATTTTTTATTATGAACATGTTGCCATAAAACCTGTCATATAATAAAATATGTGTACAAGTACATAATACTAACTAACCATCTTATTTTTCTGTCTATGAATATTTGTGAACATGAAATTTAATAATGTTGATGGTTATTACTTACACGAACTCTAAGCCAGTGTTTTGTGTAATAATAATAATAATGTACTTGACGACTGCTGCGTAGAAGGCCTACGCCGTAGGCCTTCTACGCCGTAGGCGGACAGGCCTATGGCGTAGCAGGTGATTATTATAACCAGGGCGGAACCAGGAACTTTACACGCACTTTCAAACATATCGTTTTGTTCATAATTAGTCATTT
The DNA here is from genome assembly GCA_946478455.1 of Eupithecia vulgata. Lineage (NCBI taxonomy): Eukaryota > Metazoa > Arthropoda > Insecta > Lepidoptera > Geometridae > Eupithecia > Eupithecia vulgata. The sequence goes on along the minus strand of OX297862.1, from coordinate 5,012,739 downwards.
TATTTAATTATTAACTCATTTATTTCAGATAATAAAATTATTTAAGACTAGCGGTCCGCCCCAGCTTCGCACGTGTATGTTCTAGAGCTATAGCGTATATGTTACTCAGTGCTTTGGCATGTAAAGTAGCAAGAATCTTTGAAATCGGTCCAGTAGTATTTAAGTTTATTCATTACATACACAAATACAAATCTTTCCTCTTTATAATATTAGTGTTTACTGGTATCCACCCGCAGCTTCGATGCGTTCTATTCTGTATAAAAAGTAGCCTATTGATCCGGTATTCGAATTTAATAAAGATAATTAATATTTACGAGTATGAGAAAAAATTGGTTAATTTTATATAACCTGGTGAGTGTTAACGCAATCACTGCTAGCGTCGGCGGTGCGAGCCGCAAGGGCGCGACGACGCGACACGGACCCGCAGATCGCACTCTGTGTTTTCAGCCATGAAAGTGCTAGTATAGTATTATATAGTATAACGAGAAAAAAAATTATAAGTATTATGCTCGGTCTACACTTACAACTATGAAAAAAACAGCCTGATACATTTAGTAGTTTTGGCCTGAAGAATTAACAAATATCCATTCAAAATTTTCGCGTTTATAATATAATTATGACCTTATCTAAATCAGTTCGTGTAGCCCACTTAAAACGTTAATAGCTAATCTCCTGTAAATCCTCTCGAGATGCTTAAGCTATCTCGAGACGATCAGCTTGTGTATTCCGATACTCGAGACTACGGGCTTGAATATACTTAGTGCCCTCGTCTCGGAATTATCAGGTAACCACCTGCTTATCTTTCATCAGGTCAGGCTCGTGTTTCAGACAACTAATGGGAAAAGATATGATGGCTTACCTCATTTCTATTTCTATAGGATTTGTGTCAAGAATTTGTTGGTTAGAGTTATAATAATATCACACTAATGTTTTAATGCGAAAGTTTGGCTGTTTGGATATTTGTTTCCACTTCGAGCCTCGTGGGAGTTCAAGGATCGTGGGGAAATTTTGCATACAGGTAGTTCTAAGCTTGGGATAAAATATAGCCCACTTTAGTAACTTATCCCATAACTCAGTTTACATGGGATAAATGTGAAAAGGATAGGCATAGGATTTCGCGTTCATAGGAGCGGGACAGAGTAAAGCAATGTCAGTGCAAAAATCAAGTTTTTGCTTCTTTTCTATTAATGATTCAAAATTTAAGCATTAAATAGAAAAACTACACGATTACTTAAATAAAACAGTAGTCTGGCTATGTAATTCGTAAAAAATAATATGGTGTTGTCGCTGATACTTTAGAGCATGTCAATTAAAACAGTTTTTTAAAGCTATTTTTGTATAATTTTTTGTAAAGAAACCAGTTTATTTTTCAAAATTCTATTCGATTAATCGACTTCTATAGGTTTTTCCCCTACCTATCGTATTTTTTAAATTAGAATGTTTAAGTTCGTTACCATAGATGAAAGGGTTTAAAAATACACAATTTGCTTGATTTTTGCATTAGGCGCACTCTGTGCGAAGGCGCGTGCAAACATTTATTTATTTATTGAAACGTAATCTCTATTATTACAGGTAACATTACTGTGATGCACTAAAATGATTCTACATATCTGATTTTAGATTTTAATCGTAAGCCAAAAAAATTCAAAATTTTTAACAAACTCATAGGTACTTCTTTGTGTAATAACGTCAGGTGTTCAGAATTTCAGAAGCAGGTTCACTGCTGACTGGGCAAGTAAAGCTAAGATCTCAGCTTGTTAGAACTGAAGTAGTTCAGTAAACTGAAATAGAACTCGAAACTCGAAACTAGTTGCTGCAACTCACGATAGTTCTGGCAACTAGGAAATTAAGCCCTACGTGCTACAAGAATACGTGTTACGTACTTCTATTAAGAATAAATAATAGAACATATGGACTCACGATTCAGTAGTTGTCCAAAACCTCATATTCGAACATTCAAATTGTATAGGTAATTCTGAATATTCGGCAAAAGCCCTGACATCATACATCACCATGCTGTTCCTTATTCCACACAATAAACTACTCTCTTATCGAACTATAACAATACCGTGTGTGATGGATTGCCATCTAATAAAATACGCAACCTCTGCTTTATACGCAATATTAGGATAAAAGACGTAGGGTTGGTCCTAACATATATTATCATACCTCCGTACGACCTCCAAACGAAACGGTTGTTTGACCCCTGATGGTTTTGTATTAAATCTTATGCTCCAAATGGGTTTGTCGACAAATAGTTGAAAAACAAACACCTTGTTTTTATGGTAAATAATAAAGGAGTTTATCTCACTAATCGTAGCATACACGAAACATGGCTTAAAAGCTATCAATTATGATGCTCCGTACACATTACAAACTTTATGGCAACCCTAACCGATGGTTCCCGCTGACATTGTATCTAGGCCACGGTCTCTGCAAGATTTTATGTGCAGAATTCAGATTGGCACGCCAATTAAATTTCTTGCGAAATAGTTCATAATAAGCTTGGCACCCCAGGGCATCCAAGCGAGATTTATGCAGCGAAATTAAACAGAAAATTACTGAATTCTGAGCTAGATTTTTAGTTGATTATTGGATTAGATAGAAGACAACAATGTTTTGTATACAAGCTGACAAAAGCTTTATAATAAAGTTTTATATTGGATGTTAAAGTGTACACCCCGAAATATTTGCTTTAACGGATAACAACCAAAATTTTAAACAGCGATATCTCAAAACTCAAATTTCGATATTGTTTCCACAGCAGAAAATCAAAGTGGAATACCTTTGTAAACTATCAACGGGGTGGTACACACCTCGTTATGGCTTCTCTTCACGGGCAAATGACAGCCTGCGTTCTAATGACATGCCGCTGTCGGCACTTGACACCGGACGCCGGACGGCAAACAACGTCTCCTTAATTGCTGTCAGTCGTAAACATACACGCCTGTCGTATTGATTTATTCTATATATGGAATCGAATTGGCTTTGCCGTTCTAGTTTTAGTTTGTACGTGGGGATTATAGTGAGAACCAATGACGTTTTATATTCACATGATATTGTTATTTGTTGTTGTTTTATTTTACACGCGTAGGTATCTCAGATATTCCCTCGAACTCTCATTACTCATATTAAAGAAAAACGCTTAAATGCTGGCTGCTTTTCAGTTTACGATAAAAATTGAGATCAATTATTAAATTACTAGTTTTGAAAGTAAATCAGTTGTGAAATATTCTCTACTGTTATTATTTTATTTATAATTCTTATTAATTTGCATTTCACAGACATTTTTAATTCTTATTTTAATTATGAAACAATATGTATTCATACGCCTGTAAGGCAGGTTTCGGTAGTAGTTACTATAAAAATAATTTTAAGATCTATGTATAAACCTGAAACTTAATGAATAAATGAAATCTGAATCTCGCTCATGGTTATATGATTAATTCATATACAATAAGAATTCTCACAGACAATACAAAAAAACACGATAATAAATACCCTCCCAAACTCTACGAAGTAGTGGGTGAGCTCGTTATTCAGAACTATAAACAATTTAACTATTAAATTATTATTGGGTGGACCCGGCTTTAAAAGTGGTCGTAAATCTATTAAGACGCTCGCTGTTCAGCTGAATCGCCCTCCTGTCAGTGTCAAGGCTAATAATCTTTTTCCGCTATAAAACTAAATGCGTCTTTCAGATACCAGAGGGAAATGAAACGAAGATTTTGTCCATATGACGCCTCTCTTTATGCTGATATTAGAGTCATTTTTCTCGTAAAATGCCGAGTTCACCTACTTACTAGTAAAAAAATAAAACGAAACCGGCTCTGACGAGATAAAATGATAATACAAAAGGAAAAAATACCATTTCCTGTGCAAGCGTCGTATGTACAATTAGGAACGGTCGTCGACCGGAGCCTTCCAAAGGTTGACTCAGTAATTACTGTTTATCAAGTATCTATATATATCAAGGATTGTTTTACCCATTACCGATAATTGACACCTATCATATCAGTCTAATGGATGTATGAAAAGCAATCCGCGGTTGTGCATAAAAACATCGGTATACCTAATACAAGATTCGAACATTTCCAATATTTTCATATTATTCTGGAGGCCCAGATGTGTGAGCAGGGTGGTGCGCATATTTTACTTCATATTACAAACTCAGATTAAAGGATATCTTATTGCAAAAACTTCTTAACTTTCGCGGATATTGAAAAGAAAATATTTCTCGTCGTATAATGAAGTAACTTTTAAGAGTGATTTATCTTCGCCTTTTGCCCAACTGGAAATGTCTATTCAATAACTTAAGCAACGAACGGATACAAAATGTTATTGTTATTCAAGTTTCGCTTTAAGATTATGGAATCATTTTAAAAGTTTATTATTAATACATCGTTTACTCAATTTCCCTTAGGGACGGTATCTACACCTACAACATATATTGCATAGGCACTTATGGCCACAGATTGTAGGATATTTCAGAGTAAACTTAAGCTGAGGTCCTCTTAGCCGAATTTCGACTACGGCGGTCAGTCTTCGGAGACTAGCCAGGTGCGTAGAACATTTATTTTAGTGCACAAGTGTGTGCGAAAATATATGTGAACTCTCTATTTCTTCGCTCTCATAATCCGATAGGACAGTGGCAGATCGACACGACCAGGGAGAGGTCAGGCGCAGGTTTTTCGAGGCACGGTGGTGTAACGTTGCTAATTTTCTGACTCCGGGCTGCTATTGCGGATTTTTCTAGCGACACTTAAGCTATCTTATGACAATAGACCTTAGTTTGACCACAATCTCACCTGATGGAAAGTGAACATGTGGCCGACGTTGTTAGCTTGCTTTGCTTTTGGTCTCATTTAGTTCAAACTTGGAGTTTGAAAACTCCAAGACACAAAATGAACCCAGAAAAGAAGAAAAGTAGTAGATTACAAGCCTATTCACTTACAAGGCTTCTGTTTCACCGTGGAAACCTACTTAACTATTTTCTAGAGAGAAAATGATTTTACCGCTGATACAAAGTAAACTATAGGCGCGTACCCATTGATTGACACACCGCACAGTATTGAGTCGGAGAAAATAAATCCTAATAAATCCTTCCGAACTCATAACAAAGACGGATTACAACTCTGTAATAAAATAACACACAGTAGCATTAGAAGAGAGAAACCTCATTTTACTTGGAACTCGCTCCTCGAGAACGAAACATAACTTTTAATTAATATTCTTGTCGTATTACAACATTTTCAACCCTCTGGCTAAGATTATTTGGTAGATATGTTAATGTGAAAATTCTGCTCTGTTACAGCAATTAATGAGTCTGAAATTCATACAGTAACTTAGTTTACTAGCCTTATTTTATTATAACTTTCGATGTGAATAAATCAATGTGGTACTAAAATACATAGTTCATTATTATAAATACAACAAAGGCAAATTCTGTAAAAATCTTCAACCCCCTAACATATTTTGTTATAAGGTTTACACCTTTAGTTTTATTTTATTTGACAGGTGGTATAGGTGGTATATCAACTAGCTGCTGTGCCAAGCCAAGTGTAGATAAATAATACCTTAAGATATGGCTACTGGAGAGGGTGTTCTACAGCTCTGGTGGGTTCGTTACCGAACTGTAGAATGCAATCCCCGTGTCTGATATAAATCATACTGTTACCTGTACGAATCATAAATTATGTTTGTCCATAACTTTTGTTTCTCTATGATTATATTATTAAGAGTACAAAATAAGTCTAAAATTATCGTAAATGTTTGTAGAGGATAAGAATATTTTATTTTGTTTAATTAAGAAATTTAATATAGTATAAATTAGATTTTGTTATGTTACAAAATTAAAAATGTAAAAAACGTAATTTACATACGCATTAAATATAATAATGTTTATTATATTTAATTTTAAATATAATAATGTTTATTATATTTAATTTAAGTAAATAAATAAATGCGTATGTAATTATTTAATTATTTTCGGTAAATTTACCTAAAAAAAATTGTATCTAAACTCCAAGAAAACCATGAGGCAAAAGTTGGAATATGGAGATGACACTGAAACGAAAGTGCGGAACGAATTATCCTGGAAAAAGGGAAAAATTTGCAAGCATTGTGCTTATTTGCCAAGAAATTGAAACATTTTACGATACAGTACAAATGTTCCACCTCCTCATCAGCACACATACAGCCACTGCTGGACATGCCTCCCCCAAACGAGGGTATATAGGAAATCATCACCAGTCCTGACAGGCAGGCTGATGATTGATGAGTAGAGTTGGTAAAGAACACACACGTTGGTACAGAAGTAACTGTTGCCTTTTCGTAAAAGTCTTCATAGCTACCGTTAAAATCAGATTTCAGATTTTATTAATTCACCATCTTATAACAATATTAGTGTTATACTAGGTAAGTCTAAATAAATTAACATGACATTGTTATTATAAATAGATACATTAAATTAATTACCTACCCATATATTTAAAAAAAAAATCTTATCTACACTAAGTTCGATACATTATGAAATTACTAAATAATAATGTTTCTACATTAATTTCTACATAAGATTTTGTTTTATTATTAAAGAGATCCATAAATAATTCATTTTAGTCCAGTTTTTCTCGTTTAGCCTTATCCGAAAATGCGGATTCTTGTATGGAAATCTTCGTGCTTCATCGCATCTCAACAGCTTATAATGGTCCACAGCTGGACGCAGGCGTACCCCTGATTTTCCATTTCGTGCTTAAATAGGTATAATATGTCGAAAGTTCTCGCCACTGGATAAATAAATTGTCTATCGTAGATGCAAAATAATGATAAATATTCCTACACAATATGTAGAAATATTTATCATTATTTTACCATTATTTATAATTTTTTTACCTACATGTCATGTAGGTAATGTACCCAACATTACCCACAGATAGAAATATCCATCTACTAACATTTATATAGAACTCTATAAAAAAAATACATTAGTTTTTATTGTAAAAACATAACTTCCTTGAGTCTGTTTATTTTTCCCAGCTGTACCGCAGCGTAACCGCGACGCGCGAGATCGCGAGAACTCTTTCCCGAACGAACCGGCTGCGCCAAGTCAATATTTGCGATGCCATTTAAGTTACCTCCCGCACTTATGTACTTTATTGCTTGTTCACCCTGCTCCAACTGTATTGGAAACTAAAACGACATCTGTGGCACGGTGGGCGAAGGTCCGCCTGCAACGCAAGAGGTTGCGGGTTCGATTCCTGGCTTGGGACAAACAGTTGTGCGATCTGCAGGTATTTGTTCAGGGTGTTCTGGTCGTTTTCTATGTATAATAAAAATATCTATCTATGTATTGTGTTATATTATGTATATCAGTTATCTAGTACCCATAACACAAGCTCTGCTTAGCTTGGGGCTAGGTAATGCTGTGTGAATTGTCCAGCATTATTTATTATTATTATTTGAAAAATTGTCGAAACAACTTTGTCAGGAGCAATTTCTATCCATTAAAAAAGGGTGAACATGTGAATTCCTTATTGAACGACTACAGAAACTTTCAAGTGAGACGCTAATGATAAAATAGGATTATTGTTTTTGAAATAAATCTTTGAAGGGGCAAAGAGCAAAAACTTCAATTTTTTTTTTAATTTTCAATGGCGCAAAGTTAAACATTCTCCTTGATGCATTGAGTTAGTTCGTTATATATAATAGGTAAGCACATAAAAATATAAACTTATCTACCTACTAGTAAATTGGTAAGTATAGGTACAACGTGTAACCTCCCAACTCATCCAAACTACGAGCATAAAACCTATTTACCCTTGTATTCCCGTAATCATGTGCCGCGCCAGCAAAATTCACGGAAACAGGCATTGGCAAATTTATATTAGATCGTGAAGCACCCAGCCAGCCGCCATTTAGCCTCGGGATACCAATAACTACATTTGACGCCATTCGTTCGTACACCGGGGATCGTATCATGATATTTTATTTTGCTTCCAATGTACTACGAAATATGTAGCTAGTAATGAAAATTTTGCTAGACGTTTGCATAAATTTTTGAGGCATTATTCCACCAGCTTACTGTATGTTATCATTCGAAATCAACATGACTACTGATTAAATTACATACGTGTTATGAGAATACCAGTAGTGATCAGAAGCAGTGGAGCTAAAACTAAATATACGAGTAGACACCTACTCTCAACTACCCCATCTTTCATCATAGGCACGTACGTAGCATATTACTCTACCAATATGAAAGAATGTCTACTCAGAAACTATTATATAGACGTGTGCGTGCTCAAGTCCTTTTCCAATCCCAAGCATTCTTTATGAAATGGCCAATCAACGTTCAAAGCTGTACGCGAAATTCCACCTTAATGCCTCTAGCTAGGTATGTGGGTATAGCATCGACGTGAGGCATTCCCGACAGCTGCCTGCCCTCGTGAGGATCGCGACGTGCTGTCTCATGCCTAATCTCACGCTTACTTATGCACCAGACAACCTAGACGTGTCGGAGCTTAAGCACAATGATGGCACTTTATATCCTAAGCTGGGGGACTAAGGTACCTTTTGTATTGTACTTATTTATGCATTCTTGCTGGATAAATGCTTTGAATCGAGTCGTGGATGATTGCTTATTGAGTGGGTTTAGTTTTTCTCTTGGTTACAGTTTTATAACATAACAAAACGTTTTCTTCACAGACTTTTTAGTTATTATTCAGCAAAACTATAAAAGAAATCGGCAACACGAAGTCGATGGTCGAATACCAATAAGCAATAAGCTACACTAGCTATAAACTGCCCCAGACGTCTCACTTGAATAATAAGATGTGCGGATGTTGATATTCTTTCCCGGAAGAACACGTTTTACTTGAAAAATTCCAAAGGATAATAATATATATTGAGCATTCGAATACAGATACTCCAACAATCGTACATTTATCTTTGTTGTTTATATTTTTTCTAACTTCCTATCTTGGATATTTCTGCAATGTGCATTTGTATTTGCGACCGTTTGAATCAAGTTTGAAAGTACCAATTGATAGTGGAGTTGAGCATTACATTTATTATTATGTTATGACATTTATTTTATCTAGGTACTAGTATCAATCTCAAGTCGAAACTCAGTTTTGTAGAATTCGTACATTTTTATCCATTAATAAACTAAATGTTATGAATCTTGCTTGAAACATACAACAAACATAACCTTCTTGGACGGATTTGGAAACCTACCGGTCACGTATAGCGCCACTCCAGTTTTTACCATTTGATAAAAGAATCTCATCGCGCTGTAAACAAAATGGCGAAATACACTAGAACGTCTCGCATGGTTTGGTAGACCCAAAAACATTTATAGAAATAATGAAAGAGGCAAACATCAATTTAACAAGAAATTTTCACATCATTCCAAAATTCTTGGAAAATGCAAGATATTCTCCGAATCCTTATAATAACTTGGCACCTATTTCCACGAATCAAATTTAGGCGTGTGGGTCCTTACGCGGTATTTAATTAAGGATTCCCTCTCATTTAGAGAGAAACGCTCGATTTCTACTCTGAAATTAGCTTCTGTACGCGTCTCGGTTTTCATTATTAAATAATTTTACAGAAAGTCTGCAAATTTTTACACAGTCGGGCTTTACTTATTTGTTTGAGAAAAAAACATTGTAAAGTAAGCAAATACCACCAAAGCTTTATAAAAAAATAGATTTTCTCTTTCTCTCTGTGTTTTTGTTTCGGGCTAAGCTTTGACCTGCTCTCCCAGATGCCTTAACGTTGAACAGAGGACGGCACTTAGGAAATATACACTGTCACTATAGGGTCAGAGCAGTTTCTCGACCGCAGTCGCTATAATTGATAGCAGCTAGAGAGTTTAATTAAATTTCCCTTTATCTTCCTGATTTAGACAGCGTTTGCTCATTTTACTGACTGTAAAATTAAGCTTCGAATAGTTCCATAACGTAGTTATTTAAAGTACCCAATTTCGGAGTACGCTTCGTTTCGTCGAATTATAAAATAACTAATTTAATTTCAAAAATCATAATATAAAACTTTTTCTACCTTGCGTTTCAAGTTTTGCATGCTAAAAGTAGCCAGAGGTCTTTTTTGGCCTATTCCACTCAGATCTTCTTTGCTAATCCATTAAGAAACAAAATTTTTTAGCAAACTACAAACTAAAAAACCATGTTCTCGAAAGGAAATCTACCGCTAAAGATCTCGGAGTTATTTTTGATGAAAAGCTGGGATTTCATAACCACTACGACTATATCTCAACCAGATGCTCAAAGCTACTCGGTTTCATAACTGGGTCCACAAGAGACTTCAAGGACCCACGGAGCCTCATCTGCCTCTACCACTCCCTTGTTCGCAGTATTATGGAATACAATGCAGTAGTTTGGTCCCCTTTCTATAAGGTTCACATCGAGCGCCTTGAGAAAATCCAGAAAAGATTTCTTAGAATTTTGGGTTATAGGCACGGCATAAATCGAACTCTACCAACATATGAGGAAAAACGGGTTTCAAGAGACATGAATTTGTAAGTAAGTTCAAATTCATGTCTCTTGAAACCCGTCGTCAATACCTCGACATGATTACATTTTTCAAAATTCTTTACTCAGCCATCGATTCTCCTGTTTTACTATCCTCTATTAGTTTTAATATCAGGCCTAGATCTCGATACCCCTTTCAACACACGTTCGCACTTCAGGTCCACACCAATAATACGTCTTACTACAACCCTATAGTCAGAATGTGTCGTCAGTACAACGATCTTTTAATTAATAATAGTGACAATATTGACATTTTTAACAAAAGTATAATACATTTTAAAAAGGACATTGAAACCACTCTCATTAAGAAGAGTGGGCTTAATTTTTCTTAATTTAAATTTTACGTAATTCTTAATTTTTATTCAAATTTTAGAGATAGGTAGGTTGTATTTTCAAATCAAATGAATGTATTTATTGTTTTACTCATTAATTGCCCTATTTAATTATTTTATTATATTAATGCATGCTCTATATTTTAATATTAATCTCCATTACTTGTCTACACAGAACTGCTCTGTATAAATCATGCTGTGTACACATACTTAGGGATACAATCTAGATCATAATACTGTGACTTTCTTATTTTTAATTTTTTGATTGTGTTCCGTTTTGTGTGCCAAATAAATAAATAAATAAATGGATAAGTTGTTGTTCTTTTGTTCGTCCTATATTTAAAAAATTTAATCCATACTGTTTTGTTGCAGTGGATACAACAGCCCAGTATGATGCGGTCCGCGCTTACCTGAAGGAGCTGGACATCTCCAGTGCCGTGTGGGTCGGCCTCATCCGCAGCAACCCTGATGGAGACTTCACTTGGACGTAAGGCACTTTCTTGTGTGAAAAACCCTTTGTTTGGTTTCTTAGAGCGAGATGAGAAGGTTGACAAATGGAAGAATAATTGAAATACTAAACATAATCTTTTTCAATTTATAACGGATTCAGATTCCAAATGGATGAATTTTCTATATAAATTTATTTTCAAATGATGGTCGGAAAATATCTTCAAATAATGAAAACATTTGGGTTAAAAATCCACAGGATATTAGATTCATTTTTATTACGCGCAAAATTTTATCCCTGAAAATTCATCAGATTTGCAACATTAGTCACGCCGCTCATAAATATTCCTCGTCTCAAGGATCACAGAGTCGTGTCGACGATAAAAACAATTTATACAAGTCGACAATGATTAATAACAAAGCAAGCTCCATTAAAAGCTGTTTTATAAAAACTAGGAAAGCTTTAGATATTATTTATCATTCCCTAGCGACGAACAGTTTTTACCTTGAAGTTTAACGAGCCAAGGAGTTTTATATCTAGATTAAATTTCTTTTTAGAGAAGCTACGGTACGTAAGCTTGGAGAAGTTCTTTGGTGTAGTACTAAACTATGCAAGTTAAATTCATAACTTTCTGTTACTGAATTGTCTGTTGGTTTTCGATTCTATCAAATCAAAAAATATCGTTTCATATTTTTCTATCAAAGCCTTTGTGTATTTATACATTTTGATTCGAAATATAACTTACTTACTAGTTCCGCAAAAAGATACGGCGAGAAATAGACGTGGAAAAAATCAAAAACACCTTGTTTTTTATTTGATAATAATTACTATTTATAAACCTGTTTGTAGTTTAAAATTTTACTTGTCTAATTGCTTATTTTGTAAGCCTAAAGAAATAAACGTTATTGATATTTGATATAAATTTGCGCAAGAGTTTTTGTATTAGGTATGACATTAAAATTTGTAACTTTTTGTGTAGTAAGTAATAATATTTTGAATAGAAACTGTTCGCGTCGAGTCTCGGTGTGAGCTGATCCTAAAAACGATTTTAGAGATTACCGAGGACTAAGCGGTGATGGATACTGGAGTACTGCCCCTGACACGCGATCCGCCCCCCTCTGTGCCGCCGCCGACCCTGCTGCCGACTACCGCTGGGAGGCCAGAGCGTGCGGAGGCCCTACCGTGGCATCCTTCATCTGTGAATTACCAGGTAAACATAAGTCAAAAGCAATAATTTGAGCATAGTGACAAATCAGTCAGCAAAACAAGCAGAAAGGGTTTTCAGATAGGAAAATAAGATTAAGATTATTAAATTTTGTAATGTCATTGCATATTTGGGGCGGTAAGCCGTGTACACCAAGGCCGCCGGTCCGACTTTACCCAGCGAGTTAGGGCACTGGGGTTGATTT